>CM068293.1:13983616-15277159 GCA_034703905.1 Chenopodium berlandieri
ACACCAGCTACCAGTAGCCTTGAAAAGTGATAGTTGTCATTGAAATCTTGATCTGAATAACAGCTGTTTCAATTTCCGAGGATGGCAAACTTTTAAGCAGTCGATAAGCCAAAAGTAATTGAAGTTCTGTTGAACATGGACTATTATCACTTGGCTTATCTAAACCGAACTGTCAACAGATAGTAAGATCAGGTCTTCAGATTCAGGTTCTCTGGATATGTAAGGGTCGGAGATAGGACTTCTGATATGATCATAGATTTTAAGCATAATCTGCAGCAATGGGAGCCCGATGTAGTAAATTTTTCGGAGAGACTTTGCCTGGTGTTTCCAATGCGAGCTTTCAATAATATGGGCTGAGAGAGGCAGATTACGAGAACAGCTTCCAAATACTGTAAGCAAACCAACCAGTTGGCCTTGAACAATCTCCATTATGTGTTTTTCTTCCCTAAGTGGAGACAGCAAAACGAATGCAAGAAAAACTAAATATACAAAAATAAATCTCCGGATTAAGGTGAGAAAGTAATGCCAATCACCAAAGGTAAGCAGTGTGTTGGAAGGTTCCTCTTCATTTAGCTTTTTTCTGGATTTAGTAACATTGCAAAAAAGCCTTGTGGTGAGAAAAAGAGCTGTTAATGCAAGAAGCTTTGTAGCATAGTCTAGCCCTTTTAACACTGGTTGATATGCAAGAAGATCATATGGATGATAGGAGACGGCTTCCTTTGAGGGCAATAGAATCTCTTTACCAATGATTAGCAGTATACAATAGCTAAAAATCTGCAAGGGAAACATATAAGAAGATACAGAAGAAGCAAGGCCTGTATATTGGTCCATGTAAATCTGTTGACTCCGTATTATGGAAATGTCCACTAAAAGGACTGCAACCTGAAGAACTCCTTCAAAGATCTTCCGGAATGCCACATCTCCTTCATGATTGTCCTGTTTAAATATATCGTATGCAATTGTTTTGCTCTTGATTTTCATTGGAAGGAAGTAGAGGGGATCATCAGTATATCTTTGGCTTTTTACATCAATTTCAATTGTTGGATCCCTCAACCATCGAAAATTCTTTGGTGGGTACTGAACTGTTGTTTCCATCAAGCAGTCTAAACCCTGTACGTGAACACCTGTGTTAGCCTGTCCACACCCAATCAAATACATCATCCCATTATGAGGATCATAGAACCCTTCTGCGAACATAGTAGTGGTAGATCTTCGTCTTGTGCTTGAAGATGCAGGGGACTTTTCAAAGACTGTCAGCTGCACTGAAACATTCAGGAGAGTGTCATTATTGAATACTGTTTTAGCGTCTGCCAAAATCCCTTCATGGCTAACTTTATACAGGAAGTCATATCGTGCAATATATGAACCTATAGAGAGCACTTCCAGCTTGATTGATACACCAGATACAAAAGCAACTTCTGTATCAATGTATAATTCATTTGTGAGATCGTAGATTTGAGATAGAGTGAAGAAGCCTCCTGCTTCTTGAATTGTTGGATACCTCAAAACAGACTGCTGAGAAAAACGGATGATGCTGAATGACTGGCTTCTCTTCCGAAACTCATCAGCCTGCTTGATTTGTGAGTAATTGTATGACAAATAAGAGCCAGCATACCAACCATATCTAAATTCCAGATGGCTGGGTTCCTGAACAAAATTTAAATGCAATGGTGAGAATAAGCCTTCTATGCTTCCGTACACAACACTTCTCTGCCTAATGGTTAGTACTCGAGGAAAATACATAGAAACTTTAGCTTCCATTCCTTTTGGAACAGATCCAACCATACAAAGCCTCCCTGTGGAGGCATCCCATGTGCCCTCAGCTGATAGTGTCATGCCCGAAAAACCAGTCCTAGATGATGCTGTGTTACGGTTTACTTGTGTTGGAACCAATCTGAACACCGCTGACACCTTTGCATTACTTGCTTTTCCATCAAAACTCGCGTTCTTGCACTTGACATTCCGTATCATAAGCTTTACATTGTTATAATTCTTGTCAATAAACACCACCTCTTTCCCTAGCACAAAGGGGCCTAGTTTCCCATTGTCAGTAGGACTGTAGTTTGTGTAATGATCAGGCAAAATGTTGAAAACCTCATTCGACATTTCTCTGAACATTCTACAGAACTTCGAACCAGTAAAATTGTTTGTATCCATCAGCTCCTCTTGATGAGCATATGTATTACAAGAACTTGATTTACTTGGACCGAACTGATAATCTGAGAACCAACCAACCTGGGAAGATACGAGGACCTTATCGGAAAATTTAAAACTCGATCTTTTGTGCATACTTATCATCTCTCCCTGAATGCCCCTTGGTACTTAAGAACAAGCACCAACTGATCATCTTGCACAAGGTTTGGGCAACAATTTTCATGTCCCCAGTTCCAGTACGCGTTCTGCCAGTCCATGAGCCATCTTCGAGTAGGCAATGTTGTATTTCCCAACATACATAAAAATCTCTCCCCTGCATCCCCTTTTGTTTCAACATACATACCTTCAAAGACTATTTTCAGAACAGACATACCGGGATTCATAGAGAACATTGTTCTGTGATCAGCACTAAAAGACTTACTCCTTGTTATTCCTATAGACATTACTCCACCTAAACCAACTCCACTCTGCACATCATCAAGTGACTTAACATCCTTGACCTCGAAATTTATCAGACTTAAAGAGGCTGAGCCTGTTCCGAGAGGCAAATCAGTTGCATCGAAAGGCATTAGAGGGTATAATCCATTGTTCTCTTGATCCCAATCACCATTATAGAAAGAAAATTCATTCTTAATTCTCTCAACCTTAGCATCATTCAGTATCAGTTTAGATCCTGAAGACAGAATACTACGACAATGCCTTTTGATTTCAGCAAAATGCTTGTATTCA
Organism: Chenopodium berlandieri; assembly: GCA_034703905.1. NCBI lineage: Eukaryota > Viridiplantae > Streptophyta > Magnoliopsida > Caryophyllales > Amaranthaceae > Chenopodium > Chenopodium berlandieri. The sequence goes on from CM068293.1 coordinate 13,986,500, forward strand.
AAGACTAAAGGTTGAGGATCAGCATAGTCTGTATAGTAATCCTCAGAGGAGAATGCAAAATTGAACAAATGACAATAAAGTAGAATGTTCCAAAGTCCAAAAACTGCATACTGAATCTTCATTTATATACCTATTCTCAGCCTTGTATCACCCAATATCCCCCTTAACAAACCCTTAGAAAGAAAGTTGATATGTTGAAACGACACCACTAAACGAATCAAACAATATCCCACATGCACACGAGTATGTATTTTACTTGTATATTTATCAAGTATTGAATTCAATAAGCATAATAAGCCACAAAAATGAAGTGGGGATGATTAAGCAGAAATAAATGTGAAAAAGATCAATAAATGGAAATTGACTGACCTTTTGTAGTTTAGTTGGGTGTTTTTAATAAGTTTATACTGTCTTGTATATGCTGATGTTCAGAAAATGACTCAACAAAAGTTTTTGTTTTGGTAAGAAAACAAGCGATTTTGTGATTGAACTTCCAAATCTTGGTTTCTTACTTTCTTAGTGACTGAATAAGGTTCCAATTCGTTAGCTGCTTTACCGTTGGCGTTGACCTATGAAATTATGATTGAAAACCTTCACATGCTGACTTTATTTTATTTGCACTACAGATAGTAAACAAGATCCTAAGTATGATTGTATCTAATAAGTTACTTCATCCGTTCTCAATGCATTATTCATTTTGACTTTAACGATTTTCAACGTAGAATTGTCACCATTAATGACTTTGATTATAAATTACTGTAGTAAACAGATTAACCTAACTACAATTAAAATGATGACATATTTACTTACACGATAGTGATAGAATCCAGTTAAGTTAGTGTGTGAATAGTACGAAGTCTCAAAATGATACACATATTTGACAAACAGAGGAAGTATATACTCTTGTAGAGCAGTAGAGCTGATTTAGGCAGCCACTTTTCGAGCTTGCGTCCATGCCTGAATTACAATATAGTCTAATTTCATGCAGTGTGATCATCAGATTGCCACCCCGAGATTAGTTTACCCAAGGTAGATTGAAATAAAACAAGATTAGTTTGTAACTACCTGTTTGATTAAGATTTCATATCGCTAGTAGTGTATGATACTATAATAAAGTCAAATTAGTTATAAAAATCGCAATTAGTCAATGCTATTGAAATGGAGGACTAGTCAAAACTGATATTCAGATCTATCTCCATTATTAGATTAATCAATCAACATGGTGAATTTCCCTTAGTCATTCTCCATTTTATTTATCTTGATCCCTTGGTTTGAAAACTTTGAGTTGAGCCGGCCTCAACCATTAGTCCATTAATCCTTGTTAGTGGCTATGTACCTCTTCAATAACACCTTCCTTCCTCAATTTTGGCATATACTCATTAGCATCAGGTAGCATCATTCGCACTTTCATTTAAGTTACCTTTTGTCTAGGAATTTTAGCATGGTCGAAATCAGAAAGATAGAATTTGTTTAAGCGATCAAGACTTAACTCGTCCTAGACAATTTGTATATTATTTTGATTTGCAACAAAAATAAGGATCAATTGGTGTAATTACCATTTACTTGTAATTATTTTAGGTTCTTATTACATTATTTTCCAAACTTTTCTTCAATCACTTGATCACTTTGTCCTGTATTTATAGATTACTCCATTTGATAATTTACAAAATTACAATACAGTAATTACATCATTTAATTATTCTTTTTTTTAAAAGAAAAAAAAGATGGATCAGGATTTTGGCTTGATTCTCAAAAGAGAATATAATTAGCACAGTTTAATCAACTTCGATCATCTGGGGAAATAATCATCACATCCATCTCTTAATCTTCAACAAATTTATATACTCCCTCCGTGTTTTAATAAGTGTTACACTTATCAAATACGGCCGTATTTTAAAAAATATTACACTTCCATTTTTGGCAAAAAGTTACATTTTAATATTATATTACCTCATATTTTAATCAAATTAATTAAATAGCTTAAAACTATGTGTCGATAAAAAAGTAACACTTATTAACAAACGGAGGAAGTAACACAATTTATTTAAAAAAAAAATGTAGGGAAGATGATTGTTGAAAAGAATCAACAAAAGAATGAAACACAACTGCCCATCTTCCCCTCAAATTTAATATTGCAGAAAAATCTATTGACTAATTAATGCATTTTATGCACAATGTCATTACATACAATTCCTGCTAAATCTTCACTAAATTGAGATTTCGACCCCATAGAGTTCAATATGCTTCTCAAAAACCAAATATTCCCTCCTTTAGGTATTACTCGCAACAAATGGCCTATGCGCGGAAATTTTTGCACAATTTTTTTTTTTTTTTTTTTTTTTTTTTTTTTTTTTTTGGGATTTCAGTCCCATGTACTCATCATTACGTCCTGTACTAGGTCTTTTAAATGCCATTTTTAATTCATGAAAATTAATTAAAAAAGATGGATCAGAATTCTGGCTTGAATTCAGAATTAAAATAGCACAGTTTAATTAGCTTCGATCATCTGGGGAAACAATCACACATCCATCTCTTAATCTAATTTATCAATTGAAACACAAATTGATTCATTGATCTTATAATTCACCAAATTAAACCCAGAAAAAACATAAATCATTCATTTAAATTAAAAATATAGGGAAGATGATTGTTGAAAAGAATCAACAAAAGGATGAAACACAACTGCCCATCCTCCCCTGAAATTAGATATCGCAGGAAAATCTTTCGACTATTAATGCATATAATGCACTACGTCGATACACACAATTCCTGCTATTTTTTTTTCACTTTTTTGAGAAACAATAAAATTGATCGAGAAATTAGGAGATAAAAAGAAGAATTGAAAACGGCGACTAAAAATACAAGTGTAAGAATACTGTCAACTATTTTGATTTTTGAGTATTTAAAGAACATGGAAAAATTAGGGTTTGTTTTTGGGGCGATGGTTTTAATTTGATGGGCTACTAGGAGTAGTTACTATTTTGGCCCATTTTCATGGTTTATCTGGGTTCGGTCTACCTTTGTCGTTTTTCTATTATTGTTTAGAAATAAAGTTTGCAATCAAGATGTTGGCAGTATTTCTTGTAGAATTGATCATGGGCCGGGCCAGTTCGGGTCTACACAAAAAAGGTGGCTCTTTTTGAGTCAGAAGCTTCAGGAGAGACAAAGTTCAAGGGATGTAACCAAATCCGTTGTTTTGAGATGGTAGTTGTTCTATCTGAACTTATCTGAATTTATTAGATTTTATTAAAACTTATTTTAGTTATAACTAGATGAAAGCCTGTGCGATGCACGGTTTTTTCATCTAAGGTTTTTAATTATTTGATTCATTGTATTTAATAGTTATAGACAAAATTACAAAAGTTTAATTTTAATTTTTTTTTATAGTAATTTTTTTAGTGAGCAGATGATTTGCTGCTCTTCTAGTTAGAAAAGGACTTAGACCTACTGGTAATAATACTGATATTTCATCCGTTACCTAAAATCTTTAATGTGAAAAGATAAATTTTTAATTTTTTAAAAAATTAAAATCCTAAATCATTATTCATTGTTTATGTTAGCAAAAATAAAATTGATATAAATTAAATCTTTACATTTATATAAAGTAAATCAATATATTTACTAATAAATGAAAAATTGTTGCTGAATTGATCAAAAAATTGTAATTGTATAAAATCAAATCTATGCATTGGAATTTTTTCATCATCTCCAATAATAACGAAAGACATCCATATAATATCTATACAACATCAAATCATGTGCCATTTACCTAAGCTTCTTCTTACAATTTTTAAAATTAATTTGAAATAGTTGCATTAAATATATGTATAAAAGCCAAAAAATTAACTTGAATAGTTGCATCAAATCGAGTACTTTACAAATTAATTTCAACCACATATGCTTGACAATGCTCAACATAAAATTTCTTAGTAACTAAACTAAGCTAGTCAACAATTAGCTAGCTTCCACATTGTTATATTTTGTCTACAATGTTGTGGAGAATATACATCCATTACATCTTTAATCAAAAGTAGTATGATATGAATTGCATCAATGAGATCAAAACCACTAATTGCAATTAAAATGCGGTCCATCCCTGTGTTTATTCATGCATGAAACTTTTATTAAATCAATATAATGACAAAAATCAAGGCATTAGATTGGAACGATTGAAAAGTATCTAAAGAAGTAAAAATTTTCTTCAATTATTTTTGGATGAAAGTGTTGAACAAAGCTGGTGTTAATTGAGGCAAGAATGTAATCACCCTATAATTAAAAATAAGAAATTAAGTTATTTTAATAACTTGATTAGCAACTTAAATTACAAATTTTTTTTTTAATAAAATTATTTAATAAAAAACTAAAGAGGTTTATAAAAAAATATAATAAATGTAAATTAAACAACTTATAAGGAAAAAACAAAAAAAAAATTACCTCCTCTTTCATTAGGACCATATGCAAACTTTTAAGCTATGTTGTTTACAGAAATTTAGTATGTCAAATAGGCGAGAAACTTGTACTTTGATTTTCTAATCATTTTTGCTCGAATTTAATTCTCTAATTAAATTAGATCTGCATGTAAAAACAAAATTCAGTAAACAAACACATAAACAGATAATCGTTAAGTATCCCAAATAAATACAATGTAAGTACTAATTACAAATATAAATTTAGACATAGGATTTTAAAAATTACCCGCACATTAATGACCTAAAACTAACACAAAATTACTAACAAAAAATTCGCTTGATAGGGTTTTGTATTGATACAAATTTTGTTGGTGTCGTATGATGCGTTAGATGTGCATGTAAAAACAAAATTTAGTAAATAAATCATAAACATATAATCGTTCAGTATCCCAAATTAACACAATGTAGGTAATAATTACAAATACAAATTTAAAATAGGATTTTAGAAATTAAGCTAAACATTATCCGACCATTGATGACCAAAAACTAACACAAAATTCACTTGATGGGGTTTTGTATTAATACGAAATTTTGTTTGTGTCGTATGATGTATCAATTTACAATGGTAGGTATCACAAATTTTGATTTAATTATAATTAACGAACAATTTTTATTTCTTATAATAAATATTATTAAAATTTATCTTATAATGGTAGGTATCAAACTTTATTATAATCGTTTATCATTTGAATATTTTTTAATTATTTTATTGGGTTATCATGAAGTCATATTCTCATTCCATGTATATCTACATGTACTCATAAATTATCATATTATAGTTACGTATTTTTCTGTTTGAATCCACCCTATTTCTCCACCACATCATAAATTAAAAAACTTAATATTTGAACCCACCATATTTCTCCACCAAGTTTAGTTATGTGGAGATAATTTTCACCATATCATAAATTTTTTTACAAAAAAATAATATTTGAACCTACCATATTTCTCCACCAAGTACAGTTACGTGGAGATATTTTTTGAATAGTAGGACATTTTCATTGAACCCAATTAAATATCTTTTTGGAGATTTATCTTTTCCTATATTTTTTTTTTATTTCTTATACTCGTAGTATTGATTTAATGAATTTATCTTTTTCTATATTTTACTTTATTTTTTCCATTAAAATAATTTAATTCATGGATTATAATCTACGTGGCATTAAAAATTTTAGATATATCAAATCTAATTCGTTACTTTTATCTAGATGGAAGTCCGTGCGATGCACGATTTTTTCATCTAAGATTTTTAATTATTTGATTTATTGTATTTAATAATTTCAGACAAAATTATAAAATTTTAATATTTATATATTTTTACTATAATTTATAATGAATTTATTAAATATAAATAAATTGTAAATATGATATTTTTTTCCGTTATATAAAATCTTTAATGTGAAATGATAAATTTTTAATAATTTAAATCCTAAATCATTATTCAATGTTTTACCATATCTTTAATTTCGATAGAATCACCAACCTCGTCCACAACCAACCTACTACATCAATGGATAAATTGAACCGTGAAAGCCAAACTGAAATTGATATAAATTAAATCTTTACATTTATATAAAATAAATCAATATATTTACCAATAAATGAAAAATTGTTGCGATATAAAATCAAATCTATGCATTGGAATTTTTTCATCATCTCCAAAAATAACCAAAGCCATCCATATATTAAGTATACAACATCTAATCGTGTGCCATTACATAAACAAATAATCGTCAAATATCCTAAATAAATACAATGTAACTAATAATTACAAATATAAATTTAAACATAAGATTTTAAAAATTATCCGGACATTGATGACCTAAAACTAACACAAAATTCGCTTGATGGGGTTTTGTATTGATACGAAATTTTATTTGTGTCGTATGATGTGTTAGATCTGCATGTAAAAAAACATTTAGTAAATAAAACATAAACATTAAATCGTTGAGTATCCCAAATTAATACAATGTAAGTAATAATTAGAGATACTAATTTAAACATAGGATTTTAAAAATTAAGCTAAAAATTACCCGGCCATTGATGACCAAAAATTAACACAAAGTTATTAACAAAAAATTCGCTTGATGGGGTTTTTTATTGATACGAAATTTTGTTTATGTCGTATGATGTGTCAATTTGTAATGGTAGGTATCACAAATTTTAATTTAATTATAATTAACGAACAATTTGTATTTTTTATCATAAATACTATCAAAATTTATCTTATAATGATAGGTATCAAACTTTATTATAAGCATTTGTCATTTAAATATTTCTTAGTATAGTTTTTTTTGGATTTCTTATACTCGTAGTATTGAATTAATAAATTTATCTTTTCTATATTTTTTACTTCATTTTTTTTCATTAAAGTAATTTAATTCGTGGATTATAATCTACGTGGCATTAAAATTTTAGATATATCAAATCTAATTCGTTACTTTTATCTAGGTGGTGACATAATTTTTTAATTTAAAAATAAAAATACAAATCTTTCTCTTTTTATTGGTCGAAATAAGTATATATCTTACGTGGCGCTCTGAATGCTCTTCAAAAATGCCTACTTTATTAATATATATAAGATTAGATTAGATTAGATTTCAACTTAAGCAACTTTTATCAAAACTTATTTTTTCTAAATTGAACTTAACGGAACTTGTCTGAACTTATTAGACCTGATATAAATGAAAATAAGGTGAACAGAACAGACCCTTAATCATGAAAAAATAAAAGTCATTAACCATTAAGATTTTTATTTGTAGACAAAATTCACATTGTTGAACTACTCTAGATCTTTTAATCATTTACGTGATTATTTTTATCTATCATTTTTCCCTTTTGGTTAGATTACTTTCTAAAAAAAAAAAAAAAACATTTCACTGGTCAATTTACAATATATATTATGCATTAAAAAAAAAAAAAAAATCACACACATTGCACACATAAATGGCTAATTAGAAGTACACTTATTTTATTTTATTTTTTTTTTTTAAAAAAAAAATGGCCATAGCATCATAAGACCACGTTATAAATGCGTTGAACTAAGCTCTTAAGTAAAAAAAGAAACGGAAATAGGATCACATATATGCAATGACTCACAAAATTAGTCTTATAATAACAAGACGCAATCTTACACAATCAGAATAATGTTGGCTGATAATTACAAGAACACAAACATCATGGTGGGTTGCATGATTTGATTTCTTTGGCTCTTTGTGCTTTGTTATGTTTTGTGTACAATTTTGGCGATAATAATGTTGTGTCATTTGTTTATGATTTGATTTATTTCCTAGTATGTTAATAATTTTATCTACCTTTCTAAATACCTCCTCCATTTTTCTTTTATTGCATTATAAGGACTTTTACACTATTCACTTAATTTTCTTTGACCATCATTTGTGATTTATCCATTAGGAAAAACATAATCATGTGCGATCTAATTAGATTTGTCTCGAAATTTAATTTTCAAATATCATTTTTTTATTATTTTTACAAAAGTATTATAGAAGATATTAATAGCTTAATTAATACATTGGCAAGCGTGAAATCCCTCATGGTGCAATAAAAAAAGAACGGAGGAAGTATATAATTTAACTACATGGAAAGAGATTTGTTGTCTTACTTAACAGGTCTCTTATTGATCATTAAGAGACTTGTTCAATTGAGGTGGGCTCTTTATCAAAGAGATCTATGAGCTTGATACGGTGATACCTCCTCTAAACAGGTCTCTTATGTCATTTATATAAGGATCTCGTTGTCCTTTCTTGTAGGAGGATCATTCACACTTTTTTATTCCATGTATCTTGCATAATTTTTTACCAACACAATATTGACCTTATAATAAGAAAGAAATCTTTTACCTTTGAGGTTGGAGTTAAATCTTTACTAGATCAGATATACTTTAAGGGTGGAGAACCGGAGATTCCTATCCTTTTAGAAAATCTTATTAATTGTTTGAAGTGGTCTTTTATCTTTTGCAATACTTTCTCTCCTTTAAATCTTACTTGAGCAATCGAAACCCATTTAACATGCTCTTCAAGCCTTCGACAAATTTAAACTAGGTCACAATTTTTTTTTAATTTTTTAAATTTTGACACAGAACTAGGTGATAATTATTTGCACCATATATATATATTTTACTACCAACCATAACTGTAAAAGTAGCAAATTTATTACGTTTTGGCCGTGCTATATTTTATCCTCAAGCATTACACTATTTACACATACATTTACACGTGAAAAATGTTCAACCCCACAAATAATTGAAGGGTAAAGCTTAAATCACATTAAAGGATAGCCTTACTAGTAAATTGCTAACAAAACGAGGGTCATTTTTACACCAAAATCCTTTATAACAAGCAACGTACTCTGAAGTTCACATGACCAAAAAAACTCCTATAATAACATAGCCATATAACATTATGAGCTTCTTAAGAGGGTTTTCTATGATATTCCTCCTAGGGGTTGTAGTGACCTCCTTCTTTGATGATAATGTTTATGCTCATGAATATCCACACCCAATACATCTCCTCATGCCCCATTCTGGCTCGGCAGGCCACCGAATCAAAGGCCTAAATTGCTTGAGTTGGCGGCTGGCCGTGGAGACGAACAATCTCCGAGATTGGATGCTCTCGGAAGAATGTCAGGGTTATGTAGGACACTACATGATGGGTGCTCAATATCATAAAGATTGTTTGGCTGTTACTTCTGCTGCTTATGGCTATCTTAAAAGCCTATCACTTAAAAATGGTCGTAACAACACTTGGATATTTGACATTGATGAGACTTCCCTCTCTAATTTGCCCTACTATGCTAGGCCAGAAGTTGGATTTGGGTAAGTTCCTTAGCTTTTAGTATATCTTAATTCATTGATTTTCTTATATTTAAGGTACAAAGATGCAAATGAGATTTATTAAATTTTAAGTAAGATGAGTCGCAGATTCTTTTGATTACTATACATACCATCTTTAAAGTTATCTGACCCTATGACTTTAAATCATTTACTTAGCTTATTTTAATTCTATACTCCTTATTCGTGGCATTATTCGTATCACTTATTACACAACATGATTTTAGACAAAGTAATTCACTTTGTTTTTAGGCAAATATTGGATTTTTTTTTTTTTTAAACTGTACTTAGTGGCCGATAATAGGCCGTTTAATGTTTAAGAGGTGTGAGGAGGTTTATTTATTTATTTATTTTTCGTTTTCCTCGAAAGTGCCAAATCTATTGGTTTAATTTTTAAGTAGGTGTAAACAATAACAAAAAGTAATGGATCATATTCGCTTATGAAAGTATATATTGGAATTAACCAAGAATAGTGGTCCATTATTAGGCAAACTTCACAATGCATAACAATCAAAACACTCCACGCTCGGGATGGGCATGGGTTGGGACGTTGGGTGGTAGGACCATAACCCTAAACCTTACCCAACAATCTGATGTAAACCTAGACTCTTAAGGTTTGTATCTGTTGAAATCTATTATAAATCCACTTATGAGTGTCCCACATTGAAAAAAGAGGAGAAATTGTTCCATTTTATAGGTAGAAGAGTTACTCCAACTATATAACTAATTGGTTTTTGTATGGAACTTCCTTAGACCTTATTTGTGGATCAAACTCTTTTCCTCCTTGTTTGGATTGTCTAGGCTCATTTCATATTATTTCAAAACCAGATATTTGAACCTGGACCCTAAAAATAAAATATCCCCATATTCCACTCATTAACTAGGTAGATCTAGATACCTCATACTATAAGTACTACATTATTTCTAATGTAATTGGATTAAATGCAAAATATACAGAATATACCCATACAATGCTTCAGCATTCTATGAATGGCAAAAGGAAGCAATTGCACCAGCAATACCCGCAGTGCTAAGCTTCTACAACAAATTAGTTCGGCTTGGTGTCAAAGTTGTTTTCCTTTCAGGAGCTCAAGCCGAGTTAAGAGAGCCCAAAGAGCGCAACATGAAGAACATTGGCTATCATACTTGGGAAAAGATGATCTTAAAGTAAGTTAAGATTGCAATTAGTATATATTTTTAGCTAAAATCCAAATTGTAATCTTTGATCACTTTAAAAGAAACAACAATCTTATAAGAGTATTCATTTTTTGATAAAGCATTTTGAGCACATCATTTTTAGAGGATTATTTATTTAAATAGAAAATCTAAATATCTTCACTTATACTTTCATTTAGAAGGATATTTTCCATTACACGTGATTTACAGAGTACAATTTAAAAACAACATATTAAAACATCAATTGGTCTGTAATAGTTCTTAAATTGAACTATATTGTTTTAACGATACAATGTATCAATTGTGTACTTATTTTCTCCAATAATTTATAAATACAAGTATTTAAATAAAAAAAAATTCAAAAATCATGGTCACAAATTTCTAGTGAAGTCACTTTAGAGGTGGCAAGTTGATTTGCTTTTTAATTTGATATTAAAGAATTTTCTACTTAATTGATGTATAGAAACAGATTTTTTTTTTTTAAAAAAAAAAAGAAAATCCATATCACATTTTCCAAATATATCGATTTGATCTTGGTATGGAAAATGATTGTGTTTATTTATTTTGGAATTGATAATACAAAAGGAAATCAAGTGAGTCACACATGAAAGCAGTGGAGTACAAATCAATGCATAGGACAAAGCTAGAAAAGATGGGATACACTATAATTGGCAACATGGGTGACCAGTGGAGCGATCTATTAGGATCACACCCTGGCTTGAGGACCTTTAAGTTGCCTGACCCAATGTACTACATTGGCTAATATTACTTGTAACTATATGTTGAAATAAATATGATGGTTGAAAAACATTCTAATGTTACTATCTTAGCTATGATCTCATTGTCCATTCCAATAAATATATATCTAAACATCTTTGGTTATTTATTTAGTATATGATTACATTTTTCCATTCTTTATATTGTTTGTTTTTGTTTTTGGACGTACTATTGCATGATTATATTTTACTAAGTATATTGTTAATTATTTGTAAGACGTGTTTAATATTACAAATAATTTTTTTTTTAAAAAGTAATGTAATAGGGCTACATATAAACATTAAATACACTTTTTAAAATTGTACAAATTTAAGAGTTATGACAAAAATATGCATAGATCAGTTTAATTAATTAATGTTATTTTTTCTAAAAACATGGGTAGATTAATCATGAGCATCTACTATATCCATTTTTTAATATCCATGAAGAATCCCAAATATTGTAGAAATTAGGTACTATGTTCGCACCTAATCAAGATCTACAAGCACTACACATAAATTATACCTTTGATGTGTGATATCCACGTGCAATCGACCACAAAAGCTAGGAGAATAAGAACCTCAAACGCGAGTCCTCTACTTGGTCCACGGGGTAGGATTGAAACTCTACTAACGTTAGTTAGTTACACTACAAGAAAAAGAATTTTGGGCGTTAAAATTAAGTCTTGAGGGGCGACAAAAAATAAACGTGGCACATGGGTGAGAAAGGGCGATGAAAATTATTTGTAGCCCAAAGGGAAATCTTGGGCGACACTTTTGTATTTTCATCGCACAAAAACAAATATAGGCTACAGATTTTAAAAGTGTGGCACATGATATTAATATTGGGCGACACAATTTCAATTTTTGTGGCCCAAATATGCTAAACCCTAATTAAATGCGCTAGGTTGTTTATCTGCCTTAGCTTTCTTTCTCATCTCTCTTTCTCCTCTCTTTTTCTCTCACCTCTCTCCTAACTCAACTCTCACTTTCTCTTTCTATATCTCACTTTCTCTCTCTCTCCTCTCTTGCTCTTACTTTCTCTTTCATCTGATCTCTTGGCTCTATGCTCTATCCTCTCTCTCTCCTCTCTTTCTCTTCTCTTTTGAGCATGAATTCAAGTATGTAAACCCATATATTCAACAAAGTCGGTTTATTTGGTCTAATTCGACCATAAAAATTCCAGATCTGGAATCTTGATGGTCGAATTTTGGACCATATAAACCCGTATAATTTGTGTGTAATTTTTGTTCTTATTGTTGTGGTTTATGTTAATTTTCGTTTTTTTATTTGGTTGTATTTTTTTATATATATAAATTCGTCATTTTTTCATTTCTACTTCCTTTTTTTTTGTCAATTTTCGTTTAATTTCTGGTTATCTTGGTTTTTTGGGATTATTTCTCGTTTATTTGAAGTTCATTATAGTTTTTAAGGGTTAATTTGTTTATTTCAAGTTAATTATTGTTTTTTGGGTTTAATTTCAGATCTAATGTTTTTTTGAGTAATTTTGAGTGAATTTGGGTAAATTTGGTGTTTTTAGGGTGGTTTAGGGTGGCGGCGGGTGGGCGGTGGTGGTTGGTGTGGTCGGGGATTGTTCTTGTTTATGGTGGTTGACTAATAGGCCGTCGTCGAGCCTACCAAAGATAAAAACTCCTATCTTGGTCTCACTAACTGTTGATAATTTAGAGTGTCGGAGGAGCGCTCGCGCTTTTGAATCGCGCTCGCGCCAGTTAAGCGCGACCCGCGCCTAAACCGCGCATAAACCGCGATGAGTTTCTGGAAATGTTTGGAGGCGCGCCCGCGCCTCTGGTTGGCGCGCCCGCGCCTCTGGTTGGCGCGCCCGCGCCATGTCATGGCGCGACCCGCGCCTAAACCGCGCTAAAATCGCGCTAACTTTCTGGAAATTCAGAAAGTTGGGATTCCAGAAGAGGAGCGCCCGCTCCTACTATAGGAGCGCCCGCTCCTCCTTGAGGAGCGCCCGCTCCTCCTTGAGGAGCGCCCGCTCCTCCTGGTGGAGCGCCCGCGCTTCTGTGTGGCGCGCCCGCGCCTATTCGGGAGCGCCCGCGCCTCTTGCCGTTTTGCGGTTTCATGTGACGGTTGACTCTATTTTAAATAGAGTGTTGTTTTCGAAAGAAACAATACAGAACATTATTCACTCATCTTCTCCCCAAGAATTCTCCAATTTTCTCTCAAAAATCTTGCAAACTTTTGTGAGAATTCTTCTTGATTTTAGCCTTCATTGTGAATCATCCATCGGTTTTCGATTCTTTGTGCTAAGAACGGAAAGTGCTGTCAATTGTATCTCAAAGGGAATTTCCGGATCAACCCAAGCACCGTGTGGGGGAAATTAATCCCTTTAGGAAAGTATTCATACGCCTTTGACAGTGTATCAAGATCGTAGTCTCAAGGGACATTGCAATTCTCATGTTCATGCTTGTTTGATTGGCTTGGAGTTAAGGCAAGTGTAATTAAACTTCACATTAGTGTTTTCATTAGAGATTTCTGTAATTTCTTAGTGATATTAATACTTGATTGTAACACTTTGGTTATGTTTGATTTTATTACTTTAATTTGTTTTGTAATAACATTATTTAGGTTTTGTTCCCACACGTTTTATTAGTGTTTTCTAGTTGAATTCACTGTGAACCTAACAATCTAAAGGGATTAAGTCTTAGAATTGTCAAGTATGTCTAGTGTGAAGGAACTTACAACTAACTTTGTCAAACTCAAGAAGTTTGATGGTGTTGAATTTAGGAGATGGAAGAAGAAAATGTACTTTCTTCTTACATCTCTTAATGTTGCCTATGTTATAAGTACTCCAAGGCCGGATGAACATGAGAATGAGACCTTGGAATCCGTTCGGGAAAGATCGAAATGGGACAACGATGACTTTATTTGTCGTGGTCATATTTTGAATGGTATGGAAGATGATCTTTTTGATGTCTACCAAAATGTGGAGTCGGCTAAGGAGCTTTGGGAGTCCTTAGAAGGCAAATACATGGCGGAAGACGCTTCAAGTAAGAAGTTCTTGGTTAGTAATTTCAATAATTTTAAGTTTGTTGATGGTCGATCCATAATGGATCAATTTCATGAGTTGCAACGTATCTATGCTAGCTTAGAACAACATGGTATTGGTATGAATTAGTTGTTTGTTGTTTCTAGTATTATTGATAAGTTACCCCCTAGATGGAAGCATGTTAAACATGATTTAAAACACAAGAAAGAGGACATGACATTGTCCGGTTTGGCCACCCACCTTCAAATTGAAGAGGGGATTCGTGCCATGGAAAGTGCTAAGGATGGGAATCCTAGCTCATCTACCATTAACTTGGTAGAGGAAGGAAAACCTAGTGCTTCCACTAGTGGAAAGAGGAAGAATAATACCTCTTTCAAGGGAAAGTCCAAAAGGCAAGCAAACAATAACAAGTTTGCTTGTTGGGAATGCGGTAAAGTTGGTCACCGTAAGAAGGACTGCTTTTCTTTTAAGAAAAGGATGGAGAAAGCCAAGGAGGGCCATGCTAGTACTAGCAAGGACCAACCCACCAAAGGTAATCCAATTCATGAGGTTGAATTTAATTCCGGTTTGGATTTAAATGCAACGGATCCTAACATTTTTATGGTGCAGGATGATGACTCATGGTGGATTGATTCGGGGGCTTCAAGGCATGTATGCAAGATGAGGCATTGGTTCAAAACCTTTCACAAGGTTGGTGATGGAGAAAATCTCTTTATGGGGAACAATTCAACCATCAAGGTCCTTGGTAGAGGACAAGTAGAACTAATGTTTAGTTCGGGGAATGCAATCATTCTTAGGGATGTGTTGTATGCTCCGGATATTAGTAGGAATCTTGTATCAGGACCTTCCCTGAATAGTCTTGGCTATAAACTAGTGTTTGAAGCTAATAGGTGTATTATTACTAGAGGAACAAATTTCATAGGTCGTTGTTATTTATGTAATGGATTATTTAAGCTTTCTTTGAAAGACATGTATGGATTTAATGATGTTTGTTTGAATGTTGATGCAAGTTATAATCATGTTGATTTAAGTTTATTTGACTTGTGGCATTCTAGATTAGGACATGTGAATTATAATAAAATGTTGTTTATGTCCAAACAAGAATTAATTCCATGTTGTGATATTACTCCTAATAAGTGTTCTACTTGCATGTTGAACAAGATCACTAGAACTCCATTTAAGAGAGTTGAGAGAAGTTCTAACATTTTAGAACTAATCCATAGTGACTTGTGTGATTTTCATAGTACGCCTTCTTTGGGGAACAAAAGATACATGGTCACTTTTATAGATGATTATTCTAGGTTTTGTTACGTGTATCTTTTGCATTCCAAAGATGAAGCTTTAACCAAGTTTGATATTTATAAAAAGGAAGTAGAATTGCAAGTAGATTCATTTATTAAGAGAATTAGAACTGATAAGGGAGGGGAATACTATGATCCAAGTTATTTCCAATCTTTGGGTATAATTCATGAGACTACAGCTGGTTATGCACCACAATCAAATGGTGTAGCTGAAAGGAAAAATAGAACACTTGAAGAGATGGTAAATTCCATGCTATCTTACTCTGGTTTGAGTGAAGGGTTCTGGGGTGAAGCTATGTTGACAGCATGTCACATTCTTAATCGGGTTCCCACAAAGGGAAAAGAATCTACTCCTTATGAACTTTGGTACAAGAGAAAGCCAAACTTGAAGTATCTCAAGGTTTGGGGTTGTAGGGCAATCGTAAGAGTGCCCGGCAACAAGAAAAGAAAGCTCGGTGAAAGGGGCTTGGATTGCATATTTATAGGGTATGCTGAGCATAGCAAAACCTATAGGTTCTATGTAATAGAACAAAATGATTATATATCTGTTCATTCAGTTATAGAGTCAATAGATGCAATTTTTGATGAAAACCGATTTTCATCAATGAGTAGACCGAAAGATCTACAAATTAGTGTCAATGATAGGGAGATAGTAGAGTTGAATGATCAACTTGAAACTCATGAAAGTGCATTCGATAATAAGAATGTTGAAACTCCTCAATTGAGGAGAAGTACTAGACAAAGGAAAATTAGGAATCCTCTAGATGACTTCATAATTTATTTGGTTGAAGGATCTAGAGATACCCTAAGTTCTACTACTCCATATTGTTTCAATGTGGATAGTGACCCAAAGACTTATAGTGAAGCAATATCTTCCCAAGATAGTGCATTTTGGAAAGAGGCTATAAGTGATGAGATGGATTCCATCATGGGAAATAACACTTGGGTCTTAGAGGATTTACCTTCCGGTTGCAAACCTCTTGGTTGCAAGTGGATTTTCACTAGGAAAAGGAGACCGGATGGCTCCATAGTGAAATTTAAAGCCAGATTGGTAATCCAAGGCTTTAGGCAAAAGCATGGTGTCGATTATTTCGACACATATGCACCGGTTGCAAGGATAACCTCGATAAGGTTGTTAATTGCAATGGCTTCGGTATATAATCTAGTAATCCATCAAATGGATGTCAAGACGGCATTCCTTTATGGAGACCTAGAGGAAGAAGTGTATATGAAACAACCCGAAGGGTTTGTTTTGGAAGGACAAGAAGATAAGGTGTGTAAATTGGTTAAGTCCTTGTATGGACTTAAACAAGCACCAAAGCAGTGGCATCGAAAATTTGATGACACAATTTTGTCTTTTGGATTCAAAGTGAATCAAGCTGATAAGTGTATTTATAGCAAATTTGATGACAAAGGCCATGGTGTCATCATTTGTCTATATGTTGATGATATGCTTATCTTTGGTACAAGTCTACGACAAGTAGAATTGACCAAGGAATTCTTATCCTCATCTTTTCAGATGAAGGATTTGGGGGAGGCGGATGTCATTTTAGGCATCAAGATAATTCGGGACAATGGAAGGCTTACTCTAAGTCAATCTCACTATGTTGAAAAAATGATCAAACGGTTCAATATGTTTGATAAGTGTCCTGTGAACACCCCCATGAAACCAAATGTCAAATTGATTAAGAATTCGGGGAAAACAATTTCCCAATTAGAATACTCAAGGATAATTGGATCCTTGATGTATGCCATGACTAGTACAAGACCGGATATTGCATTGGCTGTGGGAAAACTAAGTAGATTTACTAGTAACCCGGGAGCACAGCATTGGTTTGCAATAAGGAGGGTCTTGAGGTACCTTAAGTGTACGTTAGACTATGGTCTATCTTATAGTGGATTTCCTTCGGTTTTAGAAGGATATTCGGATGCAAGTTGGATCACTTACAAAGAAGATGATTCTTCTGTAAGTGGTTGGGTATTTATGTTTGGAGGAGGTGCCATTTCATGGTCTTCCAAGAAACAGACTTGCATTGCCGGCTCCACTATGGCAGCAGAGTTTATAGCTCTTGCTTCAGCTAGTAAGGAAGCTGAGTGGTTGAGGAATCTCATGATTGAGTTGCCTTTATTGTCAAAGCCAATGCCACCGGTGGCAATCCATTGTGATTCCAATTCGGCGTTGATAAAGGCTTATAGTCAAGTGTACAATGGTAAGTCTCGGCATATTTCACTAAGGCATAGCCTAGTGAAAGAGCTTATCCATGATGGGGTCATAAGTCTTGACTATGTTCCAACAAAGTTGAATTTGGCGGATTGCTTTACAAAGGCAATGCCAAGACATTCCATCATATTTGCTATGAATGGAATGGGGTTATGTCCAAAAACACAAATTTGTGAAACCCAATCTAACTCTTGAAGAAACATCAAGTCTTAGATTCAATATGGTTGAATTGCATTTTTGTTGTTTGTTAGCAATATTTTATGATCCATATTGCTTTGGTACTTGTGATGTATGAGGTAGCGTCAATCAAAAGTTCTCAAAGGTTTAGAGTTGAGAAGCTCTAAATGTAAGTGTCTTGTCACAAGGGCACAATTACGTATATGAGAACCTACCTATATAAGTTCGAAGTTTAGCCGCTTCAAGAAGTCTAAAAGGACATATAGACTTCGATGAACTTATGAAAGATACGGACACATGGCTGTTTAAAAGTGTCAGGTGATGAATGATTCGATTTATCTTATGTGTACTTCACCTTCGAATGGTTGGATATATCCGTGTGATTCAATCCATATGGAAATCATGGGATATGATCATCGTTAAGTGTGTTGTACTAGGTGTTAATTCAATCCGAAGGGACATTAACATTGATGCATAAGATGTGGTTAAATGATAGATTTGGAGAATGTATAAAGAAGACACTCTAAATGGGGGAGGATTGTTGATAATTTAGAGTGTCGGAGGAGCGCTCGCGCTTTTGAATCGCGCTCGCGCCAGTTAGGCGCGACCCGCGCCTAAACCGCGCATAAACCGCGATGAGTTTCTGGAAATGTTTGGAGGCGCGCCCGCGCCATGTCATGGCGCGACCCGCGCCTAAACCGCGCTAAAATTGCGCTAACTTTCTGGAAATTCAGAAAGTTGGGATTCCAGAAGAGGAGCGCCCGCTCCTACTATAGGAGCGCCCGCTCCTCCTTGAGGAGCGCCCGCTCCTCCTTGAGGAGCGCCCGCTCCTCCTTGAGGAGCGCCCGCTCCTCCTGGTGGAGCGCCCGCGCTTCTGTGTGGCGCGCCCGCGCCTATTCGGGAGCGCCCGCGCCTCTTGCCGTTTTGCGGTTTCATGTGACGGTTGACTCTATTTTAAATAAAGTGTTGTTTTCGAAAGAAACAATACAGAACATTATTCACTCATCTTCTCCCCAAGAATTCTCCAATTTTCTCTCAAAAATCTTGCAAACTTTTGTGAGAATTCTTCTTGATTTTAGCCTTCATTGTGAATCATCCATCGGTTTTCGATTCTTTGTGCTAAGAACGGAAAGTGCTGTCAATTGTATCTCAAAGGGAATTTCCGGATCAACCCAAGCACCGTGTGGGGGAAATTAATCCCTTTAGGAAAGTATTCATACGCCTTTGACATAAACATTCCCTTGACCGGAAATTCCTATTCTCATGGCATTTCGGGTCAATCAAGCATAAGGGAGCTAACTCAAGTTCATCTCTCGATCCTTCGTTGAGGAAGCTTGGATAAATAGTTCTAGCAATGGTCATATACAAGAACTAAGCAATTAAACCACTTAAGCTCAACTAATTAACATCCCACAACAACCAAATTAGCACATGCAACAAGTAATTAATGACTACATTGAGGGTTTTGCCCAAACCCTAGAAATTGGACTACTTACAATCCATGCAGATTAAAGCAATTAAAGATTTCAAGCAATTCATGAACAAGTTCAAACTAAGGATTAAGCTAATTAACAATCTAAACATGCAAGAACTAGCAAGTAATTAACAACAAAGTAAAGAGAAGTAGAAAAGATGAGTAAGAAATGGTTACTATGAAGCTTCAAGGTGAGCAACAATGGTGGACTTTGTCTTCTACAATGATTGAATTTGAATAATTCCAAGCTACTAATTAAGAACTAACTAATGATTTGAGAATTTAATGTTCTAAGATTGCAAAACTAAGATAAAGCTCTAAATACCTTGCTGGTTCGTACAAATGAGCCAAAAGGGGGTATTTATAAGACCCCCAAATAAAAAGGACGGAGAAAACAAGAGTCGGGCTTGACTGCAGGTCTGCACGGACGTGCCAGGTTTGGCATGGACGTGCAGACCAAGCTGCACGGACGTGTTGCCTTACGCACGGCCGTGCAAGGCATGGCAGAAGCTACTGCTTGGGCTTGAAATCTTGCATGGACGTGCCAGTTGACGTGCAACCTCTTCTGCACGGACGTGCCAACTTAAGCACGGTCGTGCAGGCCTTAGCAGAATGTTGCAACTTTCTGGAGCACTCCTGCACGGACGTGCAAGGTCTGGCACGGCCGTGCAGGGTCTTCTAAGCCCTTTTTTTCCATCTTTTCTTCTATATTGCTCCTTTTCTTGGCTTCTTTCTACCATCTTCTTGCTTCTAACCTCGGTTTTGTATCCATGGGCTTCATTTGGTCGTCTTTGAACCTAGAATCTCAACAAAAACACTAACAACCCGTGAAGCATAGGACACACAAAAATTGCATAATAATAGAGTAAAAGTGAACCAAAACACAAATTTTATCAAGTAAACTAGGTTCAAAAACACCCTAAAATCATATCAAATAGCAAGTTATCAAATCCCCCCAAGCTAAGCTTTTGCTCGTCCTCGAGCAAAACAAACATGTCGAACCATAGGAGGAAAACATTTTGCTAACATCAATCCAAGGAGCGGCAACAAGGAGGAAGCATAAATACACAAATCCGCATGGTGACAACCATAATCACTTTTAACACAAGTGAGAAGCAATTTAAACCTCTAAGTCGCCTTAGAGGACGATTTTTTATCTCGTGAGGGTTTCCATTGAGCTTAACCCACAACTCACACAGACCACGACAAAACTATCAACTACACAAATTCCAATATTTTTATCACCCAAGTCAACTCATTGGGATATAAACCGCAAGCAAGTCAAGTGAGCAACTTTCAAGGATTACCAATCATATAAATGTACACATGAGTTGGGGGTAAAGAGGGAAACTAAGAAAGGTTGCATTAGGATACTTCTTTAGACCTTTTACTAGTTCATAAGAGCACATCTAGATATTCCAAAGTTGTAACAAGCCCTCTTTCGGTTATAAAATCTCAAAATGCTAGTCCACCTCCCAAAATACACACCCAAGGCCCCTTAATTACACTCTAACTCGGGAATTTCACAAGAAACAATAAAAATCATAGTAGACAATGTGTGGGAGGCATCCACAAGTTGACCTCTAAAGAAAAGAAAATCAAAATTTTGAGAATTTTGGGGGAGTTTTTGTTCTCCCTTCTTTTCTATTTGTTTTTTTTTTTTCAACATCATTGCCCTCGCCTCTTTTAACTGTGAGCGGCTCTTTCTTTATTCTAAACGTGTGGCTTATTATGCCACTTATTACACATAATACAAGTAGAGCTAATTCCTTAATAGAGTTTCATTTCAGGGAGGAGAGGAGGCACATTAAAGGCACAAGGGACCGCAATTTGATTCAAACATATCCTACTTTGGGCAAATTTGACAATATCCTATGCTAGACGTGCAATTGAGCATTCATCGGCTTTCATTTCATATACACTAATGCAACCAGGATTAATAGACCTCTAAATGACCCCAACTCTTGCATACACCCTTCTAAAAGAACTTTTACTCATCACTCAAGAGTCAAGCAAGCAAAACATATTAGCGTCGTCATTTGAGTTTCATCCTTGGGCAATTTTTTCATTTTTCAATATTTTTTCGTTTTTCAATATTTTTTTTTAATTAACAAAAGAAAAATTACAGCATTAGGCTAGCTAAACTAAGCATAAAAATAAAAATACTATACATCTAAATAAAAAGATAAGAGAGGTACTCACAAGATAAGAAATTTGGATTTAGGGTATTAGATTTCAAAGGGAGCAAATTTGGATTTAAATGATTTGGATGTTAGGGAAGAAGGGAATGGGAATAAACAACATGCAAACTCAACATGGAAACACGAAAACACAACATGAACCAATGACACATGAGAAAACACTCCCCCCCCCCCAAGCTATCATAAACATTGTCCCCAATGTTAAAGCAATGCAAGCACAAGGAGAAGGGGAGGAAGAAACTAACTCATTGGTTCGGGCCCCCTTGGGAGCTTGAGCTCCCCGGGTAGAGATGCCGGTACACATTTCGAAAATCGCCCAACTCCGATCTAAGACCCTTGAAACTTGTTCTCATTCCGTCGAAAGAAGTCCTCATGTCTTCGTTTGACTTCCTCATGGTCTCAAATTCGGTGGTCATGCGGGAAAAATTCGCATTCATGTTGGTGATTTGCTGCTCAAAAGTAAGGTAGGGGTTGTTTTCACCCACGCCTTGATCTTGGTACCCCTGTTGGAACTCGTGTTGTTGATGAAATTGTTGATGTTGTTGTTGATATTGTTGTTGATGATGTTGTTGATGTTGCTGCTCTTGTCCTTGCTCTTTTCCCTCTTCACCGGGAGCCCAAGGGAAGTCCATTGCAAAAATCCAATTGCCTTGGTCATAGATGGCGGTGGCTTCCGGGTCAGGGAGATAGGCATAGGGACGCCTACTCACCAACCACAAGTAGGGGTAGTTCCCCTCTACATTTGTGAGCCACTTCATGGCCCTCAATGACTGCATGTCCAACTGTGTCGGTCCTGGGACAATCTCTTCATCTGCAAAATCAAGGTTAAGAGCAACAACAATAATAGTAATCATGCCACCTATGGTGATGTTGTCGGATCCTGTGGCAACATCCTCAAGGTGGTCTACAAACCAAGACCCCACATCCAAGCTAGTGTTACCCTCACTTAGGTGCCAAAGGAAGTAGAGCTCCCTTGTGGACACCACCCTCGAGCTATCCCCCCTAGCAAACGTCGTATTTGCTATAGTGCGCTGTGAGAGTCTGAATGCAGGGTGGATAATGGCGGTGGCCTTATCAGACCTAGGGTTGTACTCAAAAGCCCCCGAGATTCTTCTCCAAAAATCTCCCGCATTATAGACACGGGGTTGCCTATCCTTAGGTCCGATGGTTCCGGTTGTGGGCCACCCAAAAGCTTGGTTAACTCTAGCTATAGTCATTTTATGTTGGGTGTTCATGAGTTGGAAAGTTATGTAGCGGGGGGTCCTCGTGGTGTCCCGATGCACATAAAGGGTGGAGAGGAATTCAAGGGTTAGTCTCCTATAGGTTTGGGCATGTAATTGTAGCCAAGAACCTAAGTCGGTACCCTCAAACAACATCCTAACATCGTCACCCACCCCTAGGGCATTGGCTACCTCTTCATCGTAAAACTTAGTGGGCCTAATTCGCCTCCTACTATTCCTAAGAAAGTTGGCCGAAAAGGCTGGGTCATTGAAAATTATTCCCATTGTATCCACTTGTGGTGGAGCAACGGGGGGAGGAGGCGATGGTTTCATAAGTCTAGCGGAGGAGGTGTTTCTTGGGCGGTTTCTTCTTGACATGGTTGGTTCTTATGCAAAACAATTAAACACGCCACGAAAATTAAAGTCACCACACCAAACACACAAGAGCTCTAGGTCCGCCTAGACAACGATTCAAGGCTCAATCAACACCAACAAACACCACACAAAACACGTTGGGGCTCTAAATACACCACCTAGGATCAATTTCAAGCAATCACAAAAACAACCAAGATGGTCTTCACTATTTCGAATCACAACAATTCAACACCAAGAGTTGAAAAACTCATGCATTCATGTCAACAATTCATCACAACAACAACACAACTAGGCTAGCATGCTCTTCATTCACCAAATAAAATCCTCCAAATCTTACTCACTTACAAACACCCAATTTTCTCAAAATTCATAAAGCACTATCAATGTCAACAATGCTTAACATATATCAACAATTGTTCCCTCACTACCAATTCAAACAACTTTTCAAGCAAAATTAAGCACAAAATATCAAGATTGTAAGTCTGGAAGTAGTGAGTAGAAAGAACGATTATACCGGGTCTAACGTGGGTGTAAAACCCGCAAATGAACCTTTCTAACCTTCCTTGTGCTTGCTTGAGCCTCCTCCTTCAACCAATTGCTTTGATTTTCAACCCACAAGAAAACCCCCAATTTGATTTTTTTTGTTAGGGCTTGAAAAATTTGGGTGTTTTTTGGGTTTAAATATGGAGAATGGAGTAGTATTTTGTAAATTTGTTGAAAAGGAGTGAGATTTTTGATGAAAAATGTTGAATGTGGGTGAGGATTTGAGTGTTTGATGGAGTTTAAGAGGAGGAGGAAGATGGAGTTTAGAGATAGAGAGAGAGGAGAGAGAATCGTGAGATTTAGAGAGGTGAGGTGAACATTTTTTTTTTTTGAATGCTGTCAAACCGTGCGAAATGGGCCTTATACTGGGGCTGCACGGACGTGCAGGGTTGGCACGGACGTGCAGCTCCAGTCAGAACTGGTGCTCGTTTCTGGCTTCGACTGCACGGACGTGCTGAATTACGCACGGACATGCCACTTAAACTGCACGGACGTGCATATGATGACACGGACGTGCAGGGTCAGCAGAATTGCTGATGGTTCTGACTTCGGATGCACGGACGTGCAAACTTATGCACGGGCGTGTCACTTCAGCTGCACGGACGTGCTGTTTAGGCACGGACGTGCCAAAACCCAGATTTCAGTCCTTTGACATTTTGCTGCTTCTGCTCTCATCTGCACGGACGTGCGGTGTTCTGCACGGCCGTGCAGACCTGATGGTGCACGATTTCTACTGTTTTTTTTTTATATTATTATTATTACTCCTCTTTCAATAAATACCTACAAAAGATATATAAAAAAAAAGGGGTTAGTAATAATAAAAATAAAACAAATGAAATAATAATTTATGAGAGAGAGTGAGGAACTCGGGTTGCCTCCCGGAAGCGCTTGTTTAACGTCACTAGCTTGACGACATTGCGGGATCAAATGTTATTGAGGAGCATCGAACTCATCAAGGTGAATAATTTTGACTTCTTCATTCACAAAACCGTCAAAGTACGCCTTTAGCCTTTGGCCATTTACTTTGAACGGTTCACCATTTTCCTTGGATATTTCGATTGCACCGTATGGAAACACCTTCTTGACGGTAAAAGGTCCACTCCATCTTGATTTCAGCTTACCCGGAAACAACTTCAACCGGGAATTGAATAGTAAGACCTTGTCACCTTCCTTGAACTCTCTTTTGTTGATATGCTTGTCATGCCAAGCCTTGGTCTTTTCTTTGTAGATCCGTGCATTCTCATATGCATCCAATCTTAGCTCTTCCAAGGCATGGAGGTCAAGCAACCTCTTTTCACCGGTACTTTGAAGGTCAAAGTTCAACGTTTTAATAGCCCAATAAGCACGATACTCAAGTTCTACCGGCAAATGGCATGATTTCCCATATACAAGCTTGTAAGGGGTGGTGCCAATGGGAGTCTTGAATGCGGTACGATAGGCCCCTAAAGCATCATCTAGCTTCGTAGACCAATCCTTTCTAGACCTATCCACCGTCTTCTCTAAGATCACCTTTATCTCCAGGTTTGAAATCTCGACTTGACCACTTGTTTGAGGGTGGTAAGCCAATGACACCTTGTGCCTCACACCGTACTTCCCAAGAAGAGCTTGGAAGGACCGCTTTGCAAAATGCGAACCTCCATCACTAATGACGGCACATGGCACCCCCGAACCTTAGAAAAATGACCTTCTTGAAGAGTTTGACCACCACCTTAGCATCATTAGTAGGAAATGCAACCGCTTCTACCCACTTTGACACGTAATCGACGGCCACAAGAATGAATTTATTCCCAAAAGAGGTCGGGAAAGGCCCCATAAAATCTATGCCCCATACATCAAAAATCTCCAACTCAAGAATGTTGTTCAATGGCATTTCACTTCTTCTTGAAATATTTCCGGTTCTTTGAAACCGGTCACAAGCTTTCACAAGACCCCACACATCTTTGAACATTGAAGGCCAATAGAAACCACATTGTAAGATTTTCGCCAAAGTTTTGTTAGCACTCATATGCTCTCCGCAAGGTGAGGAGTGACACATTGTGATAACACTTTCAATCTCATCATCCGGGACACACCTTCTAAAAAGGCCATCAACACCTTGTTTAAAGAGCAAGGGTCGTCCCAAAAGTATTGACGAACATCATGAAGAAACTTCCTTTTTTGTTGATAGGTGAGGTCGGGAGGAAGAATAGAGCAAGACAAGTAGTTTGCAATGTCCGCAAACCATGGTGCCGGTGCTTGAAGGATAGCAAATAGTCGATCATCCGGAAATGAATCATCAATTGGCAAGTTATCAAGACCACCTACGAAGATAGACAACCGTGAAAGATGATCGGCCACCACATTTTCGGCACCCTTTTTGTCTCTAATCTCAATATCATAGTCTTGCAAGAGCAAGACCCACCGAATCAATCTTGGCTTAGGTTCTTTCTTGGACAAGAGGTACTTCAAGGCCGCATGGTCGGTGAAGACTATGACCTTAGAGCCCAACAAGTAGAACCTAAACTTCTCAATTGCATGAACAATGGCTAGAAAACTCCTTTTCCGTGGTTGTGTAATTTCTTTGTGCCTCATCCAATGTTTTGCTAGTATAATAGATAGCATGGAGCTTCTTGTCTTTCCTTTGTCCAAGAACGGACCCAACGGCAAAATCCGAAGCATCACACATAAGCTCGAAAGGAAGCTCCCAATTAGGGGGTTGAATGATAGGAGCCGAAATCAAGGCCTCCTTCAACCTATCAAATGCTAGCAAACAATCATTAGTAAACACAAAAGGGACATCTTTTACCAACAATTGAATGAGCGGCTTTGCGATTTTTGAAAAATCCTTTATGAACCGGCGGTAAAAACCCGCATGTCCAAGAAAGCTCCTTATTCCCCTCACATTTGTAGGGGGTGGGAGGCGCTCAATTACTTCAATCTTCGCACGATCTACCTCAATGCCCCTACTAGAAATCACATGACCAAGAACAATACCCTCCTCTACCATGAAATGACATTTCTCCCAATTCAAAACTAAGTTCACCTCTTGACATCTTTTTAACAATTTAATCAAATTTGAAAGACAAGTGTCAAAAGATGAACCAAAAACAGAAAAGTCATCCATGAATACCTCAATTGATGATTCAAGCATGTCGGAAAAAATAGACATCATACACCTTTGAAATGTGGAAGGTGCATTACAAAGTCCAAATGGCATTCTTCGATATGCAAAGGTGCCAAAAGGACATGTGAATGTAGTCTTTTCTTGGCCCTCGGGTTGGATTGGGATTTGAAAGAATCCCGAGTATCCATCCAAGAAGCAATAATGACTATGTGATGCTAGTCTTTCCAATATTTGATCAATGAAGGGGAGTGGGAAGTGGTCTTTCCGGGTGGATTTATTCAATTTTCGATAATCAATGCACATCCTCCACCCGGTGACCGACCTCGTAGAAATGGTCTCACCCTTATCATTTTTGATGATGGTCATGCCTCCTTTTTAGGCACAACTTGAACCGGGCTAACCCACTTACTATCGGAGATAGGGTAGATTATGCCCGCTTCAAGAAGTTTCAAAACTTCTTTTTTCACCACTTCCTTCATGTTGGGATTGAGCCTTCTTTGGTGCTCAATCGAGGAAGCATGATCATCATCAAGTAGAATTTTATGCATGCAAATGGTGGGACTTATCCCCTTAATGTCATCAATTTTGTACCCAATGACATCTCTATACTCCCTTAGAACAACTAGGAGTTTCTCAAGAGAGGTGTCATCGAGCTTAGCATTGACAATAACGGGATAACTCTCACTATCATCAAGAAAAGCAAATTTAAGTAGAGGGGGAAGGGGTTTAAGTTCAACCTTAGGAGGAGGCGTAGTCCTCTCCTCTTTTGCCTCCACGTTAAGCACATCAAATTTCATCACATCGTGGACCAAAGGTTGGTTGAGTAAGAGATCATACCCCTTTTCTTCTTCACCCTCCTCAACTAAGCTTCCCGTTAAGGTGGCTTGTAAAGGATCACTTTCATACAATATTTCCCGGAACTCTTCTAAGTCCCTCTCCAATGTGTCAATTCTATGAACCTCATCAATCAATGGCTTTTTCAAAGTTTGTGAGAATGAAAATGAAATTTTCTCATCTCCCACATTCAAAGTCAATCTTCCTTCTTTCATATCAATCATCACTCCCGCGGTGTTTAAAAATGGTCTCCCCAAAATGAGGGGTACTCTTGAATCTTCTTCCATCTCCATTACTACAAAATCACATGGCACAAATACTCTTCCAACTTGAACCGGCACATCTTCAAGAATCCCCAAAGGTAGCCTAACCGTGCGGTCGGCTAGTTGTAAGGACATTCTTGTTGGTTTCAAGTCTCCAACTTTCAAGCTCTTTGCAATAAAATAGGGCATCAAGCTCACACTTGCCCCAAGATCACATAAAGCATCCATAGCTTCCAAATATCCAATCTTCACCGGTATTGCATAGCTAGCGGGGTCACCAAGCTTTTGGGGAAGCTTGTTTTGAATGATTGCACTCACCTCCTTAGGAAGGGAGATGGTTGCACTCTCTTCAAGCCTACTCTTGTTGGATAAAAGATCCTTCAAAAATTTTGCATATGTAGGCATTTGTGACATAGCATGAAGAAAGGGGATGTTCACTTGAAGTCCTCTCATGGCTTCAAGAAATTTTGAAAACTTCTCATTCAACTTCTTCTCTACAATTCTATGAGGAAACGGAATGGGGCGCTTATATACTCTCATAGGGGGATTTTCTACGCTTCCTTCATCTCCCTCATCTCTCTTTGTGGCTCCCTCATCACTCTTTTGTTGTTCTTTTTTCTTAACTTCAACTACTTCATTTTCAAAATCATCCTCACTTCTCACCACAACTCCCTCATCTCTCTTTTGTGGCTCCTCTTCACTCATAACCGGGCCCTCATAGCCTTTTCCCGATCTCAAAGTAATAGCCTTAGCTTGCTCCTTTGGGTTCACTACCGTTGAGCTTGGAAAGTGACCGTTTGGAGGATGAACTTCCAACTTGTTGTGCAATTTGAGCCAATTGGCTCTCCATTATCTTGTTGTGCGCTTGAAGTTGTTGGATGTTTGCATTCATATCCGCATTGCTCCTTATTTGTTGTGTCATGAAATTTTCAAGAACGGATTCAAGGCTAGTCTTTTAAGGAGGTGGAGAAGGAGGAGTGGGTTGGTTATATTGTGATCTTTGATGGTTTTGATCCCTTTGGTTAGGGTGGCGGTATGGAGCTTGTTGATTTTGAGAGTGGGATTGGTTGTAGTGGTTTTGAGGTTTGTTTTGGTTTTGGTTTTGGTTGTAGTTGTTTTGTGGGGGGCCTTGGTTGTGTTGCTTCCATCCCGTGTTTTGTTGGGGTTTCCAACTTTGATTGTAGGATTGGGAGTATTGCTCATTTCTTTGCCCAATTGCCGCCGCTTGCTCTTGATTTGTTGAGTTGCAATAAGAGGACAAGTGATCATTTCCTCCACAAGTCTCACAAGACATGACTTGTGAGGAAGAACTTGAGGGTGTGAGGGTGGCTTGATCTAGCTTGTGAGCTAGCATATCAAACTTTGATGCAATAACATCTATTGCACTAAGATCATGAATTCCTCCCTAAACTTTGTTTGAGGTTGCCTTCGATCACCTCCATATGCGTAATGCTTGGCCACTTCTTCAATCATCTTATATGCATCATCCACCGATAGCTTTTTGAGGCTACCACCGGCCCCGGAATCAAGGTTGGCCCTTGAAATAGGAGTAAGACCGTCATAGAAGCTTTGTACAATGATCCATGATGTAAAACCGTGGTGGGGGCATTTCCTTGTGTAATCTTTGAAACGCTCCCAAGCTTCACTCAAGGTTTCATCAATGTCTTGATTGAAATTGGTGATCTTTCTTCTTAATTCGGCGGTCTTTTCCGGAGGACAATACTTTCCAAGAAAGGCTCTAGTGACTTCGTCCCATGTACTCAATGATCCCTCTTCAACCGTTCTCAACCAATGCTTTGCTTTATCACGGAGGGAGAATTGAAACATGTGCATACGGATGAACTCTTCCGAAATGTTGTTTTGCTTGATGGTTGTACACAACTCAAGAAAGTTGTCCAAATGAGCAAAAGGACACTCATGAGGACTACCTCCGAATTGATCGCTTTGAATCATACGGATGAGTTGAAGTGAAAGCTCAAAGTTGTTTGCATTTGCGGTGGGAAGACGTATGCCACTCCGAAGTTGGAATGGCGTTGGGGTGGTCATAGTCTCGTAGGAGAGGTTGTGGAGGATTCACTCCCATGTTATCTTCTTAATTAGCTCCAAAAACCTCTTTCGGATCAGAATCCGAATATACAATGGAGAACTCGGGTGTGCCGTACAAGAGTCTCCTCACGTTTCTCAAAGTCCTATTTAGCTCTGGGTCAACGGGAATCAGCGGTGATTGCTTACTCTTTCGTGTCATGCAAAGTCAAACAAAGCTAAGAAAAACGTTAGCAATGACTATCACAAGTTAAGCACACATAATCAAAAATTAAGGAAAGAAAAATACTATACATATACACACATCTAGTCTCATTCAACAATAATACATTCAATGTGACTTTGCCTCCCCGGCAACGGCGCCAAAATTTGATAGGCCGTCGTCGAGCCTACCAAAGATAAAAACTCCTATCTTGGTCTCACTAACTAGTAGCAAGGGTAAGAAAGGGTCGAACCCAAGAGAGGCGTTGAATCAACCACCGATTACTACCGTTTAAATAAGCTAAATGAAGTCGAAGTTGGTTTGTTCTTGAGTAAGTTCTACTAGTTCAATTCAATTAAAGCTAAGAGGAGATTAACAATATTTAGAGGAATCTAGGGCTCGGGTTATACCACTCAACTTCATCACAAATCACAATTAGCATGCAACAATCAAGGTAAATTAATGGGATAAATTAGGGGAAGTCATCTAAGGCACCCAACTACTCTCTCAAGCTAGAGGTATTACTTGAATCATGAATACAACCTACTCTCGTGGTTACAAAGCATAAAATAAGTGTTAAAGCATAATCACGATGACATAAACATTCCCTTGACCGGAAATTCCTATTCTCATGGCATATCGGGTCAATCAAGCATAAGGGAGCTAACTCAAGTTCATCTCTCGATCCTTCGTTGAGGAAGCTTGAATAAATAGTTCTAGCAATGGCCATATACAAGAACTAAGCAATTAAACCACTTAAGCTCAACTAATTAACATCTCACAACAACCAAATTAGCACATACAACAAGTAATTAATGACTACATTGAGGGTTTTGCCCAAACCCTAGAAATTGGACTACTCACAATCCATGGAGATTAAAGCAATTAAAGATTTCAAGCAATTCATGAACAAGTTCAAACTAAGGATTAAGCTAATTAACAATCTAAACATGCAAGAACTAGCAAGTAATTAACAACAAAGTAAAGAGAAGTAGAAAAGATGAGTAAGAAATGGTTACTAGGAAGCTTCAAGGTGAGCAACAATGGTGGACTTTGTCTTCTACAATGATTGAATTTGAATAATTCCAAGCTACTAATTAAGAACTAACTAATGATTTGAGAATTTAATGTTCTAAGATTGCAAAACTAAGATAAAGCTCTAAAAACCCTGCTGGTTCGTACAAATGATCCAAAAGGGGGTATTTATAAGACCCCAAATAAAAAGGACGGAGAAAACAAGAGTCGAGCTTGACTGCAGGTCTGCACGGACGTGCCAGGTTTGGCACGGACGTGTAGACCAAGATGCACGGACGTGCTGCCTTACGCACGGCCGTGCAAGGCATGGCAGAAGCTACTGCTTGGGCTTGAAATCTTGCACGGACGTGCCAGTTGACGTGCAACCTCTTCTGCACGGACGTGCCAACTTAAGCACGGCCGTGCAGGCCTTAGCAGAATGTTGCAACTTTCTGGAGCACTCCTGCACGGACGTGCAAGGTCTGGCACGGCCGTGCAGGGTCTTCTAAGCCCTTTTTTTCCATCTTTTCTTCTATATTGCTCCTTTTCTTGGCTTCTTTCTACCATCTTCTTGCTTCTAACCTCGGTTTTGTATCCATGGGCTTCATTTGGTCGTCTTTGAACCTAGAATCTCAACAAAAACACTAACAACCCGTGAAGCATAGGACACACAAAAATTGCATAATAATAGAGTAAAAGTGAACCAAAACACAAATTTTATCAAGTAAACTAGGTTCAAAAACACCCTAAAATCATATCAAATAGCAAGTTATCATTTACGCATGGGTGAAGGATCATAAATTAGAAGTGTTACCCAAACTCAATGTCAAGCTAGGTGGTAGGGGGTAATGGGCTACATAATTTACAAAAAGTGTCGCACAAATGAACATACATTGGCGACGAATATCAAAGAAATGTGGCACAAATGTATTAATATGGGCGATGGAATTAAAAAGGTGACTCCCGGATAAGGGCCACGTTAAAGTTAAGTGACGCCCAAATTAGCTACCACTTTGTGCGACGAAAATTGTAAAAGTGATGCCCAAACTTTGGGCGACAGCGATAAGGCGACGCTTCTTGCGTCGAATTTTTTTTGTTGCCCTGACTTTGGGAGACACAAATTAATTGTGTCATGGGCGACGATTTGTTTTGACGCCCAAAGTTATTTTTCTTGTAGTGATAATTAGGCACAAACGCTTCGAACCACCTTCTACGGAGAGGAGGGGATAAACCGGCCACGAAACCACCACGACCACCACCGTACACCGTACAGACGTGAGGGGAGAAGAGAGAGAATGTGTGTGCGTGAGGCTTAGGGTTTGGTTGCTTGATTATGAATCAACTATTGACTGATTATTCTGTTATATATAAAAACCCAAGGTAACCCACTATTATATATCACATATATAATAGAGTCCTAAGCAAGCCCAAACTCCTCCCTACATACCCCATATGGCCAGCCACCTTCTATGAGGCCCAATAATGGGCCTTTTCTTTTGTTCAATCCATCACCACATAGTGTGACCTCATAGGATCCATTATATTGGGCTTTGGACACTACTAGAAATAGGCCGATTTACGACTGACCAGTTCCGGCGGACATGTTTTTCCGTCGTAAATTCCGACGGATTTTTATTCCGTCGGAAATTTACGACGGATTTCCTACGGAATAAAATTCCGTCGGAATTTATGGGCTTTCCGACGGAATATTCCGTCGGAAACTTAATGTTTCGACGGAAATGAAATTCGTCGGAAATTTCCGACGGAAATGAAATTCGTCGGAAATTTCCGACGGATTATTCCGTTGAAACATTAAGTTTCCAACGGAAATAAAATCCGTCGGAATATAATTAAATAATAAAAAAAAAAACTAAAAACCCAAAAAACCCTAATAAATTTCTCTCTCCACTCATCTTCTTCTGTCCGCCACTCTTTCCTCATTTCTCTTTCTCTCTCTTCTCCTCTTTCCTCTTCTCTTTCTCTCTCTTCTATTTCCTCTGTTGTTTTCATCTCACGCTCCATCTCCTTTTCTTTCCTTTTTCTTTCTCCTTTATTTTCGTTCTCCTTTCTTCTCCTTCCTTCTCCTTCTTTGTATTCGGTGAACTGTTGCATTTGAGGTATTTAGATTTTTCATGGAACGACAGACTTGAAGTGCTTCCAAAGTCAATTATTTGGCCTCTTTGTCCTCTTCGACCACCACAAGACCAGCAGCAACAACGACAACACCACCTACCACCGCAATGACACCAGCAACAACGGCAACCAACAACGACGACACATTGTAATTTTTTAATTAATTTCAGAATACAATTGTATATATATTTATTTTGTTTGATTTCAATTTTTTTGTGTATTTTTTCGAATCTCTGAATTTATTGTACGATTTGGGTGTTATGGATTTTTTTTTGTAATTTTCGATTTGGTTTTTGTTAATTTTCAATTTGGGGGTTTTTTTCGATTTTGGTAGTTTTGGTCAGGGTGGTTGGGTGGGGTGGGGGGTCTGGTCTGGGAGGGGGGGTCTGGTCTGGGTGGGGAGGGGGGGTCTGGGTGTGGGTGGTGGTCTGGGTGGGGGGGGGGGGTTCTGGGTGTGGTTAGGCGTGGGGGGTTATTGTTTGGGTTAGAGGGTTTTGGTTGGTGGTGAAGTGGGGTCTGGTGGGTTAAGGTTAGGTGGGTTAAGGTGGTGGGTAACGGTGGTGGGTTAAGGTGGTGGTTTACGGTGGTGGTGGTTGATGTTACGAGGTGGTGTTACGCCCTGCCGGAGGTGGCAGGGCTTTTTATTTTTTATTTTTTTTGTAGCAGATTTCGTCGGAAATTTCCGGCGGATTTGAATTCCGTCGGAATTTTCCGACGGACTTTTCGGTGGCCGGAACACCTCTTCCGATGAGAAAATTCCGTCGAAAAACACTGTTCCGACGGAATTTCTGACGGAAAAGACCGTTTTTCCTACAAACATGTTTACGACAACCTGTTCCGACGAAAATTCCGTCGGAAACGGGTTTTTCGACCGAATTTTTCCGTCAGAAATGACCTGTTTTCTAGTAGTGGGACTATTTGACTAGCCCAAAAACCATTAATCACGTCTACCAACAGATAATGACGATCCAAAAGAATGATCTTATTATCTCCATAATATTGATCCATTAATATATCTAGTATGAACTTATTATCTCCAAAAGAATGAACTTATTATCTCCATAATATTGATCCATTAATATATCTAGTAATTGCACTTGACGACAACATAAATCCTTCAAATGTAACTATAGAAAAGAAGCTAGAGGAGGGAGTAGGATTTAGGAATCCAAAAACAAGTTTAACATAGATAAGACAAATTAAATGCAACTGGATAGACTAATAATTAATTATGTGAGACCCCAATCCATGTAAAAATATAAAATGCTTTGATTACTCTTAAATAAATGCAATCAAATTAAATAACCTCAAAATAATATATAAAATACAACAAAATTTTAAGAGTTATTTATTGGCAATATAACATCAAATGGATATTCTAATTTATTGTATGATTTGGGATATTATAACAAAAAACACGCGTAAGTTAATGTAACAACTGTTTAGTTATTTTCTTTTTATCTCCAATTTTACATGTAGTTCTTAAGGTTATGTTAACCATTTTTCAAAATTTAAAACAAAACTATAAAGGCCAGGAATTATTCAACATAGGATGCCAAAATAAATCATCACTACATTGGTGAAAACGCAGTATATTAATGCTGAACAATTCTTAATCTCAAAATCCTAAGTACGGAGTAAAAAAGTTCTTATTTTAGGACGGAGTTAGACCTTCTCTAATCAATCAATAAACTATACTTAAATATAGAAGAATGTAACACACAACATTATTGTTACATATCTTAAGCAAATCAACATTATCTTTGCAAACAAATCACATCAAAGCTATATAATTGACCTCTTTTTTTGGTTCCATCTCAAAAGGTTTTAATATGTTTAATTAGTGTTACATATATTATTATGCATTATTGCTACCAAATCAGTATAATTTCACTAAAGTAATGTAAACAGTCTGCAACCTATAAGGCAATATATGCGTTATCGTTGGTTGTAATTTAGCTAATTTACCTTTTTAACATTATCTTTAATTAACTTTAATAGATCTAGACTAGCGTAGCATTATCGAGAAGTTGATCACATGATTATACATTTATACACCGTAAAATAGTTATTGTATAAGCTAACTGGTCATATACTCAAATCTTTGACAGACGACATAAAAGATTTCATGGAAAACGACATTATTCTCTATGTATGATAGAGTTGACGTTATGACCTGCATTGCCCCATCCACTTGTGATTTGGTATACTTGAATGAATTCATAATCGAATTCTGTATTTAAAGATTGTTTGTAATTTGAGAATCTAGATTTGAAATAATGATAAATGATACTATTGCAATAAATTCCAATATTTCAAGTTTAATGCTTCGTTGTTCTATGTCTCTAACCAAGAAATTTCAAATGACAATTATTCTTTACATATAAATTACAACAAAGGGTGTATTGGTATAAAAATATCAAAATCTTGTTAGATAAAAGGGAACAGTGTAATTGATTTGAAATGAGAAGATTACATGTCAATCGATAATTCGATATGGTTGATGTATATATACTGTATAAATGATACTATTACAATAAATTCCAATATTTTTCCAATATAATGCTTATTTCATTTTACGCGATCTTCAAGTCATGTTATTGACTATGATCACTATCTTTAGTTAAGCATAAACTTGATAATTTTTTTGTATACCTGAGAATTTTCAGCCAACATTTTTAAGATTTGACTATAAAAATAGAATTTAATACAATATATTATATATTATGGGACGGAGCCCGGAGGAGGCCGGAGGAGTGTAATTATTTAAAATCACGTAATACTACTCCATAGATGTTTATTAACAGAATGCCATTTTCATAAAGACATTGATTCTATTTTGCAGAATATCTGTTATATATGTATAACTATTACTCGTATTATGAATACTTTTATTGGTGTTTGACTGATGAAGAATTAATATAATAATGCATGTAGCATGCTGCATGCATGTAATCCCATACAATATAAATGAAATTGAACGCGGAATTATTACTTTTCAATTCTTTATTTTATTTGGGGTGCGAACACGAAATCTTGTTCTTACAGCTTTTACTTTGTAATCAAGCAATACCTACTCTTTTTCCTAAAAAAAAAAAAAAAAAAAAAAAAAAAAGAAAGAAATACCTACTCATTTTTCTTATAATAAACATTAACACTCACGTGAATTATGTTGGGCTACGTCTAAACAATTAATTGAAGGATAAAGTTCGAATTAATTAACAACAATAATTAACATTACCAAAAAAGAAAAACAAGGGTCACTTTAAGTCCTTATAAATAAGGGATACATTCCCTTAAGCTTACATAACATACATAATTAAGCCATACAAGTTTACAACAATATGAGCTTCTTAAGAGGGTTTTCTTTGATATTCTTCCTAGGAGTTCTAGTGACTTCTTCCTTCTTTAGTAATGTTAAAGCTCATGAATATCCACACTCAATACATCTCCTCATGCCTCGTTCTGGCTCAGCCGGCCACAAAATCGAAGGCCTAAATTGCTTGAGTTGGCGGCTGGCTGTGGAGACAAACAATCTCCGGGACTGGAAGACGGTCCCGGAAGAATGTGAAGGGTACGTGGGACATTACATGATGGGTGCTCAATATCGGAAAGATTGTTTGGCTGTTACTTCTGCTGCTTATGACTATGTTAAGACACTCTCACTCAAGAAAGATGGCAAC
The DNA here is from genome assembly GCA_034703905.1 of Chenopodium berlandieri. Lineage (NCBI taxonomy): Eukaryota > Viridiplantae > Streptophyta > Magnoliopsida > Caryophyllales > Amaranthaceae > Chenopodium > Chenopodium berlandieri. The sequence continues at coordinate 14,023,552 of CM068293.1, forward strand.
TACGTTTGGATATTCGATATTGATGAGACTTCCCTCTCTAATTTGCCCTACTATGCCGATGTTGGTTTTGGGTAAGAACCTTTAACTTGTATGAAATATATCATTACTTATTTTGTACTATTCCATGCACATTTGTTGCAATACTTTTCCAAACAGTTTCATTTGATTTTGCATGCCTAGCTATTATTAATGGGGTATTTCATATCTATACATAGTATTTTTTTTATATTTTTTTTTTCTATTAACTTTCATAAATATGAAATAATTTCTAAAAATTTGTACTTGTTTAAAATCTTGCAACACATGAGTACTAATCTAGTGTTAAATAACCCAAATCAAGTGTTTGGCAATGTACTCATTCACTCCTAATAGTGTATGACGATTCCTTTAATAATATATATTTTGTTATGAATTATTGATACGGTTAGTAAGATTTTAAGAGTGACTCTTACATTAAAATATATAAATAATAAAACTACATAGAGATTTTGATGTTTTAATAAAATAATAAAGGTCTATCAGTGCAATCAACATATGCAATCTACTAAGTTTAAATAACATAGAGATCATTGCCTCTTAACCACGTGTGTCTTGAAATAAAATTATTAGAATAATTAATAAATAGAGTTTTGGTATTAGGGATGTCAGTGGGGTGGGGTTGGGTCCCGATTTAGTGGGTGGTGGGGCGGGGATGGGGATGAAAACCATACCCGCCATGGGTGATGGGGCGGGGGTGGATTTTAGGTTGTACCCGCCCCATCGCCGCCCCGCCCCACCCGCCCCATTTCGTACCCAACTCATACCCACATCTATATATTAAAAAAAAAAAATTTGTGTACTTTTATACTAGTTTATATTAAAAAAAAATTTGTAAAATAAAGTAGTAATTAACTAAATATAATATGTTGTAATAAACTTAATATTAACAATGATTTTTTTTTTTTATTGTAATCTACATTAGTATATTACGTAATATTGTTGTATTTAGGAGGCGGGGATTAGATGGGTCTTGGGTGGGGATTAGGTGGGAGTGGATATCCAAGTGGGGGGAGGGGCGGGGATGGTTTTGGAATTGTACCCGTTGGAGCGGGGATGAGGATGAATTTTGGACCCGGGGATGGGGATGGGGATGAGAAAGTTAGGCGGGGATGGGGATGGGAAATCCAACATCCGCCCCGCCCCGCCCCGCCCTGTCCCGTTGACATCCCTATTTGGTATGATATATATATATATAGGATCAATATCTTTTTAATGCATGTTACAAAAATTACAAATATATTTTAAAGTTAATATTTTGAAACTAAAATTCAAGACGAATTAAATAATAACATTCTGTTGACGCGAATGGTGATTAATAATTGATTGCAAAATATGCAGGGTACAACCGTACAATGCAACATCATTTGATGAATGGCAAAAGGAAGCTAGAGCACCAGCAATACCCGCAGTGCTAAGCTTCTATAAGAAATTGGTTCGTCTTGGCATCAAAATTGTTTTCCTTTCGGGAGCTCATGAGGAGTTCAGGGAGCCTAAAGAGCGCAACATGAAGAATATTGGCTACTACAAATGGGAAAAGATGATACTAAAGTAAGTATCGTTAATTAATTTCTACGGAATACTTTGGATTGGATAATATGAAACGTTACAAAAATTAAATAATTCAACATGATTTTTTAGTCAATTTACGATATAAATTATGCATTTAAAAAAGTCTCACGGACTCATTGGATCTTATATATGTAATCGTATAATTATTGATTTGTTTTTTATATTTTTAATAATTAATAATACGATAGGCAACCAAGTGAATCACATTTGAAATCGGTGGAGTACAAATCAACGCACAGGACAAAGCTAGAAGAGATGGGGTTTACGATCGTTGGAAACATCGGAGACCAATGGAGTGATTTAATAGGGGCCAACCCCGGCAAGAGGACCTTCAAGTTACCTGACCCTATGTACTACATCGGCTGATTATTAACTAAAGAGTATTATTATGAACAATAAAATAGAAAGATTATTTGTGATATGTTGACTTGTGGCTTTTATATACTCTTGTCATACAATTTTATATTTAGCTTAGGTATTTTACATTTTTCTTATGGGTCTAATTGTTTCTAATAAGAAATTATGATTTTACTCCCTGGTTTATTTCAACTTTGTGTCATATCTATTGATACTGTAGATCAACTATTGTCGAATTTGATCTATCGATCTACATCTTGTAATGTCTCGCTTTTTCTTACTTCCTCTGTTCCACAAATATTGCAATAAGGATGAAATTACCATCTCAAAGCATAATTTATATTTTAAATATCTATAACTATATAAGAGTAAAAATTATAAAAAGTTGATATTGTGAAAGTATTTTAATAGACGAATAATATATGGTCAAACTAACAAGCGTGATAAATAATGTAAAAGTCAAATTGTTACAATATTACTAAAAGGGAAGAATTATTATCTATTAGGAAAATTTTATCCCACAAGACTCGAGTTTAGCCTAGTTTATTTTCTTTCTTTGTTATAAAAAAAGCCATACATAATTCTTTTTTTTTAAAATATTTCATATTAATAAGTATATTTTAGAGGTCATCAATAATGGTCAAGTTAGTTGGCCCAATCCAACTTGACCTAAAAAGTGTGGGTTTAAACAATCTAAAGATGTATTCTTAGACAAACATGAGTCTAGCCCCATAAGTCCGCTTTACCCCATCAAGCCCAACACTATTTGGCAAGTTTGGATACTGAGTTTATACTTAGGCTTAACCCGACCCAATTTTGGATCACCTCTTGCCAATTTATATCTCAATGTGTCCGTACTCACCTGGCAACACAGGTCATTCGGGTCAGGTACGGGTAGGGTCAATTTCGGATCAATCAATATTCGGTCGGGTTCGGGTAGGGTCAGGTCAATTCGGGTTTCGGGTTAGTTTCGGGTCAATGATTATTCGGGTCGAGTCGGGTATCGAGTCAACACTTTGGGTCGGGTCGTTTCGGGTTAGGTCAGTCTTCGGGTCCAAATGTCGGGTCAAGTTTAGGTCAGGTCAAATTTGGGTCGAGTTGAGTTTGGGTCCAGTCAATTTAGGTCGGGTCAATCTTCGAGTCCAATTGTCGAGTCAAGTTATGGTCGGGTCATGTTATAAGGTTGTTGATCGTTTTTTTTTTAAAAAAAATAAAAAATAAAAATTTATAAAGTTATGATTGGAAAATTTAAAGGAAATTTACTTCCATACTTAATCAAACATTTAAGTTGAACACTTGATTTTTTAGTAGTGGGAAATCCTTCCCTCTAAGGGCATGCTTGGATTGGAGGAGATGTATTAGTAGGATAATAAAAGTCAAACTAAGCAAAATGAAAGTGATGGTGTGATTGTAAGGAAAATTATGTAATGATGGTGTGGTATGAGATGAAGAAAGAGGAACTAATACCCTCATTTTGGGGATAATAGTTACACTAGGGGGAGGGTGGGTAACTATTACCCTCATTATGAGGGTAATAATTCCTCCATCTCTCTCTTTTCCTACATCTCTCTCTTTTTCTCATGGCAAAATTACCTTATTTCATTTGTAAATACTATGCCTCATACAACAACACTTCTAATTACTAATGTTTTTTTAAATTTGACTTTTATTACCCCCTTAATATATTACCCCCAATTCAAGCAAGGCCTAAAAGTAAAAGTAACTTCACTAAAAAATTTGTGGGAAAACTGCCTCTTATTCCAAATAACTTGAATGTTTGATTTAAAAATAGTGGGAAAATTTTCCCTCCAACAATAAAGTCACTAAAAATTTAAGTGGGAAAACTATTAATAAAAATTAAAAGAATATTCAAATTATATAATAACTATCAACTAAAAGGTACAAGTCGATTTGGTTTAGATTATTTTTGATAAGCATTTATTCGGGTAAAGTAATTAAGCCCTAAATCATTAAGGTCATTTTGAGTATTAGTTAATTTTTATTCAGATCATTTCGGGTATAGTTCGGGTCGCTTTGGGTCGAGAACGGGTAGGGTCACTTCGGATTTCAGGTCACTTTGGGTATCGGGTCAATTTCAGGTCGGGTCAATTTGGGTATCGAGTCAACTTCGGATCGGGTATGGGTCGGATCGGGTCAGTTTCGTGTTCAGGTCAGTTTCAGATTGACATTTTCGAGTCAATTTCGGGTCATGGGTCGAATTATTCGGGTCGGGTCAGAATTATCAGATCTAGTACTCAGTAATGTTTGGTCTAAAAATTACAGTCTTTAGCGCCATAATGCTCGCTCTAGACCATTGCTAGATCATTGGCCTTCAAAATTGATGGTGCATAATGGCAGATTGGCACCTGCCGAATAACTAGTATTGGGCCAAGGACCCTTTCCTGAAATTCGCTGGACTGGATCTTGCGTTATTGGTGCTGTTTAAATTAATACGAGTAATGTCTACACCCTATCATTATTGGGCCAAACAAATATCTACTTTATTATACATTCAAGGAATAATTTGTTAATCGCCATTCGCCACCCAATCTAAACATGTTTAAAACCCTTTCCTTTATTTTCTTTTTCATCCAAATCCCTTCAAACAAAAAGGGCCTTAGACACTGTGAATATATATATAAACCAGTCTCCCCCCATGGCTTATATAATACTTTCTCCATATTTTATTACTTGCTCCATTTTCCTTCTGCGGCCGTATATTTTACTTGCTTAATTTCTTTTTTTTTTTTTGAAAAACCTTTCACAATATTTTATTAATTCATTATCTCCGTGGAGCCCCAACTATCATACTTTAATACATTTAGATTCTCTCTCCTCCCAACTAACATACTTTTTTTTGGTAAGTATCAACTATTAGTCTATCATATTTTATTCTTCTTCCAACCCCACTTTCTTTATATTTTATAATTTCTACTACTTCTCCTAAAACTTCACACATGGAGATATGAAACAAGTAATAAAATACAGAGGAAGTAGAGATATAGCTTAAATAATTTTTTTCCTTTCAATAATTTCAATCACAAATATTACCCTTTAACAGATATTTGAAATAAATGATAAAACAAAAAATATTAATGGAAAAACAAAATAGTTAACAAATGAGTAACAATGTACATTTCTCGATATTACTTATTTCATAATTTTTTTTGTAATTAATACATAAATACATATATTATTATTAGGTCAAACTTGTGCATTGTCACATATGTGTCAATAAAACTGTGGTGAGTATTAAAAAAATATAGAGTAATACTAAACATTCAATTCTCTAAAAGGCACTATGTAGAGCACAATCACCTTTAGTCTAACTAAGAAGGGTTTAACGTGCCACTCACATTCAATTGCCACTCACAATCAGTTACTGCTGGAAGATATTAGGAAGCTCCTTCGTCTTTTCTCCTCCGTCAAGTTTAGGCATATCTATAAAAAGGGCAATAAAACAGCAGATTATGTTGCTTTTTTAGGTTATTTCATGCAAACATACCAAGATATTGATCCTTTTTTAGATAGTAAATTTTTTTTTTTTTTATTATTTTAGATAGGTTGGGTTATAGTGTTGAGAGAAGACTGGCCTAACTTCTTTTATCTTTCCTTATAAAAAAAAAAATGCTTGCAAATCATAGTCCTAATTAAGAGCATTATTTAACTATACTTGTTCTTCTTGCTCCTCCAATTTAGGTAATAAAGTTGCATATATGTGATAAACTTACAAGATTTTGCATGATGATGCGTTTCATTGTATATATAATAATAAAAACAAATGTTGCAACACTAAGGCCTTGTTTAGTTCAACTTATTTTTACTTATTTCAGAAAAAATAAGTTCAGATCAGATTATCAGATCAGAAAAAATAAGTTCAGATCAGAACATCGTTTTATGTGCGGTTTTTTATCGCTAAATATTCTTAATTTCGTAATGAAAAAAATTGTGAAAATTACATATTAATAAACTACACATTATTACGAATCTAACAAGATCGCACTTGATATATTTTTTCCTTATAGATTATCGTACACTTAAGGTCAAAGTTTGATCAAATAAGACAATCAGATCAGATCATACCAGACCAAATCAGATCAGACCAGACCAGATCAGATCAGTAAAAATAAGGTGAACCAAACAAGGCCTAAAAGGTGCATAGAAATGTTATGAAGACGTGTTTGAATTTGCCTTGAACCAGTTAGCCCCATTGAAAAGATTATATTATATAGATTTAAAAGTGTCTTGTTCGGGTGTCGATTATATATGTTGGCTAAGGATTTTTTTTATTTATTTTGGGCCTATATATGTTTGGTTTATTCATAATATGTTTTAAGAGTACAATATAAATTTGCTACTGTTCAGCCTGACTACTATTAAATCTCCTTACACCTCTATCCATGAGAGTGATTAAGGGCTTGTTTGGTTCACCTTATTTTTGCTTATCTGATCTGATTTGATTTGGTATAATCTAATGTGGTATGATCTGATATGATTGTCTAATTTGACCAAATTTTGACCTTAAGCGTACTAAAGAAGAAATATATCAAGTGAGATCTTGTTAGATTCGAATTAATGTGTATTTTATTAACATGTTATTTTTATAATTTTTTTTACAAAATTAAAAATATTTAGCAATAAAAAAACACACATCAAGCAGTGATCTGATCTGAACTTATTTTTTCTAAAATAAGTAAAAAAATAAGGTGAACTAAACATGGCCTAACTCATTGTTAGTTAACCATGTAAAATCTATTAGCTTGTTTGTTGATTTCATTTTAATATCTTGCTCTTTTAATCCTAAATGTTAACATGACCTTTTGTTAATCTGCCTCAATATCTCGTAGAGGTGGTAAAAAATTCGGACCGAGAGTCACCTTAACATCAAACATCATGCCCAAATACGCAAAAAAGTGACAGGCTTGTCGGGCTGTAGAAGACTTTTATGTTTATTTGGGTCGGGTTTGGGTTTAACTAAAAAAGTGTTTTTTAGCTTATCCAAACCCGTCCTTTTTTGAGCTGACTACCAAATCAGGCCGTAGTTGATCACCTTTAACATCTCGTTTTCCATACCATATCTAACCGACTAATGACCAATAATTTTTCCCATATTTTTTCCCCTAAAAAGTTTAAAAAAGGCATCGACAGAACGATATAAGGAGGATCTTTTTCGTGTCAAAAGCAAAGCAATAATGTTGACATTTAAGCTATAAATTTTACAGTTTACAGTATTAACTAGTACGTACGACTGTATACATAGTCTATTGGCATATCATTTGAGTGCAGTTCCTATATTTTTGCAATTCTGGAGGAATCTTATAACAATAATATATTAATATGGTATCAAATACACATTATTCTCACGTACTATTCGTTTTTTTGGTTGTTTTCTTGTTTATAAAGTATTGTATGAGATGTCATTAAAAGTCATGGAGTCTAATGATTATATTGATAATTGTCATGTTGCGGTTATGACAATATTATGTGATAGATTGATAGGAGATAGGACATAGCGTTTATTTCGATCAATATTGTAAATATGCATCAAAATATGCCAGCTTTTCATTGTACAGTATATGTACTCAAAATATCATCAAGTTTTCTAGATTTCTGTAAATTTATAAGTAGTTATCTAACAAAGGAATGAAGCTGGAACAATGATCTTCTCACACTTAATTTTTTCTTAATGAAACAATTCACATATAATAATGAAGGTTTTACATAAATGAAAATCATTGTCAAAGCTAGATACAACGTTTATTTATTATTACTAGAACGAACAATAGGATGATGACTTGTTATTACAATTTAACTTGTTTCTTTTTAGCATCAACGAACTCATGGAGGAAATTTAATACTAGAATGAACAATACGTAGTACTTTTGTTTATTTGGCAAAAGACTGCCATATTAAGTTTCAACTTTGAATGATATAATAAGAATAACTAGACATTGTCTTTAGTGTTTAGGATAATCACAAACAACAATGATATAAATTGGATGTGATTCTAAACATTGATCCGTAAACTATTAAGCTTGTTGCAATTTAATTACAATGAAAGGCACAATTTTGTACTCTCATATGAGTATTGAGCATAATCAAGTCTTGTCTATTACTTCGTATGCATTGAATGCTTTGATTCAAAACTGCATAATAATAAATCAACAAATATTTTAATTAATGTTCTTTTATGCCACAAATCATGAAATAAACTGCCAAAATAAAAAGTTCATCTTGCCACCCTATCCTATCCTATTATATACCACGTAATTAGAATGTTGATTAATAAATTTTTTACAACGTTTAGCCATAATTCTCCAAAACTTTTAATCCTTGCCTACTTTTATTAAATAAAAAAAATAAATAATAATAAATAAATAAAAAAAAACCAATAAATTTTCTCAACTTTTTGCATCACTTTTTATTCTCAAGTTTCATATATCCCAATTAGCACAAGCTTTTCTAGCTACCAAACAAAAATAAACAAGTACAAAGTTTTGTAAGTGTCTCGTTCATTCTCCCTCCTTGTCTAATAAAGCATAAATGCATCACTTTTCTTTCTCAACCTTTAATTTGCTGACTTTTCAAAATTTGCAAAATAGGCTTGAGCAACCATATCCATGATTGAGGAGCTGAGATATGTACATTTGTAGCACTTAGAAGTCTTAGGATTTATGCCACATCAAGAGGCAATAGGGTTGGATGACAACCTATTTAGTTAACTAATTCGAACTCTAATCTACATACATCAAATTGAGTATAAGTTTTAAAGGAGGTATAAACCTATAATGTACTCGTACGTGCGATCGAATTGTACTGTATCTCTCTACATACATCAATTATCATTTGAAGTCGATCATTCTATACCAAAAAAGAAATCAATAGTCAATAATAAGAACAATTTTCACTTTAACTTAAGAGGTAACTAATTAATTAATACGAAATACGTACGTCTTGTATTAGCTAATAAAGTGTTTGGAACTTTTGTATCGAAAATTTTAATTTTAGATTTGTAAAGTAACTTCTTTATATAGAAAATACAACCCACTGCACATTACTAAAAATTTCGTACAGTAAAAAATAACTAATCACTTGTCATACTACTTAAGTGAACATAACATAGTAGTATAACTCTGGGAAGTTGTACAATAATTGTTCACTTTTTAAACATCATGAACTTACGCTCTCATCATACTTAAACATACATATCAATATAAAAATATACTTCCTAGTTCCTTAGTGATTTTTTAAATGTTATATTTTTATTTTTGTGCTTGTCAATTTATAACTTTAATTATTAATAACTTCAATTACCAATAAATAAAAATTACTCCCTGTTTTTTTTTAATGCATCACTTGAGTTTTCACACTTGTCGAACACAACTTTAACCATCAATATCTTTAATTTAGATATTTATAAAAATTATAACAAAATTATACTATGAAAGTAGACATTGTAAATTTGTAACAAATCCAGAAAAATTATACTATGAAAGTAGATATTGTAACAAATCCAACAAAAAATTAAGTCAAAGGTAACATGTGAATAATGCAAAATCTCAAGTGATGCATTTTACAAAAAACGGAGGGATCGGAGTAAAACAAATTAATGTTTTGATAGTATATACATTGCAACGAATCTAGCTCATAACACACACTCACCTGACTATATTTTTATTGAATTATATCATCAAATATAACCAAAGCATGATGTATGAAATATTGTAAAAATGATGCAACAAAATCTAAATGAAAGAAGTACCATAATATAAATATACATCATAAATGGAGTCCTATCAACCTTTAATATGAGTGTCACTCCATTGACTGCCATTGGATCCTACACTCCATTGATAAATTTAGTGGAATAAAAGGTAGGGCAGAAGTTTCCTTTCAAATAATTGATTCAAGTTTGTATGGTATGTAGCCTAAACCGCACGGTGCACGGACACATAAAAGTGACTACTATACTAGGTTAACCTTTGTCCTAGCTAGACGATTTAAAGACATTTAACTAGCTAGGTTTTCAATCTTATCATGACCTTAATTAGCTAGGTTAAGATGAGTTGGTCACCCTATTTTTTTTTTCAAATTATTGCTTAGTTCTTTGATTGTAATTGGTGAGTATTGGTGATTGTAATTGATGCATAAGTGCACTTGATGAAGTGATAAGAGAGGGGAGTAGGTAGGGGTCCTAAAGAATATTGCATGTACTTGCAAAATGGTATGTACTAGTTTTTCCATTTTATCATCTATATTATACATAGATCAATAACATTTACACATCTCACTGCTTTCAGAATTTAAAAAAAAATAATAATTTTATATTAATATACAATACGACTATACGAGACACAAAAGGGCATGTCCTCCAAAAGTTCCAAAACCTTCTTAATAAGGCTCCCTCGATTTAGGCCTTAAAGATACTCACTATTACATGTCTACACTTTATTAGCTGATTATCTGTCAATAAACTATTTATCGTACTTTAAATTCTTCATATATAAAGTGGAGCTATCATGGTTGATATCTTCCATTTTTTCGACGTTTTACTTTTTATCGATGCATAAGAATATTTTTGTTATCTATTTGTATAGATGGATGAGGAAAGAAATAACAAACTCTTCTTAGTTAGAAAGTACGGAGTATTGATTTCATGTTAATGCATGTCCTTAATTCTCTGTACATTTTTCTATCACAATAACTTTTCTTGCATTTCATAATTAAAAATAACGATGAAATCTAACAAAGCACATAACTAATCAACTAGATAACCTATATGATAACATTATTAATTTCTTGCACCAAATTAATTACGCGTAGTTTAAAGACTTTAAACCTCATTATCCCCTACACTAGGGATGAAAAGATGCCAACTAACTCAAACTATACTTAATGATGTGCCAGCATTATGCTCATATTAGGGAAATAGTTGACCTCAAAGATTATTAAAATTATTAAGCTAACTAATTAATAAATTAATCTAGGCCTAGGGCAAACATTAATTATTAATTAATAAAAAAGGGTATCATAGGAAAACAGATTTGGGTAGGAGGAATGATATGATGTCCTTGGAAAACCACAAGACAGGGAAGATCCCTTATTGGGGAGTTTATCAAAGAAGAAAAGGCTTGCTTTGGAGGCAAAGTAGGCAACATTACCATCTTTTATTGAGAACTTCCATATTTCTGTTTAGGAGACAATTAGCCATATTTTGAGGGAAATATTTAATTAATTTAACTAAGTTTAATTAATACTTTAGACTATTAAATTAAAGTACATTCTTATTTAAGGTGTTATTATACACCAATTTAAGGAGACAAAATAATTTCTTTTTAAGTTAATTAAGAAGACAATATGCCTCATTATCCGGTTATGGATTACTAGTGCTTGGTATATAAGAGAGACAAAAAGCACTTTGGGTTAATAAAGACAATAATTAAATATTTGTTAATTGTGTAATTAGATTTAGCAAAAGGCACACGAGTGAAGTGATTAATTCAATAAAGACAAAACGACTTTCTATGGAATCAAAATTGACAAATCTTCAAGTTGATGCCCTAATAGTCAATATGGAATATTCTTAATTATTTTGACATACTTCTCATTTTCAATATACTACTTTCATCCACCTAAATAAATAAAAATTCAACAAATATACATCAATATAAGTAAATTTTGGGAGAAAATTTTAATTTTGAATTAAAAAAAATACATAAATCATGAACAAATGAAGGGTATATATATATACTAAATATTATTGAGAAAAACCCTAGCAAAATTCAAGATGATCACAAGGCCAAAGTTAGCTAACCTTTTTGTAATTTTGAGGTGATGATGATTACCCCATATATTAAACCTGTTTTAGAAAATCATATGGAATGTATATATATCACCATTACCAAATAAAGTTTCAAATTAACAAAAATTGAAGAAAATATATGAAGAAAAAAAAAATGAAGACCTAATTATTGCCAAGAAGATACAGAATAAAGAGGGCGATTTTTCCACCCAAGAAACAAACAATTTTTTTTAACAACCTGAAGTTGGTATCCTTCGGAAGGATAATGAAGCCTAAGCAACAGCTTAGCTTGAGACAACGAAAACGGACTCAAGGCTAGACTCTTGAACCCGGAACTCCGCATCACCATTTCCCATGACTCGAACCGTTGGTGTCTATCTTTTCTCCTCTCCCCGTCCTCCCCCACGACGTCTTTTATCTCCTCCCCGAACCATGCTTCCTCAACCGCCACCCTCTCTCGACTTTGCGGAGGTAGGGTGGCCTCTAGGGAATCAAACACGGCTCCGTAGTGATCCAATGCCTCTACAAACCTTCGCAAAAAGAGAGGGTGGTTATGATCAGCCTCTCGTTCTCCCAAGGTCAAGACCTTGGGGTTTAAGGTCTTGACCTTGTGGAGAAACCTCCTAAGGGAACGTGTATCGTATTCTCTCAGGAGGCAGTGGAGGTAGTCCCCACAATTAATTGCAAGGGCTTCCTTCACTTGATCAAACCTGAGGCGGTGATCCATCAAAGCATGGATCACCGCCTCAGAGTGATCAACTACTTCAGAATCATAAAGTACCAGATCACAAAACTCAAACTCGAGGCCTAGGGATTCGGCAAACCTCCTAAGCCGGTCCCCAGTTCGGTCTAGGAGACTTGGATCACGGGCAGCCCCCGTGATCCGTATTGTAGGACACGACCGACCTAGGGTACTCGACCGCTCCATGATGGCTTGCAACAATGGAGGCCATTGAACGCCGTGCATGACATCCATGTCGAGGATATGGATCGATGAGTAACCCTCCACGGCTTCTAGGATCGCTTGGTTGGCGGTCAAGTGGGTGAATCGGATAAACGGAGTAACTTGATTAAGGGAAAGATAAGATGAATATCTAGTTGTAACATCTTGTTCTACTATTCTAGAAGGTCTTGGAATTTGATTAGGTAATATAATTTGAGGGGATGATGATGAAAAAATGGGACGTTGATGAGCTAGTGTAACAGGAATATTAATACTAGGGTTCATAACACAAGTTGTAGTTGATAATAAATGACGATTGATACGCTCTCTTAAGGCTATACAAAAATAATACACTAGTCTTTCAGTGGAGTCGCCAAATTGTAAGGCGAAATCAGTGGATATAAGGGAGAGTAGACGGTTAGCTGAGAAGAACTCGGACCGAGATATAAGCTCAGCACAAGTAACCAACAACTGCCGTGGATGAATCACTGAAGATTGTGGTGATGTTGATAACAACGTAGGCGGTGTCGAAGATAGTACAACCGAAGATGATGAAGGAAGAGCAGCAGAAGTAGTAGTATTAGCTATATTACTACTACTAGTCAACAAACGTTGATAGTCTAATAACCTTAGTGGTGGTCGCGGTTGCGGTTGTGGTTGTGGTTGAGGTTGAGGTAGATCCAACGGTGAAGATCGTTCGTGATCTCGGTCTTCCTCAGAGCTATAAGAGGAAGATCCTAGCATATTATGAAGCACTAGCCTTAAGCTAGCTAACCAAACTAATGTTGAATAATATCAATGGAGATTGAATGAATGAAAGATGAACTCAAAAGCCCTAGAACACTTATTTTTTATTTTTGAGGAGGGGTGTGACACAAAAAGCAAGGTAAATGTAAAAAGGAAGGCAAAAGATAAGATGCTAATACTACCAAGCTAGTACAAATATAATAAATGCAAGAAGAAAGGAGTAAAAATATCTTAGAACAAGTAATATAACAAAATAAATGCAAAAGAGAAAGATGTAAGTTAGTCCAAAAATAAGAGAGCAATGAAATAGCAAAAGGAATAATAGAGAGTTATTATTGGATAGGGGTAGTAGTAGCTTAGCTTAGGGTAGGTGCGCCTGAAGATGATGATATGGCAGAAAGAGGAGAATGAAGAGAGCAAGTAAAGCAGCTCACACAAGTTTTGGTTTCCTTTCTTTTTCACACGTACACTAATTGGGGAAAATGGGTGACTAGGTGATTACTCCATACGGTTTTTTTAATGCAATATTTTGATCGATATAGACTTTTAGGTGATTGAGTTAAATTTGTTAAAATACTTGTAAGTGTGATTTATTGAAGAATTAGAAATTATAGAAAGAAAAAGTGGGTCATGATGAATAATTTATTTAGAAATAATAAATAAATGTGAGATAAGAGAATAATAAAAAGTATGAATAAGACCATGAAAAAAGAGAGAGATAATGAAGTAGTGTAGCTAGATTATTTTCATTTAGAAGAATGTTGCATTATCAAAATATGAACAATTGAGTTAAGTGTTACATTACACACACAAAAAAAAAAAAAAAAAAAAAAAAAAGAAGTTGTTGCAATTAAAAAAATGGAGGGGTATAATGCTTACAACGTGTTTTCTGTGCAGCTAGCCACATCGTATAACGTTTGTAAAAAAAACATTAGCAGATTAACCCATTATTATAGTACAATACTTTTTAAATAACAAAGTGACTCTTACAACACTAACAAAGTAATCCCTATATTACTAACTAACCCCTACAACCGCAACAAAATATCTCCTATAACACTAAACAAGTACCTCATGACTAGCACACATACATGGAGTAAAAGTTAGTGTGATGCTTAAAAATGTTTCGTACAGAATTTGGGTGGATTTAGGGATCAGTATATTTGCTTTATTTGTTTATTTTTATTTATTTATTTATTTTGACATGAGCTTAAACAATATTGTTTATTTAATATAGGAGAGATGTGGTCTGATAGCTTCACTTACTACCATCTATCGCACGGTCACATCGTTTAGTACCTGAGACATGTCCCTATGCCCGCACCTATATATGCCCTACTATCACTAATTCACTACTACATAGTACAACACCCTCTATCTATTCCTTTGCTTATTTATGCCTTTTTTTCATTTCTATGATTTCGGCTATGTTGCTAGCTTAGCTTGTTAGTACCATTTGTTTTAGTGGAATTCATTTTATCCGAATACATACTCGAATTATTGCGTTCTTGTTAAAATAAATAGTCACGTTGATAGTATTTTTTATTATTCATTATTAACACTACGTTTGGATACGTTATGTATGTAAATTTTAATCATAGAATTACTTTGTCAAATGCTTTCTAAAGATTGGATAACGTTGTGGTTTGAAATTATACTCCTCTAACAAAGTGATAGCTTTTTGATATGAGAAAAGAATTGGGGTAGTCGTAAAGATAATTGAAGTCAGTTGTCATGCGGGTTAGACATTGTAATTGTTAATTCATCGAAGAAGGGCATTAACTATACCACTCCTTTTATTAACGATATCCTAATAAAATTGTATCAACTTGAAATTACAGAGTTAATTAACTTTTTATTTGACCTTTCTAAATTTTCAATAAATAAAAAATTGACCATTATTTTCTCGATATATAGGAAAAAAATATCAAGTTATCGAATTTTGAGAGTCTAGTTTAAATTAATTTAATTACAAGAACTTTAGATTAGTCTAATAAGTTCTCAAATTTAATAATTTTATTTTTTTATTAATTGATCCTAAGTGACTTAAGACCTATTTATATTATCATTAAATTTGACGTGACACTCTCCTTTCCATTTATCCTCTTTATTTGCTTTTTTATTACTTCCCCTCCACTAAGAAATCCTTAGCTTATTTTTGGGTGACGAGAGGAGGATGGATTTAGAATAAACAATTCAGTCATGCAATGAAAAATAATAATAAAAAAAAAAAAAAAATTAAAAAATTAAGTTGGATGTCACCATTGGAATAGAAAGTCATAACTTACACCATGCATTATTTCTGATGAGAATGCAATTGTGCATAATTAACATTCGTACGGTCATAATTAACATATCAAACCATACTACTAACAATAATAATTAATAATAATACAAGTAATACAATGTATTACAATAAACTAATTTGTATTAATTTACCTAAATTTGATGTTGTGTAGTGAGCTTATCTTAGCTTGCATTGATTAAGTTAAAATAAGATGAATTTATGGCACCTTAAGTCAAGCGAGTAACTTAGAGGTTTGTATTACTTGAGAAAATCTATGTTGTTTTGGAGTTTTTGATACTTCGAATTGAAAACTAAATCCTTGCATCAATGTTGAGATTACGGCTTCATTTACAAACTAACAACATTTATTATGAGTCAACTAAAGATAAGAGTCTCTTGATTAAACTTAACTAAATTTCTAAATGTGAAAACTATCTAAACAATATTACTGCCATTTGTTGTACATGTCACAATTATGTAAGGGCACTAAAAGGGGGAATTTAAATCAACTCTAGTTTGTTATTCTACGCCTTAATTGACAAGCCAATTAGCTGCATAATTACCCTCTATGTAGTAATGCTTAACCTCTATCTGCTTTCCAATTAATTTGTATTTTCCAAGAGCTTCATGCAATTGCGTATGATGTGAATGCACACATCTCTTTCGACTTATATTATGTATCTTTTCTCCTCTATCTAAAATGTGGAACAACTTATATACGGATAAAATTAGAGTTTCAACAATAACAAAATCGAGTAAATGTAGTACTACAACTACAATTGACGAAATGTTTGTTAGCTAGTACTCCATAGTTGTTAGTAGCAATAAATGCTCACATGAATGTAATTATTAAAAAAAAAAATCGCCAACAAAAATCATAAAAGTTCGTTGTAATTGATCCTCGCCACTTTTATCACCCTCTTCGGTCTTGTATTCATGTATTCTCAACCTTTGTGTTGGGAATATCTCACCCAAAATTTCTGATTCTATTTGACTCTAAGCTCTAACTAATTGAACTTTAATTGGGATACTCTTGTTAGGAGAAATGATGCTATAGGACTTGGCAGGAAGATGAGACGATTGTTGGTTGTATTGGAATAATCCCACCCATCTACGGAGTATCAATAATATCTAACTTAGGAAAATTTTCTCTAAATAATTCAATTTTTTTCTTTTGTTTTGCGCGCAACAAATTTAAAAAAAAAAATACACATAAATAAAGTCGGATTATATGAATATAGGGTGTTGTAATGAATTAAAAATTAAACTTTTATTTCCTTTTTCCCTTTTTTTTTAATACTTTGTATCTCTTTGAGCTTGCCGCATATCATAACTTCATACAGGTTTATCTTCATGATAAACAAAAAAGTGTTTATATACGCACTAAGTAAAAATAAATAAATAAACAAAAAAAATAAAAAAAAAAAAAATTTCTCTCCTCTATCCTCCTTCCTCTCTTCTCAACCCTAGCCTCCATTGTTGTTTTTTAAAGGGGTTTTCATCGATTTTAGTCCCCAGCCTTGTTTCTTTAAAAGTTTTTTTTAGGTTATTATAATGCTTCCTCATTTTGTGAGGAACTTTTCTCCCTCGAAAGAAATGGTTTTCCAATCTCCTTCGAAAGACAAGAGTTTTTCGACCTCCTTCGAAAGACAAGGTTTATCTCCTCTTTTAGGGGAGAATCTTTTTAGGTTTGAATCCATGACATTAGATCTAATGGATTGTTGTGAAATTATTTCGTTGGTGAAAAATTATGCGAGATCGCAAGGGTCAAGCTTTCGAATACAGATAGATGAATCAGAAGGAAAACATCCTCACAGTTACAAAGGATCGTTAGATTGTCTTTCCAACAAGGTTATATTTTTCAGCGATATAAGCGGGAGATTTTCCACAGTGCAAGATCTACTCGACATCGTAGTTTTTATGAAGGAAATTTTTATTTGATTCAATATCTTATATATTTGTTAAAGCCGAATCTCTTTTGTACATGTCGTATGACTTTTTATTAATGAATTTTTTACTATTTAACAAAAAAAAAAAAGAGTGCTTATCAAGTGACATTTTTGTAAAAGTCAATTTTTATTAAATGCGGGTCTCACAAATGTTGATTTATTTACGAAAACGTCATGTTGACTGGAATGTTTTGTTGATTTAATTACGAAAATACCACCCGATAAACGATTTTTGTTTATCACGAAGATAAACTGAGGCTCCATCATTTTACTCTCACAACCTTTTTATTTCGAGTCCCACCAATTTTCTCACTCGTTAACCTCGCACCTCACCGGCTCACCCCACATGGCTCAAGTTTGGATTATTGTTGGATACGGAGTACATGAGATAGCGTATCTTCAGCTGCGGCATCTGCACATAATTTATAGAGAGAGCGAGAGATAAGGGCCTCCAGAAAATCCCCAGCCACACACAATTATAGAAAAGCTCAGAGTAGAGAGAGAACATCACATAAACTGCAAACTGCAGGATAGAGAAAGAGAATCAGCACGCTAAACAAACAGTGCTTTTGATTGCTTGTTGATTGCCGTTTTGCTCAAACTGTACACTTAAAAAAAGTGAAGTCATGGCATTAAATTCACCAAATTTCGTTGTCCTCAATTGAAATCTGTACACATGACAATATGAAGCTCAACTGCTAAAGTTTCTAACTATACTGATCAATGTGGTTCATTACAGCCCCTAACATTTCAAAGATACCTCCAATTTGCCCCCTTGGACTGCTTCATGTGTCTTCGGATACCATACACGAAGTATATTCTCATGATGAACAAAAATCGTTCAAAGCTCGTTAGAGTACTTAGCCTTCACGAATGGCTCTAACCTTAGATAAACCTCAATTATACTTGAGCATTGGCAATAGAACATCAACTAAAATATTATCTTCTTTTCTTTGTTACATAAAATTATGTAGGTGTAAACTTTGAACTAATGCCAGTCATAATACTTGCTTGTACTATATGAGGGCTCCGATCCTCCACAAACGGTAATCTAGTACATGTATAAGAAACACATCTATCAAAATGACGTTAAAGGCAAATTGAAAAGGGTCCATTTCCCGATATGTTCATGTCAATAAGAGCATACCATAACCATTCAAATAATTTGAATTAATAGGAAAAAATATATAATACAGAGTACATAGATAGAGCAACAATTTTGAATTCCCATTTGGCAGATTTGTGTATATTCATAATTATAAGAAAATTTGATCATTTATTCCAAACGAAGTGAGTATTTATTAAGGATTTATTTCTACACATACAGTTTCAGACAACTTCCCATTAACATACTCTTATAGTCTATGGAAGACAGGCAAACATCTACATTCTACACATACTCTAAAAATTACACCAAAAAGTAGCTCCCATAGTAATCTGCACAATTTTTAGGGTAATGGTAAGCAATACCGAGTTTCTTGCAGGATACTCCCTTTGGAAAAAAATTTCTTTGCAAGTCCTCAGTGAGCATATCTTTGGATTGGTTTGAGATCAAAGTTGTGTGCATTTGGAATTTTGGACCTTCACATTCCTTGGCTATCAGCACAATAAATCTCAGCAGTCAGCGTAGCACCTCCTATAAATACCCTTTTCCCAAAGCAACATCACGACCACAATTTTACAATTTCTTACTTGTTGCGCCTCTCCAAGCAAACATTTAAGTACGAACAACACAGTTTAAGCTCTTCCCTCTTGGTTTCCACATTAATGAAAGATGCATAATGTGCTAAAGATAAGATCATAAGAGCGTACTTGAGCATGAGATGGCGAAAAAAGGCCCGCTTCCAGCAAAGCCTGGGCGTCAAAAATAGCATTCCCACTTTAATTTAAAGAGCAGAAAAGTCAAGGACCAAATCATTCTCAGTGAGATAGCAATGTTAATAGGCACCCTGCACTCATGTGCGTTCAGTAAATCCATGTCCCACACATAAATAATGGCTGCAAGTGAAACCTTATCAAACAGAAGTACAGTATAGCTTACCATTGTAGCAGCCCACAGGTGAATCCTCATTCTTTCACTCAAAACAGACACTGCTACCTGGAGTGGCAGCACATTGCTCCAAGGGGAAGAATTTGATAAATAATTCATAATTAGCCCAATACGAAACAGTTCACTCACAAAAAAATCAAATTTTAGGTAACAGTGAGAAGGTCATGCAGAATAGTATAATCAACGTCTTTTGTCCCAATCTTTTAAACTCGAGAGGCAACTTGTTCTCAATAAACATACATAGAAAAGGTAGCAAAAGGAGGGAACTGGCAATTAAATGCTTGTCTAACATCAAGTTAGTTCATACCAGATTAACAGGCCTTTAATGCATCAGCATGACCGCACATGGCACACAAGTAATATTTCATCACCTTAAAGGACTAACAACCCAACCAGTGATTGGGTTTTGCTTGCGAATCCTGCTGGTCCGGTGTGAACCACTTTGCAGCCTCTCCAGAATAGCATAAGTTATGGAATCAGGAGTCAAACCCTGTTCCTTGAGTTTAGCATACAAATCTACTGCTTCAGCAGTTTTCCCACTCCGCTCAAAACAATCAAGTAGGATATTAAATGTAACAATATTAGGACTGCATCCTTGAGCAACCATATCATCAAACAGCCTACTAGCCATCTCCACTTTGTCAGTCTTACCAAAGCATTCAATGAGTGTGCTATAAGTAACTACATCAGGATTCAATCCCTTCTCTACCATCTCCCTGAATCTCATGTGAGCTTCGTCAAGATCACCATTCTTTCCCAAGCAATTAATCAAAGAATTGTATGAAACAATATCAGGTTTAAAATCACTTTCCTCAAGCTGCTCAAATATTTTAACTGCTTCATCAACTTTCCCTACCCTACCAAAACTAGATATCAAAATATTATAAGAATAGATATCTGGCGGAGGTCCATCCCTTTTCATCTTCTCAAAGAGATCATGAAGATGGCTTATCTGCTTTGACCTGCCAAGAGCCGACAATACTGAGTTATACATCATAATATCAGTGTTAATCCCCTTCTCATGAATCTTGTCCAGTAGATCAATGGCCTCCACTGTTTTTCCTGCAGTACATAAACTTTCTAGCATGGACATGCAAGCATCCCTGTCTCCTTTATCATGAACCGTCCACATATTACAAAATAGACGATGGGCTTCACTTGCATGCCCCAACTTGCTGAGAGTTCTCACAAGATATGCATATATTGACTTAGTTATATATTTATTTGATAACTCCACAACTTCATCTAGTTTACCAAGTTGTCCTTCCGCAACAAGAACAGTCAGAATCAAGCTGTATGTAAACTCATTGGGGTGACAATTGCTTTCTATCATCTTTGAGAAGAGAAAAATTGTCTTCTCGACCATTCGATTCTTAACAAGTGCCTCAATCATCGTATTATAAGCCATTAAATTAGGGGCTAAGCCCTTACCTAGCATTTCCTGGAATAATGCTAAGGATTCATCAAGCTTCCCCATCTTACCAGTCATTCTGACCATGATGGTGTACGTATATTCATCAGGCGCACAAATCTTCCTCTTCATGTCCTCAAAAACCATGTAGGCCTGATCAACCTATAGAAAACTGTATATCAGATCATTAGGATTTATGCATGAGATGGGCAGAAGACAGGTGTGCACTTTCATAAGAGAATAGATATTGAAAGTAACCAGCAGCTCCATCCATGCACAGACAACTAAACAAAACACAAAAGGAATTTCATGATTTCTTATGTATAAAGCAGGAAGGCTGGAAGGGACAGCCACTACACATCCTTAAATAGCCAAAGAACAAGTAGACCTGGTGCTAGACATACAGACTCAATTTTTCACAAGCAGAAGCAAACAAGGAGCAGCATGCTGTGAATTCTCCCATGAATCATGACACCGACTCTAATTAAACAATCAGGCACTCTTACTACCACACATATATAAGCATTCACATAAAAAGCTCAAAGCTTTTGCATCAAATACATACATTGATACACATAGACTTTCTCCAAACCAAATGTACCATACAATTTCAATAGTCTAGTCACACAATGTAGAGCAACTACCTAATAAACCGTTAAAGCTTCCATATGTAAGATACACCATTAAATATCAATATTCATAATCAAGTCACACACATCTGTATAAATCCGTACTTGCCCAAGTAGACTGATGCCACAATCTTGCATTCATAACTAGAATCCACAAGTAGGTATCAAATATTTTATCTTTCTCTCATAGCATAAACAAGCAACCTTCATAACCCACAAATTCAAATCAACCAGATAAAGTACTCCACCTCTTCAAGCACCAAATTAACTTTTACCTTATGCTAGCTCTAACAATTTACCTTATAACAGCATTAATATTTTGCACGTACATCAGTATATATGTATAACCCAAAAACAATCATCAACATTGGACTAGGAAAAACACAATATCAACATTAAATAGACCAAAAACCCAAAATGCAATTTACCTTATTGATCTTAGCAAGAGCATGCAAGAGCATATTATAAGCAACAACATCAAGCGTATACCCTTTCCTCCTCATGACCTTAAAAACCTCGAATGCCTTTTCAGTTTCATACGACCTCAAATAGGCCTGCAAAATACACTTATACGTATACGAATTCAACTGCAAACCCCATTTCTTTACCAACCCTAAACACCAATCAACACCCGGAGCACCCAAAACCCCGATCAAAATATTCACAGTCGAAATATTCCCATAAACCCCATCCCTCTCCATTTCCGCCACCGCTTCACGGCATTTCTCAACCCAATCAGACCCACCACACGACGCCGCAATTGACAGAATGTGAAGCAATCGATTGTAAGAGAAGGTGTCATGGCGGAAATTAGGGAAATGGGAGGGGCAAAAATGGAAGAATTTGAGAGAAAGGAGAGGGGAATTGTTGAGGGATTTGAGGATTAAGGAGGCTTCGGAAGGAGTTAGGGTTAGGGTTAGGGTTTGAAGGTAATTGGAGAGGTCGGAAAAGGGGTCGGAAATTGGGGATTTAAGGATTTGGGTGATTTTGCAGATTAGGTCGCGGCGAGGAAGAGGGAAGCCGCGGGCGTCGGAGGGCAGAAAAGGGGAGTGGACTTCGGCGGAGAGTGTGCGGCCGTCGGTGGTTGTTGAGGTTATTTTTGCGGTGTATTTGGTGGCGTAGTGCCGGAGTTGACGGTGGTGGTGGAAGTGAAGAGGGAGCTTCATGTTTTGGAATGAGAAAATTTTCAAATATGATAAACGAATGGAGTAAAGTCAGTAAACCCCCCGTAAATCACACTCCCCATCTCACAAAGTCACAAGTTCACAACTCACAAGTGTTACCAAGTTAGGTCTGGTCACCCCATATTTATTTTTTCTAATTTGATCTAATCGATTTACTTTATGTCTCACAACTTTTCCTCTTATTGATTCACTCACCCAAAACTTAATAAACTTGAATATGGACATGGTAACAATTAGAAACGGTTAAAGTACTTTATGAAGAGTTAAAAGGGAAATTTATCACGCAGGCACACTAATCTAGTAAATAACCTTATATATTTTGCCTATGTGACAAATGTGAGGCTTAATTCTATTGAAGCAACTTTGACTTAAACTTATTTTGGCAATATGTAAATAATAGCAAGGGTAAACTATCCCTCTCAAAAAAAAAAAAAAAGGATAAACTACACCCTAATTCCATCCTCACATTTAGAGGAAGAGGCCAAACTTTTGTCATTGTCTAACTCAAATACAATTATCTTCATCGTTGTTGTCATCTTCTATCAATTTCATTTTCTTAAATGATATCTTATTATAATACAATGTTTTCCTCACCTATATTTTATTAAATTAAATTATTTTTACTAAAAATAATTTTTTTCACTAGTTTGCTATTGTATTTATTCATTGAAGTTAATAATTTTTTTAACTATAAATTAAACTTATTTTTGCTTAATTCAAATCATTATTACTAAACATACTATTCATAAGGTAAAAAAAGTGACCATCCCGAATAAAAATATAAATACTTCATAGATAGAGTTTCTCCTCACAAGAGTTGAAACTCAATAGTAAAACCCTTCGTTCACTTTACCCAATTTCAAGTAAGTCAATCAAACAATTTTGGATAAATTGTTAGGAACTCATTTTATGACTTTGAAACTACGGAATATATTTGTTTGAGATTAGGGAGATTTCCTTACTGACTCTCTACACTCAAATGTTACACTGATTTAACCGGTAAAAAATGCCGGGTTAGATTTTATATACTACAAATCTACAATAGATAAATTATCCCATGAGGCCATGATACCATCCCATACTTATTTAATTTTGTTGAAGAATCAAAATGAAAAACCAAGTGTCAAAAAGACCAAAACCGTTGTGCTCCCCTGGTTTATTTGAGTCACCTTTATTCCTCCCCTTTCTTCTCTCTTACTTCTTCTTCTTCTTCTTCTTCTACTACCAAACTTCACATACATCACTCTTCCTTTTCTCCACCTTCTCATTTCTCCGACACACCGCTATCTCTCTCCTCACCACCACCCGCCATCTGTCCACCTTCTCCACCGTCCATTCCACCCCATCACCCCCCTTTACATTCAATCCCCACCGTCTGATCTTCCCTTACCCTGCACCTCACTGTACTAGATCAAATCCCAATCACACTTTCAATTTCTTGGGTTTTTCTATGCTATGGAGTCCTCCAATACTTCCGCTGTACCCTCAAATCCCACCGTTGGATCTTCCAACAATGGCGTGATTAGTTTCGACGGCTGTGATTCTTCGACACATCACTTGCCCAAGATTGTTCAAGGACAGTGTGGGTTTGTTCTTGAAGATGTTCCTCATTTGTCTGATTATCTCTCTAATCTCCCTGTAATTATCTTCTCTTTCTTTTTATTTAATTTTAATTTTAATTATTACTATCATTTTTATTAATTTATTGTATAATTTTAATTTAATTTTTGTAATGAAAAATAATTTGTTTTTGCTAAATATGGGGGTCCGGATATTTTGCAAATGGGTCCAATCCATTATTATTAAAAAGTCAATGCAAAAAGTTGTATTATGAATTATGGACATTTAATGTTATACTAGGTTTAATTTTTGTTGTCTGTCATTTTCAAGAAAAAGAATGATATTGGACAATTTTGTTGGAATAATTCAAGTATTGTGAATTTAGCATATTGTTACATAACTAATATTATTGGTAATATACTAATATGTGATCAAATATTCAAATATGCATCCATTTGTTTTGTGAAAAAAATTATACCAGCTAAAATTATTATAGAAAGTTAATTCGCCAAGATTATTATTATCGTTTTGGGTAGTTAACGTACTCCGTAGTAATTTTGCTATGAAAAATCAAATGTGGATTATTATTTTGGGACGGAACGAGTAATTCTTTAGTGGTAGTCGTGGAGTAGTATTACTTTCGTTACAAAAATCAAAAGATCATTTATTATTCCGGAACGTAGGGAGTAATTTATTTTAGTGCGTGCAATATACGTATTATTTGGTTTTTGTTGATTTTGTGACAATTTGATGATTGGGTTTTGCAGACCTACCACAATCCGTTGCAAGACAATCCCTCATATTCTGTTGTCAAGTAAAGTTTTCTAAGCATAACTTGTTAATTTCTTTTTGTAAACGTGATTTTTGAATATGCTAGTGGTTTTAGGTGATTTGCTAAATTTTAATTCTTCTTGTTTATAGGCGGCATTTTGTAAATGAGGAAGATACAGTCGCTCAGACGGTAATGGCTTATACCCTCTTTTTGTTGCTTGAATTGCATAATGTAGTGAATGATTAGTAGTTGTTGATTTTGAAGAATGCATATTGTTATATTTTTTTATTGGATTTTGAGATACTTATGCTTGTAGTATAAATATATTGTACATTTGAATTTAGATGGCTGTTTTTTAAGCTGTTTTTGTAGAAATTGTTGAAAATAAAGAGTAAATTCGAGCTTAATTTATCTGATTAAATTTTTGGACTCTCTAATTACATTTTAAATGTAAATTGGAATCAAATTATTCCTAATACATTCTGATATAGTTAAATCATGTCTCAAATGATCCGAGTTTCTGCATTTTGATTGCTTTGTTTTAATTTTTTTTTGCAGATTGTTGTCCACGAAGATAGTCCAAGAGGGATACATTTTAGGCGTGCTGGACCTCAGCAGAGGGTGATGAACATTTC
Source organism: Chenopodium berlandieri (assembly GCA_034703905.1). NCBI lineage: Eukaryota > Viridiplantae > Streptophyta > Magnoliopsida > Caryophyllales > Amaranthaceae > Chenopodium > Chenopodium berlandieri. The sequence continues at coordinate 14,049,486 of CM068293.1, forward strand.
CTGTTTCTCCTGGTTTATATTTTGTTTTATATAATTTGCTCTTTATCGGTGTTGTTTTCTAATTATGTATTCTGAACTTTGTTGTGTCACAGGTTTATTTTGAAGCTGATGAAGTGCAAGCTTGCATTGTGACATGTGGTGGTCTATGTCCTGGTTTGAACACAGTTGTCCGAGAATTAGTATGTGGTTTATACCATATGTATGGCATCACTAGAGTACTTGGTATTGAGGTAAGTACTCCTGTTTAATAATTTTTCATCTCCCTTTAATTAGAGTGCTGCGATTCCACTAAAAATAGTTCCTAGCCCTCTCTTAGAAACGAGGTTCTGTTTACATATGCAATAATATATCTAATTCAATGTTCACTGTATGTTTTCTGTTTCTGAGAATGTCTTAGGATTTTTCATTAATTAGTTCTAACAATTACTGATGCATGCAACTTCAGAGTCATATTTGATCGTGAATTGGATTTGCGTCTTACATGAGTGTTTTTTGATGCATGCAGGGAGGCTACAGAGGTTTCTATGCTCGAAATACTGTATCATTAACTCCCAAATCTGTAAACGACATCCACAAACGTGGTGGAACAGTCCTTGGTACTTCACGAGGAGGCCATGATACCACAAAGATAGTTGACAGCATAGAGGATCGAGGGATTAATCAGGTACACACTAGTACATACTTCACAATGTAGCATGTTTCGTACCTTTAATGATGTGAGATTTGTTACTTATTTGTTACAGGTATACATAATTGGAGGTGATGGTACTCAAAGAGGGGCATCTGTGATTTATGAGGTATAGCAATTTGTCAATCTCTGCTTTTTAAAGCTCAAAGACTTATGGACAGCAACTCTCATTGCTCTTAGCTCTTCTGATAAAATCTTTCAGGAAGTCAGAAGACGAGGACTTAAAGTTTCGGTTATTGGGATCCCCAAGACCATTGACAATGACATTCCGGTATTACATATTTCATTCTTTTGTTGTGTGCTTGGAAGTGTGTTTTCTATTTAAAATTTTAGATTCAGTTGCGAGAGTTGCGGACTTTTATTCATAATTTCAGGTTATAGACAAGTCCTTTGGTTTTGACACTGCTGTGGAGGAGGCGCAAAGAGCAATTGATGCAGCACATGTGGAAGCTATGAGTGCGGAACATGGTGTGGGTGTTGTTAAGCTAATGGGGCGTGATTGTGGTAAGTTTCTGGCTTCCCTATCTTACTGTGACTAATGACGGATGAACATTTAATATTTCACTAGTTTATGTTGATTTACTTTATTGTTGGGTGGGTTGATAAGAATCGCCCGGGCCTTCTTCAATTAGAAGATTTAGATCAAGTTCATGAGAGAACTTTTAAAGAGTTGAGAGTATATATAATGTAAATGATATGTTTGAGATATTTACCTCCCCAAATTTCAATTATGTTTCAAATAAATATACATGCATCTTGGTAATTTTGGAAAGCTTGGAACTTGCCCCTGTTCATATTTTATGTCTTTTACCAATTCAAATATTCAATACCAAAGATAAATGCGTGGATGTTGACTTTCTTAAGTGGCGACTAACTATTGTGCAGACTCTACATAAGTATATTGGCTGCTTCTAGATTTTCTTCCATAAAAAGTACCAAGCAAGGCTGTATGTATATTCTAATATGCTGCTTGTGGATAGGAACGAGTATTGACATTGTGTGACTGTTATGTCAGTACTGTTGGGCAGTTCTTTTACTCAGTTATTCTGTTATTCTATAATTAAACACGGATTTGATAAACTTGTGCAGGATTTATAGCTCTTTATGCAACTCTTGCCAGCCGAGACGTGGACTGTTGCTTGATCCCAGAATCACCATTTTATCTTGAAGGGCCTGGTGGACTCTTTGAATATATGGAGAAAAGGCTCAAAGAAAATGGGCATATGGTCATTGTCATAGCTGAGGGTGCAGGACAGAATCTTCTTTCCGAATGCATGCCCAATACGGATGCAAGGGATGCCTCTGGGAACAAGCTGTACCAAGATGTTGGATTGTGGATATCACAGAAAATAAAGGTTGGCATTTTTGATGATTTCATCTCAACTCTTTGGGATATATAAGTGCATGAGTATAGTCTACACTATCTCATAGCTCGCTGTGCATTTGATTTGTTTTAGGTCTTGCAATCATGTTATTAGCTGCTTCTTGCGCGGCATAATGATTGCAATTATGAAGATTCACATTTTTTAAATGAGTTTTTCATGTATTACCTGCATTGAGAATCTAGAAATATGTCCAGAATGCTAGAGGATTTTCTTTTAAGGCATGGAGCTGTTATTATCCCATTCAGCCAAGGCTTGCTGATTCTCAATTTCATTTTCTTTATACTCCACAAACTTTGGTTTGGTTCTTTGTGTCACAACCAAAATTTTTCCATGTAAGTAACTATAAATTTTTGTTTTCGTAGGATCATTTCAAGCAGATCGATTGGGTGATAAATCTCAAATACATTGGTATGTTCTCGAATCCTCTTTGAACCCCTACCCCCAGAAGGGCCAGAACTTGCCTGATAGCTGTGCTGACTCTTTCATCTGACTGTTTTGTTCTCTTTGGCAGATCCCACGTATATGATCCGTGCAGTTCCTGCGAATGCTTCAGATAATGTTTACTGTACACTACTTGCACATAGTGCGGTTCATGGTGCAATGGCAGGGTTCACAGGGTTCACTGTTGGGCCAGTTAACAGTCGACATGCCTACATACCGTTCCAGGTATTGTCACCTATCCTCTAATGTATTGATCAAAGCATTATTATTGTTGCATCTAATTATGGTACATTTTCATTATAAAAATACTAAGGAGTGCAATTTTTTGGTATAAGCTCTAGAATGCACCACTTATTGTCCTCACTAATTAAATGCTAGAATTATACTCGTCTGAATGCCTTCAATTTTTTTTTGTTATATATTGAGTATTAAGTTAATTTGGCAGTTTTAAGTTGTAGGATACAAACTTTGCATGCTGTTGGTGATGTCTGGGGTAATTGAAGCATATATGAGCTTTGTGAAATACCAATATACCTGATGGTTTTCTTACCTCTGATGTATATATCTGCCTTCTTGTGCAGCGAATTACCGAGAAGCAAAACAAGGTTGTAATAACTGACAGGATGTGGGCTAGGCTCTTGTCCTCCACCAACCAGCCAAGTTTTTTGGACCCTGAGACCATTGAAGGATTGAAGAAAGAAGAGCACAAGCAGACATAATAGCTTGAGTAAGAGAAGCTGATAAATTTCCTTAAAGCGAAGAAGACTGCGTTTTCTGTACATTTCAATATGCTTGATATCCTGTAAAACATATACCATGAGAGGGTTGTTGAGGTTTTTATGCAATCACTGAGAAAGATCTAACTGAAATCTTGATTGGATGGCAGAAGTTATATAACTGTACTAACACTTCACCCTTGGGATTCATCAAATTTTGAAAAATGCATTAGTCAGTGAGATGTTTTATGTAAACAATTTTGTTTCCGATTTTTTTTCTTTAATTAGGGGATTTTTTCTTTGAGATGGCCTTGTATAAAATTGAGACAGTTCCAGTTGTGCTTTGCAGATGAATCTTTTTTACCCATAATTGGTTCAAAAATATGGAAATTTTACATAAACTATTGTAGATGATGCCTCTTCTTCTCTCCATGCCTGTGCCAACTGTTGAGCAAGCATTGAAATTTTACATTTCATTATTTACGTTATGTATTTGCTTGAGCCAATCAGTGTGTAAAATCAAGAATGCTAACCAATTAAAAAGCTTGTTAAAACCACCAAAAGTTCCACCACGAACTCCACAAGTATATGAAATTCCTGCAGCTCTCCACAATGTCACCAAAGTTTTGTATCATCACAAAAAAAAAAAAAAAAAAAAAGAAGTCTTACAACACCTTTTTATGTACCACAAAAACTTGAGATTGGATTGTTTTATTGATCCCCGAAATCAACTATGAGTCTCTTCATTCAATAATCTAGACAAAGTATTAATGGAGATAGAGAAGGCAAAGGTATTAACAAAGTTCAGATATAAACTGCCCATAGGGCTCCAATATTTTATATTAGCATTAACACTGGGCAAAATTGCATGTGTGTTTCAACCATGTGCTTGTTCAGTACATGAACGAACCACTCTCTAGTGAGCTTCGTCCATAATTAGAGGTAAAATTGTATATACATACACGCATCTAATAATCTATCTATGTCATATTTACATTCCATCAGATTCTTACACAACAATACAACATAATATAAAACAATGTTACATGCTTATAAGATGCCAAATAAAATGAGAACAGTTTATGGATTCTCTTCTCAAGGACTGAATACTTTATCAAGGACTTCTTTCAGGTTCTTGCATCCCACTACCTGTAACCCTTCAAAGCCGAGAGCTGCTATGGCTTTTTCAGCTGACTTTGGAACAATGCATGTTTTATATCCAAGTTTAGCCAAAGCAGTAACCCTTTTTTCAATTCTTGAAACCTGCAAAGAAGTTTTCGGTCAAAATATAGACTAACATAACATTCTAAGTCAAGAAGGGGGTGTGAATAAACAAGAGACAATTTATGGAGCATTATATACAGGCTTATAAAAATCAGTGGTCAATTGGAAAGAGATTATGTGAGATTATGTCACTTCCCCAATAGGGTAAGCATTTTTGATAAATTGTTGGAAATTTACTTCAGTTGCATAATTATATTGGCAAAAATTTGATTTGGCAAGAGCTCACTATATGAATATGGGCATACTTACCATTCGAAGTTCACCACCAAGGCCAATTTCTCCAATAAATGCTACATTATTTGGTAGAGGGAACTCCAGAAGACTGAAGAAAGCAAATGTAGATATGTTACTTCGAATTTGATAATATAGAAAGAAAAGGATAGCTATAGTGTAAGCAATATACACATCACATAACTCACGAGTAAGGCATATATCACCAACCAAAAACCAAGACTCCTCACCAAGATGACAAGAAATAAAAAAGACTAGAAAGAATATGAAAAGTCTGGACAACATATGTCTCTAAAAGTGTAGCGTAGAACCAAGAGAAATGGTTGGATAAGAGCACAGAATCAGGATATCAGTACACTACTGCGGTCATATCAAACCTAGTAACATAATTTCTCTCTAAATGCCAGAAAATTTGGTGACACAAATGAGCCAACAAAAAAAAAGAAAACATGCCTGCTGCATATTGCCGCTGCCACAGCAAGATCTCCTGCAGTTTCAGTGAGAGATACTCCACTAACAACATTAAGAAAAACACTCTACAAAAGAGAAGTTACATTAGCATATAGCACATACAGAGATGAAATTCCAACAGGCTACAATTACAATGAACTTAGAACAGTTAAAAAACAAACATGAAACATAACAAAACTATATCAACCAGAGTACCAGACTCTAGCTTGGAAATGATTTCCACAACCAGCACATAGTAAAATCAGTAATACATTAATCATCAGGTACAGGAAGCTAATATATTAGCATCATGTATGTTGTTTAATATGGAACGATGAATTGTACAAACTAAGAAACAATTAAATTGGACATCATGGGCTTATCGTTCTGTATCCACTGTCACTGATGAGCAAGCATAAAAAAGTCTTTTAACACTATGAGTTAATATTGGTTATTTATCTGACTAACACCCTGTTTATGACTTTTCTCTGATCCTTGTTAGTCTAGTGGTTTTCTAATTATACAATGGGATTGATACTATTTGTTAAAAAAATTTAAAACTCTTAACAAGTCTCTTCGGTAGTTCATGAGTCTTGTGTACATATAGTATTGAATCTTGTGTACATATAGTATGAGCAGGGTGCTTCCTGAAATGCTTCTGACTTGAAGATCAGCTGCTCAACAGACGTATAGGCTTTTAGGCTACATTTCCTAATCGAGGAGAGGAACTAAGAAGTACTACACTCCCTTGTAAGAATCCAGAAATCTAAAGATGCATTGTAATCTTTTCAAATATACATATTGCTGATAGCCTAGAGCTTTTTGGCATTTGGAGATGATCATAAAGGAAAAGAAGGGAAACAGTGCTTTAGGTTGTTCGGTTTAGTTGGTATTGAAATAGAGAGTATTTCTTTGTTTGGTTCAAAAATTATACAGTAATAGATTTTGAAAATAAAAACCCACTAGGGGACTAAAATGAATTAAGTTTCAGAATAAATTTTTTCTGAAAATTCTTTTCCTACCGATTCCTACCTAATGAAAGAAAACTTTTCCATTCTTTACCATCCATTATACTCCATCAAAAAAGCAGCTAGACCAATTCAAAGACGCTGCTGACAGTTGTTCAATGTATGGAACAAAATTCTCCATAGAACTGACCAATTGAAGAAAACCCTAATACTAAGTAATCAGTTAATATAGAACTTATAATCTTAAAAAAGATGCTGAAGCCAATGAACAGTGATGTAGAACTATTTATCATGGCTCTACAATTCACCACTAGTACCAATGTTTGATACTCAACACTCTGATATGGATATGAACACTGGACATTTCCTGTATACGAATTAAAACATGCATAGTTTCCCTAAAATAATCGAGTCTAATACCTGGGCATATACTCATGTCCAACATCACTAATTGATCAGATAACATAGATGCAAAATGAAGTAGGCACAAGATCTTTTCACAATATGCAATGAATTATGTTTTGGGACACTGCATGTTCTTAAAACATAATGAATCATTGACAGGATCCAGCTGCAGTTTTTATAATTATATAACAGGATATCATATTCTCCTTTCTGATTGACATCATCTTAACATTATCCTGCAACCCACTATTCATTATCCAACTATATCATACGAAGTATAATTTATAATTGAGAATTTTATGGATGCAGTATGGCTCCTGACTGAGCTATGGTTGATTGAAGATATATTTAGCCTTACCCCAACAATTATTTTTAATATTTTTTTTTTTAAAAAAAAAGAGACAGTGAACATGAAAAAGAATTTAAAAAGAAGAAAGACTAAATATGAGACTAAGACACTTTATGATGAAATTAACACAGGAGCTACAGCATGAAGCACAAGGGTAGTAGTGAAGAGAATGATTACATAGTCTTGCATTTTCAGTCCCGCTTGCTTTTTAAGGACCTGTAAACAAACGATGAAAGCATAAATAGTTCATCCATTGCACTCAATAAAATGAAAACGTTCAACTACCCTAATGTGTGGTGCTATCAACTTTCTACGCCATTATGTGTGAAACACTCAGTCTTCTACATAAATCCTACTTTTATCATGCCTGTCCTAACCAAGTCACAATGAAATTCTTTGATGAAGTTTCCAAATAATCATCAACTAATAGCTTTCAAAGCAAAGTTAGGCAACTTCTCTAAACAAACTGATATTATCTTTGGTTAGATTAAGATAACAGAAAAAAATAAAATAAATACACATCTAAGAAACATTCAATTCCTATAATAAGTAACACTAGCATAAAATTGTGATCTGTCCACAAACTAGTAACAGTTGTTATTTATGCTTTACACCCTGTTTTTTAGAAGGTATAATATAGTTCTTTCCTATATTAATGCTTCACTGAAGCATTTTTCAACAACTATACAGTGAACTAAATTGTATTAATCCAACTGTGAAAGTAACGCATGTTAAACACTACCGTAGGGCCTAGGGGTACAGATTCCAATAAATTTCAAGTAGAGAGTCTTGAGGTTCATGGTACCAGTAGAAAGCTTTTTAGGGAACTCATCATGATATTTTCACAGAACATTCTGCAACAGCTATAGCCAAACAAAATCCAGGATATTCAACACTTAATGGAAATATAGACCAGTGGTCCAACGTTTAATGAGGTACCCCTTGTCTTAATTTCACTGTCCAAAAAATTAAAAAAAAATGAAGCTTTTCTTGATTCAATACATCGCTAACAACTGCCAAAGAAAATCAAGCAACAAGCTAACACCATCATGATGATTATTGGATAAAACAAATACTTCCTCCGTTTTAATTACTAGTTTGCTTGCCTTTTCACGGTCTCTAAGGCACAACTTTGATTACTAATTCTTTAACTATGTATATTACTTTATTAAGAAAGTTGATATTATCAACTTAAATAGATTTGAGAGCTATAGTCAAAATTTCCAGTTTGACACCCAAAAGGCAAATGTTGCAAGTAACAGGGGGTAGTTATTCTAACCATTAATCAATGTACCATGACAAATAACTATATTTACTATCAAAGGAAAGATACCCAGGAACTAGACATGTATTGCAGCAGCAAGTGAAGAATAAAATTGCTGTTAACAGATAAAAGTTAAGGAAGATCTTAACCAAAAGACATACTGAAATAATCATATCAGCTCTGCTTGTCGAAACCCCATTAAGATGCTTGCCAATAGAGTCGGCTACACATAATGCCTGTAAGTAGAAGTGACATAAGAGTGTTGAAAAATCAAGACAGATATATAACAGGCAACAGAAAATCGATTAATTTAAGTCGATGTCAGGAGGATAACTCAAGATGCTACTTTGTCTTGATCCAGTTGGTTGTCTCTACTTTACAACTAAGTTTTCAGTCCGGTGATTCTAATTAAGAAAATTACATAGCAGCCTTGCAAACAACACTTAGGCTATCCTATTGGTTATACGAAAAGAGAGACTTATAGGAAGGAACTGTAAGACCACTAGACAAAACTCTTAAGAAGACAAAAATGTTGATCAGCAAAGTGCATGATTGTGGGGGAAGACATCAGTTTGAACACTATTTAGTGGTGCAAAAACAAAACACTTTCATCAGATTCACATGGGAACTCTATCTAGTATCTAGCATAGTTCATTACCTAGTTTGACTTAGACTAGTATATTTTCTTGTCTTTTTGAAAGAGGATTACAGTAGTATTAGGGCTCTAGGTGAATGGAAGGCGCCGGGGGGGGGGGGGGGTGGGGAGCTTGTAGGGATAATATTTATACCTGAACTTCAATAAGAAAAGTTCGAGAGCCATCAATGATTACAGCAACAGCAAGTCCAGCTAAATGGTCTGATTCTGAATGCTCCTCACTCATGAACATTTCACTAGGATTCAAAACAGCTTGCAGTCCAGATTCTGCCATTTCAAATACTCCCAGCTGCATCAGAAGTTCAAATCAAAATAAAATAAATAGATACATAAAAAATAAAAAGCAACCAACTCTTATAAATAAAAAAACAAGGAAAATTCTCTTATTCAACTAAATGAAGAGAAACCATACACATGAAGTTTAGGGGATCTCCAAAAGTTTGGTACTTTGGTGCATCAAATGTGACATGAAGATCAATAAGACTATAAGTCAACATCTTTTGTAATATTGGGATTCTCTTAAACAAATTGCAGCCTAATATATGGGACCAATATCAGTCAATGCACAATAGTCTACTAAAATAGGGAGTATTTAAAGGCTGTCAGGTATTGAGTGCAAAATATGGGGATGTCCTTCTTCCTTCTGCTGGTGTTTGGTTCACTTTTTATTCTCTTTCTTTGATTATTTAGAATGGAATTGCCCATTCCCTTCATCTATCTCCCAGACTAGAATCCCCTCGAATTGGACCACCAAAGACAAGTTTCGAGTTTGGGGATAGCAGAGAGTGAAAGTGATTTGTCACTTTGTCAGCCTTGCAATGATGAAAATGATGGCATTTGGAAGAAAGGAAGTGGGCGAACGACGATGGTGATGGTTATAGAGGACCATAGAAGTATTGGACAGAGATGTTTATGGATAGAGAAAACCAAACAAATTCATTCTCTCAAATAAATCAATCATGCTATTTAACCTATTTACTCAAATACCTTTCGTGATTCCTTTCCCGGTATCCCATTCCTAAATATGAACCAAACGTATCCTTACAAGATACATGCTTCTTCCATGTCACTTCCAGGAGAAAATGAATAAAAAGAGAAAAAACTGTACTGGAGGAAGTGGAGGATTGTATTGATTCTTCGAAGGGTTTAAAAACCCATATGATTGGGCGACAACCTTTTCAAAATAAAAAAAATTTTAAACCACATGCTCAATTAAGGATCAATCTAGATTTCACAATGGAGCAGCTTAATGCGGCTCTAAGCATAAGCTTAAAAGAAAAGGTAACAAGCACAAGTAGAAACACCAAGAAGCCCCTGAATAATATTCCAAAAAATTGGGAAACTAATCAGACTGCAATCAGATTTGAGAGCATAAGCACAAGTATCTCAGGTAGGGCATAATCAAGAGTGAGATAATATCATAATACCTCATCAGTAGACCCAAAGCGGTTTTTCACAGAACGAAGTAAGCGGTAAGTTGAATGCTTTTCCCCCTGAAACTCGGGTGATACAACCACATCATTAGATGCAGAAAAATAGGCTACTATATCATTTGATGGTATATCACAAAAAATAAAATACTCTGTTCTAAGAAGTATTGTCCTCTAACAATAATTTGTTATCTGTCTCTCTCTCTCTCTCTCTCTCTCTCTCTCTCTCTCTCTCTCTGTGTGTGTGTGTGTGTGTCTCTCTCTCTCTCTCTCTGTGCGTGTGTGTGTGTCTCTGCGTGCGTAGGGGGGGGGGGTGATGGATGTTTAAAAGTTCCTTAAACAAGCGAATGATATAACAATGTAACAAGTGAGTGGTGCTGTGTGGCCATATGGGGATCCTTATACAATACAACATTCTTAATACTTTAAATAAGCCTTGAATAACAACATTACACAAGTAAAATCAGCCTCCAGTGACAAATCAGTGTGAAACCTGTTGAATCCTTAACAAGTTCCTTAGGCTTGCAAATGGAATAACAATGTAACAGGCGGTGCTGTGCAGGGATCCTTATACATGGTGAATAAGCAAGCTCCAGTTGAAACATGTAGCAAGTGGTGCAATAACACAACCGAATGTCATTTAAACTCAGTATTTTAAGGCCTTATACGCTCTAAGTAGATACATTAAATGGACTTTTAAAGTCATGAAACAAGATGTGGATAGCTGAATATGTGTTTTATCCATTGTTCTCAAGGATCAGTATGGGAAGAGAAAGAGAAGCAAATACCACGATCAACATATAACTGTCTCACTAAACAAACCTGTGGCAGAAGAAAAATGACAACGGCAACAACAATGATGGTACCAGTAATTTTCCATCATAATGTGATTACAAAGGGCAAAAGGTACCTCCATATATAGCACGGTATCTACAATGTGCTCCAAAACACGAGGACCTGCAATGTCTCCAATCTTGTTCACATGTCCAATCTGTCATAAACAGAAACATAAATGTCAGGGAAATAAAAGGACCTGCGGTATTTTCACACAACGCGAAAAACAGTTTAAGATGAAAATAGGCTCACTCCAAGCTAGCCGCCATTAGCAGCAAGGCCGATCCTGGCCAACATTTGTAATCTGATCAGGGGTCTAATGACTCACACCAGACACCAGGCCTTTTGTTTTCCTGTCTCTAGAGTCTAGACTCTACACATGTGTCTTACATTATTTCCAGCTTGCAGTGCAGTAAAGGACAGGGTAAGCACAAGCTACATTGACTATAGTCCACAAACAGGTAAGTCCCACCATGCCCTCAGAGTGAGAGGGGGAAAGTAGAATGTCATGATCAAAAGCAAGAAATCCTAGGCTATTTAAATTTAGCACAGTCTAACTGCTGAAATACTACTCCCTCCGTCCCCGAAACTTCGACCCTTTTGGGTTGATTTCGCGGGTATTAAGAAGTTAAATTGGAAGTGTAAGAGTGTATGGGGAAACTAAGAAAAAATACATTGAAAAGGGAAATTTACATTGGAATTGCAAAAAAGTAGATAGAGAAAGTAATAAAAGTATATAGAAAAAGCAAAATGTATGGGGAAGCTAATTTTGCACAAATATTATTGCAAATTAAAGGGTATTAAAATGCAAATGGGATGAACAATTTGGGACTAAAATTAGGCCACAAGGGTCGAAGTTTCGGGGACGGAGGGAGTACCTTTATATAAGTATGTATCAAATAGTTCAAAAATTTAATTGGGATTCAAGTTCAATCATACCACTCTAAAGGAAAACAAAATATAACCAAAGATATCAAGGTCTAGAAATGAAAACAGGTGACTGTAATTGGTCAGACAAGAGCTAGAGTGCCAGCAGGCTAAACCATTCTGCACATGACTGATAGAGGCTATACCATTGATTTGGTAAATGCACTTATTCACATGACAATCAAATTCCCTCCTAAAACAAAGGTCAAAGGCTTTACTTCTTCACATTTCTACATTCCAACAAATTCATAATCGTGCAGCTTCATACAGGCTACAGGTATTTCAATCATCAAATAGGAGACCTTGAACAAGCATCAACGGTATGCATTTTCATGTCTAGCTTCCAGCAAAATTTGCACTTCCTCCGTTTTATATTAGATGCATAATTTTCCCTTTTGGTCAATAAATTCTCTCTCTCTCTCATATCACATGTGTCCTCTTTATTTTTACTCTCTATCTCTCTCTACTCTAAAAATTGCCTAGGAGTCCGCAATTTTAAAAATAAAAATAATGCATCTAATAAATGTCAATAAAAGCTAAAGTTGCCTAGTCATGTCAAAAGAAAAGGTCTTGAAACATAAAACAGAAACTAGAGGACAAAAGCTTACTTTTGTCAAGATATGGAGTTCACTTCATGGATATTAACCAAGTGAGGAATGTGGGCTTTGATGGTTCCACAATTTCTTTTGATGGATTAAAAATAAAATGTTTTATACTCCCTCTGTCCCATAATAAAGTGCTAGTATTCTTTTTTGGATGTCCCACAATGTTGTGTCTGTTTTTAATATCTCTATATTTATTTTTCATAGGTATAACATAATACATCTTTTTGTGAATCAGCTTTTATTTTCTTTTATTTTTTTTTAACTTTCCCATATTATATGTCCCTACAATTTCCCAAATTTTCGTGTCACTATTTACCTTTTCACCTTCCCCATATGATATACCCATATATCCAAAGATTCACTAAATGTCATCATTTACTTTTTTCCATAGAAATTAGAAAATACCACTATATTTAAGAATATTACACACTCCCACTACCTTGATTACTGTGAAAATTAGGAAACATGCACTATATTATGGGACGGAAGGAGTATTACCCCCCTTTTTGGCATCGGTTTGACTAGGTAAGCGGTTAAATGGAGTTAAATATTGTGTAAGAAGGGTTTGTTGGGAATTTAAAAGTAATAGAAAAGAGATAATGGAGTACTAGTTTATTAAAAATAAGGGATGTGAAAGAAGAGAATTAATAATTAAAAAGTAAATGTGGTGACCATGTGAGAAAAGAGATACAATAAAATATGAGAGAAGAGGTTCAAAAAAGGAAGTGATGCATTTAAAAAAACTAGCGGAGGGAGTATTAAATAAGAGAATTTGCACTAATGAAATTTCAAACAAAGAGGGATGGCCATAACCCAAAGGTCCCCCCAAATTAATAGAATATAAATGTAAATTCACCACATAACCAAATCTGAAAGTGGCGAAGTGGCATGCAAATAAGTGCCCCGCAATCCACATAGACAGGTTTCACCAGACATGGAATCCCAAAAGACCCTATTGTTTCTTTCCAACCAAATTACCCACATCAGGTGTAAAAGCTAACCCTCACAAAACTTTCATCCTTGCACCTACCCACCAGACATTGAAAATTTGTAATAGACTAGCAAAAGATCCCAAACAGTAGGAGGACTACCCATCCAGAAAGCAACAAGTAACTTCTTTAAAAAGTAATTGCTTACTTTTATCCATGAATAGACGAATATCAATGCCCTCATATCATAATGTGCATTGTGGACATGAAGTATCACCGTGCCACTAGAAGATTAATTTGGTTGTCAAAGCAAGTAAATAAGACAAATTTCTGCCTGATGTTATTACGTATTATACTTACCAGTAGAACAGGGATGCCTGTCTTCTTTGAAAATCGAAGCAATGCTGCCGTACATTCCTTCAACTGTCATCACAACATAGCATCAGGAGTCTACCTACAGCTACCCAGAGTAGGTCAAATACTGATGTAATTTTAAGAAATAGTCAACGCCTTTAGCAACGCTGAATAAAAACAACTGCATCTTTCTTTCTTTTCTTATTCCCTTTTTTTTTTTTTGGGGGGGGGGGGGGGGAATAATATCTAAGCCTTCAGTTCTAAGCATGGCAGGAGTACAAACCCTAAAGTATATAGAGCATTATAGCATTTCACTATGAGGTATCAGACACTTTTTAGACAGCTTTATCAGCTACTAGGTAGGCTTTTTTCTTTTTTTTCTTTTTTTTTCCCTTCAGTTATAGCACATAAATTAATGATACTAGCATTTATAAAAAATATTGTGTCCACATGCAAACATAGAGAAAAGCATACAGCCATACACTCTGCTTTCTAGCTTTAAGATGCCACCAAAAGACGACTGAAGTTTCTGAAAAGATAGTTTATTTTGCGTAATAGTAATGACGAGGTGGCAATGAAATTAGGAGAGAATTTCCATTAGCATCATAGAGTATTACATGCTTCAACCTCATTCAGGGTCAAATATGGGAAAAATCAGAGGCAGCAGGACAAAAAGAGCAAGAACTTAAACAATCTGGTTATTATCAGCACATTAGGTACTGGGAAGTTTCTAAAGCACATTTCTAGCTCAAGCACAGAATTATTAAAGTACACCCAATAAATACCTGTGACATTCCTCCTGGACTTCCCGTCACTCCTTGCAAATATATAGTCTGAACGGAGTCGATGACCACAGCCCGTGGGCAAAGAAGTGACACCTTTTTCAAAATATCCTATAAAATGAAGTAAAATCAATCTTTATGGACTCATAGCTGTAACCCCAAAAGCAAGGTTAGAAAACACCCACTTTTAACTCCAATATCAAATTAAAATATAAATGAAAATATGTACTACGTACAAGGTTTATGACAAACAATAAAACTATGAGAGTCATGAAGTAAACTATAGAGATCATCGTTTAAGGCTTCAAACTTAAGGGAAATATAGATAAACCTCAACATCAGTGCTTGAATACAGAAACAAGTCCTCTGCATTAATGCTCAGCCGATCTGCTCTGTTTCCAATTTGCTCAATACTCTACAAACAAATATGCAGCATGTAATCATTGGTGCAAAAAGAAATAGAAATCCTTATAGCAAGATTGATTAGCCTGTATCTTATAAGTACTGAAATGTTTTATTCTTTCTGTCAAGATTAGTTCATTTGGCTTTCATGAATGTTGTCATCATATTGGGAGCAAGAGTTAGGCTTGGATATAGTAAGTCTCCCTCTTCTTCCTGTTTTCCATTCATGAAACACAAGTATTATAAGCACGAAATCATGCTGTTTTCTGTCTTTTCACAGACACTAACCTCTTCACCAGAGATGTAGACCACCGGTGCGCTTTTAGAATTATCAGGACTTTCTGCTATTAAGGCAGCAATCTTCATTTAGAATATAGCTTGTCAGGGAAACATAAAATATTGTAACCTTCAAGAATAAGGAAAGCAAAGCTGTGCAAAAAAAAAAAAAAAAAAAAAGGAAAGCAAAGCCAAAAACTAAAATAAAATATGTAACCACAGAACAGGTAGGGTATGATAAACCCCCACCCGTCCCCCCCCCCCCCCCCCCCCCCCCCCCCCTCCCTCTCTCCCTCCAACCCATACAAAACGAACACAAGGATAGCTAATTTCATCATCAAAATGCCTTACCTGCAATAACAGGGTGCTCTTGCCAACGCCAGGATCACCACCAACCAGAATCAGTGAACCTAGAAAGATAAGATTTGTGACTGCACTACACTTTACACATACTAGCCAAAAAGAGGTTTATCTCACTCCGTATATCCATTAATATTAAATTGAAGCGAGAGAGGATGAAAACATGGAGACAACGATTGACTCTTGATAAATAAAAATATATGTACCATATAGTAGTGTTGCTTATGAAAATCATAGTAAAAGATTAAATTTGTGAGCAGAAACAAAGTGCAAAATTTACTCCTAATATAAGACCAAGTTTGAGGATACTTCTGAACTTGCATGTATTCAATAATTTCAGCTGTACAAATTTCAGGCTACCATCTTTACTCTAGAGGTTGGAGTTCCACGTCCAATGCTTGCTCAATTGATGTATGCATTAGGAATAATTCGGATGTTCTATAGGTTGATAACAATTAATTAGACAGAGTTAACAACTTTAAGGACAATTTTTTTTTTTTAAATGTAACATTTCAGCTCATATGTTGAAATCTTTCTAAAAAATTGATACCCTTTTGCTAAATCTCAGTTTCCTCATAGGGCATTCCCCTCCCTTCACAAACCACCTCATTCACCAACTCATGACTAATCTCCATTGTGAAACTAAAGCACAATTAAAACTCGTGAACATATAGAACGAGCCACAATAAAAGACCGCAAAACTAGTCTATATATACCTGGCACAACACCACCACCAATCACTCTAGAAAATTCACCTCCGAATGTACCGTACCTACAAACAAAAATCAAATAGCATAGCCAATGCTCAGCAAGTCAGCAGGAAGCACAAACCACTCTACAGTCTAATGAACCCCAAAGCAATTAATTCATGATTCTGTAAAAATATTCTTTCAATAGGGGTTTTGAGGGTTTTGCAATGCATAAATATATGAATGAAATTCCAGCATAACATTTTACCAAACAATAAAAAACTTACAATTGAATCCTCCATTCGGAAGGATTAACACCGCGGTTCACATCCGCCAACCTCACCGGACCACCCTGCCTAGCATTCTGCTCAGGCAACCAAGACTTCATTGCATTCTCCGAAACCTCGAACCCACTAACCTTTCCTCCATCCATACCTTCTTTCACGACAAACGGCTTCAAAGTACCAAAAGTTTTGCAAGCATTACAAGCCCCCCACCATTTGGCTTCAGTATGCCCACAATCAGTACATACCCAATACTCCTTACTCTTCCCCTTCTTCCCTTTCACCACGTAACCACCTGTAATCGGACCATCCGAGTAATTCGGAACCGAATTAACTCGATTTTCAACCGATTCTTCTTCAGAATCACTCGTTTTAGGGTTAATTGAATCGGGGCCAAACATGGACCAAACCCTAAGGGGTTCAGAATCTGGGGAATTTGATGGGGTTTCTTCGCTTCGACCATTGAAGGAGAGAAGAGGAGATTCAGGGGATAGTCGACGGTTGACTGAGTGAATTAACCGAGAATTCAAAGGAGGTTGAAAATGGCGGGAAAATTGAGGGTTTTTGGGAAAACGATTGTGGAAGATTTTGCAGTTATTTGGAGGAGAGTGAAAATGGAAGCCATTGAAATTAAGATTGTGAAATTGAGAACGAAATAAACGGAAGGTAGCCATGTCTGAAGCTTTCATGCAGAAGGAAGAGAGAAAAAATGGAGGTTTGTATAGTTGAAAGGGGAAAACGCGCGAAACTGCAGAGAGGAGTTAGGTCGTTACTCGTTAGAAACTTATGGTACTACTGCAAAAGTGCAAAGGAAATTAGGTGATTAGACCAGATTACTAGATTAGGGTAAGCAAAGAAAATTAAGTGATTAGGGTAAACGGAAATTATTTTTCTTGAAGTGTGTTTATAAGAAAATGAAACACCTTATTTTGTTATTTAAATTATGTAAATTATGGAATATCTAGAGTATTTAATGTTGATTGTATGTAATGAATTAACCTTATTAATGATTTTAATACAAATTTTTATTAAAAAAAAAGAAAAAAAAAAAAAAAAAAGGTTAAATGTTAAGTGTGGCATGTGGCATTATTAGTTTGTGTGAAGGTGTTACTAATATATACTAAATATAGAAGTATAGATTTCCTTTCCCTTTCGTTGCACTATATATGAGTATATATCTTATTCAAATAAGGAAAATTGTATCCCTCACTTTTCCTCAAATATTTTTTTTTTTTTAAAGGTAAGAAGAAATAACATTAGGAAACCCTCCTCACGAGGGGAATCCCTAATTTGTTAGTTTGAAGTATGGAAGAAATAACATTAGGAAACCCTCCTCACTACGTCTTGAGAAAAATGGAAGCGGTAGGCCGAGCAAAAGAGGATGGCAAGCTAACCCCTAACTGGGAAGGGCCCTACCAAATTAAGGAAGAAGTACGAGATGGTACTTACCGTCTTGAAGGCTTAGATGGCCGTCCTATTCCACGTACGGACAATCTAAAAAATTATCATGTATAAATTTTTTTGTACTTAGCCAAAAAGTTGTATATACAACTAGGTTTAAATGACCGAGCAATGTAATTAAAGCCGTACGGCCAAAAACAATGCAATTTTGACAATATTAATGAGAAAGTCAAACACTGTTATTAAATTCTTACTATTTATTTTGATCAGAATGCCGTTTAAAAACAGAAACAAAGGTGGCTTGCAACATAGCAACTCGGCCCCTAACAAGGGCAGGGTTGAATAGCCGGCAATTTATATTAGGTATGCTCACCTAATAAGCAGCAATGCCGCCTAAAAACAGAAACGAAGCTGCTTGCAACATAGCAGCACGACACTTAAAGGGGCATGTTTAAGCGACCGGGTAAAATTCCTAGCAAGAGCATTCCCCAGCAACACAACTCAGCCATAATGTTCAAAATACTACTCACTCCATCCGACCATAGACAGGTCAGACGGATGAAACATAAGGTAGTCCAAAAATTGCCTAAGGTATTTTTACCCTAAGGGCAAGGGCATACCTATGCTCCCAAGCCCTACAAACACTTCGAAATAATCAGGTTGAGATAATACTTGAAATTTCACGAGTGCGTCCGAGAGATAGTATCAAAGGACGACTTGGCACAACCCAATTAAACGCCGTATAACTAAAATTCATTTGGCATTCACCTAGTCCAAGGGCAATCATTATTATGATTTGATTAACTTACTAGTCGTCATACCCTTTGAGGTATAAAATCTACTAAGTTAATCAAACCTCTTTAAATATGGACTAGGCAAATGCCGAATAAAAGGGCATACCCCCAGCAAGCAAAATTCATTCGTACGCAAAAGTAAACAAAGGCATGAAAATTTGCTTAAAAATGCTAAGTTTGGATGAAAGAAGAAAACTGCATAAATTAAAGCCGTTCAAGACAGACGGCAAAATAAAAAGAGAGTATATTACAAGACCGCTCAAAATAGGCGGCAAAAGTTGAAATTGTTCAAAGTAAGGAAATAAAAATTAAAGTACAGAAAGCTTGAAAACTGCAGTAAGGGGATGCAAGCTCCTCACTCGGCCGGCGCTTCATCAGCATTGGCCTTAGCCGACTCTTCATTAGTTTTAGCAGGCTCCTCCTCCTCCTCGGCCGGGTTCAGCTCCTCTCCTTGATCATCTTCCTTGACCTCTGAGTCATAGGAAGTCTCAACTGATGGTTGAACCCAAAATTGGTTTATTTACTCAATCATACACATACTTGCAAAAAAGAGGATTATCTTACTCCGTATATCCACCAAAATTAAATGGAAGCTAGAGAGGATGAAAACAGTGTATAAATTTATGTACCACGTAGTAGTGATCATTGTGAGAGATTTAATTTATGAGCAAAAACAAAGTGCAGCATCTACTCCTGATATAAGACCAAGTTAGATGATAATTCTGAACTTTCATGTATTCAATAAATTCAGCTGCACAAATTTCAGGCTACCATCTTGACTCTAAAGGTTGGAGTTCCACATCCAATCATCTCTACAAAAAAAATCGAGTGCCACATGTGCACACATGTATTTATTAGAAATAAAGCCGGATGTTCCCTACATAAGATAAATGATGATCAAGTAGACAGCCACTAGTTAACAGCTTACAAAAACCTGTTTTGACTTTTGAATGTGATGTTTCAGCTCATATATTTAAATCTTTCTTAAAAGTAAAACTGATAGCCTTTTGCAAAATCTCAGTCTCCTTATTATAGGGTATCACCCTCCTTTCATAAACCATCCCATTCGCCAGCCCATGACTATTCTCGATTACGGAGTATAATAATAGAGCAGGTTTAAAACTAGTGAACATGTTGAATAAAAACACGACTGACAGATTGTGAAACCAGTCTATATATACCTGGCACAACACCACCACCAATCACTCTAGCAACCTATCTACAAAAATAAAAAAATCATATAGCATACACAATGCTCGGCAGGAACTAATAATATCATATCACAATATACATTCCTATCTCAATAAGACCACTCGTCCACTCTACACTCTTATAAACCACAAAGCAATCAATTCATGATTCTGTTAAAATTTCTTTCAATGGGGGTTTTGGGGGTTTGGCAATGCATAGATATATGAATGAATTTCAGCATTATCAGGTAACCAAGCATTTAAAAACTTACAATTGAATCCTCCATCACCTTGCCTAGAACTCTGCTCAGGCAACCAAGACTTCATCGCGTTTTCGGAAACCTCGAACCCATTAACCTTTCCTCCATCCACACCTTCCTTCACTACAACCAGCTTGAACGTCCTAATATTCTTGCAAGCATTACAAAACCCTCACCATTTCGCTTCAGTATGCCCACAATCAGAACATACCCAATACTTCTTACTCTTCCCCTTCTTCCCTTTCCCCACAGAACCACCCGTAATCGGACCATTCGAGTAATTCGGAACCGAATTAACTAGATTTTCAACCGATTCTTCTTCAGAATCACTCCTTTTAGGGCTAATTGAGTCGGGATTAAACATGGACAAAACCCTAGGGTTTTGATCGAAAATGGGTTCAGAATCTGGGGAATTTGATGGGGTTTCTCCGATTCGACCATTGACGGCGAGAAGAGGAGATTCAGGGGATAGTCGACGGATAACTGAGTGAATTAACCGAGAATTCAAAGGAGGTTGAAAATGGCGGGAAAATTGAGGGTTTTGGGGAAAACGATTGTGCAAGAATTTGCAGTTAGTTGGAGGAGAGAGAAAATGGGAGCCATTGAAATAGAGATTGTGAAATTGAGAGCGAAGTAAGCGGAAGGTAGCCATGTCTGAGCTTTCATGCAGAAGGAAGAGAGAGAAAATGGAGGTTTAGAGGTTGTATAGTTGAAAGGGGGAAACGCGCGAAACTGCAGAGAGGAGTTAGGTCATTAGTACTTAGTAGTAACTTATGGTTTTACTGGTCTACTGCTAAAGTGCAAAGAGTGGAAAAGCTACTCTCAAGCACCCTTTTGCGCGATTAAAATGGGTAAACGGACGGATTAATTAACTCTGTAAAATTTAAACTTATTTTTTTATTAGTGATAAAATTATATTAAATAATTTGTCCTTTTATCTAATTTAACATGTTTTAATTGTGTGTCATAATAATGTATTGCAAGTAAATAAAAATTGAAGAAGTATTAGCTATGAGTACCTTTTACAAATAAATTTGCTCTCATTCAAGAAATTGACGAGGCAGAAATAAATCCTAATGCATAAACGTAACCCTATCAACCTTTGTAAAGTTTATCCCTTAACAATTACATTATCGTAATTTGGCTAAAGGTAAACCCTAAAGAGTTTCTTGTTTGGATACGTAATAATCTAATAAAATGCCTGTGCTTCCTTGGTTTAAAAAGGAAAAAAACAAACTACTAGAATTTTATTTTATCCTAAATTTCTAATGCTTTGCTAATGTTAAAGAGATGTGGTTTCTGATTGGATACCATACCAAAATACAGAGTATCAATCTTTTTTTTTTTTTTTTTTTTTTTTTTTTTTGAGAAATACCGAGTATCAATCTAATTGATAAACTTTTGGAAAATATTGTCAATTGACTTCACTAAACTAGCGGAAAGTACAAAGCCTTGGGGAATAACCGAATAAGTAAAATTCAAGCTAAGAAACTAGGAAACAAGATATGAACAAAACTTTTTGTTTCCAAAACACAACAAAACTTCCTTAAATCTCGTATCTTCAGTTCTTCACTACTAATCCTATCTTTGAGCACAGGAAGAAAATAATGAATATCTTATGGAAACAACTTTTATAAGGTAGACGGATCTAAAGTTCTATATCAGGGGATAATAGAGATATCTTGCTTCGAAATCGAGCACAAACAGGAATACTGATAATAATAACAATTGTCTCGTATTGTGAATGGAGGAAAAGGTTGGTTTACCGCAACATCTTCGCCTTTCGCCACTCATAAAAACACCGTGCCTTTTGTATACACATGAATCTAACAACTATGTCCAGACCTTTCACTCCATCTCGGGACCATCACTTGAAGATGACAGCAGATCTTGTGTCAAAAGTATCCCTTAATTGCGCGGCAAATCTATACATGGTTGTTTTTACAATGAATGGTTGATTCTACGCAATGATTTGAGTGATGAAGCAAACTTCTCTATCTTTAATTTATTCACCTGTAAGACCGTATATCTCCCTCCGTTACAAGCTGCACCTCGTAGTAAACTTTTCCAAGTCAAGTGCTCCCTCAAATCACCCCCTGATTGTGATGATTGTGTGTTGCTGTTGTGTTTTTTTTTGAGCGAAATTCGCCCAACTTTTATGTTTTCCTGCCGCCCTGCACACCCTAACTGTACTTGGGTCTCATTACGAACATTCGGGTGTAATGGTCATTGTGATGTATTTGTCTATAACAAGGTCATGTATATCTCTGCTAAAATGTCATTTGTTAAATTCTGCGAGGTACATGATAATACAAATACACTCACCTTTTGGCCATCGCGAATCCCTAAGCTAAACTTAGAGATTCTGGATCTTGTCTACCCTGTAGAATATTTGATTGAATCTTGTCAACGTCTTTACCATATTTCCTTGCATTCAATCTGCGCATTTGACAGTGAAGTTACGGAAATTAAAGTATTCGAGCTAGATTTAGATGGAAAAAACTGGAGGCAGATTAATTCTTTGCACGGCAGAGCTTTTTTCCTAGGCCCTAATTGTTGTACTTGGTGTTGGGGAACAATAAACGCGCCTGAATCAAGAGGAGGTATCCAGGGGAATTGTATCTACTTTTGTCATCAATCTATAAAAGATAAACAATTTTACACGTACATGTACAACCTACTTGATAATAGTTTTATGACACTCCGGTCATGTTCGAGCTCATTAAGGCCTAGCAGCCACCCTGTATGGTTTATTCCACGACATCAAAGGTTAGTGATACACGATAATTAATCAATCTTTCTCGAATTGATGAAATTTTGCAATGTTTATGTTTGGATTTTAATTTTTTTTTTTCAGGTTACCAACAGAAAAGGAATTGAAGAAATACGAAGACCCTGAGTTTTCGCATCATCAAATGATACAACACGAAAGCTGGGTCTCTAAGCTTCCTCTACACTTGATAGAGTTGATTTCAAAGCATATGCACTTATTTGATTATTGGAATTTCCGAGCTAGTTGCACATCTTTTCGATCAGTATGTCCTCCGCGTCAATGGAGAAGTCACACCAATAACACCGTGTTCCCAATGATCATGTTATTTACGAACAATGGTGGATCATGGGGACTAATTGATCCATGCCGGGGTACTTCATACTCGAGTACTCTCCAATTAATTCCACACCCTTTTACCCTGTTTTATATCAAGAATGGCTGGCTCCTCACTACCTTTTCGGATCGACGGTCTATCCAATTTATCAATCTCATCACTGGGGAAAGACAGAATTTGAAGCGTGGTCGTTTAGGAAGTATGCGTTGCAGCATTGGCTTCTCAACCGATCCAACTTGTCCTAATTGTTTGACTGTTGCAATCGATAATACTGATTCTCAAGTGCGCATCTTCTACCATATAACTAAATACAAAAAATGGCATCGTCGAGAATTTGACTGTGCCCGATTTGGGACTGTTATTTGTACTCCCATCTTTCTTGACGGAGCTGTTTATTTCTTAGACGAAGAAGGGCATCTCGGAGTTTTTCGATTAATAGATGGAGAACCACAATGGGATGTGTATGGAAAATCACTGACCTTTCAAAGTCGTCTCTATTCATTTTATCTGTTAGAATGTGTAGGAGACTTATATTCCGTCTTCATTGAGAAGATGGGAAGCTGGGTTCGAGTATTTAGATTTAATAACTCGGCGAAACTTTGGGCTGAAGTTGATTCTTTGCAAAAACATTGCTTCTTTATTAGTCGAGTGTCATCTTTTTCAATACTATCGAGAGATCACACGATAAGGAATATAATTTACCTCCCCAGGGTTCGAAGAAATGGTATCGTGTTCTACTCTCTCGTTACTAGGAAGTATCATGTTTCGGGTTATGATGATTTCATGGAGGATTTATATGATACAGCTGAACCATCAACAAGTTGTTGGATGTAGTTGTAAGCTTATGCTCGTAAATCGTAATTATTTAAGTTTATGTTGATAGCATTTCAATTTTGTAAGGTTAACTAAATAATTAACACATAAAACTTATATTATTAAGTTAGGATCTGCTTTCTAAAAAGAGAGGATATTGATAGCATTTTATTTTCAAGATTAACTAACTTATTTCTTATTATAATACTCCCTTCGTTTTATAATTAGAAGCCTATTTCTAACATGTATTACTCACATAATAAAGAGAAATAGGCTTCTAATTATGAATTTCTAACATTATTACTCACATAATAAAGAGAAATAGGCTTCTAATTATGAAACGGAGGGATTACTAGTTAATTAAGATTAATGTCAGAGTAAAATGGTTCCATATATAAAATGAGATAACGGAAACTAAGATAATAATCATTAATAGGATATATATTAATAATTTTTTTTCTTGGATAATGATATATGTAGCCCTAAAGGCTATATATAAGCATTAAATATACTTTCTAAAATGGAATTAAGTTGAGAATTCATGACAAAATCACACGCAAATCGTTGTATTTAATGTTAATTTATTCTCAATATTTCATTTTTAGCTTGTTATACATAGTCCTAAGGGCTATATTTATCATTTTCCTTTTTTCTTTGTAATTTGTTTAAACAAATTGATCCCACTAACTTATTTAACTAAGGCCCATTATATTACATTATTTTAGAATACGTTTTTTTTAAGTAGTTTATTAAAGTCAAGAACGATCATATAAAAGTCAATAATAGTTTATTAAATAAAACTCCAAATTGAGTAGTTTATATTCACAATATGTATAATGCATCCCACTAATTGGCTCTACAATCTATTATTAGTATTCTCTATCATTAAACAATCCTTGCCACAAATTCAACATCCTCCCACGATCTCCTTACACAAATAAGTCAACTTGACTTTCATGCAAGTCTTCCCACTTTTCCATAAAATAAATTAAAATAAATAAATTACAATTTCAAATCTTTACATATTCAAACACTCTAAACATATTAATCTCTTAAACCTTGTAATAATTGTGCATATACCAATGGCAGGATTTACAGGGTTCCCTTTCTCTAACAATTTTCCAACCCCATATGGCTTCTCCACCGCCGCCTCCTCCTCATCAGCAGCCGCTCCTACTAGGCCATCATATGGATCATCATCTTTTTCTTCCCCTTCCCATTCCTCAGCCACCAAACAAACCAACGACGAAGCAACGATCAAATCAATTGTTGAAGCCGTAGAAAAACTAGAGAAAACCGAGGGATTTCCTCCAGAAATATTGAAACAAATTAAACAAGAGCTAAAAAAGATGTACCCTAATATATCTTTTAACTCTACTCAAAATAATTCTCAAGGATCGGAGGGTTTTACTACTACTACTACTAATAATAATAATAATTACACTTTTCCTAACAATAATAACTTATTTATTAATAGCCAACAAGAGTTTTACAATAATTATCTTGCTAGTTTTCAACATCATTTGATGAGTGATCAACTTCAGGTGGCTCAGGCTCAGGCTCAAATGATGCAACAATACTACATGAGTATGTTAGGACTTACAGGAACAACACCTGGAATAAGTCCTAATTTTTATGGTAATACTTACCCAAGTTACCATAGTAACATTAATGTGCCTCAAAATGGTGGTACGACTTCAACAGTCGCGAATACGGTGAAGATGATGCTTGAGATGATGGGGAATGGTACCGGTGGATTAACTGGCAGCGCCGCTGCCATTGGAGGGATCGGAGCCACTGGTTTTGGAAGTGAAGGTTTTAGCGCCCTCAGGTAATTGCTTGTGTATAATTAAATTAGTTATTCACTTGGCTAATCTATTTAATTATTTGCATTATTATTATTGCTTTATTAAGTTTTATACATCTCAAGAAAATATCAACATCATGCTTTAGTTTTCTCTAGAGACACATGCATTGATATATGCGTGCATGATTTGCATTAATTTTTGTATACTTCAGTAATTTTAAACTATACCTAATTTTAAAAAATTCCCATATCCTCCATCCAAATTTCCCAAGACATAGTTTATGTCTAAAATTCTTCTATTTTAAGAGGTAAATAGACAAATAATCCGAGCACAGGTAATATGAGAGAGATATATTACATTATTGGTGTTTAGGATTTCTTAGTCAATTCAATTATTGTTTACCTACTATAAAATCGACGATTTTACTTAATAAAATCACACATGACTTAAGGATCCTTCTACCATCATCACTTGGAATGAATGATAATAAAATGATAGAAAGATTAGTTTATATTGTACGTCAAGTAAACATATATTTTTATGTAGCCGTAACTAGAATGTCCTAAACGGATAAGCCTATATGTGCATGCTAACATGATATTTTGGAGTGAATTTGTGCAGTTTCCTTGGCGGCATTCTTGGTGGCTTTGGCTTATGATTTACTTGAATGGGCAATTTTAAATGTCATTTCTTTTTTCTCTCTTAGAGGGCCAAGATTAAAACTAATTACAATAACTACAATTTTATTGTAGCCATTGAATAGTCTTCCCTTCATTCAAGATAGATACTATTACTTAATTTGAATTTCCATAAATTAAGTTTTCTTGGAAATTATACAATGTTATTGTTATCTTTTGAAATGGAAGGTGTGTTAACTTTTGTTAGTCTCAAATTTATATATTTTTTTGGCTCGAATGTGACTTAGTAAAGTTTGATGATTTTCATAAATCTCTCATACAATGGAGAGAATTGGTTTACTAAAAGGGAATTTCCTTTCTCTTCCATTTCGCTATATGTCTTATTTACACAAGGAAAATTGTATTACATACTCACTTTCCCTTCCCTCCCTTTTCCTCAAATATTCCTATCCAAAAAGCATGCACAGAGTTTTCAACACAATCAAGTAATCAACCAAAAGAGTTGATCATGTCTAAACTAGCTTAGCTCGAAAATTGCTCAATCTGGGAAATAATTATTGGGGCCAAAGTCGAGGCTCGAGACAACCCAACTTCAATTATTATATTATTTTTTTCACTTTTGGGCAGCTTGAAATTTATTTATTATTTTTTTTTTTTGAACAAACCCAAAGATGGGCTTAGACTATTATATCATTAGCAGCAAAATCTGAAAAACATGGTAATATTACATTAATCCACACTCGTGTGCCAATGCTCCACGGTTGGAAATGGGATAACTCATGCGCTACTTATTCCCACCACACTTAACAAAAGACCAAGACACGCTATCAAAGCAAGAAACAAAAGATATAACATCCTCAATAATAAGATGAAACGAGCTAGCACCCAACACCTTCCACGCAACGCATCCACGACTAGCAGGCAGTTACTCTCAACAATGACATTGGTAAAGCCGTTCTCGTGCGCTAGCTTTACGCCCCAATACACCGCCTTTGCCTCAGCTACCTTCGTCTCCCATACCTCAACACCCTGAATAGCAGCACAGCAAAGAATCTTCCCCTCGTCATCCCTACAAACCACACCCAGCCCCGAGCCTACTCCTCCCAACAAACCTGCATCAACATTAATTTTCACCCTCCCCACAGCAAGCAAAAACCACCTCGCAGAAGCAACCCCCCCACCCTCCCTAGCAACTGCCACATTACACTCCTTCACCTCCCTCACCTCGCTGCAAGTCTTCATAGCATAATGTAACATACTCCCCGACTCAATGCTTTCTCCCACAATAACCACCTTGTTCCTCGCACTCCAAATAGCCCAACAGATGGTGATAATTTCTGCCACTTCCTCTCTATCAAACTCTTTAAAACATCATTCCCACCAGTCCATTAATGAGCATAAATTACCCTCCACTATGCAATCATACTTGCTGTTATACCACACTTCCTGGGCTAAAGCACACTCCCTAAGAGCATGGAGAGTTGATTCATCTTCTCTTGGACAAACACCACACAACGAATCATAGTCTTGGATACGACGCTTGATGCCACAACGTGTTGGGATAGCGCTGTGACATGCCCTCCACGCAAAAATTTTAACCCTTGGCAGCACCTCAAGATCCTAAATTTTACCCCAAAAATGGCGCACATTAGAAGGTGACTCCTCCTCTCTACTCCACTCATCTCCAAAGATCGCTCTATAAGCCGAACGAACGAAGTAAACTCCATCTTTCTCAAGATCCCAGACCCAAATAACGATCGGGGGCAATCTATTGCTTAGTGGAATACTCAAAATTCTATCCTTCTCAAAAGGTAGAAAAAGCTCAGAGAGGAGAGTAGTATCCCAGCAATGAGTATTATGGTTAATCAGAGCACTAACCTTCAAATCTTCACTAGCAGCACCTCTTGGAGATATAATTTTGCCAGATCGCGTACTTGGGATCCACGGATCCGACCACACATTAATTCTTTCCCCATTACCAATCCTTCACCTCAAGCCTCTACGGAGCACCCACCTTGACTCCCAAATTCCCCTCCAAGTATAACTAGGCAACGAACCTAGTTGAGCCTCCATAAAACTCGAATTTGGGTAGTATTTTCCTTTGAGAACTTGCTCCAGCAGGCTGCCCGGGTGAAGAAGCAACCTCCAAGCTTGCTTCCCAATCAATGCCCAATTAAAAAGCTTGAAATCCCGAAATCCTAATCCCCCCTCTTTTTTTGTACAACATAATTTTTTCCAAGACAACCAATGAATCTTTCTCTCTCCCTGCTTTTGACCCCACCAAAATTAAGCTACAAGCGATCTTAACTCATCAAAAAACGAGGACGGAAACTTGAACATACTCATCACATAAGTAGGGAGAGGTTGGGCCACTGCCTTTATGATAACCTCCTTACTCGCCTTAGATAGCACCATCCCCTTCCAACCTTGTAGCTTCTTCCACAACTTCTCCTTAACTCCCCTAGTAATGACTTTCTTCGACCTACCCACCACGGTTGGTAACCAAGGTAACGATCATGCACATCAACAATTCGAACACCCAAACCATTCACCAACTCCACACGCCTCATCTCTGGCACACCTTTGCTAAAAGATATAGTGGTTTTGTCAAAATTAATTTTCTGACCGGAAGACAACTCATATTGATCAAGAACCCCCTGAATTGCCCCAGTATCTTGCATTACCGCCTTAGAGAAAGTAATGCAGTCATCCGCAAATAGCAGGTGACTGATGGATGGAGCCGCAGGAGCAACTCTTACTCCCCCTAAGGCTTCCCCTCTCCTCTACCCCTCGTAGCAAGTGAGAAAAAATTTCAGCACACAAAATGAATAAGTATGGCGAAATTAGGTCACCTTGGCGAATTCCCCTCTCCGGAGAGAACTCCTCTGTAGGTTTGCCATTAATCAAAACAGAAAAAGTCACCGATCGTACACAATCCATTACCCGATCACACCAATTTGCATCAAAGCCAAATTTTCTCAACACAACATCTAAAATGTCCCATTCGACCTTATCATAAGCCTTTGACATATCCAACTTCAAAGCCAAGCAACCCTCTTTTTGTGTCAAATTCTTCATATGATGGAACATCTCAAAAGCTATCAACATATTATCAGTGATCAAACGCCCCGGAGTAAAGGCACTTTGATTAACAGATATAATTTCATCAAGAAACTTTTTTGACCGATTAGCCAAAACTTTCGACACCAACTTGTAAATCACATTACACAAAGAAAAGGCCTAAAATCCATCATTCTATCAACATTATCTTTTTCGGGATCAAAGCAATAAATGTTTTATTGAGAAAATGTGGAATAGGCGCACCTCGAAGGATTGCAAGCACCGAGTTAGTAACCGAAGGGCCCACTATATGCCAATAAGGCTGGAAAAATAGTGGGCACATGCCATCAGGACCCGGGGCTTTAATCGGATGCATTTTACTCAGCGCAAACCTCACCTCCTCTTCATGGTAACCCGCCCTCAAAACAGAATTCATCTCCTCAGTCACTCTACCTTCAAAGTCATGCAGCACCTGCTCTATCATTGGCGGCCTCGATGTAGCAAATAAGCTACAAAAATAATTTGTAGCTACCAATCCCACTGCCTCATCTCCAGTATGGCAAACGTCATCATCATCCTTCAAACTCTTAACCGTATTCTTTCTCTTCCAACTTGAAGCACGTTGGTGAAAAAATTTTGTGTTCCTATCACCATGTTCAAGCCATAGCACTCGAGATCGCTGCGCCAAAAAAACCTCTTCATGCTGCACTAACCCAGCTATAACACGTAGCAGTGCCCTTCGAGACTCCAATTGGGCAGCCGTTATCTTCCCACCATTGAGCTTTTTCAATTTTTTCTTTTTTTTCCTCAATTCCCGGAAGGTAGCTCCAAAAGTACGAGTGTTCCACTCCTTCAAATCCCCAGCACACAATCTCAATTTGGACTCCAACTACAGCTCTCCAACCCACACATCTCTACAACATTTTCACATCCATCATTAGCTTGCCAAAATTGCTCAAAGCAAAACGGTTTATCCCCAAGCTTTTCACTTTATGGAGCCCTCAAGAGAAGCTTGATCGGAGCATGATCAGACCACTCTCTATCAATATGAATCACATATGCCTCCGGAAATAAACCCATCCAATCCTCGACAGCCATCGCTCTATCAAGCCTACATTGCGTATTCTCTTCCCCCTCTCTCCCATTATCATAAGTAAAATCGTACCCCGAACAAGCTATGGTTCTCAATCCACAAAAATTAGCCGCATCCCTAAAATTAGTCATTTGCCATTCTGCTCTATCATTCTTACCCGCTTTCTCCGAAGGGAACAAAATCTCATTATAGTCACCAATACACACCCAAGGAAGATCTGATTGCGAGAAAAGATCCTTCAACAAGCTCCAAGATTAATGTCTACTATGAACCTTAGGCCATCCATAGAAGCCAGTGAGTCTCCACCCATCCTCCACCAGACCACTATTCACCTCTACATTAATATGGTGAACCGACATAGAATGCAAATTCACAACCACTTCCTTTCTCCATAAAAGAGCCAACCCACCTGATCTCCCCACCGAATCGACTACTAACCCATTAAAGTCACCCAATCTTTCTTGTATTTTTCTCATTTCCATACAACTAAGTTTCGTCTCTGATAAAAAAATCGACGGGGCCTCTCTTCGGATTAGATCTTGAAGACCCTGAACTACAGAGGGATTGTCCAGCCCTCTACAGTTTAGACTTAGTAAGCTCATTGAGCTCGGTGGGGCTGCTCATCGATAGCCTCCACCAATCGCAATCCAATCAAATCATTCGAACAGTTAGCTTTTTTTAGTCACACCTACATCCCCCCCCCCCCCCCCAAGACTCCACCCCCTCCCTCTCTTTCTTTCCCAACTCCGAATTCCCCTCTACCTCCATCCTATTCTCCCCACTGACCCTTTTCACCCTCAATATTTTTCTCACTTTTTTATGCACTTTTTCCCTTCACTGCTTCCCACCCTAATAACAAATTTCCCAGGTACATGCATCTCTCCACTTATTCCATATCCCCTCCCCTGCTCCTCACTCAAAGCGGCAGCAGCTTCCACCAAACTACTATTCACGCAACTAGATGGGCTAGCATTTAGAGCAGCAAGCTCCTCACCCTCACCCCCAGTACCTCGTTCAATCTCATGCAAATAAGTCTCAGCCACGTTCTCCACGTTCTCCTCATCATCAGTCTTTTTTGTAATGAATAATTGCTTTCTAGCAGACAAGACAACGTCAAGCTCCTCTACCTCCTTCAATCTACCTCTTCTTGGTGAAGCTTTCAACCACGTGCCCCAACCAAGTCTCTTCTTCTTGCTATCCTCAGACACCATAACACAGTCTCTTTCCGAGTGCCCAATTACTCCACACGCAAAGCAAATTAGGGTAATCTCTCGTAAAAGAACTCGACCCAAGTTTCATTCCCACTTTTATCTCAAATTCGCTGAATCCTTCGCAAGGGTTTTGTAACGTTCAACATCATTCTAACACGGCGAAATCGGTCAAGCCCTAGCAAATCTTCTTCTATTTCCAACACTTCACCCAAATTACCCATAAGTTCCCTCACATCATTATCAGACCTACAATTGAATGGCAAGTTTTTGATACGTACCCAGAACGGAGAATGACTCCGGTTGCTCGTCTTCTTCGACTTCCTTCAAAACAAGCAACATATTGTCAAAACACCAAGGCCTTCCATTCAAAACCTTCTCCTTGTCCCTCCAATGAAAGAATTGGAAGGCATAAAGATTAGGGCCAAGAATCCTAATTACCAGTTTATCCGATAAAGCCCACACCTTCATCATTGTGCTCTTAAACGCTTCTACATTATTAGGTCATTCGGTAACAATTCTCCCAATAAGCATAAGGTTAAATTTTTCCATGGAATTATCATACTCCACTACTCCAAGATCGACAATACCACTGCCTTCCTCCTCTTCCAGCCGTATATTAGCATATCTGGAAACCAGTTCGTCCGCCATCCTCCTAGCCAGAGCAGACCAAGAGTGGTAGAGAGAGCCGTAGATCGGCAGCCAAACTCTATTCACAATAGAGAGAGCAACCCTTTCTTTCGAGGGAGTTATACATTACTATTATTTATTTTTTAGTTATACTTTTAATCAAACTAAAAATAGACTAAAAATCGTGCTCTTTTTGACACAAAATAGTGGGTTTGAGTATAAAATTTTGGCCCGAACTTAGACCTAACTCTGCTCGAATATTTTTGGCTTGAGTCCAAATCGGCCAACTTTTTTAACTCGCACCGTGATCATGTCTGATAATATTGATAGCTCAATGACTCAATGTTTGTTGACTTTGAGAGTTTACAAAAAGCAACTCAATATCAAAACGTACACATCTAGTTTTCTCTAGCTTGGTTTTAAAAAACTTGACCTTAACTATAACTAGACTTGATCAAGTATGGCCCGACCCGGAATTTGCCCGGGTTTGGGCAGAATTTTTGAGCCCGAAACGCGGGTTTGCGCAAGGGAAAATAGGCCCGAAAATTTGTGGACGGGTTTGGGAAGCAGGTCTGGCTCGGGCCGGCCTGAAAAGATGATGTGTCCAATTTTTAGATATACAACATGTTTATTTATTTATTTTTTTTTTTTTTTTTTTTTTTTAAACCAAAACTAATTAGAAAAAACCAAAGTAAGAAAGTATGCAAAATAAACCCTAATTCTTTCATTTCTTTCCATATTCAAAACTAATTAGACATTGACTTGTAAACTTAAACTTTGTTGGAACTTGGATTGTATCTTTTTTAATATTGTTGGCATTATTGTACTTCCATATGCAAAACTTTTATTATTTATTTGTACTAGTTTAGTTAAAAAATTAAAATTTATAGTTTTATGCACTAACAAACTTTAAATTACAAAAAATAATTAAAATTGATGACTTTAGACAAGCAGGCCCGAAATGACCCGGTAAACCCGAGTGAGATGGGTTTGGGCAGCAACACTCTGGCCCGAATCCTGGCCCGGCCCGGCCAGCCTGACAATTTGGGCAGAAAAAAATTCAGCAGCCCGCCCCGACGTTTGATCAGGTGTAACTATAACTACTACTATCATCAACATCAATCCAATTTAATTTCTAGATGAACCAAAGTTCATGGAATAATCTCTACAACTTTTGTCAACTTCTAAAATCATGCACTGCACAAAGAAATCTATTAACAGGCAAATCTCTTTATACCCTTTACATAAAATCTATAATCCCACCTTCAATTTATCTTTCCAATCACTTCATCATTCTTTACTCAAAATGCCGACGCATTTCTGCAGCGCGCAACGCTTTCGACGCTATACCATACCCAAATGTCTTCTCCTACAATGCCATTATTGCTGCATATGTTAAAGAGGGTCAAACCAGGATTGCCCACCAACTGTTCGACGAAATTCCTGAACCAGATATTGTGTCTTTTAACACCCTTATTGCTGCTTATGCTGAACGAGGGGATACATGGTCTGCATTTAGACTTTTTGATAGGATTAGAGAGATGGGTGTTCAGATGGATGGGTTTAGTTTTTCTTCCATGATTTCAGCTTCGTGTAATGATGTTTTATTGATTAGAGGGTTGCATTGTTTGGTTGTTAAAGGAGGGTATGATGTTTTTTATGCGTCTGTTAATAATTCTCTTGTTAGTTGTTATAGTAAAAATGGGTTTTTGGAGGAGGCTAAGAGGGTGTTTTGTGAGATGAGTGGGAGGGAAGACGAGGTGTCGTGGAATGCTATGATTGTTGCGTATGGACAGCATAAGGAAGGAAAGAAAGCTCTTGAGATGTTTCAGGAGATGGTGAAGAGGGGTATGTACATTGATATGTATACTTTAGCTAGCGTACTGACTGCATTTACGAGCTTAGAGGATCGGTTTGGCGGTCTTCAGTTTCATGCTCAGTTGATCAAAATGGGTTTTTGTTCGAACCCACATGTTGGGAGTGGGCTGATTGACTTGTATTCGAAATGTGGGGGGAGTATGTCAGAATGCAGGAGAATATTTGAGGAAATTCCTGAGCCTGATTTGGTTCTGTGGAATACTATGATCTCTGGATATTCTCAGTTTGATGAATTATCTGAAGAGGCTGTTGCATGTTTTAGAGACATGCTGCGAATTGGTCATCACCCAGATGATTGCAGCTTTGTTTGTGTCATTAGCGCATGCTCAAGCTCGCGTTCCCCTTCTCATGGAAAACAGATTCACTCATTAGCTTTGAAGTCTGACATACCATCAAATCGAATAGCTGTAAACAATGCTTTGGTAGCAATGTATGCGAAGTGTGGAAATCTACATGATGCAAGGCGGTTGTTTGATAAGATGCCAGAGCATAATGTTGTCTCTATAAACACCATAATTGATGGTTATGCTCAGCATGGATTTGGGAGCGATGCATTGCAGCTTTTCAATTGGATGCTTGAAACTGATTATACACCCACGAATATAACCTTCATATCTGTTCTTTCAGCATGTGCACACACAGGGAAAGTGGAGGAAGGCCAGAAATATTTTGACATGATGAAGGAGAAATATGGGATTGTTCCTGAAGCAGAGCATTACTCTTGCATGATTGACATGCTGGGTCGGGCTGGGAAACTACGTGAAGCAGAGCAGCTGATTGAGTCAATGCCGTATAACCCAGGTTCTATTGGCTGGGCAGCTTTGCTTGGGGCCTCCAGAAAATATGGCAACATCAACTTAGCTATTAAGGCGGCCAATCAATACCTTCTGATGGATCCTTCAAATTCTACTCCATATGTCATGCTAGCTAACATGTATGCTGATGCTGAAAGATGGGAGGATTATGCAAAGGTCAGGAAGCTTATGCGAGATAAAAATCTTAGAAAGAAACCAGGTTGTAGTTGGATTGAAATAGACAAAAAGATTCACACTTTTGTTGCTGAAGATGCTTTACACCCTATGATAAGAGAAATATATGATTACTTAGAGGAGATAATATTAAAGATAAAGCATGCTGGTTATGTGCCAGATCTACGATGGGCATTGGTGAAGGATGATGGAGCAGGAGATGCAGAAAAGGAGAGGATGTTGGTTCATCACAGCGAAAAACTAGCAGTTGCATTTGGGCTTCTGTCAACTAAAGACGGAGATCCTATCCTTGTAGGAAAGAACCTAAGAATATGTGGTGATTGTCATAATGCTATTAAGCTTATTTCTGCAGTCACCGGAAGGGAGATAACTGTCAGAGATACCCGAAGATTTCATTGCTTCAAGGATGGAAAATGCACATGCGAGGATTACTGGTAGCACTTGCCAATATTGTTACCTTCTTGTTGTTTAGTATGATGGCACTTAATTTGAAATTTCTACAGCAACATTAATATTGGATTACAAGGAGAATCTTCTCTTATTAGCTGATATTGTGCCGGTTACTGATTTAAGGTAAAGATATGTTAACCAGTAATATAATTTATTTGAAATTTTACATTAGCAGATAGTTTTGACACGTATTAGGGGACACAAGCTTTAATTCTGTTTCATTTAAGTTGAAATGCAGACCCTTTCTTGCAGTAGTTGCAGACATTCAAAAAAAGAAAAATATGCATGGATTACTTTTGCATCCGTGGATTCCATGGCACTTAAATGTATTGTGGAGCTTGGCATTGCTGACATCATCCATGCCCATGGCAATCCAATCAGTGTATCTGAAATTTGTGCCCATTTTAAATCCCACCCTCCCAACTTCAGGTGCCTAAAACGTGTCATGCAGATTTTGGTTTGTAGAGACATCTTCACCACAGTTATTGTTAACCCCACCAAATTCAGTGAAGATGACACCCTTTATTAGTTAACACCAGCCTCTAGGCTACTGTTACGACATGATAATGATGATATAAGCTATGCTCCTATGATTCTTATGCAGAATCATCCTCAATTATTAGCCGCGATGCACCATCTCAGCTCTGCCATCAAAGAGGGTGGAATAGCGTTTGAGATGGCTCATGGACATCATATTTGGGAATTTTTATCTAGAGATCAAGAAGTTAATAGGGTGTTTCCATGATGGGTTGGCATGTACAGCAAAGATTGGCAGGGCTATCATGTCACTGTATAAAGATGTATTTGCAGATGTATTCGCAGATGTTAAATCAGTTGTAGATGTAGGAGGAGGAACTGGTGCAGCTGTAAATGAGGTTGTGAAGGCCTTTCCTAATATCAAAGGCATCAGCTTTGATCTGCCTCATGTTATTGCCATTGCTCCCAAGTATGATGGAGTTGCTCATGTTGAAGGTGATATGTTTGAGGCCATTCCTGATGCTGATGTTGCAATCTTGAAGGTAATTAACTAAAACTACTCCATATTTGTATATCAATCAGGCCCGGCCCTGAGGGTAGGCTGTGGGTGCGACCGCCTAGGGCCCACGACAAAAAGGGGCCCAAATTTTAAAAAAAATCAGTTAATACTTGGTAGCTTATATGGGCTTTGATTAAAGAGTAGTTGCCGTGTAATTTGTCCAGCTATACCATACAAAATTAAGGAAGCTACTTCTTAGAAAGATAATTACTCCACTTATTTAGCAATTGGCATTAATTACTTAGTTGTCAAATCAATCAATTAGGTGGAATTTACAAGGTTTTCTCACCTCTTCACCTCCTTATTCTCCGGTTTCCATGAATAACAGCTCTCAAAATACAAAATTTTCCAATTACACCGCTTCACATATCCTTCAATTACCGAAATTCATCCCCTTTAATTTTGGCTAATTAATATTATGGCAACGGTTATGATATTGAACAAGATAAATAGCAGCAAAAATTAGTTCTTCTATCAGCAAATATTAAATAAAAATGTTATTTTTCTTTGTCTTTTATTTAAATTTATGAATAAAAAAAATTTTGGTCATGCAAGGGGCACTTTTCTTACATTATGCATAGGGCCCATAAATTACCGGAACGGGGCTGATATCAATATTTATTTTTTCTATAATTTGAGGATGGAATAGTGTTCGAGAAGGCTCACGGTCCTGCTTCCAATGCAATATATTTGTCATTTTGGTCCAAAGTAGTAGCTGTTCTACATCAGTTTCACTATATGACATCAATACAAAATTACAGACTTTTACAAACTAAATTAAATAAATCTCAAAGTATGTTGTTCATTCTATTAATTGCTGTTGATATGGCGCTTGTGAATCACCCAAATGTTCAGTGTACCTGACAGGTGAGCATCTACTGATTCGGGTGTGCTCATCTGTATAAATTCATATAATCTCAAAACATGTAATTGGATGTATTTATGAATTGCTTCATTATCAAGTATGGTTAACAATCTCTATTCTGTCATTCTGGTGTTGCAGTCAATTCTGCATGATTGGAACGATGAAGATTGTGTAAAGATCCTGAAGAACTGTCAAAAAGCAGTACCAGAAAAGACAGGAAAGCTGATATTGTTTGAATTAATACTTCAGCAAGAGGGGGAAGAGTCAATGGAAGGCATACTACTTGCATACTGGCGGGGGTAAGGAAAGGACAGAGCCTGAATACAAATCTTTGCTACAAACTGCAGGATTTCCTCGTTACAGACTGCTCAGTAACCCTGGAATACCATCTATCATTGAAGCTTTTGTAGAATAAGTAACTACCAACTCTTTAGTGTTAGAGAATAATGGGCAAGCCATATATATTTTCATAATATAAAAGGCTTCATTTACTACATTATTTTTCTTAGAAACATTTCTCTTATGTATTGATTACTTGATTAGTGATTTCTAATTTTTTACGACAGGTTTCTAATAAACTTCACATTGAAATAAACTACATTTTTTTTTTTTTTTTTTTTGAAGCAAGAAATAAACTGCATTTGAGTAAATTAATGAAATGTGATGTACTCCATATTGTTTTGTAATAGAGAGACTCCTAATGATTAATTTTCTAAGAATACGTTGCGTACAGTCCTTTCCCCCGTTGGAATATGAAATGGGACACTAGTGAATACATCAAATATTATATATAACAATATCCTATATATTACTTTTTCCGTTTCATAATGTTAGTCCCATATGGAATCAATCACATAAAATAAGAAAAGAATAATATTTGGAATCTAGCATTAAAGTACAAAATAATTCATAATTAGTTAACCTATTTCACCAAATACCACTAAGTAATTTCAAAATTCACCAAATACCATCAAGTTTTTCAAAATTCACCAAATGCCACTGAGGTTTAGTACATATCACCAAATGTCATTTCCATTAGTTGACCGTCAATGTCCGTTAGTTGACCGTTAGTTGACCCCACCACTTGCCACGTGTCACCTTCTGATTGGTCCGTTTTTTAAAAAAAATAATTAAACAAAAATTTAATAAAAATTAAAAAAAAACCAAAAATATTTATAAAAATAATTAAAAAAAAAAAAAAAAACCACCAAATTAAAACCAGCCACCCTACTCCCCACCCTGACCAACCACCCGCCGGCGTCGTACTCCCTACCATGACCACCTCCCCGACATGGACGAACACGATTCGCCCCACCCCCTGCCGTCTCCACTCCCTTTCCATTAAAACCGAACCCTAACCCTAACCTGAGCTCTTCGACCGTAGCCATGGCGGCACAATCCCTCACCTCTTTCCTCTTCTCTCGCCCCTTCATCGCTGCAGGTGGATTGGGGTGGTCGAAATTGGAAAAGGGAAGGGGAAGGGTGGGCTTCGCCGGCAAATTTGTGGGTTTCGAAATCTGGGGTTTGAAGTCCTCAGCGGGTCGCGACGGAAAGAGGAGGAGAAGGGCCGGGGAAGGGGGTTGCTCTGGTGGTCGCCACCTTTGCCCAGCGAACTCGCAACAACAACAACCTCACTCCTAGTATCGGCCACCAAATGCCACCATTATACCTAACCTATCGCTATCATTACCCAGCTTGCAACAACTTCAGCCACCGTGAGTCTGCAACAATACTCCAATTAATGCAGCAGCATTCGAACAACCCTATTACCTACCAATTGCTCCTCCCATATAATCGACATCAACACAATCACCCAGCCAACGTCACCTCGGGTGGGGGTTAGGGTTCTGGTGAAGGGCAATTTTGGTTCGGGTTGGGGCAAGTGAGGGCGTCTTCGGTTCACGTGGAGGCGAGTGAGGGCGTTTTCGGTTCAAGTAGGGGCGAGTTAGGGTGGTTTCGATTCAGGTGGGGGTTAGGGTTCCAGGTGGGAGTGGGGTTTCGGAGGTGGGGGTGGGGTGGTGGTTTCAATTCTGGTGGAGTGATGGGGGTGGTGGTTTCAGATCAGTTGGCGGGGTTGGTGGAGGCAATGGTGGCTGGGTAGATGGTTTTGGTTGGGGTAATAAGGGTGGTGCTGTTGAGGGTGATTTTTTTTATTTTTATTTTTCTGTTTTTATTTTTTATTTTTAATTTTTTTTATTTTTTTTGGGTTTTTTTTTATTTATTTAAAAAATATTATTTTTTAAAAAAACGGACCAATCAGAAGGTGACACGTGGCAAGTGGTGGGGTCAACTAACGGTCAATTTGAAAGTCTAGATGGCTACTACAAGAGGGGGGTGAATTGTAGTATAGGTGAAATAATGAACCTTTTGTGGAATTTAAACTAAGTAAAACAGTAGAGAGATAGGATATGAGTTTTTCTGAATTTCCACTATGTAAATCAAACTCTTTTACAAGTGAATAATAAACCTGTAACAAGTTCCACAAGAACGAAACTTGTTCCCAACTCTCTCAAAAATTTCGACTTTGAAATTTCCTTCACCTCACAGACTACAACTCTCACAATTCCCAAGATCTTAATTACAATAAGTAATCCAAGACCTAATGCACTTAAAACAAGAAGTATGGAACACTCTTCACGTTATTACTCACTGGAATATTATGCTCAAGAAAAGTGTGTATGCAGAGATCAATTGCGTGGGTTTATATAGGAAGTAAGTTTACTCATTAACTCCCCACTATATATCACCATGTACACATGCCATGACACCCACTAACATGTGTTACCATGTTATGGAGTCTAACTGACAAGTGGTGATTAAGGGAATTTCCTAAACTTACTCACCAATCCACCATGATCTCAACCAACTAGCTAAGTATATGCATGTTTTGAGAAAACCGTATGATAAAATCAGTTTGTTGACTTCTTCAAAAGATAATTTACTTAAAAATATTTTGTTTAAAAAGATATTTTATAAAATACTTTATTCAAAACTAAGATAATAATTAAACTAAAAGATAATAATTAAACTAGACACTTTATTAATTAAAAACGGTAGACTAAAGATAAAGCAAATTAAGTTAATTATTTATAAAATATCTTTTTCACAATTAAACCAACTTATTAAAAGCAGTTTTATCATAATTCTCAAAAACAATTTTTATACTCCAGTCGTTTATTTTAATAACGTGCCTCACTGAGCTCCATAACAACTTATATTGTAAGTGCTTACAATTTATCTAGAATGAGAAATTGCACGAGGTGTTTTCATGAATGCTGCTCCACATTCTTTAAGTTGTGTTCCTACTCCGGAACGGACTTTGTTGCTTGAACCTTTCATTCACCAAAAATTTAAAACGCTCATTAGTCAAGTTTGTCAGTTGTCCATCAAAACCAAAAGGGTCAACAATATTCCCCTTTTTGATGATGACAAACACTGACAAACTTAGGCAAATAAAAATCGTCCAGGCATGCAAAAGAAAACTTAAAAACAGAAAAACACTTAAACAACTAAAACTTTATTAACTTAAAAAAACTTAAACTTATTGTCTGACTGAAAACTCAAAAAAAAAAAACTTATTAATTAACTTGAATAACTTATTAACTTGAAACTTAGCAAAAACACTTGAAGAAATAAACCTCATTCGATTTGATTTGTTTAGCCCAACAAACACCTTAGCCTCCATGAAATTTGTCCTTTTCCCCCTTTTGGCATTATCAAAAGAACAGTATGCTATACTCCCACTACGCTACGAAGGGGGTAGTAAGCTCAAATATAGCAAAGTTAAGGCAAGCTAGGTACCAAACAATCCATATTGTATACCGTCAATTGTTAGTCATAACAAGCCAAGTTCCATTAAGATAAGAAGAGAAGAAAAATTGTTCAACAGAAAGCGAGAAATAAAATATTACAAGCCAAATTTAATAAAATTAATTGTACTGTTCAAGGTTTAAAAGCAATCATAGTGAAGGTTTATGGAGTAGGGTTAGCAAGGTCAACTTCATTCTCATCCACCTCCTCGAAAGCCACTTTGTTAATAGTCTCAAGAATCTCCTTGTGACTTGTTGTAATCTGAGCCTCAGCAGCTGCAATACGTTTGTCCTGTGCCCCGATCATGGATTTCACCTGCTCCTGAATCTGATCACCTATTGTTTTCACCAATCGAGCCATTTCATCCAACCTTGTCATCACCGTTGTAGATAATTTGGCAAGATCTGCCTTCATCTGCAA
Source organism: Chenopodium berlandieri (assembly GCA_034703905.1). Taxonomy (NCBI): domain Eukaryota; kingdom Viridiplantae; phylum Streptophyta; class Magnoliopsida; order Caryophyllales; family Amaranthaceae; genus Chenopodium; species Chenopodium berlandieri. The sequence goes on from CM068293.1 coordinate 14,091,644, forward strand.
AATTTCAAAAACAGGAGCACTTGTTCCAGCAAAGGTAGCAAAGCCAGAAGGCTGTAATGGAGGAGGAGGTTGTGTAGGAGAAGGCTGTTTTGGTGGTGGTGGATCGGGAACAGAGGAGGGTTCCGATTCAAAAGGAACATGTGTAGTAGTAAAATCAGGATCAGAGTGGTCAGAGGAGCTAGTGTCCTCTACAGTTACAGGCTTAGAAGCAGGAAAGGATGTTTTGACAAAAGTTGGCTTGCTCCTTTTAAGTTCCCCCTTAAACACAGGAATAAAAATGTTCTCTTCATCACTCTCAGTCTCTGTACTGTTTTCCCCCTCACTCTGTGTTTCCTCTCTTTTTTCTGCTCCCTCAAATTTTATTTCCGCCTTCTTTTCTTCCCCCTCAGATTGGTTTTCCTCACTTTTATCTTCACTGCTCCCTCCCTCACTACTATCACTCTCTTCAATTTTTCCTTTTCCTCTCTTTTCTTTTCCCTCATTTTTGGTTTTCTTTTTTCCCTTCTTTTTGTACGTGGAATGAACTGAATCTTCCTTCCCTCTATTTCCATGCTAAGCCTAAGCAAAGATTGACTTGAAAGAATATTTTCTGTCTTTAGATAGATGGGGGACTCGGACTCGACGCTTATTCCAAAGGATTGAAACAGGACAGTGAGAAGGGGGCCGTATGGGATTGTGGTCTTGTTAGCATAGTAAGCCAAATGCTCAATCATCAGTTTGGGAAAGTTTATTTGGATTTTCTTGGCCAGGCAGAAGATGATTGTAGCATCAAGGAGGGAAACTGTGCTACGTTTTTGAAGGCATGGAAGAATTCCCTTCCAGGTGAGGGTGAAAAGGAGTTTGTGTAGAGGAGATAAAACGTTGTGATGGGTGGTGACTACCTTCGGATTACCTCCGATAAATTTCACAATTTTAGACTCATTGGAAGATCCTAGTTGAACAGATTGTTTGTGTTTGAGGTAGGTACAATGACCTTGATTGGGAACTTGAAACAGATTGGCCAAATATTGAGCATCAAATTTAATTTTCTGTCCTTTAACAATAGCCAAACACACACCATTCGTATGCACAAAAGTTTTCTTGAATTCGAACAATAGGTTAGGGTAAACAGGAGAAATTGAACATTTGTGGAACAAGTAAACCCAATTTTGAAATTCAATTAAATCCAAAAATTCTGAGAACTTACATGCAACACACCAATCGACATTGATGTGAAAACCAAGCGAATAATTCCAGTGAGGACTCGAGGAGACCTTCCTTCGTTTTGAACTTCCTCCCTCGTTGGTGGCTGATTTTCTTTTCGGCTTTGCAGGAGGGTGGATGGTGGTAATCGGAACAGGTCCCGGCGAGTCATTCTCCATGGGGTCCGAATTATTTTTGCGAGTGGAAGAGGGTTTTGAGGTGGGTTTTGGTTGTGTGTTGAGGTTTGTCTTCATTGTTGAGAGATGAATGAAGAAGATGGAAGGGTTATGGAGGAGAGAGAGAGATGACGGTTTAATGGGGTTGAAGTGATGGATAAAGGTGGAGTATTGATGAGGAGAAAAGAAAAGGTGAATTGGGAAGTGTAATTATGAGTTGGGGTAAGTGACGGTTGAATTGGGAGTTGAATATGGGGGGTGAATTAAGTTGATTGCACATTAAATCCTTGAACAAAAATAAAAAGATAAAATTTGCAAAAGAGAAGGATAAGTTTGAAATAACTTCTCCTAATCTTACGGTTAAAAAAAATAACAAAACAGAAAATCTTTTTGTGATTTTATAAATTTTGATAAGAATGAACAAAGATAAAGATAAAAATAAAAATAAATAACATAAAATAAAAATTTCGAAAATTACGTGAGGTAATTTCCTTGAGTTGTATACAGAGAGATTGATATAGTAGGAATAGGAACTTGAAACAACATGGCTCATTAATCATAATGTATTGACAATATACACAAGTGACTTATTTAATACTTTCACAAACCTTCCCCTTGGGTAATTTGAACTATGTTATGCACACAAGGATGAGCATAGCTTTGCTCATTGTGATTGACATACCTCAAGGGTTCCAACGACAAAAATCACTTGAGCCATAACATTCCCAGTTCCAAACGCATCTTTTCAAATTTATCTCTGCTCAATGGCTTAGTCAAAATATTAGCAATTTGACATTCAGTAGAAATAAAATCTAATCTTATTAAGTCTTTTTCAATATTATCCTTTAAGAAATGATGTCGGACATGAATATGATTAACCTTAGAATGATGGACTGGGTCCTTAGATATACAAATAGCACATGTATTGTCACAATGAATAGGAACACAATCCAAAATTATGCCAAAGTCACGCAACTGTTGCTTTATCCACAGTAATTGGGAACAACATGCAGCAGCAGCTACATATTCCGCTTCAGCAGTGGATAGAGCGACAGTGTTTTGTTTCTTGGAACTCCAAGAAACCACGCAAGGACCTAAGAATTTAACCATACCTGATGTGCTCTTGCGGTTTACAAGATCTCCAACATAATCAGCATCAACATATCCTCTTAGATCGAATGTATCACTTCTAGGATTGAACAGACACATATCTTCCGTCCCTTTTAAATATCTTAGAATTCTCTTGACGGTAGTAAGATGTGATTCCTTAGGATCAGATTGGAATCTTGCACATAGACCTACTCTAAACGAGATGTCAGGTCTACTTGCAGTCAAATATAACAGAGACTCAATCATACCTCTGTATCTTGTTTGATCCACACGAGTTCCCTTGGGATCTTCGTCCAACCTTGTGGTTGTTCCCATGGGAGTGTGGTTGATCTTTGTGTTTTCCATATTGTATTTTTTCAATAATTCCTTCACGTACTTCTACTGGTGAATCATTATCCCTTCGTCAGTTTGTTTGATTTGGAGCCCAAGGAAGAAGTTGAGTTCCCCCATCATGCTCATCTCAAACTCACTGCTCATTAAATCAGCGAAATACTTGCACAAAGATTCGTTAGTTGCACCAAAAATAATATCATCAACATATATTTATACAACTAATAAATGGGTTCCTTTAGATTTCAAAAATAAAGTTTTATCAACTTTTCCTCTTTTAAAATCATTTTCTAAAAGAAACTTTGATAATCTTTCATACCATGCCCTAGGGGCTTGTTTCAATCCATAAAGAGCTTTGTCAAGCTTAAAGACATGGTTTGGAAAATTTGGATTTTCAAATCCAGGGGGTTGTTCGACATAGACGTTTTCTTTAAGAAAGCCATTTAAAAATGCACATTTAACGTCCATTTGATAAAGTTTAAAACCCATAAATGCAGCAAATGCGATTAAAATTCGAATCGCCTTTAATCTAGCTACAGGAGCAAAAGTCTCCTCAAAATTGATACTTTCCTGTTGGTTGTAACCTTTGACAACCCATCTGGCCTTGTTCCTCACAATTGTGCCATGTTCATCTAACTTTTTCCTGTATACCCATTTGAGACCAATAACTTTTTGATTAGTTGGTTTGGGTTCAAGATGCCATACTTTGTTTCTTTCGAATTCATCGAGTTCCTCTTTCATGGCAACTATCCAATCAGCATCTTCCAAGGTTTCTTTGTGATTACGAGGTTCGATTATTGACAAGAATGCGTTGAAGGCACAGAAGTTCCTTAGTTGGGATCTCGTCTGAGTTCCTTTGCTCAAGTCACTAATGATTTTATCCAAGGGATGTGACTTTTGATGCTTCCATGGTTTTGGTTGGAATGATAGAGCAGGAATAAGGTTGTTGATGTCTTCTATTGCTTCATTTCATTCATCATGTTGTTCTTCTGCATTCACTTCTTCTTGAGGATTGGGAACAGGAACTTCATTGTTGTTAGGAACTTCACTGTTTTCAGTAGGTTCTTGTTCGTCATTTTCTGCTACTCTTGTAGGCTTCTGTCTGGGAATTATTTCTTCATCTTGGTCTGTCGAACGAACGAGACCAATTTCAAAATCTCCATTTTCATAGTCTTGTATACAATTATAAATGTTAGTTGCATCAAAAATGACATGTATACTTTCTTCTACACGCATAGTTCTCTTATTATATACTTGATAAGCTTTGTTATTAGATGAATATCCTAAAAAGACTGATTCATCACTCTTCTCATCAAATTTTCCAATGTTTATTTAATCATTATTATGAATAAAGCATTTGCATCCAAAAGCTCTTAAGTGAGCAATATTAGGCTTTCTTTTTTGTTTTTCATCACTCTTCTCAACAACTTCGTTTTGTTGAGGTGTCTTGGGAGAAGAAAAGGTATGACTTATTCCCTGTTTCCTGCACAATTTATCAAACTTGGAATTTTTGAATTCTGTTTCTACTTTAGAATAGTCATCTACTAAGACCAAGACATACCTTTTTCCGCTTCTACTTTGAATTCTCATGCGGCCACACAAATCCATGTGGATAACCTCCAATGGTTTTTGTGGTGCTTACCATTTTCTTACATTTAAAAGATGATCGAACTTGCTTTCCTTTCATACAGGCTTCACAAACTTTGTCATTTAGGAATTTGATAGAAGGAAGTCCTTTGACCTTAGTTTGTCAACCAGTGAAAGGCTAGCATGTCCAAAGCGTTTATGCCAGAGAAGCGGATCATCCTCAATAACACTTAGGCAAGACAGATTATATTTTGCAACCGTATTTAGGTCCACATTGTACGTGTTCCCTTTACGAGTTCCTTCCAGAACGATTTTTCCAGTGTTATTGTTGACGATTCTACATTTTTCGGAAGAAAAACTTACAGAGTTTCCTTTGTCACAAAATTGAGAAATACTGAGTAGACTATGCTTCAAACCCTCGACTAAAAATACGTTATCAATTGCATGGGAACTTGACCTTCCAACTTTGCCTATGGAAACAATATTTCCTTTCTTATTATCTCCAAAGGTCACCATTCCCCCCTTAATAGGCCGTCAGTGAGAGAAGTCTTGATTCATCTCCTGTCATGTGCTTGGAACAACCGCTATCGAGGTACCACTGGTTGTTCCCCCTCACTGCAACTTGCAAAAGAAATTAAGGGTTAGTAGCAGGAACCCCTTCTTTCATGGGTTCCTGTGTTGACATAGATGAATTTAATTTCTTCTGCCAAACAAAATTCACATTTTTATTGTACTGATTAACTTTCTTAGTACAATCTTCACTACGATGTTCTTTTTTACCATAAAACGAACATATAGTCTCACTGGGCAAGTCCACGTACTTCTTTTTCTTTGCATTGGAGTTCTTCTTGTGGACATAGCCTAGACCTTCTGTTCTTTTTTATTGAGCTTCCTTTACCCACTTAGGAACACCCATGCTTACAGTACTTCTACTTCTTGCAATTTCTAAGTCCTTTTCTAGTTTCTCATTTTTATCATTAGTATCCTTTAACTCTTTCTTAATATGTTCTAACTCAGTATTGAACATTATTAAAGGAACTTCGGTGGACCTGCAAGAATCAATATTAGTACACAACATTTTAAATTGAGTCAATTCAACATTCAGCATTATGTTTTCACTCTTAACTCTTTCAAGGGATTCCTTAAGCATAATATTTTTATCCAATAAATCAAAGAATCTACCTTGTACATCATTTCTTGAGTTATTTAAATACTTGACACGATCTTTACATATTCCAGTGGCCTTTTCGGCTTGCCTTAGCTTTTGACATAATTCTTTATAGTCATCCAAGGTTTCTAACAATAAAGAGATTAATTTTTCCTTTGAAAGGGATTTCAGATAACTAGGTTGAATGCTTACCTCATCATCATGCTTTGCCATTAGACAGAGATTGGCAACTTCTTCATCAGTGTGTTCCTGTTCCTCTTCTTCGGAACTCGAGTCTCCCCACGTGGAAATCATAGCTTTCCTGAAATTAGATTTAGAAAAGTTAGTTTTTATATTTTTGCTTTGTTCAATTTCTTTCCCTTTGCTTTTCTCAGATTCCCATAAAGGACACTCCTTGATGAAGTGACTTGTGCTACCACACTTGTGACAAGAAGATTTATCTCTCGAGTCTTGATTTCTCTTGCTGTATGCTTTCTTCTTGTCAGTAAACTTGTTATTCCGGTAGAACTTCTTCAGCCTTCTCACCAACATAGCAGCTTCCTCTTCATCTATATCGGACTTCTCCTCGGATTCATCATCAACTCTTAAGGCTAATCCAGGACTCTTGACAGTTTCTTGAGTCTTATTGTTCATTTGAATCTCATGGGTTATTAGGGAACCCGCAAGTTGTTCAAGATTGAACTTAGTGAAATCCTTGGATTCCTGAACTGCTGCCACCTTGGCTCTCCATCTCTCGTTCTCTAGAAGACTCCTTAACACCTTGCGAACCTGTTCATCTATGGGAATAATCTTACCAAGACATGTTAGTTCACTAGTAATATTTTTAAATCTAGTAAACATATCTTTGATTGATTCTTTATTTCCCATTTCAAAACGTTCATATTGTGATAACAGAATGTTAATTTTGGAACGTTTAACATCAGAGGTTCCTTCGTGTGTTACTTCCAATAAATCCCATATTTCTTTGGAAGTCTTGCACCTTTTAACACGTGTGTGTTCATCATGTCAAAGTCCCCAAATTAAATATTTTTTAGCAGTAGCATCCAATTCAAGTTTTTCAAAATCAGATTTTTCATATTCATCTATAGGCTTAGGGTTTACCTCGTTATTTGCATTTGTCTTAGTGACTTCGTAATCACCTAATTGAATGACTCTCCATACCTGATAGTTCTCTGGTTGCGCAAAGATCTCCATCTTGTCCTTCCAATACGAATAGTACTTGCCGTTAAAATATGGAGGCCTTTGAATTGATGAACTTCCAAACTCGCGTTCCTCTTTGTATGCCATCCTCCAGGAACTTGCTCAACAGGGTTGCCTGATATTTCTGAGTTCCCGCTCTGATACCAACTGAAAGTCTAGATGGCTACTACAAGAGGGGGGTGAATTGTAGTATAGGTGAAATAATGAACTTATTACGGGTTTATTATTCACTTGTAAAAGAGTTTGATTTACATAGTGGAAATTAGCCCATATCCTATCTCTCTACTGTTTTACTTATTTTAAATTCCGCAAAAAGTTCATTATTTCACCTATATTATTATTCACTTGTAAAAGAGTTTGATTTACATAGTGGAAATTCAGAAAAGCCCATATCCTATCTCTCTATTGTTTTACTTAGTTTAAATTCCGCAAAAAGTTCATTATTTCACCTGTACTACAATTCACCCCCTCTTGTAGTAGCCTTCTAGACTTTCACAACCAACGGACACTGACGGTCAATTAACGGAAATGGCATTTGGTGATATTGTACTAAACCTCAGTGGCATTTGGTGAATTTTGAAAAACTTGGCATTTGGTGAATTTTGAAATTACTTAGTGGCATTTGGTGAAATAACTGTTTTTTTTTTTTTTTTTTTTTTTTTTTTTTTTTCCTTTGAAAAAGCATAAGTCATAATTGCATAATTCAAGGTAGAGATTTCCTTACTTAGAGTCATGTCATCAATCCACAACCAATTAATTCCAAAAAATTAAGTTAAAAATGGAACATATTTATGGGTAGATCTTTTTGAAACGCCCAAAATAGTATATGAGACTAACATTATGAAACGGAGGGAGTAATAATTAAATTGATCACAAAATTGAATACTCCAATATATAACATCATATATTTCCATGCCAAATGATTTTAATTATGGAGTACTAGGGGCTAAGACGCCATTGTCAGCTATATCAAACCGTGTTAAAAAATCTTCTGAGTTCTGACCATGTAAAGAACAATTGTTTTCATTGAGAATTCTCCAATTCTTTCAAAATTCACAATCTTAATATCCAACTACATTTTGGCTCCCCCTCTACTTTAAATTATTAATTAATTACTAATTTGCTATGTGTACGTAATTTAAAGTCCATATCATTAATATTATATTGATTATAAATTACAATGCCTAATAAATAATTGAAAAATAATATATATAACTCTTAGGGGGTTAGGGTCTACAGGAAAAAATAAAAGAAAAAAACAATGAAAATATCACATAAATTACAATGATTTATGCATGATTTGTCATATATCATTACCATAATTATGTCAAGAAATTGCATGTTAATCGCAAGAGTCACAACTCACAACACAGTACCTTTTTTTTTTTTTTCCTCTGATTTGAGGGCTCACAACATAGTACTTCGTAGTATTCCAAAACCATAGTACTAATTCCTACGACATTTTCAAACTAAAGTCAAACGCTGCAAATTCACATATTAGCGAAAGGATTAACTTAAGCTACTTTTTGGCTTCAACTTTGGTACTTATGATTCACCATTTAAGGGAGCTGTGATTGGATGTGAAAAACTGAAAATAGCTCACTTAAAATAAAACAAAAAAAACCCCACTGCTTCCCTTATCCGATACGAAATTATAAAAGTACTGTATTGAGAAGGTTGAAAAAGGTTGTTAAATTAATATTTTCCAATATTCTAGCCATTGTGAATTGGGTGGAGTGGAGATAGAAATAAGACAACTATTATAAATTTAAAAATAAATAAATAAATAAATAAAATAAATAAAAAAAACTATTAGTAAGCCTTTTGATATGAAAAAAATGCGACACATATAATTGCAATTAGAATATACAAAGTAACAAAAAAAAAAAAGTTACTTCTAGCTAGACCAATGCTTGTCCTCAAGCATTGAACCATGGAACACATGAAGAGTTAGATAGCCCCTCAAGCAAGAATACATGAGCTAACGAATTAAAACCAAGTGAAAAACAAGAAATGTAAGTTATTGATTATGGAACCACCATAAACTTCAAGGACTCGAAATTGACAACCAATCTTTCCACACATCTCTCCTAACCAACTCAGTCATATATGAATAGCATCTCACTTTAGTTGTGCAGAATAAAACAAACAAGGCACTCTTTTTTCAGCTGAGCATATCGATCTTCCTGACCCTCCTTTATCAAGTAAACTCATCAATTGTGCTGGCCAGCCTTCCATGGCAGATCTAAGGCAAGTTGTCGATCTTCTCGGTTGGGCCTCTAAAAGCCCCCGGAGAAGATGGTCACCATGCCATGTTTTTCTAGCACTTATGAGAGTCAGTCAAGGATGATTGTTTCCATTTCATCTCTCACATATTCTCCACCAAATCGGTCCCTCCTCCCATCAATAAAACAATCATTTGCCCAATTCCCAAAATTTCTAACCCAACCAAACTCTCCAGCTTTAGACCTATAAGTCTTGTCAATTCTTGCTACAAGTTTCTTTCTAAGATTCTTGTGACTAGAATTCGTCATTTCTTGAATTCCTCTATCTCCCCAAATCAAAGTAGCTTCCTCCCGGGGAGGGCACGGATGTTAATTTTCTAATTGCATCCGAGATCATTCATTCAATGGAAAAAAAAGGGTAGAAAGGGCACCTTTGCTTTGAAGATAGACTTGGAAAAAACCTACGATAGACTCGAATGGGTTTTTATCCGTCACTGTCTTCTCCTTGCTAATTTCTCCCTTGTTTCAATTGATCTTATTATGAGTTGTGTTACCTCTATATCCTCGTCAATCCTAATTAATGGGAAACATTTCCTATCTTTCACTCCTTCAAGAGGGATTGGACAAGGAGACCCAATCTCTCCTTATCTTTTTATCACTTGCATGGAATATCTTTCCAAGATGATCCATCATGAATGTGAGTGCAAAAATTGGAGCCCATTCAGATTTAGAGGGGGTAAAACAGAGATTTCACACCTTCTTTTTGCGGACGATATTCTCTTGTTTGGTCAGACTGATAGGAAAACTTTGCAAACCCTCTCAATTACTCTCTCGGCTTTCTTCAAAGTTTCTGGCCAGAAAATGAATGAGCAGAAAAGCTCAATCTTCTTCTCAAAAAATACCCCTCAGTCCATGATTGATGAGTTTGAGCAAGAGTTAAATGTCAAAGCAACTTCTGACTTGGGGAAGTACCTGGGCTTCCCCTTATCATCCAAAAACCTTCAAAGAGAAAATTTCAGTTCCTGATTGATAAGGTGGGAGGCAAGCTTGCCTCGTGGAAAGCAAAAACTCTCACTAAGGCTGGAAGATTAGTTCTCATCCAATCGACCCTCCAATCAATTCCTCGCTACTATATGCAAAGCTCTTCTTTTTCCCCAATACATTTGTAAATTCTTAGACTCGATCTACTCAAACTTCCTTTGGGGTGGATCTAGTGAATCTAGGAAAATTACTTGGGATTGCGTGGGATAAGGCGTGCCTCCCAAAAGAAAAAGGGGGTTTAGGCTTCAGCAAAAATGAACACCTAAACACCATTTCTCTTGCTAGGCTTTGCTGGGCAGTTTTCAATAATAAGGGGTGGGCTTCTTCTATTCTCAGAGAGAAATATATCAACAATAAAAATTTCCCTACTCCTTTCAACAAAAGGCGCTTACATTTGGAAAGGGGTGGGAAAAGGTTGGAATCTTTTTCACAAAAGTCTATCATGGGAAGTGGGAAATGGCCATCTCATAAACTTTTGGGAAGATAACTGGTTGTTAAACAAGCCACTCCGCAGCTTCTTGACAGGCCCGATTCTTCATAATTGTTTGCTGGGGGACCTGCCCGACTTACAAGCTTAATCCAAAGATGACATGGAACTACTTTTGGCCTTTCCTATCTCTGATCACCTTTACCATTTCCTATCCTCTATTTCTTTTTCTAATACTTCGGACTCCCCCTTTTCTACCTAGACATACAAAGGTAAATTTGATTCCTCCAAAGCTAGGAGTTCCCTCGTGGATTCTCTTGACATAAACCTGCCCTCCCTCTCCATTGGGATTGCATCTGGAAAGCCCAAACTAATCCCAAAATCAAATTTTTTCTTTGGCGGCTTCTTTGGGAAAGAATTCCAACAAATAAAAATCTCCATCTTCGCACTCAAAATGTTCAACCTTTTTGCTCCTTTTGCCTTGCTTCTGTTAAATCTTGTGATCACATTCTTCGTTCTTGCCCTAGAGCGCGAGAATTTTGGCTTCTCTTCCCACCTCCCGCCTCCATTACCACCGACTTACCTTGGTCTGAGTGGTTGATCTATAATCTGAAGTGCAATTCTTCTAATCTCAATTCCATTCCATGGAAAATTTCCTTTTGCTTGCTTTATGGCATATTTGGAGACGCCGCAATTCTTGGAATTTCAAAAAACACAACATTCTAGCCCCATTATCAGTCCACCAGTGCACCTGGGCTGCTTCCGAGTTCTTTTACTCCAGTAAACAGAGTTCGAAAATTCAGAAGCCCTCCTCTGCTGCCTGGTCTCCTCCTCAAAATTTTCTAAAAGTAAAACTATGATGCTTCCTTCCTCTCTTCGACTCTAAAATCGGCTTGTGCAACAGTATGTAGAGATTGCAATGGTCAATGGATTGAGGGCTTCACTTGGAAGAGTTATTCTCCTTCCAGTCATGAAGCTGAAACGAAAGCCATTGAATTAAGTCTAGAGTGGATAAAAAATAAAGGATGGCCTAATGTAATTCTTTGCTCGGACTCAAAGAGGGCGGTGGACGAAATCAGCTCAGATGATAGTTTGGCTAACATTCCATCTTGCCTTAAAAATTGCAGGGCCCTGCTAAAGGAGCTCCACCTGCTGGATATGTACTTTGAAGAACGATCAACCAATGCAATAGCTGATAAACTAGCAAAGGAGGCCAGGTGCAATCAAGGGGTGTTGAACCAGAAATGTTTTTTGTATTATCCCCCCTGTCTATAATATTGAATTTGCTAGAGACCTATCTACTTTTGCTTCAAACTCTACTACTACTCTAGCTGGTAATGTCCCAGCTCAAATAGTGAACGTTTGTAACTAACTTTTATCTTATCTATTTGCACCCTTCCTTCAAAAAAAAAAAAAAAACAAAAGAATTGAAAAAGGTTGTTCAATCCATATTTTCCAATGTTCTAATGACAACTATTATTACAAAAAAAAAAAAAAAAAAAAAAAAAAAAAAAAAAAAAAAACAACACGATTAGCAAGCCTTTAGATTTGATATGAAAAAATTGCGACACATATAATTGCAATTTATACAAAGTAACAAAAATAAAAAAAGTTACATCTAGCTTATGATTAATTAGAAATTCATTTGGATTTGCTTCTTATAAATTAGGCAACATGTTAGGATATTATGGGGAGAAAAATGTTATACCTCACTTCGAGTCGAGAAAATCTCTCTCTCTAATAATTAGATTCAAAAATGAATCTATTAATACTTTGTTGTTATTGTGCTTAGACGGTAGTACCATGATATCAAAATATTTCTTCATTAATACAAAAAATTTTACGGCTGTCATTTTAAAAACGATAACCATAATTATTAAAAATTAATGGATGGTTTAAATTGCTTGATTTTTGAATTATTCATACGGGTTACGGGTTGAAAACAGGACAGTCACACATTATTCGCTAAAAACAAAAAAGTTAAACAAAAAAAAAATTAAAAAATTAAAAAATTAAAAAAAAAAAAAAAAAAAACAAACCAGCCACCCCAACCCCCACCACCCAAGGTTGTTAGGATTGGGATCCTACCCTGGATCGATGAGGGGGGGGGGGGAGTGGGATCGAATTGATAGAATCGGATCGTAAAATCCTACTTAATAACGAATTATATTATATATTATGCTATAAATTAACTTAAAAACATTTTTTCTAAGGGGTTTCAATGCTAAAAGACATTGGTTTGCTTAAAAAAGGTCGACCTTCATTTAGCTTTGTCTGTATGGTAGTTAGAAGATTAATAACACAAGTTTAAATTGATAAATTATGTGCAAATTTATCAAGAATGAGACCTTAACTATGACAATTGCAAGTTGTCAATTGATAAAATCATATTAATGTCTCGGATTCGCTAATTTATTAGCGATAATTATTGAATACATTAAATTTAGGTGCATATAACCTAATGAATAATAAAAAATATGTCAAAATAAATCAAAGTCTCATATTATAGTTTAATGTTAGATCGGATCGTAGGATCGTAGTAAAATCGTAGGATCGTGTTGAGATCCTACCACTCATAATTAATATCGGAGTAGGATGGTAAGATCCTGCAAACTTTAACTACCAAAGATCCGGATCGATCACACAATTTTGGATCGTAGAATCGTAGGATCGTAAGATCCGAATCGGGATTTTAACAACTATGCCACCACCGGCATGGCGGAGCCTGTATCTGCAACCACCACTTCAGCCACATACCCCGACCTTAGCCACCACTTTAGCCACACACCCTGACCTTAGTCACCACTTCAGCCACCACCATCTCACCCTCATCCCTAACCAACCTCCCCCACCCTACCCGACTCGAAACCATCACCCCAACCTTAGCCGAAAACCATCGTCCCCACCCAAGTTGCTGACAACAACATCACCACCATTCCCACCCAAGTCGTCAAACTCCTCTTCCCTTCCCAAAACCGTCGCCGAAACCCCTACCCACACCCACACCTAAACCCTAACCCAAAAACCGCTTTACTCCTCTCACCCTCACTTGAACCCAGAACCGTTGTCGAAACCCCAAACCCGCATCCAGAAACCAAAGCGGGGCTGAGGCTGGGGTACGATGTTTTAGGGTTGGGCTAGGGTGGTGCGTCATTCAGGTGGTCGGCTGGGCTGGTTTTGACGACCGAGGGTGGGGCAGGGGGAGCCGGCGCGCGGGGGTTGGGGTGATGGCAGCAGGGGCAGAGGGAGTCGGGTCGGTGGTGGCGGGAATAGGATTTTAGGGTTTTTCCTTTTTTTTTTTTTTTTTTTTTAATTTTTCTTTTTCTTAAACCAATGATTTTTTACACGTGTACGAAGTGGGACCACTAACGGATTCCATTCAAGAATTCGTTAAGTGGTGGTGAAATCCAATATTAATCTAGATTTTTTTTATTTTGTAGGTTATAATCTATTTTTTGACAATTTTGTGGTGTTATAAGTAAAAAAGTCATTGTTATTATTATTGTTTTTTTTAGGAAAAAAATATGATTACATTTAAAAAATAAAGTCTTTTCGAAAATAATTTATTTGAAAGGCGTCGATTTGAGGTTAAGTACAACCAATAACAACAAATTGTTTGCTAATTAAAAAAAAAATGTCTTTTTTATCTCTTTTTTTAACGATGAAACTGTTGTAATATGCATGGTGTCAAGCACGTGAAAGTTATTACAGTCCACCTGTAACTCTGCAACACAAGTACACAACTGATTACCTAACTTTAAAAAAAAAAAAAAAAAAAAAAAAAAAAAAAAAAAAAAAAAAAAAGATAAACCCAAATTGAGATCTCTGTTTTAAAAAATACGAAGTAAATAAATTAGCATGAGACAAAATATGATCAACAAAATCCCTGATCGAGTAGTGAAACACTGAAACATGTCTACATAATCACGTGATTATGCTGATGTTGATCAATGTTTTTCTAATCAATTACTTTACTATAGTCAAACTTGAATAGTAGGTAATTAAATCCCTAATTGGCTCTGTGAAATGTGAATTTAGGACAAATCAAACATATGAATGTCGCAATCAAAACTTAAAAAGGCGGTCGGATGTATTTTTTAAGGGAGGCTTAGTTTAATACTTCTACAATTAAGTACTTGTAATAATCTAGAAAAATTCAGAGTGTTGAATAATTCATTTGCATATCTTAGAATATTCCATTGACTATTGCTTGATAAGATTATGTAAGGTTTTATAATATATTGCTAATCATATTCATGTAATTACTAGTATACTTTTACATATTCAATTATTCATAGTGTTGAATGGTTGATGTACCCTTTTTTTCCTTCAACTTGATAGTTTGACTTCAAATTACCATATACTTGTATATACTGTATACTTCAAATATTTAACCACAAATATTTATTTCATCTACTCCGTACATTGATACTCTCTTCATCATTAGATTGTGGACTCACCTTTGAATTTTAGAACCTTCTATTTACCATATTAAGTTATTAACCAAAGAAATTATGGTGGGCTTCTAAATTAAAGTCCCATTTGTGTCACCAAAGTAATGATTGGAAGTTTCTATTAGCTAATGAAATTTTTTATATTTTATATATTCTCTTTATTCAGAATTAATTATCATATATCCGATCCGAATTCCGAGTTCCCGACCCTTATTTATAAAAATGGTGTTGTAATTAATGTATGACATAATTTAATGAAAGAACTACATAGTACATTAGTACCATTAATACTTTCTACACATAACTTAGTACAATGGTAAAAAAAAAATCTTAGAAAACAATTTCTCAATAGCAAAATATGAAGTAACATATGAAATTTTTTTAGTTTACATTTTATTTAGATCAATTAACAGGACTAACATTTTTAAGTGGAGAAAGAATCCACGAGTCTTTTTGAATTTTATTCTATAATGGGAGTAATTTAAATCAAGTGTTTAAGTGTTTTCATTGCCATTTTTATTAGGACTTCTGGAAATTCTGTCTCTAAACTTTGGATTATATTAATTGATCATAATAATTTTTTTTTTGTTCCTTCCTCTCCTTTTTCGATATATATTAATTTGGAACATATAAAGCCTTCGCTATATAATTGAATTTTGGTTAAATATCGACTATTTTTAGAATTTTAATTTATAAATCAAACTATTTCATTTTGATGATTCGGTCTACAATAATTCAAGTACCACTAGAGTGGTTATTCAAGATCATTTCAGGTCATTAAAATTTTAGAATATTAGTCTCTCTAATGTCCTACGCACTTGCTTCCTGCATGCCCTTCATGATAGTCTCCCTTAAGCAATTGAGCACAATATCATAAAGTTGCTAGACACCTTCATAAATACTTTCTCTTGTTGCATTTATAGAAAAACTAACCAGGCAATAGATTATGTTGCAATTTTAGGCCATCATGATACACATCAAGACAACAACCTCTTGTTGACGTCAAAAGTTGCTCGCCTTTTTCATTCCTCTCGTAAGCTAATCGTGCAATACATTATGTTGCAGCTTTAGGCCATACACCTTAAGATATTAATTAATGAATTTATATAAATAGTAAATTCTCTTTCATTAAAGGATTGTCACAACCTTCCTATGTAGCTTTCCTTTCCAAAATCAAGCATTTAAGCTGTTAGGGTTGGTGAGTGCACAACGGAAGCAAATTAAAGATGTAGAGATTGTAGGCAAGATAAGAGTAAAGAAATGGACACATAATATTTACCGTGGTAAAAATTATCAAAAAACTCACGAACGACGAGCGTCGAAATTAATCCACTATATGAAAATAGGAGAGTACAATAACCCCTGAAAAGGTGAGTAGTATAGGAAACTCTCACTATAGAAACTCGCAAAGGAGTAATACAAAAATAGAAATAGTGGATTCGTAGAGAGATGTATAGTACAAGGAGGTGTAGTATGTAGGAAGGCTAGTGTGTATGGTATGGCTTCTTATGTGTGTGTTAAATGATTGAATGCCCATAGCTTATATTTATAAGTGTAGATGGAGTTTTGAAGAAATGGCCGGAAGATTCCAGAAATTCCTCCATTATTCTTGTATCCATAATGTTCTAGAAAATTCACGAACCATGTATTATATTATAATAGCTTCCAATGTCAATAATGCTTTAAAACATTCAAGTAGGGTATTATTCTAGAGAAATCAAGAGCGGGTAATGACCTTGCTTGATTATTCCAAAAGCCTCTAGAATATGCACAATACTCCACTAAAATAATGGGCCTAGAAAATTTGGGCCATATCCAACATAAGCTTTATACATAACGTGGAATTATAATCGATCATCATTCTATAAGTTCCTTTCTAGTAAGTTCTTTTCTCCACTTGGCCAATACCCACCCTTTTTTTTTTTTTTTTTTTTTTTAATTTTTAATTCTGACTTTATGTCATATCATCTCTCTTAGTTTCCAATTTAAAATCAGCATATAACACTCTTTCTAGCTTCTTTCACCATCCAACCTAACTTTTATGCCATTTTGTGGTTTCTAAATCTCTTATTATGGAACATTTATTTAACCGACCTTAATAAAAAAAGACAAATATTACAAACAAAAAAACCATATAAAAATGACCAAATCTTAATACAAAAAGCCAATTTTATAACAAGAAACAAATAATAATGAAGATTTGTTATTGCTTTTACAAATTTAATGATATAGACAGAAATCATAATTTAATTATATAACACGATTACACGAGCACAACACCTATACGTTTACTATTGTTCTTCACGTCCATTATTCCGAAGGTACGTATATTCTCCCCTTAATGCTTTTCTTCCTCATTTCATGATCATCAATAATTAAATTTGAAGTCTTTTTTTCTATCATAATTTCAAACGAGCATTTCTTACTTTTTTGAATTCATCATATTCCAAAAGAATTTGATTATTTGAGTTACACCTATTATTGAATTTACGTGTATGGGTTTCGCAAGTTCTTGTACAAGCCGGTCTAACTAATTGACAAGGTATTAGTTTATGTATATATATTTGTTACAACAAATTTGTTGGTTTTGAATTAAATATTGAGTAAACTACCTAATCGTCTCAAATTTGTTTTTTTTGAAATTTTGTATCTAGATGATCATCAAAAATTGGATTTTTATTGTTGTTGTTGATGGGTTTTTATTTATTTATTAATTTTTTTTTCAAGAGGAAATTTGATGCTTTGACTTAATCATTGAGTTCTTTTTTCTGGGTTCTATTGAATTCTGGTAGTAATTCAGTTTTATATTTCTTGTGATTTAGGCTGTAATATTTGAGATGGAGGATGATGATGAAGATGGCAAATGATCTCTGTTTTTTCCTCTGTTCTTGTTCTCTGTTTTAATTAGGTGGGTGTACGAAAAAACTATAGATTAGAAAAAATAAATAAATTTACAATCAATTTAATTAATAATGATGATGATGATAAAAGATAGACAAGATATAAAACCAATATTGATGAAATTTGGTGTGGCATTAGCCTTATCGTTTGCTGGTTTCCTCTATTCTCGAATTCGAATTAAAAGGATCAATCCATCTGATCCCCCTCTTCCTCCAGTTTCAGGTTTGTAATGATCTTCTTTTTGAAATTTAATGATTTTGATTAGTTTAATTTAATTGAGTTTTCATAAGTTTGATTAAAATATGTTTTCTGTAATTTTTTTTAGCAGATTCTGATAAGAAAGCTGATTCTGAGGGGAGAATCAGGGTTAAGGATGATAATCAACCTGAGATGGATTTAGTTGATGCAGATGTAAGTTTGTTCGTTTCGAAAATTAATTGGATTTCTGTTTAAATTTGATCAGTTGCTTAATTGCTGATTAATGGTCATTAATTTCAAGTGATGTGAATAATATTAATTGGTCAAATGTAGATGAAATCCTGTAATTATATGTGGATAATGAAAGCTGGAAATTCAAGCTTAATTTTTCTTCTTATTTCGAATATACGAATTTATTATTGTTTGAATTAGGATTATCCATGGATTTTCTTGATCGTTTGCTAAGTAATATGTTCTTGTAAGCAATAAAAAACTTAGGTTGCAATAGACTTGGATTTTCTCTAATTCTGATAAAAAAATCATATTATGCTAATAAGAGCATAATAACACCGATTTCCAACCAAAACAAGACTGTTTCACATCGCTGTTACCATTATATGATTCTTATAAACTTAATCTGTTAATCATGAGTAACATAATCTAGATAATGATATAGATTACAAAAATCATTTACATATGAAGTAACTTAAAATTTTGACATTCTCTTTATGTAGTTTTTGGTAATGCAATTCATATGATGACCTTATCTATGGCTTTGGACTTTGTAAGCTGAATTATACACAATTGTTATTGAAACCTTAACATGATCGTTGTAACATAAAGCTAAAGATTATTTTGTGAACGATTCTTTGACTTTTCTGATGAAAAATTCTTGCATTTTGCTCCTTTAATCAGGACAAGCCATGCATTCGTGTCCGTGTTGATAATTCAGCCATACATGCCTCGCCAAATGGTAGATATAGTGGTGATCGAGATGCATTCTTGTTACCTGAATTTGATCAAGTAGTCAAGGAATTTGATGCTGTAAACTCATCGAAGACTGATGGGGAGAGTTTTACGGTAAAAAAAGACTTGCCTAAATCACTAAGAAGAGTAGAGAGGGATGACTATGAACAAGAGATAAAGAATCTTCAGAAAAGGATAAAGTTCCTTGTCGAAAGAGAAAGGAAGCTTGAGGTTCAGTTGCTTGAGTATTACGGCCTTAAGGAGCAGGAAACGGTGATGATGGAGCTCCAAAATCGTTTGAAGATCAATAATATTGAGACGAAGCTTTTCTTGATGAAGATAGAGAATTTGCAGGCAGAAAATAAGAGGCTAAAGGAGCAGGTTGCTGATTATTCTAAGGTTGTTTCCGAGTTGGAAGCTGCAAGGGCGAAAATCAAACTGCTAAAGCGGAAGATTAGGTCTGAGGCTGAGCAAAATAGAGAACAGATCTTAGACCTTACACAAAGAGTTGTGAATTTCCAAGAGCATGAACATGAGCATGAGGCTAGCACTAGTATTTCTGATGATCAGTCTGAGGTGCAACGACTTACTGAGTTGGAGGCTGAAGCTGAGGAATTAAGAAAGTGTAACGAGAATTTGCAGCTAGAGAATGCTGATTTAGCTCAAAGGTTGGAATCTACCCAAATTCTTGCAACCTCCCTTTTTGAAGATCCTGATGTAAGTTTCTCTCCATTCCATATTTTTGACAAGATTTTTCAATTTCTTTTTAAGTATTTTTGTGGGAGTTTAGGCTTTTTAGGCATACTGGTGCATGCATACACGTATTCAGAACTTGTGGTTTTTGTTATTGTACCGAAATGATTTAGTGTTTGACTTCTCAAGCTCTTAAACTTACAGAAAGAGGAGCTCCACAAAGAAATTATTCGACTAAGGGAAGAAAACGAGAAGTTGACAAATGAAGTTGAGAGGCTTCAAGTAGATAGGTGTGGTGAAGTGGAGGAACTAGTCTATCTCCGATGGATAAATGCCTGTTTGCGTTACGAATTGAGGAACTACCAGCCTCCACCTGGTAAAACAGTTGCCAGGGACTTGAGTATGTGCTTAAGTCCTACTTCAGAGCAGAAAGCAAAGCAACTAATACTCGAATATGCTAATACTGAAGACGGAGCAAACAAAGAGCCACCTACCCTCACAGACTTTGATTTTGATCAATGGCCTTCTTCACAGCCTTCTTATCTTACAGACAGCACTGATCACGACGAATCCTCTGGTCCTAACTCTGTTCACAAACCCCACAACAAGAAAATCAAGTTCTTTTCTAACCTAAGAAAGTTAGTTAGAGGAATCTCTAGTCATCACCACCATCATAGTTATAATCATAATCAAGGTAACCAAGTTTCTCCGATGTCTAGATCATTTTCGGTTGATGACATTGGGATGAAGTACTATGGAGCAGGACATAGTAGTTCAAGAAGCAACCCCCAGAGTCCAAGATTAGCATCATCTTCTCAAAACTCGAACAACTCTTCAATGGAATATCAACCACTCACAAGCTTGGCTGAAGAAGAAGAGAATGCAAATCGAGTGAGATCAAAATCACTTAGTGGAGTTAGCCATGTGCTCGGAAGAGAAAGACCTGGGGGTTTTTTGTCCTTAGATTATACACCGGTACAAGAGTCAGATTACTGGCAAAAGTCAGATTTGACAAAGTATGCTGAAGTCTTCAGGGAGTCTAGATGGTTGCAGAAACACAAAAAATCTGCATCATATAGTGCTGGATGATTGAGGTAACACAAGAAATCTGCATCATATAGTATTGGATGATTGAGGTAACATATAATGTTGACTCAGAACGAACTTAGGACGTCCTGTGTACATAAGAAATATTGGGAATTCATCACAATATCCTCAGCATTTTATATTTGAGGATTTAACTAATTTTGCGTCAAATAAGAATGACATGCTTGGATAATATACAAATGGTTTGCACATACGTAAAGGTATGACTAATATATGTTTGCTGATGATATGTATGGAATTATGTTGCTAAACGAGTGATTGGATTGAGTCCATTGTGTTTTATTACGTAATTTGGTTTCCACTGCGACAATGCTGTGAACATTAGCTGAGGTATTTCTTCATAAATTAGTCAATATAATGAAGTAACAGCCCTGTTTCAAATCTTCTGTGTTTATTTGAGCATTAACATATATTGTAATCAAGCTATAAACTGCTTAATCTTACTCGCTCATGACTTTTAGCAGTGAAATATACTTGCATTCAGCTCAATTTCAATTTCGTACTGTTGTTTGATTGAAATACACACTGCTACTTTGTTATTATTGTATATGATGAACAAGTTTCATGAATAATTCGAAGATTTATATTGAAATGGTAACATATAAGTTTCATAAAATCAATAGTTACAACAGATGGCTTTGATATGTAGTATCATATACTTGATTACACACTGATTTTCTTGTAACAAGAGAAGTCTTATATTTTGAGAGCAAACACACTGATATGAAAAAAGCAATGAGGTAAATTTTAAAGCTAGCTCAAGAAGACAGTTGTACTATGTAGTATACAATCTTTGTAGAAAAATAGTTGCGTGCTCGAACACCATTCAACTGATGAGGTCAATGCCTTGAACTATGAGGGCATCGGCCAGAACCTGATTAGCAGCCTCAGAAGGATGCACACTGTCCCAGAACACGTATTGGGTGGCGTTACTGCATGTTCCGATAGACTTAGGATTACATAGAAGTGATGTCGTCTCTATAGTTCCTGTACCACAGCATCCCTTCCTGGCCTCAGCAAATCCTAAAGAGAAAAAAATTCAGTCAGTAAAATCATTGATTACATTACACAATGTATGTTGTTCGTCGAAGATGTGCTTACCAGATTTTGAGGGAGATTGTACTAAATCGAAGAGGGGCTTGTAAATGTCGAATATAACAAGTTTAAGGCCAGGGAGCTGTTTCTTCAGCTTAGAAGCAGCTGCATTGAGCTTATTATTGAATCCCTTGGCGTCGGAGTTAAGCCGTGAAACACAACCATTCTGGTGAAATCCAAAGAGTGTGATGGTAGCTGGTATGCAACCTAATGGGGGAAGTGAAGTTGCTCCAATCTTTCTTGCTCCTAATCCATAAAGCTCCTGTAGACCAACACTAAACTTTGAGTCTCTCATTTGGCGATCTAATAATATATTATCCGTTGGACTAGAATTAATCATCACATTATCCCATATTAATAATTATGACTATGATTACACCAATAGTTACATTTAAATCATTAAGTGACCATAAGTTTAGAAATATACTCCGTCTATGTATATTTTAATATATGAAGTCTTGTGAAAATTTTTCTTTAACAAAAAATTATGTGAAAATTTTTCTCTAAAAAAAATTATGTGAAAATTCATTTTCAACATTAATGTGACCATAATATCTAGAATAGAATAGTAGGTTTGGTCCACAAACCACAACTCATAAGGAAGACACTTGGGCAAGTAACATAATTATTGCACATAACGGCCCATAATGTGTGGCTACAAATTGTGAATTTATGACCAAAACTAAAAAGTCAACCCAATAGGGTTTTGTGCACGATGTCCTTCCCAACATTTTTTTCAAACAATGTGAAAATAAATATACCTAACCCAATAAATGACCTAAAAATCTAAAATAATTACTCCGGAACACCGGTTTAATATTTTCAAGGCATAAAAAAATTTCGTGTTATGTAAAAGGATTGGGTTAAGTTTTAACAAGTCTAATCTAATTTTTCAAATGAATAATAATAATTATAATACGAAGTATTAAATCCAAAGGGTCGGGTTGAGTTTTGATTACCTGAACGAAGTTGGAGAAAATTCCAACAAGGTAAGAAGAGTACTGGTCAGGGGTATATAATTTGTTGATGAAGGGATTGACATAGTAATTCTGAACAAAGTCACTGCTTCCAAATCCAGCTATGTAAAGAGCATCCTTTAAGATTGACTTAGCTTTACTGTCACCTGCCACCTTTGCTAGCTTCCCTTGGTACTCCTTGTAGTACTCTAGTTGTTGCGACAATGGAATTGCGTGCTGCACTCCAAATTAAATTCATTAGTAACTACGATGTAAAATTAAATACGATAGTTAATGTCTTCTTAATATATAACTATAGATTTTATGACTAATTATAGCCATAATTGTCAATTTATTGTCATTTTTAATTTGGTTAGTAATAGTGTATACCTTAAGATTAAAACTGAAATTTGTAACACTCACTCGTGTATATATATAAATCGATGATTGTTACACAATTACAGTTTGCCCTTTAGGTTACACTATTTAGTTTGATTTTAACACTTCGCCTCTTTTTTTTTTTTATTTTTTTTTTTATTATTATTTTTTTTTAATCTTAATTAAACGCGCAAGGATGAGTTAAATTGTATTTATGCTATATGTTATGGCTGTAACCTTTTTTTATTTTTTTTATTTTTTTTACGAAATTATTAAAAAAAAGAACGTAAAGTAAGGTAGAGTTGACTTTACACTAAGAGCAGCAGTTTTCTCATCATAGCCTGATCCAGCAGATGCAAAATTAGCTCCAATAAGAAGGTTCTTTCCTGATGCTTGTGGGCTTAAGTATGCTGGTGCATATGTTGTGAAGCCCAGAGTTTCAGCTACAGATTAACATGTTCCAATTTATTATACATCAAAATTGCCAATAAAAGATAAAACAAATAAGTAAGTTGATTTACAATTACTATAAATACTACCTCCGTTAAATGTTATGTGCAACTTTGGGGTATTATTTGTGAGATATAAAATATTCCAAAGTTGCACATAACATTTAACGGAGGTAGTATAAAACATGAATTATGATCAAACTTTGACTTAAAGCAGACTAACACCCCCAATTAAAACCTCTCACTCCGGCCTCACTTTAATTTTTAAGTCATAAGACACCGATGTTGCAACTAAAATTGGTAGGTAAAGACCGGTGTTACCATATCAACCAATCTTGATACTTAATAACCAAAACCCAACTAGGGTTGTTACAAGTTATGCAATGGATATACCCAACATAGACATAATGAAGTATATATGTATAAAAAAACGAATGAAAATCAAACTTAATGATAAGGGAGTTAGAAAGTACCAGTGATATCAGTGGCTAATTTTCCATTACAAAACCTTCCAGTAGGTTTATGATTAGCAAAATCCCTACCATAAGGAGGATAATCAGCCTTGAAAATGGTAGCAACATAATCATTGTTTCCTACATCAACTGTTGAATCACCAAATGTGATAATTGCAGGAACTAAACTTGTATCTTGAGCATTTACAAATAATGCAGATCCCAAAAATATTAGACTAAAAACTATACCTTCAAATTTTATGCCCATTATTTTTTTGTTATCACTTTAAACTATAAAGTGATATACCAGTATTTTTTAGTTTCGGCTTCTTAGAAAGGGTTCAAGGCTATTTAGTGTAGTTTACATTTATTATAAGGGGGGTATATATGGTGAGAGTGTGCATTGAATGGTTGCATTAAGGAGACACTTTAGTGGTTGAATGTACATTCAAAGCTTTGGTTTTTAGTTTTCTTGATGATTTATACTCTAATCTTCTTAACCAATTTTGCAATTATGCACCTCCCTTGCTTGTATAATGATTTTTCTGAAAGACTGGTTAGCATTATTTGGCATTGAAGTGTCATGTTCAATTCAAGATGATCAATCTTATCTTGTAATTATGCGGTGATTAATGTGAGAAATTTGGCGTACGTTTCATGTAATCTGATCTGGCCACTCAGGATCTATTTATTTCATCTTATTTGTATGTACAAAATAAGTTCAATTAAAAGAAGTTAAGGAAAACTTTTTTTTTTTTGGACATCATCATATACAGGTAGCAATTTCAAACAACTTTAGATTAAATATACGGGAATATACAAGTAATTTTTAGACAAAATAATCTCAACCTAACAAAGCCTTAACTAATCTTCAGTTGTTTAATTAATTTCTTTTACTTGCAACATTTCTTAAATTACGCTTGTCAATTCATTATTTCAAAAACTAATATATTTAGTTATTAATAAGTAAACATTTAAAATTTGATACGATGAAAGTGAAAATTGAGCGGATTAGTTTACAAGATCCCACATAATCATCTTTTCATTAACAATAATAAATCACAAAAATCAAAATAGAGTATGTAGATAATATATTAGTCAAAGTGTTGTAAGCAAAATATAAAGAAACAGAGAAAAGTATTACTCGTACATTACTTTGTATACAATTAATATATTTCAATAAACACATACATCAATGCACAACTACCGGGTATTACTCATCAATTTCAAAAAATTGATGCATTTGCTCATGTTTCATAGAATTGTGTGCATAACTTTAAACAATAGTAGTTATAATGAAATGGAGAAATTTGTGTTATACAAGGTTCTTTCTAGATTAGCCAAATTTAAAAAAAAAAAAAAATAAAATAAAAATAAATTATTCTTACGAGAAGATAAAATGAAAATTGTTCTGATTAGCCAAACATACGACTAATGAATTGAAGTTGAAATATCAACTAAATAGTGGAGTATTATTATTTGATTCATTGTACTAGGAATTAATACTTTGTAATTAGTGAAAAAAGGAATTAGGGGTACGGTCAAGAAGAATTGAAGTTTACACAAAAAATTACTTGGGAGTGTAGGTCATGAACATTAAGATTAGAAATCAATCATAATTATACTTGTATATCATACATTAATCATATTCTAGATATCGATAAAATAGTTTGTTTCTACTAATTAAGGCTTTATTGTTGAATCTATGGAAATCTTCTTTTCTGTCACAAGAGCTACCAACGTTAAGATGTTATAGCTAAAGAGTAAATGTAATGCTACCATTATTATCTTTTTTTGTAATAGCAAACCCTAATAAATGTAGAAACGTGCACATACAACTAACTACTAATCTACTATACATTGTTTTTTTTATAACCTTTTTCTTGAGACAAAGACATCCCAACAATTTCAAACATAATATGTTACACTTGAAAATGGTAATAACACTCAAGGTAACAGCTCTAGAAATGGCAAAAATTGGAGGGAGAATGCCGTATAACCAAGTGTATGTGCAATACTAGTGCAGCTAGATATATAATAGCAATAATTGAGGTGACTAGATTTAATACAAACACATTTTTGTGTCCTTTTTATAGAGGGGAAGTTGGGAATATAGCTAAATTAGGTAGTTGTGATTGAGATTTGATTGTTAAGCTAGATAGGTTGGAAGATGGTCTAGATAAATATACTAGCAGCAGTCAGCTACTTGCATGTGGTGTAAATTTAATGAGAGTAGTTATAAATATCTTCTATATTGTCAATAATTATTATGTCAGTCTTTCTTTCATTCATAACTAAATGAAAATATTGGACAGCAGAACAGCTAACTTATATATGGGGGCAATGCAGCTCATGTTGCTTGCCCCTTTTCGTTTTGAAAATTGGAAGTGTATTCGTAAGTACTATCGGATTAATGGTACAATTAATGTTACTCCGTATTTTCTATTAGTATTAATTTTTAATTTTATTTTTGATTTATCTATCGTGTGTAGTTATTATTGTATGTATATGGTACAATCGGATACGATGTTATGTTTTAAAACCTTTTTTAAATACTCGACCGAGTAAAAGATTAAAGAATAACAAGATTGTCTTCTCTGGAGGCACTAATCCGCTAACAAAAGAAAAAAAATATTAAATGGAGGCTAAACTATAAGAGAAGGAAAGGAATAAATTAGATTATATAAGTAAATAATATAAATTACGTCAAAAACATCATCAATTCCGATGTCGTCCAGCGGTTAGGATATCTGGCTTTCACCCAGGAGACCCGGGTTCGATTCCCGGCATCGGAACTTTTTTATTTTTTTTTTTCTTAATGATTGGTCATAGTAACGTTTCATTACCCTGCTCTTGCCTAAAATAAAAGTTTAAAACTCGTCTAGAATTGTTGCAACTTGCAATTTGTTTAAAATTTTTCTGCTATTACGATTAATTATTACATAAAAATTTAGCAGCTAATTCTAATATTCATTACCTATGGTCAAGGCGTCAACTATTGACAACTTATATAATCAAGCACAATCTTTATTTAAGAGTATCAAGTCTGTACTGACAAGATGAGACTAGGCAGTGGTTTTGATTTCGAGCAATTTTGCAGAAATGCAAGAGGATGCACGAACATGCTTGCACTAGCACGGTTATGTATATGCTTAAGGTGATTTTTTTGGCTTTATAACTTATAAGTTATGCTTCAGTCATGCATATATTTTTCTTTTCGAAAATAATTAAAATGTCTAGGAGATTTGCAATCACGTTATTATACATAAAACTAAAGTAATTAAAAGTAGCTCCCTCATCGAAGCATCAAGCATAAGAACTAGAACTTGTGATTTAAGTCAGAACAAATGAATGAATCTTATATACTCCCTCCGTTAATTTTTATTTGCAACTTTTGCCATTTTAGTCCGCTAAAAATTATTTGCAACTTTATATTTTCTTTCCTCTTTTAGTAAAAAAAAAACTAGTCAAATGTCAATTTTACCCTCATTTAAAAAATTAAAACACAATTTACTAACTATAATCAGATTTTATTAATCACTAATTCTCACCCAATTTTCACCCCAACCAACCTAATCTAATTCATCAACTCTTCATCTTCAATTCAAGAAACCCAAAACCATCTTCATTCATCTTCATCTTCCCCTATATTTTCTCTCTCCTCTTTCAATCTCATTATCCCTTTGATTTTTTTACAAATCTTCTTTCTCTCTCTTCAACTTCAACAATTTCGCTGGATTTTTGGGAGTTTGTGGGCGTGGATTTCGTGGGTGGTACGGGGGTTGTTTGGAGGTGGTGGTGGGTTTCGTAGAGGTCAATTTCGTGGGGTTGTTTGGAGATCGTGGCCTGGGTTTTTGTGGCTGGTACGGGGGTTGTTTGGAGGTGGTGGTGGGTTTCGTAGAGGTCGATTTCGTGGGGTTGTTTGGAGGTGGTGGTGGTGAAGGCGGTGTGGGTCATGGTTTTGGGTTCGAGTTGGGGGTTTAGTTTCTAGTGGGTTGGTTTTCGTGGGTTGTCGTGGTCGATGGGTTGGTTTTCGTGGTTCCGTTGACGGGTTTTGGTGGGTGGTCGTGGATTTGTTTGGTGGGTGGTCGTGGATTTGGGTTTTGGTGGGTGGTCAACCGGTGCCAAATATAATGGCGCCAATTTTTTTTTTTATTAAATTTAATGCAATTGGCACCGGTTTTAAGCAAGAATTGGTGCCTTTAACTTGGTGTTTTTTCTTTCTTTTTTTTTTTTTTTTTTTTTTTTTGCGGCAATAATATATACATAATACCGATTATTAATATATAATTATTACTATTATAATATTAATATTAATAATAATAATTATTATTATTATAATATTAATATTAATAATAATTATTATTATTATTATAATATTAAAATTAACAGTAATAATTATTATAATTATGATAATAATAATAATATTAATAATAATTATTATTATTATGATAATAGTAATAATAATTAGTATTTTTAATATATTAATAACAATAATTATTGTTATTATAATATAAATAATAATAATTGAAAATAATAACAATACATAAATATTGATAACAATCGCAAGATATGATATTAATTAGAAAAATGTGTCATAATTAATTACAAACAATATTAATTAGTAATAATGTAGTACACTAGTTAAAAAAGAATTGAAGTAAATGACATTTACAAATTAAAAGTGTTGTAGGTCGCTAACATGTCTCGAATTACATTGAGTTCCTCGCTTGTGTACGGTTGTCCCGTTTGACCCTTGCAAAACTTGGATTACACAAAACGTGAGTTAGTAGGAGTGAATTATTGGGGTTATTAGTTAGTAGGAATAATGCCCCTTGCAAAACTTGGAATACACAAAACGTAAGTGAACTCATACTTACTCATAACATGTCATTATTACTTGGTTAAATGTGACTAAGGATTGAAATTACAAGAAAAGAGCAATTTAAGGGTTTTAGGTCGCATTTGCAACCAAAATGGCCCAAGTAAGGCCATTTTGACTACTAGGATGCCTATTTCCGACATTTCTTGTCTAGTGAACTCATACTTACTCATAACATGTCATTATTACTTATTTATATGTGGCTAAGGATTGAAATTACAAGAAAAGAGCAATTTAAGGGTTTTGGAACGCATTTTCAACCAAAATGGCCCAAGTAAGGCCATTTTGACTACTAGGATGCCTATTTCCTACATTTCTTGTCTAGTGAACTCATACTTAGTCAAAACATGTCTTTATCATTTATTTATAGGTGGCTACGGCTTGAGATTAAAAGAAAAGAGCAATTAAGTGGATTTGGAATGCATTTTCAACCAAAAAGGCCCGAGTAAGGCCATTTTGACTATTAGGATGCCTATTTCCTACATTTCTTGTCAAGTGAACTCATAAAATAGTCATAAAATGTCTTTATCACTTATTTATAGGTGGATAAGGCTTGAAATTACAAGAAAATAGCACTTGTGGGGTTTTAGAACGCATTTTCAACTAAAAAGGACCGAGTAAGGCCATTTTGACTACTAGGATGCCTATTTCCTACATTTCTTGTCAAGTGAACTCATAATTAGTCATAACATGTCTTTATCACTTATTTATAGGTGGCTAAGGCTTGAGATTAAAAGAAAAGAACAATTAAGTGGTTTTGGAACGCAATTTCAACCAAAATGGCCCAAGTAAGGCCATTTTGACTACTTGGATGCCTATTTCCTACATTTCTTGTCTAGTGAACTCATACTTACTCATAAAATGTCATTATTACTTATTTATATGTGGCTAAGGATTGAAATTACAAGAAAAGAGCAATTTAAGGGTTTTGGAACGCATTTTCAACCAAAATGGCCCAAGTAAGACCATTTTGACTACTAGGATGCCTATTTCCTACATTTCTTGTCTAGTGAACTCATACTTAGTCAAAACATGTCTTTATCACTTATTTATAGGTGGCTAAGGATTGAGATTAAAAGAAAAGAGAAATTAAGTGTATTTGGAATGCAATTTCAACCAAAATGGCCCAAGTAAGGCCATTTTGACTACTAGGATGCATATTTCCTACATTTCTTGTCTAGTGAACTTATAATTAGTTAAAACATGTCTTTAACACTTATTTATAGGTGGATAAGGCTTGAGATTAAAAGAAAAGAGCAATTAAGTGGTTTTGGAACGCAATTTCAACCAAAATGGCCCAAGTAAGACCATTTTGACTACTTGGATGCCTATTTCCTACATTTCTTGTCTAGTGAACTCATACTTACTCATAACATGTCATTATTACTTATTTATATGTGGCTAAGGATTGAAATTACAAGAAAAGAGCAATTTAAGGGTTTTGGAACGCATTTTCAACCAAAATGGCCCAAGTAAGGCCATTTTGACTATTAGGATGCCTATTTCCTACATTTCTTGTCAAGTGAACTCATAAATAATCATAACATGTCTTTATCACTTATTTATAGGTGGTTAAGGCTTGAAATTACAAGAAAATAGCACTTGTGGGGTTTTAGAACGCATTTTCAACCAAAAAGGCCCGAGTAAGGCCATTTTGACTACTAGGATGCCTATTTCCTACATTTTTGTCAAGTGAACTCATAAATAGTCATAACATGTCTGTATCACTTATTTATAGGTGGCTAAGGCTTGAAATTACAAGAAAATAGCACTTGTGGGGTTTTAGAACGCATTTTCAACCAAAAAGGGCCGAGTAAGGCCATTTTGACTAATAGAATGCCTATTTCCTACATTTCTTGTCAAGTGAACTCATAATTAGTCATAACATGTCTTTATCACTTAATTATAGGTGGCTAAGGCTTGAAAATTCCAAAAAAGAGCAATTTAAGGGTTTTAGAACGCATTTTCAACCAAAATGGCATACCTTTTCAAGCTGTTGTGTGTCTGTACAATGACTCACTATGTCAAACATGAATCTCATCACGTATAGGCCACAATCAACTCTGTTATCTTGTTGTGCGCACTAGCATGAGGAACAAAGTACATGAATCAAACATGCATAGAAAATTAGCAACATCCTACGCATTGTATACTACGAAAATCACAATATCATTTCGCATAACCTTCGGTGATTTCCATGTAGGACCTCGAGGAGCTCGACTATTTATTTTCTTCATAACACTACAAAAAAAAAGTAGTTCAATATATATTAGTATAATTAATATACATTAGTTAGGTAATGATAATCAATAACAAGAATTGAAGCTATATATATTTACTTTTGTAGTATGGACTTCACGAGGCGATTTCTTGGTTGAGGTAAACGAGCAGAATCAAAGAAGAAGATTGTGTTACTGGAAACACAAATCACCAGTAGGGTCCAATGAGAACTACGTACATACATTCACACGAGACAAACAAATCAATAATTAGCCAAGTACAACATATAAACTGGGAAAACAAATGAATTTGACAAGCATAATCAGACGTACTCCTCATAATATGGGGAGAATATAAACTTGTCTCCCGCACACACTGATTCCTTGATACCCCGTTCAACATAGTACAACACGTCAGCGTGGTTGCCTAAGATTCTAGCAGTGGAGATCTGCTCAGGGCATAACCACCCAATTTGACACGGAGAATCAAGCTCCTATAAGTGCTCCTGGAGTGCTCTGCATGCATGATAATAGAATGTTAATCGAAAACCAAACGACAATCACCACTAAACTGAATAACATAAATTGAGTACTAGTTGAATTACCTGATGCATATTTGAATGAGGGAAATGTTAAGCATTGCACCACTTAGAAATTCCTTCACATCTTCTTTGAATAGCCATGCCATTGCATCTTCATCGTAGTGGAACATTTCCTTAGGTAGTGGAACTTGAATGGGGCTATCACTAGGCAACACACAAACACGGTTGTGCAGATAAGTTAACTCCTTAGAGAGCGATTGAAGCACCGTGTCTTCAACTAGTGGAGTAGCTTGCATAGCTGAACCTCGCAAAGAGCTCTTGTTCGGCGCTTTTTCACTCACCGACCCTTGTTCACTCCTCTTCTTTGACATCGGTCGATCAATGCTCCTTTGCCCCTCCACCCCCCTCTTCTTTGAAGTTTGGCTTTTCCTCGATGGCTAATAAGACAAAGCACACAAATGGTTAAAAAAGAATTTCTTCAACTCTTGGGATTAAAATCGGGTTTAGAGTAAAGCGTGAACTCTAAATGTAAATTACCTGGGCCGTAAACCGTATCCAAGCACATGGCCATTGCACAAAACTACCTTTGGCTGCCCAAAGTGTAGTGAACTCATCCTCCTCTACAGGCACAGGTATTAGGATGTCCTCGAACCCGGCAACAACGGAATTGATCCCAACTGAATAGTGCTCTGGCCGAAGCGGTGGCAAATGGACCGTACCTTGTTCGGCCAGTTGAGCACTACCATATGCAACCACGTTCAAGGCTCCACTGTATGAATCTCCCGGGTGAAGAAGTTCACAACGGGTCTCTTCCTACACCAATTTGGAAGATCACTTGTAAGAACCAAAAATTCGACTAAGTTGTTGAAATCATTGCAATTAATAAGATAGACAACATACAAGTGCAAACTACTTATTCTAGTTTCACGTCTATTTGTTTTTGGAGAGGCCTATTTGTTTTTTTGTTTTTAAAGAAGTAACACAAAAAAAAAAAAAAAAAAAACTACACAGCAGCCACACAGCACAGCACAGCAGAGCCACAGAGCAGCATAGCACAGCAACACAGCAGCCTGCTATGCTGATGCTGTTGTTGATATGCTCAGCTGTCTGCTATTCTGACTGCTGCCTGCACTGCTGACTGCTTTGCTAATTGCTGTGATGACTGGTGCACAGACCACAGCACTGGTGCACAGACCACAGCAGCTAAACAGCAACACCAGCCAAACAGCAACAGCACAGACCACAGCAGCCAAACAACAACAGCAGCCAAACAACAACAGCAACATCACTTGTGCACTAGTGCCTAGTGCACTGGTGCTGGTGCACTAGTGCTGGTGCTGTGCACTGGTGCACTAGTAGCTGCTGTGCACAACATTGGTACGTCAATAGGTACAACAACAAAACAACAGCAACACACAACACTAACAGCAGTTCAACAGCAACACATCAACAACAACTCAACCGCAACAACATACAACACAAAGCAGCACATAAAACTGCAAAACTTCATCCAGTATAAAGAAACAACACAACAAACTTCACAAATTCACAGCAGAATCAAAGAACCAATATCACCATCCAAAGAAATAACTAAACAACTCAGCTGTAGAACTGGAAAGTCATGAGGTGTTGGATTTTCAAGCTCCCTCAAGTACGCATGTGCAGGATCACTAACCTGCAACAGTGTATTGATAGTGCGAGGCTAAGTAGAACCCACGTAACTCAACAAGTCAAAACTTATACATTAGAAACCACTTGATCATGTACCTCCTCGTCTGCATGTATCTCATCTTCTCCTTGTTTTTGTGGGTGACTAGAAGAGTCGACCGGTGTAGTAGAGGAGAAATGCAAGCTCGGCAAGTTCATTTGCTTTTGCATTGAACTCTTCTCGCATCTTGTTGCGCACTTGTTCCTTAATTGATGCCACCGTGGCATCCAAGTTGACCGGTGAGTTCACACTTGCCCGGGATCTCCCTGATTTGGTAATATTTTGGACCCATCACCTTCTCCCATCCTAGCAAGCTCCCCCCCGCACCCAATACGCGTCCTGGATGGTAGGGCTTTCCCAAAGCCAAGGTGAAAGGGTCCTTCTCCACTGTTGGGACGAGCTTTCCTTCAACAAGCTCTCTAGTGTACTCAAGCTGTAGCAAAAGAAAAAATGCAACATCAAGTTAGTGTTTATGTAAAGTGATATATATGCAAAAGATTCATGCAGTTCACAATTCATAGCTGCTTACAAGTTTATCTGCCATTTCTTTCGTTTCCGAAGCCTTGATGGACCATTTTCCGGTTTTCTTATCACGAGAATGCAAAGAACAGAAGAAATCTCCGGCACGACTCACCAAAGTACTGGTCATGAAGTCAGAGGGCATTGTGGAGGACCCTAGAAGCGCAGTGGGGTATACTCCCTCACTCACCCACGTCTCCCTCCATTCATCAAACGTCATACACCCCAAATGATGGTAGTATTGCTTCTGCAATGCATTCTTAGAATTCTGCTCTCTTATTTCCTACATAATTAGACATATTAGTTTCAAAACTACCAAAATATTAAATATATTATACAATTGTCACTAGAGTTACTTGAACTTACAATTGCTTCTTTTTTGCTTTTTTGAAGAACGAAAGCATCCCAATCTTCCTTTGATACACTAGGCCATATTTGCCATGGGAATTTCTCTTCATCGATGACTTCATCATCCATGCCACCTCCTTTCTTGTTCTTTGGTTTTCTCACAAGCTTCTTTGTGATA
The DNA here is from genome assembly GCA_034703905.1 of Chenopodium berlandieri. Taxonomy (NCBI): domain Eukaryota; kingdom Viridiplantae; phylum Streptophyta; class Magnoliopsida; order Caryophyllales; family Amaranthaceae; genus Chenopodium; species Chenopodium berlandieri. The sequence continues at coordinate 14,126,135 of CM068293.1, forward strand.
AACCGACGAACTAAGGTGGTCTTGAAGCCTCTGAATCTTGTCGCAAGTAAGGATTCAAACACCCTTCGCTTGGCGTACTCATTTGGAATGTTAAATAGACTTTGTAAGCACAAATAACAGTCATTATTAGTTTTCCCATTAAATAACAATAAATTGAAGGAATTTACAAATGTGGAAACAAATCACTTACCCTTGTATCATTCCAAAACGTGTCTATCAAGCCAATAGGTACGTCGCTTAAACGAAGACTAATGAGGATTTTGCGCGCTCAAATCCCAACTTGAACAGCATACTGACGACGCCATTTTCCTGTAGGTTGTCCTACCCTGTCATACTCCAAGACCATTGGACTGACAGGTTTCTTGAAACTTGTCGTCGTACCCCTCAGCTTTTTCTGCGCTGGTCCCTTCACCCCCCTCCACTTTGATCCTCGCCCAATGACTCAGACATTGCATTCTCGATAGGAGGCGCTTGTTCAGCTGCAATTTCAAACTCATCTAACATACGCTCCAAAGCATCGTGAGCCTGATCTTCTGCCTCACCCAAATCCTGCTCCTTGTTGACATCATATAGCTCGTCCCCATCCCTAGATGAATCATCATCATCATCCTCTACATCCTCGACTCCTAAAATGTACCGATCGTCCGCCATGAGATGTAAAAACCTGTTATTACAAACATAACAAGTTATTAGTTGTAATATAAATAAATTTGTAAGGTAAACTTATAATCATATATAAATTGCTTAATTATAATACAAATAAACATAGAAAATGGGGAAGTAAGTTACTTTATTCATTTAAAAGAATATAAGAAAAATGGGCAAGTAAGTTAACAATTTCATTCATTTTCACCTAAAATGTGATTTTATAATTCTTTCTACGCCTACAATTCAAACTAACAGAAAATTGTACCTCAATCTAATATTCCTTCATCGTGGTTTGATCGCATGTAATTGGCTTGGTCGTCTATCTCATTTGGTACACAGCAGGTCTAGGAACAGTGAAAGATGCCGAGCCATCAAATGCATCATATTCTTCCTCATCCTCGACATCTCCAACGCCAATGATTCTTCTTTTGCCGGCTAGCACAATAGACCATTTTGAGTCGGCCGGGTCAGATGCGTAAAACACTTACTTAGCTTGAGATGCAAGGATGAATGGTTCCGCACTATCATTCAGGTTGCCAAGATCTACAAGAGTAAAGTCATCATATTTGACGTTACGCCTGATATTATCAACCCACTTACACCGGAAAAGAGCAATCGTGAAGTCACAATAATCAAGCTCCCATATTTCTTGAATTCGACCGTAGTATGACAACTCTACATCAACGGGTGATTTATCCTTAGCACTTGCAAACTCCCTTGACGATGCCACAACCGTTACACCACTGTTTTGGGTCGAGGATGATTTCAAATCCTGACGCTCAGTCCAAAATGTGTACCCATTTATGTCATATCCCTTAAATGAGCGAACATCATCCCTAGGACCATAAGCAAGCCACCTTACTGTAGCCGTGACACTCTCATCCATTCCACCCATCACTCGATCACGAAACCAACTCACAAACTTCTTATTGTGCAACTGCATTAGTGTCCTTTCACCTTTCAACGGAAACTCATCACGCAAACTAGCCATGTGCTCGTCTAAATAGGGGTGAACATCTACAACATGGTGCAACACATATAGGTGTGCTTGTAAGAACTTATCTCGATCAGGTGACATTTGTTTCGATCCGATTGTGCCATGGCCATCAAGTCTCCCTTCATGTTGAGAAGTAGGAATACCAATAGGTTCAGCAACGGCTATATAGTCGGCCACAAAATTACCAATCTCCTCAGCCACGGTCCCTTGAATCATACTTCCTTCCGGGTGAGCCCGATTCCTGACTTTATCTTGCAATGTACCCATGTGTCTTTCAAAAGGATAGCACCACCTCATGAACACTGGACCGCACAACTTAATCTCACGCATAAAATGAAGAATCAAATGCACCATTATGTCGAAAAACGAGGGTGGGAAGTACATCTCAAATTTGCACAAAGTCACAACCACATCCGCCTGTAAAGCATCAAGTGTACAAGGATCAAGCACTTTGCTGCATATTGTATTGAAAAACGAACAGAGGCTTGTAATAGCGTTCCTCACGTGCTTTGGTAAAATACCACGTATTGCAATTGGTAGGAATACTTGCATCAGAACATGACAATCGTGGGATTTCATACTTGTCAGCTTCAATTCTCCATTCAAGGATACAAATCTTTTCATGTTAGATGCGTACCCTAATGGAACCTTAATGTCGTACAGACATGCACAAAACATCCGTTTTTCTGCCCTTGATAATGTGTAGCAAGCCGGAGGTAAATAAGCCTTGTCATCCTTGGCATATTTCTTCTTCGACGCAACTGTGGCCTTTCCCTTTCCCTTGCTCTTCCCCTTTCCTTTTTTCGAACTCATTTCAGTTTCCGTTTCCTGTTCCTTTCCCTTTGTAACCTTTTTCTAAGCCCACAATTCTGGACAAACCCCCATCTTTTCCTATTCAAACCGTGCACCCTTTCCGTCCTTTGTTTTGCCTTGTATATTCATCAGCGTTCCCACGAGAGCATCACACACATTCTTCTCTATATGCATTACATCAAGATAGTGCCTAACGTCATGTTCTTTCCAGTACGGAAGCTTCCAAAAGATTGATTCTTTTTTGAAGAGAGCAGTTGAGTCCGCAACTTTTTCTGTTTTCCCAAATACTGTTCGTATACCCTTAACTCGAGTATAAACCTCCTCACCAGTCAATGGCCTAGGCGCAGTCCCCTCTTCCGCTTTCCCATCGAAAGCCTTCTTCTGCCCCTACGGTACGGGTGATCGCGCCTGAGCAGCCTTCGAGTACGCACATACACCTCTTTGTGACAATTATCAAGGTGTATGCTTGGCGTGTCATCAATACAAATGGGGCATGCTTTTTTCCCTTTGTTCTTGTAACCAGGCAAGTTGCCATATGCAGGAAAATCATTAACGGTCCACATAAGAGCTGCACGCAATGTGAACATCTCAGTCTTATGAGCATCAAACACGGAAACCCCTTCGTCCCACATCTTTCTCAAATCATCAACAAGTGGCGCAAGATAAACATCTATGTCGTTTCTAGGTTGCCTTGGCCCCGATATCAAAAGTGAAAGCATTACATATTTCTGTTTTATGCACAACCAAGGAGGCAAATTGTAGATCACTAAAAGTACTGGCCATGTGCTGTGCTGGGTACTAAGAGTGCCAAATGGATTCATCCCGTCCGTGCACAAACCAAGCCTTAAATTTCTGACTTCATCACATTTTAGCAGGAGGTCCATTCGTACCAGCATTGCAACTCTTGCGCTTGTAGCGCGACTTCTTGCATCGTGGACACTCCTCCAATTGTTCATATTCATTTCGATAAAGCATACAATCATTAGGACATGCATGTATCTTCTTATACTCCAAACCAAATGGACACATGAGCTTCTTATCGTAATAGTAAGACTTAGGAATTTCATTCCCGTCAGGCAACATCTCACTTAACGCGCTCAACAAAGCAGTAAAACTACTGTCCGTCCACCCATGCTTCGACTTAATGTTAAAAAGTGTTAGCACGGCTGATAGTTTGGAGTAATTTTTGCACCCAAGATACAAAGGCTTTTTAGAAGCCTCCGATAATGACTCAAACACGTCACCTTCAAAACCACGCATCATCTCATCCACCCCTTCATCCTCGACCTCATCCACATGATCATCCTCAAACCCATCCTCAGCACCATTATCAACAATATGTTCATCATTCTTGTATTCCTCGTCCACACGAATTTCATTGCTTCTATCATCATGCACATCATTCCCAATAACATCCCCACTGTACTCTCCTTCTTCACCGTGCCAAATCCACACATGGTATTTAAGCCTAAACCCACGACAAACTACATGATCTCTAATGATATCAACACTATTGACCACCTTCACATTACTACAATCAACACAAGGACAATAGAGGCACTCGAAACCCATTTCGCGCTTAAGATAAAGCCCTCTCGCAAAACTCTTGAACCCCATCAAAGAATTCCAATGTATCACGTCTACCATACATCCAGCCATGATCCTTCTCCATTAAGTAAATTGTCTCTAAACATGGCAACATATTACGAATAATGTATAATTGCTACATCTATTATTTTTATAAATCAAATTCAAACACACACCATGCATATAACTTTCATATAGATACAAAATGCGTATATGTTTCCAAAGGGTCCTTATCACTCCAACCTAACCCATCCTTGAACGTTTACTCTCACTAGTGAATGTATGTCGAATTTCCAATTTTAAGGAAAATTCAGCAGCATTTCCCCCCAGTTCTCCAAGTACACGACGTAGGTAATTACTTACCCACATATGTACCCAGAGAACATGGTGATCGAGGAAATGGTAAGCCAAGATGTTCCTTAAAATCGAAAAAAAGGACATACATTCACCACCTAAGTGAGAGTAAACGTTCAAGAACAGTCCCAACCGGGGACTATTCAAGATTTTCCTAATGAGAAAGCCTTGAACGGGTATCTAGGCATATGATAATGCAAACATTTCATATAGTTATTGTTGTATTTAGTTTGTCATTATATAATACACAAATCTAATAGCTAGCATGAAAAAACGTTTATTAAAACAATAATAAAGAGAAAGAAATATTTATAGCTTAGAGAAGTTTATAATTCATACCAACACAATGGATGTATTCTTTCTAACTTCCCACTTGAGCTAAATGTGTAGTCTTCAAACTAAACTTGAACTTCAATTCACATATGAACCTATAAAAACGCAAAAAGAAAAAACAAAACAAAAAACAAATTAAAAGTTAGTAAGTATGTATGAGAAATGGATAATAAATACAAATAGGGGCATATGATTAAAGAGAACGAGAAAATAGAGATACTCTAAAGTTAGCAAGCAAATGTGAAACTATGCCCCCCCTAAATGGTTCATTCTAACCCCCCCTAAGGCAATAACAATACTCTATTTGAAAATATATTTTTTGTTATTATTATGCATCAATATATAATTAAGGTCAAAGTCCATTAACTCAAACAATTAAATTAGACAAATTAAATTTAGACTTAACTATAACATATTTTAATTCACAACTATAAATCTGCCATAACTTCAATTACCTACCAATCAATAATACAAAGTATAACTTATTGTTAAAGTGGATAATTCTATCCCTTAACGCTATGTTTTGATAATTTCCATTTTATCACTAATGCTTAATATACAGAGTACTTTGTATAATTGTATGTCATGAATAGGTTTCGAACAAGTACCTGAAATGGCGCCTTAGATCAACAGTGAGAGCGATCAAGAAGGTTGTTGTGGAGGGGGGGCAATGCGCGTCTATATTGACAAACCCTAGATTACAAGAAACTTATAATTACTAAATTGTAAAGCAAATCCACCAAAAACTCGAAGGAATTCATCAATGGAGTAATATGAGTAAAACCTAATTGCTACTTACCTTAGCTTGAAGCTGTTTCAATGGAGGGAGTTATGGCCGGAGTACGAATACGGTGTACTGCTTCAATGGAGGTGAGAAAGCTCGCAACACTTCAATGGAAGAACGAAGAGTGACGTTGAATGAAGAAGCTATAGGAGAAGAGAGGAGGGAAAAACGCGCGTTGGTATTCTGAGTTGAATAATACGAAGAAGAAGAAGAACGAATTGAACAGGAGCCTTGCATAGGAGAAACCCGGGTTTTCTTTTTCATAAATGGCACCGGTTCTCCTTAAACCGGTGCCAACTCTATCCTTGTTATTTATTATTATTTTTTTTTTAAAAAAAATCCGTTGGCACCGGTTTGAACCAGTGCTAATTAGCGTATTTGGCACCAATTCTCATTAAACCAGTGCGAACTCTATTCCATAATTTTTTTTTTTAAAAAAACAGTTGGCACTGGTTTGAACCGGTGCTAATTAGCGTAATTGGCACCGGTTTAAGTAAGAACCGGTGCCAACTCTGAAATTTTAACTCCTGCTCATTTTATTTGGCACCGGTTTTCAAGAACCGGTGCTATAGGGGGGGTGCCTATTTAGTTTTTTCTACTAGTGTAACCTAGATCTACAAAAAAACCTTCAAAGTGGGTGATGGACCGCCGCGTTTAATGTTGTTGCTGTTGCTGCGCCACCGTAGAACCACCACAAACAATCGTTAGTTGTTTTTGTGCGATGGTGGTGTCGTTGTTGTTGCGGTGGTGTCGCCGTTTGAGGTGGTCAGAAGGGAAAAGGAGAAGAGGAAAGAAAAAGAGAAATGACAGAAAGATGAGGCAGAGGGGAAAGAAGAAAGATGCGGTGGCGGCGGTGGTGGTGGTTTGAGATCGGAGGGGAAGAAGAATAAAAGATAGGAGAGAAGAAAGAGGCCAGAAAGAGAAGAGGAAAGAGAAGAACTTAAGGAGAGAGAAAGAAGGAGGAGGCGGAAAAAGAACAGGAGAGAGAAGGAGAGAGAAAGAAGGTGGAGGCATTAGGGTTTTTTATATTTTAAATGAGGGTTATTAGGGTTTTTTATATTTTAATCCGTAGGAAATTTTGCTTTTTCTTTCCGACGAAATTTCGGGTCTGTCGGAACCATTCTGTCGGAATTTGCCTGTTTTCTAGTAGTGTTATTTGTATATGCATGAAATCCTGTTTAGATGCGTATGAATGAGATTCATGAAATTCCGCTTAGAGTACCTAAACCCTACAGTGATATCAGTTAGCCCTATGCATATAATTTATTGGTCACAATAATATGATTATTTTGATGTGTTCTATGCTAATTTTAATTCGATTAAGGGGCCGGAGGAATTGAATTATGGATCGAATAACCCAATTAAAATATGATTTTGATTGATTGGAATTGATTAAATGGAGATTTTATTGCTCAATTTTCTTTAACCCTAGCCAAATTTTAAGCCCTAAATGCCCTAATAATTTTTCTGATTTTGTTGTGTTATGAACCCTTATATCAAAAATTAATGTGTTAATTTCATATGATTTGATTTAATTCCTCATACTTAAAATTGTTTGGTGTGATTAATTAATTCATGTAGAAGAGTTTTATATGAATTAGAAATTGAATTTTATGAAAAGCCCTAAATTAATTAAAATGAAGATTTTAGATTAATTTCCTGAATTAGGCATAAAATAGTTTATGTTTAATTTAATTAGAGCACTAATTTAATTTTACAAAAGTTGTAGAATTAAATTCACTCAAAAAAAAAGGAAAATCTGTTTGAGTCGGAGCAGCCACGGCTGGGTGGCAGAACCACCATCCGGTGAGCCACGGTAGCTACTCCGGTAGTCGAAAGGGGCGGAGGGCAGCAGGGTGGCAATTTGGGGGAGGGTGCGGTGGCTGGATGTGCAACAGTTGCACAATTCCAGTCACTGCACCTGCTAGTTAGTGTGCTGGGCTGCTGCCTAGTGCGCTAGCCAAGGCTGCTGTGGCTGAGCGACTGCCTGGCCACGGTGGCCAGCTTTTGCGGTGGCTAGGCTCCGGCCAGGATGCTACGGTGGCTGTGACGTGGCTCAGCAATCAGCAAGTCACGCATTCCCCTGTTTTTTTTTTTTTCAATTTTTCTAATTAATTTTGATTTCGAAAATTCAAATTTAATTATTGATAAGTGTTTGAAAATCTGATTTTTAGGAAATATTTAAGCAATTCCAATTATGGTTATTTGATTTAGTTTATGTGATAATTCCATAATTTGCTTTTTAATTGAATTAAAATGGATGGTTGGCTAGTGATTAGGATGGAATTTTAAATTGGTTAAGATAATCTTAAAATATAATTGTGATTTATTTTTTTTGGATTATATATTTATTTGATTCCATCTCATGCCTAGTTTAAATATATGATATGATAAGTAGGAAAAATTAGAAAATAACACCACAAATTTCTCAAAAATTGGATTATAACACCATAAATTTTCAAACTTTTATTATAACACCACAAAAAAACCAAAAAATTGGATTTCACCACCATCTAACGGATTTTTGGATGGAATCCGTTAGTAAGACCCACGATGGACATGTGTCAATCAATCATTGGTTTTTTTTAAAAAAGAACAATAATAAAAAAGAAAACCCCTAAACCCTAACCCAACCACCAGCCCACCACCGGCGGCGTGACTCCACCGCCGGAGACCCCCACTGCCGCCAGAACCTTTTCCTTCACCGGCGAAATCACAGGCCATCACCCTCACCAACCACAGCCCCTCATTCACCGTCGAAACCACGATCCCTACACCGACGAAAAGGAAAGGTCGCCACCACCACCACCTCCTTTTCCCCATCTCCGTCGAAACCACACAAGCCACCAACCATCTCCGACGAAAAGGAAAGGTTGCTGGTTTAAGGTTCGTGGTTTTGCATCGCCAGCAAGGGGTTTCGGTTTTTGGGTTGGTTGGGTTTCGGTTTCTGGGGTGGTTGGGTATCGGTTTCTGGGGTGCTTTCGGCAGTGCTTGAGATGGTTGCGGGGGCTGGGGTGGTTTTTGGGGAGGAGGAATGGGGGAATTGGTGGAGTCGGCGATTTTGGTGGGGTAAGGGTGTAACACCCCCAAATATCCCTCTACGGAAATGCTAGTATAATACGTATAATTATACCGTAGAGATAGATTTAGGCGTACTACCGCCGCGTGATTACGCAAGACTACTCAACTACTAACCAAAACCAATACTTTGCAGTGGAAATTCAAATTCTTTCTTTATTAACAATAACTATAAATAGAAACCATCGTCAACAATCCTAATCTAGGTGAAGAACATTTCCGGGACTCCCATATGCTCAATTCTTGACTCCACTTAAAATTAGTCAACATTGCTTACCATTACGGTAAACAGGGCGAACCAAAACAAATAAGAAATACGGATTAGCCAAATATGCTAAGTACGATAAGTGCAAGATAAGTAAATTCAATTTATTTGCTAACATGCTTTTAAAACCAATTCCAATAATTAATCCAATGAACTCCAAAACTCATGATTTCAAATCAATTCTCAATAATTCAGTAATTCGATGAAACGATTTATAAAACCAATTCTTCTTTTGCAATCCAATTCCTCTTTTGAAAACCAATTCTCAAATATCCTCAAAATAATTCTAATAACTCAATAATAATGATTAATAAAATCAATTATTTTCGAAAATTCAATCTCCTCTCTAAGTGTGCACACCCCCCAAGCTAGTCTCCTACTATTTCAAGGCTATTCTTGAAGAAAGACTAGGTCATACAAAGTCCATAGTTTTCAATGAATCCGCATAGTGGGATTAATATAATAATCATACTTGTAAAGCTTTTAATAATTCAATAATTCTCATGAAATTCCTCTTTGAATAAAAACTACCTTTATAATAGAATAACTCAAAAACTCCTTTTGTATTTAATTCAATAAGCTTTTAAAAACTCTTTAAAACAATCCAACATACTTTATAAAACCAAGTTCCTTTAAACATAATAAATAATTTCAAACCATTCAAAACATGATATTAAAACCAATCCTTCAAAAATACATTTATTAAAACAAATATTAAAATCAATTCCTCCAACCATACTTTATTTCATAAATCATAATTCAAATCAATTTAATTCAATCACCAATAAAATCATATAAAACATGCTATTCAAACCAATCACTTTTGAAGGTATCTAGCCACCTAAACGTACCTTGATTCCGAATCTCAATCAACACTTCACACTTTCAAAGTTCAATCATGAATACACCTTGCAATTAACATAACCATAAGGTTATCACAACATCTTTAGACATAAACTCAAATCTAATGTGCTTGGACTATAAAACTCTTTTTAAAAATAATACTTTAATATAAAATTATAGCTTTGAAATAGGTATTTATATTTTAGAAAACTAACCATGAAGAAAATAAAGGAATAGGATTAAAGAGAATTGGATTTGCGTTGGAAAGAATAGGCAGAACTTGCAGAGGTCATAACTCATTCAATATAACTCTGAATTGGGTGATTCTTGAGCCTAACCTCAAGGATTTTTTGAGAGGAACACTTTTCTGGGAAATAGAAAAACCCCAAAACTGAACAGAATTGCCCGAAAATTGGCTCCAAAGATATACGGACTGATTTTCTTTTAGAAAAGAGGAGAAGAAAAGTAGGAAAAGGTTGAGGGAAAAGAAGAGTAAGAGAAAAGAAGAGAATTGAGTTTTTAGGGTGAAGAATATGAGAGGTATGAGGGGGTATTTATAGGCTAGCTCATGCAAGAATTATGGTAGGAGAATGTAGGAAAAATTATAATAAATTGGTTTAAGGAAATTACTTGGAGAAGAGAGCTAAAGAATTATATGGAAAGTCTAGGTTATGGTGATTAAGTAATGAAAAAATAAGGGAAGTATGTAGTCATGAAATATTAAATGGTAAATGGCTTTGCTTGACGAATAATCAAGAATGATTTAAGGTAGGGAAATAAGATGATCAAATATTTAGGAGATGGAAAATAAGAATTAAGGAAAATAATAGAATTGAGGAAAATAATTAAAATACAAAAATTACCAGAATAATTTTGCTCAAAATACAATATGGTGGCCCCCAAATTTGAGCTTTCCTAAGCTCATATTTTCGGACCCCCCTTTAAATATTTAGGCAAATTTTTTACTAGTTTTTAAGGAATAAAAATGATTTTGTAAATAATATATTTTGTATAAAATAATTAATTAGAAAAATACCAATTATTCACTAATTAATTTAACTAAGAAAATCAGATTTTCTGCACTTAGAAAATCCAAAAATCCTAGATAATTAATTAGGGAAATTCGACCCTTTTAAATTAAATATAATTTTTCTTAATTAAAATATCCGAAATATATATAAATAATTCGGTTTTTAAAATAAAATAAATGGATAATTCAAAATCCAAAAATAATTAAGTTTTAAAATACTTTTGGCGCCAAAATTCAAATATCATTTTGGCTCCAAAATTCAAATAGTAAAATAAATTACTAAAATACCCTTTTTAGAAAATAATATTTAATTAATTAATTAGAAAATACGTTTCAAAAATACAGGGTATTACAAAGGGAGTCCCGGCGGGATGTCATGGGGTTCTGGCGAGATGTCATGGGCTGTCGGCAGCTTGGGCAAGTGGTTTTGGTGGTGGGGCTGGGTTGGGTTAGGATTTACGATTTTTGTTTTTTTGTTTTTTAAACACATCGCTGAGTGACACATGTCCACAATGAGCCCCACTAACGGATTCCATCCAAGAATCCTTTAGACGGTGGTGAAATCAAATTTTTTGATTTTTTTGTGGTGTTATAATAAAAATTTGAGATTATGTGGTGTTATAATTCATTTTTTGTGAAATTTTATGGTGTTATTTTCTAATTTTTCCTTTTAATTATGGTAATGAATAATATGGAGATATTATCTAATCATGTATTAAAATATGTGATATTTTGGAATATACGTTGCCTTAATTAAGAATATATGATATTTTACTTTAGGCAAAGTATACTACGTGATTTATTATGTGGCAATTATATGTATATATATGATATATTATTATTGCTATAAATGACTAGTATGGTCCAAGATTTAAATTAGGAAATATGATCTGCGTATCGTTATGTATTTTTGTAATTTAAATATGATCTGCATATAGTTAAGTATTTTTGTAATTTATTTTAATTATGAATTAGTTTAATTATTTAAATACTTGAATAATCCAAAGAAGAGCCCAAGATGAGAAGGCCCATGACGAAGGTGGATGGAGATCCATGAAGAGTTCAAGGAGGTGCCTAATCAAGCTTAGTACTTAGGATTACGGGCCATACTAGCTCATATTTAATTTTATTCATTTAATTTTATTATTATTCTTAAAATTTTTATAAGTTTATTGAATGTTGGTTATCAAATGCGCTAGAGTTCACTAATTTATAACAACATAATAAACTTAAATCCCACAAATATTGAGGCTTGCTTTTCCAAATATAAAGTACTTATTAAACCCTTGATTAATAGTAATAGGTCATTCCTCCGCAGGGTGTTATTATTAATCTTGGGAGGTAAGGTCAAATTGCGATTTTGCACACTTAATTTGGTTATCCTCAGCAAAATCATCAAAAGAGTTTTGGATTTTGAAGCAAGGGGATAGTTGAACATGTGATGTTATCTATCCGACCAAGAATTACAAGAAGTTGTAATTAGTAAAGGAGTTTACTTACCTTGAAAATGTAACCTTAAGGAAGGGCCTCCGTCCGCTTAATGCTACATAGGGATAGGGTCTTGGAATCACATTATTCATAAAGGGACACAAAATGAATATAGTGTAAAGTAGCTAAAATGATTTCAAAGGATGTTTGAATCATATACTACTTCGATAAACATAGTTGAATTTTGTATATATTTGTAAATATTATGTCTTTATTGATAAACTTTCGTTTTATATATTTTATCTCCTCGATTGAAAGAAATATTGAGAAACGTTCTCAACACTTACAGAATATCCATAAACCATTATCCAAGTTTTGCTAAAATATTTTAAAGGCTAAAAGAGCATTAAAAGCCTATTTGAAATGTCATACGTCTAATGATAGCTTCCAAGAACTCAAAAGTCTGAATAATTGGATGGCTATACCATTGTTCTTTTTGAAAACATTTCAAGTGATTGGAAACGATGGTGAGGTATGAGACTTCTAAAGACATCTTGAGTGCGACTCAAATGAAGAATCCAATAAAATTTCCTATCTTCAATATGATTGAATTGAACATGGTGGAGGGACTTGGATTTTCATACCGTCAAATGTTGACTAAGTGGCGTCATTCTTCACTTATTGCATGCGGTGTTAAATACAAGATTGAACTCCAACATGAATTGTGTTGAATGGTTTTAGCAAAATTATGTAGGATGCTTAAAGTAGTTGAGCATAGTATCATTTTGAGCTTAAAAGAAAATGTTCTAGATGTTTCAAATGGGAAAGGTTTAAGAAGGATGAGGATGACAATAGGAAGCTAAAGGCTAAAGAAAAGGCAAAGAAGTTGTCAAATTCCAAACCCCGAGGCTACTAAAATGTCAAATGTTATTATGAATAGCAAGTGTTTTAAATTGAGGACTAGCTCCAAGAAATTGAAAACTACCCCATAAAGTACAGTTGGAAGGTAAAGAATGGAAATGTTCCACAACAAGTATTATATCATAGAAATTGATTTAGCAAAGTCATACTTATTTGACATATGATGTCAATATTAGTTTTCTCATTGAAGAATGTAGTTGAACTAATGAGTGAAAATTTGGGTAAGGGTGAAGTAAATCTATTATGTGAGAACAATTGTTGTTTCACATGTATGATTTTACATCTCACTTAACTATATAATTTAACATCGAATTAAATAATTGTTATTACATTCTTGCTATAATCAAAACATCATTATCATTGCGGTTATCACTGAATGTAAAAGATTCAAAACCGTGGAATAAATGTTATCTTGTGCTTAGTTGAATCAAGGAATCTTTTGAAACGCTAAATAGGTTAAAGAGTTCTATATATTAGATATAGATGAACCATTTCTATATAAATCATTTCTAGAAATGTCAATTTGATCAAAATAAAATAGAATTACATACGGAAGCTCCAAAGGGATAGACTTCCGACATCATAAGATTATGAATCAATTGATGTATGTGAATCTTACTATAGTTTGATAATTGACAAGACCGTCTTTTGGAGAAAAGGTGACATGAACTTTAGGCCGAATACATAACGATGTAGGAAAACCTAAATTCAAAGGCTAGAGATGGACACTAACACTTCATTTGTGATGTGATCACATATGCTTACATGAAGCATAAATCTGAAAATATGAAAAGAGTTCAATAAAGTTCAAAAATGAATGAAGAGAAAAAGAAACTCACCAAGACAATGAAAGCATTGCGATATGATCGTAATGGTGAACATTTGAGTTAGAATCTTAACTTGACAAGACAATAAAACATTGCGATATGATTGTAACATTTTTCGTTTGAGTCAAATTGTTAACTTGGCAAGAATTCAAAAGCATCTATGATATGATCGCAGTGATGAGAATTTGAGCCAAGAACTTGATGATCATCCGGAGGATTGTGAAATTAGTTTACAATTTACTCCACTAAGAGAAAATGTTTTCCAAATAGAGGAATTAAACTATATAAGATATAGCATGATTCAGGATGAATCGTACCTATATTCCAAACAATCGTTCTAAGGATAAACTTTTAAAATGAGCTTTTATACTTAACAAGACTATGTCAAATTAAACGATAGAAAAGACTTCATATAAAATATGGATAAGAAAAGATTAATTAAAATGTTTAGTGCAATGTTGAATTCTAAAGCACAAGGTACAACAACCACAAGATGTTTGAGAACAAAGTGTTTGTTGCTCAAATTGGTGCCTTTGTAGAAAAGATGTCATTTTCAAAAAGGCAAGTGGGAGTAATTTATGTAAATCTCGAAAAGGTTGAGAAGAGCAACAAACAAAATGGTTTCATCTCAAAAAGTTTGAGAAGAGCAACAAATGAACATGGCTTTCCTTATGCAAAAAGAGCCTTTTCATAAGGCAAGTGGGAGTAAATGAATCTCGAAGGTGTTCGAGAGAGCCAACAAATGAGCATGATTTACACCATTTTAAAAACGACAACACGTGGTCTCATTAAGGTAATGGGATACATAACCATGTGTCAAGGGTCACATTCCATGTATACCCTTCTTATGTTGTTCCTCATTGAAAATAAGTTTTCACTTGTTGCGTATAAACCCACAAAGTCTAGTAGATCTAAACCTTAGCCAGAGAAATAATTTTGATGGTTAAGAAATTTTGAAATATTGATTTTAGAATGTAAGGAATATATTGGTCACAGGTAATATTTGACGAGTCACAACTCCAAAATAGCTTAATACCATGAAAATCTGAAATGGTTTCCATGTCTAAAATTAAGTGTGAGACATTTGGTTGATTTGCATGAATTGGGTGAGACCCATTGTATGCAAATGAGTAGACAAGGAAGAAAAATGTTGTCTAAGCATAGATTAGTCGCTAAAGGATTTAATTATTGACTATGATGAAACCTTTCGTTACTAATATTATTGCTTAAACCTATTCAGACACTTCTAGTGATTTATACCTTATGTGATTTGGTAGATGCAGTTCAAAACACTTTCTTGAAATTGTTCATGAAAGAGAATGCGTATATGATACACACAAGAACGTTTTGAAGGTCCAGAAAGTCCTAGAAATGCATGTAAGCTTCAAAGGTCCATTAATGGATTGAAGTAAGCAAATCATGGAGTAAATTCTTTGATTTTGTGAGTTGATCAATTATTTGATAGTCTCATAAATCAAAGATACTTGTGCATACAAGACGTTTAGTGGGAGCTATGTAGTCTTCTTGGTTTTGTATGTAGATGACATACTTCTTACAAGATACGATGTTCCCATACTTGAATTTGTCAAGTAATGGCATAATGAATTGTTATAGTATGAAAGACCTTGAAGAGTTAAATGAGTGCATCTTGGGAATAAAGATTTACACAGATAGGTCTTGAAGGGTTATTGAACTTATTGATTAAGAAACTTATATAGATGAGGTTCTCTCAAGGTTCAAATGAAAACTCCAAAAGAGGTTTCGTTCCCATGTAACATGGCACATCGCTTAGCAAGACTCAATGCAAAGAAAAGACTGATGAGATTACGCAAATGAATGACATTCCTTGTTGTAGACACCTGATTGTATCTCCCCAAAAACCAAACCCAGTGATGAGTACCTTTCACGTCTTTGATTATCGAGTTCGGTGAAGAGTTGAATAGTCTCGTGAATTTCCCTTTAGCCTTAAACATTTCTAACCTTTCCTAAATTTTTTTAATCCAAAATCATTTATTTCGTGTCTTTTAAACCCAAAATCATTCATTTCGTGTCCTCTTTATAAAAAACGTCCAAACCAGTTTATTTTGGTCCCTAATCTGGGTCCAATAATTGTATAGTTGGATAGGGCTTGAAAAAATCTTTCCAACGATATATTATAAGCCCAAATCCGACTTATAACGAAGAAGTTATGGCCAAAATACTAAATTGGGCCTAAACTGAGCCTTACCTACGACCCAATGACCATGTGGAGGGTCCATTAACCTTCACCTCATTCCTAAACCTGTTAGGATTTATTACAAGCTTCTAGAATCCTCTAGAAGGTTGTTTTCAATCCTAAATCCCTTAGGATATATTATTAGCTTCTGGAATCCTCTAGAAGGTTCTAATTTATCCTGTTTTCGAAAAGATAAAGACTTAAGAATTTTATATCGGATAAAACACTTATTTTTCAATGATTTTAATTTTGATAAAATTACAATACGCACGGAAATTCAATTAACCCAACTTGATTGGAAGTCGGATTTCGTACGGATTCTATCTTCTAAAATCATCACTGAGCGATAGAAATATCGTGCTGTGATAAATCTATCGCGTCGCGATAGATACCTATTTTACTCCGAGTCGGATTCTCACTCTTTCCTAATCTTCGACCCTCGTTTTTTCTTATAAATAGAGGTCGTTTCACCCCGTTTTCAATCATCAACAAGTTTGATCACCAACAATCATCATCTAATCCCTTTTCTAATTCTTTCTCTTTCTCTCTTGATTCTTTTCTTAGCCTAGCCTAAACACGTCCTAACACATCATTTGATACTTTTCCCAAACAAACACCATACTTCCTTTACAAGCTTTGAATACTCCAAGCCAATCTCGTAGTTGCCTTCGATCTCGACGTGAAAGGTTGATAGTTCTAAGGGTTTGATCCTAAATCTATATTTCAATTCTTATTTGATTTATTTGTTTGATTTATATCTTTCTTGAAGTTACTAACGTGTGTATTGTTTTGATAGAAAGAGATATGAGGCATCAAAGTGAGTAGATCTGCTATCCTTATTCCTTGCTTTTGATATAGAAATCATGCTAAGAATATTATTTTAATCTCTAGTATCATGTTGGGATGCTTTTATGATTTCTAGTATCATGTTAGGATGATTTTATGATTTCTTGTATCATGTTAGGGTGTTAATTAATATTTTTAATATCATGTTGGTTTCTAGTATCATGCTAGGGTTTGTTGTTAATCCGTTAAGTATCATGCCTAGGATCTTAGTAATGATGTTTTGATGATTTTGATGATGATGACGATTGTTGTGTCAATTAATTATTATATGTTGCTTAATAATTCATTATTTATTGTTATTGCTTGATCACGCTCCTTCTTGTAGGTTTAAAAGGAATTTGTACTTGAAATCATGCTTAATAAGACAATTAATAATTTGATTTAGGTTAAATATGATTTTAATTCAAGTGATCGCCAATAATAGATTTATTTGTGCATTAATAATCAACCAATGTAGATTAAACAGGTTTAGGATTAACTTGTTGTATGTATGTTGATTGGGAAGCGCATATAAATATCATAAGAATTAAGTAGAGGCCGATATAGAGCGGGTTCAATCTCTTTTAGGTTTGATTCGTACCATCATCCCCGAATATCCAGTCATGGTTTCGAACCACTATGGAGTTAGCGATCTTTGTGATCGTGAATGGGGTGTAACTTTCACACCCGTGAACAGTTTACAAGTTCCTAAAACTTATTGGCGACTCTTTTGTCTCTAGCTTCCTTCCCTTTGGAAGGCACCATGCTTAAATGCATGATCACAGTGGGGCTCAAGGTTGATGTTTGAAATATTCCCTCCATTTGTGCATTTAATTTGCAAAGGATTCGTCATGCATGTAAGCTATGCTTTATACTCATTTAATGCACGCTTAAGGCATATGTGCAATTTTCAATCAAATTCTGATATATGATATTGGAATTTATATAGTTCAGAGTTTCCTAAAGTACTTGGAGAAGGACAGAAGGCAACGTCTATGTATATGGAGATAAACTATTATAAGAGAAAAGTTTGCAAAGTTCATATGGATGCGAATGTCTCAAAATTTGTTAACTAAACTATTTCAAAAGCCTAAATATGAAAGTCATAATAGGTTCATTAGAAATTGAACATATATTCACTAGGCGAAAACACGTAATCCGCACCGGTTTAAAACCCCCATTTAGCACCGGTTTTGAACCGGTCCTTATTTGGGGGGTGCTAAAACCCCAGACATTTCGCACCGGTTTTGACTTAGAACCGGTGCCAAAAGTCCCCAAAATTATTTTAAAAAAAACATTTAGCACCGGTTCTTTACCAAAACCGGTGCCAAAAATTCCCAAAAAAAAAAAAAAAAAAATTTTTTTTTTTTTTTTTGCATCTTTTTCACTTAAATTGTACCAAATACTTATATATAATCATAAAATACATAAAACACATATATTTTCTTCAATAACTTGTAATATTACACTTTAAAAAACTGAAAAAAAAAGTACAAAATCAAGGTCTGGAGAAGCAGAGCCCTTGATTTAACAGCCAGGTCAACTTTCCTTTTGTAAGCTGCTGTTTTCTGTTGGCTGTGTTGCTTGCTTTGTGTCTGGTTGCTTGTTTCTGTTTGCAGGGTGTGTTTAGCTGTTGTTGGCTACTGCTTTTTGTTTCTGGCTGCTTAGGCTCTGGCTGCTAGTTCTTTTGCTTGCTCTTTCAGCTGCTGTGATGCTGCTGTTTGGTTGCCGGCCTGGTTTTGCAAAGCCTGTTGGCTATCTGTTGGCTATTAGCTGTTGTCTGGTGGTGTTGTGCCTGCCTGGTGCTGGCTGTTGCTGCTGTTTTACCTGTCAAAGCGAGTTATAGAAACGAAATTGTAATATATATATATATATATATATATATATATATAGCTTCTAAACACACACACACACACACACACACACACATAGACACACACACACACACACACACATACACACACTCTTCCGTACAAGATGTATGCATGCCTTTTGGTTTCTGGAAGAAGGAAGAGGGAAGGGTTGTAAAGTAATTCTTAAACAATATTCAGTACATCACAAAAGTCACAGAACTGAAACCCCATCCAGAATAACTTGTTTATAGAAGAGATGCAAGTATAAGGTATACAATTGCTACTTATAAGTATCCACTGTTTTGGCAAAAAACGCATTTCTTTTTTTTTATTAACAGAGCCAAGTTGTAATAAAGTGGCTGTAAACCACGTGGAGCGTTCGCTGGAAACTCTAAGCTGTTTTTCAGATTCAGAAAGAAGCTTCAATGCATGCTTTAATTTCTCCAGCTCTGATTCTGACACAACAAAAAAAACCAAAAACCAATTTTAGTGACTGTGACAGAGCTATTACTTTCATATTCATAGCTGAAAGTTTACAGACTTCACAATTATCAGAAACGGAACATAGAAATCCCAATAAAAGAAAAGCCATTGTATATTTTCATTAGAGCTTCAAGGCAATTTGTACCCCAATATGAGAGCTAGTAATCACTATATTGGTCCAGAAAGATAAAGATAAGAATATATCACCTAATATTTTCTGACAGAACAGCAGAAATTGATGCAATCATGAGATTTTTAATCTTGGTGTATAAATACCAAACTGAATTTCATTAAATCATTTTCAAGAACATGTTGGGAACCTCCTATATTTGATGATAAGAAGATGCATGCATAAAATTTTACAAGCTCATTAGAGTGAGAAATTATGACATTCTGTTATACTTTGTTTAAGCTAATATGACAATTAACAAATAGATCATAGCATCAGTGTTTTCTCGTATTTCAGAATATCAGATAATAAAAAGAAAATGTAATTGAAACAACTTCAAAAACAGACAGAACATAATCCTTGCTATCTTGAAAAAACATAGAAGACTTGCCGCCAATAAATGATATGGATATACAACAAAACTACCAATGCAAATCTACAAAGAATAACAAATTATTAGCTATGCAAGAGAATCACCCAAAACATTAAACGATAATGACAAATGTATATAGAATAAGAAATACAAGGACTCAGAGGAGACTCCCCAATTTCGAAGGTTGAAGGCACTGCTACTATTTCCTTCCCTTTTTGTTGAATAGAAGGGTGTAAAGGAACCTGCAAGAAGGTGAGCAGATTGGACCGCCCCTTATCATTATTCCTTGAGTGCATCTCAGAATAGAGTTAAGGTTTAGAGAGAGATTGTCGTGTCATTCCATACTTCCGAAGCCAAGATCTAGATTGACATCCACATGAACAATAGGATTAATAGTTTGAAAACAAACACTAGGATTAGGATTTACCAAGCATTCAGAGAAGGAAAGAGCCCTAGCCTGCCCATTTCTGCGAGCCTGAACAGAAGGATAGAAGACCGCATAAGGATCGCTGTTCAAGCCCAGCCTTGTTCCTGGTGGGCTGTAGACCTGAGAAACAGATTGATTTAAGTGCCTTGTTCAGTGCTCAGACCCTGTATAATAATATTCAGAGTAGTCACTCCCTGCACTATCATTAGAAAAATCATTTGAATTAGAATCTCCATCCCTAGCAAGGTTCCTGTCCTCCATGGGAACATCTTCTGGTTCCTCTGGCCTCACCAGATTGGCCTCCGGATCTTTGTAACGCCTGTAATTAGGCAAGCCCTTGACAACATTCGTACATTAGGAATATTCGTCAGTAACAAAATCATAGAAAAATAATAATTTCATATAAGCTCTGCTATAGAAGGTAGAGATGGTACGACAAGTAAAGCTAAATCTTGAAAGTTGCAAACAGAGATATATTTGAAAATGAAAACAACATACATGAAATCATAAAAACCATTAATTAAAAACCAAGAGGCAATGAAACTTTCCAGATTTCTGATGACTATTTTTTTTCGCACCGGTTTTTAAGGCTGATGCACCCCCATAAGCCGAATCAATATTTGTAGATGCACAATTTCAATTTTCAAACAGAAACTTTATTTCAAGGACAATTAAGTAAACCCATATCAGATTATCAGCATCCGAGTTTGAATCATTACATCATCCTCAATCCCTCATGAAAGGATTGTTGAAGGGAAACCTTAGAGAGTCATGGCCTAAAGCTATTTTCAGAGTGATAGCCTAAAGCTATTAACCTATCCTTTTGTAACCTTTCAGCTGTTATCAATCAAAATTCGAGCTTTAATCTTTATTTACTTGCATTATTAAATCAGAATTAAAAACCCAGAAAATCCAGTCCATTACACCCTACAACCTTTTCACTCAAAAGCGGCAGGATTATTCAACACTTTAACGTCAAAGGGCATCAAAACAAGCATACAACATGCAATATGCTAGGATTTGGATATGAAAACAGGGTATGCCTGCAGAAAAAACAGAAATAGAAGATAACAGCTAAGGGATAAGTGTATTGCAACCAGAGTAATCACAATACAGGGGCCTTCTTTCGAGAGGAAGGTTCTCTCCACAACTCACTTCAACAAATTCTGAATACTCTCCCCCTATCCCATTAGCACTATTTAATATGGCAATTAAGCCTAACAAACTCAAGCAACAGCTAATACAGGGAATCAAAATAACAACCAAATAACAAACTTTTTTTAACGAGATTTGGTGTTATAATGAACGTCTATGGAATTCTATAGTTTCATCCCCAAAACACACCAAAAATAAGATCATTTTGTACCATTTTTGCTACTAATAACTAACACATATATAAAACTATAAGAGCATTGGAAAAAATAGCCACCAACCTTTGAATTTGAACTCTTTTTTGAGGAGCAAACAAACTAAATCTACAATTCCTACAAATGATCGAATAAAAAATATAAAAATTAAAAACCTTAGGGTTTATGGTTAATTAATTGAAACTAAATTAAAAAAAAAATAGGTGGAAGGCATACCTGCTAGTCAGTGGGTGGTGTAAGTCGTTGGGTGGCCGGCGGGTGGGTGGTCTGAGGCGGTGGATCTAGGCGGCTAAGCAATTAAGGGTTAGGGTTAACAATGTTTTTTTAAAAGCGAAAAAAAAGGAAAAACCAGAACCCTAAAATTACGAAATTGAAAACCAAATCAACGACAAACCCTAGATTGAAAAGGAATTCGGTAGATTAAGAAGACCACATTACCTCGAAGCTGCTTCAATGGAGGTGAGAAAGCTCATAATCGGCTTCAATGGAGAATATAGAGCACGAGTTTAATGGAGGCCAGAGATATGGAAAGAGAAGGAGGTGTTGCTTCAATGGAGTGAGAAAGCTCGTAAACCACTTTAATGGAGAAAGTGAAAATTCGGGATGGTGGAAGAGAAGGCGAAAACAAGAGGGAAAACAGAAGATGTTAAAACGGGGGGAAAGAAAGAAAGAAGAAAAAAGAAAGAAAAGCAGGAGCCCGGTTTTTTTTTTTTTTTTTTTTTTTTTTTTTTTTTTTTTTTTTAAATTTCGCACCGGTGCGAAAAAGATGATTTCGCACCGATTTATTAGGAACCGGTGCGAAAAGTATTTTCCCCAATCCCGCCCATTTCTTTTCCCACCGTTTTTCAAGAACCAGTGCGAAAAGTGTGCTGCGTAATTCATTTTTTCTACTAGTGATTAGATGGCTTAATTGTGTATTGGACACAGTTGTAACACTATCAATTGTGTTCTCCCTATGTTTATCAATGTGAAACCAAGTTTCATACTTATTTAATCATGGTTTAGTATTAAATAAAATGTCCAAGATATTTTATGAATTTCAATGGGTTTGTCAATGGGTTTGATGAATGAAACCCCATAAGTTAACTGAATTCATAAAATTTTTAAGTTCCTAATCCAAGTCGTTAAACTGTACATAAACGACTTATTGAAAAGGATTAGCATATAAGATTAATTGATAGTGCAGTTTCATGGGCTATGGGAACATGGAGATGTTCAGTCAATTATATGGATCTGTATGGTTGACACATGATTAAACCGACCTACTTAGAAGTTCTGAAAACTTCGCATTTATATTAGTGGATTCCTAAGACATGAGTGGAACACTACTTAGCTCAATGATTAGTGTAACTTTGATGTTGTCAAACGTCATGCCGTAAAAGGGGACTATAAAGGCAACACTCGGGTTGTACTAAAAGTTGAGTGGGAGTTTTGGTTGCCACAAGACTGAAAACGACTCTCCTATGTTAGATAGGATGGGTGTCTTGGCCTCTTGAAGAGTAAGGATTGGAAATGCATGGTCGTGCTAAAATGGATTATAAGATAATCATTTGTTTAAGCAATTCGAACTCGGATTTCAAGAAATGATTTGTAGACTAGTATGAATGACATAAAGATGTAATCATACTATCAAATTAATTGGACACTAAGAGACTTAAGGAATTTGAAGATTGCACGCTTGTCTCAGACAAGTGGGAGATTGAAGGAAATGTGTCCTCGACTCTCGTGCAATTACTAATATAATGTGGATCGTATTATGAAGATAATAAGTTCGTTTAGTTGGGTCGTCTTTACGTCTTGCTAGAGACCAATATTGATCATTGGGTTAAACCAATGCCAACTAAATGGATTCTATGAGGTCACACGTTATAGTGTTAGGTCGAACAAGAAAACCGAGTCCAAAAGTTGGGCTTAGTGAATGACTGGCCATAAGGAGTAAGAGAGGAATAAGTCTTGCCCTAATTGGATAATATGATTATATAATAAAGGGCTTGGGGAAAAATAATACAGACGTTCATCTTTCACAAAAGAAACAACGTAATATTTTTCTCTTCCTCTCCCTCTACAACCGGTTAGAAGTTCTCCATAAAAAAGGAGATTAATCTCTCTCGTCCAACTAGCATTGGTGGAGGTTTGATCTACGCTTGTGGACCAATAATACAAGAGCAACAATTGGGGCTCTAATCTCCGTAAGAAGGTTGAAGAAAGCTTGGGAATTCACGTGTCAAAGGTTAATTCGAAACTATTATGCGATCCTTTATTTATATATGCATGAGATCCTGTTTAGATGCGTATGAATGAGATTCATGATATTCCAATTAGAGTACCTAACACCCTACAAAACACTCATTCAAATCAACCAACACTTGGTTCATGCTTGCACCTTTGGGTCGCAGTAGATGATACACACATCATAGCAATCTCCAAGGCCTTCGTTACAGACTTGGTGTTGAACTGTCCTTGTAATCTCTTTAACGAAGTATCATGAAAAAAATCATATCTAAAGTTAAGACTTTAGTCGAAGCGAATGGATTTATGCATGTGTTGGCATGGGTGCTAGTTAACACTATATACCAATGACAAACTGTTGCCCTTGATGTTTTGATGGTAACACAAGTCAAACTTATGATTGGACTAATGTCTTTATAAGCTGTGTAGTTTGGAGATTCAAGTTGCAGAGTTATTCGAGACAAAGGAACTAGAGCTCAAAAAGCAAAAGACTGGTTGCAGTGTTCCTTTGCAGGAACGGAAGCTTCGGAGTAGAAGCGAGAGAATGAAGACTCATAGTAGAGGCTTCTTAAGAGAATTGACATAATCTAAAATATTTTTATTTTAGGTTTTATATAAGTGAAAATAATTTGGAGTTGGATACTTAGTAGAATGCGCATAATATTTTGTTAAAAGATAGAATTTAAATATTGCTTGATTATAGGAAAGTTAGTTTTGAAAATTATCTTTTTCTGATTTATTGTTTAAAAGAATATCTTCTTATTTTTGGAAAAATATTCTTCAAAACTATTTTGCATTAACTCCCTAAACTTGCGCTACTGGTGTTTGATTGAGTCCTCCACTAAACGAGGAAACTGCTTCTCAATGGTTCAACGTGCCCTGAGTTTTAGGACATGATTGAAGCACTGGAAGTGGTGGAGAATAGTGGTGTTCATGTGTAGCAGTAGTGGCGTAAGTGGAGTGCAAAATAGCGTTTTAATCAAGCTACGTTTTCCTATAAATATAGAAGTTGTTTTCTGGTAAACTTCACCTTGCTCATTCATACTTTTTATTATCTTAGTTTTCAAAAAGAGTCAAGAGTCGCATTCTACTTTAGTTGATAACTTTCTTATTTTCTTTCATTAGATTATTTCTTTCTAAGAGTTGTAATTAAGGATTGGGAGTTTAGTTTAAGTGAACTTTAGAGAAGTCATAAGAGTAAAAGAGAGAAGAGAAAGAGAAGAGAAGAGCAGTAAGTTGAGGGACTTATTGCTGGGAACTCTAAGTTCGTTGTGGAACTTGGAGATAGAGTCTTTAGCTTGTAATAGGTTGATTGCCCTATTCTAGTAAAGAATCTTTCCTAAAATCCCAAGTGATCGTGGTTTTTCTTTTTGTTAGGGCCAAGAAGTTTTCCATGCTAAAATCTCTTTGTGTGACTTTGAGTTCCTTTAACTTAGTTTTTACATTTCCGCAAAAAGTTGTCAAATTCCTCTCATACTAAAATTCACCCCCCCTCTTGTAGTATTCTTCTTAAGTAACATAAACGCTACAATACGATTTCTAATATTAATTGAATTATAATATAATCTTTAGTCTTAATATATATATTTTGACAATTCAAACATTAAAGTAAAACTTTAAAGAAGTATCACAATACTGGGAACTTATTTAGGAGCTTATACACAACAATTCAATTACAGAAACATATAGTAGTACATGGATACTGATAATAGGTTTCAATAGAAGAGTTCTTCTATTTCAAAGATCAAAGTGATTTTCCGACATCATTTCAGGTAACTACCTTGCTGTTGGACCCATTTCAATCGATGTATCGGGAATAGCAATGTCAGTAGTAGGACAACCATATTCATGGCTGTCCATCTCTCTATTTTTTCCTTGGGAAATCTCGATCGCTAAACAATCATTCAGATCACTCAACACTTGGTTCATGGTTGGCCTTTGGATTGCAGTAGATGATACACACATCATAGCAATCTCCAAGGCTTTCCATGCAGAGTTGGTGCTGAAATGTCCTTCTAATCCCTTATCGACAATAAGTTCTATATCCCCACTCTCAAGCTTAGGAGTAGTCCATGCAATTATGTGTATGGGTTCAGCATTATTGCTTTTCACAATTGGTGATTGCCCTGTGATGAGCTCCAACAAAACAACCCCGAAACTAAACACATCGCTCTTCTTATTAAGTCTTTGAGTGCTATAGTATCTGTAACACAAGACATTATGATAATCACTCGTCATACTAGGAATTCAATTCAATAGTCTAGTATCTCTTTCACAGGCTTATAAATTACACCGCATAATATAAAAGCATCATAACTCTTTTTATTAGAGAGAGGATAGCATGCAAATGGATTGCAGTACAAATGAAATCAAGTATGAGAATTTTAAACTTACTCTGGATCAACATAGCCATGTGTTCCCATAACGTTAGTATTCAGACCACTTTCAGTACTTTCAGTAGAGAAACTTTTGGAGATGCCGAAATCTGAAATCTTGGCATGCATGTTCTCGTCTAATAGAATATTGGAAGTTTTCATGTCTCTGTGTACTATAGGAGGTTTACACCCACTGTGCATATACTCCAAACCTATAATTACAATATTGTTATCATTTACAATGTATAATCAAACAATATCAAAAACATTTTCTCAAATGAAATTACAGTGATGCATATAATATAATCAATTGACCTTGTGCAGCATCTATGGCAATTTGTAGTCTCTCTTTCCAGCATAAAACCTTAATATTTTTATCTGCACCTAACAAATGATCATATTTTGTTATTACATTATTCATGCATTACCGTACAAATTAATGTCGTGGTCACAGTACTTTTAGTAGTTTGTTAGCAATGTTTACCTGATATATATTGTTGCAGGTTACCATTAGTTACATGTTCATAGATGAGTGCCATGGTTGCGCCTTCCTCACAATATCCTATGAGAGAAACAAGACTTCTATGATGAACTCTTGTTAACAATTCAGCCTGCCATTTAGAAAAAAGAATTGTTATATATTTTGTTGTGGTAATTTATATGATGCGTGGATTATGCTTTCTTTTGTATCAATCTCAACTTTAAATATTATACCTCTGTACGAAACAACTTTAAACTATGAGTGGATGGATTTATCATTTTAACAGCCACAAGAGTGCCATCTTGTAAGGAGCCTTGATAAACTGCTCCAGATCCTCCTTTTCCAATAATTGTTTGGAAATTATTTGTCATTCTCATCACTTCCGCGTATGTGAAACTCCAACTCTCAAGCTTTAATGCTGCATTTTTTATGTATCTTGCTAAATAATGAAAAAACATAGCGTAAGCTACTGCTATAACTACAAACAAACCAAAGAAAAAGCATAGTACTAAAACTAGACCTTCCTTATTAACTTATTGCATTTCACATAATAATTCAAAACAGGCTTTTGCAGTCTTTCCTTCAGATTTGATATATAATCCGCATGCATTTTCTATTGCTCAAGAATGCAATCAATTTTGACAAAACTAGAGAATCAATATATAGCTTGAATGACACATTTTATAAGTTTTTTGTTGATGATTCCATGACTACGCTCATTATATTTTTCTAAGGCTCCATATTGCATTGCAGTGTGATTTCAATGTTACTAGACTTAAATAATGGTGTTATAATTAGCCAGTGGATCATTGCTTCGATCTAGAGCTATTCCTGATTTCAAGATTTTAATTATGAATGATTTCAACCACATTATTTAAGGTGAAAGGAATTCAACTTCTAAAATTGGTATGATGTCTTTAGTTTAAATAATTTATACCCTTAGAATAAGTACCGAAAACTTTAATATACCTGCTTTCTTCCTTTTAAGTATACATATCAATATTGCCATTGAAATAAAGATGAATGTTATACATGCTGTTGAAGACAATATAACCACCATCTTCTTTGAATTCTTTTTCTTACACGGGTTTGACATACACACGTCTGGATTACCTTCTAATCTGGGAAAAGGATACAAAGTTGGGAGGTGGAATAATGTTAAACATGTCTGATATGATAAAAATTATACGTGATAGCATGGAATATAACTTAACCTACCTCAAAATTATAGAGCCATCTTCCACCTTTTTGCTCAGTGCTATCGGAACTGGACCAGTGAGCATATTACTTCTCAAATCTCTGTTATAGAAGAATTCGACAAGGTCAACTTCATGCATATCTCAAGTCTTGGGGAGTTGGTTCAGCAACTTTACAAACTTACATAGTGTGCAGAGATGGCATCTTAGCTAGAAAATCAGGTATTACCCCTGTAAGATTGTTATATGAAAGATCCCTGAAGCAACAAAATTCACAAGGTCAAGAACACCTATCACACCACAAAACATGTCATTTCACGTGTATTAGCGTCAGATGCTCCATGTCATGTCATTTCAACTTACAAGTAGGTTAAAGCTGTAAGAGCAGACAATGAAAGGGGTATATCTCCAGCCAATCCTCTGAAAGTCAAATTCCTGGCATTCAATTCATTTTAAGTAT
Organism: Chenopodium berlandieri; assembly: GCA_034703905.1. Lineage (NCBI taxonomy): Eukaryota > Viridiplantae > Streptophyta > Magnoliopsida > Caryophyllales > Amaranthaceae > Chenopodium > Chenopodium berlandieri. Next base: position 14,154,496 of record CM068293.1, read on the forward strand.
AGATACTAATATATTTATCATGTCAAATCATTGCGTAACTTCAAAAAGGATATGTTTAGACTCACAAAGAAGTTATTCGAGGGGATTCATGATCATTGCTGCTGCATTCTAATCCATCCCAAGGAACATAAGGTAGACAAGGATCCCCTTGCCAACTCTCCGGCACTGAGTAGTTCATCTTGATGTTCATAATGGCATTAACTGGTAATAACGAAGGCATATATAAGTAGTATTATTGGGAAAAAAAATAACTCATTGATGAAATAAAAACACACTAATATAAGAATTCTTTTTTTTTTTTTTTATAAGCCTTAGCTTACCATCATTCTGATCTGTTGGTAATGCTGAGAGGTCCACTACTTCATATATCTCAAAAGCGTTGAGAATGGGAGGGAGTTTCGACCTTTTTGTTTTCGTAATGTGGAACACAATGCCAGATCCATTAATCAATGTTATTACAGGAGAAACAATGGTTAACGGTTGCAAATATTTAGGACTAATCATTTCTGACTGATATTTTCCAGGTATTGAAATAGTAAACTCTCTTGATTCATTGCTTCCCAGCTTCTGAATTTCAGCAAAGTGCCAGTAAACACGTACTAATCCAGTATTTGAGGATCCCATATTCCTAGAGTAATAACTTAAGGGGATAGTGCTATTAACAGGAAAAGCAACTGTCTTTAAAACTGAAGGTGGTAACTCATAGCGATCGATGAACGTAGAATCCATTGATTGACTAGTATTTAAAGAGCCCCATAGTCGTTCCTGCTTAAAATTAGCTGGCTCTCCGCTCCATACTCGATCATATGGATCATCAGCTACACTGAAAATTGAACATACAAGTGTACAAGATTTCTATATTGTGTTAGCCATAATGATCAAAATAGAGGCAGCAATAGAACCTAAAATGAAAAAGTATGTATTTCTAGATTCTTAATAAATCGTAATACTATCTATTGTTTCATTTTTATTTTTATTTTGCTTTGATTTAGAATTTGAGGGAATTTTCCAAATTTTCCCATTATATGATATAAATTTAATAATAAGTTTGTTAATTTACATAAACTTTTCAAAAAAAAAAAAAAAAACACTTTTCCAAGTCATTATTACTTGATTTTCGTGTGCTCCCGGTTAATGGACCTACTCTATGTCTCTATCACTCCCTTTCTGAATTTTTAAAATGTTAATTTTCCATAACTTTCAATAGAGTGCAACTAGGCGCATATTTGCTATTTATTTGGGATGCATATAGGAGAGCTAATTGGTAAATTCAATTAATTTTTGTGATTTTTATTGCTACAATGATATTTTTAATTTACTATTATACTTATAGTGGTATTTTTAATATACTATTATACATGTATTTTATACTACTAGAGTATAAGTTATTTTAGTAGTACTATTTATAACCATTATAGGTAATAATGGTACAATATTTGTACCACTAGAAGAAAAAAAAAATTCACCACTCTTTTGTCTTATATCTGCCATTTACTTGCCATGTAAATAACAGTTATGCGTCAATACTTAACCCCTTCCAAAGAGTATTTCCTGTTAAGTCTAATTAGGTATTCATCCACATTTACACCAATTGAATAAAAATAGGAAGTTCAGTTCTCTGTTATTTAGGTACATATAAATATATAAGTATTTAATAAATATAGTCAAAAGAGATCAATTTTATTTTGTCTAAATGATCAAAATTTATTTTTTTATTTTATTTTTTTGGTTGGTAAGGAGAAGGGTCCTATCAGATCAGAACCTCTCACAGGTTAAATAATGATCAAAATGAGTGCTCTAAGAATACTAGATTCTTTGTATACATTGCTAACAATCAATTAATCATAATAATGTTCAAAGATATGAGTTGTCAAAGATGCATAATTATTTAACCAAAAACACAAAGAGAAACAAATGGAGTACAGAGTATCAAATTTAAGTGCGTGTGATTTGTGCGTAAAATAATAAAATTTGTATGGACTAAAAAAAGGATTAATTGTATTTTACCACCCCTTAAAACACTCTATTTTGATTTAACCATATGTTTTTTCTTTTATTACATTTAACCATCCACAAAAATGCAAAAAATTACATTTTAACACCTAACTAAAATTATCGATTTTCATACCAAAAATTGCTCTATTAAAGTTTTTGGCGTTATTTTGGTTCTTTTGGTCCAATTTAAATTCAAAACAACCAAAGAAAGTACCGAATGAAATTGCTTCACTTTTTGTATGCCACGTAAATCGATGTAATTCGTTATTAGCACACAAAACAAGGCATTTCTCAATAACATTGTTTTAATTTTGACCACAAATCAAACATATAGGGTCAAAATGACCTCAAAACCTTAATAGAGCAAGTTTTGTCACAAAATACGACGTTTTAATTAAAAAAATGGAACCTACAGTTAGGAGGTGTTGAAATCTACTCTATCCGTTTTTTTTAAAGCTACACTTGCTATTTTCGTCCTTTAAAAAAATATAATAATAAAAAAAACTGCACTTTCTCTTTTGAAAACCTTTACATTTGGATAATACTAACGGTCCCCACTCACTCTTACAATCTTTACCCACTAATGGTCCCCACTCACTCTTACAGTCTTAATTTATCATTTCTCATCCCTACAATGGTCTCCATTCTCATTCACATCACTTTACTTTTCAATAAAAATAATAACCCATTATCTTTTTTTTACAATTTTTTATTATCTTATAATTATCTACCCTACTAACATTTTACATAATATTTTATTAAACATCCTAAAACTCTGCATTTAAAAAAAAACGAAGGGAGTAACATTTTGCGATATGATTTTTAGGGTGGTTAAATATAATAAACAAAAAAACGAAAGGTTAAATCAAAATTGCTAGGTTTCTTTCATTGGTGGTATAAGATACAATTTTTCCTTAAAATATAATTTTGTAAATTCAAGTTAAATGGAATTAGAAATCAATGAACAGCATTGTGTAATTACCACCGTTGTCTCTAAAAGTTTTGTTGTATGCCTTTTTTTTTTTTTTTCTTTCTTTCTTTCTTTTGACAATCACTCTAATTATATAGGAAGAACTTTTACAGATAAATTTAATATAAGCATTAAAATACAATTTTTTTTTTTTCATAAGCAGTGGTGTATGTAATTCGATGAAAGTAAACAAAGGAACAAAACACAGGTACCTTAATTGGAAATTCGAATAGATGCCAGCATCTATGCGCCTACGTGGATGTAGTGCACCATCACTAGAATTGTAAATAGAGTCGTTCAAAGGCTTCAACTCTAACGCAGAAATAAAAGGTGTGGTTGATCCTGTTTTCACCAAACATACATTTATCCAATCTTCCGGGGGAGTGTAGACAAGTTCAACATAAATCTTGTTGTTTAGGGAAATGGTTGTCCAAAAATGAACTCCAATATAAACATCAAATTCTGGTATGATGTTTAGGCCATCATAATTTCCATAGAGGAAACTAGCTCTGATTAAGTAGTATCGGTTCTTGCCTTGTAATGGTTTAAAGGTGTAACAATTTCTAATTCCATCTGGGAAACTTCTAACTGTGTTGTATATTTTCTCACCATCATCATTATAACTTGAGTAGGTGCTGTCGACTTCTCTATTTATTCCAGTGTTAATGAATCCGGAATCAGAAATATAATTTAGTCCTCTCGTATTGTCATATCGTGATTGTGTCGTCATTCCACAATCAATGCTGATGAAGCCTTCAAATTTTATATATTGCGAGGAAACCACCAAAAATTAAACAACCAGATGCATTAGCAGTGACCATGAAGTAAACACTAATTTAATATAGTAAAGGAAAATTCACTTTAATAATCCTAATTATTGACGATTTAATTCTAATAATCCCAACTAAAGATCATTATTATCTAATAATCTCAACTTTGATATGAGTTTGCCTCTAGTGGTCCCAACCGGTTAATACTCTAACGATCTGTTATAGTAGGTAACCATGACACGTGTCAACACATGATTGTTATAAAAAAAATTTAAAAAAAAAACCAAAAACCTTAACAACCACCACCCTCCCCCTTCCGCATCGTGAAATCCTAGGCCCAACCCCCCAACCCACCAAAAATCGATCGGCCGCCTCCCCTAACTCTTGAAAACGGCTGGCCAGCCCCTCCCAACCCCCAAAACCACCTAGCTGTCCCACAAACACCACCCAAACCACCCCCTCCATCGAAAACAACCCCCCATCCCTTCCCCCACCGTCGAAACCGCCCCTCCTCCCTTCCCCAACCCTCGAAAACCGTTCCCTCTAGGCGGCTTCGGGGATGTGAGAAGGGAGGGGGAGCGACACTCAAGTTTTTATTTTCCGGTGAAGGGGGAGGGAAGGGAGGAGAGTGGTTTAGGGGGTGGGGTGGATCGGCTGGGTAGTTTTGAGAGAGTAGGGAGGGCCGGTTGACCATTTTCAGAAGGTTAGGGGATGTGGCTGACCGGTTTTCGTTGGCTTGGGTTGGGCCTAGGGTTTCACGTTAGGGAAGGAGGAGGGGGTGGCTGGGAAAGGGTTTTGGGTTTTTTTTTTTAATTTTAGAACAATCACATACTGACACGTGGCTTTGAAAAAAAATATTGTACCCTTTCAGCAAGTTACTGATTGGAACTACTAATAGAGGCAACCGATAGCAAAGTTGGGATTATTAGATAATAATCCTTAGTTGGGATTATTAAAAGTAAATCGCCCATATTTGAGATTATTAATCAAAGAGAATTTTTCCGCAAATAAGGCATATAGCAATTATTTCCACTATCCACCCTCATCAATTTATCTTAGTTCTTGACTTTTGCACGTAAGGCTCTTTTACATGAATACCCCAATACGTAGAATATATAACTAATTATATCTTTTTATTCCTAGGGTTAAAAATCAGTGTAATTTTCATGGCAGAAGTTTTTAGCAGCATAATGCAAAAACTTGCTCTGAAGTGAGAACAGAGAACCACAGAGCAGAGGAAAATAATACATACAGCAAGATTTGGATTGAGTATACTGTAGTATATATCAAGATATGTGTGCTTTAATTTTGCATGTTGCTTATTTATATTTTTGATTGGGACAAAATGAGTATAAAAATGTCATGTGAAGCTATTAGTTGGAAATTTTATCTATGGTTGAAAATAAATATATGAAAGCTTAAAAATATAGGTAGTACTTGCAATAATTTAAAACATCATAATAACTAATTGAATGTATAAGCTACTAAGCAAGTGATTAGGAGAATAATTATACCTGCAGCAACTCTTTTATTTGCTAACAAAGTCCAATTTGCAGCATCATCAGCAGCCAAGGAGAAAAGTAATCCATAATTGTAAATCAACAAGCATGGCATTAGTATGTTGATGGTCTTCAAGGCCATAACCCAAACCCACGGCATATAATTTTATTTTATTTTTTTGAATCAATAATATTTTTTGGACTAAAAAGTTTCTTAATGTACATTCAGGCAATCAGTTACGTTGGCATGCATATAATCTCTATCAGCATGGACTTATATGAGACTCCAGGCCACTAATTTCCTATTGACTTGACTTTGAACCTTCTTTCACCACTCGATAAAAATTATATTTACAATTCAGTTGTATTCTTGTTTTGGTGCGTCAAGTCATGAGAACTATGCGTTTACTCGTACAATTACGACTTGGTAAATGGTAATGTTAACACGTATGACAAATTAAAGAGACTAAATGCCCACATGCAATAGTACGTACGCTTACCATAAGAGCTTTCTGTCTTTACTCTTTAGCGTGGGCTCTACTCTAAGGGTGCAGAAACCGTGTTTATTCTAAACCCCTATTAAACGACCAAAAGCGAACTTTTTCTGTGGTAAACAAGACCGTGTTAAATGGGCAGCTCTAACATGTTAGTCAACCCAGGAGGCAAGACTGTGTTTATGTCCAAGAACGGAGCCAGCAGGAACTAAAACTCAAGGGGGCCAAAATGTTTATTTCCTTCGTTCTGTAACAATCTCAATATTTTGACTTTTACACTATTAATAAGTTTACTTTAATTATAATTATTACTAATATATAAAAGCATATGCCAATCTGCCATATAATTTATTTTAAGATTAGTTTTTATGTATTTTTTCATTATACTAGTTGTGGGTGCACCCGCAACGCGAATGCCCCCAATTTGGTGAAATTAAACTTAAAATAGAGAATGTGCCGTTTTTTTTTTTTTTTTTTTATCATTATAGCGGTATGTAAAATTTTTTATCATATCAGTCTTAATCTTATTAGTGTGGGACGCATATGTCAAAAAAAATGGAAGAAATTGTATTGTTATGTTTATTTTAGGAAAAAAAAGGTAACAGCAACAATTTATATTGGAAAAGAGGATAACATCATTTAGTAATGAAGTTTACCATTGTTTATTATCAAACTAAAAAGTGGATGATTAGATATAGTGTAGCTTAGTATTTTAGTTGGATTGACTAAATATAATATTTTGTGGCAAAATATCGAAAGTGGATATAATTAATTTTGAGGCTGATAATTTAGTTGCTTAATTGACTATTACATAAAAAAATGTTGTTAGATCAAATTAAGTTAGGAGGTTGTAAAAATAGTATTGAGTTTTGTTAGGTTTTGGGCCTAGTTTTGAATAGTAGATTATTTGTGTTTGGTTACGAATTGTATTTTTTATTTTTTTATTTTTATGTCTATCTTTTGTTTATGTCTAGGTCAAGGTTGTAATATACGTATCTAATTTAGGGAGTGTTATTTTTTTTTTTTTTACTTAATTAAAAGTACAATTTTATACACTAATGTAATGAGACTTCATAAATAAAATAAAGAGTGTATATGAACTTGATTTCTGATCATAATAGGTATACAACATGATAATGTTTAGCTAATTATGAAATGTTGCTAAGGAATTTGTCTTATAATAATATTTGTAGCTTTTTCTGGGAATTTATGTTTTTGGTACATTGAGCATTTTAAGTGATATCAGAATAGATTTATACAAAATAGAATAGATTAATACCTAAACATTGTAAAATAAATGTGTTAAATAAAATAGAGCTATTTGTAATTTAGAATAGTACATAGATTTCCATACTGTATTATAACCTAGGCACTTCCAGAATTTTTTTGCCTTACTTTGTATTTCCTTTAATTGTTTTCCAAGTATGCGAAAGAAGTTTCCTGGTTGTTATGGGCATTGTTAGGTGTTCTTGAGGTGAAGGCATCATTTTGGTTTTGCATCTACAATGGTAATTTAATAAGTAGAAGTGAGAAAATCTGAAGTAGTATTTAGAATATTTGGGAACTTGAGAGACTAATGACTGAAAATTTCGGTTTCTAATACTTATAGAAAATGACTATTGTTACTATCTTGGACTCTTTACCATCTTAGAATTTGAATGATGCTTTGGTAGCAATTGATTTGAGGAATTAATGGATATTTTGGTATAGAATTAATTGTTATAACAAATAAATTAGCATGTATATAATACATATTTATAGACTTAATTAAATTGTATAATACGATTTATTTAGATAAATATTTAGGGTAAAATATGGGAAGTAGATAAAATATAATTTAGATTTCCATAACATTAAGTGGGTAATAAAAGATTATGTGAAAAATAATCTTGGTATATAATAAGTGGTAATAAGCTTATAAGTTAGATATATTATTAGTATTAAAAAAGGTATGTGATTTTTTTTTTTTGTGGTTTTGTTGATATTATAATTATATCCAAATTGTTTTTATGGTTTTGTTGATATTATAATGTCAATTCATGTTAGATTCTCCTTTATCCTTTTATCACTTGCCTTGAAGTTCTTCATATCTCTGCTTCACTCATTGTCGTTGTGTACCCTCTCTTTTTCTAAGCCAATTGCTCTGTTTTTCTTATGTTATCTTACTTAACTAGCCTTTCTCTCTCTAAAGATATAATTGCCCTAATTTTCTTAAGTGATCTTTCTTAAGTGGTCTCTCTCTTCTAAACGTATTGACTTGATTTTTTTAAGGTCGTGCTTGGATTGGGGGTAATATATTAAGGGGGTAATAGAAGTCAAACTTGAAAAAATATAAATAATTAGAGGTGTTGTAACTACCAGTAATTTCTTGCGTGGACCTGGTCCATTATTATTGTGGACCTGAGATTTATATACACGCAGAACTAACGTTATTTGGAACATAGTGACCGTAATTTTAACATAGTAACCTTTATTAAAACTTGTGTAACCTTTAATGTTATTTCTGTTTACATCTCCAAAAATTAACCTCTTATAGCTTTATAATGTCACAATCGCTTATATTTCAACATAAGAACCTTTATTTTAATGTAGTGACCTTTTTTTATTAATAAAACAATCATAATATCTCTAATGTAAGTGGTCCACAATAAATTTGTGTGAACCGGGTCCATTTAAAAATTTGTAATGAACTACATATATATATTTTTCTTTTTCTAGATAATGTAACATTTGGTTATATATGATATTAATTTTATTTATTTATTTATTGTTATTGCATTTTTATTAACGGTTATTGAAGCTGAATCAATAAGAAATTAAATATTTTTTTTAATGGGCAATAATTTATCATCAAATTTTAATTTTACAACTCATGATCTTGTTGAATTGTATGTAGCCTAAGTATAGGTCTACAAAAAAAATTCAGCAACAAAATTTGTTGTTGCTGAAGTAAAAATGTTTTTAACAACAACTATTATTGTTGCGAAAAATTTCTAAGTACAGTCCAAAAGAAATAATTTTCGCAACAAAATTTGTTGTTACTGGAGTAAAAATATTTTTAACAACAGCTATTATTGTTGCAAAAAACTACTAATCACAAACCTGGTAATATTAAGATTTGACAACAACTACATTTTGGCAACAAAAATGATGTAGCGAAAGAACTATTTTTGGCAAAGAAAGTAATTCGTTGCAAATACCTTTGGTAACGGCATCATGGATAACAAGCCAAAGTTGTTGCCAAAAATTCAAACTTGTTGCCAAAGATATTTTTAGCGACAACTTATTTCGTTGCCAAAAAGCAAATTTTTGTAGTACGTATACTTGACACAGTTCCCTTTCGTCCGTCCCACAATACATGACACGTTACTAAATACGGAATGGGATCACTAATAAAATAATCTTTTTCCACATTTTCTCTCTCCTCACTACCCCCACCACACCCCCACTTATTATTTTATTGCAATATAACAATACAAATCGAGAATCTTTTATACAATAAACAAATGTTTTAAATGGACTCACTTGTAGTTTTCTTAAACTACGTGTCTACCCCAACGTCTCAAGTATTATGGGACGGGGGGAGTATCATTATCAATAAGTATAAAGTATAACAATTGAATATTAATAAAATATTCATTAGACAATTCCAACAGTACTATACACACAAGACTATATTGTTTCATATCTATGTTACTCTTTAAAGTGAACTCCCATTTATGATTGGGAATTTTTGTTTCCAAAAATACCCTTCTTTACAATTACTTATTTACTAACAAAACTATTTATTTTAACAGTTATTGAATTACAAATAATTAATAAAATTATTAAAAAAAATATAAAAAAAAATTGACGGTTACTTTTTTAATAAAAAAAACCAATTTTTTCTTAAAAACATGCGGTTATCTCACATTATCCATACAACAATTAAGCATTGCTTAGCAACTGATTTATAAAAATAAAGAAAAACAAAGCATTTCTTTACAACGTGACCTCCCCCCTACTATCAAATTAGTGGTAAACTTCCTTCGGAAACAAAATATGTGAAAACATTAACCGCTCATTCTTTCCTCATCTAAACTCTAAATTTTTCATTCTTCACTTAATATTAGTTCCTATATCTCATTTACAAGATTTACAAGATTACAGAAGAAATGTAAAGTAGGTACAAAGTATTTACTTATTTTTTGGTTTCCAATTACAAGAGAAGTTTTTGCTAGAACATTATGATTTCGTTACATTCAGATTAATCATTTTCATCTTCTTTTATTTGTGGGATATCAGTTGCATACGCTTCTTTCATGTATTTGAACCCGTACTCTAAATTTTAGAATGTGAAGGCAAGGATAAATAGATTATACGAAATTCAACATGTCAAAAATAATAAAAAGATTTGAAAGATTGCTCTTATGGATGCTACGGTATGTAAACATTTTTTTTTATACTTTCTCTTTACAGTACATTCTTATTTTATTATTTTATTTTGTAAAATATAAGATATGATTGAGTGGTTAGGTCAGGATCTATGAAATTTTACTGTTTATTATCTTTCTTTTGATCCATATCATCAAATAATCTATCAAACCAAGTTTTTACAGTGCATTTGTTATATTATTCCACAATTACATACTTACTCATTTCTATCTATTTTCTTAAAGGATGAATTGGACTCATTCAAGGTGTTATATTTATAAAGGATGTTGATAAATTTATATACGAAGTACTCCATGTAAGGAAATGATTGGGTAAATCCATGTTTCTCACTGTGAGTTACATAATTGTATCTCACAAGGCAGGTTTTTGTACCACCCTGATTTCAGTGGTACTTTTTATAAGGGGGTTCGTACCACCGTGACTAAAGTGGTATTAAAAAAGTTGATTTTATTTACCAATTTGCCATTGTGAGATACAATTATGTATCTCACTGTGAGGTAATGGGGCCTGCTCGAAATGATTAAGTACATTTGGAGGTCGGGGATAGTCGTGCACGTATTGCGTGCGCCTCTAAACTTGTGTATAATCACTATCATTGATTAATTGGTCAAAAATTCAAATTAGATAAGTGCATAGTGGGAAAAAAAATCAATGCACTCCCTCGGTTCCAACTAGGGATGTTGGGGTAGACACGTTGTTTAATAAAAATATAAGTGGATTCATTCAAAACATTTGTTTATTATATAAAGGATTCTCTTTTGTATTTTTATTTTTTAAGAAAACCAAAAGTGGGGGAGGTAGGGGTATTGGGGAGAGAGAAAATGTAGGATTTAATTGAGTTTTGGAGTTTGTAGTCCAAAGGAGAGTAAAGGAAAATATTTTTTTTATTGGTGGTCCCATCCCATATTTGACGTGTCAAGTATTTTGGGACGTACGAAAAATGGAAAATGTGTCAAGTATTCTAGGACAGAGGGAGTAACACTTAAAAGAAGAAGCTAAGAGTAATAATAATAATAATAATAACAATAACAAGTGTTCCTAATCAAGTGGAACTCTTTATGAATTACAAGTGCTAAATTACGCGCACATTCCAACATACACACAAGAATATAATGTTTAGGTTATTTTCGAAAAGTGTTTAGTCGGGTAAAGTAATTAAGCCTTAAATCAGTTAGGTCATCCAAATTAGATAAAGTGCATTTTTAATTTTGGGTCAGCTAATTTCGGGTATATTTCGGGTCGCTTCGGGTTTCGGGTCCGTTCGGGTGAATCAATTCGGATCAAGATCTGGTCGGGTCACTCACTAGTAGAGAAATGCTCATTTGCGTCGCCTTATTTGCGTCGCTTGTAGAAACAAACGAAGCAAATGATATAATTTTGTAGGGTTTCGTAGTGACCCGACACTACGCGGAAGGAAACCCACCAAGACCCGTCCCTTAATTAAAGCAGTTAACAAGCATAAATAAGTTAATCAAACAAGATTAAGAACAAGAATTATACCTTTGTAGCGTGCTTCGCTCCCAAAGAGCTCTTACTTCAAAATCCCGAAAAGACGAGATCTCCGACGGATCGTACCCTCGACCCGACCCGAGCGTCCTAAGTCTTGAAGGTTAGTCAAGACCCGGACAAAATAACTATGAGTTTTACCATCAAAGGTTTACTCTTTTCTAGAGTTGCCTTTTTAATTCCACTCAAGGTTGTATCAAATCCCAATACCAAGCTTGGTATTTATAGGGAAATGATCCCTTGATTTTTTATCCTCCACCAATGTAGGAGAATGTATTTTTGCTAATTAATTTATTTCTAAAATAAATAATTAAACAAAACTAATCACAATGCAACAAGTGTCAAATAGAGAGAGAGGGTTAGGTGAGGACCATGAATGGGTGGGGGGACCATTGCCTTGCTCCTCAAGGCTTTCCCAAAACCTTGGTCCCCACTCTCCTCATAAACCGCCTCACCCTAGCATGCTGCCCAGCAGCCAGCTAGCGTGCCAGCTGGCTGTGCTAGCTAGCCTAGCATGCTAGCACAAGCTCAGCAGCATCGCTAATGCTCGCTGGTGCATGCTGGCGCTAGTGCTGGCTGGTGCGTGCTGGCGCTGGCGCTGGTGCGTGCTGGCGCTGCTGCCAGCATCCCTCGCATCCTCGCTACTCGCATGGCCCAGCATGCGTGCTGCTAGCGAGCCACGCATGCTGGCCTCTTGCCACGCACCGCACTCCCACACCATGCGCACCACGCATCTCTCTCGCACACAGTGCCTAGCATGCGTGCTGCTAGCAAGCCACGCATGCTTGGCTTGACGTTGCTTGCTAGCTTGCCAGCCCCTCGCACACACTCTCGCACTCCCTCATGCATCAGCCTCGGCACTGCGCACTATGCACGCACATGCCTCGCCCAAGCACCATGCACCACGCATGCGCCAGTGCCTAGCACTAGCTATGCTTGGTGCGTGTGGTCCTGCCATGCCCCCAACACTATGCTAGGGTTGCTATGGCATCAGGCCATCCTAGGCCACGCATGGTTCGCCTAGGGATGCTGCCTGGGTTGCGATGGCGCCCAGCCATCCTAGGCCACGCATGGTGCGCCTAGTGATGCGTACAGGCCCTACGATGGGCTGCTGGCTTGCGATGGTGCCTAGCATCATGCTAGGGCTGCGACAACGCCTAGGCATGATGCTAGGGCTGTGCTGGCGCGCCTGGTGCTAGCGATAGCCAGCCATGGTGCCTAGCATCTGTAGGGTTTCGTAGTGACCCGACACTACGCGGAAGGAAACCCACCAACACCCGCCCCTTAATTAAAGCAATTAACAAGCATAAATAAATTAATCAAACAAGATTAAGAACAAGAATTATACCTTTGTTGCGTGCTTCGCTCCCAAAGAGCTCTTACTTCAAAATCCCGAAAAGACGAGATCTCCGACGGATCGTACCCTCGACCCGACCCGAGCGTCCTAAGTCTTGAAGGTTAGTCAAGACCCGGACAAAATAACTATGAGTTTTACGAATCAAAGGTTTACTCTTTTCTAGAGTTGCCTTTTTAATTCCACTCAAGGTTGTATCAAATCCCAATACCAAGCTTGGTATTTATAGGGAAATGATCCCTTGATTTTTCATCCTCCACCAATGTGGGAGAATGTATTTTTGCTAACTTATTTATTTCTAAAATAAATAATTAGACAAAACTAATCACAATGCAACAAGTGTCAAATAGAGAGAGAGGGTTAGGTGAGGACCATGAATGGGTGGGGGGACCATTGCCTTGCTCCTCAAGGCCTTGAAGAATATTGGTCCCCACCCCTCACCAAAAACCGCCACCTCACAAGAAGCTGGGCTGGCAGCCTGCCTTGGCTACCAAGGCTGCCAGCTGGCGCCTAGCACCAAGGCTGGGTAGCCAGCCAGCTTGCTGTGCTAGCAAGCAGTGCTAGCATGCACTTGGCCCAGCGCGCATCAGCCCTAGCACGCTGCGAGCTGCTGGGTGCTGGTGCTACTGGCCTAGTGCTGCACCTGCCTAGCACGCCCTCGCACACACACTCTCGCACATGGCCCCTCGCACATGGCCTTTCGCATTGCCAGCCAGCTAGGCTAGCATGCGCACACCCAGCCAGCCCTACGCATACAAGGCCTAGCATGCGTGCTGCTAGCGAGCCACTCATGCTGGGTTTGGTGCTTCTTGCTAGCATGTTGTGCTTGGTGCTGCCATGCGAAGGCACGCACGCAAGCACACAGCTAGGTGTTGCGAGAGCGCCTATGCACACACACGCACCCGTCCACACGCATCATTGCGATGCTGTGCGAGGCTGCTGTGCGAGGCTTGCGAGGCGAGGCTGCGAGCCACGCACGCACACGCACGCATGCCCTTGGCATTGCGATGGTGCTGTGCGTGGCGCCATGCCTTGCGATGGTGCCTGGGAAGTGCTGCGAGCTGCGATAGGCCACCATATGCACCCAGGCACCTGGCTAGCGCGCTGCTAGCTGAGATAGGCTGCCTAGGGCTTGTGGTGCCTTGCGATGGGCTGCTATACGCATGCCTAGGCTGCGATGGTGCCTAACACACCATGGTGCGCCTAGAACACACATGGTGCACCTAGGCATGCGATGAGCTAGCCTAGCCTAGCTACGGCTATGCTCATACTTGTTGCTTGTGATTTTGCGACGCTCGGTATCGACGCCCTAGGCTCGATTTCCGACGTCTGAATTTGTAAAACTCTGTCAACTCATTAAATCCTTTCGGATTAATTCGACGTCTCGGATCGAAGATTCGATTGGGTTCGACCCGAAGGGTTCAGTTAAGATTAAGCTGTAATATCAATTGTACCTTGATATTACTGATCGGAAGCGGCCTCCACCTAGGCATTCCGATCACTTGACCTTACTGAAGAATTAGCTCTGTAATAATTCTGAACCCTCTATCGGAAGAATACACTTGTTGGAAGGACACCATTCCTTTCAGCATCATGCAAGGGCTGCCATGACGCGCCTAGTGACTATAATGAGCTAGCCTAGCCTAGCTATGGCTACGCTCATACTTGTCGATTGTGATTTTTCGACGCTCGGTCTCGACGCCCTAGGCTCGACTTCCGACGTCTGTATTCGTAAAACTCTGTCAACTCATTAAATCCTTTCGGATTAATTCGACGTCTCGGATCGGAGATTCGATTGGGTTCGACCCGAAGGGTTCAGTTAAGATTAAGCTATAATATCAATTGTACCTTGATATTACTGATCGAAAGCGGCTTCCACCTAGGCATTCCGATCACTTAACCTTACTGAAGAATTACCTCTGTAGTAATTCTGAACCCTCTACCGGAATAATACACTTGTTGGAAGGACACCATTCCTTTCAATCTCCCACTTGTCCTTCCGGACAAGTGTGCATTTTGTGTATAGCTCATTTCCTTTGTCACTTAATGTTTCTTCGTGAACTGTAAGGTAAGATTCTTTGTCATCCTTATTACGTTCAGAAGTGTTTCTCGATCTCCGAGTTCGACTGTCAAATAAGCAGATGATTTCTAAAATCCATCTGAGCATGGCCATGCATTTTTCAGTCTCACTCTTCGAGCGGCCTTTTAAACAACAAAACATTTTCCCTATTGTTAGTAGGGGGACAATCTCAGTCTTGTATTGTAAGTTCTTCTTACTAAGAGGACATAGACTCCCGAGTGTTCCCGTTATGATCCCAGTTACGGCAGACGTTAGGAAACATCAAAGAACCTAGTACTCAAACAAGAAAACTTCACAGTACTCATGGTTTGAGGAAATAAGTTCCGATAGCCATAATGAGAAATGTACTTATGACAAAATTTTAAATTTTGTTAAAGTACTCTCATAGGTCTTATCCAGTACAGTTCTAAACTGTACCTGTGTAAATGATTTATGACTGTCACGTCCTCGCAGCACAAGAAACGGTGCTGTAAATCATACTAAACACTAATCTATTGCGGTCATCAATCGTCCATCTGTTAGATGACCTCGATTAGGGATACTTTTCGATTTAATATTCAATGTTCACTTAACAGGTGTTTCTTTATCCAAGACATGGTCTTGATACCCTGTTTTGAATATTTCCGTAAATCGAATGGACTCATTATTTAATTCTAAACCATAATTAAATAGTAATGGAGTGAATGATAATTTTGCACAAAAATTAATTACATTGTCTCAACGTGTTTGTTTAATGAATGGTTTTAGTACAGTGTCTTACATTAAATCAACCCTGTTTAATTAAAACACTTGTACAGGGAATATCAAAGCAAATCTCCAATATGCTTGATTCCCATTGCCTCAACGTGTTTGTTGTGTTTCACTTGAGGCAGAGGTTTAGTCAAAGGATCGGCCACATTATCATCCGTGCCGATCTTACAAATTCTGATTTCACCTTCGGATTTCCATTCCCTTATCATGTGAAATCGCCGTTGCACGTGTTTGACCTTCTAGTGTTCTCTCGGCACTCTGGCCTGAGCGATAGCTCCATTATTATCACAATAAAGGTCTATCGGTCCCTTGATTGAGGGTACAACACCAAGTTCACTGATGAACTTGCGAATCCAAACAGCTTCCTTGGCAGCTTCCGAAGCGGCCAAGTACTCGGCTTCAGATTTAGAGTCTGCAGTGGTGCTCTGCTTGGCACTCTTCCAGCTAAACGCTCCTTTATTCAGACAGAATATATACCCTGACTGTGACTTGAAGTCGTCTCTGTCAGTCTAGAAGCTAGCGTCGGTGTAACCTTCAACAAACAGTTCTTTGTGACCTCCATATACCAGGAATTTATCCTTGTTCCTTTTCAGGTACTTTAGTATATTTTTGGCCGCAGTCCAATGCGCCTCTCCTGGGTTCGATTGGTATCGACTCGTTGCACTAAGGGCATACGATACATCCGGCCTTGTACATATCATGGCATACATGATCGATCCGATTAGCGAAGCATATGGGATCTGATTCATTCTTTCTCGCTCAACAGGTGACTGCGGACACTGTTTCTTGCTAAGAGTTATGCCACGGGACATGGGTAAATGCCCTCTTTTGGAATTTTCCATGTTGAATCGAGCCAGTACCTTATCAATGTAAGTACTCTGGCTTAATCCAATCATTCTCTTAGATCTATCCCTGTAGATCTTGATGCCCAATATGTACTGTGCCTCTCCTAAGTCCTTCATTGAAAAGCACTTTCCCAACCAGCCCTTTACGGACTCCAATAATTTTGTGCTGTTTCCAATGAGCAGTATGTCATCGACATACAGGACTAGGAATGCAATATCACTCCCACTGACCTTCTTGTATACACAAGACTCATCTGGATTCTTGATAAAACCAAACTTGCTGATGGCTTCATCAAATCGCAGATTCCAACTCCTACTGGCTTGCTTTAGTTCATATATGGACTTCTTTAGCTTGCAAACCTTTCCAGCGTTGCCTGGATCGACAAAACCCTCTGGAGGTGTCAGATACACAGTTTCTTCCAAAATCCCATTAAGGAAGGAGGTTTTGACATCCATCTGCCATATTTCGTAATCGTAATATGCAGCAATCGCTAGAATGATCCGGACGGACTTTAGCATTGCAACTGGTGAAAAAGTTTCATCATAGTCAATCCCATGGATTTGTCTACAACCTTTTGCCACCAGTCTAGCTTTGTATATCGATACATTTCCATCTTTGTCTGTCTTCACTTTGAAGATCCATTTGCAACCAATAGGTGTGTAACCTTCGGGCAAATTCACCAAGTCCCAGACTTGATTTTCAGACATGGAGTCCATCTCGGATTTCATGGCCTCTTGCCATTTTGCAGAGTCGGGGCTCGTCATAGCTTGCTTGTATGTCGCCGGCTCATCACCATCCATGATTAGGATGTCCTGATCATCGGTTAAGACAATATCGAGGTATCTGTCTGGTTGAGATCTTTGCCGTTGCGACCTACGTAGGGTAATCGGTTGAGCATTTACATTGTCTGTTTGACTCTGACCAATCTTCTCAGATGCTTCCAAAGTATCTAGATTGTCAGTTTTTTCAGGTTGACATTGTTGCTCGTCCTCTCGAACTTCGTCGAGTTCAATTTTCCTCCCACTTGTCATTTTGGAAAGGTGATCCTTCTCCAAAAAGACACCATCACGAGCAACAAACACTTTGTTCTCGGATTTATTGTAGAAGTAATTCCCTTTGGTTTCTTTTGGATATCCCACAAAGAAACACTTATCCGATTTGGGGTGAAGTTTGTCCGAAATTAATCGCTTGACATATGCTTCGCATCCCCAAATCTTGAGAAAAGACAACCTAGGAGGTTTCTTAGTCCATAATTCATATGGAGTCTTTTCAACAGCTTTTGACGGAGCTCTGTTCAGTGTTATTGCAGCTGTTTGTAGCGCATGTCCCCAGAACGAGATAGGGAGTTCACTAAGACCCATCATTGACCGAACCATGTCTAACAAGGTCCGATTCCTCCGTTCGGACACTCCGTTCCATTGAGGAGTTCCAGGAGGTGTCAACTCTGAAAGAATGCCACATTCTTTCAAGTGATCTTCGAATTCATGGCTCAAATATTCGCCACCTCGATCCGATCGAAGTGATTTAATTTTCTTGCCAAGTTGATTTTCAACCTCTTTCTGAAATTCTTTGAACTTTTCAAAGGATTCAGATTTATTCGACATTAAGTAGATATAGCCATATCTACTGTAATCGTCGGTGAAGGTGATGAAATATCGGTAACCTTGCCTTGCGGGTGTGCTCATAGGTCCACATACATCCGTGTGTATTAGACCTAATAAGTCACTTGCCCTTTCTCCTAACTTGGAGAATGGTTGTTTGATCATCTTGCCTAATAAGCATCCTTCGCAATTTTCAAATGACTCTAAGTCAAATGAGTCAAGAACACCTTCTTGAAGAAGTTTCTTGATGCGTTTGATGTTAATGTGGCCAAGACGACAATGCCACAAGTAGGTTTGATTCAACTCGATGGTCTTAGTTAGTGGTATCAACTTTTGTCATATGTAAAACATGCAATTTAATTGAACATAAATTTGTAAGACAAACTTGAAACAACTATTGTCAAAAGTCTTACATTTGGAATTCCTAGGTGTCCAACACCATGGATATGTTCAAAGCATGATAAAACTAGAAATAGTTTAATTACATGTCATAGACAAAATAGTGCATGCAAGCACAACCGAAAAAATCATCTTCGTCGTCTTTTGTCCATGCACCAACACTTGATAAGCTTCTCACTTGGTCCCTGAAAAGGCAACATAAAGTGAGTCATACTTGGTATCCAATACCTTATGATAAGCTTAATCTACAAGTGTTTAAGGAAGATACCTGAGGTGGATGCTCCAATCCTCTCCTCCTCCTCCTTGAAGAGCTTGCATTCTCTTATGTAGTGGCCTTGCCCTCCACAATAGAAGCAACGCATCTTCTCTTTGACCTTCTTGAACTTCTTCTTCTTAGTTCTCAAGGGCCTTTCGGTCATTCCATAGGCGGTGGATCGGCTAAGGAGTTGCACCACCTCCTTGAAGGAGCGTGTCTCCTTTCCCGTAGCTATATGCACTCTAAGTTCATCATAGCCCGAGTGGAGCAAGCAAGATATGCCCCGCCATCTCATCATCTAATGAGATTCCGAGAAGCTGCATGTGTTTGAAGAGCCTAGTCATTCAAAGCACATGAGGTCGGAGGGCATGCCTGGTCTCAATTTGGCATTGTAGACCTTGGTCCAAAGCCGACGCCTTTCCTTATCAAGACAACCCACGTTTGGTGGCTTTATCCTCATGTTTGAGAGTGACCTAGTCAAGTCAAACACGAGTCCATCAAAGTTGCCATTGTCACTCTTGGTGACTCTTACATTGACAACATCCTCAAGTGCTTTGAGGAACATGTCCGGAAGGTAGGAAGAAAGACTTTTCTTCCAATCTTCCGGGATGGAATTATCCATGAGCCGTGAGACTTTCTTGCAGTTGGAAGACCATTCTTCATGAGCCTCATCGGTCATGATCCCTTTAGAGAAGAAACTTGGAATGGGAGTATCAAGGATATACTCCAAGGAACAATTCCGGAGAGTTCTCCTGAGTTCCTCCTCCCATTCCTGGAAGTTAACCAAGTTCAAAGAAAAAGCCAATTTTTCCGGGGGTTCCGGGCACATATGGTTGTTGTTTGAGTTACTTGCAGACATTGTTCTACAATTGAAAGAATTTGAAATGAAAAACCATTCATAAATCAATAAGTCAAAATTTAAAAGCGTTCACGCAAATTTTCAAACTTATTGAGCATTTTATCCACGCATTCATTAAAATTGTCCCTTATGGGCGAGAATTAAATGATTCCGAGATCCCAAAGATCAAGAAATGGTTAAGCATGCTTTGGCTTGTCTTAACCATTAAATATCTTAAGGTAAGCAATCCAATTGCTAATAGCTCCAAGCTACTCTCGGTTTGATAAAACGTCACATCTAATGCATACTTGACATTTTATCTCTTTTGCCACGACATCTAAGGACTCCTTACTGATATCGTTGAGCTTAACCAAGACAACTTGTATACCTAGTATACCTTACGTTCCTAGGGAAGTAGTGATGCCTCGCTTTGGCGTAATCCATCACGTACGCGCATTAGTTCGGTAAGTGTTGTCCTTGGAATGGCAAATTTTAGCTCAATATTATTAAGGGACCTAGGGTTTCTATGTTGGTTGATTTAAGTGAACTTAACTAATCATCGCAACATCATAGAAATCCTAGACATGCATCTTAGCAAACAAATATATAAGGCATAAAACAGATGCATTTGGCAACTAGCATGACCCCTTGAAATCTTCAATTTCCATGGGTCATCATCTTGGCTCGTCTTCGTCGAAACACCGTCTTGAGACATCTTGGCCAAAATAAAATAAAAGAAGCTAGCTAGAACGACTAAGATTAATCTAATAGTACAAAAATACTTAACGGTTCGCAGACCATATTTAGATTTACAAAAATACATAACGGAACGCAGTCCGTATTTTCTATCCTAGTCGGGCCCCACTAGTTGCCATTTTCAAATAACCTGTTTTGAAAGCAATTTTCATTCACCCGTTCACTATTTGTGAACGGCCCATGCAATTTTACGAAATACATAATTAAACACGCAAAACTAGTTACTAACTTAGGTCGTTAATCCAATTAACGTGCCTAATTAAAACTAGTCAAAGTTGTTTAATCCATTATTTCTAAACGCAAAATGATAACGCATTTAATTAAGCTCCCACTAAATTCCGCATCCGTACTTAATTAATCCAATTAATTAAGTCGGCATAACCCGTAATTTGTCAAAATTTTGCAAAATCAAAATCGGGATTTTTAGCCTCGTTAAAATAATTAAATAAAATTATTAACACGTAAAAATCGCAAAATCATAGCTCAACGTTAAGCAAAATCACCCAACAAAGCCCTTGGTGGGTGCGCACCATGGCTGCTAGGCAGCCCATGGCATGGCGCCATGGTGCGTGGTTGAGGCCTGCTGTGCCTAGCAGCGCCTCAAGCCCCAGCAGCCAGTCAGCATGCTTCGCATGCTTGCTAGCACGCTGGTGCCTGCGAGCATCTGGCTTGCTGGGCAGACGCATCATTATGCTCGTGGTGCGCTGGCTGGTGCTTGCTGCCCTGCTGCCCAGCAGCTTGCTTCGCAAGCCAGCCCAGCCACCCCACGCACCCCTACCATGCATCCCCGCCACACACACACAGCGCATAGCAGCATCAAGCCTCGCCCTTGTGCGCACCATAGGCAGCCACATGTGGGCTGCTAGGCAGCCCGGCTAGCCTTGGTGGCACTTGGGTGTGTTGCCTTGATTTGCGTGCTATGACTCGGGATTTTAATCCCAATTTACGTGTGACATGAATTAATTCCAAATTTATATTTTAGAATTAATTTTAGGGAAAATAAAATAAAAACACCCATTAAGCCTAACTTAAACAAATTTTATTTTAATTGGTGCACTAGCCTAGATTTATCCAAAATTTTAATTTTGGAAAAAATTAGGTCAAATGTTATGCTTAAAATAAAAGGAGCTATGTCCAAAATTAATCTTGCCAATATGCAAATTAATAATGGATTTGACAAACGGGAGTTGGAAAAATAAACTAATCATCCAATGATAAAATTTTCCAACTCACATACTTGTGTAAAATACCAAGATTACATCTTCCAATATGAAGATTAATCAAATTTTACTCACAAGTAATTGAACTCAATGGATTTTAATCAACCAAAAATATGAAAAAATCCAAACTTTGTTCAACATGGAATTTAGGGTTAGGGTTCCAATCATTTAAAACAATTAAAGATTAGAACTTTAACATTATTTGGGAACTTAAAATACAAAATCACAACAAGTTTTCACACCTTATTGCAATTTATTTGCAAAATTTGTGAAAAACAAGTTTATGTGATAAATTGGTATATCAACTTAAGCACTAATAATCATTCCATTATTATGCTCAAAGGATATTTTAAAACCAGTAGATTAGTGATGCAAAAGTGCATTTAATCTAACCTTATAATGCTTGCATTAATCAAGGCTTAAAAAGAATTAAAATTTTCGTTGAAAAACGAAAACCCCAGAAAAATGGGTTTCTGGTTTGAATTTGGCTTCTGGACAACCCTAAAAGAGCTGAAACAGTTCCAGAATATCGATTCCACCCAAAAATCACTATTTTTGAGCCAAAATCTGGGTTCGACAGCCAAACCGAAAAAAAATACGAGTTTTAAAATTAATTAAAACGAGCATCTAATCTAATTAGATGAACATGAACCAGAAAAAAATAAATTCTTTTAAACACCTTAATTAAACAATAATTGCAAAAATTAAAAGGAGCGTGGCTCCGATACCGCTGTAGGGTTTCGTAGTGACCCGACACTACGCGGAAGGAAACCCACCAAGACGCGCCCCTTAATTAAAGCAATTAACAAGCATAAATAAATTAATCAAACAAGATTAAGAACAAGAATTATACCTTTGTTGCGTGCTTCGCTCCCAAAGAGCTCTTACTTCAAAATCCCGAAAAGACGAGATCTCCGACGGATCGTACCCTCGACCCGACCCGAGCGTCCTAAGTCTTGAAGGTTAGTCAAGACCCGGACAAAATAACTATGAGTTTTACGAATCAAAGGTTTACTCTTTTCTAGAGTTGCCTTTTTAATTCCACTCAAGGTTGTATCAAATCCCAATACCAAGCTTGGTATTTATAGGGAAATGATCCCTTGATTTTTCATCCTCCACCAATGTGGGAGAATGTATTTTTGCTAACTTATTTATTTCTAAAATAAATAATTAGAAAAAACTAATCACAATGCAACAAGTGTCAAATAGAGAGAGAGGGTTAGGTGAGGACCATGAATGGGTGGGGGGACCATTGCCTTGCTCCTCAAGGCCTTGAAGAATATTGGTCCCCACCCCTCACCAAAAACCGCCACCTCACAAGAAGCTGGGCTGGCAGCCTGCCTTGGCTGCCAAGGCTGCCAGCTGGCGCCTAGCACCAAGGCTGGGTAGCCAGCCAGCTTGCTGTGCTAGCAAGCAGTGCTAGCATGCACTTGGCCCAGCGCGCATTAGCCCTAGCACGCTGCGAGCTGCTGGGTGCTGGTGCTGCTGGCCTAGTGCTGCACCTGCCTAGCACGCCCTCGCACACACACTCTCGCACATGGCCCCTCGCACATGGCCTTTCGCATTGCCAGCCAGCTAGGCTAGCATGCGCACACCCAGCCAGCCCTACGCATACAAGGCCTAGCATGCGTGCTGCTAGCGAGCCACGCATGCTGGGCTTGGTGCTTCTTGCTAGCATGTTGTGCTTGGTGCTGCCATGCGAAGGCACGCACGCAAGCACACAGCTAGGTGTTGCGAGAGCGCCTATGCACACACACGCACCCGTCCACACGCATCATTGCGATGCTGTGCGAGGCTGCTGTGCGAGGCTTGCGAGGCGAGGCTGCGAGCCACGCACGCACACGCACGCATGCCCTTGGCATTGCGATGGTGCTGTGCGTGGCGCCATGCCTTGCGATGGTGCCTGGGAAGTGCTGCGAGCTGCGATAGGCCACCATATGCACCCAGGCACCTGGCTAGCGCGCTGCTAGCTGAGATAGGCTGCCTAGGGCTTGTGGTGCCTTGCGATGGGCTGCTATACGCATGCCTAGGCTGCGATGGTGCCTAACACACCATGGTGCGCCTAGCACACACATGGTGCACCTAGGCATGCGATGAGCTAGCCTAGCCTAGCTACGGCTATGCTCATACTTGTTGCTTGTGATTTTGCGACGCTCGGTATCGACGCCATAGGCTCGATTTCCGACGTCTGAATTTGTAAAACTCTGTCGACTCATTAAATCCTTTCGGATTAATTCGACGTCTCGGATCGGAGATTCGATTGGGTTCGACCCGAAGGGTTCAGTTAAGATTAAGCTGTAATATCAATTGTACCTTGATATTACTGATCGGAAGCGGCCTCCACCTAGGCATTTCGATCACTTGACCTTACTGAAGAATTAGCTCTGTAATAATTCTGAACCCTCTATCGGAAGAATACACTTGTTGGAAGGACACCATTCCTTTCAGCATCATGCTAGGGCTGCCATGACGCGCCTAGTGACTATAATGAGCTAGCCTAGCCTAGCTATGGCTACGCTCATACTTGTCGATTGTGATTTTGCGACGCTCGGTCTCGACGCCTTAGGCTCGACTTCCGACGTCTGTATTCGTAAAACTCTGTCGACTCATTAAATCCTTTCGGATTAATTCGACGTCTCAGATCGGAGATTCGATTGGGTTCGACCCGAAGGGTTCAGTTAAGATTAAGCTGTAATATCAATTGTACCTTGATATTACTGATCGGAAGCGGCCTCCACCTAGGCATTCCGATCACTTGACCTTATGGAAGAATTACCTTTGTAATAATTCTGAACCCTCTACCGGAATAATACACTTGTTGGAAGGACACCATTCCTTTCAATCTCCCACTTGTCCTTCCGGACAAGTTTGCATATTGTGTATAGCTCATTTCCTTTGTCACTTAATGTTTCTTCGTGAACTGTAAGGTAAGATTCTTTGTCATCCTTATTACGTTTAGAAGTGTTTCTCGATCTCCGAGTTCGACTGTCAAATAAGCAGATGATTTCTAAAATCCATCTGAGCATGGCCATGCATTTTTCAGTCTCACTCTTCGAGCGACCTTTTAAACAACAAAACATTTTCCCTATTGTTAGTAGGGGGACAATCCCAGTCTTGTATTGTAAGTTCTTCTTACTAAGAGGACATAGACTCCCGAGTGTTCCCGTTATGATCCCCAGTTACGGCAGACGTTAGGAAACATCAAAGAGCCTAGCACTCAAACAAGAAAACTTCACAGTACTCATGGTCTGAGGAAATAAGTTCCGATAGCCATAATGAGAAATGTACTTATGACAAAATTTTAAATTTTCTTAAAGTACTCTCATAGGTCTTATCCAGTACAGTTCTAAACTGTACCTGTGCAAATGATTTATGACTGTCACGTCCTCGCAGCACAAGAAACGGTGCTGTAAATCATACTACACACTAATCTGTGGCGGTCATCAATCGTCCATCTGTTAGATGACCTCGATTAGGGATACTTTTCGATTTAATATTCAATGTTCACTTAACAGGTGTTTCTTTATCCAAGACATGGTCTTGATACCCTGTTTTGAATATTTCCGTAAATCGAATGGACTCATTATTTAATTCTAAACCACAATTAAATAGTAATGGAGTGAATGATAATTTTGCACAAAAATTAATTACTCCATTAATGAATGGTTTTAGTACAGTGTCTTACATTAAATCAACCCTGTTTAATTAAAACACTTGTACAGGGAATATCAAAGCCAGTCTCCAACATGCTTGATTCCCATTGCCTCAACGTGTTTGTTGTGTTTCACTTGAGGCAGAGGTTTAGTCAAAGGATCGGCCACATTGTCATCCGTGCCGATCTTACAAATTCTGATTTCACCTTCGGATTTCCATTCCCTTATCATGTGAAATCGCCGTTGCACGTGTTTGACCTTCTGGTGTTCTCTCGGCTCTCTGGCCTGAGCGATAGCTCCATTATTATCACAATAAAGGTCTATCGGTCCCTTGATTGAGGGTACAACACCAAGTTCACTGATGAACTAGCGAATCCAAACAGCTTCCTTGGTAGCTTCCGAAGCGGCCAAGTACTCGGCTTCAGTTGTAGAGTCTGCAGTGGTGCTCTTCTTGGCACTCTTCCAGCTAAACGCTCCTCCATTTAGACAGAATACATATCCCGACTGTGACTTGAAGTCGTCTCTGTCAGTCTGGAAGCTAGCGTCGGTGTAACCTTCAACAACCAGTTCTTTGTGGCCTCCATACACCAGGAATTTATCCTTGTTCCTTTTCAGGTACTTAAGGATGTTTTTGGCCGCAGTCCAATGCGCCTCTCCTGGGTTCGATTGGTATCGACGTTTCACTCAGGGCATACGATACATCCGGCCTTGTACATATCATGGCATACATGATCGATCCGATTAGCGAAGCATATGGGATCTGATTCATTCTTTCTCGCTCAACAGGTGTCTTTGGACACTGTTTCTTGCTGAGAGTTATGCCATGGGTAAATGCCCTATTCTGGCATTTTCCATGTTGAATCGAGCCAGTACCTTATCAATGTAAGTACTCTGGCTTAATCCAATCATCCTCTTAGATCTATCCCTGTAGATCTTGATGCCAAATATGTACTGTGCCTCTCCTAAGTCCTTCATCGAAAAGCACTTTCCCAACCAGCCCTTTACGGACTCCAATAATTTTGTGCTGTTTCCAATGAGCAGTATGTCATCGACATACAGGACTAGGAATGCAATATCACTCCCACTGACCTTCTTGTATACACAAGACTCATCTGGATTCTTGATAAAACCAAACTTGCTGATGGCTTCATCAAATCGCAGATTCCAACTCCTGCTGGCTTGCTTTAGTCCATATATGGACTTCTTCAGCTTGCAAACCTTTCCAGCGTTGCCTGGATCGACAAAACCCTCTGGCTTGTCATATACACAGTTTCTTCCAAAATCCCATTAAGGAAGGCGGTTTTGACATCCATCTGCCATATTTCGTAATCGTAATATGCAGCAATCGCTAGAATGATCCGGACGGACTTTAGCATTGCAACTGGTGAAAAAGTTTCATCATAGTCAATCCCGTGGACTTGTCTATAACCTTTTGCCACCAGTCTAGCTTTTTATATCGATACATTTCCATCTTTGTCTGTCTTCACTTTGAAGATCCATTTGCAACCAATAGGTGTGTAACCTTCGGGCAAATTCACCAAGTCCCAGACTTGATTTTCAGACATGGAGTCCATCTCGGATTTCATGGCCTCTTGCCATTTTGCAGAGTCAGGGCTCGTCATAGCTTGCTTGTATGTCGCCGGCTCATCACCATCCATAATTAGGATGTCCTGATCATCGGTTAAGACAATACCAAGGTATCTGTCTAGTTGAGATCTTTGCCGTTGCGACCTACGTAGGGTAATCGGTTGAGCATTTACATTGTCTGTTTGACTCTGACCAATCTTCTCAGATGCTTCCAAAGTATCTAGATTGTCAGTTTTGTCAGGTTGACATTGTTGCTCGTCCTCTCGAACTTCGTCGAGTTCAATTTTCCTCCCACTTGTCATTTTGGAAAGGTGATCCTTCTCCAAAAAGACACCATCACGAGCAACAAATACTTTGTTCTCGGATTTATTGTAGAAGTAATACCCTTTGGTTTCTTTTGGATATCCCACAAAGAAACACTTATCCGATTTGGGGTGAAGTTTGTCCGAAATTAATCGCTTGACATATGCTTCGCATCCCCAAATCTTGAGAAAAGACAACCTAGGAGGTTTCTTAGTCCATAATTCATATGTAGTCTTTTCAACAGCTTTTGACGGAGCTCTGTTCAGTGTTATTGCAGCTGTTTGTAGCGCATGTCCCCAGAACGAGATAGGGAGTTCACTAAGACCCATCATTGACCGAACCATGTCTAACAAGGTCCGATTCCTCCGTTCGGACACTCCGTTCCATTGAGGAGTTCCAGGAGGTGTCAACTCTGAAAGAATGCCATATTCTTTCAAGTGATCGTCGAATTCATGGCTCAAATATTCGCCACCTCGATCCGATCGAAGTGCTTTAATTTTCTTGCCAAGTTGATTTTCAACCTCTTTCTGAAATTCTTTGAACTTTTCAAAGGATTCAGATTTATTCGACATTAAGTAGATATAGCCATATCTACTATAATCGTCGGTGAAGGTGATGAAATATCGGTAACCTTGCCTTGCGGGTGAAGTTTGTCCGAAATTAATCGCTTGACATATGCTTCGCATCCCCAAATCTTGAGAAAAGACAACCTAGGAGGTTTCTTAGTCCATAATTCATATGTAGTCTTTTCAACAGCTTTTGACGGAGCTCTGTTCAGTGTTATTGCAGCTGTTTGTAGCGCATGTCCCCAGAACGAGATAGGGAGTTCACTAAGACCCATCATTGACCGAACCATGTCTAACAAGGTCCGATTCCTCCGTTCGGACACTCCGTTCCATTGAGGAGTTCCAGGAGGTGTCAACTCTGAAAGAATGCCATATTCTTTCAAGTGATCGTCGAATTCATGGCTCAAATATTCGCCACCTCGATCCGATCGAAGTGCTTTAATTTTCTTGCCAAGTTGATTTTCAACCTCTTTCTGAAATTCTTTGAACTTTTCAAAGGATTCAGATTTATTCGACATTAAGTAGATATAGCCATATCTACTATAATCGTCGGTGAAGGTGATGAAATATCGGTAACCTTGCCTTGCGGGTGTCCTCATAGGTCCACATACATCCGTATGTATTAGACCTAATAAGTCACTTGCCCTTTCTCCCAACTTGGAGAATGGCTATTTGATCATCTTGCCTAATAAGCATCCTTCGCAATTTTCGAATGACTCTAAGTCAAATGAGTCAAGAACACCTTCTTGAAGAAGTTTCTTGATGCGTTTGATGTTAATGTGGCCAAGACGACAATGCCACAAGTAGGTTTGATTCGACTCGATGGTCTTAGCCCTTTTGGAATTATTCTCAATGTTATAGACCTGTTTGTCTAGTGACAGCACATAAAGACCATTTTCTGAATGTGCTTTTCCATATAAAACATTATCAAAATATATAAAACAACTATTGTTTTTGATTCGAAATTCGAATCCTTTGGCGTCCAACGCCGATATTGAAATAATGTTTTTGGTCACTCTAGGAACATGATAACAATTTTCAAGTTCCAGAACAAGCCCAGTGGGCAAAGACAAACTGAGAGTTCCAACGGAGACGGCAGACATCCTTGCTCCGTTGCCGACCCGAAGCTCGACCTCTCCCTTCTCTAGCCTCCTACTTATCCTTAGTCCCTGAGCATTGGAACAAAGGTGTGAGCCACATCCGGTATCTAATACCCATGATGTTTTGCTAGCGAAGTTTAAGTCTATAACGAAAATACCTGATGAAGAAGCAACGTTCCCGTTCTTCTTATCTTCCTTGAATTTGAGGCAGTCCTTTTTCCAATGTCCCTTCTTCTTGCAGTAGAAACATTCGGAATCAGACTTAGAAGAAGCTGCCTTCTTGTCCTTGTTGCCCTTGGCAAACCTTGACTTAGGCGGGAATTTCTTCTTGTTCCCTTTAAAGCTCTTCTTTTTGCCCGCACGTTTGAACGGCTTGCCCTTCCTCACCATGAGCATGTAATGCTTGCCCTCATCCTTGAGGGTTTGCTCGGCTTGCTTCAACATACCATGAAGCTCGGTGAGGGTTTTCTCCATACTATGCATGTTATAGTTCATCTTGAACTGATCATAGCCTTTATGAAGGGAGTGGAGAATGATGTCAATTGCCATTTCAGTTGAATACCCAGCATCAAGCCTTTCCATGTTTTCAAATAATCTAATCATTTTGAGAACATGCGGGCTGACTGGCTCTCCTTTCTTGAGCTTGCTCTCAAGGATCTGCATGTGGGTTTCGAACCTTTCAGTTCGGGCCTGCTCTTGGAACATATTCTGAAGCTCAGAAATGATCTCAAAAGCCGTCTCCTTTTCAAAGAAAGTCTTTTGAAGGTCCGGAGACATGGTGGCCAACATGATGCATTTGACATCCCGATTAGCACTTTGCCATCGGTTAAGGGCAGCCTTGGTGACCTCCTCATTAGGAGCGTCGGGCATTTCCTCATCAAGGACGTATTCCTTTTGCTCCTGCATTAACACAATGCGGAGATTTCTTTGCCAATCAAGAAAGTTTGGCCCGCTCAACTTCTCCTTGTCGAGAATTGAGCGCAAAGAGAATTGGTTGTTGTTTGAGTTACTTGCAGACATGATTCTACAATTGAAAGAATTTGAAGTGAAAAACCATTCATAAATCAAGAAGTTGAAATTTAAAAGCGTTCACGCAAATTTTCAAACTTATTGAGCATTTTATCCACGCATTCATTAAAATGTCCCTTATGGGCGAGAATAAAATGATTCCGAGATCCCAAAGATCAAGAAATGGTTAAGCATGCTTTGGCTTGTCTTAATCATTAAATATCTTAAGGTAAGCAATCCAATTGCTAATAGCTCCAAGCTACTCTCGGTTTGATAAAACGTCGCATCTAATGCATAATTGACATTTTATCTCTTTTGCCACGATATCTAAGGACTCCTTACTGATATCGTTGAGCTTAACCAAGACAACTTGTATACCTAGTATACCTTACGTTCCTAGGGAAGTAGTGATGCCTCGCTTTGGCGTAATCCATCACGTACGCGCATTAGTTCGGTAAGTGTTGTTCTTGGGACGGCAAATTTTAGCTCAATATTATTAAGGGACCTAGGGTTTCTATGTCGGTTGATTTAAGTGAACTTAACTAATCACCGCAACATTTGAAATCCTAGACATGCATCTAGCAATTATATATACATCAATATATATATATAAGGCATAAAAACAGATGCATTTGGCAACTAGCATGACCCCTTGAAATCATCAATTTCCTTAGGTCTTCATCTTGGCTCGTCTTCGTCGAAACACCGTCTTGAGACATCTTGGCCAAAATGAAATAAAAGAAGCTAGCTAGAACGACTAAGATTAATCTAATAGTACAAAAAATACTTAACGGTTCGCAGACCGTATTTAGATTTACAAAAATACATAACGGAACGCAGTCCGTATTTTCTATCCTAGTCGGGCCCCACTAGTTGCCATTTTCAAATAACCTGTTTTGAATGCAATTTCCATTCACTCGTTCACTATTTGTGAACGGCCTATGCAATTTTACGAAATACATAATTAAAAACGCAAAAATAGTAACTAACTTAGGTCGTTAATCCAATTAACGCGCCTAATTAAAACTAGTCAAAGTTGTTTAATCCATTATTTCTAAACGCAAAATGCTAACGCATTTAATTAAGCTCCCACTAAATTCCGCATCCGTACTTAATTAATCCGATTAATTAAGTCGGCATAACCCGTAATTTGTCAAAATTTTGCAAAATCAAAATCGAGATTTTTAACCTCGTTAAAATAATTAAATAAAATTATTAATACGAGAAAAACCGCAAAATCATAGCTCAACGTTAAGCAAGAAGGGCATCATCCAATGATACTTGGCGCACCATGGCTGCTAGGCAGCCCATGGCCCCTGCGCCATGGTGCGTGGTGCTGGCAGCTAGCAGGTGCGCCTAGCACAGCCTGCCTAGCTTGCTAGCACCAGCAGCATGCTACGCATGCTACGCATGCTAGCAGCTTGCTGGCACAAGCATCAGGGGCTGGCTGGCTGGGGCTTGTTGCCTCGCTGCCCAGCAGCCGCACAAGCGTACCAGCAGCCTAAGGCCCCTGCGCGCCAGCACATGCACCACACAGCAGCCCCTCCACGCCACACAGCTACGCACCAAGCGATGCACAGCCATATGCGCACCACAGGCAGCCTACATGTGGGCTGCTAGGCAGCCCGGCTAGCCTCGGCGACGCTTGCGGTTTTGCATCGTTTTGCGTGCATTTTACTCGGAATTTAATTCCGATTTGTGTGCGACAATAATCAATTCTAAATCAAATTTTAGAATTAATTTTGAGGGAAAAATAAAATAAAACAAATGTTAAGTCTAACTTAAACAATTTATTTTAATTGGTGCACTATCCCAAATTTATCCAAAATTTCAATTTTGAACAAAATTAGGTCAAACTTTATGCTTAAAATAAAATGAGCTATGTCCAAAATTAATCTTGCCAATATGCAAATTAATCATGGATTTGACAAAAGGGAGTTGAAAAAAAAAAAAAATAAACTAATCATCCAATGATAAAATTTTCCAACTTACATACTTGTGTAAAATACCAAGATTACATATTCCAATATGAAGATTAATCAAATTTTACTCACAAGTAATTGAACTTAATGGATTTTAATCAACCAAAATATGAAAAAATCCAAACTTTGTTCAACATGGAATTTAGGGTTAGGGTTCCAATCATTTAAACAATTAAAGATTAGAACTTTAACATTATTTGGGAACTTAAAATACAAAATCACAACAAGTTTTCACACCTTATTGCAATTTATTTGCAAAATTTGTGAAAAACAAGTTTATGTGATAAATTGGTATATCAACTTAAGCACTAATAATCATTCTATTATTATGCTCAAAGGATATTTTAAAACCAGTAGATTAATGATGCAAAAGTGCATTTAATCTAACCTTGTAATGCTTGCATTAATCAAGGCTTAAAAGAATTAAAATTTTCGTTGAAAAACGAAAAACCCCAGAAAAAATGGGTTTCTGGTTCGAATTTGGCTTCTGGACACTCCTGAAAGATCTGAAACAGTTCCAGAATATCGATTCCACCCAAAAATCACTATTTTTGAGCCAAAATCTGGGTTCGACAGCCAAACCGAAAAAAAATACGAGTTTTAAAATTAATTAAAACGAGCATCTAATCTAATTAGATGAACATGAACCAGAAAAAAAATAAATTCTTTTAAACACCTTAATTAAACAATAATTGCAAAAATTAAAAGGAGCGTGGCTCCGATACCGCTGTAGGGTTTCGTAGTGACCCGACACTACGCGGAAGGAAACCCACCAAGACCCGCCCCTTAATTAAAGCAATTAACAAGCATAAATAAATTAATCAAACAAGATTAAGAACAAGAATTATACCTTTGTAGCGTGCTTCGCTCCCAAAGAGCTCTTACTTCAAAATCCCGAAAAGACGAGATCTCCGACGGATCGTACCCTCGACCCGACCCGAGCGTCCTAAGTCTTGAAGGTTAGTCAAGACCCGGACAAAATAACTATGAGTTTTACGAATCAAAGGTTTACTCTTTTCTAGAGTTGCCTTTTTAATTCCACTCAAGGTTGTATCAAATCCCAATACCAAGCTTGGTATTTATAGGGAAATGATCCCTTGATTTTTTATCCTCCACCAATGTAGGAGAATGTATTTTTGCTAATTAATTTATTTCTAAAATAAATAATTAAACAAAACTAATCACAATGCAACAAGTGTCAAATAGAGAGAGAGGGTTAGGTGAGGACCATGAATGGGTGGGGGGACCATTGCCTTGCTCCTCAAGGCTTTCCCAAAACCTTGGTCCCCACTCTCCTCATAAACCGCCTCACCCTAGCATGCTGCCCAGCAGCCAGCTAGCGTGGCAGCTAACCTAGCATGCTAGCACAAGCTCAGCAGCATCGCTGATGCTCGCTGGTGCGTGCTAGCGCTGGTGCTGGCTGGTGCGTGCTGGTGCGTGCTGGCGCTGCTGCCAGCATCCCTCGCATCCTCGATACTCGCATGGCCCAGCATGCGTGCTGCTAGCGAGCCACGCATGCTGGCCTCTTGCCACGCACCGCACTCCCACACCATGCGCACCACGCATCTCTCTCGCATACAGTGCCTAGCATGCGTGCTGCTAGCAAGCCACGCATGCTTGGCTTGACGTTGCTTGCTAGCTTGCCAGCCCCTCGCACACACTCTCGCACTCCCTCATGCATTAGCCTCGGCACTGCGCACTATGTACGCACATGCCTCGCCCAAGCACCATGCACCACGCATGCGCCAGTGCCTAGCACTAGCTATGCTTGGTGCGTGTAGTCCTGCCATGCGCCCAACACTATGCTAGGGCTGCTATGGCATCAGGCCATCCTAGGGCACGCATGGTGCGCCTAGGGATGCTGCCTGGGTTGCGATGGCGCCCAGCCATCCTAGGCCACGCATGGTGCGCCTAGTGATGCGTACAGGCCCTGCGATGGGCTGCTGGCTTGCGATGGTGCCTAGCATCATGCTAGGGCTGCGACAACGCCTAGGCATGATGCTAGGGCTGTGCTAGCGCGCCTGGTGCTAGCGATAGCCAGCCATGGTTCCTAGCATCATGCTAGGGCTGCCATGACGCGCCTAGTGACTATGATGAGCTAGCCTAGCCTAGCTATGGCTACGCTCATACTTGTCGATTGTGATTTTGCGACGCTCGGTCTCGAAGCCCTAGGCTCGACTTTCGACGTCTGTATTCGTAAAACTCTGTCGACTCATTAAATCCTTTAGGATTAATTCGACGTCTCGGATCGGAGATTCGATTGGGTTCGACCCGAAGGGTTCAGTTAAGATTAAGCTGTAATATCAATTGTACCTTGGTATTACTGATCGGAAGCGGCCTCCACCTAGCTTAGGCATTCCGATCACTTGACCTTACTGAAAAATTACCTCTGTAATAATTCTGAACCCTCTACCGGAATAATACACTTGTTGGAAGGACACCATTCCTTTCAAATTTAAGTTCAGTTTACGTTATTTGCGTCGCTTATTTATTAAAAGTGTGATGCAGAACACTGATATTGGTTATTTGCGTCGCTTTCTAATAAATAAGCGACGCAAATAATTAAGTCATTTGCGTCTCTCTTTTAGTAACAAGTGACGCAAATGATTTTGTGAATTATTTGCGTAATTATTTGCGTCACTTGTTACTAAAAGTGAGACGCAAATAACTTTTCCAAAACTGAAAAAAAATAAAAAAACCTTTCTAACTTTTCTTCTTTTCGCTAGAATTTATCATCAACATTCCCAAAACTTTTCTTCATTCGTTCCCAAAACTCAGCAACAATTCGTTCTTCT
This sequence comes from Chenopodium berlandieri, assembly GCA_034703905.1. Lineage (NCBI taxonomy): Eukaryota > Viridiplantae > Streptophyta > Magnoliopsida > Caryophyllales > Amaranthaceae > Chenopodium > Chenopodium berlandieri. The sequence continues at coordinate 14,189,258 of CM068293.1, forward strand.
CAGCAACAATTCGTTCCGAGCAACAATTCGTTCCCAGCAACTGAATTCGAGCAAAAATTCGAAGGCAATTAAGCTACCTCCTTATTCGTTTCCAGCAGCAGCATAAGATGAATTTTCGAGCAACAAACGCACAGGTAACGAACCCTAAACTAGTGCAGCGAATTCGAACCCTAATTTTTGAGCAACATGTATTGATTTTGTTGGTTAATGTATGTAAATTTATGTAGCAAATTCGAAGGTTTAATTTGAACCCTAATTTAGAGCATAAACGAGCAAATTCGAAGGTTTATTTTGAGGTATTCTTTTTTCTTGGTTTTTTTTTTCCGTTTTTAATTGATTGTTATTTTTGTTTTGTTCAATTTGCTTCAGAATTTAGGTTTTTTTGGGGCCAAATCTAGTTAATTAGTCTGGAATTGGGGAGAATTGAATTGGGTATTGTTTTTGAATTTTAAGTGAATTAGGAAGTTGCTGGTTTAGAATTTTGATTTGGGTTAGTTTGAATTTGAAACCCTTTTCATTGTTGCCATTCACCGGCGGTTTGATTTGAGTTATAAGTTTGCGATTATTTCATTGTTTTTGTTTCTTATGCTTTCTCTGTTAACCTTATTGTATCCATTAGCTTGATATTGCTACACGCTAACACTGAGGTTTTACTTGATATGTAGTGCTAGGATTGTGCCTCCCAATTCATTCATAGTGCTTGAGCAAAAACTGTAGTGTGAAATGGAATTCAGAGAGTTGCCCCTTGTAAATTGAATTATCTGTTGCCATGAGGGTCGGAGGAACTTACTTTTTGATGAATTATTGGTCATAGTTTGATTAGAGAACTAAATCCGACATATATGTGAGTAAGTGACAAATAGCGTATACATTGTCATAGTACGATGTATACTGAATGATGGGCATACAACTTTAAATTCTAATTACGAAACGGTGTGTTGAAGAAGAACAGAGAATAATGTGATTCTGTTTAGTGGGGGGAGAGGGGGGGGGCTCTTTATTCGTTTCTTATACTGGTTTGCTTGGCCTTGATTATATGATACAAAGGGATGGTTTAGGTTCTTTCTTTATTGGTCATAGTTTGTGATAAATCTGCATGATTGAATGGTTAAAGGCATTAAGGAAACTTCCTTAACCATTGACACATGACGATAGACCTGAAGCCGAGTATGTATTAGCTTAAAAATCAATTTTATTGTCAATAGAGCAAAAAGATGAGGAAAAGATTTGGATACATAAGCTTGTTTGTTTGTTTGTTTTTATTTTATTTATTTTTTTTTATTTTTTTTTTTTGGCGCAAATGTACTACCATGGAACTGCTAAGATTAAAGTTCTGTGATGGCTGCTTTACAGCTTTGTTACTTCTAATCAAGATGAAGTTTCTTTGTACAGAAATGCTAGCAAAAATCTGCACATATTTTTTTAATTAGATTGCATCTTCCTTTCCTGAGATTAAATTTTATGATTTGGGCATTGCTTAAGCATTTTGAGATTATTTATTTTCAGAAGCCCTTGTAAATTTCCTTGTCTCTTCTCTCATTGCTTCCACTATGTTGCACTCATTGTTCAAGCTTCTCAGGATATTTTTTGGTTAATTTTACAGGCATTGAGACAAAAAAACGAAGCTCTATATAAGGAAGTGGAGCAACTTAAGCACAAACTCGTAGAAATTGAGAAGCTAGCAAAGGGACAAGGTATAGCTGGTATTTTCAACTTCAGATTTTTTGGACAGTCAGGAACTGAAAAGTCAGCACAAGTGAGTTCTTGTAATTTTGCCTAGTTTGAGGTGATAGTACACATACGACATTGTCTTCACTTGTGGTATATACTCTAACCATTTTATTATGTAGTTTTAACTTACTTTTTGTGGTTGGAATAATGATTGTGAATTGTAGTGGATTTCTAATTGTGATATAATTGATTGAAATTGTAATAATGTTTGCATCATTGGCTTAGATACCCGTTCAGGGCTTACTCATTAGGAGTAAGTTCTGAATAGTCCCCGGTTTGGGAATGTTCTTGAATGTTCTATCTCATTTAGGTTGTAACTACTTCAAGTGTTTTTGGATCTAAGAAACTTATGTGCCCTCGAAATAATGCAATATCATCATAATAGTGAGGACCTTATTACGGTATGAGGTGTCAAATATTTCATTTTAACTTAATAAGTACAATTTGAAGTACTTACACTTGGATTAAACTTTTGATCTTTTGTTTGTGTTGTGCTAATAGGATTTTTCAAGATCTACACCGTACACAAATGAGGAGATAAACGAGGTTTGAGATATTTGGGCAGACTATTTTGTATGCAATGTTGAACTTTAGATCTACACTTACAAAACTCCATTTACTTGTTAGACTCTTGTTCTATTTGTTAGGATTGACATGAATGTATGTATTTTGTTTACCAACAATTTGGGTTGGTGTTGGTGATTGTGTTGAATGATGACTATAATGTCAATGGAATTGAGTTGTAAATTTATTGGACAGGTTTTTGATATGATGCCGTCAATCCCAATTTTATGGTTAGGCCAAATTACAAAGGAAACTCTGCCAAAATTTATATTTGAATTCTTTATTATTGCTTCTTACTTTTTATTTGTATTATATATATGTTTATATATCATTTGCATCGCTGATCATTAAACAAACAAGCAACGCAAATAATTCGCTTTTTGAATTGTCAAACAAGATTCATTTGCGTCACAATATTGTAAAAATGCGATGCAAATAACTAGAATTCGCTTCACCATTTAACACTATTTGCGTCGCGTTTTTATAAAAGTGCGAAGCAAATCAGAGTTATTTGGAAGCAAATAAGAGTTATTTGCGTCGCACCAATGTGCGACACAAATGACTTAAAAGTCATTTGCGTCGCGAACACTTGCTTCGCACCTAGAACCGATGCAAATACACTCTAAAAGTGCGACGCAAATGACCATTTCTCTACTAGTGGCTTTTGGGTTTCAGGTCACTTCGGTTCGGGTTGCTTCGGGTATCGAGTTACGTTCGGGTCGAGTTAATTCGATTCGGGTCAATTCGGGTATCGGCTCAACTCCATTTCGGGTCAGGTCTGTTTCGTGTCGGGTCAATTTTGGGTTTACGTTTTCGTGTTAATTTCGGATCACGGATTGGGTCATTCGGGTCGGATCGTTCGAATCGAGGATTGCCAGGTCTAATTGGGTGGAAGATAACAATCTAATTGACGTAGGATTTGTTGGTCCTAGTCATATATGGCTTAGAGGAGATACCTCTTCTACATTTAAATCAGCTACATTAGACCGCTTCTTTAGCCAACAAAGACTAGTCTAAAGTTTGAAGAGGGAACAGTTCGATATCTTCCAAGAGCGTGTTTCGACCATTATCTTATTATTTTGAGTACTTGCAGTTTTTCCCCTCTTAGTCTAAGACCTTTTCGCTTTCAATCGGTGTGGCTTATGTACTACAATTGAGGTAAATGTTGTGCTTTACCAACAAGTCAAATACCCTATATTGTTCTAGAATATTAGAAGGTTGTTGTTACAATTACTGATTATACTTTCATAATTTCGTTTACGTTGGGGGAGGAGGGTTGCTACTAGGGGAGGAGCAATGAGAGGGGTTGGCTGGCTGGTGGTGTTTTTTTTTTTTTTTTTTTTTTTAAATTTTTAAATTTATTTATTTATTAAATAGTTAAGTGAGAGTTAGAGGATAATTAGAAGAAATCAGAGCTTAATTATGTGAATTAGAGGTACTAGGTTGTTTTCAACAAACAAAAAAAATAATAAAAAAAATTCTCATAAAATTCTCTTTTGCTAAAAAGCTTTTAAAAGGTGTTGTTTTCTCCACAAAATAGTGATTTAAAATTTTATTTTATTTTATTTTATTTTTTTTTTTTTTTTTTTTTTACAAATTTTCCTAATTATTACCCATATATTATTTTTTTGGTTGGTCCAATAATATGTTTTAGCTAGCAATTTCAAAATTTAAAGGAAAAATCGTAAGCCCAAGAAAACCTGAATATATCATTTTTTTTTTTTTGAAATGAAAACCTGAATATATCATTAATCAAGAAAGATTACAAGACTTAATTAATTAATCCCTAGATTCTAATCTTCTTTAGCAAACTCGTAGTTGTGAGAATCTACATCATCCTCTAGTTCTTTCCCTCCATACAAACACATTTGTCTTCCGATTTTCTGTGGGGGCAGTTTCTAGACGCTCTTTGATCGCCTATTATGGCGCCAGCGCCATCAACTTCCCTTTGGCGTCGACGTCTCGACGATATCTTTCCTTCTTTCTGGTCCTGCCTTTATGTATTCTTCTTCTGGAGTACGCAACTTCTTCTTCTCCTCACACCACTTCTCATACTCTTGGTGATTTCTTACACCAAGGTTGCTGTCGTTTCTAATTAAATCTTCATTCCTCAAACAATTTGTGGCCAATTGATCTCTTAGGAAGACAGATCCCATAAGTATTGTTATGATCATTCACGACACTAATTATACTCGAAGTTAGGATTTTGGAATTAGAAAATGTACGTGTTAGCATGGGTGCTAGTTAAATTAACGCTGTAATATCAATGATAATTGTTACAAGTAGGTTTCTAAGATTAATTGTATCATAACCTTAAGACTCAAAACATATTTCTCCAGTTCATATATTAAAGTAAAACTTTAATGAAATATCAGACTCGTAGGGAAACTTGTTTGCAATTCAGGAGTTAAATTACTAGAAAATAGGTTTATATAGATACTATCAACATGTTTGACTACAAGAAATCTTTTATCTAAAGATTATCCCGCATCATTTCACTTAACTACCGTGCCATAGGACCCATTTCAATCGATGTATCAGCAATGGCCATGTCATGATTGAAGTCATGATATATTCATGATTATCCATTTCTTGTTTTTCTTGGGACATCTCAATGGCTAAACACTCATTCAAATCAACCAACACTTGGTTCATGCTTGGTCTTTGTATCGCAGTAGATGATACACACATCATAGCAATCTCCAAGGCTTTCCTTGCAGAATTGGTGCTGAACTGTCCTTCCAATCTCTTATCAACAATGTTGTCAATATCCCCACTTTCATATCTAGCAGCAGTCCATGCAATTACGTGTACGAATTCAGAATCATCTTCGTCTTATTGTTGATGAGTGCCCTGTGATGAGCTCCAATAAAACAACCCCGAAACTAAACACATCGCTCTTACTATTTAGTCTACGTGTGCTATAGTATCTGTAAAACAAGACATTATGATCATCACTTGTAAGAAAAAGAAATAATACTGGTGCATTACACACAACGTATTTTTTAATTACATAAAGAATTACAAGTAGGTGATCGATAATCAGTACGTGCATGCATTAAAATTTTTTAATCAAGTATGAGCATGTAGACTTACTCTGGATCAACATAGCCATATGTTCCCATCACTTTAGTAACCAGTTGAGAAAGTTTTGCATATGCCAAAATCAGAAATTTTCGCGTTCAGGTTTTCATCCAATAAAATATTGGAAGTTTTCATGTCTCTATGTACTATAGGAGGTTTGCACCCATTATGCATATATTCTAACCCTGCAATAACAATTGTTTTATCAATTATCTTCACCACAAATGACGAATACACTGAATTATGTACTGAAACTTTGAAAGTGTTTTGAAAAAGATACGAGTAACATATAAAGTAGGAACTGTATTTGAAGAGTTGGATAGAGTAAGTTTAAAAGAAAGTTCCAAAGGTTTTCTTTTTGTGTTTCTTGACTTTTTACTATTCTATATATTAACCGATTTACAGCAACAATATTTGTTGGGAAAAGTAAAAAAAAAAATAACAAAATGAAAATAATTTCTCATATGGAACTAAGTAATGGATAGAGAGTGACAGAAGATGACTTGAGTGCTTCAAGTTATACAAACTGACCTTGTGCAGCTTCTCTAGCGATTTGTAGTCTCTTCTTCCAAGATAAAACCTTCACATTTTTCTCAACATCTAACCAATTGAACAAATTTTTTTATCACATGCATGCAAAAATGAAAAGTATTAATTGTATCTGAAATAATTTGTCACGATTACACCTCAAGTTACTAGCACATCTCATGATCTAAAGCCTAAGCAGAATTATTTATTTAGTTGTATGGAATATTCACCTAATAAATATTGTTGGAGGTTACCGTTAGCTAAATATTCATAAATAAGTGCCATGGTTGTGCCTTCCTCACACCAACCTATGAGAAAAACAAGGTTTCTGTGATGAAATCTTGTTAACAGTTCACACTGCCATTCAGAAAACAAAGCTGTAAGATTTTTGACGGGATGCATAGATTGTGTTTTCTCCTTTCCGGATCCCAAAGGTCAAATAATATATGTTTAAATTTAATACCTCAGTACGAAATAATTTCAAACTAACAGTAGATGATGGGCTCAACATTTTAACCGCTACAGGTGTACCGTCTTGTAAATAGCCCTGATAAACTACTCCAGATGCTCCTTTACCAATGATTGTTTGGAAATTATTTGTCATATTATTCACTTCGGAGTATGTGAAACCTCGAATCTTCAACTTTGATGGCTTTTTTATGAAGCTGGCTGCAAAATCCAATAAAAAAGCACTGCCACGATTACATACAAAATAAAGCACTATAAACTAGACCTCCTTATAGCCACATTCACTTGAATGATAAGAAATTAAATTGGGGATGCCCCAGTTTCTCATAGTGAGACATGACATTTTTGTAAATAAACCAACAACTTTATTTAATTGTGGAGCCCACAATAATGAAAAAGTTGTTGATTTATTCACGAAAAATGTCCCCATGAGAAACAAATTTCATTTCTCAGTATGAGAAACAGGAAATTCCCCAAATTAAATTTGCTTAAGACTTTCATAACTTGCATTTAATTTGGCAAACAACATTTTCCTGTTGCTCAATATTGAAATAAACATTAATGTCTCATTGTCTTGTACTCTTGTAGAAGGTGCAATAAGCTATGTGATTTTTCCTTAGCCTCCATATCCAAAAGGAAAAAAGCTGCTTTCTCCTATGAGTTGTACAATGTTGTGAAGAATATATTTGTGTACCTATGCATCCTTGTTTTATGTTCAATGATTAGGGCTAGTTGGAAATTTCCGACAGAATATAAATCCATCGGAAAATATATACTTTCCGACGTATATTCCGTCGTCAATTAAAATTTCCGACGGACGATTTTAATTCTGTCGGAAATTCCCGACGGAAAAATTATGTCGTAAATTAAAATTTCTGACCGATTTTAATTTCGTTGGAAATTTCCGACGGAATTTCCGTCGAAATATATATATATATATAATTTTTAAAAAGCAAACCCTAAACTCTTTTAACCTAACCCGCCAATCAGCCAGCCTCCTTTCTTTCTGCCTCTTTCTTCTTCTTCTTCTTCTTCTTCTTCTTCTTCTTCTTCTTCTTCTAGTCCTTTTCATTCTCTGATTCTCTTTTCTCTTTCCTCTTCTCTTTTCTCCTATCGTCATCTTCTTCTTCTCCTCTGCTTTTTCCTCTTCTCCTTCCTCTCTTCTCTCGTCCTCTTCTCCGTAAGCCCATATCTAAACCAGTAAGTTAACCCCCACCAAATTTTTTCTCCTTTCTTCTTTCTTTCTTTCTCACAAAATCGCACCATTAAAAGTTCGCAACACTTAACGCATGAAAAATCGACTGGGGTTTTAATTTTATAAACAAAGTAAGGTTTTTGTCAAATTCGACTATCAAAACTCTAGATCTAAAGTTTTCATGGTCGAATTTGACCTTTAAAACCCAAATTCAAGCCAATTTCGGGGTTTCGTTGTTGAAATTCAAGGTATGTTCTTTTTTTTTTTTTTTTGTTTTTAAGATTTTTTATTTTAATTTTATGGTGATGTGTAGTTAAACTGCGGTGGTGGTGGGTGGTTTTTGTGTCAGGAAACTGCGATGGTAGTGGCTGGTTGCGTTTGGGGAATTGTGGTGGTGGTGGGTGGTTTGTATTCGGGTAATTGTGGTGTAGATCCAGGCTTAGGTGAGTTTAGGTCAGGCTGTCAGGGCTAAGGTTAGGGAGGGTGGGTGGGTTTAGGTTTGGAAATGTAGTTGGTTAATTTGGGGAGAGAGAGAGAGAGAGGTGGGGTGGGGGCTGGCTGGTGGTGGTGGTTTGATGTGGGGGGGCAAGTGGCAGTGGTGGTGTGGGGTGTAGGCTAATGGCAGTGGTGGCTTTTTTTTTTTTAAAAAAAAAAATAAAACATTTTCCGTTAGAATTTCCGTCGAAATTGTGTCTATCGGAATCCGACAAACTTTTCTGGCCTGAAAAACCTTTTTCGACACCTGATTTACGTCGAAAATTCCGTCGGAAAAGTGCTTCCGACGGAATTTCCGTCGGAAAAGGTTGTTTTTCCTACAAAAATGTTTACGACGACAATTTCCGACGGATTTCAGGATGTTTCCGTCTGAAAAATTCCATCGAAAATCGCCTGCTTTCTAGTAGTGGGTTCTTAGATCCATCTATGCAAATCGAAGATCTTGTCAAAGCAGATCAATGGGACACCTATAACTCTATGGTAATATCTTAATTAGATCCATGCTTGTCTTTTGATACTCTAAAAACTATGTGCTTTATGTCAATATTGCTAGAGAAACATGGGTACAACTTGATAAACGTTTATCAATGGCTAGTGGATCTAAAATACAAGTACGTTGAACAACGATTTGTATCAGCTTAAGCAAAATAGCAATCTTGTTAATGTTTATTACACTGCTATAGCTAGCTTGTGGAAGAGCTACTTGATTCAATGAATGTCTTGCTTGTGATATCTGGTCCATTTAATGAAGTTAGAAATCTCTAGAACACAATAGCTAGAAATAAGAAAGCGAATAGACTAATTCAATTCCTTAATGGTCTTGATGACCATTATGGTTCCATGAGAAGTCAAATGCTCATGGTGAACCCACTACCCACAGTTGAATCTACTTGCTCTATGCTTCATCAAGAAGAAAGTCTAAGGGAGGTGTTATTTCGTAGAGCCGATGACCTTGAGAGAACCAATGTCTCTTTCTCTCCCTATGGTGGGAAAGGACATATTCAGAGTAAGTGTTGGTATGTCATTGGATTTCCCAAACGATAGTTTAAACCCAAGCCAAACACTGTTTACGCCACTACCGAGGGAAGAAATCCTGATCAAACTTGGACCAGGCCAGCGAAAAACCTACACCCAATTCAAACTTGCTGATGTAGTGGCTCAATTTTCTCAGTTAGGAGAAGGGAATGCTACCTTCACTCAGAAGTAATTTAAACAATTTCCCAAACATATGCCATCTTCAAATACTGCAAAAGGGAGTGAAACTGATGAAAAATTAGAAAACAACTTCTCAAGCATGGTGTCCTGTCATCATGTATCTTTTCATCCCGATGGATGGATAATCGATTTAGGAGCTTTAGATCACATGACCTATGATCAAAAAAAAAATTTATGATCCTAAAGGTGTTATTGCTCTTCCTAGGATAACATTGCCCACAGGTGCTTCGGCTTCCATCACTAGTAGAAATAGGCTGATTTCCGACGAACACGTATTTCCGTCAGAAAAATCAAAAATTCCGACAGATCTTTATTCTGCCGGATATTTCCGACGAATTTTAACAATCCGTAGGAAATCCGTTGAAATATATGGGATTTCCGACGAAATTAAAATCCGTCGGAAGTTTCCGACGGAATATTCCGTCGGAATCTAATACTATAAAAAAAAAAAAAAAAAAAAAAAAAAAAAAAAAAAACCTAACAAATCGGTTCCCTTCCCCCTTCATTTCATCTTTTCTCTTTCTCTTTCTCTCTCCTTCTCATTTCTCTTTCTCTAGCCGCCACTGTTTCTCTCTCCTCCTCCTCCTTCTCTTCTTTCTTCTCTTTCCTCTTCTCTCTCTGGTCTTCTTCTCCTTCTTTTGCCCTCCCTCATCTTTCTCGGTCTTCTTCTCATTCTCCCTCCTCTTTCTCTTGTCTTTTTCCTCTTTCTCTAGTAAACATTTCTTCTTCGTCCTCTTCTATCTCCTTCTTCTCGTTCTCCTCTCCGCAACAACACCAATGCAGGTCAAATTAAAATCAACATCAATATCAATGGCGCATTTAAAATCAAGGTTTTCAGGTCCAATTCGACCATGAAAACTCTAGATCTAGAGTTTTTATGGTCGAATTTTACCTTGAAAACCCAATTTCGTCGTTTTATTTGGTCAAATCAAGGTATGTATCTCTTTTTTGTTTTCTCAATTTTGATATTAATTAATTTGTTGTTTTGGTGGTTTTTTTTTTGAAAATTTATGTTGGTGGTGGTGGATGTTGGAGTTCGGATTTTTGTGGCTAGGTTGGCGAGGTTGTGGTCGGATTTTTTTAATGTTTTTTTGGGTTGCGGTGTCGTGGTGGTAGAGTGGGTGGGTGGGGTTTAAATAGAGGTTGAAAGGAGGGAGGTTAGTTAGGGTTTAAATCAGGCCTAGAGGTTTGGTGGTTTGGCGGTGGTTTGGTAGTGGGGGCTTAGGGTTAGGGTTAGTTAGAGGTTGGTGGTGGTCTGATGGGAGGTGATAGTGTGATGTGGGTGCTGGTGGTTTGTGGTGACGGCTGGTGGTGGTTTACGGGTTTTGGTGGGTGTTGAGGTGGTTTAGTGTGTTTACGGGTTAGGTGGCCGGGCTGGTAAGGGTTAGTGTGTTTACGGGTTTGGTCGGGTTGTGGATGGCGTTGGGCGTCTGATGGGGTGGTGGTACAGGTTAGGTGGGCTGGTAGGGGTGGTGTGAGGCGTTTTTTTTTTATTTTTTTAAAAGCAGTTTCCGTCAGAAATTTCCGGCGGTTTTGTATCCCGTCGGAAATTTCCGACAGACTTTTCTGGTGCCGAATTCCTCTTCCAACGATACAATTCCGACAGGAATTTCGTCGGAAACACTTTTCCAACGGAAATTCAGTCGGAAAAGGTCGTTTTTCCTACAAAAGGGCTTCTGACAACCGGTTCCAACGAAAATTCCGTCGAAAACGGGTTTTCCGACGGATTTCAGGGTGATTCTGACGGAAAAAATTCTGTCGGAAATGGCCTGTTTTCTAGTAGTGCATACACTACTAAAAATAGGCTTATTTCCGAGGGAAAGCTTCCGACGGACTTTAAATCCCTCAGAAAATTCAAAAATTCCGAGGGAAATTGACTTTGTAGGAATAATTCGTCGGAACTGTTCCCTTCGGACGGAATAATCCGTCGAAATAGTTGCGACGGATTTGATTTCCCTCGGAATATTGATGTTTCGACGGAACATTCCCTCGGAGTTTCTTCCGACGGAATTATTTCCCTCGGAAACCACATGTTCCGACGGACTTTTCCGTCGAAACTTGTAATTTCCAAGGGAAATAATTCCGTCGGAAGCTGCGATTAATTAAAAAAAAAGAAGCAACGTTCTTTAGTCTGCACAGAAGCGAAAATAAAAAAAAAACGAAAGAGGAGAGAGAAGGCGATAGAGAGAGGAAGAAGAAGAGAGAGAAAGAGGAAGAGGGAGAAGGAGGAAGAGGGCGAAAGAGGAAGAGGGAGAAAGGGGAAGAGAGAGGAAGCGAAAGAGAGAGAAAGGGAGGAGGAAGAGAACGAGAAAGGAAGAAGGAGAACCAGGAAGTGTGAGAAAGGCTCCCTCCGCCGCCGCCGCCACAGGGCCCCCTCCGCTGCCGCCCCGCCGCCGGTAAGGGTTTGTTTTATTGTTTTTAATTTTTTTTTTCCTTCAAACCCTAACCACCACGCATGAACTAGGGTGTACGGGAGTATTCACCTAGTGGTGAAGTTGCCGGCGAGTCAACCACGACCAGCCACCGCCGCCGCCGCCGCCACCAGCCAGTTGTTTGCTTTTTTCTTTGCTTTTCTGTTTTTTTTTTTTTTTAAGTTAATTATTCAAGCTTAAATTATAAATGTAGTTCATGCTTTTCTTTGGTGTTAATTATTTTTGTTAAATTTGAATATTTGTAGGTTTTGTGTGTTGAATTGTTTTTTTGGCAATTACAAACTCAGATCTACAGGTTAGACATTATTTTAAAGCTAAATTTATAAATTTAGTACATACTTGGCATGTTAAATCCTAATGGTGTGTAGATATGTGGTAGGTTATTATTGTTTTTAGTTATTGTATTTACAATTTGTTATATTTATATTTCAATTTGTTGAAATTTTGAAATGAATGTGTTTGTGTTATAATATGTTAGATTAGTGTAGTTAATTTAAGTATAGTTTTTAATTACTTTATTATAACCCGTTAATTTAGTTTGGTATAGTTTAGGGTAATATATTAGTTTAGTGTAGTTGTATTATAATAGGTTAGTTTAGTTTGGTTTAGTTAAATATAATAATGTATGTTGATTTAGTTTAGTTTAGCTTAATATGATGTATGTTAGCTTACTTTATTTTAATATAATGTTGTTTAGTTTTGTTTAATTTATTATAATGTAGGTTGGTTTGGTTTAGTTTAATATGATGTATGTTACATTACTTTAGTTTAATATATTGTAGCTTAGTTTAGTTTAATTTATATAATGTATCCTATTTTGGTTTAATATAATGAAATTTTAGTGTAGTTTGGTTTTGTTTGATTGGTTTATTTGAATATTATGATATTATGATATGTTAGTTTTCTTTAGATAAATTATGATATATTTGTTAGTTTAATGTAATGCAAGAATGTATATATATATATACATATATATATATATATATATATATATATATATATATATACATATATATATATATACATACATATATATATATATGTATATATATATATATATATATATATATATTATAATAAATGAATCATTTGCATAATCATATGCCTAGATACCCATTCAAGGCATACACATTAGGAGTATGCCTTGAATAGTCCCCGGTTGGGACTGTCTTGTTTTTTATTCTAGGGAAAATCCTGCCTTTTCATGCATTTCTCTATTGTGTTCTCTGGGTACATATGTAGGTGTTTTTAATTGCCTACATCGTGTACTTGGAGAACTGTAGGGAAATGCTGGCGTATTTTCCATAGAATTGAAAACCTGGGTTACAATCACTAGTGAGAAAAAACGTACAAGGATGGGTTAGGTTGGAGTGATAAGGACCTTTTGGAAGCATTTCAAATCTCATTTGAATTTCCATAACGCTTTGGTGGATAATGACTGCGAAATACGGTTTATGACTAATGTGATTGTACATATGCGTGAGCTGTGTAGAAGTTGTAATCATGAAACGAAGAGAACGTAGTTGGATGTATGAAAGGACGATTGGGCAAAGTATTAATCCAAAGTTCGTGAAAGGGGTTGATGAATTCATTTAGTACGTCATAGATCATCCCGAGAGTAGTAACCCGAATGAAGTTAGGTGTCCATGTGCTAAATGTAAGAATAAACGCCTTTGGGATGCGGATACGGTTAAATTACATCTGTATCGGCAGGGTTTCATACCAAACTACTATGTGTGGATGTGTCAGGGGGAAGGATATCCTGGAGTTCCCGAACGGCGACCCAATGAATATCGTGACATGGTGTTCGACGCTTTTGGTCATGGTGAAGATCAGGGGCACTCGAATCAGGCTAGTGTTTCATCAGAGGAGGAGCCTAATGCAACTACTAAGCATTTTCTAGATTTGTTGAAAACTTCTAAAAGGCCATTATACGAAGGAAGTTCTTTGTCTGTGTTAGAGATGGCCGCTAGAATCACTAGTATAAAATGTGAGCATAATTTGCCTCACAGATGTGTTGATGGGTTTGCTTCTTTGCTAAGTGAGGCGATTCCGAACAGCAGCCATATGGCCGACACTTTCTACGAGGTGAAGAAGATTGTGAAGGGGTTGGAATTGCCCCATCAAAAGATTCATGCATGCCTGAAAGGGTGTATGTTGTTTTGGAAGGATGATGCTCAGTTGTCTGAATGCAGGGTGTGTGGCAGCGACCGATACAAGCAGACTTCCAAAGGTAGCCTAGTGCCTTTGAATGTTCTATTTTATTTCCCGATCACACCAAGGTTGCAAAGACTGTTTGCAACGAAAAGCATTTCGAAGGAAATGACATGGCATTCGAAAAATCCCAGAGTTCAAGGCACGATGGCACACCCTAGTGACAGCGCAGCTTGGAAGCACCTCGATTGTCGGTTTCCAGAGTTTGCTTCAGAGCCTCGTAATGTGAGACTTGGCATGTGTACAGATGGTTTTGCTCCTCATGGTAAGTTTGGGGGTCAATATTCTTGTTGGCTTGTCATTTTGACCCCTTATAACTTGCCTCCCTCAATGTGCATGAAAAGACAATTCATGTTCCTTTCGTTGCTCGTCCCTGGTCCTAAAAACCCCAAGGGCAACTTGGATGTTTACATGCAACCGTTGATAGAGGAGTTGAAATTGTTGTGGGAAGTTGGCGCGGCTACTTATGATATTTCGAAGAAACAGAATTTCATCGAGCAGCCATCCTATGGACCGTAAGTGACTTCCCGGCTTATGGCATGTTGTCTGGTTGGGCCACGGCTGGTAAGAAAGCTTGTCCACATTGCCTGGAGAAGACCAAAGCATTTTGGCTTGAACACGGTGGTAAAGTTTCTTGGTTTGATTGCCACCGGCAATTCCTGCCGACAGATCACCCTTTTCGGAACAGTAAAACAACATTCTGTAAAAACAAAGTAGAGAAAGGAGCCCCCCCACACATCATGTCAGGAGAGGAGCTGTGGGAATGTGTTAAGGACCTTCCGAAGGCTACAGATGGACCCGAGTCAATTAAAAGGCAGAAAAGTGAAAAGAAGGGGTGGTTCAAGCAAAGCATCTTATGGGAGCTCCCATATTGGAAGCATCTCCTCATTCGTTACAACTTAGATGTCATGCACATTGAGAAGAACTTCCTTGATAAGTTAATTCACACTGTAATGGATGTGAAAAAGCTTACGTGTGACACGCCTTCAGCTCGGAATGACATTGCTAAATATTGTAAACGTCCCCAGCTTCATCTTCAGGAGGATAATAGAGGAAAAGAGGTCATGCCAAAGGCTCCATTTGCTCTTGACAAGCCTCAGAGAAAAGTTTTGTGTGAGTGGGTTAAGCAGCTGCGGTTCCCTGATGGTTACGCCTCCAATTTGAGCAGATGCGTAGATTTGCAAGCGTGTAAGCTCCATGGAATGAAAAGCCATGACTGTCACGTGTTCATGGAGAGGATGTTGCCCACAGCTTTAAGGGAATTGCTCCCTGGCCATATTTGGAATGCAATTACAGAGATCAGCCAATTCTTCCGCGACTTGTGTTGCTATACAACGTCAGTTAGTGACATGGAGCGATTGGAGAAAAACATACCTGAGATCCTCTGCAAGCTTGAGAAGATCTTCCGTCCTGCATTCTTTAACTCCATGCAGCATTTACCTATACATTTGCCGTACGAGGGGAAGTTATGTGGTCCTGTACAATACAGGTGGATGTATCCCTTCGAAAGGTAAATCAAATACCCTTATTTCACATCCTTTATTTTACATCCTAATCAATTGTTTATACAGTTATATAACAACTGTAATTGCAGGTTCCTCAATCATTTGAAACGAAAAATTGGGAACAAGGCTCGAGTAGAAGGGTCCATATGCAATGCTTATCTCACTGAAGAGATAGCAAACTTCTGCTCCAATTACTTTCAGTCTTCAGTTGACCCTAAAACTCGAGATCTTGGTCGAAATGTGAATGCCGACGTTGAGCCCACATCGGACGACGCTCGCTGAAATACCAGAGTTGTTCAAAGAGGACATTAGTCGTGTGTCAAATGAGGGTAGAACTCGGTTCTTAGATGACAAAGAGCTCGAGTGTGCACATTTGTTCGTATTACGAAACACCGGCATTCTTGGCGAATACGAAAGGTATATTAGGCCCAGGTATTGAGTGTATTCGGATTTACGATCATTTACAACCATGACTTTGTAAATTTACATTGTGTTTTTGGCCTCGTAGGAAGTTTGAGGACTACATTCTTAGTACTCGACCTTTCATGCGTAGAGAAGAAGTCATGGAGAATTTCGAAGCTGAATTCTTTGATTGGTTTCATCACAAGGTGATATACGCGGTGTAACCGTGACATAAACTTGAATTTTACATCTTGCATTTCAATTCATTGAATTCAGGAACCTTGATGTTGTTATTCAACCACTTTATAGGTGGTCGAAGAGAAGCCAAATTCGGATGTCCTGCGAGCGTTGTGCATGCGTCCCTTCAGGTGAGTTCGTACATGGGGCCAGATTTTTGTAGGTGGATTTAATTTCCATACACATGCCCATGGCAAGCACAAATCCACCATGAATTATGGTGTGTGTGTATCAAGTGAGGATGGCGGAGAGTACTTCGGCATCTTAGATGACATAATTGAACTTGTCTACACGGGACCCAAGAGACAGTACAAGACAATTTTGTTTAAGTGCAATTGGATGGATTGTGGTCGGGGAATGAACGTACACGAACAATACAAGCTAATCGAAGTAAATCATACTAAGAAATACCCCAAATATGATCCATTTGTCTTATCTTACCAAGTGACTCAAGTGTACTACGCATCATATCCTAGCCTGAAACGGGACCGAGTTCAATGGTGGTCTGTGTTTAAAACACATGCAAGGTCAGTAGTTGATGCTCCGGTGGACTTAGAGTTTCTGCAATCACCATCCCCAACAGTCATGCAACGCTTTGCCCGCTGAGTGACATTACAGACTACGCCAGGGATGATGATGATGAAGACGATGACGATGGCTTTGTGATCTCAAGCGGTGAAGACGATGAATCTAGTATCGGCTTTAGTGATAGTGACGATGATGATGACATCGATGTAGTATTAGATGATAGTAGTGATGACTCTAGTAGTGAAAGTAGTGATGAGAGTACTGAATAGGAGAATATGTTAAATCTCCTTTAAAAGTATGCTTCTTATTGTAAAATCAAAATATTAATGAGGCTTATGTAAAACTTTTTAGTGTTTGTATAAAAGCCGTATTACGTTGCACTGCACTCCTTATTTTATTTTATCTTGTCATTTTACTAACATCTGATTCAGGTAGTCATGGCGGGTGGAAAAAGTGGGCAGTCGTCGAAGAAAGCAAAGAATAAAGAGAAAGTGCCCGCCCGCGCCCTGTTCCCCGACGACCAGGATGAGGAGATGTTCGATGTAGAGGCACACGACTTGGGTGACGATCACACGTCCCCAGCCACTCCTACAGAATATGGGTCACGGGATGAGCCACAAGATGAGGCACAGGATGAGTCACAGCTCCCGGTTTTGGACCCTACTACACTGTGGTACGTACAATACATGATATGGATGATCAGATACGATGCTTATATTACTATTTTCGAACTTGTTTAACATTGTTGTTTCCCGTTTGTTATAGGTTTGATGATCCTAAGGTTCGGAGTGCGGTATCCGGTACAATTACTGGATACTACCGAGCCCCTTGGAGGAACTTTGGAGAAGTTCCCGCAGCTACGAAGGAACACTGGTGGAACTTGTTCAGCGTATGATATTTTTGGGTCTTGGTTAATACATGTTTTAGCTATTGTATTGATTTAGTTTTGTGTATAACTTTTGTATTTTATCATTTGCAGGCACAATTCAGATGGCAACCTCAGATGGACGAGCTAGTGAAGATCACATTTCGGAGGAGGGTTTCCACACGCCTGCGAGACATGTTCCACACCATCACGCACAAGATGAAAGGCGCCAGGCCAAGTTGGTTGAGTGCGGAGCTCCACAAGGAGATGATGGACATTGTTGCTAACGATCCAACTTACAAGGAGAGGTCGGCGCAGAACCAGAAGAACAGAAGGGGCGGTTCGATGGAAAATCCCGTCCGAGGGACCCACTTTCAGGGTTCATTGGCAGTTACCCAACATGCAAAAAGGATGGTAAGTTTATTTAAAAAGATCTTATATTACAAGACATATTTGTGTATTTAAATGTAACAAGGGTTTGACATGGTTTACGATTACTCCTATTTTCTTGTAACAAAGGCGGCGAAGAACAAGGGCCAGCTACCAACAGCTCCTGAGCTGTTTCTGAAGACACACTTCAAGGAGTTGCCTGGGAAAGGAACAGTTCCAGTAAACCCCACAGTTCAGGAAATTGCGGTAACAAATTCCCTAAACTTTGTTCCTTGGTTCATTATTCATGATTAGGTGTAGATAAAGAAATAGTTCATTTGGTCGAAAAAGTAGTAAATGGTCAAAAATATACATGTACCCCTTACAATACCTAAAATATACAAGTTTAGAGAAGCCAAACAGTTTATTTGGTCAAAAACATAGAAAATGAGCAAAGAATAGGTCTTATAGGCCTTAGTTGGTCCATTTTGGCTCAAAATGCGTCCCAAACCTTAGGGAGTTGTATTTTTTTGGCATTTCAAGGCATTTAACCCTTACACTACCTATAATTAACATGTTTAGAGAAAAAAATAGTTCATTTGGTCAAAAATGTAGAAAATGGGCAAAGAATAGGTCTTATAGGCCTTAGTTGGTCCATTTTGGCTCAAAATGCGTCCCAAACCTTAGGGAGTTGTATGTTTTTGGAATTTCAAGGCATTTACCCCTTATAATACCTATAATTAACATTTTTAGAGAAAAAAATAGTTCATTTGGTCAAAAATGTAGAAAATGGGCAAAGAATAGGCCATACAGGCAATAGTTGGTCCATTTTGGCCCAAAATGCGTCCCAAACCTTAGGGAGTTGTATTTTTTTGGAATTTCAAGGAACTTACAACTTAGACTACCTATAATTAACATGTTTAGAGAAAAAAATAATTCATTTGGTCAAAAATGTAGAAAATGGGCAAAGAATAGGCCATACAGGCCTTTGTTGGTCCATTTTAGCTCAAAATGCGTCCCAAACCTTAGGGAGTTGTATTTTTTTGGAATTTCAAGGCATGATCCCATTAGACTACCTATAATTAATATTTTTAGAGAAAAAAAAACAGTATATTTGGTCAAAAATGTAGAAAATGGGCAAAGAATAGGTCATACAGGCCTTAGTTGGTCCATTTCGGCTCAAAATGCGTCCCAAACCTTAGGGAGTTGTATTTTTTTGGCATTTCAAGGCATGATCCCCTTAGACTACCTATAATTAAGATTTTTAAAGGAAAAAAAAGTTTATTTGGTCAAAAATGAAGAAAATGGACAAAGAATAGGTCATATAGGCCTTAGTTGGTCCATTTCGGCTCAAAATGCGTTCCAAACCTTAGGGAGTTGTATTTTTTTGGAATTTCAAGCCATTTACCCCTTATAATACCTATAATTAACATGTTTAGTGAAAAAAATAGTTCATTTGGTCAAAAATGAAGAAAATGGGCAAAGAATAGGTCATACAGGCCTTAGTTGGTCCATTTCGGCTCAAAATGCGTCCCAAACCTTAGGGAGTTGTATTTTTTTGGCATTTCAAGGCATTATCCCCTTAGACTACCTATAATTAAGATGTTTAAAGGAAAAAACAGTTTATTTGGTCAAAAATGAAGAAAATGGACAAAGAATAGGTCATACAGGCCTTAGTTGGTCCATTTCGGCTCAAAATACGTTCCAAACCTTAGGAAGTTGTATTTTTTTGGCATTTCAAGGCATGATCCCCTTAGACTACCGATAATTAAGATGTTTAGAGAAAAAAATAGTTTATTTGGTCAAAAATGTAGAAAATGGGCAAAGAATAGGCCATACAGGCCTTTGTTGGTCCATTTTAGCTCAAAATGCGCCCCAAACCTTAGGGAGTTGTATTTTTTTGGAATTTCAAGGCATGATCCCATTAGACTACCTATAATTAATATTTTTAGAGAAAAAAAAACAGTATATTTGGTCAAAAATGTAGAAAATGGGCAAAGAATAGGTCATACAGGCCTTAGTTGGTCCATTTCGGCTCAAAATGCGTCCCAAACCTTAGGGAGTTGTATTTTTTTGGCATTTCAAGGCATGATCCCCTTAGACTACCTATAATTAAGATGTTTAAAGGAAAAAAAAGTTTATTTGGTCAAAAATGAAGAAAATGGACAAAGAATAGGTCATACAAGCCTTAGTTGGTCCATTTCGGCTCAAAATGCGTTCCAAACCTTAGGGAGTTGTATTTTTTTGGAATTTCAAGCCATTTACCCCTTAGACTACCTATAATTAACATGTTTAGTGAAAAAAATAGTTCATTTGGTCAAAAATGAAGAAAATGGGCAAAGAATAGGTCATAAAGGCCTTAGTTGGTCCATTTCGGCTCAAAATGCGTCCCAAACCTTAGGGAGTTGTATTTTTTTGGCATTTCAAGGCATGATCCCCTTAGACTACCTATAATTAAGATGTTTAAAGGAAAAAACAGTTTATTTGGTCAAAAATGAAGAAAATGGACAAAGAATAGGTCATACAGGCCTTAGTTGGTCCATTTCGGCTCAAAATGCGTTCCAAACCTTAGGGAGTTGTATTTTTTTGGCATTTCAAGCCATTTACCCCTTAGAATACCTATAATTAACATGTTTAGAGAAAAAAATAGTTCATTTGGTCAAAAATGAAGAAAATGGGCAAAGAATAGGTCATACAGGCCTTAGTTGGTCCATTTCGGCTCAAAATGCGTCCCAAACCTTAGGGAGTTGTATTTTTTTGGAATTTCAAGGCTTGATCCCCTTAGAATACCTATAATTAATATTTTTAGATAAGAAAACTATTTATTTGGTCAAAAACAAAGAAAATGGGCAAAGAATAGGTCATACAGGCCTTAGTTGGTCCATTTCGGCTCAAAATGCGTCCCAAACCTTAGGGGGTTGTATTTTTTGGGAATTTCAAGGCATGATCCCCTTATACTACCTATAATTAAGATGTTTAGAGAAAATAACAGTTTATTTGGTCAAAAATGAAGAAAATGGGCAAAGAATAGGTCATATAGGCCTTAGTTGGTCCATTTCGGCTCAAAATGCGTCCCAAACCTTAGGGAGTTGTATTTTTTTGGAATTTAAAGGCATTATCCCCTTAGACTACCTATAATTAATAAATTTAGAGAAAAAAACAGTTTATTTGGTCAAAAACAAAGAAAATGGGAAAAGAATAGGTCATAAAGGCCTTAGTTGGTCCATTTTGGCTCAAAATGCGTCCCGAACCTTAGGGAGTTGTATTTTGTTGGAATTTCAAGGCATGATCCCCTTAGACTACCTATAATTAAGATGTTTAGAGAAAAAAACAGTTTATTTAGTCAAAAACAAAGAAAATGGGCAAAGAATAGGTCATACAGGCCTTAGTTGGTCCATTTCGGCTCAAAATGCGTCCCAAACCTTAGGGAGTTGTATTTTTTTGGCATTTCAAGGCATGATCCCCTTAGACTACCGATAATTAAGATGTTTAGAGAAAAAAATAGTTTATTTGGTCAAAAATGTAGAAAATGGGCAAAGAATAGGTCATACAGGCCTTAGTTGGTCCATTTCGGCTCAAAATGCGTCCCAAACCTTAGGGAGTTGTATTTTTTTGGCATTTCAAGGCATAATCCCCTTAGAC
Source organism: Chenopodium berlandieri (assembly GCA_034703905.1). Lineage (NCBI taxonomy): Eukaryota > Viridiplantae > Streptophyta > Magnoliopsida > Caryophyllales > Amaranthaceae > Chenopodium > Chenopodium berlandieri. The sequence goes on from CM068293.1 coordinate 14,210,732, forward strand.
TACTTATAATTAAGATGTTTAGAGAAAAAAACAGTTTATTTGGTCAAAAACAAAGAAAATGGGCAAAGAATAGGTCTTATAGGCCTTAGTTGGTCCATTTTGGCTCAAAATGCGTCCCAAACCTTAGGGAGTTGTATTTTTTTGGCATTTCAAGGCATTTACCCCTTAGAATACCTATAATTAACATGTTTAGAGAAAAAAATAGTTCATTTGGTCAAAAATGTAGAAAATGGGCAAAGAATAGGCCATACAGGCCTTAGTTGGTCCATTTTGGCTCAAAATGCGTCCCAAACCTTAGGGAGTTGTATTTTTTTGGCATTTCAAGGCATGTACCCCTTAGACTACCTGCATTTAAGATGTTTAGAGGAAAAAATAGTTCATTTGGTCAAAAACATAGAAAATGGGCAAAGAATAGGTCCTACAGGCCATAGTTGGTCCATTTTGGCTCACATTTTTTTTTTTTTTTTTTTTTTTTTTTTTTTTCAAGCACTTTACATTTATAAATTATTTTTACTTGATATGTAATGAGAAAAAAGACCATATATATATAAGAAATGAAGTAAATGGACTAAGTAGAAGTCACCTATGTCATATTACTTTGTTTATTTTTCATGAATATGGTACACAAAGCTTAGCTTATTTGTATATCTTACTACCTCGTTTGTTCCCTTTTATATGTTTATCTTGTAGGAGGCTTACCAAAAGAGGGTTGAGGCGGCTAGCACTCAAAGGATCCAGAAGACTCCGAATGAGCTATACTGGGAGATAGTTGGTGGTCGGAACAAAAAAGGACGTGTGAAGGGACTAGGCGAAAGTGCTGACCTGTACTATGGCAGCCTGTTGGGTCGCCAACTATCCACCTCTTCCATGCAGTACACGCCCTCCTTTGTTTCTCAGATGTAGGATCAGGTCGAAACCAGGGTCCAGGCTCTTCGGGAACAAATGGAAGCCGACATGGAAGCCCGAGTTCAAGCCCAAGTTCAAGCCCAAATGGAAGAAATGGAGAAGAGGCTGGAAGAGAGGATGATGGGTCGTTTCGCCTATGACCCATCATGTTCCAACGTTCGACCTCCATTTCAAGATCCCAGGGACGACGACCCGGGTTTTGGTGGAGCTGGCCAGGGCTTTGGCGCTGTTGCATAGCATTGATGAACTTAGTGTTTGTTAGTTCTAAGTTCAGATTAACTTAGTGTTCATTGTAAATATTGGAATTAATATATATATATATATATATATATATATATATATATAAATATAATTATTTTTGCACAAATTATTCAGTTGTCAATATGAGAAGCAGGAATTACAGGTATGTTCCGGAGGAAAATCTATAGCAAAAACATTAAAAAACCGTCGTTACTTCCGTCGCAAAGTTCCGACGGAAATATTTTCCATCGCAACAGTATAACTTTCCGACGGACTAATACGTCGCAATATACCGACGGAATACAAATCCGTCGAAAGTTTTCGACGGACAAAATCCGTAGGAAAGTTCTCCTTTCCGATGGAATTTTCCCTCGGAAAGTGTGACCTTCCGACGGATTAATCCGTTGAAAAGTTTAGCAGATTCCGACGGAAAAATCCGTCGGAAGGCTTGAGGTTCCGAGGGATAAATGTCCGTCGGAATGTTGCGACGGACTTCCACTTCTGGTCAAACTTATTTTACGAGAAACAGAAATCCGTCGAAAATTCCGTCGGTAGCTTAGTTTCCGACGGAATATCCCTCGGTATTTCCCAAATTTCCGACAAATAGTTTTCCGACAACCGTTTTCGACGGAATTTCGTCGGAAAAGGCAGTTTACGACGGATTTTTAATGTTTACCGACAGATTATTTCCCTCGTAAATCAGCTGTTTTCTAGTAGTGATATCACATACTGGTGATGTGAACTTATACAACTCCTTACGATTACACAATGTTCTATGTGTGCCAAAATTTAGGTATAACCTTCTATCAGTACCAAAATTGACCAAAGAATCACAATGGACACACATTGTGTAATTAGATATTCTGTCACAAAATGAATCAAAGGTGTGGGAAAAGCTAAGAATAGGTTGCATTACTTGGTTGATCATTTACTGGGTGGAGATGAGACTTCTCAAGAGCAAAAATTTATCACATGTCTTACAACTAAGTGTGATACAAACTCAGTTTCTTTTGCTGTCTAGCATCATAGCCTTGGACATGTTTCTCTGGAAAATTGCAGTACATTCCATGTGTAGAACGGACTATCAAAAAGAATAGTAAGATCTGTGTTACTTTCCCAATGGCAATATTTACAAAGTTTCCATACCAGTTAAGTCAATCTCATGCTGTTGCACCTTTTGATGAGCAGATTCACATGGACATCTGGGGTCCGGGGTCCATAAAAGGTGTGTACAAGGGGAAATTCAGGTATTTTCTCACCATAGTTGATGACTACTCTAGAAATACATGGGTATACTTGCTTCAACAGAAGTCTTATGCTCTGAGTCAGCTGAAATCATTTTCTAAGTATGCTTAAACACATTTTAACTCAAAAAATAAAGCTAATGAGATCTAACAATGCCTTAGACATTGATGAATTAGGAATAATACATCAAACATCTTGTGTTAGGCTTGAATAAAATGCTAAAGTTAAAAGAAAAGACATACATGTTCTTGAGAATGCTAGAGCCATCAGATTTCAGGCAAGGCTCACATTATTAATAAACTCCTTACTCATGTTCTACAAAATAGAACTCCATATGAAATGTTGTTTAAATCCTACTAATTATGACCACATGAAAGTACTCCCTCCGTTACATATTACTCGCAACAATTACTAAAAATGGCCTCTATATATTACTCGTAGCAAACTTTTTTTTTTGCTTTTACGGTAATTTTTTTGTGTGATTTTACAAAATTACCCTTACTTTTTTTTAAACACCCTAATTAAACTACTGATTTTATCATATTAATTTAAACCTTAACATTGATTAACTTAACCATTTCCACCAAAATAATTCCCCTTCCATCTAAATTCATCATCACCTTCATTGGCAACCACCACCACCACCACTACCACCGATCTCCAGTCTCTCTTCATCAATCTCTCTCTTTGTTCACCTCCGCTCAATTAGACCGCAACATTCTATGGAGACCGCCACTGTCACCGGAAGTCACTGCCGCTGTCCCCTTGCTTGCGGCCGCCTCCATTTTCTCTCTCATCCTTTTCTTATTGTTTCGTCGTCATTGCCGTTGAAGCTCAAATTTGAAGGTTTTATGGTCAAATTTAACCATGAAAACTCTAGATTTAGAGTTTTGATGGTTAAATTTGACCAATTAAAGCTTTAATTGATGATAAAGAAGGCGTTAGTTTGTCATTTACATCCATTTCGTTCATATTTTTAAGGTTGTGTTTTTCTCAGGGGCAGGATTTTTGGGTTCATCGGTTCTTGGATTGTGGGTTTGTGGGTTATGGGTTTTGAGGTTCTAGGTTCGAGTTCTGGGTTTTGGGTTCTTCGGTTGTGATTTTTGTGGTTTTGGGTTCGTGGGGTTGTGGGTGGTGGTGGGTTGTGGTTGTTGGTGCTGCTAGGTTGTGGTGGGTTTGGTGTTTCATGGTGCTGGGTGGTAAATGGGTTCGCGCTGCTAGGTGGTGGTGGTGTTGGGTGGTTTCGTGGTGCTAGGTGATGGTGTTGGGTGATTTCGTGGTGCTTGGTGGTGGTGGTGGTTCATGAATTCATGGTGCTGGGTTGTGAACTTTGATTTAATATTTATTTTTGGGTTGGATTAATACTTAAGTATATGCCCTTATATTTCAATAATCATGCTTTTAATCTTTTGCCTGTAGAAGTCCGCAATCCCCTAGTTTGTTGCGAGTAATTTGTAACGGATTGAGTATTTGGCATCCATTTTTAATTTTTCATCATCATTTTTTTTTGGGAATTCAAACATTTATTTTACATCCATTTTCATGTTTCTCTTTTTAGGTAGAGAGTTTTTTTTTTCTTTGAGTAGTTTTTCGGGATAGAGTTGGTACCCTCAACTTATGACAAAACCTTGTTTCAAAAAATAAAAAAATAAAAAAAATAAAAAAAATAAAAAAACTTCTAACAAAACTAACGGGAATTATTTGGCATTTTTAGCATATTACACTTTCACATAGCTCAAGTCATACACGGTTAAAACACACTTCACACAATGTCATGCACAAAGTCAATTCTAGTCTAGTGCAGTCAGGTTAGTAAAGTCTTGAGTCAATCACTGTCTATATGAGTCCCTCAATAAAACATTTTCTACAGGACTTAGGTACAAACTTCCATCGCTTATGTAGTCGGACGCACTTGACTCTAAGGCATCATCATCATCAACAAGCATGTTTGGCTTCTCTATTCGGAGCCAATCGAGCAACATTGCTTCTATTTGGAGCCAATCGAGCAACATCGCTTTTGTCCGGAGCCAATTGAACAACATCGGTTCTTTTCAAAGATAATCGAATAATATCGCTTATGTTCGGAGACAATCGAACGATATCATTTGCTTCTGTTTGTAGACAATCGAACATTCATATCCCTTTCTTCTATGTAAGGTTGGCAAACGGATCAGGTCGGGTCGGGTTTGTGTTCGGGTCAACTGGTTTCGGGTTAGCTACCCTCAACCCGAACGTGATCCATTTAACTTTTCGGGTTAAAAACCCCAACCTGAATCTGATATTTTCGGGTTCGGGTCAACCCGAAAATTACCTTGTTTGACCAAATTTTTTGTTTAATTTTAAATCAAGGTGCTATAATCTGAAATTTACCTCTTCAAATTAGAGCTGAGCACGGATCAGATATCCGTATCCGAAAATAAGATATTTGATATCCGTATCCGATCCGAAATTTTCGGATATCCAGATATTCGGATATCTGAAACTTTCAAATCCGGATGGTTCGGATATCCAATATCCGACCCATCTAATAATATGGGTTTTTATCCAAAAATTAAAAAAAAAAATTAAAAAATGAAACCACCCTTTCCTTTTCCCCTCATCCTTCCCAGCTAGCATAGCCCCTTTACAAACAAAGAACCCAGCCCACACCCGCCTCCCACCACCTGCCGGCGACCCCACTCTCACACACCAGCCCACACAACCACACAATCCCACCTGACCTTGCCACCATTTTGCCACCACAAACCTCCACCACTCACTCGCTGCCATTCAACAACGTACCACCTCACAAACCCACGCAGCCAATCACTTTTCTCCCCAAGCACTGCAACACCCTCAACTCACATCGTGGCAGCCGTAAAATAGAGCCACCAGCCCAACACACCCACCCAATCAACAACCACGAAACGTCACCGCACACCCAGCTCGACACACCCACGTACCCTGCAACCATGAACCACAACGATTTCACGATTTCACTGCCCCAATTTCACGAAACACTACACCAGCCAGCCACCGAAATCATCTTTCTCACCCTTACCCCTCCTTTTCTCTTTCGAATTGGGTAACTGAGAGGGAGTTCGGGTTGGATGGCGGGATTTTGTGGGAGGAGGGAGATCTGAGATGAGAGAGGAGGAAGGAGGGAGAAAAGAGAGGAGAAAGAAAAAGAGGCAGAGGAGAAAGAGAAAGAGGCGGATAAGTTAGGGTTATGTTATCTGAATTTTTGTAAAATAATTTTATTTATTTATTATTTTTTTGTAAAAAAAGTGTTTTTTTGGGATTTCGGATCGGATACCCGATCCGATATCCGACTTTTTTTTGGATATCCGAAATCAAAATTTTCGATATCCGATATCCGAAATTTTCGGATCCAAAAATATTTTCGGATCGGACGCGGATCGGAATTTCGGATTTTCGGATTATCAGATAGTTTTGCCCATCCCTACTTCAAATAATAACCTGATATTAGGTTTCGTGCTTTAATTAGGTTAATCGTATAAATTATATGAACAAGACCGTATAAATTTGATAAACCGCATAAATTATGTCAACAAAACAACAACATAAATTAAAAATAGAATTTTAAGTGTATTAAACTTGTAATTTAACATGAACAACAACAAAAATCTAAAAGCAAAAAAATACAATAACATACACAAAAAAAAAAAAAAAAAAAAAAAAAAAAAAAAAAAATTGCAATCAGCAAACTACATTATAAATTGATGAAGGTGTAAAACACTGGCAACTTAAAACTTGATTTGCGTGAAGGAGAGGAAGACATGAAGGAGGAACACTTGAACTTGCAAAGGATTTTAGGAATTGATTTCTTGTGAATTGAAGAGAGAGAAAATTGAGAGAAGAATGAAACATGAGACTATGAGAGAGAAAGTGGACTTCTTACAGCTGATGAGAGGAGTGAGAGTTTGAAAGGATTTAGGGTTTTGTGTTTTTATATGCACCTACATATGGGCTTGGGCTAATTTCATTAGGTTTCTTTAGGAATTTTTTTACATTACTTATCTAGGTTTTGGTTATCAGGTCAAATTCGGGTTAATCCAGCCTAATTTTTACCCAAAAATATTTTCGAGTTATGTGGGTCGTTTTCGGGTAGGAATCTTTAACCTTAATCTAACCCATTTAAAAAAAACATTTGGAAACGGAGGAGTATAAATTTAAAATAACATTAGTGACTTGCAGAAGACGCAATAAAATGATCCTATCCTCTTTATCCACCATATCATAGTGATTTTCAAAGTTGCACGGCTAATCATATGTTGCTATTAGTTAATTACTACTTCTAGATCTATTATTGAGATAGCAAAATGTTGGGTGAAGGTCTAAATTAAGTAACGTAGTCAATTGACAAGATAAAGTATGATTTTGATTCTAGGCCACATTCAGGGTGAATCTCTAATAATCTGGGAAATTCAATTTCTAAAACTGGTATATTAATTTCTTACCCTTGCTATACATAAAAAAAAAAAAAAAAAAAAAAAAAAAATAAAATAAAATAAAATAAAATAAAATAAATAAATAAATAAATTTACAAATAACAAAACATATAAGTTATTCATGTTTTTGTTTCATTTTTCAATTCTACTTCTTTCTTTATTTTTAATCTACTCTTCTTTCTATTTTAACCATTTACTTTTTTTTTTTTCTTATTTTTGGGAAATTTATAAGAACTCTTTATTTTTACTTGTTTTCTTCTTGTATTTGTTTCAATTTCCCCCCTCATTTTTTGAGCCTTTTGAGTTTTATTTTTATAGCCGGCTTCCAATTTTCTTATTTACTACTCTCTTGTCTCTTAATATTGTACAAAAACAATTTGAGGAACTTAAAAAAACAAAGGAAATGTTATAAAAGTATGTAAAATAAAACTAGAATGTTAACGACATTTTAAAACACCAAAAATAGAATACATAAAAGTATAAACCGAGACAAATAGGGTATAAAATTTCTAATAAATCTTATAAAAAGTGTAATAACACTATTTATTTTGAGTATATCCAAGGTACATATATGATACTCCCAAGTTTCACCCTACTGAATTCTTCTTCTTCTTTTTTTTTTTTATTTTTTTTTATTTTTTTTTTTTGGGTTAATGGATTTTATAGAATAACATTTTTATTTGAACTGTAGCGTATTCGCACTTTAAGTTAATACTCCCTCCGTCCCATAATTTTGTGCCTGTATTCCTTTTTCGGCGTCCCAAAATGTTGTGCCAGATTCAAAATAGCTCATAATTATAACTTATTTTTCATCTTTCCCATACAAAATACACATATACCCAAAAAATTATTACTTACTTTTTTATCTTTTCCATACAAAATACACATATACCAAAAAAATCATTACTTACTTTTTCTCTTATTCATACAATATTCTCTACTTTTTATCTATCCCATACAATATTATCTACTTTTTGTCTTTCCAATAGAATATTCTCCTACTTTCACCATTCTCCTTAATTACCGTGTCTTTACAGAAATAGGCACGAAATAATGGGACGGGGGAGTACTATTTTTAAGTATAGTGTTTAAGAAATTGAATATATATTTAGTATATCACGCAAACACCCAAATTTATAGGGCCCCTAATTATTAGTTTGCCCTTAGGCCCCTAAAAACTGAGAAACGGCCCTGCAAGTCACCACAAAACACCTAATATGGTTTACGACTAGGGCAAGAAGGATGGGTGGCTCAATAAGCAACCTAACCTCGTTAATATAATAATAAGACACTCTTACAACATTGCCCTTAAATTGCCCCATATTTAATTTTTGGATGTTCAATTGAGGATATAAGTGTCATGCTATAAGAACCAACAAGCTTATGTGATGTCTACGTTAGAGACAGGTCATCCTCGTTAAAGTTCAAGATACTGTAAAGTACAAGTATCATGAGTACCAAAAAAAATGGATACCTGGTTTCTTTTGTTTATATTTGTACTTTTGTAGTATACTCCTATAGCAACGAAGATGAAAATAAGAGATACTGTTGCAGCTAAAATAACTGCGATCTTCTTTGAATTCTTCTTCTTGCATGAGTTCGATGAACAAAGACCTGGATTGTCCTCCAAACTAGAAAAGGGGATTTGGGAGGGGGGAGTAGTAGTTAGGAACATTTAAAATTTAAATTGTTATTAGAAATCTCTCAAACTACTACGTCAAGATTGCTGATTTGTGGAACATATAAAGACATTACTAATTTTCATGTAGCTTAGAAATACACCGAACCTCAAATTTAATGAGCCATCCTCTTTCTTTTTGCTGAGTTCTACTGGAACTCGGCCAACAAGATTGTTACTTGTTAAATCTCTGATAGAATTGGAGTAAACAGGTTAACTACAAATCTTACATTCATAGAGCAACTTCAATTCGACATTCAACTTTTGAAGAACTTACATTGTACACAGAGATGGTAACTCGGCCAGAAAATCAGGTATGACCCCTGTCAAGCTATTATGTGAAAGATTCCTGAATGAAGCACAAACACAATGACCAAGAGTTTACCATAGAATATGAGTACTAAGAAAGTAAACAATGAGTTATATTATTTAACGTTGTGCATTTAAATAACCACCAGTATAAGCTTTCGGGGATATCAATGGTGAACAAGAATATATCACATTAGTATCTAAGGTAATGTGTTGCAAATATTATTCACACTTATATGGCCTGTTCACAAGCTGATGTTCCCTTAATTCCCTGTAGAAAATTCTAGTAGTAGTTAGCTTGGCTTAACATTTGGCAGCCAAACGTAGATGACCTCAAGAAATCATGTTATAACACCATTTATGAGATTGGAGGAAATTGAAGGATCCCTAAAAAAATAGGAAAAATTCATGGGAATAATCCTACCTTTGGGGCATTCTTTTTAAATAATCCCACCTTTGAGATATTTTTTAATAATCCCACCTTTATATCCAATCCGCTCAAAATGGTCCCGGGTGACCAGTAACCGGTTGAAGAGGTAAATTTTTTTTTTAAGTTTATTTTACACGTGTCACCACGTAATTGGTCAAAAAAAAATAAGTTTTAATTTTAATTTTGTTTTAAGAAATGATAATTAGCAATTACCATTAATTAATTATTTTTAATTTTTTTCTCATTAAAAAAAAATAAACTAAAAATTAAAACCACTACCAGCCACCTCCCCGCTCCACCGTCGTCCGATCGAGCCCCCAGCATCGGTGCGCCCTGACTGTCGTCCCAGACCGGCTGTTAGCCCTGCTACGGTTGCCGCCTTTATTCCGGCACCTTTCGTCGCCTTAAACCACCAAATTCATTACCGAAATTAAGGTATGAGAAGGAGAGGGGGGCCAAAATCGAGGCCTGGGAAGGGCAAAGGGGCCGAAATCGGGGCGAGGGGAAGGGGAGCGGGCCGAAAAAGGTATAGGGGAAGGGGAGGAAGTCGAAAATAGGGCGGCGGAAGGGGATCAGATCAAAGGAGGTCGGGATCGAGGCGCGGTGAACGTTTTTTAGAGGGTGGTTGGTGGTTCAAGGGGTGGGAAGGGTGTTGGCGGTTCAATGGGAAGGGGGAGGGCAGTCGGCGTGGCCCTCCATCGTCGGTGGGCAGGCAGCAGGGAGGGCTGGTGGTAGTGGGCAGCCGTGGAGGGTGGTTGGGCCGGTGGGAATTTTTTTTTTTTTATGAAACAAGTAGTTTCTTAATTAATTAAGTATAATTTTTTAATTTTTTTTTTAATTTAATTAGATTTTATTTTATATTTTACGCCAATTAGATTGCGACACATGTCATGTAACTTGCTATAGCAAGTTAAATGATCGGTTGGGACCATTAAAAAAGATCGGGGTATAAAGGTGGGATTATTAAAAAATATCTCAAAGATGAGATTATTTAAAAAGAATGGTCAAAGGTGGGATTATTCCATGAATTTTTCAGAAAAAAAATATGAAACTTGGTTTAATTCGTTACATAACATATCAAATCATATATTATGCAGTATTTATTTTCTACTTCTAATAAATCTCAAGTGTAAAGAAGTCGTATATACTCACAAGTAGACTAAAGATGTTAGTGCGGACAGTGAATGAGGTATATCTCCGGTCAAACCGCTGTGAGCCAAATTTCTGTAATTTGTGTCAATTTAATAAGAAAAAAAATTTATATACGGAATCAAAAATAGCATTCTCTCTGTTTCATAATAATCACAACACTTTGAATGACACAGATTTTTATACACAACTTTAACCAATAATATTCTTAATAATATATTAGGAAAAATACACTTTATTAATCCTAATTTTGCCCAATTTATTCTAAATAATCCCAACTATCGATTATTCTACAATAATCCCAACTTTCACCTTCGTTTTTTTTCTAACAATCCCAAACCGGTTAACAAAAGACAACAACCTTTTATTGTATACCGCAACTGCTACGACTTCTCCCCTCTCATTAACTACATCTCTACCACATCTCCTTCCGGAAACCACACCAACTCACCTCCCGACTCACTCGACTCAACTGAGTTCCAACTCGCCGAGTCATGTATACCGCGTTGTTCCCACTCACTACTGGCACTCCCTCCTCAAATCCCTTGCTTCCTCCCACTAATATCTCCACTGCTTATGCTGTCATCACCTTGTTGCAGAAACACAATCTCTATTTTGAGGGGTGGGGGTGGTTTAAGGGCAAGGATTTAGGGTTTTGGGCGGTTTCGAGGGAAGGGTTGGGGAGGAGAGGTCGTTTCCGGCTCGGTGGTCGGGGAAGAGTGTTGTTTGGGAAGTGCGGCAGCGGGTTTTGTTGATGGGTTTGGGCGGTGAGGTAGCGGGTTTTATTGATGGGTTTAAATAATCGATAGTTGGGATTAACAAAAGTGTATTTTTCCTATATATTATTAATAAGTACAAAAGGTTAATTATAATGAAAATATTGGTAAAAAGTATATTCAAAGTAAGAATATAAATAATGCTTTAAGTCAAAACTCTTGTGATTATTATGAAACAAAGGTAGTAAAATTTAGACTCACAAAGAAATTATTCCTGAGGGGTGATTGTCAACACTATTGCTGCAATTTAAACCATCCCAGGGAGCATGAGGAAGGCAAGGATCTCCTTGCCAATCTTTTGGCACTATGTAATTCATCTTCACATTCAGAATAGCATCCACTGGTATAACATAAGCGAAAATATCTGGTTAGGGAATAAACACATGCAGAGTTCGGATAACATAAATATCAAACTAGTGTTTTATCATACGTATACATACTATTTAGGAATGATCAACCTATCTATTGAAAGTTAAAAGGAAATTAAATACAATCTCTCTACTAAACATTTGATCAGATCAGTTACCAGATCAATCACCTGGGCTATCATTTGTAGCCCCTAAATTTGGCTTTTAATTTACTTTTTTTCTTAGGAGAAAGGGCTCAATTTTAACCTCAGTAAGTATGTTTTTGAAGTGGCTTAGTCGCCTTAGTGTAACATAAATGCAAGTAGTTATACGTAATAATTAAATTTTAAATGTACCATCCTTTTGGTATGTCGCTGATGCAGGGAGGTCCAAAACTTTATATACTTCCAGAGCATTGAGAATCGGAGGGAGTGTTGAGTTTGAAGTCTTCGTAATATAAGCTGAGATTCATCAAATTGTGTAACTGGAGAAACAACCGTTATGGGTCGTCCATATTCAGGGCTAATTTTTCCTGATTTAAAATTTCCAGACATAGATATTGAAAATTCTCTTGAATCATTGATTCCCAGCTTCAGAATTTCAGCAAAGTGCCAGTAAACTTGATATGAGCCAGTTATTGAATTATTCGAATCAAACATTAGGGAACCACCACCATGCTCAGGTATGGCGGCTGTCTTTAAAACTGAAGGTGGCAATTCATAAGCGTCTGTGAATGAGAAATTCATGTATGCATTAGAGCTCAAAGAGTCCCAAGATGCCCAATAACTTATTAAGCCATTGTCGATCATACGGATCATCTTTCCTGAAATTTCCACAGAGATATCATAAGTTGTTAGAATGATTAAAAAACGGACGACTTTCAAAACTAAGACTACGAAAACTTCGTGATATTAAAGGCTATGAATGATTAAGGTAAAGAGCACCATGATACCTCGAACTAATAAACTGTCATAATCCAAGTGAGATTCCATTCTTGAAATAATTGGTAGGAGGAATCACTTAGATTTCTAAACTAGAAATTTTAAGCTTGTATATATGACATATTTCACCAGTGGTGGATCTTGGTCGAAAATATTAAAGGGGCCAAGATTTGATTCTTTTACCTATCGCTCAAAACTAATCACTATATCCCAATGTTTTGCAAGTAAATATAGGATTTAAACCTCATTAATTAATTAATTACAATAATTAACAGGGGTCAGGCCCCAAATGGCTCCGGTGGAAGGCCCTCTGTATTTCACATACACCCCTTGTATCATACCATTCATACCATTAATTTATTACCTACAATGCAATCTTGCCCTATGTTAATACACGATGTGCATAGTTAGCATGAAGGAAATACCTGGAATAATGCCCCTTTCGTGGATTTGTCTCTGTAACTGATATGCCAGCATCCAAGCGCAAAATTAACACCAGTGCCCCTTTATTGGATTTGTATATTGAATTGTTCAGAGGCCTCAACTCCAACCCTGAAATAAAAGGTGTCCCTGATCCAGTGTTCACTAAACATACATATATTAGATCTACAAGGGAGGTATATATAATCTCATAAATGGACTTATAACCAACACTGATAAGTTGTACTGTCGTCCAATAATTAACTCCAATATACAAATCAAACTGCGTGTTCCTGTTCAGGCCATCATAATTTCCATAGTGGAAACTAGCTCTGATCAAATAATGAGTGTTCTTGCCCTGTAAAGGTTTCAAAGTGTAACAATTTCTGCTACTATCTGGGAAACTCCTAACCGTGTTATACATTGACCAATGACTAGACCGGTAGTCATTTTTGTAGATGGTTAAATACAATAAACGAAAAAACAGGTGGTTAATCTAAATATGGAGTTTTGATTCAATCACCTTCAACTGTACATTAGTAGAACTGTACTAACTGCAATCTGAATTTCCTATTTCTATCAATTAATTTATTAACTTGTATTTTACATCTAATATGGATGCTGAGCTGTCTCTCTCCATTATTCTACACACACTTCAAAGATATGATGGAAAACCAAACAAACATTTCAACAAACACCTTATATGCATATGTAATGGAAAAAAATTAACAAATGGAACTCTAAAACAGCACAGATAATCAATATACACACTACTCATGGTATCTACGCAATCTAGCTAAGTAATTAGTAAACCAAAATTGAACTTGTTTATCTATGCTACAAGCCTACAATACTTTGCCAGTTTTTCCTTCTAAAGAGTATGGCTTTTACACGCCGTCTGATAGCCAATGGTAATGGAAATGAATTTATACGCAAATTTGCTAAGAAAATCAATTTTTTATTCCCATGATCATCCAAGAAGAACCCTAAATTTTTATTCTTCATGACTTTACATTCATACCTATTCCGTAGTACCAAGTGGTATTGTGGTAGGGATCGTAAAGAAAAACATGCATGACCAAAAACTCATATTTAAGAATGAGATTGATTGTATTCCTATGTAGAATTAGAGAGACTTTTCCATACCTATTCGAAAACCATACATTGAACTGATTATAATGACAAGTATAAATTATAAAATGTTACATTCGAAAAAGATTTCTTGTTGAAATTTAAAATAAAATTACCTTAACTTATAAAGAAATGTTGTAATTAACGACCTTAAAACACAAAACTTTGCAATTAATTTGCTACCTATGTCATATTTCTCTGTTGAACTAATTTTTCAGTGTTGACCTATCACGTGCCTCTCACGTACATTTATTGACTCCAATTAGGGTTATTAAAATAAGTTAATAAGGGTTTAAAAAAAAAGGTGAGAATTGGGGTCTTTAAATTTCAAGGTAGAAGTACACGGCAGAAAACTTGGTGAACAGGGAGAACTTCGGCATAAGGTGGCAATATACAATATTTTGCGTCTTATATATAAGGTATATAATTACATCATTTTTGTATAATGTAGTTTTTCACAAATTTTCAAATTTATGACTGAGTTTCTTAAAATAAAATTCGTTCATTCGAATACTCTGTATTAACTTTAACTACATTTTTACTATTTTATAATAATAAAATACTATCGTGTAATATATATATATATATATATATATATATATATATATATATACGGGGGGGTTCCGCTGAAAACAGGGCTTATGGTGAAAACTAAAAACAGAAAATCTCAACCATCCATTGTTACAAACAAGATCTAACGGTTTAAAAAAAAATAAAATAACGTAGAGTCACTATATATAAAAATAACGTAACTGTATACAAAAATAGGGTAACTATATCAATTTTTACAACATTTGTCACTATATACAAAAATAGGGTAACTATACCAATTTTGATCCTATTCATAGAAGTCACTATATACAAAAGTAGGGTAACTATATCAATTTTGACCACATTTACATATAGGTCGCTATATACAAAGATAAAATAACTATATTAATTATAGCATGCAATATTGCTGAAAATCCAGCAAGATTGATATATACAAAAATAAGGTGACTGAAACAAAATTTACAACATTTCCATAATACTAAGGTCATTATATACGAAAATAAGGTAACTATATATAAACTTCGGGTAATTATATTAATTTGACACCATTTACCCAGAGGTCACTAAATATAAAAATAAAGGGTATTAAAAAAGTCTATGTAGGATTCGAACCTACATCCCGTGATTACACGGTGCTCGACCAATTGAGCTAATAGGCTTTCAACATGCCAAAAAAAACCAACACAGATTTTAAATTTTTGTTTGAGATTTTACAATAACCTTTTACACACACACACAAAAAAATGAAAAAAAAAATTACAAAATTTATAACTAGTTAACTACTGCAAATTAGTTTTCCATATACTTCGTTCAAAGTTTTATGGAATACATTGTATGTTGAAGGCTTTCCCAGAATATTGTCAGTGTCAACTTTCAATTTCCTTCTTTCTTCTCTGAAAATTTGGGGAATTACAGAATTAGGCAAGTAGTAGAAGCAACATCTTCATTCTGCTTCATTGCTGAGACGAAAACTGAAAGATGAAGTTTCAAGCTCTGCGTCTTAATGGCGGTACCTCTCTTTTTCCCATAATTTCCTACGGCCGATTTAGAGGGAACGATTAAGCCCCAAACCTAGACCACCACCACCACCGAAACCCCCAAACCCAGACCACTGACACCACCGAAACCCCAAAACCAGACCACCACCACCACCGACACCACCAAAACCCCCAAATCTAGACTAACACAACCACCGACACCCACCAAAAATACCGAATCCACCCACAAACCAAGCGAAACCACCCAAAACCCACCGAAAATCACCGAAACCACCAACACCACCACAACCATCAACACCACCAAAACCCCCAAACCTAGACCACCACCACCACCGACACCACCAATTTGCTAATAATATCAAACAATTGACATACTATAGCTAAATAATCCAGTATATAAAATTTTTTTAAAAAAAAAACAGCAAAAATGCAAAAATTAAAGCCTAAATTCGCAATTTATTATTAAAATTCAGTAACAATACAACAAAATTGCATATAATTCACGACAATTACACATAGAATCAGAAGGAAAACAACAATTGAAGATCAAATCAAGTTCAAACCTAAAAAACACGATTAAAAAACCAAAAACCAAAAAAAAAAAAAAAACATAATCAGATCGAACCTCCAAAAATACCTAAGCCGCTTCAACGGAGAATTCAGAGTATGCTTCCGCCGCGTTTAGAGAGAGAACGAAGAGAGAGAAACACAGTAGAGAGAGAAAACAGAGAACTTGGTTGAAGAGAGAGAAAGTAGGAAAGAGAACAGAGAGGAGAGAGAAAATAACGTGTGAATTAAAAGATTAAAGATGTCTGAAAAAAAGGGGAAAAAATCTCAGCCATAAGATATGATGTACGGCCCAGATTAACTGTTTTCAGTTTTTACTTTACCACTTGTTTTCACATGATCCAACTCCTATATATATATATATATATATATATATATATATATATATATATATATATATATTGTTGGATTAGTCAGAATGTATAATTTAATCAAATACTAATATTTTCAAATTATAAACATAGTACATAATTGCACATATTTATGGTAAAACTATTTAACTTACGCACATGTGCCAAATATTTGGAAGTATTTTTCCCTCTATCTCATAATAATCGATTTACTTGACTCTTTTCACTAATTATAAATTAAATGTAACTATGGTTTTAAACAAATGTATAATATAAAAATTATCATGTAAAATGTTTTTAGATAGATATTGGCATAAATTTTCATCATATCAATTTTTGATACAAAATATTTTATTAATGTTAAACTATTAATATTGTTATTGGTTAGTTCATCAGTTAGACATAAATACTGCCTTTCTTCATGGGGATTTAACTGAAGAAGTATATATGAAGCTAAGGTTCTTGATGGTGTTCTCATAAAAAGAAGGTGTGATCTTGAAAATGTCCCTTCATGGCTTGAAGCGAGCTAACAGGCAGTGGTTTGCAAAAGTATGTTAAACTTCTTTTTCTAGGTTATTTACTCTTTCTCAAAGATGTTAATTAATGGTTGTTTGACTATAATTGTTGTGCATGTGGATGATATCCTTACCACGGGTTCAAATTTTGTTGAAATAAAGTCTCTCAAGGATCATTTGCATCAGAAGTTCAGCATTATACATTTGGATGAATTAAGCTATTCCCTTAGCGGTAAAGTATTTAGGGTTTCTAATTAATAGTGTTGTATTGACATAAAGAAAATTCACAAAGGAACTCCTTCTGACCATCGCGGATGCGGCCAAGACCAGAAAGTTTGAGCCAAAACTTATCGAAGGAAGTGTAGGCGAGCTAAAGGTCATGAGAGCGTTAATTGGGCATAAGTTGGGTGTATCGATATGATTGGTGGTTATTAATTAGGGTCCAAAATTGTTTTATCTATGCATGTGCTTATCTTTGAGTGGACCAATTTCTTTTGCTCATGGTAAAAATTGCTTGGGGGCAAGCAATTGAATAACTTGGAAGAATTTTGATTAGTGGTTTTTATGTCCACTTTAAGAGGTGTTTTCAACCTGAATTTGTAGCCTTTTCCCTATTTTATGTCTATTCTAACCCCGTGTGTACATAATTGTAGTCTCTTGGGTATTTCCATCTCTTTTGTGTTTGCTTGTGTTTGCATGTGTACAAGATAAGTTGCGGTTGACAAAGCGAAAGAAGCTCTAAAACAATGCACGACAAGCTTACACTACAAGAGCACAGCTTAATTCCGACGGACACGTAAATCCGCCGGAATCGAAATTTCTGACGGATTTATGTTCCGTCGGATATTTTCGATAAATTCAAAAAATCCGTTAAAAATTTTCGACGGAATATAAATACGTCGGAAAATTCCGACGAAATTTCCGTCGGAATATTTAAACCTAACCCTTTCCGCCCCTTTTGTCTTTGCCCTTCTCTTTCTCTCTCCACTTCTCTTTCCTCCTTTTCTCTTTCTCCTTTCACCTGCTCGTCCACCACCATCAACACCGCCAACATCAGATCTAGAGTTTTTACGATTTTTTAAGAACAAGTTAAAGGTTGTTAAGGCCAAATTCAGCAATGAAAAATCTAAATCTAGACTTTTTTGGTATGATTTCGATTTTTAATTTAATTTTATTTAATTTAATTTTTAATTCGATATGGATATGGTGGTTTGGGTTTGTTGGTGGTTTCGTGGGTGGGTTAGGGTTGTAGATCTAGGTTCCGTTTTGTTGTAGAATTAATTTTTTTGTTTTGGTTTTGTTTTTTGTTTTTTTTATTTATTTTAATTTTTGGGTTATGGTGGTGGTCGTGAATTGTGTCAAGGAGGAGTGAAAGAGTGGGTTTAGGTTGGTAGTCGTGGTGTGGGGTTGGGGCTGGTGGTGGTCGTGGGTTGTGCCGAGGTCTGGGCGGATGGTTTGCGTGGGTGGTGTGGTTGGGAAAAAGAGAGTGGTGGTTGCATGGGTGGGTTAGTAATGTAGATCAGGGTTAGGAATTTTCGTCGGAAAAGGTCATTTTTTCTACAAAAGATGTTCCGACAATCGGTTCCGACGGAAATTCCGTCGGAAACGGGTTTTCCGATCCGACCGGGTGTTTCCGACGGAATTTTTTGGTAAAAAATGACCTGTTTTCTTGTAGTGTTAGGAGAGGGTGTACCTAGCCCCTCATGTACTTACCGTATCTCCTACTCATTTACAAAGGCGCAGGTATGCAGAAGTTGAGGAGCGGACGCTCCTCCATGTCTACCATATTCTGACTCCCCCCTGATCCTAGAGGAGTGGGCGTGCACTCTTAAGTGGAGCGGGCGCTCCTATATGTTGGAGCGGGCGCTTCAAACGAGGGGGTATAAATACCTCCCTTAGCTCATTATGAACAATATTCTTTCCCTTAAACTTCCATAGGCCCTTAATTAGTCTCTTAGATTTCTTCTTGATTAACTTAGATTATTCTCTCAAACTCAATGATTTGTAGTAGTTGATTGAAGTTTGTTTTCTTAATTTCAACCATTTTTCCAACTTTGAAGCTTCTAGCAGTAGTCTTATTTCACTTACTCTTATTATTTTCTGCTTTTAATTTAATTACTTTTAATTTTTAACTTCTCTCTTAACCTTGCTTAATTATTGTTGCATGTTCATTCTATCCTATATTATCTCTACCTTATCACTTCTTTCAACTTGTTAGATTAATGTTGTTAGAATGTTTTCCACCATGATAAGTGAGTAGTCCTTTAGCTAGGGGTCAAATGAAGACCAAACCAAGTCATGGGTTGATTAATTGTATGTGCTTGCATGTTCACTTTGGCCTGGGTTGATGATTGATTGTTAAAGAATTGGTTTATTGCATGTGTAATTAGATGGTCATTTATTGCTCATGTATTCACTATTTATACTTGCATCGAAAGATGATGTTTAGTGTGATCGAAATATGATGTTTAGTGTGATCCCTTTTCTTATATGATTAGACCAAATTTCTGTCTTGGTTACAATATACTTTGTTTCAATTACGTAGTTGCCTTTGTTGCGGTAATTAGGTGAGAAATCTCAATTAGTTGCACCCTTATGCATGCTTTCTCATTTTAAGGATGACTATTATAGAATTTTTAATTTTTTAAGGGAAATTCTCATTGGTAACCCCTATTATTGCTACACCCCAATGGTGACCCAACTCTTTTTGGGTTATACAAAATGACCTTAATTTAATTTTTTCAATCACTCATAACCTTATTTCATTAAATTTATTAACTATAGTTAGATTTATATTAAAAAAAAAAAAAAAAAAACTAATAAAATTAACCCAACCACCTGCCCAGCCACCCCCACCTGCCCAGCCACCACCACCAAAAAACCCACCCACCATAACCGTAGCCAGCGACGAGTCCCAGCCACCCATTCTAACCACCAACACTACCGCTGCTACCACTCGCCACCACAACATAACAACAACAGTCCGCCCACTAACAGAAGCCGCACCACCCACCGCAGCCCACCAACAGAAGCCGCACCAGCCACCGCAATCCTTGTTTTTCACACCACCCACCGCAACAACCACCAAACACAGCCCCTCGCATCTCCTCTACATAATCGTCCACATACCACCAGCCATCTCCAATTCACCTGCATGTCACACACAATCAATCACAGCCCGCAACACCACCAGCCACACTACCAGCCCAAACGCCCACCTAATTAAACCGCAACAATAGTTCAGTCTGTCAACCGCAACAATCGCACAAAATAATGACGCAACAACTTCTGGGATGAGCGATTCGGCGATGGGTGGGTGATTTCCGGCAATCTTCGCTGGTCAAAAACCGGTGATTTCGAGGTCAAAATCCGCCAACATTGCAAGCCCAGATCCGTTAGTTTCGCTGTGAAATCCGACAATTTCGAGAGGTAAATCCGGCTGATTTTTGCAAGCCACTGCATTTTCGGCAAGCGCGATTCCGTCAGGCTTGATTCCGGCAGGCTCGATTCTTCAATTCCGGTCGGGGAAGGGGGTTGTGCTACGGCATTCCGGGGGGAAGGGGGAAGGACTCGTCGTGGCTACGGCTGGGTTATGGTGGGTGGGTTTTTTGGTGGTGGTGGCTGGGCAGGTAGGGGTGGCTGGCAGGTGGTTGGGTTAATTTTATTAGTTTTTTTTTTTTTTTTTTATATAAATCTAACTATAGTTAATAAATTTAATGAAATAAGGTTATGAGTGATTGAAAAAATTAAATTAAGGTCATTTTGTATAATCCAAAAAGAGTTAGGTCACCATTGAGGTGTAGCAATAATAGGGGGTTACCAATGAGAATTTCCCATTTTTTAAATACATATAAACATCACACTTGGTGAATAGTTAGAAGATTTGGATTTAGAATCATAATCATCAATCCTAGCACAGTAGTACATATGCGTATACTTTAATTTTGCACGTTGCTTATTTATTTTTTTGATTGGCTCAAAATGAGTAATAAATAAACAATGTCATGTGATGCTACTAGTTGGGATTTTTATATTTATTTTTTTTATTTTTTAAAACCAGTTGGAACTTTTATTTATGGTTAAAATGCAAAACATTAACTTTTACGTTATTCATATATTTTACTTTAACTAGCTTTGTTAATTAATAGTTAAGGAAAAATATAATCATATGTGTGGAATCTTGTTATATTCGTCTCGATTTATGATTTATCGATATCAAATTTTTATAATGTTTCCAAATTAATAATTAAAGTTATTAATAATTGAAATTATGCATTAAAAACGACATTTAAAAGTAAACAGACAAAATATATATGAAAGCTTACAAATTTAGGTAGTATTTGCAATAATTTAAAGCTTCATAATAATTAATTGAATGTATAAGCAAGTTATTAGGAGATTAATTATACCTGCAGCAAATCTTTTATCGGCTAACGAAGTCAAATTTGCAGCATCATCAGCAGCCAAGGAGAAAATTAATTCATCATTGTAAATCAACAGGTATGGTATAAGTATATTGATGGTGTTAAAGGCCATTACCCAAACCCACGGCATAAATTTTTTTTTTTTTTTTTTTTTTTTTTGAATCAATAATATTTTTTGGACTAAAGAATCTCTTAATGTAAATTCAGGCAATCAGCTACATATATACTATTAATATATATATACTTTGCATAATGCTGTTACGTTGATATGCATATAATCTCTATCAGCATGGACTTTGAGTTGGACCTCCATTCACCACTCGATCCTAGGATTTTTATCTGGTTAATTTGTTATTTAGTAATCTTTGTCTGATCTATGCGTTGACTGGTACAATCACGACTTGGTAATGTTAATACGTACAACAAAGACACTGAATGCCCTCGTGCAAGAGTACGTACTCTTACCATAACTTTCAGTCTTTACTCTTTAGCGTGGGATCTACTCAAGTGTGCAGAAACCATGTTTATATCTAACCCCTATTCAACGCCCAAAAGCGTACTTTTTTTTTTGGTAAACAAGACCGTGTTAAATGGGCACCTCCCAGGCTCTGACATCAGACCCAGCAGTGGCGGGTCTAGAAATTTAGGTATTGGGGTACGGAATTAGGCTTGTTAAAAAATTTATAAAACACAAAATTTGCCATACTAGACTTTCAATTAATTATTAATTCCACACTCTTACTCTTATTTGTCATTGCGTGTATTCCACCCCTAAATTTGTCTATAATTGAACAAAACAAATAAACCAATTATATAAAATTAAAAGTTACACTTAAATAAAGATTTCAGCCATACAAATTATAATTTGAAGCTAATGACTATGCATATACACTAAAATGTACGGAGTACTTGTAATATAATTTAATTAAGTATAACTAATCACATACACTTACTTTGATATATTTCCATAATTTAACACATGAGTATATTAATTGCACAATATGTAGTACAAGAAGAGATAGACAATGAAAAATACCAAATTAAAGGTTTTTTATTTTTAAAGAATTGATATAAATTTGTGTGAAAAAAATATATTACAAAGTGCAAAGAAAATTATTGTCACATCCATGAGCATATAGGATTTCTTTAGAAGAAAATTAATTTTTTTTAGTTTAAAAAAAAAAAAAAAAGTTGCTTTCAAATCAAATCAAATCAAAAGAGCACACCTAAGAGACCAGTTATCCACAAAAATCGATCTCTTTTTATTTCAATATCTAGACAACAGTGCACGCTAGATTGTCTGACAGTACCTAAGAGATAGTTATTTATAAAACTAGTCTCTTTTTATTTTTATCATACAGATAGCGCGCTGCACGCAAGATTGTATAACTTGGTACTATGGAATATGGAAGTACCTAAGAGACCTGTTATTTGAAAAAACAGGTCTCTTTGCTAACAAGTGTTTTTTTTTCTTTTTTTTTTTTCCTTTTGAGAATGGGGGTAATGGGGGTACAACTGTACCTCTGTGTACCCCCTGGATCTGCCACTGAGACCCAGGAAGCAAGAGCGAGAGATTATACAAGTTTATCACTCTAAAACTGTAAATAAATCTATTACTTGTTATTAAATATGGGCCCCAGAGTTGTCGATATAATTACGAAAATGTCATGCTGACTAGACATTTTCGTTAATTTATTACGATTTTGCCAATTGAAGAACAAAATTAGTTTATTAAGGTGATAAAGTGGGCTCTCTTCAAGAATAATGAAGCCAACAGAAATCAAGACTCAAGTGGGCCAAAACTTATAAATCCTTCGTTTTATAATAATCGCAACAGTTTAAGAACTTTTGCTATATTCATAAGCTTACTTTGATTAAAGTTTTTACTAATAAATAAAAGAATATGCTGCCATATAAATTATTTTTGGATTAGTCATTATGTATATTTTTATTATATTAACCTTTTATATTTCTTAATAACATATCATTAATATTGTGGTCAAAGTTAGATGCATAAAGTGTTGTGTTTTTTATGAAATGGACAGAGTATTAAATAAAATGATATTGTATTTCCAACTTTAATTTTTACATCGCAAAATTTATGCTTTTGCACTATTATTAATTGTTGGAGTAAATAGAGAAAATGGCGTGTTTTTTGATCAAATTGTTGCTTTTCTAGCTTGTTCAGTTTACTCCACGAGTAGATTGTGACCTATCACGTTTGCCCACGGTGGGTTGTATAGTAGACTTTTTCCATATCTAGATTCAATCAACATGTCTATTGACTTTTTCATCTTCCTCTTCCGTTATAACCTCTTTTATCCCTTCAATTATGTGGTTGAAAATGGTGATTAAGTCTCCCTCTTTATTCTGATTTAATCACGTGTTGAGGGTTACAATTATCATATAATCTTCCTTATGCGAAGTAATAGATTAGTTAGATTTTATTTATTAATTTAACATATATAATAATAATAATAATAATAATGATGATGATAATAATAATGATGATGATGATGATGAAGAAGAAGAAGAAGAAGAAGAAGAAGAAGAAGAAGAAGAAGAAGAAGAAGAAGAAGAAGAAGAAGAAGAAGAAGAAGAAGAAGAAGAAGAAGAATAATCCCTCCGTGTTTTAATAAGTGTGTCACATTGACCGTCATATAGTTTAAGGTAATTTAATTGAGTGAAATAAAATAAAAGGTTGGTGGGGTAGTAGAGTATTAAAAAATTATAAAAGAAAAACAGTGGGATTAATAGGATATCCGGCCATAAGCATAAGGATCCAGATGGCATATATCTTCAATTTGACCTACTGGTGTTTGATTAAGTCCTCCACTAAACGAGGAAACTGCTTCTCAATGGTTCAACGTGCCCTGAGTTTTAGGACATAATTGAAGCACTGGAAGTGGTGGAGAATAGTGGCGTTGATGTGCAGCAGTAGTGGCGTAAGTGGGGTGCAAAATAGAGTTTTAATCAAGCTACGTTTTCCTATAAATATAGAAGTTGTTTTTTGGTAAACTTCACCTTGCTCATTCATACTTTCTATCTTCTTAGTTTTCAAAAAGAGTCAAGAGTCGCATTCTACTTTAGTTGATAACTTTCTTATTTTCTTTCATTAAAGTATTTCTTTCTAAGAGTTGTAATAGGGGATTGGGAGTTTGAGTGAACTCTAGAGAAGTTATAAGAGTAAGAGAGAGAATAGAAAGAGAAGAGAAGAGCAGTAAGTTGAGAGACTTATTGCTGGGAATTCCAAGTTCGTTGAGGAACTTGGAGATAGAGTCTTTAGCTTGTAATAGGTTGATTGGCCTATTCTAGTAAAGAATCTTTCCTAAAATCCCAATTGATCGTGGTTTTTCTTCTTGTTAGGGTCAAGAAGTTTTCCATGCTAAAATCTCTTTGTGTGACTTTGAGTTCCTTTAGCTTAGTTTTTACATTTCCACAAAAAGTTGTCAAATTCCTCTCATACTAAAATTCACCCCTCTTCTTGTAGTATTCTTCTTAAGTAACATTAACGCTACAATACGATTTCTAATATTAATTGAATTATAATATAATCTTTAGTCTTAATATATATTTTGACAATTCAAACACTAAAGTAAAACTTTAAAGAAGTATCACAATACTGGGAACTTATTTAGGAGCTTATACACAACAATTCAAATTACAGAAACATATAGTAGTACATGGATACCGATAATACGTTTCAATAGAAGAGTTCTTCTATTTCAAAGATCAAAGTGATTTTCCGACATCATTTCAGGTAACTACCTTGCTGTTGGACCCATTTCAATCGATGTATCGGGAATGGCAATGTCAGTAGTAGGATAACCATATTCATGGCTGTCCATCTCTCTATTTTTTCCTTGGGAAATCTCGATCGCTAAACAATCATTCAGATCACTCAACACTTGGTTCATGGTTGGCCTTTGGATTGCAGTAGATGATACACACATCATAGCTATCTCCAAGGCTTTCCATGCAGAGTTGGTGCTGAAATGTCCTTCTAATCTCTCATCGACAATAAGTTCTATATCCCCACTCTCAAGCTTAGGAATAGTCCATTCAATTATGTGTATGGGTTTAGCATTATTGCTTTCCATAATTGGTGATCGCCCTGTGATGAGCTCCAATAAAACAACCCCGAAACTAAACACATCGCTCTTCTTATTAAGTCTTTGAGTGCAATAGTATCTGTAACACAAGAGATTATGATAATCACTCGTCATACTAAGGAATTCAATTCAATAGTCTAGTGTCTCTTTTTATTAGAGAGAGGATAGATTAAATATAGGAAAAATTGAAATTAATAATCCCACCTTTCGTTGGTCTGCTTAAAACAATCCCACCTTTCAATAATCCCAAAATAATCCCACCTTTGTCATCAATCTTCTCAAAATGAGCTTTTTTACCGGTTACCTACGGAATAGGTTAACCTTTTCTCAAACTGCTGCCCCTTATCAATCACCACAACTTTCACTTAAACTCCAGCACACCAAACAAGCAGCACAAACACTCACACCCCCACCACCTCTCTACTTCACCAGTCCACCACCATCCCTACCGAAAAACCACCACCACCTCTCAACTTCACCCGTCAACCATCCCCACCGGAAAACCCCCCACTATACCACCTTTCAACTCCACCAGTCCACCATGCCCACCAAAAAACCACCACATAATATAAAAGCATCATAACTCTTTTTATTAGAGAGAGGATAGAATGCAAATGAATTGCGATACAATTGAAATCAAGTATGAGAATTGTAAACTTACTCTGGATCAAAATAGCCATGTGTTCCCTTAACTTTAGTATCCAGACCACTCTCAGTGTTGGCAATAGAGAAACTTTTGGAGATGCCGAAATCTGAAATCTTAGCATGCATGTTCTCGTCTAATAGAATATTGGAAGATTTCATGTCTCTGTGTACTATAGGAGGTTTACACCCACTGTGCATATACTCCAAACCTATAGTTACAATATTGTTATCATTTATACAAGTTAACCTTGTACAATGTATAATCAAACAATATCAAAAACATTTTCTCAAATGAAATTATAGTGATTCATATAATATAATCAATTCACCTTGTGCAACATCTATGGCTATTTGTAGTCTCTCTTTCCAGCATAAAACCTTATTATTTTTATCTGCAACTAACAAATGATCATATATTGTTATTACATTATTCATGCATTACCGTGCAAATGAATAAATTATCAATTGTACATGTTTCGTACAAATTAATCTCGTGGTCACATTACAAATTTATATTTCTTACACCCTTTAGTACTTTTAGTAGTTTGTTAGCAATGTTTACCTGATATATATTGTTGCAGGTTACCATTAGATACATGTTCATAGATGAGTGCCATGGTGTTAGGATTAGTGTGGAGATAGATAAATACATGGAGACATAAGGAGATTGCATAGAAGCTGCCTTGTTGTTAAGGTTCGACCAAACTTGTGAAAAGTTCGGTCGAACCCGGTTTTAAGTCAGTAGGTGCACCAGTTTTCATTTCTAGAGGAGGAGTGACCACACCCAAGGAGGTTCGACCACACTCTGGGTAGGTTCGACCGAACCTCCCTGCTCCCTGTTTCGTCGCTTCGTTTTTCGGCTTGTGCGATTTGCTTTAATCTTAGCCGTTGGATTGTATTTTCTACCTAGACTATATATACCTTTTCTAAGCCTCTTTGTTGAGGATTCACAAACATTTAAAACACATAGAGAGGTTTTGAGAGGGTTTGTGAGGAGCATTTGAATTCTATACAATTCATGCTTGTATTTCTTGATTTCATTCATCATCAATATTACTCCATAGTGCAAGGGTGAGTTTTTTCTCCCGGTTCTCGGGTTTTCACACGGTAACATTGTCTCCCTTTTACTTGCTTTAATTTCTTCAAAGTTGTTCTTAATTGTTATGCTTGCTTGTTCATTGCTATTGTGGGTTGATTGCAAGTTAGTTGAGCATTTTAATCCTTTCAATTGGTATCAGAGCCAAGGTTGAATCTTTGGTGTTTTGATGATTTAGGGTTTGTGTTAAACTTGAAATTGTGATTGAGTTTCAAAGTTTGGAACTTTAGGTGTTCAAAGTTTGAGTCTTGGGTGTCAAGTTGCATTCTTTGTTGTTGAAAACCTATTGTGAACTTTGTGTGTTTGATTTGCAATGGAAGAAGGCAAGTTGAGAATTGAGAAGTTTGATGGGAAGGATTTTGGTTTTTGGAAGATGCAAATAGAGGACTATTTGTATCAAAAGAACCTATATTTGCCCCTTACTAGTAAACCATCGGGTATGAAGGAAGAGGAGTGGAAAGTATTGGATAGACAAGCCCTTGGAGTGATTAGATTGACATTGGCTAAGAGTGTTGCTTACAATGTCAAAGATGTGACAACGACGGTTGGTGTGATCAAAGCATTGTCCAATATGTATGAGAAGCCATCGGCTATGAACAAGGTGTTTTTGATGCGTCGTTTGTTTGAAATTGAGATGAATGATAGTGGTTCCGCCCCCGAACATATAAATGAATTCAATTCGATAATCTCTCAACTAGCTTCGGTTGAGATTAAGTTTGATGATGAAGTGAGGGCCTTGATTTTGTTGTCATCGTTGCCTAGAAGTTGGGATACCGTTGTAGCCGCCATTAGCAACTCTTCCGGAAAGTCGAAGTTGAAGTGTGATGATGTGAGGGACTTAATCTTGAGTGAAAGCTTGAGAAGGAAGAACTCGGGTGAGTCATCGGGTGGTGCTTATTCTAGTGAAGGTAGGGGACGTGGAAGACAACAAAGAGGTGCTCAAAAAGGAAGATCGAAGTCTAGAGGGAGGAGTAAGTCGAAAGGGAAGGTGAACATTGTGTGTTGGGGTTGTGGTGTGAAAGGGCATACAAAGAGGGAATGTCCTAATCCCAAGAAGAAGGGTGGTTCAAACCACAAGAACCACGATGATGCTAGTTCATCGGTTAGCTTGGCATCAAGCGATGAAATCGGTGATGCATTGATCTTGAGTGTTGATAGTCCCATTGAGTCTTGGATCCTTGATTCGGGAGCTTCATTTCATTCTTCTCCATGTAAGGAGATTTTCCAAAACTTCAAGAGTGGCAAGTTTGGAAAGGTGTACCTTGCGGATGATGAACCGTTGGACATTTTGGGGAAGGGAGATGTCATGATCAAGACCTCAAGTGGGAGCTCATGGAAACTTGAAGATGTTAGGTACATACCTAAGCTAAGGAAAAACTTGATTTCAGTGGGTCAACTAGACTCAAGCGGTTATAGAACCATGTTTGGTGAGGGTACTTGGAAAGTGTCAAAAGGAGCTATGGTGGTGGCTAGGGGCACGAAGACCGGTACTTTGTACACTACCTTAGGGTGTACAAGCATGATTGCTACAACCGCAAATGATGAGACTAAGCTTTGGCATACTCGGCTTGGTCACATGAGTGAGAAAGGGATGAAAATGCTAGCTTCAAAGGGTAAGTTGTCGGGGTTGAAATCAATCGACATGAAATTTTGTGAGACATGTGTTTTTGGCAAGCAAAAGAAGGTGTCTTTCACAAAAACCAAACGGTCCTTGAAGAAGGAGAAGTTGGAACTTGTGCACACGGATGTTTGGGGCCCATACCCCATTAAGTCCCTTGGTGGTTCTCACTACTTTGTTACCTTCATTGATGATTCAACCCGGAAAGTATGGGTGTATTTTATGAAGCACAAGTCGGAAGTGAATGAGAAGTTCAAGACTTGGAAGGCGGAGGTTGAAAATGTTTCGGGCAAGAAGATTAAGGCAATCAAGTCCGACAATGGAGGAGAGTATGAGTTGGAAGCTTACAAGAACATTTGTAAGGAGCATGGCATTGTTTTGGAGAGGACCATTCCCGGTAAACCTCGCCAAAACGGGGTAGCGGAACGGATGAATAGGACCCTACTTGAAAGGGCAAGGTGTATGAGGTTGTTTGCGGGCCTCCCAAAATGCTTTTGGGCGGATGCCGTTAGTACCGCGGCTTACTTAATAAACCGTGGACCTTCGGTGCCTTTGGAATTCAAGATACCGGAGGAGGAGTGGAGTGGTAAGGAGGTGTCCTACACTCACTTGAAGACCTTTGGTTGTGTGGCCTATTTGCAATCCGAAAAGAGAGACAAGCTAGACCCAAAGGCCATCAAATGTTACTTCATCGGGTATGGATGTGAGAAATATGGTTATAGATTGTGGGATCCTAAGAATCGAAAGATTGTTAGGCATTGTGACAAGGACAACTTTGGTGGGAAAACCGTTGAGAAAGAATCAATTGGAGATGAGCGGGAATTTGTTGAGCTAGATGGTGAAGTTAGAAGTGGCAAAGAGGTTGAACGAGTAGAAGTTGAAGTGCAAATTCAACAAGCATCTCCTCAACATGGTGCTCATGTTCCGGTGGATTCGGATTCAAGTTATTCGGATGATGATGATCACTTGGAAACGGATGAGCGAGTTGTTATGGGTGAGCCCGTTGTGGTTCAAGGAGAGCTTTCTACACCACCAACGGTGAGGAGATCATCAAGAACAATCAAGCCACCAAACCGATATTCTCCATCCTTGCATTACTTGTTGTTGACGGATTCCGGTGAGCCGGAATGTTATCAAGAGGCAATGGGCATGGGTGACTCGTTGAAGTGGGAGCAAGCAATGGAAGATGAGATGTCTTCATTAGAGAAGAACAACACTTGGATGTTGGTTGAGTTGCCTAAGGGCAAGAGAGCACTTTTGTGCAAGTGGATCTTTCGAAAGAAAGAAGAACCGGATGGTACAATTCGGTACAAGGCAAGACTTGTGGTGAAAGGTTTTTCACAAAAGGAGGGTATTGATTATCATGAGATCTTTGCTCCGGTTGTGAAGTTAACCACTATAAGGATCTTGTTGGCTATAGTGGTTTCGGAGGACTTATTTCTTGAGCAAATGGATGTAAAAACCGCGTTTTTACATGGTGATTTGGAGGAGGAAATCTACATGAAGCAACCGCAAGGGTTTCAAGTTCCGGGTCAAGAGAACTTGGTGTGCAAGCTTAAACGGAGTCTATATGGGTTGAAACAAGCTCCTAGACAATGGTACAAGAAGTTTGACAAATTCATGCTAGGCAATGGTTTCGTGAGAGCGGAAGGTGACCATTTTTGCTACTTTCAAAGGTATGACAATGGTTATATCTATTTACTTTTGTATGTTGATGATATGTTGATTGCGGGAACTAGTATGGAAATTGTCAATGACTTGAAAAAGAAGTTGTCAAGAAGATTTGAGATGAAAGACTTGGGTGAGGCCAAGCAAATACTTGGCATGAGAATTTCAAGGGATAGCTCAACGGGTGTGTAGAAGTTATCTCAAGAGGAGTATGTCAAGAAGGTGCTTAAAAGATTTAACATGATTGATGCAAAGCCTCGAAGCTCACCTCTTTCAAGTGAGCTCAAGTTGACTAAGGAGGATTGCCCAAAGACAAGGGAAGAGAAGGACAAAATGGCCATTGTTCCTTATGCTTCGGCCGTTGGTAGCATGATGTATGCTATGATTTGCACTAGACCCGATATTGCTCACGCAGTGGGAGTTGTGAGTAGGTTCATGTCAAATCCGGGTGAGAGACATTGGGAAGCCGTGAAGTGGCTATTGAGGTATTTGTTGGGTACCTCTAGTATGGCTCTTTGCTTTGGGAGAAATGGAGTTGTTTTGGAAGGTTTTGTTGATGCCGATTTTGGAGGATGTTATGATTTAAGCAAAAGCACTTCGGGGTATGTGTATACTATTGGTGGTACGACCATTAGTTGGATGAGCAAGCTCCAAAAGTGTGTCTCTATGTCTACGACGGAAGCCGAGTATGTGGCTATGTCGGAAGCGGGAAAGGAGATGGAATGGTTGAAGGGTTTCCTTGAAGAAATGGGCATGAAACAAGATGTTTGTGCGTTGTATAGTGATAGTCAAAGTGCGGTTCAATTGGCTAAGAATCCTATGTTTCATTATCGCACTAAACACATCAAGAGGCGTTATCACTATACTAGGAGTTTGGTGAAGGATGGCACGATGTGTTTGAGGAAGATTGCCGGTTCCAAGAATCCGGCGGATATGCTCACTAAAATTGTTTCTAGTGACAAATTGAGGTTGTGTAGGACCTCAATTGGACTCCATCATTAATTTGAAGGAGTGTTGTGCTATGGTGAAATTGTTTTGATGAATGTATTAAGTGTTCTTGAGGAAGGAGTGTGTATGTGGTAGTCTATGGTGCATGTTTGATCCTATCTCCAAGTGGGAGATTGTTAGGATTAGTGTGGAGATAGATAAATACATGGAGACATAAGGAGATTGCATAGAAGCTGCCTTGTTGTTAAGGTTCGACCAAACTTGTGAAAAGTTCGGTCGAACCCGGTTTTAAGTCAGTAGGTGCACCAGTTTTCATTTCTAAAGGAGGAGTGACCACACCCAAGGAGGTTCGACCGAACCACCCTAGGTTCGACCACACTCTGGGTAGGTTCGACCGAACCTCCCTGCTCCCTGTTTCGTCGCTTCGTTTTTCGGCTTGTGCGATTTGCTTTAATCTTAGCCGTTGGATTGTATTTTCTACCTAGACTATATATACCTTTTCTAAGCCTCTTTGTTGAGGATTCACAAACATTTAAAACACATAGAGAGGTTTTGAGAGGGTTTGTGAGGAGCATTTGAATTCTATACAATTCATGCTTGTATTTCTTGATTTCATTCATCATCAATATTACTCCATAGTGCAAGGGTGGGTTTTTTCTCCCGGTTCTCGGGTTTTCCCACGGTAACATTGTCTCCCTTTTACTTGCTTTAATTTCTTCAAAGTTGTTCTTAATTGTTATGCTTGCTTGTTCATTGCTATTGTGGGTTGATTGCAAGTTAGTTGAGCATTTTAATCCTTTCACATGGTTGCGCCTTCCTCACAATATCCTATGAGAGAAACAAGACTTCTATGATGAACTCTTGTCAACAATTCAGCCTGTCATTTAGAAAAAAGAGTTGTTATATATTTTGTTGTGGTAATTTATATGATGCGTGGATTATGCTTTCTTTTGTATCAATCTCAAATTTAGATAATATACCCCAGTACGAAACAACTTTAAACTATGAGTGGATGGATTTATCATTTTAACAGGCACAAGAGTGCCATGTAAGGAGCCTTGATAAACTGCTCCAGATCCTCCTTTTCCAATAATTGTTCGGAAATTATTTGTCATACTCATCACTTCCGCGTATGTGAAACTCCGACTCTCAAGCTTTAATACTGCATTTTTTATGTATCTTGCTAAACAATGAAAAAACATAGCGTAAGCTACTGCTATAACTACAAACAAACCAAAGAGAAAGCATAGTATTAAAACTAGACCTTCCTTATTAACTTATTGCATTTCACATAATAATTCAAAACAGGCTTTTGCAGTCTTTCCTTCAGATTTGATATATAATCCGCATGCATTTTCTATTGCTCAAGAATGCAATCAATTTTGACAAAACTAGAGAATCAATATATAGCTTGAATGACACATTTTATAAGTTTTTTGTTGATGATTCCATGACTACGCTCATTATATTTTTCTAAGGCTCCATATTGCATTGCAGTGTGATTTCAACTTACCACAAAACATGTCATTTCACGTGTATTAGCGTCAGATGCTCCATGTCATGTCATTTCAACTTACAAGTAGGTTAAAGCTGTAAGAGCAGACAATGAAAGGGGTATATCTCCAGTCAATCCTCTGAAAGTCAAATTCCTGGCATTCAATTCATTTTAAGTATAGATACTAATATATTTATCATGTCAAATCATTGCGTAACTTCAAAAAGGATATGTTTAGACTCACAAAGAAGTTATTCGAGGGGATTCATGATCATTGCTGCTGCATTCTAATCCATCCCAAGGAGCATAAGGTAGACAAGGATCCCCTTGCCAACTCTCCGGCACTGAGTAGTTCATCTTGATGTTCATAATGGCATTAACTGGTAATAACGAAGGCATATATAAGTAGTATTATTGGGAAATAAAACTCATTGATGAAATAAAAACACACTAATATAAGAATTCTTTTTATTTTTATTTTTATTTATTATAAGCCTTAGCTTACCATCATTCTGGTCTGTTGGTAATGCAGAGAGTTCCACTACTTCATATATCTCAAAAGCGTTGAGAATGGGAGGGAGTTTCGACCTCGTTGTCTTCGTAATGTGGAACTCAATGCCAGGTATTGAAATCAGTGTTATTTCAGGAGAAACAATGGTTAACGGTTGCAAAGTTTAGGACTAATCATTTCTGACTGATATTTTCCAGGTATTGAAATAGTAAACTCTCTTGATTCATTGCTTCCCAGCTTCTGAATTTCAGCAAAGTGCCAGTAGACATATAATAATCCAGTACTGGAGGATCCCTCATTCCAATTGTAATTCAAGAGGATAGTATTTGGCACAGGAATGGCAGCCGTCTTTAAAACTGAAGGTGGTATTTCATAGGGATCAGTGGACATAAAATCCATTGTTTGGTCACTTTTTAAAGAGCCCCAAGCCTGAATGTTATCTGACATTCCCTCCCATAGCCGATCATATGGATCATCTTCTGTGCTGAACATCAACACACAAATGTGTTAGCTATAATGATCACAACAAAGAATGAAACAATAGTAGGACCTATAAATACAAATCCAGGAACATGTTAGTATAATACAAAGTACTGTAATTAACATAGTCATGTGATATTTTGTTTTTTTATTTCTAAATGATCAAAATGGGTGCTCTAAAATATTAGACTTTAGTATATTACTCTCTCTATTTTTTTAATATTTGCATCACTTTGCCTGGTACATTTATCAAGACATAACTTTAATCATTAATATCTTTAAATATCTATTTACAAAGTTGTATAAAAAATAAATCATGAAAAAAGGCATTGTAACAATCCAATTATATATTACATTTATTTATTTTAAAAAGTAAAAATAAAAAAAAAAATAAGGCAAACATAATAGTGAATGTGATTAAGTCAAAATGATGAAGATATTAAGACACAGATGGAGTATAATTTATTACTCCCTCCGTTCCTAAATAGTTGATATGGTTTGATTAGGGGATTTTTATCCACCAATCACCGTCTGACAAGTGGACCAACCAGGTTCTGCCACGTGTCCTTCACGTAGGCCAATAGGAGCCTGCCACGTGTCAGTCTCATATTCGTCCACCACGGACCAGTTGAGACACGCCACGTGTCCCCCCATGCCAAATGGGAAAACCGGCCAACAAGGCCCAATCCTGATTAGAAGCCCAGTCAACCCAAGGTTAACATAAACCTAATTGGCACGCTTCTCGAGGTTATAAATACCTCTCTTAATTCTCATTAAAGGGGGATTAGAGATTGAACAAAAAAGTAACACAGATTACACATTAAACACTCTCACCTAGAGAGACCAAATTACTTAATTTCCGCATTAATTACTCCTTAATCAGGTACTAACTTGACCGTTGGAGGCGGAGCTCCTACCACAAGGAGTCTTCGTTGTTTTGCAGGTACAGGCGTCCGGTTCCAGTCTCGGTGTTGTAACTCTCCCGCAGGACATCAGAAAACCCCGAAACATATTGGCGCCGTCTGTGGGGAGAGTACTTCTGAGATGGCATCCACGTTTGTGCCGACTTTTGAAGAGAGGCGTCCCCTAGACGACCCTCAAGTCCAATCGGACCATGACACTGACAATGAACTTGAAGTTGAAGCTCACACAGCTCCAGACGGGACCCTAAGGGCCCGACGTACCCGTCCGACTGAAAGGACGGAACGGGAGCATCTTCAAATTGGAAGTGAGCCAACAGGCGCACCTCCTATTCGGCAGCAGGCGACTGATGGGTCGGCTCCCGTCACCAGGAACGAACTCATGACCTTCATGAGGGACTTCAAGGGAGAGATTCAAGAGTTGCTAAATAAGAAGCCTGCACCGACTAGGGGACAGTCGGCTACGAAACCTTCCACTTCAGGCAAGAGGAAGCCGGTTCAAGGACGAGAGGGAACACCTCATCCTAGATCCAGGAAGTGTGAGCCGCCTGTCCTTGATCTCACAAAATACCATTTTCCTACTCCAGGAAAAAGGAAACCTGTCCGTCACATTCAGGCGGACGGTTCAAAGAAAACATACACAGACGCTCGTCTGTTGTTAGAACAGAAGAAGAATGACCGACTGTCAGAGTCGGCCTCTACTTCTGAATTTCAAGAAAGTCTGCGCAGTTCCTCGATGAGGCATACTCAGTCGTATCATGAGAGCCAGTCAGGCGGCACCTCCCGTCGGTCCGGCTTTCATAGCGACCAGGCGGTACCAAACTTACCGTTTGTACCACAACAACAATATTTTATGCCGCCACCTCCATTTGGTGGACAGGCAGTTAAAAATGTCCAACCCTTGGACTGGCAGCTACGGTTGCTTAGACTTGGTGAACAGCCGTCGGCCTTCTCCAAGGAAATCACTGAAGCCGCTCAGCCGGCCAAAGTGAAAAATGTGTTAGTAGGCGCCTATGATGGCACTACTAACCCAGAAGACCATCTAATGGCATTCTCCAACCTAATGTACCTTCAAGGGTTGGATGATCCCACTTGGTGCAAGTGTTTTCCAGCGACTCTCAAAGGAATTGCACAGCAATGGTTCGGCAACCTGCCGACTGGTTGTGTAAACAATTTCAGGACGCTTGCTTACTTGTTCACCTCCAACTTCGCCATGAACATTCCTGCGAAGAAGACGACCCTTGATTTGGGGACAATTCAGCAGGGTGAGAAGGAGGGGCTTCGTTCTTACATCAGGCGGTTTAACCTGATGAGAATACAAATTCAAGGGTTACCGGATGAGGTAGCCTATACTGACTTTTTCAGGGGTCTCAAAGACGGGTCGACCTTCAAATTCGATCTTGTTCGAAAGAGGGTGGCGACTCTTCAGGAGGCCTTAATTGAAGCAGAAGCCTACATACAGGCGACAGATCTTTGTAGTACAGCAAAACAGTCGGACGGGAAAAAGTTCGACAAAAGAGAAGGACGACAGATACAGTCGTCCAACAAAGATCTAAAGAAGAGAAAAGAGGTCTGGGCGGCTGATTCCTCTAAACAGCCGGCCCAGAAGAAGAAAAAAGAATTCAAGCCATACTCCCCAAAGTATGCGTTTAACAAAGATAGCAAAGCTATCCTGAAAGAAATCAAGGGACGGATCTCTATTGAGAAGCCGGTCCCCATGAAGGGTTCTGCAAGCAATCGGAACCAGGAAAAATTCTGTGATTATCATGAGGATGTTGGTCATCACACCAACGAATGCATCAGTCTCATGCGGTATCTGGACCGCCTGG
The DNA here is from genome assembly GCA_034703905.1 of Chenopodium berlandieri. Classification (NCBI taxonomy): domain Eukaryota; kingdom Viridiplantae; phylum Streptophyta; class Magnoliopsida; order Caryophyllales; family Amaranthaceae; genus Chenopodium; species Chenopodium berlandieri. The sequence continues at coordinate 14,247,483 of CM068293.1, forward strand.
CTGAGCAAGGTGATCTTGATTCTTTTGTCAAGAAATCCACAGGGAACACCTCCTCGAAAAAACAGTCGGCCAAAAAGAATCAACAGGCCGACAGCTCTGATACAGATGATGCAGTCGTCTACACTATTGCAGGCGGCTTCGCAGGAGGGGGTCCCACTATTAGGGGAAACAAAGACAATATCAGGCGGCTAGATGTAAATTCCGTTTACCAAGAACGGCCCTCCATAAATTCATTTCCTGAGATTGTCATTACTGAAGAAGATCTAGGAGGAGTCAGGGGGCCGCATGACGACCCTATCGTCATTGAGTGTAAGGTGGCCAATCAGAGAGTCGGCCGAATACTCATAGATACTGGAAGTTCCTCAGATCTTATCAGTAGCAAATGTCTCTCCAAACTGAAGTACAAGCCTGATTGTATACATCCGGCCTCCCACCCTCTAGTAGGGTTTGGAGGGGGAGTCGTCCACCCTGTAGGACGAGTAGATCTACCCATCCGCCTGGGTGAAAAAGGGGAAGGACGACACATGGTCGTCCGATTCCTGGTGGTAGAAGAACTCTCGGCCTACAACATGATTCTGGGACGACCAACCTTAAATAATTCCAAGGCTGTAATAATCCCATCTCTTATGTTGCTCAAGTTTGAGAGGGATAATGGAACATTCGGCTCCCTAAGGGGAGATCAGAAGATGGCCCGAGAGTGCTATCTCTCGGACGTCAAGCCCACTGTTATGGCCGCTGAGTCCAGTGGGGGAAAGATAGACCTTGACAATGTCAAGAAGAGTGCGCCTGTTCAAGAAACAGGCGGCAAGAAAAGAAAGGCATCCCAGATGGGGGCCGAAATAAAAGATAAAAAATAGCAATCATTGGCAGAGGAGCGGTCGGATGAATTCCGCCCTCAGCCGGCTGGTGAGCATACGGACCTAATCTTAGATATCACGCGTCCTGACAGAACAGTCAAAGTTGGGACGACTGCTCTAGGGGTCCTAGGTGACGACTTCCACAATTTGTTGAAAGAATACAAGGACATCTTTGCATTCGAAGTCCATGAAATGCCAGGCATTAGTTCTGAGCTGGCGGTACATAAACTAGCTGTGGATCCAAAAAAGAAGCCTGTAAGGCAGAAGAAACGGAACCATGGCGAAGAAAGAAGTCAGGCGGCAGCCGCCGAAGTTAAAAAATTACTTGATGCAGGATTCATTCGGCAATGTTACTTCCCAGACTGGGTTGCAAATGTTGTGCTTGTTAAAAAGCCGAATGGTACCTGGCGAATGTGTGTAGACTACACAGACTTGAATAAGGCGTGCCCAAAAGACAGTTACCCTCTGCCTAAAATTGACAACCTGGTCGACTCAACAGCCGGCCATGCTTTGATGATTTTTATGGACGCCTACTCTGGTTTCCATCAGATCCCTTTATGGAAGAAAGATCAGGAGAAGACGGCCTTCGTCACTGATCAAGGGTTATACTGTTACACGGTCATGCCGTTTGGTCTTAAGAATGCCCCGGCCACCTTCCAACGAATGATAAACACTGTGTTCTTTGATCAGATTGGGAGAAATGTCGAGGCATATATTGATGATATGATAGTCAAGTCTAAACTTCAGAAAAATCATCTGTCGGACCTCCGAGAAACTTTCGCCACACTCAGGCGGCACCATGTCATGCTTAATCCCAAGAAATGCGTCTTTGGAGTTGAGTCTGGGAAATTTCTCGGATTTCTTATTACTCAGAGAGGAATAGATGCGAACCCTGAGAAGGTGCAGGCGGTCATCGACATGCAGTCGCCCCGCACCGTCCGAGAGGTTCAGAAGCTAACAGGTTGTCTGGCGGCCTTGGGTAGATTCCTAAGTCGATCAGGCGACAAATGCCTATACTTTTTCCAGGCAATTAAGAAAAAGGCAAGGTTTGAATGGGGGCCGGATGCTGAGGCGGCCTTCCAAAAATTGAAAGTTCACTTGCATTCCTTGCCAAGGCTAGTCAGCCCTATGCCCAAAGAAGTACTCTACATGTACCTGGCCGTCTCTGATCATGCGGTAAGCGCTGTTCTTCTTGCTGAGAGAGACGGCTGTCAGCTCCCGGTCTACTTTGTCAGCCATGTGCTAAAAAATGCCGAGTTGAGGTATCCCTTAGTGGAGAAGTTTGGTCTTGCACTCTTCATGGCTGTTAAAAAATTAAAGCCTTACTTTTTGGCGCATGCAGTCGTCGTGTATACAGATCAACCGATCAAGCGGCCACTGACCACCATGGAGTCGTCTGGCCGAATGATCAAATGGGCCATAGAAATACAGAGCCTCGAAGTTACCTTCGAGCCTAGAAAAGCAGTGAAGGGGCAAGCCTTTGCTGACTTTATTGTCGAAATGACTCGTCCCCCTGATTCGCAAGTTCCAGACCAAGTCTGGAAGGTATATGTGGATGGAAGCTCCACTTCAACTGGTTGTGGAGCAGGCGTCATATGTCAGTCGCCAGAAGGCGACAGGTACGAGTATGCTTTACGTTTCAGTTTTCAGGCTTCAAACAATGAGGCAGAATATGAAGCTTTACTAGCCGGTATCCGCATGTGCAAGGCGGCAGGGGCAAGAAAAATAGACGCCTGTTCTGATTCACAATTGATAGTGAGTCAGTACAATGGCGAATACGAAGCGACCCATCCGGCCATGATCAAGTATTTACAAGCGGTCCGTCAAGCAGTCGGCTCCCTTGAGGATTTCCATCTGGTCCAAGTACCGAGATCAGAAAATAACCAAGCGGATGCGCTTTCAAAATTAGCATCATCCGCTCCTGTGATACTCCTCGAACCGTTTTTTGGGAGGTAGTGGAAAGGAGAAGCATTGAGGGAGACCCTATTGGAATCCTAGACAGAAGTTCAACCTGGATGGATCCAATTAGGGCATATCTGACAAACGGTACCCTGCCGGATGATCATCAACAGGCGGCAGTATTGAAAAGACGAGCCACCAATTTTGAAATGATAAAGGGAGAACTTCACAAAAGAGGGTACCTTCAACCCTTCTTAAAGTGTGTTACTCCAGAAAAAGGGCGAGAGATACTAGATGACCTTCACTCTGGTTTCTGTGCTTCACATATAGGCGGAAGGACGCTTGCTCAACGGGCAAGGCGGCAGGGCTACTTCTGGCCTACCTTAGAAACAGATGCAATGGAGATGGTGAAAAAATGTGATAAGTGTCAAATATTTGGCAAACTAATTCACCGTCCGGCTACTGATCTCACCACCATTCATAGTCCCTTACCGTTTGCTAAATGGGGCATGGATATTCTGGGTCCATATACGCCTGCTACAGGCGGAAGAAGGTATATACTTGTTGCTGTCGACTACTTCACTAAATGGGTAGAGGCGGAGGCTGTTAAGGGAATCAAGACGAAGGATGTAATTTCATTCATTTGGAGAAATGTCATCACTCGGTTCGGGGTTCCCATGTCTATGGTTTTTGATAATGGTCCCCAATTTGAGACGCCTGTTCTCAAAAGCTGGTTGGGTGACCAAGGAATTGCACATTGCTTTGCATCTGTCGGCCGTCCACAAGCAAACGGCCAAGTAGAAGCCTTTAATAAAATCATCTCAGACGGTCTGAAGAAAAAGATTGAACGAGCAGGCGGCCTATGGGCGGATGAACTACCACATGTTCTCTGGGCCATCAGGACGACTGAAAAAGGGGCGACTGGAGAAACTCCATTCCTCCTAACTTATGGGGCGGAAGCTGTTCTTCCAATAGAACACTACGAGCCGACTCTTCGAGTAATGCTATATGACGAAGAGGCAAACTGGGAAGCCATGCGCCTGGCATTAGACTCACTCCCTGAAAAGAGGGGCAATGCTGTTTTACGCCATGAGATTTACCGCCTGAGAATGACTCGATCATACAACAAAAAAGTGCACAGGCGTCCACTCAAAGTGGGGGACTTTGTACTTAGAAAAATGGAAGCTGTTGGTAGGGCTAACGAGTCTGGCAAGCTAACTCCCAACTGGGAAGGTCCCTACCGAATATATGAAGAGGTTAGAGACGGTACCTACCGTCTGGAAACACCAGACGGCCAGCCGTTACCTCGAACCTGGAACAAAGATAACCTTAAGAAATATTTCTTTTGAAAAATGTAAAGTCAAGGATTACTTGATTAAAGCTTGCATCTTTACTATTCGATTCTGTATTAAGAGGGGCATGCCAACTGACCAACAGTCGGCTACTCTCCATGTTTATATTTATTTATTTAAGAGGGGCATGCCAACTGACAAACAGTCGGCTACTCTCTATGTTTAATTTAAAAAGGGGCACGCCGCTTGACCGGTTACCCTCACATAACATATAGTTCACCAAGAACTATCAAAAAACATGATCAGACCAGGCGTCAAGCCAACTGATCAAAATATAAAATTCAATTCGACCTGTCCCAACATTATAGCAGGCGTCCGACGGCATCCATCCGGATGAAATTCGTCGCAGAGAGCAGCTCCCTTTTGGGTGGAACATTGTTCTATAAACTAATCACACGGCACCTATACGACTGTCCCCAAGGACAACCACGTAGCCGTTTTTGAGACAAGGATAACTTTTATTACTAACCAAACTAGTGATAACAGTTGACATCTGAGTCGGATTACCGCCTGTATTACTTGGGATAAATGCAGGGGGTTCCTCTTGAGTTAATAGTCAACAAACATTGACGAATCAAGGGGTCCAGCCGGCCTCCGCCGCCTGGTACCTCTACTACTCAAGCTAGAATGAGGACGACTGAGTAACACCAACGTTAACTCATAGTCACTCTCCCAAAACTTGGCATGGAACCTAAAAAGTTTGAATAGACCACCTGTCTTTTGGCAAACAAGGGCATTCAAACTATTATTCCTACTAGTTTTCTCTTCGAGTTAATAGCCAACAAACATTGGCGAATAAAGGGGAACAACCGGTACCCACCGCTTGATACCTCTACTACTCAATTAATAGGCGACCAGGTAACAGTCATAGTTACTTGGTCACCCCCTAAAAATTTTTAAGTATTTGCAATAGGAAACAGTCGTCTTAGACTGCCTATAGCTCAAAAAACACAAGTAAGAATACCCATTCTTACTTAGTAAATTTTACAAATGACAGGACCGCCTGCCTAAAGGTAATCCAGTCATAGACTGCCTAAAGTCTAACCTACAAAATACAAGTAAGAAAACTCTTTTTTACTTAGTTAATTTTACAGATAGAGGACCGCCTGCCTAAAGGTGATCCAGTCTTTTAAACGAATTGAGTAACGATTGGATAAATGGCCGACTGATCGCCTAACTTGGAAACAGACAACCAGTCGTCCAGGGGCATAGGCGGCGTAACTAACCATCCGTACTTGTCTACAATCGGCCATGCAAAACAGTCGGTATAGTGTACAACTCAATATTCAACACTTAGCCAAATTTCAAGAAAAAATATAATTTCATTAAGGAAGAAAAAAATATTCAGAACCCCGGCCCCCTGGCCGGGTAAATACAATCAGAACGGCACGCAGGCCGTGAAAGAAGACAAAAGCTTATGAAGGGGGCAAATCCTAAACATTAGCAGCGTCCGCCTGGTCAGCATTCTTCTTGCTAGACTCGGCCTCAGCTGCATCCTTCTTCGATGCCTTGTCCCCAAGTGGCACAAGCGCCACTACCGGCTGCTCCTCCACATCCAAGCCCTCCTCAAACGCCTCGTCCTCAGCAGCCGCCAGGATCTCTTGATTATATGTTTCAGAGCACTGGTGGTACGTTTTCTCCCAAGAGGCAAAGTCGGCATTGGGGAAGAGGCGGCTCCAGGTCATACGCTGGATTTCGGAAGAGTCTTCCATCATCTCTCGGACGAGCTCTCTCTTCTCTTGCTCAGCCTTCTCCGAGAGCTCTTTAGTGAGACTCTTCTCCTGAGTCACCAGGCGTTCCTTTACGCTCGTCAAGGATTTCTCCATGACATCGTATGAGAGCATTTTTTGGCGGAGAGGTTTAAGCTCGGCCCTGAGGTCGGAGACGGTCTTCTCCAGCTCGCTGTTCTTCTTCTGGGCCGCCTCTAACTGGGCCTGGATAGCGGCGGCAGCCTGCGCCTGATAATAAAGAATATCAATGGTCAGAACTTCATTTTGGGCAATTTGAAACATTGCCTTATCACAGTTAGAGGCGGCCATAGCTTTCGCAGCCTTTACCTCTTTATTTTTCCGATCAAGCGGCTTGCGAAGGCCGTTCACTCGGAGCAGGGCCTAAGTAAAAAGAAAACATGCGTCAGTTTCAAAACAAAAAGATAACAGGCGTCCTGGAATTCAACTACTCAAAAATGCTAAGTATACCTCAGCAAGGACCCCTGCAATCCCATCAAGGTCAAGGGTGCCGACACCCCTGACCGCCTCCCTTTCAGATGGAGGCACAGCTTTTATCATTGACTTGGCTACCTCCACCAAGTCAGGCTCCTGAGGGCCGGCTGCATCAAGCATAAAAAAGCAAGTTAGACCTAGTCAAGAAGGAAGCAAGTGAAAAATTCTACAAGGAAATTTCCATACTTCTAGGCGGCCCCGCCGGAGTTTTAGAGGAAGTGGCCGGCTGCTTCTCAGCCGCCACTGTTTTCCTGGAAGACCCAGGAGAGCTTGCAACAGTCGTCCTCCGGGCCTTGGGGTCCGGCTGTTGCGAGGAAGAAGCTCTTGGATTACCCGACTAAAAAAAAAAAGAGAGAGGAAGAGTTAGCATATGTATAAGACTACTTCAAAAAGAAGAAGTTTCAAAGCTCACCAAGGGTGCCCCCTTGTTGGGGGAGTCGGTACCAGACTGCTGCATCAGAGAGGCCCGCAGCATGGCCGCCGCAGTCTTGGAGGCAGTTATTTTGCTCATGGCGTCAGCTGCAAAAAAGAACAAACAGTAAAGTCAGTAAAAATCCCAAGTAAACAAGGCGTGAAAAAAGAGTATTTGTCAGGCCGGCTACCTCTAGAGCACCGACTGCCGAGGCCACAGGCGGCCAAAAAGTACTCATCATAGAGCCACTTGAAGACCGGAATGCAGTTTAGGGGCACTTGCTCTCGTACCCCTGAAGTAGAGTTCACCCTAATCTCTACTTTGAAGAGTCCTTTGTCTAGGATCTCTTTCTTAGCCTTTGGGGGGACAGGCGGCAAGCTACGGCCGCCTGCAAGAAAAGGCGGATCCCTGTTCCACCTGTTAAATCTTTTGTTCAGCTCCTTGTCTGAACCCTCGATGATGAGGAAGGTGTTCCGCCAATCCTTCCATTTGTTTGCCTTACCTCTCGTCATGAGGTAGCCCCTATGGCTTGTTAATTGATACCAGCCGGTACCACCTGACTTAGGGGTCCGGCTGAGATAGTTCATGTGGGCGAAAGCCTCAAAGCTTGGCTCCACCCCGTACATTTCGCACCCGGCCACATAGCCGAGTACGTTTACCCAAGAATTGGGGGCTAACTGCCATAACCCCAGATCATACCCATCTAAAATCCGCAGAACAGCCGGATGTAGTGGGAAGCGCAGTCCAGCTTTGATGGCCGCCGCGTAGCAGCCGAAGCAGCCATCATCATAGCTGGTACCAGCCGGCCAGACGACTGTGTCTTCTGGATCCGGCACGAACAATAAATACCCGGGGCCCATTTTGTAGTTAGCTATAAAGCTCTCCACTTTGTCTTTCATGGCCGTGATCCGGCCCCGGGGTACCGTGCAGTAGTAAGGGGTGTTCTCCTCTCGATAAGAAGCGGACGGCTCCGCCCAATTATCCCCCTTCTCAACTGCATGAGAACTCCTCGCCTCTTGTAGGCGGCTGTTTCTTTCTTCAGAGCCTGGAGAAGATTGGCCAGAAGAGCTAGACTCAGACTCGTCCTCAGACGAGTCAGAAGAGGACGACTCCTTCCCTCTTCCAGAGGGGCCCGCCTCCTCCCCCTTAGAAGGAGTAGGAGAATAGTTTGACATATCTACTGTGAAATGGGAAGGGACCACCTTGACCCCTCCCTCAGAACTGTCGGCTTGGCAGCCGCCTTGTCTCACTTCTACATCTGGCGCCTGGTCAGATGTTTCACTTATTGGCACCCTTTGAGAGGAGCCGTCCGAGTTTGAGATCCTAGCTGTCTTTTTTGTTCTGGCCATCACGTTCTGCATAGACACAGAGACAGTCGGACTTTGTATAAAGGGCAAAGATGGGTCCAGAAAAGGGCAGGCGGCACTCCTAGTCCTAGATTCAGCCGTCCCCGGTGACCGGCTGATCACTAACTTAGGCCGTGTCGTGTGCTTCCATGGGGCCATTTCAAAAGAAAATAAAAATAAAGGAAAAAGTTAAGAGTAAGAGAACCGACCGTTACCTGAACGAGTGACGATTGATGAGTTCTGAAGTCCACTGCAAATGGTATGTCAGAGCAAGCGGTAGGCAACAAAAGTCCAAAATGTCAGAGCAAGTTCAGGGGTCCGAATGTTCTCTCGCAAAGGTTCTCAAATGCGAAAATGACCGAAGTCAGCCTTTCCTTATATAGGCAAAGTGAGAAGGCGAAGGGTCACTTCCAAATTCAAAATTTGGGCGGGAAATATCTCTCGGCCAATTGCAGGGCGACACCTGTCGTAGGCCGTCGCCTATCACCATGCGATACCTGTCACAGGCGACACGTGACCAGCCACGTGCCGCCTGTGAGGGGCAAATGATTAGGGGATTTTTATCCACCAATCACCGTCTGACAAGTGGACCAACCAGGTTCTGCCACGTGTCCTTCACGTAGGCCAATAGGAGCCTGCCACGTGTCAGTCTCAGATTCGTCCACCACGGACCAGTTGAGACACGCCACGTGTCCCCCCATGCCAAATGGGAAAACTGGCCAACAAGGCCCAATCCTGATTAGAAGCCCAGTCAACCCAAGGTTAACATAAACCTAATTGGCACGCTTCTCGAGGTTATAAATACCTCTCTTAATTCTCATTAAAGGGGGATTAGAGATTGAACAAAAAAGTAACACAGATTACACATTAAACACTCTCACCTAGAGAGACCAAATTACTTAATTTCCGCATTAATTACTCCTTAATCAGGTACTAACTTGACCGTTGGAGGCGGAGCTCCTACCACAAGGAGTCTTCGTTGTTTTGCAGGTACAGGCGTCCGGTTCCAGTCTCGGTGTTGTAACTCTCCCGCAGGACATCAGAAAACCCCGAAACATGGTTGACTTTATTTGGCTATTCATAAACTAACTTTAACTATTGTCGTTTAGGAACCTATAAGAAAATTAATCATGATATATATTGTTATATACTTGTAGAGTTGTAGGTAATGGTATTATATTTTTAAATATTTTTTTATATTACTAATATTTAATCATATATATTTATGGTCAAACTAGCTAGTGCATTGGAAAGAGTTAAGTTTGATTGTGCCAATTATTTGGAAACGGAAGGAGTAACAATTAAGTAAACATATTAACAGTGACAAAAATACATATAATACATTTAAATACATGTGGTACGGTGCGTGCATAAATTTATTAAAAAAATTGTTCGGATAAAAAAAATAGTTGTAAATTCATGTTAAATCTTGAGGCATTACAAAATCAATGAACTGAATTGTCTAATTACTAGTTCCTTTTTCTCTAAAAGTTATGCTATACCTTGTTCTGTGAGACAATCACTCTAAATAGGAAGAACTTTTACAAATAAAGGGAATATAAGGAATAAATAAATAAAAAGGGATAGAGTTTTTTTTTTTTTTTTTTTTTTTTTTTTTTTTTTTTGTTTGTTTTTTTCCAAGTTTTATGTGGTGTAACTCAATATAACTAGAAATGAAGGAAGAAAACATAGATACCTTATATAGCTAGTCGAATTGACGCCAACATCCTTGCGATGACGCTTTAATAGCGCAGTACCAACACTGGAATTATAAATTGAGTCGTTCAAAGGCTTCAACTCTAATGTAGAAATAAAAGGTATGGTTGGTCCAGTTTTCACCAAACACACACATATCAAATCTTCCGAGGGAGCGTAAATAAGATCAATTATATTCTCGTCATTTACACTTGATAAATGGAGTGTTGCCCATAAATTAACTCCAATATAGACATCAAATGCCGGTATGGTATTTAGGCCATCATAATTTCCATAGTAAAACATAGCTCTGATTAAGTAGTATCGATTTTTGCCTTGTAAAGGTCTCAAGGTGTAACAATTTCTTATTCCATCTGGGAAACTTCTAAGTGTGTTGAAAACTGTCCATGACCCTCCAGCTACTTCCATGTTTCTTCCAGTGTTTATGAATTCGGAATCTGACTTGTAATACAATCCTCTCTCATAGTCGTATCGTGAATCTCTAGTCATTCCACAATCAATGCTGATGAATCCTTCAACTCAAATTTTATTGTATGTGAACAACCAAAAATAAATCAGCTACACTTTCAATAATGATGAACAAGTACACTCTAATATAAGTACATATAGAGTAGTAATTTGTAATCAAATGGATCTCTTTCAACATTTATCCAAAACGAAACTGGTTTTCCTTTGTGTATAGGCAATCAAATCTTTTCTTTAACTAAATGATCCCTCTATTTTTTTCTAGAGAAATAATTGGTACTTCCTCCGTTCTAGTAATATTGCAACAAGGATGAAATTACGCATCTCAAAACACATTGTATATGTTAAATATTTATAATTATATAAGAGTAAAAATTACAAAAAGTGGAGATTGTGCAAGTATTTATGAGACGAATTTAACAAGACCCAATATCACTACTAGAAATAGGCCGAATTCCGACGGACATGTTTTTCTGTCGGAAAATACAAAATTTCCAATGGATTTATACATACTCTGTCAGAAATTTCCGACGAATTTGACAATTCCATCGAAAATCCGTCGAAATATATGTATTTTCTAACAGATTTTTCCATCAGAAAACTAAAATTTCGATATCCGTCGAAATTTTCCGACAGATTTTGCATTGGAATCTAATTTTAAAACAAAGGAACCAAAGCCCTAAAATAGCACAGCCAAACATTCATTTCCGCCTCTTTCTTTCCCCTTTCTCCTTCTCTTTCTCTCTCCTCTCCTCTTCTTTTCTATGTCTTTCCTCTTCCCTTTCCTCTCGTTCTCCTTCTCCCTCCTTTTCTTCCTCTCTTTCTCTTTATTATTTCATCTTCTCTTCCTCTCCTGTTCTTACCCCTCTTTCAACCACCTCGCATCTCCCACCACCACTGCCAACACTAACCACCAACATCAACAACACCACCGACATCAACAACAACAAATTTCCGTCATTTTTGCCCTTTCTCTCTGTTCTCATGCTGAAAAGAAAGGTTTTCAAGCCAAATTCGACCATGAAAACTCTAGATCTAGAGTTTCCATGGTCGAATTTTTGGTCTCATAAACCCAATTTTGAGGTTTTGTGTGGTCGAATTAAGGTATGTATCTCTTTTTTTTTTAATTTGTTGTTTTTTGGTGTTTTTTTTTAAATTTATGGTGGTGGTGGTGGATGTTGGAGTTCGGATTTTGGTGGCTGGGTTGGCGAGGTTGTGGTGGGTAGATCCGGGTTATGGTCGGAATTTTTCGATTTTCTTGGGTGGTTTCAGTGGTGATTTTGGGTGGTTTCGGTTGTGGTTTGGGAGGGTGTGGAATGGCAAGGTGGGTGGTGGTGGTGGTTTGTAGATCTGGCGACTAGGAGAGTATTTGGGTGGTGGGGACGGGATACAAGTTACGGTTAGGGTAGTGGGAAAAGGGGTTGGACGTGGTGGTGGTGGGTGGCGTGATTTCCGACGTGGGTGGTGCGAGCTGGTGGTACAGGTTAGGGGGCTGGTGTGGGCTGGTAGCTAGTAGCTGGTGTGGGCTGGTGGTGGGAGGCGTTTTTTTTGTTTTTTATTGACTTTTCCGGCGAAAATTCCGTCGGAATTTTCTGGCGGAACAGTATCCATATGAAATTTCCGACGGACTTTTTCCGGTGCCGAAATTCCTCTTCCAACGAAACAATTCCGACCGACAGAATTTCCGTCGAAAAAGGTCGTTTTCCCTACAAAAGTGTTTCCGACAACAGGTTCTGATGGAAATTCCGTCGGAAATGGGTTTTTCGACGGAATTCAGGGTGAAATTCTGTCGGAAATGGCGTATTTTCTAGTAGTGCATGGCTATATTTAACTTTACGTATTAATCGTAATTTGTGATCAAACAAGCATGATGAATAGTACAAAAGTCTGGTTGTTACAATATTATTAGAACGGAAGAAAAATAATTAATCAAACTATGAGCCATTTACTTTACTTAATTTCAACTATCAATTATTTCTGAATTATCCTAACTTTAGGGTTATTGAATTTTATCACGTCTAAATGACCGATGACCAGAAGAAAAGTTGAATTTTTATTTTTGAATTGGTAATTGTCACACATTAAATGGTCCGGAAAAAAAAAAAAACAAAAAAACTGAAACCACCCCTTACCCTCCTCCTTCCCAGCTAGCACAACCCCTTTACCGGCAAAGAACCCAGCCCAGACCCGCCTGGCCGCCTCCCACCACCAGCCGGTGAATTAGCAGGTGACCCCACTTTCATACACCAGTCCACACAATCCCACCTCACCTTGCCACCATTTCGCCACCATAAACCTCGACCACTCACTCGCTGCCATTCAACACACCACCTCACAAACCCACGCAGCCAATCACCTCTCTCCCCAAGCACTGCAACACCCTCAACTCACATCGTGGCAGCCGAAAAACAGAGAAACCAACCCGACAATACAAGCCATCATTAAAAATTTAGCATAACTTTCAGCAATTATACCACATCCTACAATTGAACCAAAATCATCAATCCCAGTTATATGTGTGCTTTTGTGTGTTACTAATTTTGATTGGTTCATTCTAAAGTAAAGACAATATGAGTATTAAATAAACGTCATGTGATGCTGCTCTACTAGTAGGAAATTTTATCTAAGGTTGAAAAATAATGAACATATGAAAGCTTACATATTAAAATATTTAGTAGGTAGTACTAGATTACTAATTTTTTTTTTTGAAAGGTGCTAGATTACTTATTTAAAGCTTCATAATAACTAATTGAATATATTAGAAAGTGAATAGGAGAATAATTATACCTGCAGCAACTCTTTTATCGGCTAACGAAGTCAAATTTGCAGCATCATCAGCAGCCAAGGAGAAAATTAATCCATGATTATAAATCAACAAGTATGGTATTAGTATATTGATGGTATTAAAGGCCATAACCCAAACCCACATTATAATTTTATTTTTTTCAATCAGTAATTTTTTTGGGACTAAAGAATTTCGTGTACTTATACGTAGTATACTATTGGAATATACTTTGCATAATGTTGTATGTGATGAGCGTTACGTTGATATCCAGGCCACTACTTTTCTATTGACTTGACGTTGAACTTCTTTCAATAATTACCACTCGATCCTAGGATTTTTATCTGGTTAGCTTATGGACGACCTCAATTACAATATAGCAGTATTTATTCTTGTTTTGGACCTTTTGGTGCGTCAAGTCATGAGACTATGCATTGACTCATATAATTTATCACTTGGAAATTTACGTGTTAATACGTACAACAAATACACTGAATGCCATCGCTCATGCAAGAGTATGTAATCTTAAGATAAGTCCGCTTTATTCTTTTCTTTAGCGTGGGCTCTACTCTATGGGTCAAAAAACCGTGTTTATGTCTAAACCCCTATTAAACGCTCAAAAGAGTCCTTTTTTTGGTAAACAATACCTTGTTAAATTAGCACTCTTTTAGGAAAAAAACATGTTGAAATCAAAAGAAAAATGAAGAACAAAAGCACAATCCTGATCAAAGGATCTAATGTCATTCAATTGTGTCGTGGTTTGGGACCCACCGGTACGACGGTACTGGTACCCTAGCTACACACGCCCCCCAAGATTTACACAATGACCTGTAATTCATATACTTGAACTCAAAGGTTGAAATTGCTCGAAAACTACTCAGATCTCAAAAGGGTAGGTTTGTGTTTATGTGTTTAGGGTTTTAATGATAACAAAATCATCATCAATTTTGGGGCTAAAAATTACATTTACAGGAGTAGAAAGAATATAAATAAGAAATAACAAAGCTAGAGGTGATTGTTGGGCGGGCCACGCCGGGTTTAGACTGAGCCAAGGTAAAAAAGTTTAGCACATTCCTCAAGCCAAGTCGGGCCAAGCTTCGTGCTAAAATAAATATGTGCCCACACCCGTACAAAACTAGCCGAGCCAGTCCGTGTGGGCTTTTCGGACACAGCAAAAAAATTAACTAAAATTGCATAAAATTGATTTCCCAATAAGCTCGCTTAAATTTTTTTTAAAATCGGGCTGCGTCGGAAAAAACTATTAAATTCCCGCCCAGGCTAACGGGTCGAACTCATCTTGATCAGGTCTAATCAAAGGTAAGAGCTTCACCATGCAAGAGTATGTATTCTTAAAATAAGTCCACTTTATTATTTTCTTTAGCGTGGGCTCTACTCTATGGGTCAAGAAACCGTGTTTATGTCTAAACCCCTATTAAATGCTCAAAAGCATCCTTTTTAGGTAAACAATACCTTGTTAAATTGGCACTCTTTTTGGAAAAAAACTTGTTGAAATCAAAATAAAAATGAAGAAGAATAGCACCTTCCTGATCAAAGGATCTAATGTCCTTTAATTGTGTCGTGTTTTGGGACCCACTATCTTAATTAGAAGGGAAATTTGACACTAGTATCCTAACTACGCACGCCCCCCAAGATTTACACAACGACCTCCGTAATTCATGTAACCGAACTCGAAGGTTGAAATTTCTCTAGAACTACTCCGATCTCAAAAGGGTAGGTTTGTGTTTATGTGTTTAGGGTTTCAATGATAACAAAAACCATCATCAATTTTGGGGCTTAAAATTATATTTACAGGAGAAGAAAGAATATATACATATAAGAAATAACAAAGCTAGTGATGATCGTAGGGTGGGTCGCGTCGGGTTCAAACTGTGCCGAGGTTAAAAAGTTTAGCACATTCCTCAGGCCGGACTGGGCCAAGCTTCGTGCCAAAATATATATGTGCTCAAACCCGTACAAAACTAGCCGTGTGAGCTTTTCGGGCCAAGCAAAAAAAACTTAACTAAAATTGCATAAAATTGATTTCCTAATAAGCTTGCTCAAAATTTTTCAAAAATCGGGCTGCGCTGGAAAAAAAACTATTGAATTTACGCCCGGGCCAGCGGGCCGGGCTCATCTTGATCGGGTCTAATCAAAGCTAAGAGCTGACCATGCAAATCCTACGAGCGGACGAGTGAGCTATTGCTTGTCCTGCCGCAAGGCAATGTGATCAGCGAGCTAAGCTCGCTCCCACACTAACTCTCGCTTGGCCCTGCCGCAGCAATGATAGCATCCGAGCTATAGCTCGCTCAGCAATGCGAGCATCCGAGCTAGCAATCCTGACTAACCAGTAACCCGAAACTTGACACTGCATGAAAACAACAACTCGAAATTGACTTGAAACCCGAAATCTACCAGACCCGTAAGTGGAGTTGACCCGATCCTAGCTTGACCTGTCCCAACCTAAAGTTGGGCCGATACCCGTAATGACCCGATTCAAAGTTGACCCAATTTGATCTGAAATCAAAACGAGTATTAATTTTCTACTATTGTCAAAATTTATTTTCACATTCATTCTCAGATCGATATCCCCTAAAATGGCTAAAATTACATTAATATTACTCAATTTTCATTAACACTCTATATATTAGGTTGGCATTTTGGAAGATTAATTATCCCATAAATTATTAGTTTGAAAAAAACCAATAAATCAAGGAGATAAAAATCAATAATGAAAATATTAAATAATAGACACAAAAATAACATATTTTATCACTAATCAATGTATCAGCAGTGGTTGTGTCATGGTTGATGTCAATCGCCATATGTACTCATGATTGATGCTTGGGCTTTGGATCGCAGTAGATGATACACACATATGCGCCTCGCTGAACTGTCCTTGTAATCTCTTTAACGAAGTATCACGACAAAAAGTAAACACTAAAATAAGATCTTTAATATGAAGGAAAAATTGCTAAAAATAATCTCAATTTTAGAGTATTATTAAATAATCTCAACTTTAGGGCATATTCGCTAATAACAGTCCCTAACTGATTACTAACCTATTATAACAAGTTTTTGGACACGTGACATCACGTGATTAGTTAATTTTTTCACAATTTTTTTTTAATAAAGTTAGTAAAAAAAAGGAAATAAATGAAAAACTTAAAAAATGAAAATTGCCCAGCACCTCCACCCACAAACCACCTTCCCCACCACCACTGCGACGACCGGATGCCTCTTCCCTACCCACGCGCCGGCAACAACTCATTCCCCTCGTCCTTCGCGCCGGTCAGCTATCCTTCTTGGCTCTCTTTCCCCAATAACCACCAAACCCGCCCACCCTAAAACCCACGAAAAACCTAAAAACAACCTCGCCGTTGCAAAAAACTCGAAAACGACCCTTCCCCCACCATTGGAACCCTAGAGCTAGGGTTCCGGTGGTGAAGGAAGGGTTGTTTGGGGGGGTTTTTGCGACGGGAAGTTAGTTTTTAGAAATTTCAGGCGGTTAATTCTTTGGGCGGGGTTTGGTGGTTTTGGGGCAAGGTACGCCCGGAAGGGGAATACCGGTGCGGGGGAGGGCTGTGCGCGACGGTTTGGGGCGGGGGATCCTTGGGCTGGTCGTTGGGAGAAGGCTGCCGTAAATCCAGCTGGTGGTGGTGGTTTTCGTCGGTTGGGGTTGGGGATGATGTTTTTTGTTTTAGGTTTTTTTTTTAATTTTAAGCTAATCAAACGATGACATATGTCACAAAAAAGCTAAATATTTTTTTTACCTCTTTAATCGGTTACCAGTCACTTGGGCCTATTTTGAGCGGATGACTACAAAAGTTGGGATTATATAAAGTGAATACGTGAAAATTGGGATTATTTTTACCAATCTTTCCTAATATTAATTGTATCATCATCTTAAGTCTCTATAAATTTTGACAATTTAAATATCAAAGTAAAACTTAAACGAAGTATCACAATGCTGCTGGGAACTTATTTAGGAGCTTATACAACACAACTTAATTGATAAACATATAGTAGTACATGGATACTGATAATACGTTTCAATAGAAGAGTTCTATTTTAAAGATCAAAGTGATATTCCGGCATCATTTAAGGTAACTACCTTGCTGTTGGACCCATTTCAATCGATGTATCGGGAACGGCAATGTCAGTAGTAGGATAACCATATTCATGACTGTCGATCGCTAAACAATCATTCAGATCACTCAACACTTGGTTCATGGTTGGCCTTTGGATTGCAGTAGATGATACACACATCATAGCTATCTCCAAGGCTTTCCATGCAGAGTTGGTGCTGAAATGTCCTTCTAATCCCTTATCGACAATAAGTTCTATATCCCCACTCTCAAGCTTAGGAGTAGTCCATGCAATTATGTGTATGGGTTCAGCATTATTGCTTTTCACAATTGGTGATTGCCCTGTGATGAGCTCCAACAAAACAACCCCGAAACTAAACACATCGCTCTTCTTATTAAGTCTTTGAGTGCTATAGTATCTGTAACACAAGACATTATGATAATCACTCGTCATACTAAGGAATTCAATTCAATAGTCTAGTATCTCTTTCACAGGCTTATAAATTACACCGCATAATATAAAAGCATCATAACTCTTTTTATTAGAGAGAGGATAGCATGCAAATGAATTGCAGTACAAATGAAATCAAGTATGAGAATTTTAAACTTACTCTGGATCAACATAGCCATGTGTTCCCATAACGTTAGTATTCAGACCACTTTCAGTACTTTCAATAGAGAAACTTTTGGAGATGCCGAAATCTGAAATCTTGGCATGCATGTTCTCGTCTAATAGAATATTGGAAGTTTTCATGTCTCTGTGTACTATAGGAGGTTTACACCCACTGTGCATATACTCCAAACCTATAATTACAATATTGTTATCATTTACAATGTATAATCAAACAATATCAAAAACATTTTCTCAAATGAAATTACAGTGATGCATATAATATAATCAATTGACCTTGTGCAGCATCTATGGCAATTTGTAGTCTCTCTTTCCAGCATAAAACCTTAATATTTTTATCTGCACCTAACAAATGATCATATTTTGTTATTACATTATTCATGCATTACCGTACAAATTAATGTCGTGGTCACAGTACTTTTAGTAGTTTGTTAGCAATGTTTACCTGATATATATTGTTGCAGGTTACCATTAGTTACATGTTCATAGATGAGTGCCATGGTTGCGCCTTCCTCACAATATCCTATGAGAGAAACAAGACTTCTATGATGAACTCTTGTTAACAATTCAGCCTGCCATTTAGAAAAAAGAATTGTTATATATTTTGTTGTGGTAATTTATATGATGCGTGGATTATGCTTTCTTTTGTATCAATCTCAACTTTAAATATTATACCTCTGTACGAAACAACTTTAAACTATGAGTGGATGGATTTATCATTTTAACAGCCACAAGAGTGCCATCTTGTAAGGAGCCTTGATAAACTGCTCCAGATCCTCCTTTTCCAATAATTGTTTGGAAATTATTTGTCATACTCATCACTTCCGCATATGTGAAACTCCGACTCTCAAGCTTTAATGCTGCATTTTTTATGTATCTTGCTAAACAATGAAAAAACATAGCGTAAGCTACTGCTATAACTACAAACAAACCAAAGAAAAAGCATAGTACTTGTTTGATTAACTTGTTGCATTTCACTCCATATTAATAGAAGGAGCCCCACTTCCTCATCATGAGGAACACTTTTGTTTCTCATGATGGCATTTTGGAAAATAATGTGATGTTTTTCACTAGTGGGGACCGCCTGTCAATTTTGGGTGGACCTCTCTGCTCTTGACACATACTCCATGAGGAACTTGTTCCTCATAGTGAGGAACAGGGAATTACTCCATAATAATCCAAAACAGGCTTTTGCAGTCTTTCCTTCAGATTTGATATATAAGCCGCATGCATTTTCTATTGCTCAAGAATGAAATCAATTTTGACAAAACTAGAGAATCAATATATAGCTTGAATGACACATTTTATAAATTTTTTGTTAATGATTCCATGACTACTCATTATATTTTTCTAAGGCTCCATATTGCAGTGCGATTTCAATATTACTAGACTTAAAAAAATGGTGTTATATATTAGCCAGTGGATCACTGCTTCGATCTAGTGCTATTCCTGATTTCAAGACTTTAATTATGAATGATTTCAAGCCATATTATTTAAGGTGAAAGGAATTCAACTTCTAAAATTGGTATGATGTCTTTAATTTAAATAATTTATACCCTTAGAATAAGTACCGAAAACTTTAATATACCTGCTTTCTTCCTTTTAAGTATACAAATCAATATTGCTATCGAAATAAAGATGAATGTTATACATGCTGTTGAAGACAATATAGCCACCATCTTCTTTGAATTCTTCTTCTTGCATGATTTCGATGAACAAAGACCTGGATTGTCCTCCAAACTAAGAAAGGGGATTTGGGAGGGGGGAGTAGTAGTTAGGAACTTTTAAAATTTAAATTGTTATTAGAAATCTCTCAGGAAATACTCCGAACCTATAAAGACATTACTAATTTTCATGTAGCTTAGAAATACACCGAACCTCAAATTTAATGAGCCATCCTCTTTCTTTTTGCTGAGTGCTACTGGAACTCGGCCAACAAGATTGTTACTTGTTAAATCTCTGATAGAATTGGAGTAAACAGGTTAACTACAAATCTTACATTCACAGAGCAACTTCAATTCGATATTCAACTTTTGAAGAACTTACATTGTACGCAGAGATGGTAACTCAGCCAGAAAATCAGGTATGACCCCTGTCAAGCTATTATGTGAAAGATTCCTGAATGAAGCACAAACACAATGAACAAGAGCTTTCCATAGAATATGAGTACTAAGAAAGTAAACAATGAGTTATATTATGTAACGTTGTGCATTTAAATAACCACCAGTATAAGCTTTCGGGGATATCAATGGTGCACAAGAATATATCACATTAGTATCTAAGGTAATGTGTTGCAAATATTATTCACATTTATATGGCCTGATCAGAAGCTGATGTTCACTTATATTATGCAGTATTTATTTTCTACTTCTAATAAATCTCAAGTGTAAAGAAGTCGTATATACTCACAAGTAGACTAAAGATGTTAGTGCGGACAATGAATGAGGTATATCTCCGGTCAAACCGCTGTGAGCCAAATTCCTGAAATTTGTGTCAATTTAATAAGAAAAAAGAAATTATATACTGATTCAAAAATAGCTTTTCCTATGTTTCATAATAATCACAGCACTTTGACTAACACAGATGTTTATACAAAACTTTGACCAATAATATTCTTAATAATATATTAGGAAAAATACACTTTACTAATCCCAATTTTGCCAAATTTACTTTAAATAATCCCAACTATCGATTATTCTACAATAATCTCAACTTTCACCTCCGCTTTTCTTCTAACAATACCAAACCGATTAACAAAAGACAACAACCTTTTATTGTAGGTTGCTGGACACGTGTTGGATTGTGAGTAGTCCAAAAAACTTCACAAAAAAAAAATAATAATAATAAAAGAAGAATAAAGAAAAATTAAGTAGCCACCTCCTCCAGCCCCCAACCGGCACCCCTACCCCGATCATCCGAGCCAGAAACGACCACCTCATTACCGAATTCCAAAATGACTTCTCACAATCTCGCAACTGCAACGACTTATTCTCCCCTCTCATTAACTACATCTCCACCACATCTCCTCCTTCCGGAAACCCCACCAACTCACCTCCCGACTCACTCGATCAACTGAGTTCCAACTCGCCGAGTCATGTATACCGCGTTGTTCCCACTCACTACTGGCACTCCCTCCTTAAATCCCTTGCTTCCTCCCAATAATATTATCTCCACTGCTTATGCTTTCATCACCTGGTTGCAGAAACACAATCTCTGTTTTGAGGGGTGGGGATGGTTTTAAGGGCAAGGATTTGGAGTTTTGGGCGGTTTCGGGGGAAGGGTTGGGGAGGGGAGATCGGGGAAGAGGGTTGTTTGGGCGGTGCGGCAGCGGGTTTTGTTGATGGGTTTAGGCAGTGAGGTAGCGGGTTTTATTGATGGGTTTGGGCGGTGCGACAGCGGGTTTTGTTGGGGGTTATGGTTGTGCGGCAGCGGGTTAGGAGTGAGGGGGTGGCTGTTGGGGACGGTATTGGTGGTGGATGAGGGAAAGGGTGGAATCCGGTGGCGCTAGGGATGAGGGGATGGGGCTGGAGAAGGTTTTCTGGTGGCCGGAGTTGGGAAAGAGGGGTGGTTGTGGTTTTTTTAATTTGTTTTTTTATTTTTTTTGGACCAATCAATGTGTGATATGTGGCATCTTAATTACTTTAAAAAATAAAATTAAAAAAAAAAAAAAAAAAAAAAAAAAAAAAAAAAACTTCTTAGTAGGTAACCGGTGTTGGGATTGTTAGAAGATAATGGAGGTGAAAGTTAGGATTATCGTAAAATAATCGATAGTTGGGATTATTTAAAGTAAATTAGGCAAAGTTGGGATTTACAAAGTGTATTTTTCCTATATATTATTAATAAGTACAAAAGGTTAATTATAATGAAAATATTTATCTGACAAATATATATATATATATATATATTGGTAAAAAGTATATTCAAAGTAAGCACATAAATAATGTTTAAGTCAAAACTCTTGCGATTATTATGAAATTAAGGTAGTAAAATTTAGACTCACAGTGAAATTATTCGTGGGGGGTGATTGTCAACACTATTGCTGCAATTTAAACCATCCCAGGGAGCATGAGGAAAACAAGGATCTCCTTGCCAATCTTTTGGCACAGTGTAATTCATCTTCACATTCAGAATAGCATCCACTGGTATAACATAAGCGGAAAATATCTGGTTAGGAAATAAACACATACAGAATTCGGATAACATAAATATCAAACTAGTGTTTTTTTTATACGTATACTATTTAGGAAAGATCTACCTATCTATTGAAAGTTAAAAGGAAATTAAATACAATCTCTCTACTAAACATTTGATCAGATCAGTTACCGGATCAATCACCTGCCATTTGTAGCCCCTGAATTTAGCTTTTATTTTACTTTTTCCTTACGAGAAAGGGCTCAGTTTTAAACTCAGTAAGTATATTTTTGAAGTGGCTTAGTCGCCTTAGTGTAACATAAATGCAAGTAGTTATACGTAATAATTAAATTTTAAATGTACCATCCTTTTGGTATGTCGCTGATGCAGGAAGGTCCAAAACTTTATATATTTCCAGAGCATTGAGAATCGGAGGGAATGTTGAGTTTGAAGTCTTCGTAATATTAAACTTAAGCTGAGATTCATCAAATTCTGTAACCGGAGAAACAACCGTTATGGGTCGTCCATATTCAGGGCAAATTTTTCCTGATTCAAAAATTCCAGACATAGATATTGAAAATTCTATTGAATCATTGATTCCCATCTTCAGAATTTCAGCAAAGTGCCAGTAAGCTTGATATGAGCCAGTTAATGAATAATTCCAATCAAACATTAGGGAGTCACCACCATCCTCAGGTATGGCGAATGTCTTTAAAACTGAAGGTGGCAATTCATAAGCGTCTGTGAATGAGAAATTCATGGATGCATTAGAGCTGAAAGAGTCCCAAGATGCCCATAAATTATTAGCCGGAGCCCATTGTCGATCATACGGATCATCTTTGATACTGGAATTTTCCACAGAGATATCATTATTTATTAGAATGATTAAAAAAAGGACGACTTTCAAACTAAGACTACGAAAACTTCGTGATATTAAAGGCAATGCATGATTAAGGTAAAGAGCACCATGATACCTTGAACTAATAAACTGTCATAATCCAAGTGAGATTCCATTCTTGAAATAATTGGTAGGAGGAATCACTTAGATTTCTAAACTAGAAATTTTAAGCTTGTGTATAGGACATATTTCACCAGTGGTGGATATTGGTCGAAAATATTAAAGGGGCCAAGATTTGATTCTTTTACCTATCACTCAAAACTAATCACTATATCCCAATGTTTTGTAAGTAAATATAGGATTTAAAGCTCATTAATTAATTAATTACAATAATTAACTGGGCCAGGCTCAAAATGTCCCCGGTGGAAGGTCCCTCTGTATTTCACATACACCCCTTGTATCATACCATTAATTTATTACCTACAATGCAAATCTTGCCTTATTTTAATACATGATGTGCATAGTTAACATGAAGGAAATACCTGGAATAACGCCAATATGTATCTGTAACTGATATGCCAGCATCCAAGCGCAATTTAAACGCTAGTGCCCCTTTAGTGGATTTGTATATTGAATTGTTCAGAGGCCTCAACTCCAACCCTGAAATAAAAGGTGTCCCTGATCCAGTGTTCACTAAACATACATATATTAGATCTACAGGGGAGGTATATATAATCTCATAAAAGGCCCGATTACCAACACTGGTAAGTTGTACTGCCGTCCAATAATTAACTCCAATATACAAATCAAACTGCGGTAAGCTGTTCAGGCCATCATAATTTCCATAGAGGAAACGAGCTCTGATCAAATAATGAGTGTTCTTTCCCTGTAAAGGTTTCAAAGTGTAACAATTTCTGCTACCATTTGGGAAACTCCTAGCCGTGTTATACATTGGCCGAAGACTAGACTGGTAGTCGACTTGTACATCCATGTTTGTTCCAGTGTTTACGAATCCTATATCTGAAGTGTAATATACGTCATTTTCCTTGCTGTATTGTGGATCTCCCACCATTCCACAGTCAATGCTGATGAAACCTTCAAATTTAATTTGAATGAAACCCGTTAGCATATGTATAGCTAAGTTGAATAAATACGCTTTACATAGCAATTTATTAATCAAACAATTATGGTGCTCAATGCAATCAAAAGCTTAGAACACCAGAAATTCTATTGTTTGCTACAAACATATAGGGAGTAACTTATCATGATGACAAATCCTCTATACGTAGCAGTCAGGGAACGAAGTACTAATATATAAAAGTAATTTCTATCCCAATTCTGATGAAACGGGAGAACAATAACATTCCACATAACAAGTCAGCAATTAGCCAAACTGCAATGAACTTGGTAACATCATTACACCTCTCCATTATTTTTATTATGGAAATTTTGTATTTTACCGTCCCTTAAGACACGAAATTCACAAATTCTTATATGTAGTTGGCTATAACGTGTGGCCAGCCATCATGGGGGCTACTTTAAATGAAACTTAATGATAACTGTTAAGAGGTGGCAAAATATAATTTTTTTTTTTATTCATTGTTGTAGGTGGTTAAATACAAGTTTTGCTAAGAAAATCAATTTTGGCATGAAGACTGCTGATTTTTTTTTTTAAACGAAACTAAAAGAAAACTGTTAAGCGGTATCAAAATATAATTTTTTTTTTTTTTTCCATTTTTGTAGATGGTTAAATATAAAAAACGAAAAAACAGGTAGTTAATCTAAGGGGCCGTTTGGTTGGCATGGGGTAAACGGAATGGAATGAACAAAGGGAAAGAAAAATAATGGAATAAAAATCCCTCAAAGTTCCTATGTCGTTTGTTTTAAAAAACAAAGGGAATTAAGCCACCAGTTCCACCACCATACCACCACCACACAACAACCTATCTCCTTCAGTTCCTGTTAGAAGATATGCAAATTAAACGGAAACACTTATCTCAATGTTGTGTAGACCAATTGACAATAGCCGCGTCGTGGGGAACCACTGACCTAAAAGACGATTCCGCGCTACCTCCCGGTGCAGTAGACATCAAGCGGTCGCCCTCCAGGATAAGCACGGCGCCGGAATTTGTGTGCACTCACAAACCCGACTGGAATTCAGAATACTTGCCCAAAAACCGAAAGGATATATTTTAAGAGAAGGTGAGAAGTTAAAGATGGATGGTTTTTGTTGTTATATCTTTCGGAGGTGAATAATGTTGATTTATAAGGCAATGGAGGGAGTAAGAGCAACCATCAATTAAGGGGAAAATGGTCATCAATCAAGTGGTGTAACATCCACCCATTAATCCCCAATAAGAGCTAGCTTTAATCAACATTAAAAGGGTAACGACTAGTTTTTAAGTAACAACTTTAATCAGCAATAATGCCCATTAAATTAGCAATAAGAGGAAGCTAAAATTAAGGGATTCCAATAGTCATTAAATCCCAATAGACAAAAGAATAAACACCGTAACTTTCTTGGTTTTACTTCAAGAACTTCCAACAATCCCCCACAGGTTCGAAGAAGTGAAAAGAAAGAAAGAGAGAAAATTGGTTTTGGGCAAAACAAAACAATTGCATAAGTGTCAATGTCTCGCGACTTGAATTAACACATAGTGGACATCAAGCTATGATCCCTCACCTACCAAGTGACTTTCGTCTTGAACTTAATAGGGAGTTAGGGACCCGTCACTTTGAGCCACACAATTGAGCATGTATAATATTCTGAAATTCCGCGAATAAAGGTGACGCATTATACTGGCCATACGTCTAGCCTGGATGCTCATAGGTGCTCTAGAGTATAAGCCCGCGAAATACTCATAGGAAGCGGCCACACTTCCACACCTAAGTAGGTGAACTCCATCAAGTGTGAGCTACAACACACCTCCAAAATATGGATATGGGTTCATTAAGAGCCGTTTGCTCATCCTATTTCCATTTGTAGCAAGCACACATCAAACATCTAGGGATGGACAAAAATAAAATTTTGTGCTTCCGAATTATTTCATAACGTTCCCCTTTGAACTCATAATGAGTAGGAGTTGATTACTTATAATTCATACTTTGGGCTTTTAATCCCATCCCCTCCGATGTTACCAAAACTAGTTTTGTACAAGGCCTTTAGTTAACGGATCCGTAACATTTCTTTTAGACTTAATGCAGTCTAGTGATATCACCCCATTCAACAAATCATCTTTGACATCAACCTTATAGGCATGGTTCAATCAAAAGTAACCATGATTTGCAAATCTCAACGAATTCCCCTTCAATGGGATATTTGCAAACACATTTGCTCATAAGAGCCATATGCTCTTGATCATCTTGCCTCATTATATGTCAATTCAAGAGCAATAAATTTAGATTATTCCAAAACAAACATAGAAAAACAAGGTTGCTTTGCACAATTTCCAAAACATAGCTCCACCACTAATTAGTGGTGCAAACATAACCACTTGAGTTTGAAATCATTGTCGAACATCAAGACCTCATGGAAACTTCTTGCAATAGTGCAAACTCTTATCTTTTGTACTTTTCAAGTACTTATGCATCCTTCTCAAAACTATCTAATGATCATTGCTCGAGTTAAGAGTATACTTGCTTAATCTACTTACATAAAAAGCATTGTCAGATTAAGCATAGTTCCCAAGAAACATAAGACTACTAAACGGACACAAATTGCTCCCATATGATCAAAAAGATCATAAAAACCTTATATTATAGCAATGACTCATCCATCACAAGTTTAGACTTAAAGACTTCCAACGACAGCTCAGTGAATTAGCAACACAATCCATAGAAGAGATATTAAGCATCACAATCCTAGGAAAAAGATTTGTAAAAATCTATACATAGTTAGACATAATCTAACTAATATTCAATGACTTCTTCCACGGAAACAATCACTCATGATATTCCACTGATTTAAAGAAAATACTCTAAAGACATAGAGATACCAAAACAAACTACTTGTAAGGAAAACTCAATCATAAACCATCTTTAGCTCAATTAACCACTTTTAGGCTTTGCATTAAACAATAGAAAATTTTAACATTAATGCCTCTCATTCCTACTAATGTCAAGTAATCCAGCTTGAATATCCAACCACTTGAACCATAGTAATAATACACATATATGCTCAAAGACAATTTATTCAATAAAGAATCAATTAGGATATGCAATTTATCAAGCAAAAACTAAGCAAGACTTTGAGTCATAGAGATACCAAAACAAACTACTTGTAAGGAAAACTCAATCATAAACCATCTTTAGCTCAATTAACCACTTTTAGGCTTTGCATTAAACAATAGAAAATTTTAACATTAATGCCTCTCATTCCTACTAGAGTCAAGTAATCCAGCTTGGATATCCAACCACTTGAACCATAGTAATAATACACATATATGCTCAAAGACAATTTATTCAATAAAGAATCAATTAGGATATGCAATTTGTCAAGCAAAAACTAAGCAAGACTTTGAGTCCAACACTGATTCTTTATTACTTCCCCCACATTGGACAATAAAGTCTGATTCAAAACCCTTACCAACGCACCCACATTCTCAATGAATGAAATATTTGGATATAAAAACCTCCTTCCAAAAATCACATGGGGTCTTTATTAACATAGATTTCTTATAAAGAAAACGCATAAGTTTATATAACATGAACCCCCACATGAAAGGACAAGGTTCAAATACCAAAATAGAGCATAAACAAATACATGGTTGGAAAAAAAAAAAAAAAAAAATCACAACTATGTCATAACACTGGGTATAATAATATATAAAGTGGACAAGAGCAGAGATATTTGAAACATTGAATCAATCAAAGATAATAATTCAACAACACCTCAAAATATTAACTCCCAAGCCACCATATAAAATTCAAGGCATTTACAAATTACTTATGCTTTATTCATAAGAATTATAACACAATAAAGAGTCATAGACGGTAACATTAAACCATCATAAAATATTGGAAAATCGTAGTCAATTCCCAAAATACTTTACTCGAAAAAATTCTCCAAAGAAAAAGTCATATAATCTCCTTAAGAAAAATTATCACATAATTTCCCTTCACAAAACTTAACAGATTTAAGAATTATAAATTCTACACTTACATGTTAAACCGAGAATAAAGTAATGAAATCAATTGAGTTATGAATAAAGCTTCTCAATACGTGTATTGCATATCATGGATTCAAGAAATTGACATAATACATCTCAACTCCATGCTCAACACATACATCAATCATGATAAAAGTAGTACACGGAGTACATACATGCACCTCAAAAATATGTTTAAAAAGAAAAAAAAAAAACATTACTCAAAGCATTCTATTGAATAACAAGTTAATCCACAAAATGTAGAACCAACAAATTAAAGGTAACTGATTATATGCAATATAATGTCATACTTATAAAATATTGACATTATAACTTTTACTTGCTATTAATCATTCAACAAATAATTAATTGACAAACTCAACATTCTTTGTCAACAACCACAAAAGCATATATTTGTTAAGATGATTACTAGGAATTAAACCAAATGATAAACATAATAACATGAGACTTGGTTTAGAATGAACCTCCCTTGAATTAAATCAAGTAACATTAGTAAGACCTCTATGAGATACCCAATCGTCCTCATTATAAATATGAGCTTCAAGATGCCATCGTAACTTCAATTGACTGCTCTCGAAATTCCGTGGACAACAATAAAATTGAAATCCCAATATCAATGACTTCCTGACCAACAAAAATGTACTAACAACTTTGGCCTCCTCAATAGTTTGGTCAGCAAGAATGGCATGAGAATCATAAGTACCATGCATGAATCACATGATAATCGTTAACTATTTAACTTTGTGTATCCCAAATAAAAACTAATAATGCAGACCCTTAAGGTTCTAACACATCAACTGTAAGCACACCACAATTATCACAAACCAATTAAAGATTAACCCAAAAAACATAATCTTGAAGCTATGTTACAAATACTTACAGATTATGAAAGCACTACTAAGCCTCAATTAGTCACAGTATACATGCCATAAGTCATTAGTAAAATAAATTTAGTACTAGACATATAGATCATTAGTATTGCTCATGTAAAGAAGCCCAGCAATAAACCAAACAAAATTTCCATTAAGAAAAGTGGAGAATTGATAACAAAATATAAAGGTCCAATCACTAAATAACATAAGGTATACTCATATACTTCGTAGTATACTCTCACATGCTCATGAGTAACCAAGTGGACATATATAATAAGTCAATAACCAACATATTTGCCATTATATTAATCATTGCAAATAAAATTAACATTCATATATAACATGGACATAAAGCAATATACTCTACAAGCTTTAGCATTACCCACTAATTAGAAATTATAAATCAAAGTATAGAACAAATACTCTATAAACACATGATAACTGATAACAAGAAGATGGTTCTTATTTCAATACAACTCATCTCGTCACATACGCAACAAAAGTACAAAATATGGTCCAAGTAAAACCAAAACCTTATATGATAATTTAAATGATTCAACAAATAAGGAATAACCGAAAAATTCTTTCAGATTAGTCAACTGCGAAATCAAGACCAAACTTTCCATTATACATTATTCACATTATAGCCCTTCTCACAGTAACGGACAACCATCAATTTAATAAATTCTATTCCATGAAATTATTCATCATAGAATTAGTACACAAGTACACAACACAAAATTGATCCAAATAAAACCGCATCCTAACTAACATGTGAAAGCTCATAATTCTTAAAACAAAGAATTTGCAATTTCGACATATAAGCAATCATATATTTGGAATCAATACATCGTCTTTTAGATTGTTAGAAGATATGCAAATTAAACGGAAACACTTATCTCAATGTTGTGTAGACCAATTGACAATAGCCGCGTCGTGGGGAACCACTGACCTAAAAGACGATTCCGCGCTACCTCCCGGTGCAGTAGACATCAAGCGGTCGCCCTCCAGGATAAGCACGGCGCCGGAATTTGTGTGCACTCACAAACCCGACTGGAATTCAGAATACTTGCCCAAAAACCGAAAGGATATATTTTAAGAGAAGGTGAGAAGTTAAAGATGGATGGTTTTTGTTGTTATATCTTTCGGAGGTGAATAATGTTGATTTATAAGGCAATGGAGGGAGTAAGAGCAACCATCAATTAAGGGGAAAATGGTCATCAATCAAGTGGTGTAACATCCACCCATTAATCCCCAATAAGAGCTAGCTTTAATCAACATTAAAAGGGTAACGACTAGTTTTTAAGTAACAACTTTAATCAGCAATAATGCCCATTAAATTAGCAATAAGAGGAAGCTAAAATTAAGGGATTCCAATAGTCATTAAATCCCAATAGACAAAAGAATAAACACCGTAACTTTCTTGGTTTTACTTCAAGAACTTCCAACAGTTCCTACCTTTTCCAACCACCATCTGGCCACCCCACCATGCGCCGCACCTTCCCCACCACAGCCGCGCTTCGCCGCCTCTCCGATCCTCAGGCCCTCGCCGCCCCTCCCCTCCTCCCGCAAAACTCTCCCCTTCCCTGAAAAACATCCTAGAGCCTCGTAAAACCCTAGAAACCCCTCCATATCCCCGTAAAACCGCCGTCCGCCCATCCCTCCACCCTCGAAACCCTAACGGCTAGGGTTTCAAGGGTGGAGGGAAGGGCGGATGTTGATGTTACGGGGATAGGGAGGGTTTTAATTACGGGGTTGTGGGATGTTTTTGCGGGGGAGGGGAGGGGCGGCGAGGGCCGGGGGAGACACAACGAGGGTCGGGGCAGAGGCGGCGAAGGCCAGGTAGTGCGGTGGTTAGGTTTTCCGGTGGTGTGGGTAGGTTGCATTGGAAGGTGGTGATGTGGTGGTGCTAGGGAATGGGAATGGAAATACCTAAGGGGGTGGGGAATCTACTTGGATGGATTTGGGGAAATGGAGGGGGTAAAGGGAATGGGGAAAACGGCTAACAAACAGCAACAAAGGGAATCAGGATAGTTGATTTCCTTTCCCTTTGATGAATACCCCCAACCAAACGGCCCCTAAATATGGTGTTTTGATTCAATCACCTTCAATTGTACATTAGTAGAACTATACTAACTGCAATCTGAAATTTCTATATCTTTCAATTAATCAATTAATTTGTATTTTCCATCTAATATGGGTGCTGAGCTGTCTCTCTCCATTATTCTACACATACTTCAAAGATATGATGGAACACCAAACAAACATTTCAACAAACACCTTATACGCATAAATAATGGAAAAAAATTAACAAATGGAACTCTAAAACAGCGCAGATAATCAATATACACACTACTCATGGTATCTACGCAATCTAGCTAAGTAATTAGTAAACCAAAATTGAACTTGTTTATATTATCTATGCTACAAGCCTACAATACTTTGCCAGTTTTTCCTTCTAAAGAGTATTGCTTTTACACGCCGTCTGATAGCCAATGGTAATGGAAATGAATTTATACGTATAAATTTGCTAAGAAATTCAATATTTTATTCCCATGATCATCCAAGATGAACCCTAAATTTTTATTCTTCGTGATTTTACATTCATACCTATTCCGTAGTACCAAGTGGTATAGTGGTAGGGATCGTAAAGAAAAACATGCGTGAACAAAAACTCATATTTAAGAATGAGATTGATTGTATTCCTATGTAGAATTAGAGAGACTTTTCCATACCTATTCGAAAATCATACATTGAAATAATTATAATGACAAGTATAAATTATAAAATGTTACATTTGAAAAAGATTTTTTACTGAAATTTAAAAGAAAATTACCTTAGCTTAAAAAGAAATGTTGTAATTAACGACCTTAAAACCAAAAACTTTGTAATTAATTTGCTACCTATGCCATATTTCTCTGTTGAACTAATTTTCCAGCGTTGACCTATCATGTGCCTCTCACGTGACATTTATTGACTCCAATTAGGGTTATTAAAATAAGTTAATAAGGGTTTAAAAAAAAAAGGTGAGAATTGGGGTCTTTAAATGTCAAGTAACAAGAAAACGTCAGAAAACTTGGTGAACAGGGAGAACTTCGGCATAAGGTGGCAATATACAACATTTTGCGTCTTATATATAAGGTATATAATTACATCATTTTTTTATAATGTAGTTTTTCACAAATTTTTAAATTTATAACTGAGTTTCTTAAAATAAAATTCGTTTATTCAAATACTCTGTATTAACTTTAACTACATTTTTACTATTTTATAATAATAAAATAGTATCGTGTAATATAAATTGTTAGATTAGTTAGAATGTATAATTTTATCAAATACTAATATTTTCATATTATAATCATAGTACATAATTGCACATATTTATGGTCAAACTATATATGCACATGTGCCAAATATTTGGAGGTATTATTTCCTCTATCTCATAATAATCGATTCACTTGACTCTTTTCACTAATTATAAATTAAATGTAACTATGGTTTTAAACAAATTTATAATATAAAAATTATCATGTAAAATGTTTTTAGATAGATATTGGCATAAAATTTCATCATATCAATTTTTAATACAAAATATTTATTAATGTTAAACTATTAATATTGTTATTGGTTAGTTCATCAGTTAGACATAAATACTACCTTTCTTCATGGGGATTTAACTGAAGAAGTATATATGAAGCTAAGGTTCTTGATGGTGTTCTCATAAAAAGAAGGTGTAATCTTGAAAATGTCCCTTCATGGCTTAAAGCAAGCTAATAGGCAGTGGTCTGCAAAAGTAGTTGTTAAACTTCTTTTTCTAGGTTATTTACTCTTTCTCAAAGATGTTAATTAATGGTTGTTTGACTATCATTGTTGTGTACGTGGATGATGATATTCTTGTCACAGGTCCAAAGTTCAGCATTATAGATTTGGGTGAATTAAGCTATTCCCTTAGCGGTAAAGTATTTAGGGTTTCTAATTAATAGTGTTGTATTGACATAAAGAAAATTCACAAAGGAACTCCTTCTGACCATCGCAGATGCGGCCAAGACCAGAAAGTTTGAGCCAAAACTTATCCAAGGAAGTGTAGGCAAGCTAAAGGTCATGAGAGCGTTAATTGGGCATAAGTTGGGTCCAAAATTGTTTTATCTATGCACAGTGGCGGACCTTCATACCTTTTTTTTTAGGGGCCGATAAATTCTAAAATAGAATATACGTAGTATAAATACAAGTCTACTATTAAATAAAGTTAGTTTAGATAATTTGTTCAAAAAAAAAAAAAAAAGTTAGTTTAGATAAACTCCCGTACTTGTACTTAAAATATCGTAACAATTGGACATTCCACTATTCACACACGTTTCGTTGACCATTAATTGTGAATTATACATGAAAAATACATAGTCATGTAAGAATTTATTAGATTCATCTATTTTCAAATTATTTTCAACCCATTAGCAGTGATGTCTCAATATATATCTTTAAATTATCGATTTAAATTTGTTTCATATTAATATAAAAATTAAGTACACCAATGATTTATTAATGACGTGTAAGGTTACTTTTGTCAACTTAAGTTTGAGTACGCAAACTAATTAAATGAAATTTTAATTTTGTGTCAAAAAACATGTACAAAAATAAATATCTGAAATTTTAATATATATTCACTTTTTTCTGCAATTGGCGTGTAATTGCCACACATTAGATTATATGACAAACATGAATTCCCAATTGCTTCAGGGGCCAAGCCCACATAAGCCCCTTCAAAGATCCGCCATTGTCTATGCATGTGCTTTTCTTTGAGTGGACCAATTTCTTTTGTTCATGGTAAATTGCTTGGGGGCAAACAATTGAATAACTTGGAAGAATTTGATTAGTGGTTTATATGTCCAATTTAGGAGGTGTTTTCAACCTGAATTTGTAGCATTTTCCCTATTTTAATTTATGCCTTTTCTAACCCCGTGTGTACATAATTGTAGTCTCTTGGGTATTTCCATCTCTTTTGTGTTTGCTCGTGTTTGCACGTGTACAAGATAAATTGCGGTTGACAAAGCAAAAGAAGCTCTAAAACAATGCACGACAAGCTTACTCTACAAGAAAACACCTTAATTCCGACGACACATAAATCCATCGGAATCGAAATTTCTAACAGATTTATGTTCCGTCAGATATTTCCGATAAATTCAAAAAATCCGTCAGAAATTTCCGACGGAATATAAATCCCTCAGAAGATTTGTTCTTTACGACGAAATATTTCGTCGGGAAGTTAACTTTCCAACGGAATATAAATCTGTCAAAATTTTCAGACGAAATTTCCGTCGGAATATTTATTTAAAAAAAAATATTCTAAACCTAACCCTTTCTGCCCCTTTTCTCATTCCCCTTCTCTTTCTCTCTCCACTTCTAGTCTCTTTCCTTTTTTCTCTTTCTCCTTTCCCTCTCCTCTTCTCTTTCCCCAACACCTGCTCGTCCATCGCCATCAACACCGCCAACATCAGATCTAGAGTTTTTACGGTTTTTTAAAACAAGTTAAAGGTTTTTAAGGCCAAATTCAGCCATGAAAACTCTAGATCTAGAGTTTTCATGGTTGAATTTGGTCTGTTTAGAAATATTTGAGGTGTAATTCGAAGCCATTGCCGATTTTTAAGGTAATTATTCGACCTTTATTGTATGATTTTGATTTTTAATTTAATTTTATTTAATTTAATTTTTAATTCAATATGGATATGGTGGTTTGGGTTAGTTGGTGGTTTCGTGGGTGGGTTAGGGTTGTAGATCTAGGTTCTGTTTTGTTGTAAAATTAATTTTTTTGTTTTGGTTTTGCTTATTTTTTTTAATTTTATTTAAATTTTGGGTTATGGTGTTGGTCGTGAGTTGTGTCGAGGAGGAGTGAAAGAGTGGGTTTAGGTTGGTGGTCGTGGTGTGGGGTTGGGGCTGGTGGTGGTCGTGGGTTGTGCAAAGGTCTGGGCGGATGGTTTGTGTGGGTGATGTGGTTGGGAAAAGAGAGTGGTGGTTGCGTGGGTGGGTTAGGAATGTAGATTTGGGTTAGGTTGGGTGGTTTAAGGTGGTGGTGGGTTTAGGGTTATGGATGTAGATCTGAGGACAAGTCAGGTCGTGGGTTAAGGCGGTGGTGGCGGCCAGTGGCAGTACTGGTGGTGGAGCGTCTTTTTCATTTTTTTGTTTTTGGCAGGGGTTTTCGACAGAATTTTCGTCGTAAATTTCCGCCGGAATACATTCCGTCGGGAATTTCCGACGGACTTTTCCCGAGCCGGAAAATCTCTTCCGACGATTGAATTTCGTCGGAATTTCCATCGGAAAAGTGTTTCCGACGAAATTTCCGTTGGAAAAGTGTTTCCGACGAAATTTCCGTTGGAAAACTGTTTCCGACGGAATTTCCATCGAAAAAGGTCATTTTTCCTACAAAAGTTGTTCCGACGGGAATTCCGTCGGAAACGGGTTTTTCAACAGAGTGTTTCCGACGGAATATTTTGGTAAAAAATGGCCTGTTTTCTTGTAGTTTTAGGACAGGGTGTACCTAGCCCCTCATGTAGTTACTGTATCTCCTACTCAATTACAAAGGCGCAAGTACGCAGAAGTTGAGGAGCGGACGCTCCTCCATGTCTACCATATTCTGCCTCCCCCCTGATCCTAGGGGAGCAGGCGTGCAGTCTTAAGTGGAGCGGGCGCTCCTATATGTTGGAGCGGGCACTTCAAACGAGGGGGTATAAATATATACCTCCCTTAGCTCATTATGAACAATCTTCTTTCCCTTAAACTTTCATAGGCCCTTAGTCTCTTAGATTTCTTCTTGATTAACTTAGATTATTCTCTCAAACTCAATGATTCGTACTAGTTGATTGAAGTTTGTTTTCTCAATTTCAACCGTTTTTCCAACTTTGAAGCTTCTAGCAGTAGTCTTATTCCACTTACTCTTTTAATTTAATTACTTTTAATTGCTACCTTCTCTCTTAACCTTGCTTAATTATTGTTGCATGTTCATTCTATCCTATAGTATCTCTACCTTATCACTTCTCTCAACTTGTAAGATTAATGGTAAAATTAGATTTTGTTGTTAGAATGTTTTCCACCATGATAAGTGAGTAGTGCTTTAGCTA
This sequence comes from Chenopodium berlandieri, assembly GCA_034703905.1. Classification (NCBI taxonomy): domain Eukaryota; kingdom Viridiplantae; phylum Streptophyta; class Magnoliopsida; order Caryophyllales; family Amaranthaceae; genus Chenopodium; species Chenopodium berlandieri. Next base: position 14,283,368 of record CM068293.1, read on the forward strand.
GTTGTCAGGTGAAGACCAAACCAAGCCATGGGTTGATTAATTGTATGTGCTTGCATGTTCACTTTGGCCTGGGTTGATGATTGATTTTTAAAGAATTGGATTATTGCATGTGTAATTAGATGGTCACTTATTGCTCATGTATTCACTATTTATACTTGCATCGAAAGATGATGTTTAGTGTGATTCCTTTTCTTATATGATTAGACCAAATTTCTGTCTTGGTTACAATACTTTGTTTCAGTTACGTAGTTGCCTTTGTTGCGGTAATTAGGTGAAAAATCCCAATTAGTTGCGCCTTTATGCATGCTTTCTCATTCTAAGGATGACTAATATAGAATTTTTAATTTTTTAAATACATATAAGCAACACACTTGGTGAATAGTTAGAAGATTTGGATTTAGAATCATAATCATCGATCGTAGTACAGTAGTACATATGCGTATACTTTAATTTTGCATGTTGCTTATGTATATTTTTGACTGGCTCAAAATGAGTAATAAAAAAATAATGTCATGTGATGCTACTAGTTGGGATTTTTATATTTTTTTTTATTTTTTTTTTAAACCAGTTGGAACTTTTATTTATGGTTAAAATGCAAAACTTTAACTTTTAATTTATTCATATATTTTACTTTAACTAGCTTTGTTAATTAATAGTTAAGGAAAAATATAATATATCATATGTGTGGAATCTTGTTATATTCGTCTTGATTATGATTTATCGATATCAAAATTTTACAATGTTTCCATATTAATAATAAAAGATATTAATAATTGAAATTATGCATTAAAAAACGACATTTGAAAGTGAACAAACAAAATATATATGAAAGCTTACAAATTTAGGTAGTACTTGCAATAATTTAAAGCTTCATAATAATTAATTGAATGTATAAGCAAGTTATTAGGAGATTAATTATACCTGCAGCAACTCTTTTATCGGCTACCGAATTCAAATTTGCAGCATCATCAGAAGCCAAGGAGAAAATTAATCCATGATTGTAAATCAACAAGTATGGTATAAGTATATTGATGGTGTTAAAGGCCATTACCCAAACCCACGGCATAAATTTTTTTTTTTTTTTTTTTTTTTTTTTTTGAATCAATAATATTTTTTGGACTAAAGAATCTCTTAATGTACATTCAGGCAATCAGCTATATATATACTATTAATATATAAATACTTTGCATAATGCTGTTACGTTGATATGCATATAATCTCTATCAGCATGGACTTGTATGAGTTGACCACTACTTTTCTATGGACTTGACTTTGGACCTCCATTCACCACTCGATCCTAGGATTTTTATCTGGTTAATTTGTTATTTAGTAATCTTTGTCTGATCTTTCAATTTCGAGTTTTACCTTATAATACACGCTATATTTGCGTCAAGTCATGAGAACTAGGCGTTGACTGGTACAATCACGACTTGGTAATGTTAATACGTACAACAAAGACACTGAATGCCCTCGTGCAAGAGTACGTACTCTTATCATAACTTTCAGTCTTTACTCTTTAGCGTGGGATCTACTCAAGTGTGCAGAATCCGTGTTTATATCTAACCCCTATTAAACGCCCAAAAGCGTACTTTTTTTTTTTTGGTAAACAAGACCGTGTTAAATGGACACCTCCCAAGGCTCTGACATCAGACCCAGCAGTGGCGGATCCAGGAATTTAGATATGGGGGTACAGAATTAGGCTTGTTAAAAAAATTTATAAAACACAAAATTTGCCATACTAGACTTTCAATTAATTATTAATTCCACACTCTTACTCTTATTTGTCATTGCGTGTATTCCACCCCTAAATTTGTCTATAATTGAACAAAACAAATAAACCAATTATATCAATTAAAAGTTACACTTAAATAAAGATTTCAGCCATACAAATTATAATTTGAAGCTAACGACTATGCATATACACTAAAATGTACGGAGTACTTGTAATATAATTTAATTAAGTATAACTAATCACATACACTTATTTTGATATATTTCCATAATTTAACACAAGAGTATATTAATTGCACAATATGTAGTACAAGAAGAGATAGACAATGAAAATTACTACATTAAAGGTTTTTTATTTTTAAAGAATTGATATAAATTTGTGTGAAAAAAATATATTACAAAGTGCAAAGAAAATTATTGTCACATCCATGAGCATATAGGATTTCTGTAGAAGAAAATAATTTTATATTTTTTTTAAAAAAAGAAGTTGCTTTTAAATCAAATCAAAAGAGCACACTTAAGAGACCAGTTATCCACAAAAATCGATCTCTTTTTATTTCAGTATACAGACAACAGTGCACGCTAGATTGTTTGACAGCACCTAAGAGACAGTTATTTATAAAACTAGTCTCTTTTTATTTTTATCATACAGATAGCGTGTTGCACGCAAGATTGTATGACTTGATACTATGGAGTATGGAAGTACCTTTGAAAAAATAGGTTTTTTTTTTTTTTTTTGAGAATGGGGGTACAATTGTACCTCTGTGTACCCCCTGGATGTGCACTAAGACGCAGGAGGCAAGAGCGAGAGATTATACAAGTTTATCACTCTAAAACTGTAAATAAATCAATAACTTGTTATTAAATATGGGCCCTTGAGTTGTCGATATAATTACGAAAATGTCATGCTGACTAAACATTTTCGTTAATTTATTACGATTTTGCCAATTGAAGAACAAAATTAGTCTATTAAGGTGATAAAGTGGGCTCTCTCCAAGAATAATGAAGCCAACAGAAATCAAGACTCAAGGGGCCAAAACTTATAAATCCTTCGTTTTATAATAATCGCAACAGTTTGAGAACTTTTGCAATATTCATAAGCTTACTTTGACTATATTTTTTACTAATAAATAAAAGAATATGCTGCCATATAAATTAATATTGGATTAGTCATTATGTATATTTTCATTATATTAACCTTTTATATTTCTTAATAACAAATCATTAATATTGTGGTCAAAGTTAGTTATGCATAAAGTGTTGTGATTTTTATGAAACGGACAGAGTATTAAATAAAATGATATTGTATTTCCTACTTTAATTTTTTACTTGCAAAATTTATGTTTTTGCACTATTATTAATTGTTGGAGTAAATAGAGAAAAAGGCATGCTTTTTGATCAAATTGTTGCTTTTCTAGCTTGTTCAGTTTACTCCACGAGTAAATTGTGACCTATCACGTTTGCCCACGGGTGGGTTGTATAGTAGACTTTTTCCATATCTAGATTCATTCAATAACATGTCTATTGACTTTTTCAATCTTCCTCTTCCGTTGTAACCTCTTTTAAACTCCCTTCAATTATGTGGTTGTTAATGGTGATTAAGTCTCCCTCTTTATTCTGATTTAATCACGTGTTGAGGGTTACAATTATCCCATAATCTTCCTTATGCAGAGTAATAGATTAGTTAGATTTTATTTATTAATTTAACATATATAATAATAATAATAATAATAATAATAATAATAATAATCCCTCCGTATTTTAATAAGTGTTACACATTGACCGGCACATAGTTTAAGGTAATTTAATTGACTGGAATAAAATAAAAGGTAGGTGAGGTAGTTAGAGTATTAAAAAATTATAAAAGAAAGATAGTGGGGTTAATAGGATATCCATAAGCATAAGGATCCACATGGCATATATCTTCAATAATGCCTAAAAATATACTACCTCCGTTTTTATTAAGTTGACACCTTTCTCTTTTCACGCTTGCCAACGCACTATTTTACCAATAATATCTTTGATTCTCGACATTGTAAAATTATAAAAAGTGGATTTTAATATAATATACATTGAGAAAATTCAAACAAGATCCCACTTGACTATATTTTATCGTAGCTATACATTACAAAACTTAGTCAAATAAGTGTAGTTTGTGAATAGTGTGTAAAAGTCAAATGGTGTCAACTAAAAAAAACAGAGGTAGTATGTCAAATGTTACTCCATATATAACAATATACAAACCAAAAAACATTATTTTTTATTATTTATTATTTATTTGTTTGTTTTCATTTCCATTATTTGAGAGGGTGGGGGTGGGGGTTGGGGGGGTGGAAGCAAATGGAAATTTTGTTAAATATGAAGTACTTCGTACAAACTATAGGGCATATATATATAATCTATATAAATATTTAATAACATGAACTTTTGCAAATAATAATATACGCTGCCACGTATTCCACCCTTATTATTACACGTTTTTTTCTTTAACTATTTATTCCTTCATTTCTTGTATCCATAAGCGCAACGGGGGGAGAATGGAATTCAACTGAAGAAGCACAACAACTACTGCAGCAAGATCCTTCGGGTGCTGGAGTGCAACACACACATGCTGGGCATATTGTACGCTTTGGTACTGTTCTCCAATAATAAAGTAATTAATTACATGTTAATATTAATCATTATAAGATATCAATTTTGTTTCAAAATTTTTTTTTATAAGATATCAATTTAAAAAACAAGTTTATTTACTGAAAAGATTGCGCGGAATAATCCGATCTTTGCCTCATCCGCCAAAATAATCCCACATTTCGATTATTTTTTAATAATCCGACCTTTACACCCAATCCGATCCCAATAGTCCCAAGTGACTTGAAACCAGCTAAACAGGTAACCATTTGTGACTTGCGATTGTTTGTGCACGTATCACCACGTGATTAGTCCAAATTAAAAAATAAATAAAATATTAAACAATTTTTTTTTTTTGAAAAATTAAAAAAAAAAAAAAAAAACACCCACGACCACCCTCTCCGACATACCCACCACCGAAACCACGTCCCCTCAGCTCCCAAACCCACCTACCGAAACCACCTCCTCTACCCACTTTTAGCCCATTGAAACCGTCCCTCTCCCCTAGGAGTGGCCACTCTCATGGGTTGTTTGCGATTTTGGGGCTGATTGGTGAGTGTTTAAAGCGGTTGGTTTGTGGTGTCGATCTGCCGGTGGTTGTTGGCGCAGTTGTGGTGGGTGGCGACTGATTGTTATGGTGGGTTTGTTTGGTGTTTGCTGCAGTGAGAGTGGTTGTGACGTTGTTGCGTGTTTGTGGGTGGTGCGTGTGCGACGGAGGAGATGCTATTTTCATAGTTTTGCAGGCTGGTGTTGGGGTCGAGTGGGCCGGAAACGGGGATGGGGAGGTAGGGGTTGGCCGAAATCGGGAAGGGGAAGGGACTTGGTGGCCGGAATTGGGGAGGGGAAGGGAGATGGTTGCCAGAATTGGGTAGGGAGCCGGTGGCTAGGGCTGCTGAAATCTGGGTTTGGGTTTTTTTTTTATTTCTTCTGTTTCTTTACTATTAAATTGTTTTTATTTCTACTTTTTTGGCCAATCCTAGGCTGACACGCGTTTAGTAACTTGTAATAACAAGATAGATGACCGGTTGGGACCATTTAAAGTGGAAGAGGTATAAAGTTTTTTGGATTTTTAAAATTAATCAAAAGGTGGGATTATTTTGGGCGGATGAGGCAAAGGTCAAATTGTTCCGGAAATCATTTACTTCAAATTACTACATTATACTTGTATGATTTATCATTTTAAATACCATAGAGATAGAGAAAAAATATTACTTGTCGCAAACTAAAGAGGTGGCTCGTTATCTATGATATAACAATCACGCATTTCATGATTTTGCGCCGTATACCGTTAATATGTGAGTCCATGCATATAAGTTTAAGAGGAGAATAATGTTAATACTACGTACGGATAAAAAATGTAACATAAACCAAAAAACTTACTGATTCTGGCCGCATTCCATGATAATGTCGAGGATAAAACCACACCACAAATGATCATAATAGGTAAAAATATCATAGGATTTGTAGATTTGAAAGCCATTTTTCTTCAATGTGGAATATCTTAGTGTTACAGTTAAGTTTATAGACTAGCCACTGATCGATTAAAGGATTGATCGTTTGTAATTGCACATAAGATCAAGCTGTATTTATAAACGGTAATGAGGTGGCGGCATTTGTTGAATAACGAACATAATTTATGTTATAAAAGAGTTGAATTGACTTCTTAATAAGATTATAGAAGTGTCATTTTCTAGCACATTGTTAGGATTCTTTGATCAAGTTGACATGCATAATAATTATAATCTAATATGGTTGTTGATAAAACTTCAAACAAAGGTGAGAATATCATAATACATATGATCAGGCTATTTTAAGTTAACATAAATTTTGGACTTTCAAATCATAGACCTAAGACATTTTTCGCCCCTCTATAATACAAGTGAGCAGTAATATTGTATTATTTATAAAGTCAATGGTCTTTATAATTAATTTTTGTTGACCCTAAGTTTTGATGATAACTTGAAAACCTTAAGCAAACTCACAAAGCCTTAACCTTCTATTTGAGTTGTGTTGATGACAGGTTGTGTGCTATGATGATCTGGAGTAGGAAGGGGCATATAACAACGTTTGAGGACAGCTTATGAAGATAAGGAGAGTAATGAAGATAATCAGAGGTCGAGTTCCTTGAGGGAGAAACTGAAGGTTCAGAGTCGAAGTTTCAAGAGAAGAGTTTGAGGAGTCTAATTTATTTTCTGTATATTTTAGGCTTCTTATGTTTATGCTAAGTACATTGATACAATAGGAGTCAAGTGGATTTTATTTTTATATAATAAGTTTTATTTTTCATATCTTAACTTGGATATTTTATTTATGGAATATTTTGGAAAATATCTTTTTGTTAAAATATCATTTTAAAGTTAAAAGATTTTCTAGTTAACTATTTAGCTTATCTTCTAGAAAATCAGTTTTGGGAAAGATTTTTGTACGTGTGTTTTACTTGGTCAAATTAGTTGAGATATTTAAGGAAGTGATAAAACACTTCTAGTAAAATTAGGAGTGCGTTTTTGCTTGCTGCCCAAGCTCCCAATATTTGCAGTTCCCAGTCTTAAGGAAGTTGTGACTTAGTGGAGCATAAGCAATGGCAAAACAAACTACCTATCTTGCCTATAAAAAGGATTGGTTTTTAGTTGAGAAAAACACACTTGTGCATTGCAATATTTCTTGTTTAGAAAAAGAGTCAAAATCCACTTGAGTCCTTGAGTGTCTTTGTGCTTTGTGAAAGGATTAAAGGCTCAAACTCACTTGCAATCAACCCACAACAACAATGAACAAGCAAGCATAACAACCAAGAACAACCATGAAAGAAAATTAAGCAAATAAAGGAGACGATGTTACCGTGGGAAAACCCGAGAATCGGGAGAAAAACCCACCCTTGCACTATGGAGTAGTATTGATGATGAATGAGATCAAGAATTACAAGCATGAATTGTATAGAATTCAAATGCTCCTCACAAAATCTTTCACTTAGTGTTTAATGTTTGTGAATATCTAATAAAGAGGCTTAGTAATAGTATATATAGTCTAGGAGTTAAAAGCAATCCAAAGGCTAAGGTTAAATCGCAACAACACGGCTGAAATCGCACCGCTTAAACAGTACAACAAGGGTTCGACCGAACCTACCCAAAGTTCGGTCGAACCTAGGGTGGTCCGGTCAAACTCCCTTAAGGTTCGGTTGAACCTATGATAGAAATGAAAGTGCTGCTTCATTTGCCTTAAAACAAGGTTCGATCGAACTGCATGCATGTTCGGCCGAACTTTTCACAAGTTTAGTCGAACTCCTTCTTGTTCGATCGAACTCGCAACCAAGCAGCTTCTAGCTTTACACCTTATGCCTCCATGCATTGATTCATCTCCACACTAATCCTAACAATCTCCCACTTGGAAATAGGATCAATCATGTACCATAGACATCCATATTGTTTCAGGGTTTTCTGATGTCCTGCGGGAGAGTTACAATTCCGGGACTGGTATCCTTGCGTCTATACCTGCAAAACAACGGAGACTCCTGTTGGTGGGAGTTCCGCCTCCGACGGTCAAGTTAGTACTTGTTTAAGGAGTAAAAAGGTGCGGAAAGACAAAGGTTGGGAGATCTGGTTCCTCTAGGGGAGGAGTGATCAATGTGTTTAGGCTTCTCTAGGTGAGAGTAATTAATGTGGAATCCCCGTTAAATGAGGACTAATCAATATATTTATAGTCTTGGGAAGCGTGCCAAGTACTAGGTTTAGGTTTACCTAGGGCTGACTGGGCCTCCCTTGATAGTTGGGCCTAGGTGGCCGTTTGGCCTGCTTGGCATACAGAGGCCATGTGGCGTGACACAACTGGTCCATGGTGGACGGATCCATGCCTGACACGTGGCAGGCTCCCATCGGTCCATGCAGCGGACACATGGCGGGATCTGAATGGTCCACTTGTCAAATGATGACTGGTTGGGGAAAAATCCCCTAATCATTTGCCCCTCACAGGTGGCACGTGATTGGTCACATGTCACCTGTGACAGGTGTCGGCTGGTGAATGGCCGAGGATTTTTCTCGCTCATCTTTTGAATTTGGGAGTGACCCTTCGACTCCTCATTCTACCCTATATAAGGGCTTTTACCGAAGGTCTTTTGTTCACACTTTGCAAACTTTTTCTGAAAGAGAACACTCGGACCTCTGAACTTGCTCTGACACTTTGGACAACTTTAACCTACCTACTGATTTTGACAAGCCGGCTGTTTTTTCGGACGACTGCTCTTTTCAACTTCCTCAATTCTTCAATCATTCAGGTAACCGTCTGTTCTTTAACTTTTCTTTTATTTCCTTTGAACTATGGTACCTCGAAAGCACCCAACACGACCTAGGTTAATGATCAGCCGGTCACCGGGGACGGCTGAATCTAGGACTAGGAGTGCCACCTGCCCCTTTCTGGACCAAACTTCGCCCTTCATACATAGCCCGACTGTCTCTTGGCCGGTGCAGAACACGATGGCTCGAACTAAGAGGACGACCAGATACGCCAACTCTGATGGCTCCTCCTTCTATGTGCCAATCAGCGAGACATCAGAGCAGGCGCCTGATGCCGAGATCACCCAAGGCGACTCTGTTGCCAAGAGCTCTAAGGAGGGGGCCAAGGTGGTCCTTTCCAACTTCGTTGTTGACTTGGCCAGTCAGCAATCGACCCCTGTTGAGGAAGAGGGGTCGGCCCCCTCAGGGGGAGAAGAGGAGTCGGACTCTTCGGACAGTGAGTCCAGCTCTAGCTCTTCAAGCCGCCTTTCCCTAAACTCGGAAGAAAGGCATTCCCGCCTGCATGAGGCAAGAACTCTCTCATGCGGCTGAAAAAGGGGACGAATGGTTAGAACCATCCGCCTCTAATAGGGAGTTGAACACTCCTTACTTCTGTCATGTCCCAAAGGGCCGAATCAAGGCCATGAAAGAAAAACTGGACACCTTTATATCGGACCATGAGATGGGTCCGGGCTTTGATTTATTTGTGCCGGATGCTGAAGATGCAGTAGTCTGGCCTGAGACGGTTAGTTATGGGGACGCCTGCTTTGGCTGCTACGAGGCGACCATTAAGGCTGGTCTTCGATTTCCCCTTCATCCGGCCGTTCAAAAAATCCTTGATGGATACGAGGCGGGGTTATGGCAATTAGCCCCGAATTCCTGGTTTAACATCCTTGGCTATGTAGCCGGATGTGAAATGCACGGGTTGGAGCCAAATTTTGAGGCGTTCACTCATATGAACTACTTGAGTCGGACCCCCAAAGCAAGCGGTACCGGCTGGTACCAGCTAACAAGCCACAAGGGCTATTTAATGACAAGGGGAAAGAAAATAAATGGAAGGACTGGAGGAACACCTTCTACCTCATCCAAACCTCCGACCCTCTGTTGAACAAGCGGTACAACAGATGGAACAGAAATCCGCCCCTACTTGCAGGCGGCGCCAGCATGCCGCTTGTTCCTCGCCAAGCGAGGGAAGAGATCCTTGACCGAGGACTCTTCAAGGTGAAGATACAATTCAACCCCACTAGTGGGGCATGGGAGCAGGTGCCTTTGAACTGCGTCCCCAAGTTTAGGTGGCTATATGACGAATACTTCTTAGCCGCCTGTGGCCTGAGTAGTCGGGCCTCGAGAGGTAGCTGGCACCCTATATCTTTCTTATGCAGCTTTTGATTTATCCCTCTAAATTTTTCTAACTCTTGGTTGTATCTTTTCAGTGGAAGCTATGGACAACTTCTCAGCTTCTAAGAAGGCGGCTGCCATGCTCAGAGCCGCCATAATGGGAAACCAGCGGCCCCCAGCTGGATCTCCTGCAAAGGAGACGTCCCAAGTGAGTTTTGAGCCTTTGGACTTTGTCTTACGCACTTGCTTTTTATTGTTATTAACAGTTCATATTTTTGGTAGGCGGGCAATTCCAAACCCTCCTCCTCCCAGCAACCGGACGCTAAAGTCCGTAAGCAGACGGCTGTGAGCACTCCTGGCTCGTCCATGAAACAGGCAGCTGACAAACAACCGATCACCCCACAAGCTGGGGTTAAAATTTCTCAAGTCCCAAGGGACTTGGTCCAAATGGCCAAGTCCATGGTGAGAGCCGTCCCTCAAGAGAAGAGGGACGCAGTCCGGAGAGAAGGCGCCCTGGATCTTGACGGCATTATGGGTCTTCTTTCTGAGGTATACTTATTATTATTTTTTTTTTTTTTGGTGTTGCTTTTCAGGGCGCTTGCTTATTGTCTTATTATCTGGCGCCTGTTTTTCTTTTGCAAACTCTGCTGCGAGTACACGGCCTCCGTGGGCCGATTAATGCCAAGAACAAAGAGGTAAAGGCTGCCAAGGCCATGGCCGCCTCTGACTTTGATAAGGCAATGTTTCAAATTGCCCAGAATGAAATTTTGACCACCGATATTCTTTATTATCAAGCGCTGGCCGCTTCAACGGTTAAGAACGAGCTGGAGACCGTAAAAAAACAAAGTCGCGAGCTGGAGATGACGGTCAAAAGTCTTCGGGACGAACTGCTGCCGCTTAAACATATTAAGCATAAAGCTGACGGTCTCGAGCATTCCTTGGAATTCCTCAAGGAGCGCTTAGTAAAGCAAGAAGCGGCTCTCACTGAAGAGCTCTCGGCCAAGGCCGAGACCGAGAAGATGGCTCTTGCTCAAGCCATGATGGAGGACTCGGCCCAGATCCAGAAGATGACCTGGACCTCCCTCTTCCCTAAAGCCAACTATGCCTCATGGGAGAAGAAGTTCCGCGCTTGTACTGAAGAGTACAATCGAAGGATTATGCAGGCGGCGGTTGAGGCAGACGAGGCGCAGGAGTCTTCTGAGGAGGAAGAGGCGGTGGTGGCCCTTGAGCCATTGGAGGTGGATGCACCCAAAAAACCGGCCCTTGAAGGCGAGTCAACAAAGGAGGATGCTTTGAAGGACCAAGCGCCCATAGTTGAGTCTGATCAGGCGGCGGTTAATACTAAGGCCCCTCCTAATGCTTAAATCTTTTATTTGTTCAAACATTTCTCCGGCCTACGTGCCGTGTACTCCTGTATCATTTTACCCGGCCAAGGGGCCGGGGTCTCTGAATATTTTTTTTTTATGCCGGTCTTTATGGCCGGCTGTATATATGAATTTGGAGACCACCTTTCGGTCGTTTTTTATCACTGAATTTTGTTTATGCTTATTTTTGCAAAGTGTAGTGGATCCTTGAAATCCGCTTGCATGTTTATACCGACTGTTTTGGCTCACCCGTTTTTCAGGATTGTAGAGATTGTGAATCAGGTACCGACTGCCTATGCCCCTGGACGACTGGTTGTCTTGGTTCCAGATTGGCGATCAGTCGGCCATTTTTTCAGTCGGATCCCCAACGTATATTTAGAAAATACGTTAGGTTTAATCAACTTTTTCAAGTTAGAAAAGGTTAGGCCGCTTAAAATCAGTCCGCTTCTTAGTAGGGGTCGTGGTACCAGAGTTTTTGTTCGCCTTTAGATAGGCGAACTCCCCATACCTCTTTGGATCCATACTAAGTATGAGAGAGTGACTTTGAGGGATCTTTGAGATTACTCATTCGTCAGCTTCTGAGTTTGAGTAGTAGAGGTACCATGCAGCGAAAGCCGGCTGGTCCCCTTGATTTGCCAAGTTTTGCTTGGCTATTAACTCAAAGGTTGGTAACCTAGTAGGAGTAGTGGTTTGAGTACCTCTGTTTTTTTTTTAAAACCAGGCGTCCACTCATACCTTTTAGGTTCCATACTAAGTTTGAGGGTGTGATTATGAGTCAACATGAGAGTTGCTCAGTCGTCGTCACCCCTGCTTGGGTAGTAGAGGTACCAGATGGTAAAGGTCGGCTGGTCCCCTTCATTCGCCAATTTTTGTTGGCTATTTACTCAAGAGATACCGGCTGTACTTATCCCAAGTAATACAGACAGTCATCCGACGCGGATGTTAACAGCTAACACTTTTTGGATTAGTGTTAGAGTTATCCTTGTCTCAGAAACGGCTACGTGGTTGCCCTTGGGGACAGTCGTCTTGGTGCCATGTAATTAGTTTATAGAACAATGTTCCACCCAAAAGGAAGCTGCTCTCTGCGACGAATTTCATCCGGAGGGATGCCGCCGGACGCCTGCTATTATGTTGGGACAGGTCGTATTAGTTTTAAGATTAGATTAGTTGGCTGGGCACCTGGACTGATTATTCGGCCATAGGCCTTATGTAGTTCATGGCGAACTATGTATGTTGGGGTAGCCGTCTGTTTTACCAGTTGGCATGCCCCTTTGCGATATAGATGAAGCAAAATAACAATCTTTATTAGTAGCTCTCGGCTATTTACATCATTCAGAAATAATACTTTTTTAAATTATCTACATTCCAGGTTCGAGGCAAGGGTTGGCCGTCTGATGTTTCCAGGCGATAGGTGCCGTCTCTGACCTCTTCACAGATTCGGTAGGGTCCTTCCCAGTTGGGAGTTAATTTGCCTGATTCATTAGCCCTACCGACTGCTTCCATCTTTCTCAGTACAAAGTCCCCCACTTTGAGTGGACGCCTGTGCACTTTTTTGTTATATGACCTTGTCATTCTCAGGCGATAGATTTCATGGCGTAGGGCCGCATTGCCCCTTCGCTCTGGGAGTGAATCCAATGCCAGGCGCATGGCCTCTCAATTTGCCTCTTTGTCTTACAACATTATTCGAAGAGTCGGCTCGTAGTGTTCGATTGGTAGGACAGCTTCTGCCCCATAGGTTAGGAGGAATGGAGTCTCTCCAGTCGCCCCTTTTTCAGTCGTCCTGATGGCCCAGAGAACATGTGGTAATTCATCTGCCCATAGGCCGCCTACTCGTTCAATCTTCTTTTTAATACCGTCTGAGATGATCTTATTGAAAGCTTCTACTTGGCCGTTTGCTTGTGGTCGGCCGACTGATGCAAAGCAGTGTAAGATGCCTTGGTCACCCAGCCAATTTTTGAGAAAAGGCGTCTCAAATTGGGGACCATTATCAAACACCATGGACATGGGCACCCTAAACCGAATGATGACATTTTTCCAGATGAATGAAATCACATCCTTCGTCTTGATTCCCTTAACGGCTTCTGCCTCTACCCATTTGGTGAAGTAGTCAACTGCAACCAGTATGTACCGCTTGCCGCCTGTAGCAGGCGTATAGGGACCAAGGATATCCATACCCCACTTAGCGAATGGTATAAGACTATGGATAGCCGTGAGGTCTGTGGCCGGGCGATGGATTAGCTTGCCAAACCTTTGGTACTTGTCACATTTTTTAACCATTTCCATGGCATCAGCTTCCAATGTAGGCCAGAAGTAACCTTGCCGCTTGGCTCTTTGGGTGAGCGACCTTCCGCCTACATGAGAAGCGCAGTATCCTGAATGTAGATCTTCTAAGACCTCTCGCCCTTTTTCTGGGGTAACACATTTCAGGAGAGGCTGAAGATGCCCTTTCTTGAAAAGTTCCCCTTTACGCATCTCAAAGTTGGACGGTCGTTTCTTTAGCAAAGTCGCTTGAGATTGATCACTAGGCAAGATGTCGTTTGCTAAATATGCCCTGATTGGGTCCATCCAAGTTGAACTTCTATCCAGAATTCCAATAGGCTCTTCTTCAATGCTTCTCTTTTCCATAACTTCCCAGAAGACGGTTCTTGGAATGTCGCAGGAAGCTGAAGATGCCAGCTTTGAGAGAGTATCCGCCTGGTTGTTCTCGGACCTGGGTACTTGAGTTAAATGAAACTCTTCAAGTGCCCCAGCTGCCTGTCGTATTGCCTGCAAATATTTAATCATGGCCGGATGGGTTGCTTCGTATTCGCCGTTGTACTGGCTTACTATCAACTGTGAGTCAGAGCAGGCGTCTATTTTTCGTGCCCCAACCGCCTTACACATGCGGATACCAGCCAGTAAAGCTTCATACTCCGCTTTGTTATTCAAGGCTTGGAAGTTAAAGTGTAGAGCATACTCGTACCTGTCGCCTTCTGGCAACTGACATATGACGCCTGCCCCACAACCATTCGAAGTGGAGCTTCCGTCTACATAGACCTTTCAGACTTGGTCTGGTATTTGAGAATCAGAGGGTCGAGTCATCTCTACAATAAAATCGGCAAATGCTTGCCCCTTTACTGCTTTTCTTGGCTCAAATGTGATTTCTAGGCTCTGAATTTCTATTGCCCATTTGATCATTCGGCCTGACGACTCCATGGTTGTCAGTGGCCGCTTAATTGGCTGATCTGTGTATACAACGACCGGATGTGCCAAGAAGTAAGGCTTCAATTTTCTAACTGCCATGAAGAAGGTGAGACCGAATTTTTCCACTAGGGGGTATCTCAACTCGGCATTTTTCAACACATGGCTAACAAAATAGACCGGGAGCTGACAGCCATCTCTTTCAGCAAGGAGGACGGCACTTGAGGCATGATCAGACACCGCAAGATACATATAGAGCACTTCTTTGGGCAAAGGACTGACCAGCCTTGGTAAGGAGTGTAGATGGTCTTTCAGCTTCTGGAAGGCCGCCTCAGCATCTGGTCCCCATTCGAACATAGCTCTTTTCTTGATTGCCTGAAAGAAGTAAAGGCATTTATCGCCTGCTCGGCTAAGAAATCTTCCCAGGGCCGCCAGACAACCTGTTAACTTCTGAACCTCTCGGACTGTGCGAGGCGACTACATGTCTATGACCGCCTGCACTTTCTCGGGGTTCGCCTCTATACCTCTCTGGTTGATGAGAAATCCGAGAAACTTCCCAGACTCAACCCCAAAGACACATTTCTTGGGATTGAGCATGACCTGGTGCCGCCTGAGTGTGGTGAACGTTTCTCGGAGGTCGACCAAGTGGTCCGTCTGAAGCTTGGACTTCACAATCATATCATCGATGTATGCCTCGACATTCCTCCCAATCTGGTCAAAGAAGACCGTGTTTATCATTCTTTGGAAGGTGGCCGGGGCGTTCTTCAGACCAAACGGCATGACCGTGTAGCAATACAACCCTTAATCAGTGACAAAGGCCGTCTTCTCCTGATCTTTTTTCCACAAAGGAATCTGATGAAACCCAGAGTAGGCGTCCATGAAGCTAATGAGGGCGTGGCCGGCTGTTGAGTCGACCAGACTATCGATTTTAGGTATTGGATAGCTATCTTTAGGGCACGCAAGGTACCATTCGGCTTTTTCACTAGTACCACGTTTGCAACCCAGTCAGGGAAATAACATTGCCGAATGAACCCTGCATCAAGCAACCTTTTAACCTCGGTGGCAGCCGCCTGACTTCTTTCTTCGCCATGGTTCCGTTTCTTTTGCCGGACCGGCTTCTTTTTTGGATCTACAGCTAGCTTGTGCACAGCCAGATCTGGACTTACACCTGGCATTTCATGTACCTCAAAAGCAAAAATATCCTTGAATTCCTTCAAGAGTTGGTGAAGATCATCACCCAGTACTGCAAGAGCCGTCGTCCCAACTTTCACTGTTTGGTCAGGACGTGAGTCGTCCAAGACGACATCCGTATGCTCACCAGCCGGCTGAGGGCGGAATTCATCTGACCGCTCCTCTGCTAGTGATTGCTATCTTTTCTCTTTTTCCTCGGCCCTCAGTTGGGCGGCCTTTCTTTTCTTGCCGCCTACTGCAGGCGCATTCTCCTTGATCTGTTCAAGGTCAATGTTTTCTCCACTTGGGCCAGCAGCCGTTACAGTGGGCTTGATATTCGAAAGGTAACACTCTCGGGCCATCTTCTGATTTCCCCTTAATGAGCCGACTGTTCCATCATCCTTCTCAAAGTTAAGCAGCATGAGAAAGGGAATGATGACAGCTTTAGAGTTGTTCAGGGTGGGTCATCCCAAAATCATGTTGTATGTCGACAGTTCTTCAACAACTAAGAAGCGGACCACCATGTGACGGCGCTCCCCTTTCTCTCCCAAGCGGACGGGTAAATCCACCCGATCCACCGGGTGTACGACACTTCCTCCAAACCCTACTAAAGGGTGAGATACTGGGTGTATACAGTCTGGTTTGTACTTGAGCTTTGCCAAGCACTTGTTGCTGATAAGGTCAGAGGAACTGCCGGTGTCAATAAGGATACGACTAACTTTTTGGTTGGCCACTTTACATTCAATAACAATGAGGTCGTCATGCGGCCCCCTAACACCTCCCAGATCCTCTTCAGTGATGACAATTTCTGGGAATGTGCTCTTGGAGGTCCGTCCATGATTGACAGAGTTCACATCCAACCGCCTGGTATTGTCTTTGTTGCCCCTAATTGTGGGGCCGCCTCCTGCAAAGCCGCCTGCTATGGTATAGACGACAACGTCATCAGTGTCAGAACTGTCAGTCGTATGGTGATTCTTCTTGGCCGACTGCTTCTGCTTGGGGGGAGCATTCCCCTTGGACTTCTTGACGTAGGAGTCAAGATCACCTTTTTCGGCCAGGCGGTCCAGGAAGCGCATGAGGCTTATGCATTCATTGGTTTCATGACCAATGTCCTCATGAAAATGACAGAATTTATTTTAGTTCCGATTGCTCGCAGAACCTTTCATGGGTACCGGCTTCTCAACTGAGATCCGGCCCTTGATTTCATTGAGGATAGCCTGGCTATACTTGTTGAAAGCATACTTAGGGGAGTATGGCTTGAACTCCTTCCTCTTCTTCTGGGACGGCTTTTCAGAGGAGTCAGTCGCCTAGACTTCTTTTCTCTTTTTCTCATCTTTATTTGCTGACTGCTTTGGTCGGCTTTCTTTCTTGTCAAACCTCTTTCCGTCCGACTGCTTTCCAGTATTACAGAGGTCAGTCGCCTATATGTAGGCTTCAGCCTCTATTAAGGCTTCTTAAAGGGTGGCAACCCTCTTCCGGACTAGGTCAAACTTGAAGGTTGACCCGTCCTTAAGACCTCTGAAAAAATCAGTATAGGCGACCTCATCAGGCAGCCCTTGAATTTAAATCCTCATCAGATTAAACCGCCTGATGTAGGAACGGAGTCCTTCCTTCTCACCCTGCTGTACGGTCCCCGAGTCAAGGCTTGTTTTCTTAGCAGGAATGTTCATGGCAAAATTGGAGGAGAACAAGTAGGCGAGAGTCTTGAAATTGTTCACACAACCAGTCGGCAAGTTACCGAACCATTGCTGAGCAATACTCTTCAAAGTGGCTGGGAAACACTTGCACCATGTGGGGTCATCCAACCCTTGGAGGTACATAAGGTTGGTGAACGCCATCAGATGGTCCTCTGGGTTTGTAGTGCCATCATAGGCTCCTACCAACACATTCTTCACTTTAGCCGGCTGGGCGGCCTCAATAATTTCTTTAGAGAAGGCTGACGGTTGTTCCCCAAGTCTAAGCAACCGCAGTTGCCAGTTCAAAGGTTGGACATTCCTTTCCGTTTGCCCTCCAAAGAGAGGAGGCTGCAAGAAATATTTTTGTTGCGGCACGTAGGGTTGTTGTGGTACATACGGGGCCGCTTGGTTTTGCTGGGAACCAGATAGGGAGGCGGTGCCGCCTGTTTGGTTCTCCTGGTTTGATCCGGAATACCTCATGGAGGCATTGTGTAAACTGTCTTGAAAGTCGGACGTGGATGCCGACTCTGACAGCTGCTGGCTTTTCTTTTGCTCGATTATCTTCCGAGCATCAGAATATATTTTCTTGGACCCATCCGGCTGAACATGCCGGACGGGCTTCCACTTCCCTTGAGCGGGGAAGCGATACTTTGTCAGATCGATCACTGGCGGCTCCCATTCCCTAGGTCTAGGATAAGGAGTCGCCTCCAGGTCTTTCACTGCTTTCTTCCTCCCAAACTGGGAGGTTTTCCTGGCCGACTGCTCCTTTGGTGGAACCTCCGGCCTTCTACTGATGAGCTTTTGGATCTCTCCCTTGAAACTACTTATGATAGTCATGAGTTCGGTTCTAGTAATAGGAGCAGACTCTTCAGCCGCCTGTTGATTCTAACGCGATGGGCCGGCTGTCCGGCTGGTGTCAGCCTGGCAGTCCTCCCGTTCCCTTCTTTCAGAAGAACGAGTGCGTCGGGCCCTTAGGGTCCCTTTAGGGGCCGTGCGAGTCTCGACCTCAATCTCATGGTCGGTATCCTGGTCTGAGTAGACCTGAGGGTCGCCCATGGGACACTTCTCACTCTGAGGCGGTACAGACTGTGATTCCATCTCGAAAGTACTCTCCCCACAGACGGCGCCAAAATGTTTCGGGGTTTTCTGATGTCCTGCGGGAGAGTTATAATTCCGGGACTGGTATCCTTGCGTCTGTACCTGCAAAACAACGGAGACTCCTGTTGGTGGGAGTTCCGCCTCCGACGGTCAAGTTAGTACTTGTTTAAGGAGTAAAAAGGTGCGGAAAGACAAAGGTTGGGAGATCTGGTTCCTCTAGAGGAGGAGTGATCAATGTGTTTAGGCTTCTCCAGGTGAGAGTAATTAATGTGGAATCCCCATTAAATAAGGACTAATCAATATATTTATAGTCTTGGGAAGCGTGCCAAGCACTAGGTTTAGGTTTACCTAGGGCTGACTGGGCCTCCCTTGATAGTTGGGCCTAGGTGGCCGTTTGGCCTGCTTGGCATACGGAGGCCACGTGACGTGACACAACTGGTCCGTGGTGGACGGATCAACGCCTGACACGTGGCAGGCTCCCATCGGTCCATGCAGCGGACACATGGCGGAATCAAAATGGTCCACTTGTCAAATGATGACTGGTTGGGGAAAAATCCCCTAATCACATATATACACCTTCCTCAAGGACACTCAACAACATTCATCAAAACTATTTTTTCACCATATAGCAACACTCCATCAAATTAATGATGGAGTCCAATTGAGGTCCTACACAACCTCAATTTGTCACTAGAAACAACCTTAGTGAGCATATCCGTCAGATTCTTAGAACCTCCAATCTTCCTCAAACACATTGTACCATCCTTCACCAAACTCCTAGTGTAGTGATAATGCCTCTTGATGTGTTTAGTGCGTTAATGAAACATAGGATTCTTAGCCAATTGAACCGCGCTTTGGCTATCACTATACAACGGAAAAACATCTTGTTTCATGCCCATTTCTTCAAGGAAACCCTTCAACCATTCCATCTCTTATCCCGCTTCCAATATAGCCACATACTCGGCTTCCGTCGTAGACATAGAGACACACTTTTGAAGCTTGCTCATCCAACTAATGGCCGTACCACCAATAGTATACACATACCCCGAAGTACTTTTGCTTGAATCATAACATCCTCCAAAATCGGCATCAACAAAACCTTACAAAACAACTCCATTTCTCCCAAAGCAAAGAGCCATACTTAAAGTACCCAACAAATACCTCAATAGCCACTTCACGGCTTCCCAATGTCTCTCACCCGGATTTGACATGAACCTACTCACAACTCCCACTACGTGACCAATATCGGGCCTAGTGCAAATCATAGCATACATCATGCTACCAACGGCCGAAGCATAAGGAGCAATGGCCATTTTGTCCTTCTCTTCCCTTGTCTTTGGGCAATCCTCCTTGGTCAACTTGAGCTCACTTGAAAGAGGTGAGATTCGAGGCTTTACATCAATCATGTTAAATCTTTTAAGCACCTTCTTCACATACTCCTCTTGAGATAACTTCAACACACCGGTTGAGCTATCCCTAGAAATTCTCATGCCAAGTATTTTCTTGGCCTCACCCAAGTCTTTCATCTCAAATCTTCTTGACAACTTCTTTTTCAAGTCATTAACAATTTGCATACTAGTTCCCGCAATCAACATCTCATCAACATACAAAAGTAAGTAAATATAGCCATTTTCATACCTTTGAAAGTAGCAACAATGATCACCTTCGGCTCTCACGAAACCATTGCCTAGTATGAAATTGTCAAACTTCTTGTACCATTGTCTCGAAGCTTGTTTCAACCCATATAGGCTCCGTTTAAGCTTGCACACCAAGTTCTCTTGATTAAAAACTTGGAAACCCTTCCAGTTGCTTCATGTAGATTTCCTCCTCCAAATCACCATGTAAAAACGCGGTTTTTACATCCATTTGTTCAAGAAATAAGTTCTCCGAAACCACTATAGTCAACAAGATCCTTATAGTGGTCAACTTCACAACCGGAGCAAAGATCTTGTGATAATCAATGCCCTCCTTTTATGAAAAACCTTTCACCACAAGTCTTGCCTTGTACCGAATCGTACCATCCGGTTCTTCTTTCTTTCGAAATATCCACTTGCAGAAAAGTGCTCTCTTGCCCTTAGGCAACTCAACCAACACCCAAGTGTTGTTCTTCACCAATGAAGACATCTCATCTTCCATTGCTTGCTCCCACTGTTGGGTTTCGTAGTGACCCACACTATGCGGAATGAAACCCGCCAAGACCCGCCCCCATAATAAAAGCAATTAACAAGAAAAACATAATTAAAGACACAAGAAAGGATAAAAGATTATACCTTTGACGCGTGCTTCGCTCAACAATGAGCTCTTACTTGAGCCCCGAAAATACGAGGCCTCCAACGGGATCGTACCCTCAAACCCGACCCGAGCGTCCTAAGTCTCGAAAGTTAGTCGAGACCCGGAAAAATAAAACTATGAGTTTTACGAATCAAAGGTTTACTCAAATCAAGAGTTGCCTTTTTAATTCCACTCAAGGTTGTTCTTTCCCAAATACCCAAGCTTTGGTATTTATAAGGAAATGAACCCTTGATTTTCATTTCCCAACCAATGTGGGAGAATGAATAATTTTGATAATTAATTTATTTCCAAAATAAATTAATAATCGAATCAATCACAATGCAACAAGTGTTAAGGGGAGAGAGAGAGAGTTAGGTGAGGACCATGAACCTTGGGGGGGGGGGACCATTGCCTTGCTCCCCAAGGCATGCTCCAAGCTTTTGGTCCCCACTCCCTCAAACCGCCACCAAGCATGCTGGGCTAGCAGCCTGCCTTGGCTGCCAAGGCTGCCAGCTGGCGCCTAGCACCAAGGCTGGGCAGCCAGCTAGCAAGCAGTGCTAGCACGCATTGGCCTAGCACGCACTGGCCCCTAGCATGTTGCGAGATGCTAGTCGCTGGTGCTGCTAGCATGGTGCTGCTGGCTAGCACACGCACACACACAGCCAGCCTAGCTGTTGCGTAGAGCTGCTGCTTTGCCCCTCCTCGCACACACTCGCATAGCCTGGCCATCCAGCCCCTCACGCACGCAAGGCCTAGAATGCATGCTGCTAGCGAGCCATGCATGATGGGCTTGGTGCTGGGCGATGGTGCAAATGCACACGCACACACGCAAGGCCCAGCATTACGATAGTGCTGTGCGATGGTGCATGGCCCTGCGATGGTGCGAGACACACACACGCAAGGCCCAGCATGCGTGCTGCTAGCGAGCCACGCATGCTGGATGGCTTGATGCTTGGCGATGGTTCTAGGCACACACGCACACGCACACACGCAAGTGCCCAGCACTGCGATGGTGCGACGGTGCTGCGATAGTGCCTAGGCACCCATGCACGCACGCTGTTGTGCTGCTGTGCCATGCGAAGGCACGCACACACGCAGGTGGTGCTGCGATGGGCAGCCTAGTGCGCCTAGCACGCATGGCGTGCCTAGCACACCATGGTGCGCCTAGGCATGCGATGAGCTAGCCTAGCCTAGCTACGGCTATGCTCATACTTATTGCTTGTGATTTTGCGACGCTCGGTCTCGACGCCCTAGGCTCGATATCCGACGTCTGTATTCGTAAAACTCCGTCGACTCATTAAATCCTACGGATTAATTCGTCGTCTCGGATCGGTTGTTCGATTGGGTTCAACCCGAAGGGTTCAGTTAAGATTAAGCTGTAATATTAATTATACCTTAATATTACTGATCGGAAGCGGCCTCCACCTAGGCATTCCGATCACTTGACCTTACTGAAGAATTAGCTCTGTAATAATTCTGAACCCTCTATCAGAATAATACACTTGTTGGAAAGACACCATTCCTTTCACCCACTTAAACTAGTCACCCATGCCCATTGCCTCTTGATAACATTCCGGCTCACCGGCATCCGTCAACAACAAATAATGCAAGGATGGAGAATATCGGTTTGGAGGCTTGATTGGTCTTGATGATCTCCTCACCGTTGGTGGTGTAGAAGGCTCTCCTTGAACCACAACGGGCTCACCCATAACTACTCGCTCATCCGTCTCCAGATGATCATCATCATCCGAATCACTAGAATCCGAATCCACCGGAACATAAGAACCATGATGAGGAGATGCTTGTTCAATTGGCACCTCAACTTCTACTTGTTCAACCTCCTTGCCACTTCTAACTTCACCATCTAGCTTAACAAATTCCCACTTATCTCCAATTGATTCTTTCTCAACGGATTTCCCACCAAAGTTGTCCTTTGTAATACCCTGAATTTTGGGAAAATATTTTAATAATTTCTTGAATTATTTAATTTGGAGCCAAAATGAATTTTAAATTTTGGCGCCAAATATAAGCATTTAATCATTTGAATAATTAATTGTTTTTGGATTTCTAAATTAATAATATTGGTTTAATTATCTTTTAAAGGTCAGTCCATATTTTATTCAATATGTATGTTAGAAATTTCAAGAGTTTTAAAGATAATACCTAATATACATTATGATTTACAACAAATTTTAGTTTTGATATTATCTAAAATATTTATATATTTATAAAAACTTGATTTAAATATCAAATTCAATTATTTTATCCATTTAAATATGATTTTCGTTTTTAATAATTAAAATAAATAAATAAATAAAAATAAAAATAAAAAACAGATTTTCTTTTCTTAAAATCAGCTGACCAAAAGTTTATAAAAAAAAAAATTAATTATGATTATTTTGTGATTTCTATCTTATTCTTTATCTAACCATTAAACCCTCTCCATCATCTTATTTTATACCTATCTTCCTTCTTTTAATCCTCCAATCAAATGAATTTCTATCCAATTTTTCTACTCATCTTTTACACCCAACTATTAATCTAGACTTAATTTGGTTCAAGTTCTTTAACAACCCCAAAACTTATCATGTTTTCTAGTAATCATATCATACATTAATCTCTATCCCTTCCACACTCTAAACACTATAAATAGACCCTTAATCCTCCTCAATTACTCACACCAAATCAGAAATTTCTTCTCCTTTAGTTCCCTTGAAACCCACGTACTCTTCCTCTTCCAAGTTCTTGCTTTTGTTCCTAGCTTTCACTCGTACAAACACCGACCTTGGTTCCTCTTATGCGTACAACAACCAAAGCCGAACCCGCCACCACTGCCGCCCTCTTTCCTCCACCTACTGCTGCTGCCGTAAGTTGCTGCCGCAAGATAGGTGTTCCTTAGTTGCTCTTTGTTTCCTCCTTGCCGTACATGCATTGTAATAATAAAAACAAAAAAAAAAAAAAAAAAATAAAAACCCCTTCCACCTTATTTCATACTGTTACGTACTATACTATGTTTCTTTTGGTTAAAGTACTATGTTACTTATTACTAATACTTTACTCTATTATTATAATTATGAAATTATTATAAATTATTGTTTTGAAAATTAAAACAAAGTTATTATTGTTTTTAAAGTAATACAAGTTTGATGGTTTGGTAATTCATGCACAAGTAGAATGGTGTTTATGGTTTTGTGTTATTTTGTTAACCTTATATTAATTAAGGTTATTTTATTGTGTAGGAGGATTCCCTTGATCGTGGTCAAGTGTAGTAGTCGTATCTTAATTGTTCTTGTGATCAAGGTACGTATAGGTGGCTTGGTCCTTGATACAAGTTTGAATGCATGTTTTGGTAAAGGTTTATTTTAATGATTATTCGAATAAATGATGAATATGAAAGGTTGAAGTTAATGGTTTTCATATTGAGTTAAAATATAAATTTTACGATTTAAAGGTTTGATCTTTAAAAGTGTAGTTTAACATAATAAAAGTTGTTTATGAATCACCGGATTTCAAGATATTGAATTAAAAGAATTAATTTAAACTTGTAGCTCGTTATGGGCCTGAGTATCTATTATTTTAATTGTCCCTTTACCCGGGACTGGTTAAGTAAGACCGTGAACTTTGTATGATCTGGTCTTTCCTCAAGTATAATTTAACTCGCTTGGGGGGTATGCACACTTAGGGGAGGAAAATTGATTATGGAAATTCATCTTAAATTGGAAATCTATTGATTTGGAAAGTTTCTATTAATGGACGTTACTACTTTTGGATGGTTTAAATTTTAGAAAGTCCAATTTTGAAAAGTGACTTATAGCAAGTTTTAATTAGAATAATTGTCTCAAAAGCATGTTTGTCTAATAAAAGCATTTACATGCCTTACACTTATATGTACTTAGCGTTTTTGCTAATCTGTTTTCCTTTTTGTTTTGGTTCGACCTGTTTACCATTATTGGTAAGCAGTTTTGATTTCAGGTGTGGAGTTGATCGTGCCCATACTTGAGTCGGGATTGGGATCACCTAGTTAGGAATTTACTCACTCATGAGTCAGACATGTTTTTTTTTTATTTGGAGTATTATCGAACTATATATTATGATTTTATAATAATAATAAAAGTCAGTTATTTTCCGCTGCCATTTTTAGTAGTTAAATAAGCCTTACGTTTTCACGTGGCGGTAATACGCCCAAGTCTATCTCTACGGTATTTGTATAAATATAGTATTTACGTAGAGACGGATTTGGGGGTGTTACATCCTTATACAAGGAGCTCTCATCAAAAGTGATGTCACAATGCCTAACAATCTTTCGATTCTTAGGATCCCACATTCTATAACCATATTTCTCACATCCATACCCGATGAAGTAACATTTGATGGCCTTTGGGTCTAGCTTGTCTCTCTTCTCAGATTGCAAATAGGCCACACAACCAAAGATCTTCAAGTGAGTGTAGGACACCTCCTTACCACTCCACTCCTCCTCCGGTATCTTGAATTCCAAGGGCACCGAAGGTCCACAGTTTATTAGGTAAGCCGCGGTACTAACGGCGTCCGCCCAAAAGCATTTTGGGAGGCCAGCAAACAACCTCATACACCTTGTCCTCTCAAGTAAAGTCCTATTCATCCGCTCCGCTACCCCGTTTTGGCGAGGTTTACCGGGGATTGTCCTCTCCAAAACAATGACATGCTCCTTACAAATGATTTTGTAAGCTTCCAACTCATACTTTCCTCCATTGTCGGACTTGATTGCCTTAATCTTCTTGCCCGAAGCATTTTCAACCTCCGTCTTCCAAGTCTTGAACTTCTCATTCACTTCCGACTTGTGCTTCATGAAATACACCCATACTTTCCGGGTTGAATCATCAATGAAAGTAACAAAGTAGTGAGAGCCACCAAGGGACTTGATAGGGTATGGGCCCTAAACATCCGTGTGCACAAGTTCTAGCTTCTCCTTCTTCAAGTACCGTTTGGATTTTGTGAAAGACGCCTTCTTTTGCTTGCCAACAACACACGTCTCACAAAATTTCATGTCGATTGATTTAAACCCCGACAACTTACCCTTTCAAGCTAGCATTTTCATCCCTTTCTCACTCATGTGACCAAGTCGAGTATGCCAAAGCTTAGTCTCATCATTTGCGGTTGTAGCAATCATGCTTGTACACCCTAAGGTAGTATAAAAAGTATCGTTCTTCATGCCCTGAGCCACCATTATAGCTCCCTTCGACACCTTCCAAGTACCCTCACCAAACATGGTTCTAAAACTGCTTGAGTCTAGTTGACCCACCGAAATCAAATTCTTCCTTAGCTTAGGTATTTACCTAACATCTTCAAGCTTCAATGAGCTCCCACTTGAAGTCTTGATCATGGCATCTCCCTTCCCCACAATATCCAACGGTTCATCATCCACAAGGTACACCTATCCAAACTTGCCACTCTTGAAGTTTTGGAAAATCTCCTTACATGGAGAAGAATGAAATGAAGCTCCCGAATCAAGGATCTAAGACTCAATGGGACTATCAACGCTCAAGATCAATGCGTCACCGATTTCATCGCTTGATCCCAAGATAACCGATGAATTAGCATCATCGTAGTTCTTGTGGTTTGAACCACCCTTCTTCTTGGGATTAGGACATTCTCTCTTTGTATGCCCTTTCACACCACAGCCCCAACATACAATGTTCACCTTTCCCTTCGACTTACTCCTCCCTCGCTCTAGACTTCGATCTTCCCCTTTGAGCACCTCTTTGTTGTCTTCCACATCCCCTACCTTCACTAAAATAAGCACCACCTGATGACTCACCCGAGTTCTTCCTTTTCAAGCTCTCACTCAAGATTAAGTCCCTCACATCATCACACTTCAACTTCGACTTTCCGGAAGAGTTGCTAATGGCGGCTACGGTATCCCAACTTCTAGGCAGCGATGACAACAAATCAAGTCCCTCACCTCATCATCAAACTTGATCTCAATCGAAGCTAGTTAAGAGATTATCAAATTGAACTCATTTATATGTTTAGGGGCGGAACCACTATCATTCATCTCAATTTCAAACAAACGACGCATCAAGAACACCTTGTTCATAGCCGATGGCTTCTCATACACATTATTGGACAATTCTTTAATCACACCAACCGTTGTCGTCACATCTTTGACATTGTAAGCAACACTCTTTACCAATGACAATCTAATCACTCCAAGAGCTTGTCTATCCAATACTTACCACTCATCTTCCTTCATACCCGATGGTTTACTAGTAAGGGGCAAATATAGGTTCTTTTGATACAAATAGTCCTCTATTTGCATCTTCCAAAACCCAAAATCCTTCCCATCAAACTTCTCAATTCTCAACTTGGCGTCCTTCATTGCAAATCAAACACACAAAGTTCACAATCGGTTTTCAACAATAAATAATGCAACTTGACACCCAAGATTCAAACTTTGAACACCTAAAGACCCAAACTTTGTAACTCAATCACAAATTCAAGTTTAACAAAAATCCTGAATCACTAAAACACCAACGATTCAACCTTGGCTCTGATACCAATTGTAAGGATTAAGGGCTCAAACTCACTTGCAATCAACCCACAACAACAATGAACAAGCAAGCATAACAACCAAGAACAACCATGAAAGAAAATTAAGCAAATATAGGAGACAATGTTACCATGGGAAAACCCGAGAACTGGGAGAGAAAACCCACCCTTGCACTATGGAGTAGTATTGATGATGAATGAAATCAAGAATTACAAGCATGAATTGTATAGAATTCAAATGCTCCTCACAAACTCTCTCAAACCCTCACTTAGTGTTTAATGTTTGTGAATATCTAATAAAGAGGCTTAGTAATAGTATATATAGTCTAGGAGTTAAAAGAAATCCAAAGGCTAAGATTAAATCGCAGTAACACGATAGAAATCACACCGTCGAAACAGGATAGTAGGGATTCGACCGAACCTACCTAGAGTTCGTTCGAACCTAGGGTGGTCCGATCAAACTCCCTTAAGGTTTGGTCGAACCAATGCTAGAAATGAAAGTGCTGCTTCTTCTGCCTCAAAACAAGGTTCAATCAAACTCCATGCATGTTCGACCGAAATTTTCACAAGTTTGGTCGAACTCCTTTTGTTCGATCGAACTCGTAACCAAGCAGCTTCTAGATTTACACCTTATGCCTCCATGCATTGATGCATCACCACACTAATCCTAACACTTAGCATTAGAGTTTAATCTTGAGTTGTATTGGGTTAGAGTTTGAGTGAACTCTAAAGTGTTTATCGCTTTGAGTGAAGCAAGGAGAAAGAGAGAGTTTGTGAGTTCAACTGATTGAGGGATTGGTTGAAGGGGAACTCGAGTTTGTTGATCGGGAACTTGAGTTGGGTTCTTAGATTGTAATAGGTTGTTTGCCCTATCATAATTAAGAGTTGAGTTTTAAAATCTCTTGTGGTTGTAGTTTTTCTTCTTGATTAGGGCCAAGAAGTTTTCCACGTAAAATCTCTCTTTGCATTTAAGTTTATGTAAGCTTTGTTTTACATATTCCGCAAAAATTACCCTAGTTTCTTTATAATACAATTCACCCCCCCTCTTGCATTGTTCATTCGAGTCAACAAATTTACCATAGCAAAATTATTGATGACAATTGTAGAAGATATATTAATATTATTATGAAAATTTTGCATGTTTTTCTTCATCATATCTATAATAGATTTAGGCAAATAATGTCTCTAATTGGATTATCAATTTGTAGTCAATTAATTTTTGATTTGTGATGTCTGATAATATTGTTGGTTGTAACATATTGTCTTTTTCCTCTGTCATATCTAACATAAGTCCATAAGTTTAGGCAAATTGTGTTGGCTAAATGGCTCCATGCACTCTTGGTACAATTATAAGTTGTGATGTTATGTATGTATATGTATGAGATCTTGGTTTAGGTTATTATAAATATGATTCATGAAATTCCGCGTAGTGTAACTATAACCCTTCAAAGACGAAGGAAACTATAAGTTTTGGGCTTATAATCAATGATATTTTAGAGATGTCCAACTCTTGTATTTCTAGCAGATTCGTTCTCTCATGTGGGTAGGAAGGGTAATAGGGTGGCTCATAGTCTTGCAATGCTTAGTAGATATGAGGGTCTTCGTGTGTGGATTGAGGATGTTCCTCATGAAGTCCTTAACCTTGTAATTGCAGACTCTTCTCTTGACTAATAAAGCTCCCCTTTTGCTTTGTGTCAAAAAAAAAGAGAAAAGAAGAAAAGGGGAAGAGGAAGTAGCACTTTACTAAGCTCCTAGCACGGTTGTGAACATGGTTTGGCTGGGTTTTTTTTGCTTTGTAAGTTATGCTTCAATCATGCATATAAATATATAACTTTCCTGCAGTGATAAAAATGGCTAGCACTTACAATCACATTATTATACTAAAATTAAAGTAATTAGAAGTAGCACCGTACAGAAGAACTAGAACTTCGATTGTGAAAAAAAATCAGAAATGAATAAATCTTGTGGTAATTTATAACACCAAGGTAGTTGTTGTTCTTAATCAAATCTGCCTCAAATAATTCATGGCCAAATAATCTTCTAGGAAGACAACTCCCACAAGTATTGTTATGATCAATCACGACAATTATTATACTCAAAGTTAGGATTTAAGTATATAGAAGAAACTGTGTTGCATTGGCATGGGTGCTAGTTAACGTTATTATGTCTATGATAGTTGAAACAAATAGATTTCTAATATTAATTGTATTATAACCTTAACACTCAATACATATTTTGACAATTCAAATATTAAAGTATGTATAACTTTAACTTAAGTATCACAGTACTGGGAAGTGGGAACTTATTTAGGAGCTCATACGCAACAAATTATATTACATAACACATATAGATCGTACTACATGGATAGTTGGGTACTGATAATTTGTTTCAATGATTCAAGAGTTCTTTTATTCATTAAAGTGATTTCTCGGCAACTACCTTGTTGTCGGACCCATTTCAATCGATGTATCAGCAATGGCAATGTTGTGGTCGATGTCAGTAGTAGAGTAATCATTTCCACAATTCCATCTCTCTATATGTTCCTTTGGACATCTCAATGCATGGCTAAACAATCATTCAGATCGCTCAACACTTGGTTCATGCTTGGCCTTTGGATTGAAGTAGATGATACACACATCATAGCAATCTCCAAGGCTTTCCATGCAGAGTTGGTGCTGAAATGTCCTTCCAATTTCTTATCGACAATGTTTTCTATATCCCCACTATCAAGCTTAGGAGTATTCCATGCGATTATGTGTATGGGTTCAACCGTTGCTTCTCACTATTGGTGATTGCCCTGTGATGATCTCCAACAAAACAACCCTGAAACTATACACATCGCTCTTCTTATTAAGTCTATGAGTGCTATGGTATCTGCAAATCAAGATTAATTAATGTTTATATATATATATATATATATATATATATATATATATATATATATATATATACGGGGAGGTTCCGCTAAAAACAGGGCTTATGGTGAAAACTAAAAACAGAAAATCTCAAACATCCATTATTACTAACAAGATCTAACGGTTTAAAAAAAATAAAATAACGTAGAGTCACTATATATAAAAATAACGTAACTATATACAAAAATAGGGTAACTATATTAATTTTTTACAACATTTGTCACTATATACAAAAATAGGGTAACTATATCAATTTTGATCCTATTCATAGAAGTCATTATATACAAAAAAAGGGTAACTGTATCAATTTTTACAACATTTACATTAAGGTCGCTATATACAAAAATAAGGTAACTATATCGACTAAGTTTTTGACACCATTTACATATAGGTCACTATATATAAAAATAAAGGTCACTGTATGTAAAAATAAGGTAGCTACATCAATTTTGACAACATTTACAACATTTCCATGATACTAAGATCATTATATACGAAAATAAGGTAACTATATATATACTTCTGGTAATTATATCAATTTGACACCATTTACCCATAGGTCACTATATATAAAAATAAGGTAACAATATCAATTTAACATTTATACAGAGGTCAGGTTAATATATTAATTTTGACTACATTTTAAAAGATCACTACATGTAAGCCTATGTAGGATTCGAACCCACATCATGTGCACAATATAAGTACACAATGCTCGACCAATTGAGCTAATAGACTTTCGACACACAAAAACAATAAAGCTAATAACTCATAAATTTTGCTTAACGAACCACACAGCATATATGTAAAGCTTAGTATTGGGAGCAATATCATTTTCAGGGGTAACAGGAACAATACATTCAATTCTTCCTTGAACATAACTCCTCTCATGTATACGTTACTGTCCCCAACTCTGACTGAAAGGAAATACCCTGCATCAAAGGCATACTCTAGAACTCTTGTAACCACCTTCCCTATCATCTTATCATATTCCTGATCATCATCATCATCATCATCGACAGCTTAAATACTTTCTTTTACTTTTGAAGGAATGCTTGCTGTAGGTTTGAGCAAACTAGAACTCCTATGACTAAGAAAATAAAAACATGTACTCCTATGATTTTCAAATTTACTCAAACCTAATTTACTCATTAGAAGATTAATTTTAGACCTAAGTAACACCTCAAATGTTGACAGTCAAATTACAAATTCAATAGAAATGAATAATTCAACTCTCGCAAAATTCAAGCAAACATGCTTTTCGGTCAAAATTAATCGACAAAATAAAAATATAAACAAAGACAATACAATATTCTGATGCACCAACATTTTTCATCATATGTACAATGGAAAAATTCAAATAAACATTAAAAAAATTCATCAATTATCAAAATTCAAATCGTTAAGCTAAAAAAATAAGGGAAAAACACACTCACTCTTCCATAAGTGTTCTTCTCGAGGCCATTAGCAAGCAGATCAACAATGTCTTTCCTCAAAAACTTCTCCGTCACGTTTCATTCGTCGGACAACTTTGATTCGAGTTCTCGTCTGCTTAATCAACGATTTACTGCAATTTCAATCCAAAAAAAAACTCAAAATCAATGAAATGAATCAAAATCTAGCAAAAACGAGTTAAATTAGGTTGAAAAAAGTGAAACAAAAATTACAAAATTAAGTACTCAAATCAAGCAAAATAACGAAATTAACACAAATAACTTACTTGATAATAGGTTGTAGAGCTAAAAAATTGCTGAAAATCAAAGTAATTGAAGCTAGATTTGAATTAGTAGCATGAAATTGGTAGAAGAATTGGGAAATTAAGAGAGAGAAAGTAGCAGAGAGAAAGTAGGAGAGAGAAAATAGAGGAGGAAAAGTTACGTGAAAATGAAGGAGGAGAGAGAAATTGCTATCATTTTGCTTGAATTTGGGGGAAAAATCTGAACCGTAAGATGAGGGGTGAGTGATAGATCATAATCTACGGTGGAGATTGCATGTTTTCAGTTTTCAGTTTTAATCTTGTTTTTACATGATCCAAACTATATATATATATATATATATATATATATATATATATATATATATATATATATAAACATTAATTAATATATATATATATATATATATATATATATATATATATATTGAAAGATAATGTTTATATATATTGAAAAATAATAAATAAAATAAAACTCATATTTCTACTCTTAAAACTCACTTTCAAGTCAATTATAATACGGAACTAAGGGAGTATTAGAACTTACTCTAGATCAATGTAACCATATGTGCCTACTACATCAGTAGACAAACCACCCTCAGTATTCTCATTAGAGAACGTTCCAGATATGCCAAAATCTGAAATCTTGGCATTCAAATTTTCATCTAAGAGAATATTGGAAGTTTTCATGTCTTTGTGTATTATAAGAGGTTTACAGACATTGTGCAAATATTCCAATCCTACAATAAAATTTATCTACATCATCATATTGTATGTAGTGTTTTAAAGCACCTTATAAGGATAAATAGAATACATTTATTATAATTGGGACAACACAAAAATAAACAACATAAAGACATTGGCCACAATGCCACATGACTAACCCTGTGCAGCATCTATAGCAATTTGTAGTCTCTCTTTCCAGCTTAAGATCTTATCATTTTTCTCTGCAATCAAACAGTAATGTAGCAAATATGCTCATAGGTAATCATAATTTCCTAATAATCAAATCTAATCAAAACAAGAAAGGTACAAATAAAAATACGACCTAACTTATATTCCCTCTTTTAATCATTGTCACATTATCGCAACCTCTTACAATTAAGGTTCAATGAGAATTTACTAGAAACTATTTTAATAACAATTTACAATTCACATGCCGTGTTTAAAATTTGGAAATATAACCTTAATTCAATTCTATTGTAGCCTTGTAGGAATTGTGTCAATTTTTTTATGGACATCCCAAATTAAAATCTTTGAATGTGTATTCTTTCCAAACGAAGGATTATGACCTATGAGAAAATACAAGTTTATCTCCGTGATAAACAGAACTTGTTTATCACAGGGACAAAAGTGTAATTTTTGCGGTGAAAACAGGTAAAACCGCTACTTGAGGTAGCAGTTTTGCCTTAAAACCACTACTTGATTCGTTTATCACGGAGATTAACGGGGGCAGCCTTATAACCTATTACATTTTAGACTTAGAACGAAGATATAATGTAAGCTAATTTATTCTTAGCATTTACCTAACACATGTAGTTTACCATTAGTTACATGTTTATAAATGAGTGCCATGGTTGTCCCTTCCTCACAATAACCCATCAGCAAAAACAAGGTTTCTGTGATGAACTCTTGTTAAGAGTTGAGCCTGTCACTCAAAAACTAGAGTTGAATGTCACAACCAAATTTTAATACGATAAACTGAATTCCCAATATCTTACCTCAATGCGAAACAACTTCAAACTAAGTTTAGAGGATGTGTTTAACAATTTAACAGCCACAGGAGTACCATCCTGTAAGCAGCCATGATATACTATTCCAGATCCTCCTTTGCCAATGATATTTTGAAAATTATTGATCATACTCATCACTTCAAAGTATGAAAAAGCCCGACTATCTGACTTTATTGATGAACTTATTACGTTTGTAGCTAAAGCACCTGAAAAGGCACAATATGTCAGGCTTAATTTTTTTGAAGAAATGGCACAATGTTACACCTCATTCTGTCAGGTAATTGCAGCATTAGATATGATACCTTATTTCTTTTGTTTATATATGTAGAATATTGCTATAGCAGTGAAGATGAAAATTATAGATACTCCTAAAAATATAATAACCACAATCTTCTTCGGATTCTTCTTCTTGCATGGGTTCGATGCACAAAGTCCTGGATTGTCCTCTAAACTAGACAAGGTGATTTGGGGGATAAGTCAGGCACTTTTGAAAAGGTGTATATCAAGTGTTAATATACCACATGCTTTTGAAAATAAGAAATTGCTGTTAGAATCTCTCAAACTACAATGTCTAAGTTGATGACTTATAAAAAAAGATGAATAATTACTGATAGAGTATAAAACATACTTCTAGGCCTCAACCATACCATATTAATGGACCATCTCAACCAAAAGCTTAAGCTGATGGTAGAGGCCCAGGAATATGTTTTATACTCTATCAATTACTATTTCATCATGTGGCTCAGAATTACACCTAACCTTAATTTTAATGAGCCATCCTCTATCTTTTTGCTGAGTGCTACTAGAACTGGACCAACAAGCTTGTTACTTCTTAAATCTCTGTTGTAATTGAGTAAAGAGGTAAACGACATATCTTAAATTTGCAGAGCAACTTCAATTGAATATTTAAGTTTTCAAGAACTTACACAGTATTGCAGAGATGGCAAATCAGCCAGAAAATCAGGTATGACCCCTGTCAGGCTATTATGTGAAAGATTCCTGAAGGAACGGCAAACACAATGAGCCGCGGCATATGAGTGCTAAGTCTTAAGTAAAAAAATGAATAATTAAGTATACTTTCACAATTAGAAACTTAGAACAAGATCTATTATGTAATGTTTTGCCTTTAATCACCACCAGTATAAACTTTCGGGATATCAATGGTGCACAACATCAGTATTGAAAGTCTAGTAGGATTTAGTTTGGCTTAATTTCCATTTGGTAGCCAAACGTAGATAAATTCATGAAAAAAATGCATCTTGGTTTAATTCGTAACATAACTTATCAAATCATAAAAAGTGCAGTATTTCCAAATTTTAATAAAAAATCCCAGGTGTAAATAAGTCATATACTCAGATCACAAGTATTCTAAAGATGTTAGTGCGGACAATGAATGAGGTATATCTCCAGTCAAACCACCGAGAGCCAAATTCTTGACATTTGAGTCAGTTCAATAAGTAGAACATCTATGTTGTCAAATGGATACAATGTTGATTTCCAGTGGTTTGCCTAGGAACTTCTGGGCAGAAGTAGTGAATACAGCATGCTATATTCTAAATAGAGTTACTGTTAGAGCCATCACCAACAAGACACCATATGACCTCATCAAAGGGAGAAAGCCTAATATTTCTTACTTTAGATCTTTTGGTTGTAGATGTTTTGTTCATAATAATGGTAAAAGAAACTTAGGAAAGTTTGATGAGCGAAGTGATGAAGCTGTATTCTTAGGATATGCCTCAAATAGTAAAGCTTACAGAGTTTATAATAAAAGAACAATGTGTGTTGAAAAATCTGTACATATTATTTTTTATGAAACTGAACATTTGATTGATGTACAGGAAGGTGATGATGATTTTGATATCGGACTTGTGCGAAAGTATGATCCAGATGAGGAATCAACATCATTGCAGAAGCTGCACTCTAAAAAGGAAGGTGAAGCGAATCATGAAGCAAATGAAGAGCAAACCACAGAGGAAGCACTAGGGACTCCACTTCAAAATCAACAGCAAGTGCAAGTGGAAGTTCTTGTAGAAGTTCAAGTTGAAACTCAAGGAGAAGTTCCAACTGAAGTACCAGTCAACAATGCTACACAAGAGAGATTATATCCCATCACAGACTTTCAACCTAATTCTTGGAAGCATCAGAAGTCACATCCAGTGGAAGTAATTATAAGTGATATTGCTAAAGGAACTCAGACCAGATCTCAGCTTAGGAACTTTAGTGGATTCTATGCATTCTTATCCTCTATGGAACCTAAGAACCATGATGAAGCTTTAACTGATGCAGACTGGATTAATGCTATGCAAGCAGGATGAATGAGTTTGAAAGAAACAAAGTTTAGCATCTGGAACCTAGACCCAGTCATCAAAAGATTATAGGTCTCAAATGGGTGTACAGGAACAAACTAGATGAGCATGGTATTATTGTTAGAAACAAAGTAAGACTTGTTCAAGGATTCAATCAACGGGAAGGAATCGACTATGATGAGACATTTGCTCCTGTAGTAAGGTTAGAAGCCATTCGCTTACTTATAGCTTTTGTTGGTTATATGGGATTCAGGTTGTACCAGATGGACGTCAAGTTGCATTTCTAAATGGATTTCTCGAAGAAGACGTCTATGTGGAACAACCTCCTGGATTTTAAAATCCAGAGTTCCGGCCCAAACCATGTTTACGACAAAGCCCTTTATGGACTGAAACAAGCTTCTAGAGCATGGTATGAAAAGTTGTCCAAGTTCCTTTTGAATAATGGTTTTAAACGTGGTAAAATTGATAAAACTTTGTTTTTAAACTAAAATGGAACTGACATCTTAGTTGTACAGATTAATGTTGATCATATATTGTTTGGTGCAACTAATGAATCTTTATGTAAATACTTTGCTGACCTCATGGGTGGAGAATTTGAAATGAGCATGATGGGAGAGTTCAATTTCTTTCTTGTTTGCAAATTAAGCAAACCGAAGAAGGGATCATGATCCATCAACAAAAGTACATAAAGGAACTGATCAAGAAATATAAGCTTGAAAATGCTAAGACCAATAGAACTCCCATGGGGGTTGAAACTAAACTTGATGAAGACCTATCTGGAACTTGCATAGATCAGACTATGTACCAAGGTATGATTGGCTCTCTACTTTACTTTGACAGCTAGTAGACCTGACATATCTTTTAGTGTAGGTCTGTGTGCCAGGTTCCAAGCAAACCCAAAGGAGTCACACCTGATTGCAGTAAAAAGAATCCTTCGTTACTTGAAAGGAACTGATGATTTGGGTTTCTTCTATCCCAGAAGTGATTCATTAAAGTTAAGTAGTTTTACTGACGCGGACTATGCAGGTGACTTGGTTAATAGAAAGAGCACTTCAGGTATGGTACAGTTTTTAGGACTGTGTTTAGTACCTTGGGGTTCCAAGAAACAAAATACAGTTGCATTATCTACAGCTGAAGCTGAATATGTAGTTGTAGCAGCATGTTGTTCTCATATGTTATGGATAAAGCAACAGGTTAGAGATTTTGGTATTTTATTTAAGTGTGTTCCTATTTATTGTGACAATACTAGTGCTATATGTATTTCTAAAGATCCAGTTCAACACTCAAAGGTCAAGCACATCCACATTAGGCATCACTTCCTAAAGGATAATGTGGAACAAGGGAATATTAACTTAGAATTTTGCCAAACTGAAAATCAAATTGCAGATATTCTAACAAGCCCTTGAACAGAGAAAGATTTGAGAAACTGAGATTGGAACTTGGGATGATCAAGCTAACTTGATTGCTTCTGAAGTTCCAAGATATGGCAAAGTTAGAAACAATGTGAAAGGAGCCAAAAGGACATTTAGCACAACCTTGGTGTGCTAAACATAGCTGAAGTGTCACCGTTGGTGAATTCTTAGAGGTTAGTTCACTAACACTTGAATGCGTGTATATATAAGAAGCAATGTACATTGTATATGTGTAGAAAGCGTGTTCCAAATACATTTGATTTTTGGAAAATTTAATTTTTGGAACTCACACCGCTTCATTAATTATAAAAGCAACTCCCATCCACTTTCTTACTCCACTGTCAAATAAACCACTCTCTAAAACCATCAAACTCTCTCAAAACCCAAACCTTGCAAAGCATGGCGATTGAAACCTCAAAAAAATCAACAAAAAAAATTCCAACACCACAACAATTTGAACCTAAAGAGACATCACCTCTAGCCATGGTGGTGTATGAATCTCCAAATAAAGAAGACAAAGTTCCTGAAAAC
The DNA here is from genome assembly GCA_034703905.1 of Chenopodium berlandieri. NCBI lineage: Eukaryota > Viridiplantae > Streptophyta > Magnoliopsida > Caryophyllales > Amaranthaceae > Chenopodium > Chenopodium berlandieri. The sequence continues at coordinate 14,321,222 of CM068293.1, forward strand.
CCCACACCCACTACTTCGACCACCAAGAAAAACCCTAAAGAGAAAGAGAAAAATTCAGAGGGTGGTGAAGCATCGTCTACATCGAATGTGTTCAAAAGACTTCAAGAATGGAAAGACAAGAAGGCTAAGAAAAAATCTCTGGAAGAACACATCAAGGAAGTAGAGGATTTCGCTAAGGGGGAAGTTCAATCAGAAACTGAGGATGATGCTATGGAAGAGGACAAGGTTCGGGAAGATGTTGAAAAATACGCCGACCGGTATGTTGTTGGTCACAGACTTGATCTTACATGGTGTAGAAAAGCTAGATTTATGGAATTTCTTGATTTGGTGCGTTTTCAAGGTAGGGAACATATGCTGTCTAAATCATCAAATAATGTCATGAATCTAATTGCTAGGAATGAATTTTGCAAGAATTTTAAGGTGAAATAGGGGATTCTTTCGAGTAATGTGAATAATGTTCCAATTGAGTTTGATGTTGAGAGATTGGGAACAATTCTGAAAGTTTCTACAGAGGGGTATGAAGCTTACATAAAGGGAAAATCTGCGGTGAAGGTAGGAAACCACTTGGGGGGAGACATTGTTGAGTTTTTGGGAGGCAAAAGAAAAATAAACATCATGAATCACAACAATTTAAGTCCCATGAATAAATTATTGTTTAATATGATTAGGAAAACAATTTTGCCGAGAACCCAAAAGAAAAATGGAGCTTGTTTGTTGGATATGACTGTAGTTTTCTGCATGGTGAAGAAGATAAAAATCAATTTTCCATCCCTAATGTATCAACACTTAGCACATTGTGTTCCTAATAAAAACAAAGTGGGTTATGGAGCTTTGCTGTCAATTGTGTTTGAAAGCTTGGATGTGAAGCTTAAGGGAGAGTATGGGGGATTGAAAGAAAAAGATGAAAATGTCATCAATGAGGAAACTCTGCAAGGAATTAGTCTAGATGTGGTTGGAGGAAAAATAGAAAAGATTGAGGAAAAGAAAGACACGGCTAGTGGGAAGAAGAGAGTTGCGTCTAGTGAGCCTGTCAGGAAGAGTAGAAGCTTACAACAAGTTCCTTTCCTCAAACTAGTATGGAGAAGCCATTGGAACTAGACACTGATGAAAATGTGGTGACAGGGTAAATTGCAGAACTTGCTGAGAGAGCTGAACTTGCAGAGAAATAGCTGAAGGAGGCAAATGGGAAGATTATGAAGCTAGAGAGGAGCATTTTGGGTCTTGAGAAGAGTCTAAAGGAACAGAAGGTGGAGTTCCAGAAGACCATCAAGATTCTGGAAGCAAAGCTGGATACAAGCATTAAGCAGTACCAAAAGGATGACAAGAATATTCTTGCAATTTTGGAGGAATAAACCAGCCTTCCTTTCTTAGCCTTTCCCCAGCCTAGCCTAGCCATTAGCCATTTCTCATTTCATCTGTTTATGTCGTGAACAATTTTTTTTTTTTTGTTTTGAAAACTTTGGTCTGTAACTGCTTAAACAGGATGATCTTTTTGTTTTAAATGTTATTTTGGAACTTTGCCTATACATGTGTGCTTTGTATATTATGAAAATATGTGCAGGATTGTGTGAAGGGACTAGCTAAAGGGAGCTAGCCAGCGCTGCCTTCAGTTTCCCACACTCGATGAATTGCTTGTAGGGGTGTGGCTAAATGTTTAATAACTTGAATTGCAGGACTTTTTTATTATGCCAAAAGGGGGAAAAGAAGAAGCAAACTTGAAAGTGGAAGTTGTTCTGGGTTCCAATTGATAAAGTATTAGAAATTTTTCTGTTTCTAATGATGTTATGTATAAAGTAGTTTAGTTCTGTTTTGTTCTATTTCTGTTTATTTTTGCTCTAAGTTTTTTTTTTCTGCTTTAGTTTTGTGTGTGTTTTATTTTTCTTGTTAAAAAATCAAAAATACAAAAATACGTCCTTCTATTCTATTTAACTTTCTTGCTTGAAGTTTGCTAAGTTGTCATCATCAAAAAGGGGGAAATTGTTGAAGCTTAAGAGTTTTGATGATGATAAATAAAAGCAAACTTCAACTAATACTATTTCTCTAAGTGTTGTAATTAGAACAGGTGAAGTTGACTCTGGAAGTGGAAGAGTAATCTGACTATGAAAACACAAGGAGACTCCAAGGAAAGTTAAAGAAAGTAGAAGAAGAGTTCCTTAGTAGAACTAACTGAGTTCCCTAACAGGAACATGAAGAGAAGCTCTCTAACAGGAGCTTGACAGCAAGTTGAGAAGTTTGACTTGGTCTGTGTTGAAGACAGCGAGTTTTATAAGAACTTGGCCTGCGAGATTCCAGCAAGGAGCTGGAGAGTGAAGGACATCAAGAACTCAATCCTGGTCTGCGTGAAGCCCAAGTATCCTAAACAATGAAGCGTATGATGAGATAATCCAGCTAGAATATATAAGTCTTTTTGTTAAGTTTATTTATCTAAGGATTATTGTAAAATATGTTAGGTTAGTTTATGCATGGAATTTATTAGAGATGTGACAAAGCTTGGCAAGCTTTAAAAATGGAAAGTTTATAAAAGATAAGTTTTAATTTATGAAAAGATTTTATTTTATAAAATCCGGTTTTACAAATCAATATTCCTTTCATAAATTATATCTTTGATAAGTTTTCTAAAAAGATTTTCTTTACAAAAGATTTACATAAAAACGTGTTTTATGAAATTGGTAGTTTTATAATTTCTATCTTTTTGATAACCCTACTTTACATACGAGTACCTCTTGTATATAAAGTAGAATTCATAATTTACACAACTTCTGAGTTTATGCGTGAAGAATCTGAAGAGAGCTCTAAAGTGTAAGTTTTTCAAGTCTAAACTTTGTCATATTAGTTTTGGATTCCATGTGTAGCTTTCTTATCACATATTAGAGTCAACGAGTTTGTATTGTTTTGGTTTTGGGTGAGTGTTTAGCTTATTGCATACAGATTGTAGGCTTCTAGATTGAAACTGAGAGTGTGGACATTCAAGGAGTGTCTAGTATAATCTAAGTTTGGGACTTAAATTGGGTAGGATGGGGTCCTATCGAGTAGCAAGTTCAGTCAGGAACTTGTGAGTAAAGGTCAGATTATAATAGGTTGTAACTAGGAGAGTTTGCCCTATTACAGTGGATTGTTTTGGTGCTTGAAATCCCTTGGAGGGTCGAGGTTTTACTTCCAGCTGGAAGGTTTCCTCGTAAAATCTTGTGTGCATTGCTAATTAAGTTCTTTTATATTCTATTTTAATTCCGCAAAAGTAGTCAATAGGAACTCACAACAATTTACCCCCCTCCCCCCTTGTAGTGTTCGTCTCAACTAACACAAGGATCCCCTTGCCAGGATTTTGACACAGTGTAATACATCATCTTTATATTTTGAATAACATCAACTAGTCATAGAAGCAGAAATATTTGGTTAGGCCGTTAGGCAATAGACATATGCAGAGACCGGATAATAACGAACATAGACATACATCTAGTACTGTCAAAACGGTTTAACAGTTTGGTTTCGGTTCGGTTTGAAATCGGGTCGGTTTGAAATCGGTTCAAGTGTCTTACGGGTCGGTTTCAGTTCGGTTTAAATAATTATCGGTTCGATTAGGTTTCGGTTTATTCTTGAACGGTTTAAATTCGGTTCGGGTTGTAAACGGTCCGGGTAGTAAACGGTTCGGTGCAGACGGGTTGCGGTTTGTTAACGGTTCGGTGTAAACGGTTTTTATCCCGGTTTAAATTCGGTTCGAGTTGTAAACGGTCCGGGTTGTAAACGGTTCGGGTAGTAAACGGTTCGGTGCAGACGGGTTGCGGTTTGTTAGCGGTTCGGTGTAAACGGTTTTTATCCCGGTTCAAACGGTTCTTTTTTGGTTCAGTTTTATTTTAGTTCGGTTTATAACTGGTTCGGTTCGTTAACGGATTCGGTTCTTCTACGATTTAACATTATTCGGATCGGTTTTATTTCAGGTTTACTAAATTACGGTTAGGGTTTGTTTTTTATTTCAAAAAATCGGTTTTTTATCGAGTCGTTTGGATTCGGGCAATTAAACGGTTTTGGTTTGAAATTTGATACTACTTTCTAACTTTTTGCTGGTTAACAAGTTTTATATCAAGCCGAGACTTCATCACTTCATATTGAGGCATCATATTATATGCAAATTCTCATTAATTTTATAAATACATATCATGTTATGTTTCAAGTTTAGCCATACTGATCTTACTAGTTTATTACGAAGTAGATTATAAAAGTTTATTGCATTAATGTATTATTGTTTTACTATCAGATTATTATCTGCTTCTTATTTGATCATTTAAATAATAGTGTCATAATCATGATTTGACGAGTTGTTGTGACATCGAAATTTGTAATTTCGTATTCGATACTTAATTTGTCAACAAGACTGATAACTAAGACTCGTTTATCATTATATATTTGCATAAAGTTATATATGAAGATATTACAAAGTAGTTTGATTTGTATAATGAAAGAAAACATTAATGAATAAGAAGGTAATATTGATTCCACCGGGATCATCATCATGAGGCTTAGCATTTTCCAATATTTTGTTATAGCCTTCTCTGTCACTGGCAACACAGGAACTGATAGCAGAAAGTAGAAGTTAATGGCCCGTTTCACTTTTATCTCGACCCTGACCCGACCTTGACCCTCTAAATATTCATCTTGACCCACAACCGACCTGCCCTACTAATGACCCGCATCGACCCGCACTGACCCGCCCAATAACCACTCCTAGTAGTAAGTGGTTTGTAAACGGTTCGATTTATAAGCGATTCGGTTCATAAACAGTTCGGTTTATAAGCGGTTCGGATTATAAACGGTTCGGTTTATAAACGGTTCGGTGCAAACGGGTTGCAGTTTGTTAACGGTTCAGTGTAAACGGTTTTTATGCCAGTTCAAACGGTTTCGGGTTAGAAACGGCTTGGTTCATTTTCGGTTCGGTTTCCTTTCAGTTCGGTTTAGATTTGGTTCGGTTCTTAAACGGTTTAACGTTACTCGGATCGGTTCGATTTTGGGTTTACTAAAATGCGGTTCAAGTCGGTTTTCGGTTTCGAAAAATCGGTTTTTAATCGGTTCGGTACTCATTCGGATCGGTTTGAATCGGTTTGGTTTCACCAGTTCGGTTCGATTTTTGACGGTACTACATACATCAAACAAGTGTTTTGTCATTGACAATTGACATCATACTATTGTAGAAAAGATCTACCCATCTTTTACAAGTTACAAGGATATCAAATACAATCTCACTACTAACCACCTCATCAGCTACCAAATGTATCACGTGGGTTGCCATTTGTAGCTCCTAACCTTAGTAAGATTATTTTTTCTTCAAAACATATGCAAAAGTGGCTTAGTGACAAATGGAAGGAAAAACAAAGTTATACGCAATATATTTTAAATGTACCATCATTTTGGTATGTCGCTTATGCAGGGAGGTCAAAAATTCTGAATATCTCCAGAGCATTGAGAATAGGAGGGAGGTAGACTTTGAAGTCCTCGTAATAGCAAACTCTAGTTGAGATCCATTAAACTTTATACCCGGAGAAACAACATCATTGATTCCCAGCTTTAGAATTTCAGCAAAGTGCCAGTAAACTTGATATGGTTTAGTTAATAAACGATGCCAATTAAATATTAACGAAGCACCACCATTTACAGGAATTGCTGCTGTCTTTAAAACTGAAGGTGGCACTTCATAAGCGTTTGTGAATGAGGAATTCATGGATGCATTAGAGCTCTTAGAGTCCCAACTCCCAAGAGGCCATCGACATAATTATTACCTTCTGCCACTCCCTCTTTCTCTAGTAGTCTAGCATCACCAATTCCTACAATCTTTCTGTTTTTGTTTTTTTTTTACTTTGTATCCTACTGAATTTATTACCTGCAACCCAGTCCTTCCCTAAGTTGAAGTAATATATAAAGCCCATTGTGAGCATGAAGCAAATACCTGGAATATTGCAAGTATGTATCTGCAGTAGCTGACATAGAAGTTAGGGAATGAAGTATATCTTTTTCATCCAGAAGAAGAGACAATATCTTTCTACATAGACTTAGTCTTAATTTTTCACTTATCATTTATACAAAAATTTGAATTTTACCCAAGCACGGACTTAGTGCCTATCAGTTCAGATCAGCAATCAGCCAAACTGTAATGAACCCGATAACATCATTACATCTCTCCTTCAAACACTGCCACATTAACAAATATTCTTGAATCCTCTCAATCACCTTGCATTGTGTATTTGTAAAATCAACTGCAATCTATATATCCTATGCCTACCAATCACATAAATTGTATTTTCCATATAGGCATTTTAAACGACTAACAATATAGGCAGCTATTGTTGCATCGATCTTAGGAAAATTGGTACGGAGTAATTAACTGTCGAGAGTTAAAAAGAGGGTTCATAACAATATACTTGCGAATGATCAACTAGTTTAATTAATTACTTGTTGAATTTTAAGGGAGTGCGCCCCCATTACTCACAGTGAGTAACATGTTATGTTACTCACAGGGGTATAGGCGACATTTCACCTATTATAATTGACTTGGTGGATGGGTGACTAGGCCTCAGTTTGCTGACGTGGTTTACTTGTTTTGCCAAATGTGCTGATGTTGGGTTTCTCACAATTGACGCCGTTAATTGGACGTTTATGGAGTTTCATGAAAACTCCGAAACCCTAGTCGAAGAATTTTCAATTCGACTCCGTTGAAGCTCACCTGGACTTCTGGGCGGAACCGAACCTGAAGAGGCTCGAAGAGGTCCAACTCGAATTCTGTGCGGAACTCTAGTCGACGAGGTCCCAACTCGAATTGTTGGTGTATCCAGGTTCTTTCAGATTCAATGTAATTTCGAACTGGCTTTTAGTTTTTCTGTTTTTTGGAATGTTTTATGTTTGGGGTTCGATGTTGTGTACGTCGATTGTCTTTGTTGACGGAATTAATTCGATGCTAGGGTTGCAGTACCAGTTCGTATTTGTACCAGCAAAGGTAAAATTGGTAATAGTTTGACTTTAATTGTTAACTTGTGGAATTAGCGGAATATAAGTGGTAACTAAAAAAATGGAATTGTTGCGATTATGTTTGTTAATTGGATATAAATGGAATAAATTCATAATGGAAGTTGTGGAATTTGCGGAATATAATTGGAATTCTACAATTACGGGTCCAATTATGCTGCTCATTCCAGCATTAAATATGATGGAATGAGGTGAATTATGCATTCATTGGTGGTCATTATTCGTTCGTTCTATGTGATATTGTGCTATTGTGTGTAATCGTGTCAAGATTCGATTTGCTTTGATTGGTTATTGTGGGTATTCTTATGTGACAGATTACGAAAATGTCAGCGGGGAATGGTAAGCGCAAACGTACAATGGTGAGGGTTTTTTTTTTAAAGATATTCTTTAGGCTGGGGATGTGATGATGTTTTGAACTGTGGTTTTATGGGGATGTGTCTTTTGAATTACGGTTTAAAGTTTTGTGATGTTGTGGCTATGAAGGTTGGGGCTGAAGATGAAGAGGGGTATGGGCTTAGTAACAAGAGTAATGTATGTGAGCTGAAGACCATGCCTTTGTATCCAGAATTGTTTAAGGTACTACATTACGGAATTCTGCGTGTGTGAAATTGCTTTGTTTGCACGATTAAGGAATCATTGAATGAATTTAGTTTCTGGTGTGCTTAGGATGACGGATTAAGCTATGGAGGGGTCGTCAAAGGTAGGGCGGAGGTGATGGCTGAACATTCAAAGGCCAGAAGTCGGGTAAGTTTGCTTGTTAATTCAGTTGTCAGTGGGTGTGGGATAGGAACATTAACTTAATTACTGTAATTTCATTGGCAGCCTCCTAACATGGGTTGCCGCATCGAGTCATTTGGGCGCATATGTCAGAAATTTGATGACAGGCGAAGACGTTGGGTTCGTGAGATGGGATTTGGCAGTCTTTTACATCTTGCTTTAGATATGCATTTACCAAGGCAATTGGCATACTGGGTCATGACACGGATAGATCCAATCAGTAAAATGCTTAGGAGTCCCAACGGACTTGAGTTTCGGTTTTCACAGAATTAGGTTCGGTGGGTACTAGGGATACCAATGGGTTCTAGGACTGTTCCTAGTAGTAAAACCATGACCCAACATGATCGTGCGAAGGTTCAGAGATTTATTCTGAAGTATGGTAAATCGTGGGAGTCCAAGTCTGGTAGACAATCTGGTCAGGTGTACACGTCTGTAGGCATACCATTAAGTTCAGATATGATGAATCGGTTGGAGGGGTACTTTGATGCTGGAGAGGAAGAGGAATTCAAGACGTTGTTCTTGATAATTGCTTTACAGATGGTGTTGTGTCCCACGCAGTCACCTCGGCTTGCGTCTGACCTACTACCTGCCATAAGCTGTGCTATGGAGGCAACTAAGTACGATTGGTGTTCTTTAGTGTTGTCGAAGTTGCTGGACAGCGTACAAAATTTTGCTCGACGTTTCTATGCTAATGGGTTTGCCAATGGATGCGGCGGTTGTGCAATATTTGCCGTGGTATGTGTTTCAGTGAATTGTTGCCTGTTTTTTTTTTTTTATCTTGTGCTTTTGTGGTTTTAGTAATTGCTTGTTTTGCCTTTATTATTTGGCAGATATTTTACTTGGATCGGTTGGATAGGGATCCTATTCGGTGGGATGTTTTTCCAAGAATTAAAGTGTGGACAATGCAGTAGATTGGGAAGGCAGCAAAATCAGACAAATTGCTGTCCGGCGACTATGGGAAACTGGGGGTAAGCACTTTTGTATTTGTATTATATTGCATAGTATGCATAGTGTTCTGCTTCAATCAAATAAGGTTTAGAGTAACCTTTTTCCATTTGTATTGGGTTGTGTGGTTGAAGCTATTGGATGTTGCTTACGGTGAACAACACCCAAGGGATGCAAGGGATAGTGTTGGACCCCTACAAGCTGCATCGAATAATGTGAGGTTTGATCTTAAAGTAGTTGTTTCACCTGCGTACTTTGAATCTGAATCTGTCGTAACTTTGTTTGGATGCAGATGGATGATGATGATTTACCAGTGTCTGGGGTTAACTTCAAGGCAAGGCAAAGGAGGGGCCGAATGCCCGAGCGGACAGATCAATGAGCTCAGTTACACTTGTATTTCTATTTGTATTTCTGCTTGTGTTTGTTCTATTTGTATTTTTTTTCAGTGTGGAATGTTCTGAATAATCTTACAGGATTTGGATATTGTTAATTCATTTGCAAAAGTTGTTGTATTATTCCTATTGTTTGTTGTATTAATAATACTCTCCGGTTTATTGTAATTGCAACTTTGGCCATCTTTGTCCGCTTTAAATTAAATGCAACTTTTTATTTTATTTATATTTTGGGCAAACAAAATCCCTGAAAATTACTATTTTACCCTTACTTTCGTACTACTTTCCCACTACTTTCCAACTACTTTCCCAAGTGGTGGGCCAAACTTTCTCTCTCCACACCTTTAATTAACCCCACCAGTCACCACTACATGCCCCTTAACTTTTGCCTCTTGAACCGCAAGTCCGCAATTCACACCTAAGTTGCAATTAAAATATTATTCCAATTGTCAATTGTTTGTTGTGTTGTATTAATAATACAGGGTTAAGATCTTGAGATCATTTTCAAGGCTTTGTAAAATAATTCGGCAAGGGTAAAGGTCTTGAGATCATTTTCAAGGCTTTGTAAAATAATTCGTAGAGTATCTTCAAAACTAACGTTTGAATGAATCAGTTTTGTACTAAAGTGGCCGGCTCAATGAGCTCATTTATTTCATACATACAAGAAAAGCGTAGAGCCCACTCCCAAGTCAAAATCAAAATAGATATAAGCTTCAACCACAAAAAATCATAGTATAACCTATAAACAAGAGTTAACACAACATGGTCAAAAGCTTGTTATAGCACATATTACCTCCCCTTGTTGAATTCCGGCAAGGGTGAAGGGTCAATAGGGTTATGGAATAATAACAAGAATACTCTAGAAGGGGGGGTTAAAAAGAGTATGGCTAATTTGTCGCTAGTTTTGAAGTTCCAAGGTCTTGAACGAAGTTTCAAGGTATACCTGATTTAACTATTAAGTGTCAAAGAGTTAACACAAAAGAAAGAAACAACCAAAAAATCACCCAATTATCCCACATCATGAAAATAGTCTTCTAATTCCCCCTAATCACCCACTGAACTTAACCTTTACCTTAACATATTGGGTGGATTAAACAACTAAACATAAACAAACCTAGCTAATCCCAAGGATCGTAAAAGCTGGTAGGACTGGGCCGCCTGTAAGCATCTGAATCGGTTGAGCCGTTGTCTTCATCATAAGCGAGATACTCACCTCCACCATCATCAGAGCCAGAAGACCAGCGCCCTCCATGACCAGTTTCAGATTCATGTTCTTCATCATCTTCAGCAGCTGCACCCCCGTCCTCATCCCCATGTTCATCATCTTCATCTTCATCTTCTGCATCTTCGTCATCCTCATCATCTTCATCGTCGTCGTCCTCATCATCTTCATCCTCATCATCAGCATTCCCCTCTTGATTCTGGTCCTCCATCTCCTCATCACCATTACCATCATCAGATCCCCTAGAAACAGCCACATCACCACCCCTGTCATCCTCGATAATCCTCTCAACAGCTTGGTCATTTCCAACAGCCGTGTCATTTCCGGCGTAACCTGGCATTGAACGAATTGCGTGAATTTCCCTCTGAAGGCGTGCAATTCGCTGTTCCCGGAGCTGGTGCAAACGAGCCGACAAAACCCTCGCTTCTTCTAGCTTTGTCGTATGTAATGCTCTAATCTTAGCTACTTCTTCTATCTTTTTCTTCTCCTCTGCATTGATTTCGTCCAACTCTGAGTACAACCTTTCAAGATGCCTTTTTACCTCAGTCACGTCCCAGTCAGCCATGGTAGTTTGTCTGACAACTAGAGACAAAATTGAGAGGGTAAATCCATGTTTCTAAATTGGTACAAAACAGGGGGGTTTTGTACCATCATGACTAAAGTGGTACACAAATATAATCAATTTATTGTACCACTATGAACAATTTCATATCATTGTGACTTTAGTGGTACAAAAATCACCCAAATAAATTTACAAAAATCATAAACCTGACATTAATGGTTTAAAAATTGGGCAGAAAGGAAAAACAAATATTTCAGTCCCTTCCCCCTCCACTTCTTTGACAGGCAAAGACAAATTTGATAGGGTAAATCCATGTTTCTGAAGTGGTACAAAGCATCGGGTTTCTATACCACTGTGATTGAAGTACTACAATTTCATCATCGATGTCATGTACCACCGTTAACAATGTCGCTGCATCGTTACTACAGTGGTACAAAAAGCCCCAACTTAAATTTCAAGAATTCATAAACCCGAAATAATTAGTTTCAAATTTGGGCAAAACGGGCAAAAAAAATAATTCAATCCCTTCCCCCTCCGCTTCTTTGACAGCCAAAGACAAAATTGACAGGGTAAACCCATGTTTCTAAAGTGTCACAAAACAAGGGGGTTTCTGTACTACCGTGATAAAAGTGGTACAATGTAATCATCCAATTCTTGTACCGCGTTGATCAAATTCGTATCAGCGTAACTAAAGTGGTACCACATGCAGAACGATATCAAAACACCAACAAAAAGGAAACTAACAATAACACCACGAAGTATAAAAAAAAACACATTATTACAGAGAAAGAGCAGGAAACATAATTAAACCGTCCCAAACCAGTAAACGGCTATTAAGAAATAGGAACATACATTGGAGCAGAATTCAGTTGGCGTGGTTTTTTTGAGGTTTTCAAGAGGGTTTTGAAGGGGAATGAACACCAGAGGGTTTTACTCTTCGAACGAAGCATGGAAGTGAAATGAATACGGTGATGAACCGGAGTAATTAATGGTTCCAATTCTCGAGGGGAGGTAATGATGGCGTTTCATTTAAGAATTTTAATTATACAATTTCACTCTTGTTTTTATTTTATAATTCTTTTTTTTTTGGGAAAGCATACCAATTTCTAATTGTATCAATATGGGTGTGGTAGTTATGTGTATCAATATGGGCGTTTCATTTAAGAATTTTAATTATTTTATAATTCTTTTGTTTTTTGGGAAGTGCGTCGATGATGTTTGCAAATCATTGTGCTAATTCATACATCAAGGACCGTAATGGAAATCGTAAATAAACATTCATTGTTCAAATATATTGATCAGGGATCAAAATGACATTCGTAATTAAACAGTACATCATGGATCATAATGAAAGTCGTAATTAAACATTCAATCAACTAGCTCATGATTTTCAGCGGATGGTGTTAGGTTGTTGGTGAAATATGAATCAAATAATTATTACCCATACGCTATCAACCTTTGCACAAACAGAACTTTTTAGCGACTCAGAAAAATGGGAAAAAGGGTTCCCCAAAAATGGTACAAGTGCAACCATTACGTAAATTAAAATTAGTAAGGAGTAAAAGTGGGACCACCCAACACAGATTCAACCCCATCGTAGTTAACAAATCGGAAATAAAACTCTACAAACCCTCCAAACCCTATATCCTAAACCCTTCAAACCCTAATGGTTAAAACCTTACAAATGATCAAACGCTGCCGGATTAGATTTTTATGCAAATCTAGTAATGTAACTACTTTTTGGAAATAGTAGTCCGTCTTCTATTCTGTAATAATTGACATTATTTCGCTTAGATAATAGCTTTTAAGTTGATTGAAGTCGGGTATGTGTTGGTTGAAGTAGTGAACCGTTCATATATTACTATCTACTTCAGCATCGAAAGCCAAATGTTACTGTTCTTCACGCAATGATCGTGTTGTGCCATTCATTGCTCCTTTGGATGACTACTTTGTGCAAGTTGATTGAAGTTCCGATGCTCCAGTCATTGCTCCTGTAGTTGTTTATATTGTCCAATTTAAAATCACGTAACAGTATTAGACAATTGTTGACTCGCTCATAGTTGAACTAAGCACCGTTGTTAGTTACATTCCCTCGTCGTCATCTGACGTGGTTAAATTTAACTAATCTACTAGATCGGAATATACTGTTAATTTTTTCACAGTGCACTAGTGTGGTACATTTTCTTTAATCAAAGGATCCATAATATATGAAAATTTGTTTGTTACAAATGATTTTAATAAATCGTACTAAGGTTAGGCAATGATTTAATAGTTATTTGTTATTTAATATTTTGAGGAGCATTACAAGTTTGTTACTTAACTCTTGAGTATTGTTTCTCCTTTAAAATTGTTCTTCTGATTGAGTACTGGTTTCAACGAATTTACGGTTCGGTTCCCGATCCAATTTCAACATAAGGTTTCGGGCTACGATCGAATAACAACCGTTACATATTAACTAACACATTCTCTTACTGAAATAAATACCAACTTCAACTATACTTGTACATTTTTTTATCCTACTGAAATTACCTTCGTATTCTAGTGCCAGTTATCTATAAACCTCATAAACGCAAATTTATAACCCCGAATATATATACAAGGTGAATTATTGAATTCTTCTATGCTCCCGCGAAGAATTATTATTCCTTCACAATTGCATTGCATAACCAACATTGCAGATATGATTTACAAATGGGTGTATGAGATATTTGAAACTATGAGTGTGGTATAAGGACATGGAACTGCTGTTGTACAGTATAAGGACATGGACATGGACACACTTCCTAGTGATTCAAATATTGTTGACAATGACAACTCAATGCCAAGTTGTCTGACATATCTGTAGGCAAGTCATTCGGACTGCTATTGTACAATTTTTTCTGCCAATGACTACAGTGACGAACGACGCGGACTGCTGTTGTACAGTTTTCTCTGCCAATGACTACAGTGAAGGACGACGTAAGTTGACAGTGGGCAGAGAACCGTCATAAAATTGGCTTCGTTTTTCGATATTTGTTTGGCATCTAAGCAATGTCTCAATGGTGAGCAAAAAAAATGCTCACCCACTCTCTCTCTACCCACTTTCTCTCTCAACAAATAAATTTTGCTCATGAGCAAATTTTTTTCACATTTTCTCTCCCAATGGTGAGCAAAAAAAATGCCCACCCACCACTATCTCTCTCTTACTTTTTCAATACCCCACCATTACTTTCTCTCTCCTACACAACACTTCTTTATTTATTTATTTCATTTATATTTTAACAATGTTACTCCAAATATTTTTTTTTAATTTTTTTTCTGGAATTGGCGAAACGCCAAAAATTTTCACATTTTCTTGGCTGAAACGCCTAGAATTTTCGTTCACCCATACGGTTATACGAAAATTCTAGGCGTTTCACCCTAGATCCGTTGAAAAAATTGGGCGTTTCTGCCTTATATTCGTATTTTGAAAAAAAAAATTTAAAAGTTGCTGCACGTTGTGGGGCCCACTTCTAACACTATTCATCAGTAAAAATGCCCAAGCTATGGGCGTTTTTAGATTTGCCCATGGGCTTTTTTTTGGTTTTTTGGATTTGCTCACCATTGTAGTTGATGAGCATTTTATTTGCTCACAAAATATGCCCATGAGCAAAAAAAATGCTCACCATTGTAAGCAATGTGATGAAATATTCATTTTTTACCAAACACTGTTTCAATAACAACACGAAGTCACGAACCCATTACAAACGAACCCTTTACAAGAAATGAAGTTCAATGACTATTGTCTATTTTATCTACAAATTTGCCATTGCGAGATACAATTATGTAGCTCAGTTATTTGTATTTCTATTTGTATTTCACTGAATGGTTGAGGTGCAGGCCTTGAGCTAAGTGAATATTTTAAGGTCAAGGCCTAGGGCTAAGTGAATATTTAATCCCAATTTGTTTTTTTAAAATTAACCCGATCATAACTTTGAAAACATACCTAGAAAATATTGGACTTGAACAATACAACCTGCATTTTGAAGTAAAAGCAGCAACATAAAGCAAAAAAGCAGTAAAAGAGACAGATCTATTACGAAGTTCGGCATAAAGTGCGAACGTCTCCACCTAGGACCGTTCTATAGTAAACTGATTTAACTTTTCAGTGTCAAGGCTTTGAGATTTAATACAAGGCTTAAATAAATGGAATGTTAGTAAAGTGTAAAGGCTTTGAGATTTACTCCAAGGCTTAAAGAAAAGTTGCGTAAGTAATAATAAAGCAAAAAACTGAAAAAGCACTAAAATCGACATATTAATATATTATTACGAACTTCGGCAAAAAATGCCTACGTCTCCGCCTAGGGTTGTTCAACCCCTAGGTTTTTAAACTTTTTTTTTAATTTATCCCTTTACAGCCCTGAAGCACCTACAAGATCACCTCTCTTATACTCATAATCATCCGATTACACTTTAGAAACAATTCGTAAAAGAATTCAAAATAGGAATAACAAAAATGCGACGGAGGAAAAATGATCATATGCGTGACTATGGGTTCTGTAGTCTGGATTGGTGTTCCAGATAAGAGCATCGCAAGTGAAACGATACTGAAAAAATTTTCCCACACCGCGTACTAACCAATATTTCGCTGTTTCCATCTTATCTGTTAAAATCTTCTGCTGTATTGGTAAATCCTCTTTCTCTTAGTTTAGGACCTGAATCATTTCATCTTTCTCTCTCAAATATTCCCATTTCTCCCTCTCAAAAACCTCCTTAACTACCTCAATTATGGTAGGTTTTTTCAGGATAATGACGCGTATAGCGTCATTATGGAGGAAAAACCAACCATAATTGAGGAAGTTAGGAGGTTTTAGAGAGGGAGAAATTGGAAAGTTTGGGAGTGAAAATTGAAATAATTCAGGAACTAAACAAAGAGAATTAGGATTTAACAGGCAATTGACTTTGTTTGGGGCGCCGTTGCTTAAAAAAATGAAGCTTTGAGGTGGAGATGAAGGTGAAATAGGTGGAGACATCAGATAGAGAAAAGGGGGGCTTAAATAATGGTTGCAGTGACGGTTTAAGAGGAGTGAAAAGGTGAGAATGTGGAGTGAAGAGTTGTGATTTGACAAATCAATGGAGAACGCAATAAGTACATATGCATGTACTCCGTACTTCGCAATAAAGGGACGCAGGAAACAAGGTTAATAAATACCTTGAAAATCGGAAAGGTTTTATCAAAAACAGAATTGTTTAAAAACTAATTTAGTAAATATCCATAGATATGTTCATCAAATATTATGCTCCTATTTTTAAATTAAATCACTGCCATTTTTCTGGTCCAATATTCATCAAATTTTTTGTTTTAGCTTGTTAAGTTGTTTTTCGTCCCCTGCTTTTTTATGGCGTTCATACCTTAGTTTCATTTTTAATATAGTATTAAAGTTATGATTTCAATTATTATTAAGATAAGTTTCATTGAAAATAATACTTGACTATTAATTGTAATTGATTTTGACATTTTTAATATAGTGTTAAAGTTATGATTTCAATTATTATTAAGATAAGTGTCATTGAAAATAATACTTGACTATTAATTGTAATTGATTTTGACTATTGCAACTAGTCAAGCGTTGTTGTCAATTAAAATAAACTCATAACGTATTGAGGATTAATTTAGGATTAAACTATTTTTGATTAGTCAAAATAGGTTGAGGAATATTATGAAACTTTAATTCTATTCATATTTGGTCTTAAAGTAAGTCAAACATGTGTACACATAATTAGAACACTTTGACAACATAGTACATGGTTATTGTTATTGGAATTTGATTGCATATAAATACAGCCGAATCTTCACCATGACATATTACATGGTAATATCCATAACGCAATGGCCTTGAATTCCAACAAACATACAGAAAATCACATATTATCTCACATTATTTAATTCCGGCGAGGATGAAGGTTCAATAGGGTGATGGAATAATAAGTACATCGGGTGGTTGAATAGATTACGGTCATTTGTCGCAAGTATTAAATTTCAAAAGTCTTGAACGCAGTTTCAAAGTAAAACAAATTGATTTTACTATTCAGTATCAAGCAAAACAAATTGATTTTACTATTCAGTATCAAGGCTTTAAATTGATTTTACTATTCAGTATCAAGGCTTCAAAGATTAAAAACAAGTTGCGTAAATAAAACTAGAGTAAAATGCGGTTGTTCAACCCGTAGTGTTCAAACTTTGTATTTATTTCTACCTTTAGCTAGAGTAAAACAATTTATTTACTGCCATTTTCCTGTTTCGATATTCATCCTAACGGTTGAACCAGGGTAGTATCACAACGGAAAGGTTTATAAGAGGTCATTTCCAAAAAGAATTAATCAAACCTTTATTTAATAAATATCCAATGACCTATTCATCAAATATTTTGTTCCAAATAAGACTACAACAGAAAATGGTCAAAAGGTTGTTATACTCCCCTATTTGAATTCCGGCAAGGATGAAGGGTCAATACTTAATATGTATGGCCAATAGGTTCAATAGCATAATAATAGCATAATGTGATTTCTTTGGGTTAATGCTTGGAGCACAAAACGAATTTGTATCAGTAACTGTATACTAAAAGACACACAAGCAACGGCACCTGTATTGTGACTTTTTTCCTTTAAAAAAACAATTAGTTAAGGTAACAAATCATGTACCAAAGTAATATTATGTTTTGTACATATTTTATGTCACAAAAATGGTCAGGTTTTTTAAAATAATCTTACATTCTTAAAATAATCTGTGACCTAGTTTAAAAAAGACACAAAAAAGTTTGCTCAGAATTTCTCGCCAAATTTTTGTTTCATTTCTGTATTAGATGCTACAATTTAAAAATGCAAATACCAAATCAACCTATCACACACTTGTTTCTGGACTAATTTATGATTATAATACTTATCAATCAATAATGTATAACTATACATAACAACTAGGTTAGGTCCCGTGCCACCAACGGTACGTTATTTTATATACTTATGACAAATTTATTTGTTTATAGCATAAAATATAAAAATTGTTTAATATGTTGAACAAAACTGAAGTAACATGAAATATTGAGTGTCAACATAAAAATGGTAATTATTATGGCTCATCTATACAGTTGACAAAATCAAACTTCTATTTTTAAAAATAATTTCATTAAATAAAATTTAGTAATTAATTATTAAAAAAATATACTCGCTCCGTCCCCGAAGCTTCGACCCTTTTAGAGAGAGAAAGTAATAAAAGTACTACATAGAAAAAGCAAAATTTGCATGGGAAAGCCAATTTTGCACAAATATTATTGCAAATTAAAGGGTATTAAAATACAAATGGGATGAACATTTTGGGATTAAAATTAGGCCATAAGTGTCGAAGTTTCGGGGACGGACTGAGTACTAAGAACACACCAGAATCGACACGTGACATTGTTGGTGTGTTTTTTACTCCGTAGTATATAGTTATTGATTATTGGTAAATCCGTGGGAAAAAAATTTTACCTTTTAATGCCCAAACACTGACATTATAAATCTCCCCCACTGTTTACATTTTCAACCATCATCATCACAACTCCCAAGTCCGCCACATCCAATACCAGGCATAAAGGTGAACCGTCACTGATAAATCTACTTTTTTATGTCAAACAGTGTTTGGATAAAAATTCACTCCCGTCTGTATGAACAAAGCGATCTCGGATCTGCCTATCTCAAAAAAAAAAAAAATTAATGGATGTACAAGCGAATACCGCTACAACCTCTATGGTTGACATCCTTCCGCCAGAAGTGTTGGCGACCATTCTAAGTTGCGTTGCTAAGTCATCTCCTGCTGATCTATTTCGGTGCAAATTAAGGTAGGTTTGTACTTGCACCGTGTACTCTGTTCTCATCATATACACAGCGAATGTAATAATCTAATTTCTGCCGTATCACTTGATTACAGTTGTAAAACCCTGGAGACGGATATCCGAAGAAAAGGGGGTCATTCAACAAATTCACCTCCCCTGGGTTAAAGCACGACAGTTGACGCCACACCAAGAAGCAGCGGAGAAGTTCTTCGTCCAGTGCGTGGAGAATGAACATCCTGAAGCTCTTCTTGAGTTTGGATTTGTACGTCTCCTTTCTCAATTATTGGGAAGTTTATCAGTAAATATCTGATACTCACTATGTGAAACGGTTTTGTTTTCTAAAGTGGCAGTTTTACTAATCAAATGTACCACCAACAATAAAGTGGTATAATTTTATCATCATTTTTCTAAATAATATGTATCACCAAAACACCAGTGGTAACTTTCGAATTGTAATTGTTAGAATTTATGCTGCAGACTTATAGTCAGTGTTTTATTATTTCTCTTTAATGTAGCGACAATACTTCAACACCATGGTGTTGGACGAAGGATTGACGATGTTGTCAAGAGCTAATGAGTTGCACAATCCGACGTCAGCATATGTACTAACCCTGATATACATATACACCGGAGAAGAAGAACGTGGTGTTAAGCTTTTGAAGAAGACTATCAACAGCATCGGATCCGTGGGGATAGTCCAGTGTAGAAGGAAGTTACGTGATATGGCGAGATATAATATGATGCGCAATCATATGATTTTCCATTATTTGCCAAAGCGGAAGATATTCTGCAAACATAAACTAGAGCACGAGAAGAACTTAAACCAGTGGGATCTGCACTATGACGCGGATGCGGAAAGCACAGTAACTTGTATGACTTGTAAATGCGTCAGGGAAATATGCGTATTTTATGAAATACTAGTTGGTCATCTCACCGGTCCTGTGTACATATGATCTGTGTTAATGAACTCTCTTTTTCAAACTGGTGGATTATGATTCCTCTAAGTATATACAATGTGCAAATGCTCAGGAATATATATACAGACCCTATGTTGAATATAAAACATATGTTCTCTCTCACCCGACATAAGATGAAAATGTACTCCGTAAGTTACCCGTCATAAGCTTTATTTGCCTAGCACTCTAGCAATAGCCGCGTACTAAAGAAAACAAATCAATCAGGGGATTTACAATAAACATTGCAATTCCTCACATATTCTATGCTCGTATGTGTGACCTCATAGGACCGGATTATTATTAGTAGTAACTACGTGCATTACTTTACAAATCACAATTGGTTTCTACCAAAACCTTATGATTAGCTAAAATAAGCGTTTACAATTAATCTCCATATTTGTCCTATACCATTATGATTACCTAAAACCTTAAGTTTACCTATACATCTGGGTGATTTACCTAAAACATTATGTTTACCCAGCAACTTTATGTTTACCTATACATTCAGAGGGGATTATAAATGTACCACTATATTTCGGTGATATAAATGGCTCCATTTTGTACCACTCTCGAAACATGGTGTTACCCTTTCAATTTTGGTCTACGCTTCAGAAATAAGTGGAGGGGGGAGGAAGTGAATTATTTGTTTATCATACTTGATTACTTGCCCTAGTGGGTAAAAAATGTAGTCTGGTGTTTGTACTTTCGAAATGTTTTTCGGAAAATTTGTTTATAAATAACTGGCACTATAATGTATGAGGTTTGATTATAAATAACTGACACTATAATATGCGTGTATGAGGTTTATAAATAACTGGCACTGTAATCTATTTTGAGCCAATAATAAAATGTACAAATTTAATTGAAAGACGGCAATTTTTTTGTAACACACTTCGTGTTAATGTGTAAACGTTGTTATTCGATCGTAGCCCGAGACCTTATGTTGAAATCGGAATGGTTATCGAACCGTAAATTGGTTGAAACCAATACTCAATCATAATAACAATTTTAACGGAGAAACACCCTCAACCTAAGAAAAGTCGTTCGATACTTTGACCCACTGACTGTTTATTAGCCGGATCATTTACTAATAATAGACATCATTTTCCAACACGGTGTTAGGAAATTACGCTATAAAATATTTATAGTAAGTATTGGAACAGTGTATTTCGTTAACGTTCTCTAATAAATACTCCCTCCGTCCCAAAAAGTTCGACCCTTTTGGCCTAATTTGTTTCCCAAAATGTTCATCACATTTGCTTTTGAGTACCCTCTAATTTGCAATAATATTTGTGCAAAAATAGCTTCCCCATGCAAATTTTGCTTTTTCTATATACTTTTATTACTTTCTCTCTCTACTTTTTTGCAATTCCAATGTAAATTTCCCTTTTCAATGTACTTCTCTTAGCTTCCCCATGCACTCTTATACTTCCAATACCTTTCTTAAAATACCCGCAAAATCAACCCAAAAGAGCCGTTCTTTCGGAGACGGAGGGAGTAGGTAACAATAGTGAACCCGCACATGCATTATTATTTCTTCCTCGTCGTTTCCCTATTCTCCTCTTTATTGCAATTCATGCATTAATCTCCCATTGAATTGCCAAGTCAATTCAAACCTTTTCCTTTCAACTTGACACACCTCCAAAACCGTCACCTTCTAGTATTAATTAGGGACAATTTCTTTCCCTCTCTTCACTTTATAATGTATGATAAGAAACGAAATGTATACTTTCATTTATGTCACTTAGTCATATTTGTAATTAACTGTAGAATTATTTAGAGTATTAAGACTAATTTCATGTTATTCAATTAATTTACTTAGGTTAAGGTGTTGTATTATTAATTAAATAAACAATTTAAGCAAATAATCAATCATAATTGACTAGTAAGTTTCAATGCATTGTGTCGTTTGGCTTGTATGGCCAAACAATAGTAGTAAGTTTCATTGCATTGTTTGGTGGCAAAACAATACTAGTAAGTATCATTGCATTGTTTGGCTTTGGTATTATGCTTTATATATATGTTTAATAACATATGATGATAGTTTTTTGAAGAGAGAAGTTATTTTTTTTAATTATTCTTCTTCTTGTAAACGATTGCAAGTTACCAATATTCTCATCATCACAAATACAAACCACTTGAATCATTGTGATTATAATTTGACTACAACAAATTGTAATTGTTCCGTTTTATCTCGTAAGTGAATTTTACGTGAAACCCGGTTGTAGTATTAGGGTCGAAATTACACTTTTGGGAAAGTGATTCCGTTCACGACTCGGATAAATTTCTCTGTTTTCATTTCCATATTTCTTTGTAATTTCCCTTGTCTAGTATTATTCCCAACATAAACATCGCAAATATTCACATATACTCGTATGTTTGACGTCATAGGACCGGATTGTTATTAGTAGTAAACATATCGCATTAATTCACATATCACAGTTGGTTTCTAGCTAAACATTATGATTACCTAAAATAACCGATTACAATTGATCTCCATATCTGTCCAAAAACACTATGTATACCAATACATTTAGGTGATTTTTGTACCACTAGAGACACGAAAATACGTCAGAGTGGATATGAACTTCTACCTCTTTACTGACGGTGGTACAAAACCCACCCGTTTTGCACCACTCTCGTAACATGGTGTTACCCTTTGATTCACTTAATATTGGCATAATATTTGATGAATATCGGGACAGAACAAATGGCAGCAGCAAATACTCCTAGTAATTGATGAAGATATCTTCTTATATTTTCTATAAAACCTGTCCGATTTTCAAATATGGCAGTAAATAAGGATTTGATGAATACCTTTTCCAGGTGATACTGATTAAATAAAGGTTTGAAATACTCTTTTGTGGAAACTGCCTCTTTTATAAACCTTTCCGAGTCCCTATTGCCAAACACATGCATATGTCATTATTGCCAAGTATAGGGAATTAGCGGTACTTATTGCCTTCAGTTTAACCCATTGCATTGTCAAATCACAACTCTTCACTCCACATTTTCACCTTCTCACTCCTCTTAAACCGTCACCTCATCCATTATTTAAGGATGCCCCCCCCCTTTTTCTAACTCCATCATATCTCCAGCTCAAAGCCTCATTCTTTTTATCAATGCTGCCCGAAAAAGTCCATTGCCTGTCAAATCCTAATTCTCTTTGTTTAGGTCCAGAATTATTTCTAAATTCTCTCCTTAAACTTTCCCATTTCTCCCTCTGTAAAACCTCCTTCACTACCTCAATTATGGTTAGTTATTTCTCCGTATTGATGCTGTACGCCACCTTAAGAAATCCCTCGAGAGCAATACCCGGTTCGCGATTGCACTTCTCTGACGAACCGTAACATCCCGGTTCGGCGCTTTGCAATCCACTCTCTTTATTTATTCGTTGGTTTTTACTTCCTTTGAGAGGTAGTATCGGGTATGCTTTTGTGAATTTTACGGCCCGCTGACTATCAAAACGGTGAAGATAAGAGTATTATATCTCCCTCAAGTGTCGATTAGGCGACAATCGGTTATCGAAACTTGAGGGAGATATGATACCCTTATCTGGCCTTACTATCCGTAATTTTGATCAATTGGGACAGTTGTCAAAGGGGATTCAGTCATCTGATGGAGAGGCAAACTATAAAATCTTCTTCTCTATAACTAAATCCTTAGGTTGTTTCAGGATAATGACGTTGTAAGCCACCTTAAAATTCCGTCGAGATACGCTGCTGCGGAAAAGTGAAATAAGCCGAAAATTTCGTATGTTCGTATCTAAAGTGGTACAAAAATCATCCAACTGTATAGGAAAACATAATGTTTTAGGTAATCATAATACTTTAGGACAAATATGGATATTATTTGTAATCGGTTATTTTAGGTAATCATAATATTTTGCTACAACTGAACTGTGATTTGTGGACGAATGCGATTAGTTTACTACTAATAATAATCCGGTCCTATGAGGTCACACATACGAGTGTATGTGAAGAGTTGCGATGTTTATTATAAATATGCTAAGTGAGATAAATTAAATCATACGAGTACGTTTTTTCACGCATCATATATTATAAAGTGAAGAGTGAGACTGAAATGGGGTTTAACTTCGTTTAAGTAATTGGGTGTAAGTAACAAATGGGGTTGAGTAGGAGTGTGAAGTTGAAAGGGTGAAGTTAGTGAAAAGGTTTGATTTGACAATTCAATGGGAGGATTAATAAGTGGATTACCCACTTGTCTTTTCTATGCAGTAATGATGGAATACATGTGGCTTTTGTAAAATGTGGCTTTTCTAAAATGTGGCTTTTCAACGAAAATTGCTTCGTTTATTGTGTTTTACAAATCACTTAGATTCTACTGTACTACGACGACTTATGTAATTGACTAGTCATTAGTTATTAGTAACTTTACTAGTTTGGTAATTCTGAATTTAAAAGGGGAAACAAATTTGGGAGAGGAATGATGAAGAAACTGAGTACATAGGAATGATGAAGAAACTGTATGGCCTCCAACACTTTATTTCACTGCGAAATAGTGAAGTAGCACATGCACTATATCAATGTGAGGATCAATGGGAGGATTAATTAGTCGACATGCATCAAAAGCAGTATAGAGGAAAACCGGGACACGAGAAGAAATAAGATTGAGAAACCAAATGATTTTTTTTTTCAAGAAAATTTCACAAAAGTATTTTTAAGAGCTACTGTCAAAAGATATTTTCATTAGCTATTTAAAAAAGTATTTCAACAATATTCACCAAATATGCCGTCCCAATAATTAGTTATTCACGATATATATCAAGGACGTGACATAAGGGTCAAGCCCTTGACATACTGTGCAGCGGGACACATGTGTTTTCTTCAGTATTTTAGGCCACGTCTTGATTGAGATGAATTGGGGATGAAAAAAGGAAAGCGATCTTTCTTAAGAGGTCCAATTACCACGATTGCATTACCAGCACTACATATACGATTTACAAGTGGGTATGTGTCATGTGTAAAAATATGGGTGTGGTAAAAGGCCGATTCAAAATCATGAAGATTTGGCTTAAAAAGTGATAGTTGAAGACAACGAAGACACATTGACAATGACACACTTTCTGAAACGCAAATAGTTTTGACCAGTGGACAATGACCTAACACTGCCAGAGGTCATGGGAAACAAGCGTAATATTTTCTCTTTCTAACATTGCTACGTTCATTGCCATCAGACCCTTTTTTGAAAAAACCTATTTACTTGTCTTTTCACTTCTCCGTTTTCTTTGTCATTTTTCTCAGTTCTCCGTTTAGGGTTAATCCAAATTGTAAGAAATCTTTTGCTGTAATTCCGATCCTACGACACCGAAACCATGGCGAACAACTGTGAAGTCAGTGAGTTGCAAGAGCAGCTTGAAGTGGCGTACACTGAATTGGCTGAGATTCGTGCCCAGTGGAAGGTCGAGGCAGAAGAATTGGCTACAATTAGAGCGGCACATAACGCAAAGCTGCAAGAATTGAGGGTTCTGACGGCCCAGTTGAAGCGGCTTAGGAATGTTGGTGTTCGAGGAGGTCATGTGAGGGATGAAGGTGGAGTTGGAGGAGGTCCTGGAGAACGGAACGAGGTTGGTGGTGTTGATGCTGAGATGGAAAGCATAATTAATTATAAGAATCACCACAGATGTGCTCTGGTATTGTTTATAACTTGCGTATGTGTGTTTATCTTTGTGTTCGTGGATTAATTATAGGTGTTTGTCTAATTGTTTTCCTGTCCTATTTTCCTTCTGCGTAGCCTCTTCCCAGAAGTTGGAAGTCTTTTGCTTCTGGTTTTTCCGGTCCTGTTCGTGTTCAACGTGGTCCGGGAGGGCCATCGTGGCATGTGGTATTGCTCGGTGCTAATTTTAGTCTCGCTCGTGGTCTGTACATGTATTCTGGTTGGGAGAATTTTGTGGCTGACAATGATGTTGAGCGTGGTGATACTCTCAGTGTCCGGTATGTTGGTCAGGGGGTTTTCCATGTTACTGTTTTAACAGATGTTGATGATGGTGATGCTGGTAACTAAGAAGTCAAATGTGTATTGAAACCTTGTGGTTGTTTATGTCTGTAGTAGCTTTTAATTGTGTTGGTTTATGTCTATTGAAACATTGTTTTGTGTATTGCATAACTCTACAACACTAGTTCTACTATGTATTTATTTCTCTTCTAGAGTAGTCTAGTCACGTGACAGAAGTCATCTATCTCCTCCTTTTACTGTCTCTTACTCTTCCCTTATTCAAAACCTTGATTCTTGTAAGGAGCTTTTGGGAATTCCAGCCTTTTTCGAATTCCTACCTTTATTACACTTAAGCCCGTTTCACTTTCTCTCTCATCCGTCACTTCTCTTCTCCAATTTCTCTGATTTATTTCGTCTCTCTGAAATTTTTGGGAAAAAACACCGTAATTCTGTGGTTCGGCTTCAATGGCGCCCAAAAGAAAGACCAGTTCTTCGAAACCTTCGTCTTCAAAAGCTGCTCGAACCGCTTCTTCCTCTAAGAAGAAGGTTACCGTGATCTCGTCTTCCGAGCCTTCCTCCTCATCGGCGCTCTCCCCGGATTCTTCAGTTCCACGGTCTCCAGTTCACAAATGTCCGACTGAACCCGAGGTAATCTTTTCCCTTCCTTCATCGTGGTTTAGAAATAACCAAACACTGGGGTTGTGGAAAGATGTGTTTCATTCTCGCGGACTCTGTTTTTCCGCAATTATGGAGACTGACCTAATTGATTCTGCTACTCTCAATTGTTTTAAGGTCTTTAGAGAGTCTTCTTTATTTAAAATATCATCTCTTTCTGACATTGCGTACCCGCGTCTTACTCGTCTGTTTTACATAAACATGGTTGTTTCCAAGAGTCGTGGTGGGGAGACTAATCTTAAAACCCTTGTCAAAGGGAAACAAATAATCCTGAATCCGTCTACATTGGCCCTAATTTTTTAGACTACCCCTAATTTATGGATAGACTCTCATCCCCCTCGTCAGGAATGTGTTTCTTAGGCAAGAGAACAATACTTGCTTCCAGACCTTCCACAATCAAGGCAATTAACTCATTCCTCTCTGAAACTTGAACCGAAAATTATCTTTACATATTTTGTTCGATGCATTGTTCCCCGCATAACTTCTAGGGAACTCGTCACAGATCAAACCCTTGAAATAATATTCCTGCTTCTTAATGGCTACGCCCTCGATTTACCTAACATAATCTTGAACCACATGGTTCACTGCTATTCTTCGTCACGCCGCCATACTCCTCTTCCTTACGCCAATCTGCTTCCCAAAATATTTGAGTACTTTGAAATCGATTTAGGGAATGAGGAAGTCGAAAGAAACCGAACCGCTAACATTGGTATGGATTCTTTTAACAAAATCGGGATTTTCTGTCTTCCTGATGGTACATGGAAGCTCCGATCTGAGCTATCCTCTGATGAAATGTCTGCCCTGCCACCGTCTCTGTCCAAAGGGAAAGAGAAAGCCCCTGCTAACCCTCCTTTGTCTTCCTCTCGTCTTGATGCCCTCGAATCTCGTCTTGATGGCCTCGACTCTCGTCTTGATGCCCTGGAATTCTGTCAAGATGAAAATCGTCGTGATATGATGCTTGAAATTCAAGACCAAGCAAAAAATTTGGACCAGACTCATGAACTTTTGGCAATTGTTAATGCCAAGATCAATCAAATGTTCTATCTCAATGCCCTAACCTACACAGCCACTAGTAGCATAATGCCCTTACATGAAGATGCTGCTCAGCAGGCGCGAGATAAGTCTGCCAATGTTCTGTTGAATTGTGTACGTAGTGTGAAGGACAGGCCTATTTTACGACCCCAGCAGACCGAACCTACAATTATTACCGTTGAGGAATATGGGGTTGTCAAAAAATATAGGGAAGCGGAGGAGCAACGGAGGATTGATGAGATGATGAAGGACAAAGTCTTCGCAGAAGCTCATGGGCGCTGGTGTAAAAAGGCAAGGGATGATGTTCGCTTTCAACGATCTAGGAAATGAAGGCCTTGAAGCTGTGTTGTTTAAACAATGTTTCTTTGAACCTTTTTAATATTTGGTCTGTACTAAACAATGATTTTCATTTTTGTTGCTCATTTGTTCTCCGATTGACTGGATGTAATGTCAAAAAAGGGGGATTGTGCAATGGTATTTGTCTTAATATCTTGTAGTTTTGAAGACCAGTATGTGATGCGCTAACGCACTCGTCCGTTAAGTTTATAGTTTATGTGTGTGGTTTCAACACCTTGAGTTTATATCTGTCTGTGGGAATTGCGAATTGAACCTCTCCCTGTTTAAATCCGTTTATTGATCTCAAGACCTTGAGATTATATCTGCGAGAACTGCGAATTTAACTTCTCACTGAAGTAAGAATTGCATTTATAAGGATTGGCTGGTGGACTAAGAAAACCTAATGTCTGCAGATCTTGGAGTTTGGCAGTTGCAATCCATTTCTATTTGTAGAAGATGGTAAAAATCTTACCATTGTATAAATTAAATCAAATTTGGCAAAATTGGAGTCAAATCTAAGGAAAAATCGATGGAGTACGTAGCTTGAGTTATCTTCGGCTTTGTACCACTGAAGCCTAATGGTTCACAGTAACGTACCACCAAAAATTAGTGATACATTTAAATGTACCACTGGTTACTAATGGTACTTATCAAAGTACCAAAATAGATAAAATTACATAAAAAAAAGGAAAACCCCAAAACGCCCTCCTATATACATGCTAAATCAGTAGCTGCTACGCGCCTATATGCACTCATTCTATTATAGTTCGGAAACTAATTAATCAATTTTTTGACATGAATTTAATTCTAGGTCTTGAAATATTATGCAGCGTAACACACCTTTGCTTCCCCTGAGAGGATGCACTCTTATTTAACATGCCCAACTCCAACTCGACATTTAAAAGCTGTTGAAGCCCGAACGTGTATTTGAATAGGTCTTGCGGTTCACTTGGGGTTCAAAAACAACGTCCAACTTTCAACAGAAATATTATCTTTAAATATCCCCCCTCAACAAAGCTAACTATTTAGATATAATTTTCCATACCTCTATTGTTGAAGGTAATAAAGTAATAATAGACCACCGTTAAATACCGATGGAAAAATAGACCACTGTGTTGTATTATTATTTTGCAAAATGCATACCAAAATCTTTCCTCGAGAATTGGAACGATTTTTTCCATAGTTCATGACCGTCTTCATTTAGCTTCCATACTTGGTTCTAACAATTACAGTCGTTCACAAATCACAATTGCATTAGCAACGCTACATATACGATTTTCAAATGCGCGTGTATCATCTTTGAAAATATGCGTGTGGTAAAGGGACATTACAAAATCGTATCTTTCTGAAGCGCAAATACTTTTGACAGTTTGACAGTGACCTTACACTGCCACAGTTCACGGGAAACAAGGTTATTATTTTCACTGATGTGGTACTTCACTATTTCGCAGTGAAATGGTCATACAGTTTCTCCCTTAATCTCCAAAAAAATTTCACAATATTAAATCGAGAATTACCAAAAACAAAAATGTCTATTTTGAAAACAATATTACAAGTGTAGTGTTGGACTATGTTCAGAGAATGCATTTTGCATAAACGCTATTATGTGGAAGTATAATCAATTTCTTTTTCCATTGTTTCTCATCATAAGAGGTGTTGTACCACCCAGCCTGTAGTGGCTCCAATGTTGTCTTAGTGGTTCATTATATGAAAGGCCTTGTAGCACTCAAACCTCAGTGGTACTAAAAGTCCACTAATAATGAACCACCGTTAATAAAGTCGTATGTTTCATTCTTAAGCGAGGACAAAATTAAAAGGGTGACACCATGTTTCGAAAGTGGTACAAAATTAAGGGGATTTTGTACCACTTTTACGTTAGTGGTACAAATTTATACCCACCCTGAACAATTCGTATGTTCGTGTCTAAAGTTGTACAAAAATCACCCAAATGTACAAGTAAACATGATGTTTTAGGTAATCATAATTTTTTAGGACAAATATGGAGATTAAGTGTAATCGGTTATTTTAGGTAATCACAATGTTTTGCTGGACACTAACTGTGATTTGTGAACTAATGCGATTACTTTACTACTAGTAACAATCCGGTCTTATAAGGTCACATATGCTCGTATGTTTCAACCCGTAGGTTTTTAACTTTTTTATTTTTTTTTATTTCTTCCTTTAGAGCCCTAAAGCACTTACAAGATCACCTCTCTTCTACCCGTAATCAACCGATTACACTTTACAAACAATTAGTAAAAGAATTCAAAATAGGAATCAAAAAAATGCCATGGAGGAACAATGATAATATGCGTGACTGTGGCTTCTGTTGTCTGGATTGGTGTTCCGCTAAAAGATCTCATGACACTCATCTAAACTTTTCAGTACATCATGCTGCTCGGTGAGAAGATACAGGTCTGATTCCCGTTGTAACCAATTTTTGGCTTATCGAAACTTGAGGGAGATATAATACTCTTATCTTCACCGTTTTGATTTCCAACGGTCTGTAAAATTCACAAAGGCATACCCCAAATTACCTCTCCTCCTATGTTAACTAACTACCCAAATTCAATTAAAGGAAATAAAGCCATAAAAAGACAAGAAAATATAGAGAATAAAGACGCGCTTGAAATCAATAGGAAGATAAAGGAAGTCAAACTCCGAACGAGCCTCATCACTCCGACGCTTCTCATTCTCCGCACGACAATGCTCGTCTAACAGCCGTGGCAGCTCACCCCGACCGCATAAATTCATCTTTGCGGTTAATTCCGTCTAAGGCTAAATACTGGCGAGAGACCGATAGCGAACAAGTACCGCGAGGGGCTTATTTGAAAAATCTGCAGCGTCAGTGTCGCTCTGAGGGATTTCTTAAGGTGGCGTATAGCGTCAATATGGAGAAAAAACCAACCATAATTGAGGAAGTGAAGAAGGTTTTAGATAGGGAGGAAATGGAAAGTTTGGGGAGAGAAATTTGAAATAATTCAGGAACTAAACAAAGAGAATTAAGATTTAACAGGCAATGTACTTTCTTTTTGGCGGCATTGCTGTAAAGAATGAGGCTTTGAGGTGGAGATGAAGGTGAAATAGGTGGAGACAGAAGAGAGTTGGAAACGGGGGGCTTAAATAATGGATGAAGTGACGGTTTAAGAGGAGTGAGAAGGTAAAAAGGTGGAGTGAAGAGTTGTGATTTGACAATTCAATGGATGACGGCAGTAAGTACATATGCATGTATTTGGAAATAGGGACGCGGGAAACAAGGTCAATATATTTATTGAAAATCAGAAAGGTTTTATGAAAACTGTAAGAAGATATATTCGTCATTTATTCTGTTCCAATATTTTATTTGCTGCCATTTTTCTGTCCCGGTATTCATCAAATATTATGCAAATATCAATAGTAACTTTTTAAATTTTAAGATGTTTTTTGTTCCCTTCTTTTTAATGGAGTTCATACCTTTTTTTCATTTATAATATATGTTCATAGTTGTGATTTCAATTATTGTTAAGATAAGTTACATTGATAGTAATACTTGACTATTAATTGTACTGGATCTTGACTATTACAATTAGTCAAGCGTTGTTGTCAATTAAAATAAAATAGAATTATTTAATTCATAATGCATTGAGGATTAATTTAGGATTAATTAAATCATTTCAGTCAAAATAGATTGAGGAATATTATGAAACTTTAATTGTATTCATATTTGGTTTTAAATTAGGTCAAACATGACACATATTTAAAACACTTTCACAACATAGTACATTGTTATTGTTATTGGGATTTGATTGTATATAAAACGAGATTCTTCTTAAGCATAACATATTAGTCATAATTTCTAAATCTTATAGATTTACAGTCACCTCCCATGTCATATTGTTGTGTTTGGAGATGGATGTAGACTTACATTGGCAAAGTATTTCAATACCTTCACCCTCATGTCACACAGTCTTTCAACATATTAGTCATCCAGGCATGCAACAGAAACTTTTAAAAAAAACCTGAAAAACTTTAAAAACAAACAGATTAATTAAAAAACTTAGAAAAGTACTTTAATGTTTTTATTTAAGTAAGCCAAAAAGACTGAGCAAAAATTAACAGGGACTTTATTAACTCAACCAAAAAAAACAACAACAAAAGTTAACTAGGACTAGGACTTTTTTAATTTAACTCAACTTAGCAAAATTTATACCTTCGATGTGTGAGTTCCTTGGTAAACACTTAAGCCGCCCATGAAATTTGTCTTTTCCCCCTTTTGGCATTATCAAAAGAGCAAAAATAACAGTATGCTATACTCCCACTACGCTACGTAGGGGGTACTAAGCTCAAATATAGCAAGGCAAAAACAAGTTAGGCATTAATCCATCAACAAGCACACATCATCATATGCTAAAACAAGAGCCAAGTTCCGATTCAGGAAATGAAAAAGAACACAGAGAATGTATCAAAATATAGCTTACAAACCGAAAGTCAAAGAAAATATACTAAACCAAAAGAAAAATGTTCAAAATATTAATTCAGAAAAAGTGCAATCAAGGTTTTAAAAGGCTGCTGAGTGAGTTGGATCATGGACAGGATTAGGAGGATCAAGGGAGTCTTCCTCTACTTCCTCAAAAGCTACTTTGTTGATTGTTTCCAGGATCTCCTTGTTGCCTTCAGTGAACTTTCCTTCAGCCTGTGCAAGCTTCTCCTCCACCCCTGCAAAACCTGTGGCCTGAGAATCTTCCAGAGTTTGTAGCTGGCCTTGAAGAGAGGTCATTTGCTTGGCCATGTCCTCCAGCTTGTTGCTGACCATTGTAGTCAGCTTCTCTATCTCTGCTTTCACCTGTTGAAGATAAAAAACAGACACATTTGTTCCAGAGAAAGCAGCAAAGCCTGTAGGCTGTGATGAAGGAAAAGCTGGGGAAGGAGAAGGAGAAGGCTGTTTTGGAGGTGAAACATGAATGGAAGAAGGGCCAGCTTGTGTTGGAGGGGAGTCATGAATAGAAGAAGGCTCAGAAGCAAAAGGGACTTGAGTAGGGGTAAAATCAGGGTCAGAGTGGTCTGAAGAACTAATGTCTTCAATTATCACATGCACGGTAGGTTTGACAATTTTCCTCTTACTCCTCCTGAGTTCCCCCTTAAACCACACAGGAACAAAAGGGAATTCAAGACTCTCAGACTCTGAACTAGGTTCCCCCTCACTCTGAGTCTCCTCTCCTTTCTCAGGTTCTGCCTCCTGAGCTTCCCCCTCAGAAATTTCTTCCTCATCTTTGCGTCCCTCACTGTTCTCTTGACTCTCTTCTTTTTCTGATTTACTTCCCTCCTCTGCTGACTCACTTGTATCTCCCTCTACAACTTGTGTTTTTCCCTTCCCTCTATTTTTCTCCTCCCCACCTGTAGACATGAAAGAAATTGTCCCACTCTCAAGTTTAAGGCCTAGGCGAAGCAAAGATTGTTCTGAAAGAATGTTCTCACGTTTAATATAAGTGGGTGACTCACTTTCAACATCAATCCCAAATGACTTAAACAACACAGTAAGAAGAGACCCATATGGAATAGTCGTTTTATCAGCATAATAGAGCAAATGTTCAATCATCAATTTCGGAAAATTTATTTTTATTTTCCGAGCAAGGCAAAAGATGATAGTTGCATCTAGTAAAGATAATGTGCTTCGTTTTCGCAGACGGGGTACAATACCTCTCCAAGTGAAATAGAACAATAATTTGTGAAGAGGAGATAGTATGTTACGATGTGAGGTCTTGCTTTTCGGGTTTCCACCTATAAATTTGATTATTCTATTCTCATCATAACGCCCAATTTTCACAATTTGTTTATGTTTTAAGTACGAACTATAGCCAGAGGTGGGGACTTGAAACAAACTCCCTAAGTATGCAACATCAAATTGAATGTGAGTATCTTTTACTTTAGCCGTGCATACACCATTGTTGTGTTTGAAAGTATTTTTAAACTCAAACAGAAGCTTAGGGTAAATGGGATATTGAGAACAATTTTGGAACAAATGCACCCATTCTTGATACTCAATTAAGGAGGTGAACTCGGAGAACTTACTTGCCGTACACCAGTCATAATTGATGTGATAGCCGTGGGTGTAGTTCCAAGATGGAAACTTTTGAGAGGTTCGCCTCTTCCTGTCGGCTCCTTTCGTGGTTGTGGCCTTCCTCTTTGGCGGAGCAGATGGGTGAACGACGGCGATTGGAACTGGTTCAGGTGAGCCGTCAGTAGATGGAGGTTTGAATGGAGGTGTTCGTGCATTTGGTGGTTTCGGTGTTGAGTTGAGGTTGGTTTTCATGGTCATGGGGGTGATGTGTACAAGGGAAGGAGGAAATGAACAGTGTGAATAGGAAGGAGAGAGAGTGAGGCCGGTTATTATGAGAGTTTATGGGGAAGTTAATTTGATGTCGTTGGTGAGGGTGGAGTGTGAAAGAATTAGAGTTTAAACGGGGAAGGGTGAGGAAAAGTGACGGTTAATATGGTGAGGTAGTGGGGTAGTTTTAGAGATAGTGGGAGTTTTGAACAATTAACTCTTAATTGATAAATGTTTAATTTTTACACCAAAATCGGCAATCACGGACTTATGAAGTAAACTGAAAGGTTCACTTGAATATCGATCCACATATATTCAATTGGACTTAAATAAGAGTGCATCTTCCTAGGGGGAGCGAAGGTGTGTTATGCCGCATTTGACACTGAACGTTATTATTACAACAGAAATATTAAGCCTACCGATAGGGAAATTTCTGCAAAGCAGATATTTAAAACACAACCAATTCGGTTTTGAAAGTATTAAGTTTAAATGTGAAACTTATCCCTTGAAACCTATATTCTTTAAAGTGAGTATTGGAACAGTATGTTTCGTTAATATTCTTTAAATATGTTTTCAATTATCTTTTCAAAACATATTTTGGAAAGATCTGTAGAATCTATTTCTGGGAAAATGTGTTTTAAAAAAAAGGTGTTTTCGTTTCTCAGACTTATTTCTTCCTCGTTTCCAGGATTTCCTCTCTATTGCAATTCATGCATTACTACTTATTAATCCTCCCATTGAATTGTCAAGTCAAATCAAACCTTTTCGTTTGAACTTGACACACCTCCTCAAAAGTCACCTTCTTGTATTAATTAATCCCAATTTCTTTCTCTCTCTTGACTTTATAATGTATGATAAGTGAAAAATGTATGTTTTCAATTATGTCACTTAGTCTTATTTATAATAAACATCGCAACTATTCACATATACTCGTATGTTTGACCTCATAGGAACGGATTTTTATTAGTATTAAACTAATCGCTTTAGTTTAATACTCACATTTGGTTTCATGTATATCACTTAGTTATGTTTTTAATAAACGTCACAACTAATCGCATTAGTTAACAAATCACATTTGGTTTCTAGCAAAACAGTATGACTCGCCTACAACAACCGATTACAACGGATATCCATATTTGTCCTAACAAATTTTGCTTACCTAAAACATTATGTTTACTTATACAGTTGGGCGATTTTCGAACCCTTTTCAGACACGAACATACAAAATTGTACAGGGTGGTTATAAACGTGTATTACTTTTATCACCGTGGTACAAAACCATCCTATTTTGTACCACTGTCGATAGATGTTGTGACCGTTTTAAATTTTTCCTCGCTTAAGAAAGAAACATACGTCATTATTATCGGTGGTACATTTGTTGCATATTTAGTACCACTAAATTTTGGGTGGTACAATAGATTTTATATAATGAACCACTAAGATGGTATTGGTACCACTAAAGGTTGGGGGGTACAAGACCTCTTATGATGAGAAACAATGGAAAAAGAAATGGATTATACTTTCACATAATAGCATATACGCAAAATGCATTCTCTTAAAATAGTCCAACACTACAGTTGTAATACTATTTCTAAAACAGACAAACAGATAAATATAATACAACCAGAAAGAGCTTAGCCGGGTGAGGGAAAGCTCGGAAATCAGTTGTCGTGAGCACTGAGCAGTACACCGCAACGGCACGTAGCAATAGTAACTCACTGTGAATGCGACGAACGGCTTCCATCAATTTCATTCTGAATGCGTCCAATGCGCTGTTCACGGAGCGTGCGCAAACGGGCCCACAACACCCTCGCTTCTTCCAGCTTTGCCCTATTTACTGCTACAACCTTATATGCTACCATTTTCAACGTCTTTGCCAAACTTCCTGCTCTAACCTTATCTACTGATTCTAGCATTTTCCACTGCTGCGCATCGAGGTCGTTCATCTCTGAGAACAAGTTGTCAAGTTGCCCTTCTAATTCAGTCACTTCCCAGTCACTCATGGTAGCTTCGTCGACAACCCTCGCTTCTTCCAGCTTTGCCATATGTACTGCTCTAACAGACAGGAAAACCAAATCATGGAGTACAAAATTGGGCAGACAGGACAAAATTGAAATGGTAATTCCATGTTAAAAATTGATATTTGGGCAAAAAGGAAAGCACTACAATTCAGATCAATTCCGTTCAATCCTAACTAAGTGGTACAAAAATCCCACACGAAAAATGAGGAAAAAAGGGATAAACAAATTATTCTCATCCCAATAATGGGGATATCAGGAAATAGAACACAAAATCATGAACATAGCAGCCAGAAAGAACGGAAAGATTAGGAAAAACAACTAAACATTGGAGATATAAAAAAAACCATGAAAAGGAAAAATACCACTAAAAAGACGAAGTGGAAAAAAAATAAAAAACATACAGTGTTACAGAGTGGAGAGTGGAGATCCAAAGAAAAACCAGGGAACATAAGAAAAGAGTCCGACACCAGTAAACGGCGAATTAAATTGGGACATACCTTTATTTTTAGGTCCAAGAATAGATGTTAAAAACCATGTTTATGTAAACAGTTTGCTTTGTTGAGGGGGAATATTTAAAGATAGGATGACTATTTATGTTGAAAATAGATGTTTGAAATTTGAACGTTCGTTTGGAACCCAACTGTACGTTCAGGCTTCAACACCTTTACGATGTCGACCCTCAGATATTTGATTGGCGTTGTGCATGTTAAATAAGAGTGTTTTCGCCGCATAGTATTTGAAGACCTTGTCCCTCATGTCACAGTGTTGACGTACAGTATTTGATGAGTATTGGAAAACACACCAGAATTTTTAAGTTTTGAACAATTACCTCTTAATTGATAAATCTTTAAATTTAACACCAAAATCGGCAATCACAGACTTATGAAGTAAACTAAAAGGTTCACTTGAATATCGATCCACATACATTCAATTGGACTTAAATAAGAGTGCATCTTCCTAGGGGGAGCGAAGGTGTCTTACGCCGCATTTGACACTGAACGTTCAAATTACAACAGAAATATTAACCCTATCGATAGGGAAATTTCTGCAAAGCAGATATTTAATCTTGAATTAGTTTAAATATGAAACCTATCTCTTGAAACCTATATTCTGATAGAATTTGTGAAAGACATTTAATCTTCTCAAAAGATATTAAAGCATCAATAAGGTGATGAAATAGTAACAAGTATACTCTATAAGGGGGGGGGGGGGTTGAAGATAGTGTGGCTAATTTCCGCAACTTGTAAATCTCAAGCTCTTGAAATCAGTTTCAAGGAGTAATAAACTGATTTCACTTTTCAGCATCAGGACTTTGCGAATAACTTCCAGGACTTAAAAACAGACTTTGAAACTATGTATAGTATAACAATTGTTGAAAATGCCAAATACTGTTATCCAATGCACAACTTCCCAACAAACACTGCATAATTTAGCGAAGAACACAAAATTGTTTTTGATCTGCATAATTTGAAAGGATGCAGTTAAAAATAGGTTATCAAAAATTCAAAAGCTACTTCAGCTACATAAACCTAAAGGTTTCAAAACGCAAATTATATCTTAGTTACCATCATCACCATCATCAACATCTGTTAACAAAGTAATTTGGAAAACCCCCTGACCAACATAACGGACACTGAGAGTATCACCATGCTGAACATCATTGTCCGCCACAAAATTTTCCCAACCAGAACACATGAACAGACCACGACAGTCACAAAGATCAGCACCGACCAATTCCACACCCCACGATGGCCCATAATGACGAAGTTGAACACGAACAGGAGCCAAAAAACGAGAAACAACAGACTTCCAACGTTTAGGAAGAGGCTAGGCACAAAGAAAACAACACAAGAACTAAATTAGTCACACACATATAATTATTCCACGAATAAAAAGACAAACACACATACGCAGGTTAAAACCAGAACCAGAGCATATCTATGGTGATTCTTATATTTAATTATGCATTCCAAAGGATCACGAACACCACCAACCTCATTCCGTTCTCCAGGACCTCCTCGGACCCCACCTTCATCCCTCTGTTCTACATCACCTCCTCTAACAACTTCATCCCTCTGTTGAACTGCCGCCCCGTCTCCCCCATATCCTCCCGAACGATATAACAGCTTGAAGTGTGAGATCTCAGACCAATAAGGTAAACAAATTTCATAATGAGTATGACTAAATTCCTGTAAATTTTACCTAGGAAACCAGTTCGATTTCCCAATTAAGAAGCAGTCCGACACGTACTGTTCCCTCTTCGCTTCCTACTATACTCACAAATCAGTAGTTTTTTTTTTGTCCACTTATCCCTACATTGCACTCAAGTATTTACCATCAATTACTAACGGAACAAGTATTTGTTTTCTTTAATCAATTTATAAAAAAAAATAAATTTCTTTTTTCCTTTTTTTTCGTGTTATTATTGACTTAATCATTTCATTTCACTTTTTTTGTCGTGAATTTGATTTTTAAATTTTATTTTCTCTACGAGATCGGTATATTATTATAGTAATCGCCTAATCGGTATATTATTATAGTAATTAGAATTGATAATTATAGGTGACACGAAGTTATCAAAATTTATCAATAGTGTAGTAGTTGACAACGTGATTTTAACGTTTAAAATGCTTGATTACATGTGAATTACAGCGTGATGCGTAGATGGTAAATAAATTAACTTATTAACCTATGACAAATCCATTGAAGACACAACATCTGACGAATACATTCATCCAATTACGTTTCTCAAAAATCGGCCCCCAATTGAAAATTTTTCAAGATCCACACATATAATTATTCCACAAATAAAAAGACAGACACACATACGCAAGTTAAAAGGCATACCAGAGCATATCTGTGGTGATTCTTATATTTAATTATGAATTCCAACTTCTCATCAACATCATCAACGTTCCGACGAAGCTCTGCAACGCGCTGGGTTCGCAGCCGTTTCAACTGGTCCAACAACACCTTGGCTTCTTGTAGCTTTGCCGTATGTGCCGCTGTCATGGTATCCAATTCTTCTGCCTTGATCTGCCACACGGTGCGAATTTCAGCCAATTCACTGAACACCAATTCAAGCTGCGCAAGCATTGCACTGACTTCACTGTTGTTCTCCATGGTTTCGAGGTTCGTAGGATAGGAATAAGGGGAAAAGTTTTCTAACAATTAACTAGAAGGTGCTGATTAAAAAAGGACAATGAAGACGAAGGAACTTAACAGACTAGTAAAGGGATTTTTTAAGAGGAAGGTATGATGAGAATTGATAATTCTGTAAAACACATTAAACGAAGCAATGTTTTTGAAAAGCCACGTTTATGAATAGCCACCTGTAATACATCATTAATGCATAGAAAAGACAACTGGGTAATAAGTAAGCAAATGCAGAGATTTAAAAAAAAAAAAAACTTTTCGTTTCTGTAACTTGTTTCTCCCTCGTTTCCCGGTTTTCCTCTATGTTTTAGTTCATGCATATGTACTTATTAATCCTCCCATTGAATTGTCAAATCACACCTTTTCACTTCACCCTTTCAACTTCGAACCCCTTATCAATTATTAACCTTGTTTCCCGTGAACTCTGGCAGTGTAAGGTCATTGTCAAACTGTCAAAAGTAAAGATACGAATTTGTAATGTCCCTTTACCACACCCATACTTTCAAAGATGACACACACGCATTTGAAAATCGTATACGTAGCGTTGGTAATGCAAGCTTGATTTGTGAACGACTATAATTGTTGGAAATTAAACACGTACTTTAAGACGATTGTTTTAGTTTAGAACCTGAATCATTTCATACTCGTATCTCTTTCTCGCGCCCGACCGGGAGTTTCTTCCTAATATCAAGGTTAAATAGAATAGTACCTTTTGTGATTTGTAACAACGATAAAACATAATCATGTGAGATCTTTTTTAAATCCTCTTAATGTATATTTTATTAATATCTACTTATTAAAATTTTACAATATTGATAAAGGGAGATAAAACTCGTGAAAATTGTCATTGGCAAACGTGATTAAAAAAAACTTGTCATCTATTAAGGAACGGAGGAAGTATGTAATAAGGAAATTAACACATTTTAACATAAGATTACTTTAATGTCATTAAATGTTGACTTTGTACGACTAATACACAAGGGGAACAAACATTTCTGGACCTGCCATCAACACTCCCATCACCAACCTAATTAATAGCCTACCTAAGAGCCTAATAAACCAACCAATGTAACGAGTACTTCCTCCGTTCCCAAAAGTTTGACCCTTTTGGCCTAATTTTAGTCCCAAAATGTTCATCCCATTTGCAATTTAATACCCTCTAATTTGCAATAATATCTGTGCAAAATTAGCTTCCCCATGCAAATTTTGCTTTTTCTATATATTTTTATTACTTTCTCTCTCTACTTTTTTACAATTCCAATGTAAATTTCCCTTTTCAACGTACTTTTCTTAGCTTCCTCATACACTCTTATACTTCCGTCTAAGGCTAAATACTGGCGAGAGACCGATAGCGAACAAGTACCGCGAGGGGCTTATTTGAAAAATCTGCAGCGTCAGTATCTCCCTACGGATTTCTCACGGTGGCGTAGAGCGTCTTTATGGAGAAAAAACCAACCATATAATTGAGGAAGTTAGGAGGTTTTAGAGAGGGAGAAATTGGAAAGTTTGGGAGAGCAAATTGAAATAATTTAGGAACTAAACAAAGAGAATTAAGATTTAACAGGCAATGTACTTTCTTCTGGGCGCCATTGCTGTAAAGAATGAGGCTTTGAGGTGGAGATGAAGGTGAAATGGGTTGAGACAAGAGAGAGTTGGAAACGGGAGGCTTAAATAATGGATGAAGTGACGGGTTAAGAGGAGTGAGAAGGTAAAAAGGTGGATTGAAAGTCGTGATTTGACAATTCAATGTGTGAAGGCAATAAGTACATATGCATGTATTTGGCAATAGGGACGCAGGAAACAAGGTTAATAAATACCTTGAAAATCGGAAAGGTTTTATAAAAAATATGAGTTATTTCCAAAATAATTTTTCATAACCTTATTTAATAAATATACAAAGATATATTCATCAAATATTCTGTTCCTATTTATTTTTCATTCACTGCCATTTCTCTGTTTCAATATTCATCAAATTTTCAGTTTTAGCCTTCTCAATTATTTATTGTCCCCTTCTTTTTTATGGAGTTCATACCTTATTTTGACTATTGTTAGATTTCAATTATTGTTAATATAAGTTACGATGAAAATAATACTTGACTTTTAATTGTAATTGATTTTGACTATATCAATTAGTCAAGCGTTGTTGTCAATTAAAATAAAATAGATTTGTTTAATTCAGAATGTATTGAGGATTAATTTAGGATTCAACTATATTTAATTAGTCAAAGTAGATTGAGGAATTTTACGGGAGGCTTTAATTGTATTCATACTTGGTTTTAAATTTTTCAGAAACATGTGTACACGTAATTAAAACACTTTGACCACATAGTACATGGTTATTGTTATTGGGGTTTGATTGTATATAAAAACAGAGAACTTCTTAACCATGACATATTCATCGTAATTTTTAAAACGCAGAGATGTATAGTAACCTGCCATGTCATATTGTTACTGTTGGAGATGCCTGTAGACATGCGTTGGTAGGTTATTTGGTTTTTTTTTTATATATTACGTATGATTTGTTGTTTTTTTTTCCTGTTTGTAAATAACTCTGTGAATATTCCAGGTACTTCCAAACGAATGGACTTCCTTGTTGACTGAAGTTTGTAGTCCTGTGGAAGTTCTTCGAGGCCGTAATAGTCGTATATGGCCTATGCAGCTAGTGAAGGTTATTGAAGATAGCAAAAGTAATATGTGTCTTGATATTGGGTGGGAAAGTTTTGTTAATGAAAATTACTTGGTTGATGGTGAGATATTGTTTGTTTATTATGCTGGTAATAGAACATTTTATGTCAGGGTCTTTTCTCCGGCTATGGTTGAAAGACTTGCCAGTATTTAACCTATTAAAAAAGATGAGGATATGTAAATTTATGTAATTTTATATTTCGACTTTATGGATAAAACATTACTAGAGGTAATTTTAAATTTAAATATATATTTGACACTGTTGAAAGATTTTGGTATGCATTTTCAAAATAATAATACAACAAAGTGGTCTATTTTTTCTATGCCTCCATCGGTATTTAACAGTGGTCTATTATTAGCTTCAAAAATAGAGGTATGAAAAAGCTTCAAAAATAAAGGTATGAAAATCTATATCTAAATAGTTGGCTTTGTTGAGGGGGGATATTTAAAGATAATATTTCTGTTGAAAACTGGACGTTGTTTTTGAACCCCAAGTAAACCGCAAGACCTAATCAAATACACGTTCAGGCTTCAACAACTTTTGAATGTCGAATTGGAGTCGGGCATGTTAAATAAGAGTGCATATTCTCAGGGGAAGCAAAGGTGTGTTACGCTGCATAGTATTTGAAGACCTGGAATTACATTCATGTCCAAAAATTGATTTCTTAGTTTCTGAACTATATCAGAACGAGTGCATATAGGCGCGTAGCAGCTACTGATTTAGCATGCATAAAGGAGGGAGTTTTGGGGTTTTCAATTCTGTTTTGATCTAATTTATCTTTAGTGGTATATTGTTATGTACCATATTTAACAGTGGTATATGGTTTTGTACCGTTAGAATAAAGTGGTATACTTTGGTGAAACATTAGGCTTGATTGGTATACTTTTCAGTACTACTGACAGTTTATACTGTACATTAGGCTTAAGTGGTATACTTTTTTGGTAATGGTTATAACTTATTAAATTTTTTATTTATTATAGTTAATTACTTATGACTGCCGAATAGTGAAATAGTACAACAATGGCTTCTATTATGCGCATTTCCCACTGACATTTGGCACGGTGATGTAACTGTGTAAAATATTTGTGCTCTCGTGAGATTTTGCTTCTGTTTCTGAGGAAGTATGTCCTTGTCATTGTATTGTATTTTCGTTGCTTCTGCTTCTCCTTGTTCCACACTTATTGTATTGTGATGTATTATCACACACCCATTTGAAAATCGTATCTGCAGTGTTGGAAATGCAATTGTGACATTGTGGATTAGGGAC
Organism: Chenopodium berlandieri; assembly: GCA_034703905.1. Lineage (NCBI taxonomy): Eukaryota > Viridiplantae > Streptophyta > Magnoliopsida > Caryophyllales > Amaranthaceae > Chenopodium > Chenopodium berlandieri. Next base: position 14,364,342 of record CM068293.1, read on the forward strand.
GGCTAGTATTCAGGGAACTTGACGATGACGACTGAGACAAAACTGAAGATAACTCAACCTACGTACTTCATCGATTTTTTCTTACATTGACTTCAATTTTGCCAAATTTGATTTAATTTATACAATGGTAAGATTTTTTCCATCTTCAGCCAATAGAAATGGATTGCAACTGCCAAACTCCAAGATCTACAGACATTAGGTTTTCTAACTCCAACAGCCAGTCCTGGAAGAAGGCCTTATTTTGAATGCAATTCTTACTTCAGTGAGAGGTTAAATTCGCAGATATAATCTCAAGGTCTTGAGATCAATAAACGGATTTGACCAGTGAGGATATAATCATCTCAAAGTCTTGAGATCAATAAACGGATCTTAACAGTGAGAGGTTCAATTCGCAATTTCCACAAATAGATATAATCTCAAGGTTTTGAAACCACACACATAAACTACAAACTTAAATTACTAGTGCGTTAGCACATCACAAACTGGTCTTCCCCGTTTTTGAAATTACATCCAGTCAATCAGAAAACAAATGTGCAACAAAAATCAAAAACATTGTTCAGAACAGACCAAATATTAAAAAGGTTCAAATATAAATTGTTTAAACAACACAGCTTCAAGGCCTTCATTTCCTGGATCGTTGAAAGCGAACATCATCCCTTGCCTTTTTACACCAGCGCCCGTGAGCTTCTGCGAAGACTTTGTCCTTCCTCATCTCATCAATCCTCCGTTGCTCCTCCGCGTCCCTGTATTTCTTGACCAACCCATATTCCTCAACGGTAATAACTGTAGGTTCGGTCTGCTGGGGTCGTAAAATAGGCATGTCCTTCACACTACGTACACAATTCAACAGAACATTGGCAGACTTATCTCGCGCCTGCTGAGCAGCATCTTCATGTAAGGGCATTATGCTACCAGTGGCTGTGTAGGTTAGGGCATTGAGATAGAACATTTGATTGATCTTGGCATTAACAATTGCCAAAAGTTCATGAGTCTGGTCCAACTTCTTTGCTTGGTCTTGAATTTCAAGCATCATATCACGACGATTTTCATCTTGACAGAATTCCAGGGCATCAAGACGAGAGTCGAGGCCATCAAGACGAGATTCGAGGGCATCAAGACGAGAGGAAGACAAAGGAGGGTTAGCAGGGGCTTTCTCTTTCCCTTTGGACAGAGACGGTGGCAGGGCAGCCATTTCATCAGATGATAGCTCAGATCGGAGCTTCCATGTCCCATCAGGAAGACAGAAAATCCCGATGTTATTAAAAGATTCCATACCAATGACAGGGGTTCGGTTTCTTTCGACTTCCTCATTCCCTAAATCGATTTCAAAGAACTCAAATATTTTGGGAAGCAGATTGGCGTAAGGAAGAGGAGTATGGCGGCGTTTTGAAGAATAACAGTGAACCATGTGGTTCAAGATTATGTTAGGTAAATCGAGGGCGTAACCATTTAGAAGCAGGAATATTATTTCAAGGGTTTGATCTGTGACGAGTTCCCTGGAAGTTATGCGGGGAACAATGCATCGAACAAGATATGTGAAGATAATTTTCGGTTCAAGTTTCAGAGAGGAATGAGTTAATTGCCTTGATTGTGGAAGGTCTGGAAGCAAATATTGTTCTCTTGCCTTAGAAACACACTCCTGACGAGGGGGATGAGAGTTTGTCCATAAATCAGGGGAAGTCTGTAAAATTTGGGCCAACGTAGACGGATTCAGGATTATTTGTTTCCCTTTGACAAGGGTATTAAGATTAGTCTCCCCACCACGACTCTTGGAAACAACCATGTTTATGTAAAAAAGACGAGTAAGACGCGGGTATGCAATGTCACAGAGAGATGACATTTTAAATAAAGAAGACTCTCTAAAGACCTTAAAACAATTCAGAGTAGCAGAATCAATTAGGTCAGTATTCATAATTGCAGAAAAACAGAGTCCGCGAGAATGATACCCATCTTTCCACTGACCCAGTGTTTGGTTATTTCTAAACCACGTTGAAGGAAGGGAAGAAATTACCTCGGGTTCAGTCGGACATTTGTGAACTGGAGACAGTGGAACTGAAGAATTTGAGGAGGACGCCGATGCGGAGGAATGCTCGGAAGAAGAGATCACGGTAACCTTCTTCTTAGAGGAAGAAGCGGCACGAGCAGCTTTTGAAGACGAAGGTTTCTGAGAACTGGTCTTTCTTTTGGTCGCCATTGAAGCCGAACCACAGAATTACGGTGTTTTTTCCCAAAAAGTTCAGAGACGAAAAAAAACAGAGAAATTGGAGACGAAAAGTGACGGATGAGAGAGAAAGTGAAACGGCCTTAAGTGTAATAAATGTAGGAATTCGAAAAAAGCCGGAATTCCCAAAAGCTCCTTACAAGAATCAAGGTCTTAAATAAGGGAAGATTAAGAGACAGTAAAAGGAGGAGATAGATGACTTCTATCACGTGACTAGACTACTCAAGACTAGTGTTGTCAAGAAGAGAAATAAATACATTTTGAAAATCAAGGACTCTGAATTCCTTTTTGAAAAACATGAACATTCGAAATAATAAATCAACGTTCCTCTTTTTATTTAAACTACCCCACCCACTCATTTGAAGATTTATTGTTGTTCTTATCAAATTTCCCTTTACCCTTTTTTGATTTCTACTTGCCAATGTCTTCTTCTGGCATGGGTTCTTCAACCAACAGGAGTGGAAGTGGTCTGTGGTTCAAATCAGTAAACTGTAACTGTGACCCCTCAAGAGCTGCTGATATATTATTCTCAAGCTCTGTTTCAAACCCAGGAAGGCCCTACTACAAGTGCAGATTCTGTGAACTTTTCATGTGGGTTCAGGAGGAGCAGTTTGTGTGTGACACAGCTGGTAGGGTGGGTAACATCCCTGAAGCTACAAGTGTTAAGCTTCTGAGGCGAGAATTCAATGAGTTTATGCAGAAAACAGATGAATTTGCTAACTTTGTTCATTTTGTTGTTAAAATTGGAGTTGTTTTGTATTTGGTGTTATTATTGGTAGCTTTGAAATGATGTGGTGTAGCTGTAATCTGCTATTTCATACGAATAAAGCTTAAGTATATGTTCTGTTTTTGGTAATGTAGCTGCTGAAATTAATTTTTTTTAAGTATAACTAGTGTTGTATTGTTACTCAATACACAAAACTGTCAAACAGAAACTGCAAATTTAAGCTTGGAAGACCAATTGCATTGCCATTACCTAAATTCGAAATGCACCAATTAAAACTAGAATAGCACAAAGTACTGACCAAAAAAATGTTTGAATAGACATAAACCAACACAATTAAAAGCCACTACAGACATAGATAAAGACAAGGTTTCAATACACATTTGACTTCTTAGATACCAGCATCACCATCATCAACATCTGTTAACACAGTAATATGGAAAACCCCCTGACCAACATACCGGACACTGAGAGTATCACCATCCTCGACATCATGGTCAGCCACAAAGTTCTCCCAACCAGAATACATGAACAGACCACGAGCGTGACTAAGATTAGCACCGAGCAACTCCACATGCCACGATGGTCCTCCCGGACCACGCTGAACACGAGCAGGACCGGAAAAACCAGAAGCAAAAGACTTCCAACGTCTAGGAAGAGGCTACGCACAAGGAAAACAGGACAGGAAAACAAGACAAGAACAAAATTAGGCGCACACCTATAATTAATCCACGAATACAAAGACAAACACAAATACGCAAGTTAAAAACATTACCAGAGCATATTTGTGGTGGTCCTTATAAGTAATTATTCATTCCATCTCATCATCAACACCACCAACCTCGTTCCGTTCTCCTGGACCTCCTCCAACACCAGCTTCATCCCTCACATGACCTCCTCGAACACCAACATTGATAAGCCGCTTCAACTGGGCCGTCAAAACCCTCAATTCTTGTAGCTTTGCGTTATGTGCCGCTCTAATTGCAGCCAATTCTTCTGCCTCGACCTTCCACCGGGCACGAATTTCAGCCAATTCAGTGTACACCACTTCAAGCCGCTCTTGCAACTCACTGAGTTCACTGTTGTTCGACATGGTTTCGGTGTCGTAGGATTGGAATTACAGCAACAGATTTCTTACAATTTGGAGTAACCCTAAACGGAGAACTGAGAAAACTGACAGAGACAACGGAGAAGTGGAAAGACAAGTAAAGGGTTTTTTAAAAAAAAATAAAGGGTCTGATGGCAATGAACGAAGCAATGTTAGACAGAGGAAATATTACGCTTGTTTCCACTGGAGTCTGGCAGTGTTAGGTCATTGTCAACTGGTCAAAACTATTTGCGTTTCAGAAAGTGCGTCATTGTCAATGTGTCTTCATTGTCTTCAAGTGTGATTTTAGCCAAATATTCATGATTTCGAATCGGCCTTTTACCACACCCATAGTTTCATACATGACATACACCCACTTGTAAATCGTGTCTGTAGCGTTGATAATGCAACCGTGGTAAGTGAACCACTTAAGAAAGATCGCTTTTAATTTTTCAGAGACCCAATTCATCTCACTTTAAATATTCTACAGAGTAATTTCCAAATGTAGTATGTCAAGGATAGTTTTTGTGTCAATTGTTCTACTTTAAATATGTTCAAAGGTTGTTTTTAAAGCCTCCAAGTTAATCCCAAAGCCTTGATACAAGCTATATATAGTCTGTGCATAAGCAACAGTATCTGACGCCAAATTAGTCTACAGCACTATTAAACTATACTACACTGTTAACGAGGTTACGTAGTTATGCTTTAATTGTAGACCCTATTATCATACTCCTTAAGGCTTTTATACTTAAAGTGGCTTTTGGGTAAAAAATAAAGACAAAGTAAACGTACGTAGTATTCAGGTGAAAAATCATGTAAAGGTATTAGACAAAAGTTGATTCGCTCATAGTTGAACTAAGCACCGTTAGTTACTTTCCCATGTTGTCCTCTAACGTGGTTAGATTAATCTAATGTTCTAGATCATAATATAATTTTATTTTTTTCCCATTGCGATCGTGTGGTGCATTTTCTTTTTATTACAGGATCCATATTCTTAGGAAATTTATTTGTTACACATTCATCGTACTAACGTTAGGCAATGAAGTAATAATTATTTGTCATTTGATATTTTCGTTAAAAAATAATTGTAAGAGTGGCACAACCGTAATACAAGCTATATATGAATAGTTGCATACATATGAGTAGTGCTGTCACCTACGTTGTATATGATTCGCGACTACATGAATTGAAATCAATTCATAGGGACAGTTTCAGTTTAGTTTAAATAATTATCGGTTCAGTTTGGTTCGGTTTCTGTTTAATCTGAACGGTTATATTAATTTTCGGGTTATAACTGATCCGGCTAATAAACAGTTAGTGGGTCAAACTATTCAACAATTTAACTTAGTTTGAGGGTGTTTCTCCATGAAAATTGTTATTCTGATTGAGTATTGGTTTCAACGAACTTACGGTTCGGGTACCTTTCCAATTTCAACATAAGGTTTCGGGCTACGATCGAATAACAACGTTTACATATTACCTTACATTTTACGTAGTATCGTACAAAAATAAATAACGACTTTTAATTAACTTTGTACATTTTATGATCCGACTGTAAATAGTTGATAGTGCCATTTAGAGTGTATATAAACCTCATAAAGTTGAGAGTGCCATTTATATATAAACCCAAATTTATAACCCCGAATATATGTAGAAGGTGACGTCTTGCACTACCAACAGTGCAGACACGGTTTACGGAAGGGCGTATCAGATATTTGAGATTATGAGTGTGGTAAAAGCCTAAAAGGGCATCCACGGTAATGGTCATAATTTTTTTAAAAATGGCAATGCAATGACAACTTCTATCTTGTTGAAAATGACTTAAATTATAGTGGATCAGATAGTGTTGACAATGACAATACAAAGACACATTGTCGGAAATATTAAAAAACGAAGTCATTCGTCTGCCAAAACAATTTCCTCTGCCAAGTTATTTCCTCTGACAATGATAATCATGGCACTTCAGTGAGTAGAGTACCGTCATTAAATTACCATCGTGTGTAAGATACGGAGTATGTATTCTCATTAAATTTATTAAACAAATAAATGATCAAGGTTCATCAACTTAATTACATCTTAATCACATTTTAATGTGTGCAATTGCTTACGTACGGTGTCAGGGATTAAATAGTTGTAATAAATCACCGAATAAAGTACAAACACTAGGAAACATAAGTTTCCCCCGTAAGGAGAAACAAATAATTCACTCCCTCCCCCCTCCACTTATTTCTTTAGCATAGACAAAATTGAATGGGTGACACTGTGTTTCATGAGTACTACAAAATGGGGGCGTTTTATATCACCGTGACAAAAGTGGTACAATTTTATATCCACCCTGACTGTATAGGTAAACATGAAGTTTTTAAGTAAACATAATGTTTTAGGTAAATCACCGAAAAGTATAGGTAAACATAATGTTTTAGGTAATCATAATTTTTTATGACAAATATGGAGATTAATTGTAATCGGTTGATTTAGCAAATCATAATGTTTTGGTAGAAACCACTTGTGATTTGTGAGCTAATGAACTTAGTTTAATACTAACAATGCTCCGGTCCTATGAGGTCACACATACGAGTATATGTGAAGAGTTGTGATGTTTACTGTAAATTTGAAGTGACATAAATGAAATTATACAGTGAAGATAGAGAAAGAAATTCGGTTTAAGTAATAAAAGAAATTATACAGTGAAGGTGACGGTTGTGAGTGAAAAGGTTTGATTTGACCAATCAATGGGTTGAGTAATAACTACAAAAGCATGCATAGCAATAAAGAGGAAAACCGCGAAACGAGGCAGGATTAACTTTGTGTTTTGCAGTATTATCAGTTCTCATCAGACCCTTTTTACAAAAAAAAACCCTTGTCTTTTCAGTTATTTGATTTCTCTGTATTTTTTTCTAAAGCACCTTCAAATTGGTAGACATCTTTTCCAGTTATTCATCGAAGGCATGGAAAACAACAGGGAAGAACGTGACTTGGAAGCGCAGCTTGCAGTGGTGTACGCTGAATTGGATGAAATTTCGGCCCGGTGGGATACAGTTTCAGAGCATATGCGGCGAAGGTACAAGAATTGGAGGTATTGATGGCCCAGTTGCACCAGCTTCGACGCCAACGCTTTGCACGGGTTTGCCGGGAAATTGAAGAATTCCTTACAAATTTTTCGGAGGATCTTTCGGGAGGACATGGCGGAGACGGGGCACCGCTTCAAGAGAGGGATGAAGTTGTGAATGGAGGAGGCCCTGGAGAACGGATTGAGGTTGGTGGTGCTCATGATCCTTTGGAATGCATAATTAAATTTAAGAATCACCATAGATTTGCCCTGGTATTGCGCTTACCTTGTGTATGTGTGTTTGTCTCTTTATTCGTGGAATAATTTTAGCATTGTGACTAATTTAGTTCTTGTGCTGTTTTCCTTGTGCGTAGCCTCTTCCTAGACGTTGGAAGTCTTTTGCTTCTGGTTTTTGGGGCCCTGTTCGTGTTCGACGTGGCCCGGGAGGTCCATCGTGGAGTGTGGAATTGCTCGGTGCCGGTCTTTGTGACTGTCCTGGTCTGTTCTTTTATTCTGGTTGGGAGACCTTTGTGGCGGACAATGATGTTGAGCATGGTGACACTCTTAGTGTCCGTTATGTTGGTCAGGGTGTTTTCCAAACTACTGTGTTAACAGAAGTTGATGGTGGTGATGTTGGTAACTAAGATATCATTTTTGTTTTGAAACCTTGTGCTGGTTTATGTCTCAAGTAGCTTTTGGATTTTTGATAACCTAGTTTTAACTGCATCGTTTTGAATTACGCTTATCAGAAACAATTTTGTATTCTGCGCTTAATTATGCAGTGTTTGTTGGGCACTTGTGTATTGGATAACAGTATTTGTGATTTTCAACAAGTGTTAAATAGTTTCAAAGTTTGTTTTTAAGCCCGGAAGGAGGTTATTCGCAAAGCCCTGATGCTGAATAGTGAAATCAGTTTCATTCCTCCTTGAAACTGATTTCAAGAGCTTGAGATTTACAAGTTGCGAAAATTAGCCACACTCTTTACAACCCCCCCTTATAGAGTGTACTTGTTACAAATTACAATGTTACTTTTTCATCAAATAATTAGTAGTCAGGCCTAAAATTCTTAGGAAAACACAATTAGCTTTGGAAAATAATTAATTACACAAAGATCACTTTAGAAAGACCAATTTACAAAATTAGAGCAATTATTTTAACTTATTAACTGAATTTTATCATCCATATTATCTCTACTACTTATCAATTAGCTGATATTAGTACTTAGCCTTTAAGTGAAGAACAATTCAATTTTATTCGACTGGAGTTGAGGATGCTAAAGGTACACTATACTTATCGTATAATTTATTAGTTGTGTCCCGCTGCACAGTATGTCAAGTACTTGACCCTTATGTCACGTCATTGATATATATCATGAATAAATAAATATTGGAACGGCCGATTGGTGAATATTGTTGAAATACGTTTTAAAATAGCTATTGAAAATATCTTTTGACAATAGCTCTTCAAATACTTTGTTGCAATTTTCTATGGGAATTTTTTTTTTTTTTTTTTTGTTTCTCAATCTTATTTTTCCTCGTTTCCCGGTTCACCTATTTACTGCTTTTGATGGATGTCTAATAATTACTCTTCCCACTGAATTGTCAAATCAGACCTGTGAATAGGGGGTTTAATGCATGTGCTACTTCACTACTATGTACTCAGTTTGAGGCCATACAGTTTCTTCGTCATTCCTATGTACTCAGTTTCTTCATCATTCCTCTCCCAAATTTGTTTCCCCTTTTAAATTCGGAATTACCAAAAACAAAAATGTCTGAACATAATAATCAAGCATTGTCACCTTCAATTGTTAATCCCTCATTCTCATACACTCATCAATTTCCATACGTCTCCTCTAACCCTTCTGCCTCTCTTCCTATGTATGGTTATTCTCCGACAGGTGGAGCACCACCTGTTTATTCGGACCCGGGTGCTGCATCAGCAAACTGGATTGTCAGACATCTGCCCCTTTTACTCCTTATTCTGTGGTATGCTTTCATTTTATATGAAAACCGGATACATTTGTTTGTTTTGTTTTTAATTGATTTTATGGTTTATGATTGAATTTCATCTGTTTTTGATAACGTTTAGATTTACTGCTTCATACCATGTGTACTTAACTACGGGTAGTTGCACAGCGTAAATAAAATATCTTCACCCCTTTCTCCTATTAGTTAATCCATTTTTCTGAATTGTACTGTAATTTTATCAACATTTACTTCTTTTTATTTAAAAACATACGCAAAACTATGCTACAAATTTATGGTAATATGCAATTCGATTATCATTAATGTTTGTGAGTAACGAAGTAGTGTCTTTTGTTTGTTTCTGATTTTTTTTCCCCAATATTCCGGAAATTCTCCTGATAATCGAATTGTACAGCACAACCTTTCAGAGACAAGTAAAATCGGTGAACCTTGGTGTGATGTTTGTAAAATCAGCTGCACAAGCAATGATTGTCTTAAAATGCATTTAGGGAGAAAGAAACACCAGAAGAGCTTACGAAAGCTACAAAACCCTATTCCCTTATCTACTCCTACCATAGCTGCTGCTAAAACACCAGTTCCAGTGAGTAACAATGCACAACATAACCTTTCAAAAAAACGAAAAATCGAAGAACCATGGTGTGATGTTTGCAAGATCGGGTGCACAAGCAATGATTGTCTTAAGAAGCATGTACTGGGAAAGAAACACCAAAAGAACTGTCGAAAGCGGTACAACCCCATTAATTAGTACATTCCCCACTATTGCTGATCTCAGTGCTATCCCTCACCCCACTTATCTCTTTCTGGTTGTATTATACCTATCTAGTTGTCTGTTTGAAAAACAATATTAGAAGTGTAGTAGTATATGGTACATTGGTTGGACTATGTTCAGAGAACGCATTTTGCATCCGAGCTATTCTGTGGACATTAGGATGTAATAGTTATTAAGGGCTTTGGTCAAGAATTATTGCATGCTTCTTGCTGTGTTTATAATGTTTGTTTAAGGTGAGGACCGGATTGTTATTAGCAGTAATCTAATCGCATTAGTTCACAAATCATGTAAATTCGTTTTAAAATATCTCTGGAAATTATATTTTGAAAATAACCGATTAAATTTATATTTTGAAAACATGTACACATTATGATTACCAAAAACTTCATGTATACCTATACATTTGGTTGATTTTTGTACCACTATTGACACGGTGGTACAAAAGCCTCATATATTGTACCACTCTCGAAACATGGTGTTACCCGTTTCAATTTCGCCCTTGTTTGTGAAAGTAGTGGAGGGGGGAGGGACTGACTTTGTTTTTCCTGCTTGCCCAAGTTTGAATCTATGTTGTCCTGGTATTTGTACGTTGGAAATTTATTTGGGTGTTTTTTGCTCCACGTTAGACATGAACATTCGAAATTGTTTAGGGTGGTAAAAGAGATGGATATTTTTTGTTTGGACATGTTGCATTTGTGTAGCTTATGGTCATGAAACGTACCATTGGAAACTTAGTTTCATGTATTCATAAATGAGGTGGTTACAGTGTATGTTTTCATCATCTACCGGGAGAGAGAGTAGATGTATTCAATTCAACAGTGGATCTGTTTATATGGCGCTACCATTACTGATTATATGGCACCACCATTACTCATTGTGAGAAACGTTTTTGTTTCTCACATTGGCAGTTTCGTAAATAAAATGTACCACTTTAGCGATGGTGGTACATTTTATTTACGAAAATGATGAATAAATTGTCCCACTGTAGTCACTGCGTTACAGTTTATTTACAAAACTGCCACTGTGAGAAGCCAAAACGTTTCTCAGGTTACGTAACACAGATTTACTAGTTTATATGTCCTGAGCATTTGCACATTATATATAGTAATAGGTTCGTTTCATCAATACAACTACATGGTGAACTGCACTCTGTTTGCGTGTGTTGTTCCGAACTGTGAAACATATCATTATGTGTAACCAAAACACAAAGTTAACAAATCATAATCTACGACTTTGAAAAAGATATGTCATTAATACAGATCACAATCATTACACAGGACCGGTGAGTAGACCACGTAGTATTTCATAAAATACGCTTAATTCCCTAATGCATTTACATGTCATACAAGATATTGTACTTTCCGCATCCTCGTCGTCAAGAGGATCCCATGGGTTTAAGTTCTTCTCGTGCTGTAGTTTTTGCTTGCAAAATAATTTCGGCTGGGGCTTATTATGTACAATCATATGATTGTGCATCCAATTTGACCTCGCCATCTGACGTAACTTCCTTCTGCACTGGACTATCCCTGCAGATCCGATGGTGTTGATAGTGTTCTCCAAAAGCTTAACACCCCTTTCTTCTTCTCCGGTGTATATGTATATGAGGCTTACTACATATGCTGCCATTGAATTTTGCAACTCAATTGCTCTTTCCAACATCTTCAAGCCTTCGTCTTGCACCAGGGTGTTGAAGTATTGTCGCTACGGTAAAGAGAAATGCGAAAAAAGTGACTAGAAGTCTACCACAGAAAATCTGACGTATAAAATTCCCAATAAATAACAAAGAAGACTTACAAATCCAAAGTCAAGCATTGCTTCATGATGTTCATTCTCCACGCACGTCATGAAGAACTTCTTCGCCGCTTCCGGGTGTGGCCCTGACATTCGTGTTTTAATCCAGCGGAGGTTAATTTGTTGAAGGACCACTTTGTCTTCGGCTATCCGCCGCAGTGTTTTACAACTATTATCAAGTTATACGGCAGAAATCAGATTATTACATTCTCGGTGTATGTGATGCGAAACAGAGTGCATCTTGCAAGCATAAGCGTACCTTAATTTGCATCGAAATAGATCAGCAGGAGATGACTTAGCAACGACACTTAAAATGTCCGCCAACACTTCTGACGGCAGGATGTCAACCATAGAAGTTTTGAATTTCCGGCCTTCCGCTACTACATCCATTTTTAAATTTTTAAGAGAGGGAGATCGCATTGTCCGAATAGAAGAAAGTTAAATTTTTGGACACATAAATACACTCCAAAGTGACGGTTGAAGGGAGTGGATGTAGTGGGTTGGGAGTTGTGATGATGATGGTGGATAACTGATTTAGTGGGGGAGACTTTATAAACCGGCGAGGATTTCTTGGAAACCGCCAATTAGAAGTTAATTAGAAGTTCCGCATGCATATATTAATTTATGGTACATATCTTACATATTTTTTTTTTAAAAGGGGAAGTACATATCTTACATAGTAAAGTACATATCTTACATAATAAATGTACTACTACCCCAACACATCTAGATGGACAGGGTAAGTTACATATTTAAGTCATAGTCAAGTTACTAATTACTAATTACTAGTGAAGTTACTGATAACTAAGTCGTCATAGTACACTAGAATGTCACTGATTTGTTATTAAGGACATAGTGATATTTATAATGAACGGAGAGCACTGTTGGGAACTCTTCAACTAACGGCAGTGAACGGGTTCAATACAATTTTATGCCGTAACACATACATGTACCAACTACTGAAGATACTAATAACTAAGTCGTCGCAGTACACTGGTATATTAGTGATTTGCAATTTATTGTCCGCTAAGACAAAGAAGGTACCACTGTAGTCTAGGTGGTATAATATCACTTATATAATGAACCACTAAAAAGGAAATGGATTATTAATAATCTGAACATAAAGTTACCAAATCATAATCTGCAGGTTTGAAAAAGAAGTGTCATAATATGCATTACACAGGACCGGTGAGGAGACCGCGTCTTGTAGTATTTCAATTTGAGCGTGCATCCAATTTGAAAACGGTTAGTGGCAATAGGTAGTTATCTTTGAAGATTCTTCCAAAGCCTTAGGCCTGAAAATAGTTAGTCCAAAATTACGTTCAATGTAATATCTTCAGATGTAGGTAGGTATCTTTGAAAATTCATCCAAAGCCTTGGGTCTGATAACACTTAATGTCCTCATTTACCTTCAATGTAATTTCTTCCACGATCTAATCAACATAATTAACAATAATTATGGAACTAAATTCTCCTCCTAAAATACCAGAGCGCCAACTACTGAAGTTACTAATAACTAAGTTGTCGCAGTACACTGGAATATTAGTGTATTTGCAATTCTTTGTACCACTAAGACAACGTAGGTACCACTGGAGTGTAGGTGGTATAATATCACTTATATAATGAACCACTAAAAAGGAAATGGATTATTAATAATTTGAACACAAAGTTACCAAATCATAATCTGCAGGTTTGAAAAAGAAGTGTCATAATATGCATTACACAGGACCGGTGAGGAGACCGCGTCTTGTAGTATTTCAATTTGAGCGTGCATCCAATTTGAAAACGGTTAGTGGCAATAGGTAGTTATCTTTGAAGATTCTTCCAAAGCCTTAGGCCTGAAAATAGTTAGTCCAAAATTACGTTCAATGTAATATCTTCAGATGTAGGTAGGTATCTTTGAAAATTCATCCAAAGCCTTGGGTCTGATAACACTTAATGTCCTCATTTACCTTCAATGTAATTTCTTCCACGATCTAATCAACATAAATAACAATAATTATGGAACTAAATTCTCCTCCTAAAATACCAGAGCGCCAACTACTGAAGTTACTAATAACTAAGTCGTCGCAGTACACTGGAATATTAGTGTATTTGCAATTCTTTGTACCACTAAGACAACGTAGGTACCACTGGAGTGTAGGTGGTATAATAACACTTATATAATGAACCACTAAAAAGGAAATGGATTATTAATAATCTGAACATAAAGTTACCAAATCATAATCTGCAGGTTTGAAAAAGAGGTGTCATAATATGCATTACACAGGACCGGTGAGGAGACCGCGTCCTGTAGTATTTCAATTTGAGTATGAATATTAATGAATATGAAGGTAATATTGATTCTTTCAATCGATTATACATATACAATTATACATGCATAAGCAACAGTATCTGACCAATATAGGCTACAACACTGTTAAACTATACAACACTATTAACGAGGTGACGTAGTTATGCTTTAACTGTAGACCCTATTATAATACTCCTTACGTCTTTATATTTAAAGTGGCTTTTGGGTAAAAAAATAAAGACAAAGTAAATGTACGTAGTATTCACGTGAAAAATCATGTAAAGGTATTAGACAATGTTGATTCGCTCCTAGTTGAACTAAGCACCGTTAGCTACTTTCCCATGTTGTCATCTAGCGTTGTCATCTAACGTGGTTAGATCGGAATGTAATTTAATTTTTTTCCCATTGCGATCGTGTGGTACATTTTCTTTTTAGTACGGGATCCATATTCTTAGGAAATTAATTGTAACACATTCAGTAATAAATTGTACTAATGTTAGGCAATGAAGTAATAATTATTTGTTATTTGATATTTTCAGGAGCACTGTAAATCTGTAATTATGCACCACCTTAATACAACCATCGAATTGCTCCAATCCTATTCTCTGAACTCTCGAGTTTTTTTTTCATTTTTAGTTGTTGGAGGAGTATACATACGTATGAATAGTTGCATACGTGTGATTAGTTCTGATTGAGGGTGTTTCTCCATTAAAATTGTTACTCTGATTGAGTATTGGTTTCAACGAACTTACGGTTCAGGTACCTTTCCGATTTCAACATTAGGTTTCGGGCTACGATCGAATAACAATGTTTACATATTAGCTTACATAGTACGTAGTATCTTAAATGATAAATTTCCCTTTTCAATGTATTCTTCTTAGCTTTCCCATACACTCTTATACTTCCAATTAACTTTCTTAATACCCGCAAAATCAACCCAAAAGGGTCGTTCTTTCGGGGACGGAGGGAGTAGTTGATAGTGCCATTTATATATAAACCTCATAAGGTAGATAGTGCCATTTTTACATAAACCCAAATTTATAACCCCGAATATATGTAGAAGGTGACGTCCACAATTCTTGTAAGATCCGTCGATTATGAGTAGCTTGATATTTACATGTTGCGGAAATTGCATTTCACTACCAACAGTGCAGACACGATTTACGAAAGGGCGTATCAGATATTTGAAATTGTGAGTGTGGTAAAAGCCTAAAAGGACATCCACGGTAATGGTCATTATTTTTTTAAAAATGGCAATGCAATGACGACTTCCATCTTGTTGACAGTGACCTAAATTATAGTGAATCAGATAGTGTTGACATGACAATACAAAGACACATTGTCGGAAATATTAAAAGAAGAAGTCATTCGTCTGGCAAAACAATTTCCTCTGCCAAGTTATTTCCTCTGACAATGATAATCATGGAAATTCAGTGAGTAGAGCACCGTCATTAAATTACCATCGTGTGTAAGAAATGTATTCTCATTAAATTGATTAATGGGCAACATTTTTTTCCGCTATTACCTCCCCACAACCCCTTAACAGAAGTTGTTTACAATCAAACAAGAGAGTATTAGAAAAGATGTTGAGCGTGCATTTGGTGTGCTACAAGCTCAATTTGCAATAATTAGGCATCCGGCTTTGGCATGGAGTGTCGAAATGCTATGGAAAATCGTAATGGCGTGTATTATCATGCATAATATGATTGTAGAAGACGAGCGCGATAATTACATGAATTATTGGGATCCAACGGAATTTTCCACCGAATAACCTGAGAATCTAGCAGGATCATCAAGGAGAGGAGCAACAACTTTCACCGTTACCCCTGGGCGTTATAAAGATCAAAATTTAGCTACATTGTTGGCTACACGAGAAAATCTTCGTGATAAACAAATTAATACATCTTGAGAATCTAGCAGGATCATCAAGGAGAGGAGCAACAACTTTCACCGTTACCCCTGGGCGTTATAAAGATCAAAATTTAGCTACATTGATGGCTACATGAGAAAATCTTCGTGATAAACAGATTAATACATCTTTGAAGAATGATTTGCTGGAACATACTACCTCCGTTCATTTTTAGATGACACAGTTTGACTTTTACACTATTCACAAACAACACTTTGACTAGCTTTTGTGATTTATAGATATGATATTATATAGTGTTGTGGGGTCTTGTTTGAATCGTATTAATGTATATTTTATTAATATCTACTTTTTATGATTTTACAACGTTGACAACGGGAGATATAAATCGTTAAAAGTGTGCGTTGGCAAACGTGATAAAAGAAACGTGTCAACTAATTAGGAACGGAGGAAGTATATGGGCTAGTTTTGGGAGCACTTTTGTCAACTCACCTTAAAGATAAAACGTATTTATGATTTAGATTCTCGTTTTTCAATTATCGGCTTTTAATGTATTTTTTATGTTTCCGAATTCCACTGTAGTCTTTTTACATAATGTATTGCAACGTTCCTTTTTAACTATTTTATATGCATGACAACTGTTCTATTTACTAATTATGCATTTTAAATTATCATTAATTGTACATTTTTGTATTATATTAAAATTGTCATTAATCTAATTATAATAATTTGTCATATTAAATTTACAAATATCTAAAATAGAAGTTGGTGGGGCATAAATAAAAAGGAAGGGGATTCATGAATCCCCTTTGTTGTGGGAAAAAATAAAGAAAGAGGAAGAGGAAGAGGAAGAGGATGGAGATAGTGGAAAATGATGTGGAAGAAAGAGAAATGATGTGTCAAAAGGAGAGAAGGAGAGAGAAGAATTAAAGGGATTCATGAATCCCCTCCATTAAACAAACTTCTATTTCCCACCAACGTAGGACTTTTTGGTTTCCACAAAATTCACACCAAAACACACTTGTTCCAACACCTTCCATTTCTCATTTCATCTCGTCTGCATCGCCCTCCCCGGTTACAAGCTAGTATAATGGCCGGAACTTCCGTTGTGAATTCCTGTAGGTCACGACACCAACCCTTACCCCACCCACGACAACCGATATTGTATTTTCAAAAACACGAGAGGGGGGTTTCCGAAATAAACCTGAATTTAGTTAAGTATTTCAGGAAACGCCACAGCATTGGCAGTGGGATATACCAGCCTGTGCAGTCCATTAGAGCACATCTCCTCCAGTCAATGTGCTGCCAAACTGATGGCATGCTGATAAAAGACGAGGGGCCGATGATGGGCCACCTTCCTCTTTTAGAGGACTTGGTGGGGTGCTACGACGAGGGAGCTTGTGTCATGCTGTACTGGCTCATACACAGATTCTATTCCTCGACGTCCCCTCTCACAGTACCACCTGAGATAGAGGAAGCAATTGACTTGAAGCCCAATCTTAGTACCGACTCCGTAGTTGCTTACAGTTTCCCTACGGTGTGGCGCCACATATTTGTTGGCTCTTTCACGGATACCCTCCACCTCATGAAGGTCGACACCACCGTCACCCGCCTGACGTTCCAGGTTGAAGGTTGTATCTTTGGGCCCAGGCTTAACCATCGCTGGCCCATTCGCAAACGGTACAACCGTGTCTCCTATAAAGGAGAGCATCTTTCCTCGCCCACCGAAGAGTATGGCGTACTGCCTCGGGGGTCCCACATTCTAATTTGGAACGCCCGAGGGTGCACAAGGCCCTCCTTCACGGAAAATTTCGCTGCCCTGCACAATAAATTTAAGCCGATGTTGTTCATCATTTTGGAAGCTCGTCTTGGAAAACATGAGGCGAACAATCTCGTTGTTCGTAGCCTCCCTGGTGATTATGAAGCACATCTATGTGGTCCGCAGTCATGGCCTGGTGGAGTTATCATGTGTTGGCAACAACAAACGCTAAGGGCCAATTTCTGCCACATATCGACTGAGCCGATTGGGGTTGCTGTTGATGCTTTTTTCTAGGTTATTTGTCTGATTTATAATATTGTTTGGAGTGTACGGTAGTAGGAGTTAAATTATTTAAGTAACTAATTGTTGTTTCCAATTACAGGCTCCACCACCCCCACCTCCACGACCATCATGGCCTCCGACACAAGTTCAATTTAACAATGACCCGTTCAGCTCGGACGAGGAGGCAGAGCCAGGTAGTCACTACTTCAACTCTGGCTTGGCTTTCGATGGCTCCGTCCACCACCTGGGATTTGGGAAAGACATATGATGAACCGTGGATCGAACAATCCAAGATGCTTTGTGTATTTGTTGAACTTGTACTGAAGTTGACCTGCTTTGAATTCTGTTTTAGTTGAGTTCGCCTTTAATATATTTTCGTCAAAAATTTAAATCAAAGCCTTGAGTCATAGTTAACTTGTGTTGAAGTACATCTCAAAGCCTTGACCAATAGTTAACATAGATCTTAACCAACGATTAATCAAGGTTAACTTAGCATGACATATTGTCATTATTATCGAGGGCGCCCCCATTACTCAATGTGAGAAACGTTTTTGTTTCTCATAGTGGCAGTTTCGTAAATAAAATGTACCATTGTAGTGACGGTGGTACCTTTTATTTACAAAATGGATGATAAAATTGTACCACTTTAGTCACGGTGGTACATTTTATTTACGAAACTGCCACTGTGAGAAACCAAAACGTTTCTCACTGTGAGTAACAGAGATTTACTAGTTATGATCCTTTTCCCGCTCACGAACGGCAGGTTGCACCTCCGCTATACAAAGCATTCTGCGATGTGTGGGATAAGTGAGGAGTCAGAATAACACCAGCCTCATTGACCATCGTCAACCTGTCCAGCCGAAAATTTTCGGACCAAAATCGTATTCAGTTAGAAACTAAAAATAACTGCTCTAATTTTTTAAATTAGTCTGTCTTAAGTCATGTTCTTAAATTAGTTATTTTGTAAAGCTATTTGTGTTTTCTTGAGAATATTAGGCCATACCTGGATTGAGATGAATTGGGGATGAAAAATTAATGAAAAATTAAACACGATGTTTTTTAAACGGTTACTCTCTTCTTCTTAAGTGTATTTTTTTTCCAGATTCGATTTTCAAGTGGTTGTGTCATTTTTCCAAATATGGGTGTGGTGAAGGGACGTATCAAAATCGTATAATCCATTAATATCCATCAACAACAATTTCGTATGTTCGTCTCTAAAAGAGGTACCAAAATCGCCCAACTGTATAGGTAATCATAGTGTTCTAGGTAATCATAAGGTTTTAGGACAAATATGGAGATTAATTTTATTCCGATTATTTTAGGTAATGATAATGTTGTGCTACAAACGAACTGTGATTTGTGGACTGATGCGATTAGTTTACTACTAATAATAATCCGGTCCTATGAGATAACACATACGAGTATATGTGAACAGTTACGATATTTTATTCAACATGACTACGTCAGATAATTGAAATCGTACAAGTACTTTTTCTCACTGATCATATATTATACAGTGAAGATTGAGTAATCAATTGGGTCTAAGTAAAGAAGACGGATCAGTATGAGTGTGAAGTTGAAAGGGTGAAGTGAAAAGGTTTGATTTGACAACTCAATGCAAATGGAGAAACTAATAAGTACATTACCCACTTGTTTATATGCAAATATCTCTGACACTTGGGCATTGAATTGTCATTATCAACAATATTTTTATACTATGGAAGTGTGTCATAGGCATGCCTTGTCAATGTCAAACAAAAAGTGGCACGTAAATTGAAGGTGAATTACCACGGTGAAACAACGTAACCGTTTTGTTACCGCACTCACACTTTCAAATATCACATACACGCATCCATAAACCGCATTTGCGGTGTTGTAAAAATTTATAAAAAAAAAAAATTCAACAATTGAACAATTTACATTGTATACATATTCGGGTTTATAAATTTGCGTTTCCGAGCCTTATATATAACTCCCGCTAGAATACGATGGTATTTTGAGTCGGATAATAAAATGTGCAAGTATAATCTGAGAAGGATAACAAAATGTACAAGTGTCATTGGAGTAATTCGATGGAGTGGTACGAAATTACAGTGCCCTTGAAGATATATCGTATTGAATAATTGCATAACTTTAGTACGATTCACTAAAAAAACAAAAGTAGATTAGTTAAATTTAATAACCCCGTACGTAATGGAAGACGACGAGGGAAAGTAAGTAGGAACGTTGCTTCGTTCAACTATGAGCAAATCAACAATTGTCTAAAACTGGTACATTCTTTTAAATTGGACAATAGACTCAACTTATATAGCAATGACTCACCATTGGTTAGTACCTTGTGATAAATGTATCACCAAGAACCTAACACGAACAGCTAAAAATCATGACCTTAATAGGTTTTGGTGAATTTTCACGCCTTCAGCAAATGTTTGTTTGAATTTTTGTGTTCTAGAGGTTTCCTAGTATGCAAGACAAATGAATAACTGTTTCCAATACAAGCTCTTGACGGGCGTACACCATTGTACTTTGAGCAATCAATGTTATGTAATTACCTATTAGCTAGGTTACAACTTGAACTATTGATCCAGTCAAATAATATTGGTAACGCAAATTCTTCTTCATGATAAGCGAATCCTAATTATCACATAGCACTACAATTACTCGATGTTGCGCTAAAACCTAAAATCAGTAAAGAAGTGAAACCGCAAGAAAAATTATATTACCGCACCGTTTCTCACATGAAATCTTTTAAACCGGCAAAAAAATTATATTACCGTACCGTATTCCAATGCAGGGGTCTAATAGGTCTAATAGGTCAAATGAACACATTAATAAATAGATATCACACCCACAACGACTGTATTCATATAAAAAAACCAGCAATTGTCAAGTAGTTGTTCATCTGTCTCACTCACACACAAATATTCAATCCAAATGGGTTCCTACACCCCTTCGAACCTGAACCCCCACCGTGGTCCGATCCTTTCCAAATCCGCTCCACCTTTGACGAAAAAGAAGACTATGAAGCGTCGTCGAAGCCTATTGGAGGATTTAGCGTGTGGCGTGAGATTCGCCGGACCAAAAGGACGCCGTGGACCGTGCCAGTCGTATGTTGCTTCGATCATCGACGATCCTGTACTTGACCTAACGACACAAAGGGGAACTCCCCGTAAACTACCCAAGGTTGCTTCTAAAAATGTTGTTTCTGAGGAAACCCAGAAAATGAATGCTGGGGAGATGCATGATGCCGCTGAGGAGTATGTTCCTGAGGAGCACAATAGATGTTGAGGAAAATAAGGGCCCTGCTTGTGAAGGTGTTGCTGTTCAGCAAGTCATTGACATTCCAGGGGACGACCCCGATCAGGTACAAGATGATGAAGCTGATGCTGTGGTTGTCATGGCACCTGCCACTGCTATGCGAGGGCGTGTTCAGCCTGCTGCCAAGCGCGGGGATGTAGCTAAGCAAGCAAGGGTGACGATGACGATCTCATTCAGAGTTCGGAGCCTAAATGATGACGATCCCGGTCTCGAGTATGAGCTTAAGATCAATGAAGCATTCGAGAAAATTTACTATGACTATGCTAGGAGGGTAGACTGTCACCCGGATGATATTTCTATCGTGAACGCTCGCGGCATCGTCCGGAGGGATAACAGTCCAGTGCTGGGTGGGATTGTAAATGGGGCTGTCCTATGGGTTCGGAGCCAGGTTCGGTTCTTTCCTGTTTTTATTTGTAGTTCTTAAATTAAATTACGTTTTATGTAATTATATTTGTTAATTGCGTTAAAATTATTGGTAAATAACCCCAAATTATGTTGTTTGACCTCTAATACCGGAGTAATGTACCACTATAGTAGCGGTATTTTATTTATGAAACTACCACTGTGAGATACAAAAACATTTCTCACAGTGAATAACAGAGATTTACTCATTTTGGTCACTACTGTCGTTGAATTTAAGTAAGACAAATTCGAATAGTCGAATAAGTACGGTGGCCTATTTTGGAGAATTATAGTTGTCCATTTCGATTTACTTGTGTTTGTTTTTTACAACGACTAATTCCACCAGTTAATTAAAATACGTTTAAGTTGTTGAAATTGTACTTTAGTGTTTTTTGGTTCCGTGTTTAAACTTAGTCTCATTGGCCAACTGACTTTCGTAGGAACCTGAGGCTAACATGGATGTTCGTAAGAAGCTTGTCTATCTCCGAGAGACTCGAACACGTGCAGTGAAGAAGAAGGTATTGATCAAGCTGGTTGATTCTCTGGACGGCCTGTTTCGAGCTTGGAGTGAGGAGGTGAATGTGTGTCCAAATAAAATCCTTATGATTCACGAGAACAAAAAGGTCTCGCCATTAATGTATGTTAGGGGTGCGGCCTGGAGGAATGGCGATGAAATATTTTGCTTCACAAACAAATAGGGCATGCGGAAGCCTTAGGTGTATTGCTCTGTGAACGAAAATCAACTAAATCCCCTTTTGTAGGATGTCTAATGATCCTTGACGTTTGAATTAAAACAATGGTTGTTTATTTATGTTTTTCGTTATGATCCTCGATGTAATGTTTAATTACGAATTTCATTTTGATCCTTGATGAATGAATTTGAAAAATGAATGTTAATTTACGATTTCCACTATGATTCTTGATGTATGAATTAGAAAACTAATTTGCAGACATCATAGACGCACTTACGGGGGTTACACAAAAATACTAGAAACATTTGATAACATTTGGTAGGATTGGAAAAAGGAGAGGATTCCCAAAAAACAAAAAAATTTAAAATAAATTTAAAACAACAGAGACAGCGGAAAAGAAGGGACAATTAAAATTATTAAATGAATCGCCTTCGTATTACCTCGATTATTGAGATGATTAATGTCTTAATGCCTCCCCATAGTTCATCACCGTTTAGATTTTACTTGCAGACTTCCCTCTTGACTACTAATTAGTTATTAGTCACCTGACCACTAATTATTTTTTAGTCACTTAGCTACTAAGTAGTTGTTAGTAACTTGACTACTAATTAGTTATTATTCACCTGACTACTAATTATTTGTACCACCATGAAGAGGTGTAATCCATTTCTTTTCCTAGTGGTTCAATTTGTAGATTGTTTTGTACCACTAACTTAAGAGTGGCAGAAAATTTGTACCACAGGATACGATGTACTGGAAACTTGACACGTTTGATTGGTAAAGTGGTTCAACAACCTACTTGCAGTCGAAGACAGGATTCCAGGGTTGCGATATAAATTCACTACAGAGAACTCTACTATTGACACATGTAGGTGATGGGGGATCAAAATGGTGTTCAACCCGCACACTGCCGTTGACTAGTTCCCACTCGTGCTCTACGGACATCGTACCCATCCGAACGTTCTGACTTGCAAATCACTAAGAGTCTGATGTACCGTTACTTAGCTATTAGTAACTTCAATAGTAATTAGTTACTAGTATCTTCACTACTAAATAGTTATTAGTAACTTGAGTAGTTATTAGTTATTAGTCCCCTGACTACTAAATAAGTTAGTAGTGACTTTACTATTAATTAGTTATTGGTCACTTAGCTACTACGTAGTTATTATCAACTTGACTGCAAATTAGTTAGAAGTGACCTGACTACTAATTATTTACTGAGTAGTTGTTAGTAACTTGACTACTAATTAGTTATTAGTCACCTGACCACTAATTATTTTTTAGTCACTTAGCTACTAAGTAGTTGTTAGTAACTTGACTACTAATTAGTTATTAGTCACCTGACTACTAATTATTTGTACCACCATGAAGAGGTGTAATCCATTTCTTTTCCTAGTGGTTCAATTTGTAGATTGTTTTGTACCACTAACTTAAGAGTGGCAGAAAATTTGTACCACAGGATACGATGTACTGGAAACTTGACACGTTTGATTGGTAAAGTGGTTCAACAACCTACTTGCAGTCGAAGACAAGATTCCAGGGCTGCGATATAAATTCACTACAGAGAACTCTACAATTGACACATGTAGGTGATGGGGGATCAAAATGGTGTTCAACCCGCACACTGTCGTTGACTAGTTCCCACTCGTGCTCTACGGATATCGTACCCATCCGAACGTTCTGACTTGCAAATCACTAAGAGTCTGATGTACCGTTACTTAGCTATTAGTAACTTCAATAGTAATTAGTTACTAGTATCTTCACTACTAAATAGTTATTAGTAACTTGAGTAGTTATTAGTTATTAGTCCCCTGACTACTAAATAAGTTAGTAGTGACTTTACTATTAATTAGTTATTGGTCACTTAGCTACTACGTAGTTATTAGCAACTTGACTGCAAATTAGTTAGAAGTGACCTGACTACTAATTATTTACTGAGTAGTTGTTAGTAACTTGACTACTAATTAGTTATTAGTCACCTGGCCACTAATTATTTTTTAGTCACTTAGCTACTAAGTAGTTGTTAGTAACTTGACTACTAATTAGTTATTAGTCACCCGACTACTAATTATTTGTACCACCATGAAGAGGTGTAATCCATTTCTTTTCCTAGTGGTTCAATTTGTAGATTGTTTTGTACCACTAACTTAAGAGTGGCAGAAAATTTGTACCACAGGATACGATGTACTGGAAACTTGACACGTTTGATTGGTAAAGTGGTTCAACAACCTACTTGCAGTCGAAGACAGGATTCCAGGGCTGCGATATAAATTCACTACAGAGAACTCTACTATTGACACATGTAGGTGATGGGGGATCAAAATGGTGTTCAACCCGCACACTGCCGTTGACTAGTTCCCACTCGTGCTCTACGGACATCGTACCCATCCGAACGTTCTGACTTGCAAATCACTAAGAGTCTGATGTACCGTTACTTAGCTATTAGTAACTTCAATAGTAATTAGTTACTAGTATCTTCACTACTAAATAGTTATTAGTAACTTGAGTAGTTATTAGTTATTAGTCCCCTGACTACTAAATAAGTTAGTAGTGACTTTACTATTAATTAGTTATTGGTCACTTAGCTACTACGTAGTTATTATCAACTTGACTGCAAATTAGTTAGAAGTGACCTGACTACTAATTATTTACTGAGTAGTTGTTAGTAACTTGACTACTAATTAGTTATTAGTCACCTGACCACTAATTATTTTTTAGTCACTTAGCTACTAAGTAGTTGTTAGTAACTTGACTACTAATTAGTTATTAGTCACCTGACTACTAATTATTTGTACCACCATGAAGAGGTGTAATCCATTGCTTTTCCTAGTGGTTGTCTTTGTAAGTGCCTTTGTACCCTGTTTTTCTTAGTGGTACAATTGTTATACCATTGGGAACGATGTACTTGATACTTGACACGTTTGATTGGTAAAATGGTTTAACAACCTACTTGCAGTCAAAGATAGAATTCCAGGGCTGCGATATGAACCCGCTCACTGCCGTTGACTAGTTCCCACCCGTGGTCTACGGACATCGTAACCATCCGAACGTACTGACTTGCAAATCACTAAGAGTCTAATGTACTGTGACTTAGTTATTAGTATCTTGAATAGTAATTAGTTACTAGTATCTTGACTACGAATTAGTTATTAGTAACTTCAGTAGTTGGTAGTTACTAGTCACTTGACTACTAATTAGTTATTAGTCACTAATTAGTAGTAAGTGGTAGGTGAACTATTTTAGGGGTAATTATTCAACTAATAAGATGCTGGAAAGTAACACCACTGGCAAAATATAACTCAAAAAATACTTTGAATACAACTTCTACGATAATGGTATATTATAATGTACATAAAGGTATACTATAATGTACTCCGTACCAACCTAGAGTCAGCGTCTGGCCATAAACTTGCCTAATTTACGTTGTTGCCCTTTCATATGCTTTGTAAATACATCGCGACTATAACACCCAAATATATAATCCTTGAATAGTTGAATGATGGTGAGGTGCACGTGACCCCGTTGTTGTTTGAACTGTTACGGATGCCCGTTTTTGTCAATTTTAATATTCAGGGGTTTTTCTTTCTGTTTCATTTAAGTCAAAAATTAGTCTCTCACTATTCATCTCTCCTTTCCCTGTAGTGACTGTGCTCTGTTCCAAAGAAGAGACTAAGACGGTGGTTGTTGCCGAAGCTAGACAAGAAATTTGGTGCGTCGGCCGTTCCGTGAATTGTTTTCCGGCTGTCGTTGCTTCGTTTGACTTAATTGAAGGTATGGTACACAATTGTTCGGTATTAACAAATTCAAAATAAAGTGCAGAATGTTTGTTGTTATGAAGTGTAGTTTACCTATTTTAGTGTTTTGCATAACAGACTGTAACAATTTTGCTATGCCGACGAATTTGTTGGCTATTTAGAAATTTGAAAGCAACCGTAGAATCTTTGTTGTTGTGAAGTTTTGCTGGTTGTCAGTTATTCATGTTGGGACAAACTTCGTTGGCCGTGGTTCTAAAACCCTTAATTGGAAAGCATTTGTTTTTATTATGTTTTAGTTAATCTGATCATCCAGTGAAATTAGCGAAATAGGGTTTCCTTTTCCGATCAATTTTAATTGTTGGGAAATCCCATTTCTGAGCATTAATATGAACTTGGCAGGAGGAAATAATGCCGCCGATGAGGACCAAGGGGTCACAGATGGTGAGTTATTATTTGTTTATATTAACGATTCTGTGTTTGCTGGATCTGGGTAGTACCGGTTGTGTGTTGTAGTTGTTTTAATGGTGGCAATTTTTTTGGTCGTGTAGGGGCGGTCTAAAGGGAACGAAGCAGTGCCTAATAAGAAAGCAGCTAGTAAAGGGAAGAAGAAACTGAAATCACATCCAGTTTTTGATGAAGAGTATTTAAAGGACTCTGATGAACTTGGATATGATGATCGTGGTAATACTTCATCTAGTACTGACGAAGCTCTTTCTGATGATGTTCATTCCTCATCTGCCGCGACGCAGGACGATGAGGATGCGGAGGACGATGGTCAAGGTAGTGAGGACAAACCAGAACAGGACAAAATGAGCTACCAGGATTTCCTGGTCAAGTTATTGCGGGCCGGGGTTGACAAAGGGAAGCGCAAGCGAGGTCATATTGAGAAACGGACACGAAAAAGGGCCAAGCTAAAGGTATGTCACGTTGGATTGAAATGGTAAAAGCTTATTGGATGTGTAACACTTGGATGGATAAATGAAATGTGTAATGTCATGTGTAGGTCGAGAAGACGAAGGGAGACGTGGTGAAGGAGAAAGGGGTTGTCGTTAAAACCCAATCAAGACGTACGCAGAAGGTACTCTCTGAACTTTATCTGTTGAAATCCATGACACGGAAATGTCTGGTCAGTTCTGTGGTTGGGCATTTGTTTAGTGAAGGGAGTTGTTTGGTAATTAAACTGAATTACTAAAGACTAATTGTAAATTGTAGTTGAGTTGTAAGTGAAGTATCACTAATGTGAGTCCGTAAGTAAGGTTAAATTCCGTTGGACAATATTCGCAACTTCGCAAGTAGTCTGAATGGGATTGTGTAATTAGTTTACATTTAGTTTTTGTTGTGATTTGGTTTGAAGTGTAACTTGGAAGGAATTAAATCGGTCATTTGTCTTGTTTAAATGTACTGTTGTAGGCCCCAAATTTGCATGGTGTGAAAGCTTTTGCAACTGCAGTGAATAAGTTTGATGACTCTAGGAAGAAGGTGGTCACAGAAATGGGTTTTGGAGGGCTGTTAAGTATTCCCCTGACTTATGTACCCCGGAAGTTTGTGTACTGGCTGTTGACAAGGGTGATGGCTGATGGTTCCATAACTTTTGGAGATGAGTGTGTGCTTCCTTTGAGTCCTGTTCAGGTTGAGTACGTACTTGGGATTCCCATGGGGTCGCGGGAATTTCCGTGTACGATTCCTGAGGATAAGCAGGCAGAGCATCGCAGAATCTTGGAGAAGTTTGGAAAAAAGGAACACATTTCATTAGTATCTGCTTTGGAGGCACTGATTACACAGGATGAGGAAGGTAATGTGCTGCCTTTGTCGGATGACGAGAATGCTGATTTCAAGATAGGCTTTCTCATAGCAGCTCTGGGCTACATACTGTGTGCTACGGCAAACACAAGCTACCTTGGAGTGAAGCTTGTACTGTCGTTGTTGGTTTACGACGAAGCGGATGAGTACGACTGGTGCACTTATGTATTTAACTGGATGGTTGGATCAGCCAGGGGTTTCCAAAGGAAATTTGCTCGTGATGGATATGTAGCAGGTTGCGGGGGTTGTATCCTGTTTTTGTTGGTGAGTACATTGTTGGTATTTGCCACTCTAGATCTCAAGCTTTTTTAGTAATCTTATCTAATTTTCTATCTTGTGCTTTTTTTTGTAGATTTTTTATCTAGATCACCTCAGTCGCGTACCAATAAGGTGGGGCGTGAGGCCAAGACTGGAGGCATGGTGCGAAGAAAGGATCAATGAGGCAGTTGGGGATGACAAAAAACAATCTGGGGATTTCGGGAAATTGCGGGTTAGTATTGGTTTGACATTCTTTTGATGGGAATACATCCCTGCTGAAGATGCTGTATTTGCTTCTTTTTCAGTCGCTCGATGTAGCGTATGGAGAGCCGCATCCGTTGAGTCCTCGGGAGGGTCAAAGGCAAAGGGTGGAAAGCGTTAATGTGCAGCGGACTACGCGGGAGGTAGTAGACGCAGAAAATATTACGCAGCAGGTGTAATCCAAGTCAATGATACTTTCATATGTAGCTCTGTAATGTGTAGAAATATAAGTGACATGTGCGATGGCAGTTGTTAATAGCTTGTGTTTATGCTTTCCTGAAGGTGTTGGATAGAATTACTCCGAAGTTGGCTCTGATAGACGCAGAAAATATCACGCAGCAGGTATAATCCAAGTTCAATCATACTGTCATATGTAGCTCTGTAATGTATAAAAAATAAGTAACATGTGCTATGGCAGTTGTTAATAGCTTGTGTTTATGCTTTCCTGAAGGTGTTGGATAGAATTACTCCGAAGTTCGTGGCTCTGGTAGATCTTAAATTAGCTGACGTTATGCAATCAGCGCAAAATCTGATGTCGCAGTGTGTTGACATAGCTAAGGCCCAGAGCGCGATTAGGGGGGGGCAACCGAAAGGGGTAGGCGAACGGAGAAGGATGGTGTTGCGCATGAAGAACAGGGATTGCCCAGTTGTTTGTTGGGGAAGACACAACTGGAAGAAGGTGCAAATGTAGCTCATGCTGGTTCCGGTGATGATGACCTGGACCGTGTGGTTCAACAAATATCGGTGGATCCATTGTATGCAGAGGCTGAGGGTGTGGCCAAGCTGGTTGGGGATGGGGATGAACCCAAGGTGGTTGGGGCTGATGAGGGTGTTCTCTCAGAGTTAGATGGATGTCTTTCTGATCGTGAAGTGGAAGATGGGTACGGGGATACCGGACCTGAAATAGTTGTGGGCTTGCTTGGGACGAGGGGAACGACTGTCTTTGTTGATGCTCGGTGCAGTTTGGAAAAGTCATATTCATCTGATGAGGAAGATGAGTCTGCTGATAAGAGGGTGGTGAAACCTACTGAGGCAGCCTTGTCAGCCATCTTCACCAATGCGTCAAACACCCGTCGCCATACAGCGGTGGAGACACGTCTGCTGAATTTTGTAAAGCGGTGGAAGGATGTGAAGGATCCACTTAGGTAATTCATAAAAGTGTAATTCAGTGTGAAAGGTCTTTTTATTGTGCATGCCCTTTGCAAAGTTTTTGTTTTATTTGTGAATTCTAATATGTTTAAGTGTATACTTGGTTGTTATGATGATGGTTCACCACATAGCCCGGGGGGTATGGTGTTGATAAAGTGTGATAACATGGAAGCCAACCAGAGGGATTGCTATGAAGTGGTGCACAATAAATCGCAGGTTTCCACTGACTACGTTAGAATGGCCAGTGTGCTATACACCAAGCAATGGGCCACCAAAGACTTTTGGAACAGAAGCAAGCGTATTTTGCTTGACCCAAGCTTTTCGGTAAGTGGTTGGTTCGGGGTTCATTTCACCTTTGGGGTGTCATTTTACGTGCACATTTGATGATGGTCATGCTTGTTGTTTTTATTGTCTGGATCGTAGAATCGACTGTTATTGAACGAAGGAAATGAAGAACATATTTGTAACAAGTATGGAAAATTTCTCCTGAGCTTCAACCTGTCGGATATTCGAGCGGTCAGCAACTCACTCACATAGTTCAATAATATAGGTTTAAATGTGTTTTTCATGCATATGCGCTAAACTGTGCTTACGCAATTGACATTGTCAATTAACCAGGTGTTTGTCCCAGTCCTCCAAGTTCCTCAAGGTTGTTCTGACAAGGAGTCGCACTGGTGGTGCTTAGCATTACACATGAAGGCTCGACAGTTGTGGATCATAGATTCCATGTATCCTAACCCGTTCGCCACACATGCCAAAGAGATTGATCTGCTGGTACTAAAACTAATGACTTTCATTCTAAACAAACAAGGTATTTATTGGGACCATTTGGTAATGTCTAATGTGTTTGTCAAACTACAGCTTAGTGGCATCGACGTCCTTCTCCGACTCTGTGACCCAGCATGGAAAACTGGTCAGCTACATTCTTGGAGCAGATGCACTGTTGAGATCTTAGAGCCAAAGGATAAGTAAGAACTTGTGTTTCCTTGTTTGCTTGTTGTTCCAATAACTATCAGCCTACCTTTAAGGTCAGGAGAACGTATCTTCAGCTTTCGTATTGATTGTTGTCCTCCAATATGCAGCTCATACTGCGGTGTTCTTATGCTGGCGTGTATTAAGTTCTCTGCCAGAAGATTCACCACGAGGTTCAGTGTGGTAGGTGGTTTATATATCTGTTTTTGTCTGAAGATCTCTGGAATGCTTGGCTAAAGTGTTTGTTATGTTCTTACATTTACAGGGGAAGATTCCTATTGCTCGGGCAAATCTGTTCTTGGACGACGTGCAGTGTGAAATGAACGAAATGAAAGACCTTCTGGGAGATGCGATTCCGGATCCTAGGAAAACATCGCGAAAACTGTGATGTGTTGGTGTTTGTGGCCTGACAAACAATTGTAATGTTGTCATTTACATTCCATTCCTCCAATGACAATCGTATTATGTACAATAACGTGTATTTACGGACTCGGTGTATGTGTATTTCTATGGTTGGTGCTGTTTGAACTTGATCAGATTGTGTTGTCTACACTTGATCAGTTTCTATGTGTCTTTTGTTTTTACTACTTTTGTTTTTACATGTTTACATGTAAACACATCAAAATGAGAGATACTCAAAGCATTTAATACTCAAAGCATTTAAAGTCTTCTTTTTTAAAAAGTGAATCGATTTACTCCATCTTGAAAATGATCTCAACCCCTTGAACCTTTGTCTGTAGATATAAATATATTTGTCGCCTTGAAAAAGATCTCAACCCTTGAACATTTGTATGTAATATATTTTTCGCCTAGAAAATGATCACAATGACACATATGTGATGATTTTTCTTACATGTTTCAAATGCTTAACAGTTTTACAAACTGCTGAAAAGAATATGCTCCCGTAATCTGTTTCTTCATATGCTCAAACAAACAATAAACCCCGTAATCTGTTTCTTCATATGCTCAAACAATTAACGGTTCTTCATATGCTCCCGTAACAACAACAACAACCTACAATTTCTTCGTATTTAATCATGCTCAGAATCGAGTATATTAATTTACCGACGCAACTCAAATAGTCACGAAATGGCCATTAGTTCATCAAGACGTTTCTTCTTCACCTGTGACAGGGGGCGATGTGTTCAATGTCATATAAATAATCACTGAGCTAGAATGGCATAACTTTAGTATTCAAACTTACAGGTAGCTTCCGAGAAGACGTATTTGCCAGCCCCTTCCCCTTCCCATTTGTTGTCTTCCCCTTTGACGTACCGGGTCCTGCCATTCCAGCCTTTTCCTGCATCCTCCTAAACACCAGATCCTGCAACACCATTTCCTCCTCAACACCTGCATCCTCCTCAACACCATTGGCTGCTGCATCCTCCTCCTCACCACCATTACCAGCATCCTCCTCAACACCATTTCCTGCATTTGTTGTCTCCCCCTTTGTCTTACCGGGTTCTTCCATTCCTGCCTTTTCCTGCATCCTCCTAAATAACAGATCTCGCAACACCATTTCCTCCTCCTCAACACCTGCATCCTACCCAACACCATTTGCTGCTGCATCCTCCTCAACAACATTTGCTGCTGCATCCTCCTCCTCACCACCATTTCCAGCATCCTCCTCAACACCATTTCCTGTATGCTCCTGTATGATATAAATATACATATAACAACAGTCAGAAAATAATAACAGGATAAGCAGTCACACCCTTTAAATGTTCAAGCAAGCATAAATCTTACCGGGCTAGGCTTCTTATTCTTGTTGGTTTTCTTGTACCCAGTCTCAGCTAACGTTTTGTGCCTTGAACCCTTAGGCCTGCCCCTTTTCCTTTTCTTAATTATAGGGTCTTTGATAACAAGGTCCATGGCAGCTGGACAGGAGTCTACGGCAGTAGCATCAGCAGCAGGATTCCTAACTGAGGAAAACGTTCTGCCTTCAGCGTCTGATGACAATGTACTAACTGCGGGAACAATTTCCTTACTCTTCTTGTCCCAACGCTCATTAACAGCTAATTGAAGCTTCGATAGTGTTTCAATTACCATATGGACCGTTTGATCGTCCACCATGGCAGCCGTTTCACATAAGGGCTCGAGTTTTTGCATCATTTTGTTGAATCTCTTCACATTGACCGTGTCCCCCGGATCATGGTAGGCCACCTTCACCCTAGTGTGCTTCCGGGGTATGTCCTTCCTCCAACGGTGTACCACGTACTTCTCTGGTAGATCTTCAACCAAGTTCTCATCCAAGATCCTAATACAGTGTTTGCAAAATATGCCACTTGTCTCAAACTTCCTACAATCACACTGCACCTCCTTTGTCGTTGGACAGAAAGTAACGTTGTAGGTTTTTCGCCTGTTTGTAATAACATCCTCACTCGCACCGGGAGGTACTATCCATACACGATCGACCACCGAATACTGAATAAGGTTTTCAGACAAAACCTTCTCTCCTCGGACGTTGCAATACATCATTCTCGTACACTCCTTTTGAACTTCTTGAAACTTGTTGTCCGTGTATAACTTCTGAAATATGTTTTCGACTCTGAATCCACTAACCAACCTCCTAAGGTACTTCGAGCAACGCGCATCTGCACTCAGTTCATCTTTAACGCGTTGATCCAAGGCCATGCAATACTTTTGAGGAAACTCATGGAGTTTTGTTTTGCGGTTCACATAGCCGTCAAAAAACCGATTGATGCTCTCCACCCTTTGTGTGGTCTTCATACCGGCCCAAAAAAACTCCTTCACGTACGCAGGCACCCACATATGACTCTCTTTGTGTAGGCTCTGTAGCCATTCATTGTCCTCCAACTTATACTCAGCAATAAACTCTGCCCATCGGGTTTGGAACTCCTCGGGGTCAAAGCTCTCATACACCAGCTCTTTGAGGGGGTTGACGAACTCTTGGTAACTAGACGACAAAAATGATCACAGCATAACAGCAACAACAGGTTAGCTTGTCTTTAACAAGGGAATCATATTATTACGCCTTTGAAAGTAATATCAAGACCTTGAACATTGTAAACCCGGGAGGAGGAATTTCCCAACATACCGTGCACATTTGCCAAGTTTCTCAGGGATCTTGCTCATGATATGCCATATGCACCAACGATGCACCGTGTTTGGCATGACTTCAGCAAGGGGCCTCCGCATAGCTGCCGCTTGGTCGGTCAATATGGATTTCGGAGCTCGATTGTTCATGCAAGCTAACCACTGTCGAAATATCCACGCAAACGTATCGCAGTCTTCATGTGAAACAAGAGCACATCCCAACAACAACGACTGCCCATGGTGGTTCACACCAACAAAGTTCGCAAATGGGAGCTCGTACTCATTCGTTAGGTATGTTGCGTCGAAGCAAACCGCATCACCAAAGTCCTCATAAGCTACCCTACTTCTTGCATCCACCCACAACACATCCTTAAGCCTCCCTTCTTCATCCAAACGTTGAGCATGGAAAAAATTTTGGTTCCCGGTTTGCATTTTGTAAAAGTACTCCATCATTGCCACCGAGTCCCCTCCAACCATCTTCAACCGCCTAGCCTTGTACACCTCATGTTGAAAATCTTTTACTGTGAGAGCCATCTTACCCTTTCGTTCGGTCGCCATGCAACCGTGTATTTGAGAAATTGGTACACCTTGCTCAAAGTAATCTATCAGCCTCTTCTTCACTACGGAGGTCATTTGCCTCATGCGGTACTCCTTCACAAGCTTAGATCTATCAATCTCGTGTTTATGCTTTAGTTCCACGCTCTTCAACTCCCACAAGCCATCTTCATTAACTTTAGCATAAACACGGGCCTCACATTCGCACTTTTTCGAAGTCCTCTTCATACCACTTAATTCATCCTCACATACCACCCCATCAACTAAACCACCTGAACCTCCAAGACCCATTGCCTTTGCCCTCTTCTTCGCTTCCCTCCTAGCCCTCATGTCGGGTTTTCCCCAACACTCACACTTCCACGTCACTTTGATTTTTTTTTGGTCCCCCGTCTTAGAATTTACACCTTGAGCCCTTGTCACCCCAAACCCCATCTGCTCAGCATAGTCCTTATAGTAGGCTTCAACCTCTTGCCAAGACTGGAAAACCATCCCTTCCTTAGGCTCCTCAACAGCTACAGCTATTTCGTTGCTACCAACCACAGTCATGTCATCTGCACAACTACCTGCAACAACTATGTCTTCTATACCCTCCTCCATATGGACGTTACCCCGAGACTTAACTCCACTGCCACAATCACCAGGCTCCTCAACAACTACAGCTATTTCGTTGCTACCAACCACCGTGTGAGTCGTATCAATTGTTTTCACGGGGGATAAAAACCTAACATCCATGTCAAGTGCACAACTACCTGTGTCATCTATGTCTTCTGTACCCTCCTCCATATGGACGTTACTCCGAAACTTAACTCCACTGCCACAATCACCAACAACAACCTCACTGCCCCTTATAACACTTTCTGTTTCCATTTGCATAACATCAATCTTCTCCAACAACAACAATTCACCCTTCAAATATAGAACACCAACATAATTACTACGATACAAATTAATACAGACCGCTGACATAATTATAATATAAAATTCAACACAAATCAACCAAACACGTTTCACATCACACATTCAACCCAACGCAGAAATTCAACCAACCAACCAATTGAACAACCAACACAACCAATTTCCACATAAACTAACAAATCAACACATGGATTTTTTAACTAATTTACGAAGACAACACGTTGTTCTCAAAAAGTAAAAAGTTGCAATGTAAACAAAATCATCCGACCATTTCCGGTAACCTCAACCCCCTTTTTAACAGACGAAAAGGTCCTTAAAATCCTATTGCTTTCAAAATTATTCCGACTTCGGTCCAAATTATGAATTCATTTTCATGAATTGTGGGCGCATGACAACTACAGAACAACACTGAAGACTGCAACGAGCGACGATAACATAGATCAGAAAAATACCTCGTAATTCAAAGATGTGGGTGGTTCTTTTTCAACTGGGCTTGTACAATTCGTCGATGTGTGAAGAACAGAGCTAATTCTCCGAACAAGCTCCGTGTTTTTTCAACTAGACTTGTACAATTCGGCGATGTGTGAAGAACAGCGCTAATTATCCGAACAAGCTTTTGGGTATGTGAATATTTTCCCGCCAAAACGTGAAGAAGTTAACGCCATCCCTCCAACAGATTGACGGAAGGATGTCATAGACAAATCCAACTCAGCAACTTGACACATAGACGAATCCAGCTCAGCAAGTCAGTAAGTGGAAAACTTCCACTTAATTTCCGAATTGCCACTGTGAGTAACAAGTCTGTTACTCACAGTGAGTAACAGGGAATTCCGCATTTTAAGGGGTAGTACTCAAGATTTAAGATCAAATCTCATCTACATTGTCTGCCCTTGAAACTCTTTCTATACCAAAAAAAAATAATAAAAAAACAAAAAAAATAAATTAAAATAAATGTAGCATACTAATTAGGTCATTCAAATGTTAAATTTCTCACAAGAATCACAACTCATACTCACTCTATATTATTTTTTTTAATTGTGTCGATTTAACTGTCACATACGTTAATGTGAAACTTTGACTACTAATATTATCTTTAATCCTTGTAACCTAAAGTATGAGAAAACAATTATGAATAGTGTGAGGAAAATTATATCCTTAAAATGTTTGTTTACCTATATGCCCCTATTGATATGATGTTAATTAGATCTAACTTTTTTCTTTTGTATGATTTAACTGTTATTAGTGGTGTTTTGGACAATATACCCTTTAAAATGTTTACATACTTATTTGCCCTCATTAATGTTAAATGAAACTCTTAATAATAGTGTGCGGACATTTATTCCCCTAAAATATTTGTTTATATATTTTCCTCAATTATTGTTGCCAACAACTAATAGTCTTCACTAAATTTGGCTAGCTATGGTGCGCGCATTCCACACATTAGCCACCCTTGTTACTAAAAAGTAAATATATAAAAAGTTGATAGGGTTTAATTATACTTTGGGGTGACATATAGGTATATATGGGCTTAGAAAATTCCCTCTACCTTCTTACCTTAAAAGGGTTTTTCTTGGTTCCCTATAGGGTTTTTCATTCTCTCTTTTCCCTTTTCTCTCCATCTCTACCATCTCTTTATCATCTTAGTTGTGAATTTTTATAGGGGCTTTTATTGTTATTCTTACGGATGATATGCCCCAAAAACCGTTTAATTGATTTCAATAAAGAGACCTCGTCCTTGAGATAATGGTTTTTCTCTTATGTTCAATTTTTTTTTTTTTTTTGTATGGCGAGAATTGATAATCTAGGATTTCATAATCTCCATGAGAATCTAGATGATCACATGAGTATTTTCATTCAAACGACTACGCATCATTGGATTTCAAGCCGAATCCGTGCTAACTCACATATTGTATTGCCTTACATAAAAAAATTTATTATGGCTATTGTTGATCGAATCTACGATGAATTTAGTTTTAAGGTGTTTTGTACTTGTAAGTGTCATTTGGCTATATTTTATTAATAAAGAAATTCCATTTCTTCTTGTCAAAAAAAGAAAATAAAATTATACCGTACTTTGGGTATAACGAATACCCACATGATTATGTTAATTTTTTTTTTTTTTTTTATTATTAGGAAAACGGCTCTCTTAAATTAAAACGCCAAAATAATTAGTCAAAATAGTATATGGGTACATTATATTGAAACGCCAAAGTGAGGCACTACCAAAACAAAAAAAAATAAAAAAAAAAATAAAAAAAAAAAAATAAAAGATTATGCCATGGTTGCCAACTATCAATACTTCATACTACAGTATATAAATGAAGAAGGAAGGGATGACTGGATGAGTGAAAAGTTGGTATGAAGAAGGAAGGGATGACTAAATTATGGACGACTAAAAATATATACCCCACTTTCACTTATTTTATTTAAAATATACTTATAATATTTTTTTTACGAGAAGAAAATACTTATAATTGCTTAGGCAAAAATTAATGATTTTTAGACCTAGACAAAAATAGAGAAATTTAACCCTAATGATGAATTGATGATACATGGCTTGGAAAACAATTTAAGAAACAATCTCTCCGATTCACTAAATTGCGTCACTTCTCATTTAATGTTTGTTGATGCATAATTTCAATCACTAATATATTTAATTATCAATATGTAAAAACTATTTTTAAAAAATGATACTCCCTCCGTTTTAAAATACTTGCTCCATTTCTCCATGCGCGGAGTTTTAATAGAAATTGGATTAAGTAATAAAATAGGGAGGTAGTGGAGTAGGTGGATGAATAAAAAAAATTGTAAAAAGCAAAAGTAGTAGAGAGAATTGGAGGAGAGAGAATATGAAATTAATAAAATATGATTCATGGTGGATCCACTAGGTGAGAGAAATTTTTTAAATATTGTAAAAACTTTTCAAATAAGGAAATGGAGCAAGTATTTAAAAACGGTCAGAAATAAAAAGTGGAGCAAGTATTTAAAAACGGAGGGAGTAGTATGAAAGTAAAAAATTGAGGTCTTTCTAACAAGATCCTACATGATTGTTTTTTTTTTTTTTTTTTTTGAAATCTTATTAAAGCTAGTCAAAGTTTTATTCAAAATAAAAATTGTAAGGACCTGTTCTCTTCAGCTTATTTTCAGTTCAATTTAGTTCAGTTCCTAATTTCCTTCTCTCATAAACAATTCAATTCAGTTCAGTTTAGTTTAGTTCAGTTCAATTTAGCTCAGTTCAGTTTAGCTCAATTCAGTAAATCAAAACAGGCCCTTAGTCAAAGATAAGTACATGAACAGTGAATATGTCAAAGTGTTGCAATTCTAGTTTAACAGGGAAGCACAATATTGTCAACCCTTAAAATGAAAAACAATAAGATGAGAAGAATTACTAGAATTTTTTTTTTTTTTTATAATCCACCATTATTATTTTTGAGTTAAAGCATTTATAATCTTATAATTATATACAAGTACTTCGTATTATGCATCACATATTGGTACATGTACTTTGATTAATATATTTGCATGTCTAGTGGATGAAATAAAAGCATTGGGTGAACCTGTGGGACAAGAGGCGATAGTTGTCGCCCCACTTTCTTTTAAAAAAAAATTAAATACATAATTGT
The DNA here is from genome assembly GCA_034703905.1 of Chenopodium berlandieri. Lineage (NCBI taxonomy): Eukaryota > Viridiplantae > Streptophyta > Magnoliopsida > Caryophyllales > Amaranthaceae > Chenopodium > Chenopodium berlandieri. The sequence continues at coordinate 14,402,926 of CM068293.1, forward strand.
GTGCAAGGCTTCATTGGTGCACTGGTGATTGGAGTAAGCAAGTATGCAAGGAAATTATAGTTCCATTCTTGCTGCAATACTTTCCTTAATTTAATATTGTCTCCGTTAAATGTTATGTGCAACTTTAGAGGGGGTTGCGGTTACCAAGGCAAAATTTGAGGGGCAAAGATTAGCTAGTGTAATGGGAAGTAAATAAAGAAAGGGGAGAGAGAAAATGGGACCACTCCACTTAAAAAAGGATGGGAAAATCTGATTTTATTAGGAGCGAGAGAGAAAATGGGACCACCCCACTTAAAAAAGAGAGAGAGAAAATGGGACCAACCCACTTAATTATTCAAATTTGATTTTTAAAGTAAGGGTATATCAGTCTTTTTAAGCTTTTTTGTTTACTAAAATAGGAAAGAAAATAGAAAGTTGCACATAACCTTGATCATCCGTTTTTGGCAAAAGTTGCACATAACATTTAACGGAGGTAGTATTTGAATTCTTCAAAAATTCCAAACCCATAACCAAATATTTCGTATTTTGGAGGAAGAATTAGTATATAATGTTGGATTTTAAGACTAATTAAGTATTCTGTATTTTGGATTTTTGAGTTGTAATAAAACTTTAATTATTTAACTATATATATGTGTTCAAGTAATGACTTTTTTATATAACATTTTTGTCAAATTATGTGATGTTTATTTGTCCCTTCGGTTTGAAATCCCTGACTCCGCCACTGATTAAAAGTAAATAATCCAATAGCCAAATTTTTAAATATATGAAATTATAGGAGTTCTTCAATTATTTTTATTCAAAAACAAAGTTAAAAATTGGCTTAGACAATTAAAAATATTTAGAAATTACTCTATACCATGAAAATCTTTAAATATTCTCCTTATTGATTAAAGTACATGAGCGTGTCAATTTGCATGCATATAGTACTAGTATTATTTGTGTAAAGTTGTGGAGATGGTATTAATTAAATATCACTAATGGCTTGATGATATGATTCGAATTCTTGATGATATCAATACAAATTATATCACTAATGGTATATAATTTGAATTCTTGATGATATTAATACGAATTATATTAAAAGTCATCAATGAATTTATTATGATAAAGAGTAGCAGAGATCAGTGGCGGATCTAGGATTTCTAATGAAGGGTAACATTGAACAATAAGAAGCAAAAAAAAGGTGAAAATGAGTTATTATATATATACTTGGTATACATTATCGTTTGATAATTAGCTTTTAAATTTTTAACATTTATTTTGGTGGATAAATATTTATTTTACAAATATAGAAAAATTTATATTCTAATTGTCAATATAATATCATGATCAAATTAAAAAGTACTCCATATGTTCGATAAATTATTTTGTATGTACTCCGCATCTATTATTCATAAGGTTAAAAACTATATGATAATTTATACTGGTATACTATAAGTAAAAAGAAATTATTTCTCATATAAAACTAATTAGTAAATACTTACCTCCGTTTTTTATTAGTTGACAAGTATTCTATTTTAGGAAGTAAAATTTTTAGTTGACACGTTTTCTTTTTGAGTAAGTTTTATATCTTGCTTTATTATTGCACTCTGATTAGGGGATTTTTATCCACCAATCACCGTTTGACAAGTGGACTAACCAGGTTCCGCCACGTGTCCTTCACGTGGGCCAACAGGAGCCTGCCACGTGTCAGTCTCAGATTCGTCCATTACGGACCAATTGAGACACGCCACGTGTCCACCCATGCCAAATGGGAAAACCGGCCAACAAGGCCCAATCCTGTTTAGAGGCCCAGTCAGCTCTAGGTTTACCCTAAACCTAGAAAGTGGCACGCTTCCCGAGGTTATAAATACCTCTCTTAATCCTCATTAAGAGGGGAGAACACGGAAAAACACACGGATTGCACATTAAACACTCTCACCTAGAGAGACCAAATCACCTTAATTTCCGCATTAATTACTCCTTAAACAGTTACTAACTTGACCGTTGGAGGCGGAGCTCCTACCACAAGGAGTCTTCGTTGTTTTGCAGGTACAGGCGTCCGGTTCCAGTCTCGGTGTTGTAACTCTCCCGCAGGACATCAAAAAACCCCGAAACATTTTGGCGTCGTCTGTGGGGAGAGTACTTCTGAGATGGCATCCACGTTTGTACCGACTTTTGAAGAGAGGCGTCCCCTAGACGACCCTCAGGTCCAGTCGGACCATGATACTGACAATGAGCTTGAAGTTGAAGCTCACACAGCTCCAGACGGGACCCTAAGGGCCCGACGTACCCGTCAGGCCGAAAGGAGGGAACGGGAGCATTTTCAAACTGAAATCGAGCCAGCAGGCGCACCGTCTGTTCGGCAGCAGGCGACCGATGGGTCTGCTCCCATCACAAGGAACGAACTCATGACCTTCATGAGGGATTTCAAGGGAGAGATTCAAGAGTTGCTTAATAAGAAGCCTGTTCCGGCCAAGGAACAGTCGGCTAAGAAACCTTCCACTTCAAGCAAGAGGAAGTCGGTTAAAGGGCGAGAGGGAACTCCTCATCCTAAATCCAGGAAGTGGGAGCCGCCTGCCCTTGACCTCACAAAGTACCGTTTTCCTACTCCAGGAAATAGGAAACCTGTTCGTCACATTCAGGCGGACGGGTCGAAGAAGACATACACAGACGCTCGTCTGCTGTTAGAACAGAAGAAGAGTGACCGACTGTCAGAGTCGGCCTCTACTTCAAATTTTCAAGAAAGTCTGCGAAATACCTCGATGAGGCATACCCAGTCGTATCATGAGAGTCAGTCAGGCGGCACCTCCCGTCAGTCAGGCTTTCATAGCGACCAGGCGGTACCAAACTTACCGTTTGTACCACAGCAACAGTATTTTATGCAGCCACCTCCGTTTGGTGGACACGCAGCTAAAAATGTCCAACCTTTGGACTGGCAACTACGGTTGCTTAGACTTGGTGAACAGCCGTCGGCCTTCTCCAAGGAAATCACTGAAGCCGCTCAGCCGGCCAAAGTGAAAAATGTGTTAGTAGGCGCCTATGATGGCACTACTAACCCAGAAGATCATCTGATGGCGTTCTCCAACCTAATGTACCTTCAAGGGTTGGATGATCCCACTTGGTGCAAGTGTTTTCCAGCCACTCTCAAAGGAATTGCACAATAATGGTTCGGCAACCTGCCGACTGGTTGTGTAAACAACTTCAGGACGCTTGCTTACTTGTTCACCTCCAACTTCTCCATGAACATCCCTGCGAAGAAGACGACCCTTGATTTGGGAACAATTCAGCAGGGTGAGAAGGAGGGGCTTCGATCCTACATCAGGCGTTTTAACCTGATGAGAATACAGATTCAAGGGTTACCGGATGAGGTAGCTTATACTGACTTTTTCAGGGGTCTCAAAGACGGGTCGACCTTCAAATTTGATTTGGTTCGAAAGAGGGTGGCGACTCTTCAGGAGGCCTTGATTGAAGCAGAAGCCTATATACAGGCGACTGATCTTTGTAGTACAGTGAAACAGTCGGACGGGAAAAAGTTCGACAAAAATGAAGGACGACAGATACAGTCGTCAAGCAAAGATAAGAAGAGAAAAGAGGTATGGGCGGCTGATTCCTCTAAACAGCCGGCCCAGAAGAAGAAAAAAGAATTCAAGCCATACTCCCCAAAGTATGCGTTTAACAAGGATAGCCAAGCTATCCTAAAAGAAATCAAGGGACGGATCTCTATTGAGAAGTCGGTCCCCATGAAGGGTTCTGCAAGCAACCGGAACCAAGACAAATTCTGTGATTATCATGAGGACGTTGGTCATCACACCAACGATTGCATCAGTCTCATGCGGTATCTAGACCGCCTGGCTGAGCAAGGTGATCTTGACTCCTTTGTCAAGAAATCCACGGGGAGCATTTCCTCGAAAAAACAGTCGGCCAAAAAGAATCAACAGGCCGACAGCTCTGATACAGATGATGCAGTCGTCCACACTATTGCAGGCGGCTTCGCAGGAGGAGGTCCCACTATTAGGGGCAACAAAGACAATATCAGGCGGCTAGATGTAAATTTCGTTCACCCAGAACGGCCCTCCATAAATTCGTTTCCTGAGATTGTCATTACTGAAGAAGATCTAGGAGGGGTCAGGGGGCCGCATGACGACCCTATCGTCATTGAGTGCAAGGTGGCCAATCAGAAAGTTGGCCGAATCCTTATAGATACCGGAAGCTCCTCAGATCTTATCAGTAGCAAATGTCTGTCAAAACTGAAGTACAAGACTGATTGTATACATCCGGCCTCCCACCCTCTAGTAGGGTTTGGAGGGGGAGTCGTCCACCCTGTAGGACGAGTAGATCTACCCATCCGCCTGGGTGAAAAAGGGGAAGGACGACACATGGTAGTCCGGTTCCTGGTGGTAGAAGAACTCTCGGCCTACAACATGATTTTGGGAAGACCAACCCTAAATAATTCCAAGGCTGTAATAATCCCATCTCTTATGTTGCTCAAGTTTGAGAGGGACAATGGAACAGTCGGCTCCCTAAGGGGAGATCAGAAGATGGCCCGAGAGTGCTATCTCTCGGATGTCAAGCCCACTGTTATGGCCGCTGGGTCCAGTGGAGGAAAAATTGTCCTTGACACTGTCAAGGAAAGTGCGCCTGTTCAAGAAGCAGGCGGCAAGAAAAGAAAGGCGTCCCAGATGGGGGCCGCAAGAAAAGATAAAAAATAGCAATCATTGGCAGAGGAGCGGTCGGATGAATTCAGCCCTCAGCCGGCTGGCGAGCATACGGACCTGATCTTAGATGTCTCACGTCCTGACAGAACAGTTAAAGTTGGGACGACTGCTCTAGGGGTCCTAGGTGAAGACTTTCACAATCTCTTGAAAGAATACAAGGACATCTTTGCATTCGAAGTCCATGAAATGCCAGGCATTAGTTCTGAGCTGGCGGTACATAAACTGGCTGTGGATCCAAAAAAGAAGCCGGTAAGGCAGAAGAAGCGGAACCATGGCGAGGAAAGAAGTCAGGCGGCAGCCGCCGAAGTTAAAAAATTACTTGATACATGAGTCATTCGGCAATGTTACTTCCCAGACTGGGTTGCAAATGTTGTGCTTGTTAAAAAGTCGAATGGTACCTGGCGAATGTGTGTAGACTACACAGACTTGAATAACGTGCCCAAAAGACAGTTACCCTCTGCCTAAAATTGACAACCTGGTCGACTCAACAGCCGGCCATGCTTTGATGAGTTTTATGGACGCCTACTCTGGTTTCCATCAAATACCTTTATGGAAGAAGGATCAGGAGAAGACGGCCTTCGTCACTGATCAAGGGTTATACTGTTACACGGTCATGCCGTTTGGTCTGAAGAATGCTCCGGCCACCTTCCAACGAATGATAAACACTATGTTCTTTGATCAGATTGGGAGAAATGTCGAAGCATATATTGATGATATGATTGTCAAGTCTAAACTTCAGAAAGATCATCTGTCGGACCTCCGAGAAACTTTCGCCACACTCAGGCGGCACCATGTCATGCTTAATCCCAAGAAATGTGTCTTTGGAGTTGAGTCTGGGAAATTTCTCGGATTTCTCATTAATCAGAGAGGAATAGAGGCGAACCCTGAGAAGGTGCAGGCGGTCATCGACATACAGTCGCCCCGCACCGTCCGAGAGGTTCAGAAGTTAACAGGTTGTCTGGCGGCCTTGGGTAGATTCCTAAGTCGATCAGGCGACAAATGCCTATACTTTTTCCAGGCAATTAAGAAAAAGGCAAGGTTTGAATGGGGGCCGGATGCTGAGGCGGCCTTCCAAAAATTGAAAGTTCACTTGCATTCCTTGCCAAGGCTAGTCAGCCCTTTGCCCAGAGAAGTACTCTACATGTACCTGGCCGTCTCTGATCATGCGTTAAGCGCTGTTCTTCTTGCTGAAAGAGACGGCTGTCAGCTCTCGGTCTACTTTGTCAGCCATGTGCTGAAAAATGCCGAGTTGAGGTATCCCTTAGTGGAGAAGTTTGGTCTTGCACTTTTCATGGATGTTAAAAAATTAAAGCCCTACTTTTTGGCGCATGCAGTCGTCGTGTATACAGATCAACCGATCAAGCGGCCACTGACCATCATGGAGTCGTCAGGCCGAATAATCAAATGGGCCATAGAAATACAGAGCCTCGAAGTTACCTTCGAGCCTAGAAAAGCAGTGAAGGGGCAAGCCTTTGCTGACTTTATTGTTGAAATGACTCGTCCCCCTGACTCTCAAGTTCCAGACCAAGTCTGGAAGGTATATGTGGATGGAAGCTCCACTTCAACTGGTTGTGGAGCAGGCGTCATATGTCAGTCGCCAGAGGGCGACAGGTACGAGTATGCTTTACGTTTCAGTTTTCAGGCTTCAAACAATGAGGCAGAATATGAAGCTTTACTAGCCGGAATCCGCATGTGCAAGGCGGCAGGGGCAAGAAAAATAGACGCCTGTTCTGATTCACAATTGATAGTGAGTCAGTACAATGACGAATACGAAGCGACCCATCCGGCCATGATCAAGTATTTACAGACGGTCCGTCAAGCAGTCGGCTCCCTTGAGGATTTCCATCTGGTCCAAGTACCGAGATCAGAGAATAACCAAGCGGATGCACTTTCAAAATTAGCATCATCCGCCTCCTGTGACACTCCTCGAACCGTTTTTTGGGAAGTAGTGGAGAAGAGAAGCATTGAGGGAGACCCTATTGGAATCCTAGACAGAAGCTCAACCTGGATGGATCCAATCAGGGCATATCTGACAAATGGTACCCTGCCGGATGATCATCAACAGGCGGCAGTGCTGAAAAGACGAGCCACCAATTTTGAAATGATAAAGGGAGAACTTCACAAAAGGGGGTACCTTCAACCCTTCTTAAAGTGTGTTACTCCAGAAAAGGGGCGAGAGATACTAGACGACCTTCACTCTGGTTTCTGTGCTTCACATATAGGCGGAAGGACGCTTGCTCAACGGGCAAGGCGCCAGGGCTACTTCTGGCCTACCTTAGAAGCTGATGCTATGGTGATGGTGAAAAAGTGTGACAAGTGTCAAAGGTTTGGCAAACTAATTCACCGTCCGGCTACTGACCTCACCACCATTCATAGCCCCCTACCGTTTGCTAAGTGGGGCATGGATATTCTGGGTCCATATACGCCTGCTACAGGCGGAAGAAGGTACATACTTGTTGCCGTCGACTACTTCACTAAATGGGTAGAGGCGGAGGCTGTTAAGGGAATCAGGACGAAGGATGTAATTTCATTCATTTGGAGAAATGTCATCACTCGGTTCGGGGTTCCCATGTCTATGGTTTTTGATAATGGTCCCCAATTTGAGACGCCTGTTCTCAAAAGCTGGTTGGGTGACCAAGGAATTGCACACTACTTTGCATCTGTCGGCCGTCCACAAGCAAACGGCCAGGTAGAAGCCTTTAATAAAATTATCTCAGACGATCTGAAGAAAAAGATTGAACGAGCAGGCGGCCTATGGGCGGATGAACTACCACATGTTCTCTGGGCCATTAGGACGACTGAAAAAGGGGCGACTGGAGAAACTCCATTCCTCCTAACTTATGGTGCGGAAGCTGTTCTCCCAATAGAGCACTACGAGCCGACTCTTCGAGTCATGCTATATGACGAAGAGGCAAACTGGGAAGCCATGCGCCTGGCATTAGACTCACTCCCTGAAAAGAGGGGCAATGCTGTCTTACGCCATGAGATTTACCGCCTGAGAATGACTCGATCATACAACAAGAAAGTGCACAGGCGTCCACTCAAAGTGGGGGACTTTGTACTTAGAAAAATGGAAGCTGTTGGTAGGGCTAACGAGTCTGGCAAGCTAACTCCCAACTGGGAAGGCCCCTACCGAATATATGAAGAAGTTAGAGACGGTACCTACCGTCTGGAAACACCAGACGGCCAGCCGTTACCTCGAACTTGGAACATAGATAACCTTAAGAAATATTTCTTTTGAAAAATAGGATTACTTGAATAAAGCTTGCATCTTTACTATTCAATTTTGTATTAAGAGGGGCATGCCAACTGACCAACAGTCGGCTACTCTCCATGTTTATATTCATTTTTATTTTAAGAGGGGCATGCCAACTGACAAACAGTCGGCCACTCTCTATGTTTAAGAGGGGCACGTCGCTTGACCAGCTACCCTAACATAATATAGTTCACCAAGAACTATCAAAAAACATGATCAGACCAGGCGTCAAGCCAACTGATCAAAATATAAAAATTCAATTCGACCTGTCCCAACATTATAGCAGGCGTCCGACGGCATCCATCCGGATGAAATTCGTCGCAGAGAGCAGCTCCCTTTTGGGTGGAACATTGTTCTATAAACTAATCACACGGCACCTATACGACTGTCCCCAAGGGCAATCACGTAGCCGTTTTTGAGACAAGGATAACTTTTATCACTAACCAAACTAGTGGTAACAGTTGACATCTGAGTCGGATTACCTCCTGTATTACTTGGGATAAATGCAGGGGGTTCCTCTTGAGTTAATAGCCAACAAACATTGGCGAATCAAGGGGTCCAGCCGGCCTCTGCCGCCTGTACCTCTACTACTCAATCTAGAATGAGGACGACTGAGTAACACCAACGTTAACTCATAGTCACTCTCCCAAACTTGGTATGGAACCTAAAAAGTTTGATTAGACCACCTGTTTTTTGGCAAACAAGGGCATTCAAACTACTATTCCTACTAGGTTTCCCTTCGAGTTAATAGCCAACAAACATTGGCGAATAAAGGGGAGCAACCGGTACCCGCCGCTTGATACCTCTACTACTCAATCACTCGGCGACTAGGACCGCCTGCGTATAGGTAATCCGGTCATAGACTGCCTAAAGTCTAGCCTACAAAATACAAGTAAGAAAACCCTTTCTTACTTGGTTAATTCTACAAATAAAGGACCGCCTGCCTATAGGTAATCCGGTCATAGACTGCCTAAAGTCTAGCCTACAAAATACAAGTAAGAAAACCCTTTCTTACTTGGTTAATTCTACAAATAAAGGACCGCCTGCCTAAAGGTAATTCAGTCTTGTAAACGGGACCAATACCAATTGAATAAATGGCCGACTGATCGCCCAGCTTGGAAACAGACAACCAGTCGTCCAGGGGCATAGGCGGACCATCCGTACCTGTCTACAATCGACCCTGCAAAACAGTCGGTATAGTGTACAATTCAATTTCAAATATTCAACACTTAGACAAATTTCAAGCAAAATAAAATTTCATTAAAGAAGAGTAAAATATTCAGAACCCCGGCCCCCTGGCCGGGTAAATACAATCAAACGGCACTCAGGCCGTGAAAGAAGACATAAAAGCTTATGAAGGGGGCAAATCTTCAACATTAACAGCGTCCGCCTGGTCAGCATTCTTCTTGCTAGACTCGGCCTCAGCTGCATCCTTCTTCGATGCCTTGCCCCCAAGTGGCACAAGCGCCACTATCGGCTGCTCATCCCCATCCAAGGCCTCCTCAAACGCCTCGTCCTCAGCAGCCGCCAGGATCTCTTGATTATATGTTTCAGAGCACTGGCGGTACGTTTTCTCCCAAGAGGCAAAATCGGCATTGGGGAAGAGGTGGCTCCAGGTCATGCGCTGGATCTGGGAAGAGTCTTCCATCATCTCTCGGACGAGCTCTCTCTTCTCTTCCTCGGCCTTCTCCGAGAGCTCCTTAGTTAGACTCTTCTCCTGGGTCACCAGGCGTTCCTTTACATTAGCCAAGGATTTCTCCATGACTTCGTATGAGTGCATCTTTTGGCGGAGAGGTTTAAGCTCGGCCTTGAGATTGGTGACGGTCGCCTCCAGCTCGTTGTTCCTCTTCTGGGCCGCCTCTAACTGGGCCCGGATAGCGGCGGCAGCCTGCGCCTGATAATAAAGAATATCAATGGTCAGAACTTCATTTTGGGCAATTTGAAACATTGCCTTATCACAGTTAGAGGCGGCCATAGATTTTGCAGCCTTTACCTCTTTATTCTTCCGATCAAGCGGCTTGCGAAGGCCGTTCACTCGGAGCAGGGCCTAAGTAAAGAAAAAACATGCGTCAGTTTCCAAGCAAAAAGGTAACAGGCGTCCTGGAATAAAAATACTCAAAAAACGCTAAGTATACCTCAGCAAGGACCCCTGCAATCCCATCAAGGTCAAGGGTGCCGACACCCCTGACCGCCTCCCTTTCAGATGGAGGCACAGCTTTTATCATAGACTTGGCTACCTCCACCAAGTCAGGCTCCTGAGGGCCGGCTGCATCAAGCGTAAAAAAGCAAGTTAGACCTAGTCATGAAGGAAACAAGTGAAAGTTTTTACAAGTAATTGTCCATACTTTTAGGCGGCCCCGCCGGAGTTTTAGAAGAAGTGGCCGGCTGCTTCTCAGCCGCCACTGTTTTCCTGGAAGACCCAGGAGAGCTTGCAACAGTCGTTCTCCGGGCCTTGGGGTCCGGCTGTTGCGAGGAAGAAGCTCTTGGAGTACCCGACTGAAAAAAAAAAAAAAAAAAAGAAAGAAAAAGAAAAGTTAGTATATGTATAAGACAACTACTCCAAAAAAGAGGAAGAGTTTCGACGCTCACCAAGGGTGCCCCCTTGTTGGGGGAGTCGGTACAGGACTGTTGCATAAGAGAGGCCCGCAACATGGCCGCCGCAGTCTTGGAGGCTGTTATTTTACTCATGGCGTCAGCTGCAAAAAATAAACAGCAAAGTTAGTAAAAATCCCAAGTAAACAAAACGTGAAAAAACAGAGTATTTGTCAGGCCGGCTACCTCTAGAGCATCGACTGCCGAGGCCACAGGCGGCCAAAAAGTACTCGTCATAGAGCCATTTGAAGCTCGGGACGCAGTTAAGGGGTACTTGCTCTCGTACCCCTGAAGCAGAGTTTACCCTAGACTCTACTTTGAAGAGTCCTTTGTCTAGGATCTCTTTTTTAGCCTTTGGGGGGACAGGCGGCATGCTACGGCCGCCTGCAAGAAGAGGCGGATCCCTGTTCCACTTGTTAAACCGTTTGTTCAGCTCCGTGTCTGAACCCTCGATGATAAGGAAGGTGTTCCGCCAATCCTTCCATTTGTTCGCCTTACCTCTCGTCATGAGGTAGCCCCTATGGCTTGTTAATTGATACCAGCCGGTACCACCCGACTTAGGGGTCCGGCTGAGATAGTTCATGTGGGCGAAAGCCTCAAAGCTTGGCTCCACCCCGTACAGTTCGCACCCGGCCACATAGCCGAGTACGTTGACCCAAGAGTTGGGGGCTAACTGCCATAACCCCAAATCATACCCATCCAAAATCCGCTGAACAGCCGGATGTAATGGGAAGCGCAGTCCAGCTTTGATGGCCGCCACATAGCAGCCAAAACAGCCGTCATCGTAGCTGGTACCAGCCGGCCAGACGACTGTGTCTTCTGGATCCGGCACGAACATTAAAAATCCGGGGCCCATTTTGTGGTTAGCTATAAAGCTCCCCACTTTGTCTTTCATGGCTGCGATCCGGCCCCGGGGTACCGTGCAGTAGTAGGGGGTGTTTTCCTCTCGGTAAGAGGCGGACGGCTCCGCCCAATTATCCCCCTTCTCAACTGCATGAGAAAGTCTCGCCTCTTGTAGGCGGCTATTTCTTTCTTGTGAGCCTGGAGAAGCGTTGCCAGAAGAGCTTGACTCGGACTCGTCCTCAGACGAGTCCAAAGAGGACGACTCCTCCCCTCTCCCAGAGGGGCCCGCCTCCTCTCCCTTAGAAGGAGCAGTAGAATAGTTAGACATATCCACTGTGAAATGGGAAGGGACCACCTTGATCCCTCCCTCAGAACTGTCGGCTTGGCAGCCGCCTTGTTTCACTTCTACATCTGGCGCCTGGTCAGATGTTTCACTAATTGGCACCCTTTGAGAGGAGTCGTCCGAGTTTGAGACCCTAGCAGTCTTTTTTGTTCTGGCCATCACGTTCTGCATAGACACAGATACAGTCGGACTTTGTATAAAGGGAAAAGATGGGTCCAGAAAAGGGCAGGCGGCACTCCTAGTCCTAGATTCAGCCGTCCCCGGTGACCGGCTGATCACTAACTTAGGTCGTGTCGTGTGCTTCCATGGTGCCATTTCAAAAAATAAAAATAAAGGAAAAAGTTAAGAGTAAGAGAACCGACGGTTACCTGAACGAGTGACGATTGATTCTGAAGTCCTTTGCAAACGGCTTGTCAGATCAGGCGGTAGGCAACAAAAGTCCAAAGTGTCAGAGCAAGTTCAGGGGTCCGAATGTTCTCTTGCAAAGTTCTCAAATGTGAAAATGACCGAAGTCAGCACTTCCTTATATAGGCAAAGTGAGAAGGCGAAGGGTCACTTCCAAATTCAAAATTTGGGCGGGAAAATCTCTCGGCCATTTGCAAGGTGACACTTGTAGCAGGCCGTCGCCTGTCACCATGCGACACCTGTCACAGGTGACACGTGACCAGTCACGTGCCACCTGTGAGGGGCAAATGATTAGGGGATTTTTATCCACCAATCACCGTTTGACAAGTGGACTAACCAGGTTCCGCCACGTGTCCTTCACGTGGGCCAACAGGAGCATGCCACGTGTCAGTCCCAGATTCGTCCATTACGGACCAATTGAGACACGCCACGTGTCCACCCATGCCAAATGGGAAAACCGGCCAACAAGGCCCAATCCTGTTTAGAGGCCCAGTCAGCTCTAGGTTTACCCTAAACATTTTAGTTACAAAAACAAATACAGTACATGTTAAATATAAGAAAGGTAAACTTTAATTCTTTCATGGAGTGATTACAAATGGTGAGGGAGATGGCGGGTCTTCAATCGGAAAAGCACAGCAACCACAGCAAACACCAGGGGGTGCAGGGTTGCAACAAACACAAGCTGGACATACAGTAGGCCCTGCTTTATTTGCCAAAAAATAGAAATTATAAATTAATAATAATAATTATTGTTAATCAGATCACCAAAAAGAAATTAATGTATTCTTTCAAAAAAAAAGAGTATCAAAAGATTTCAGCAAGAACAAAATTGTTTAGAAGGTAAAATAAATATTACTTGGAGGAGGAGGAGGGGGAGGCTGGACTGGTTTACATTTTCGCGCTTCGGATGGTACTGAAGAGGATAGAACAACCACACAGATGATCATAAGAGTGAACAATTTTTGGAGAGTATTGGTGGACTTGATCGCCATTTTTGCAATATTTTTGATCCTGTTAATGAATTTTTAGTGAACAATGTTCGAATAATGATATTTAGTTCTGTTTTAAGAGGGATAATACACTTAAAGTTTTGAGCTTAATATAGTGGAAATAATGAAAGAATAATTTGTATTTTTACGCAACTTCTTGCATAATTTATGTGAGTTGTATAGCTGTTATTGTTGAATGAACAAGGTAGAATTGACTTAAGATGTGCAATTATCAACACAAGCTTAATTAAAGGGGAAAAAAAATCAAATGCAAGATTTGGTTGACTTCAAAGCTTTGATGCTGATACAAGTATTGGTTATTTTATACGAATTATTAATTTTTTTTGTTAATTAATTTAATTATTTGTTTTATGTTTTGGATATTCCCAAAAGGAATGAAATGTCTTAGAGCAAATACAATCCCAACAATACATTTTTTGGTGTATAAAAGAGATTAATATTTAAACCTAGACTAGATGTGATAAAGCCACAATCCTAACAACCAAAAAGTTATTAATATAATCCTATACTAACATAATCAGCTAGCAAAATGCCAAAAACTAAAGTTATATACTACTATGTTCAATTCACTTACGGTGGTTATTTTTTATTTTTTATTTTTAATTGTTAACTATCTTTAATTTCATGTTAAAAAATATATAAAATTTAATTTTTGTAATCAGATCCATTTGATAAGTTTTCATATTACAAATTAGGGTATAAGATTAAAGTTTGATTAAATGTGAAAATCATATCAAATTAGATGATCCTAGGTATAAACAAAGTATATATGCTACAAATTATTGGTCAATGACCAACAAAGTCCGTAAAATACTATAATGTACTTCCTCTATGTTTTTTTAAGGTGCTACACTTACCAAATGCTATAATGTCGTTTTTGTAATTGTTACATTTTTATATTTGGCAAAAGATCCAAGTGAAATATAATTAGTTCCCTCCTTTTGTCAAAGTCCCCACTCAAATCCACTACTACTTTTTTATTTCCCTTTCACCACTAGGCGAAAAAGGCAAATAAGCACCGGTTCAAACCCCCCCCCCCCTTCGCACCAGTTTTGAACCGGTCCAGATTTGAGGGATGCTAAAATAAAAAAAATTAGCACCGGTTCAAAACCGGTGGGAAAACTAAGAATTCGTACCAGTTAACCGGTGCTAAAAGTGAGTCCTGCGATTTTTATTTTTTGGTTTTTGCTACAACTGGCACCGGTTAACCGGTTCCTATTATACCTTCAAAAATTAAAAAAAAAATTGCGATTTTTTCCCTCAATAAAACAAATCAGCAGACAATGAAACAAAACAACTAAAATCCCTCAAAAAAAAAACACCCCATATATATATATATATATATATATATATATATATATATATATATATATATATATATATATATATATATGAAAGGATCACAATGGTAATGGAATAAACATATTAATACTCTAGAAGGGGGGGGGGGGTTGAATAGAGTATGGGCGTTTTTCACAAAACAGAAAATGTCAAGGCCTTGAGATCAGTTACAGGGCGGAACAAACTGATCTCTGTTTTACAATTCAAGACTTTGAAAACTAATTAAAGTAAAACAGTTAATAAACAGAATGTTGTAAACGTTTGTTTTGGATTTTGCTAAAACTGTTTAAAACAAAGAACGAAAGTAAGAACAAAGCAAAAGTAAAAACAGAAATAAATACAAGGAATTGTTACGAAGTTCAGTACAAAGGCCTACGTCTCCGCCTAGGGTTGTCCAACCCGTAGGATTTTAAACCACTTTTATTTCTTCCCTTAGAGTTCTAAAGCAACCTAGAAGATCTCACTATCTTCTCTCCGCAGCACCCCAGCTACACCAAAGACACTTAATTCCCAGAAATAAAAGCTAACTCACTTTTACTATACTTTGAGTATTATAAATTTACTCTAAGTATATCACTCTTTTGATATATACTTTTTCCACTCTTAAATACACTTTTCTTTTCTCTCAATCTAATCACACAATAAGGTATTAAAGAACGTAGAGAGAAAACATTTAACACTCTTGCTATAGTATATGAAGCTTGATAATTCTTGAGTGTTGTTGTCGTTGTTCTTCTTGTCGTTATTTCTTCAGCATATCTTGACGCTATTTATAAGGCCTTTAGGCTGATTTCAAAACGTTGCAAAGCTGACTTCAAAGGTTTGAAAGTCTTCAACAGATTTCCTTAAATCTTGCTTCAACAGAATTTTCAGCCCTTTTAAATTTTGAACGTTTGCTAGCTGCTGCATCTGTTTCAACGTTTATCTTCTTCAAAACAGCCAGCCAAAATCTGTTATAACAAACTTATAGCTTCCTAAATATAAGGTTAGCATAAGATAAATATTCAAAATACATAAAATAAGCTAATCAGTAATTTTATCATGTTTATGTATCAAAATTCGAAACATAAGATAAAATAATACTTAACAAAAATTATCTAGACAGAAACATTATTAGAAATCTTCTAGAAAATTTGTTTAAACAAATATTCAACTTAAGGAAAAATTGGTTAGCAACATAAATTCGAAATTCAAAAGCAATGCTAAACAAATATCTGAGTAAAACAGAATTAAACATTATCTCTATAAATAATCTGCAAGATAGAATTTGTTAGAGATAAAAACATACACGAGCAAAATAATATAAGCAACAAAATATAAGTCCATCATTCATAATTATATTGGACTCTCTTTTGACATCTCTTTTGACATCCATCACCCTATCATATAAACATATAAAAATAACAGTATATAAATTAAATAACAAATCAAGGTGGAGTCATCAATCTCCCCCTTGATGGAAGTCAAAACCACCATTAAAAATAACCAATATAATTAAACCTGCATACAAAGATTAATATCCAAACATCCATCATATAATATAAAGCATTAAACTTCTCCCCCTTTTTGACATCCAACAAGGGAGGAAAAAATATGTTTGGAACAAACAGTAAAACAAAATTAAAGTTATTTAATATACAGCAGTTTTATTTCAAGGCTTTGACATACAGGTCAAGATCTCGAAATAAGTTGCAGCTTTACAATCAGCACAAATTAAAGCATTAAGGCACGTACCTTAGCTCCCCCACGAACATGCATCTCTATTTAGTATTCTCAATTCAAGCCGAAATAAGAATGAATATATCTCCGCTTAAAGACTTAGAAAAAATCAGCAAGTTGATAATAAAAACATCAAACCTTTACTTTTGAATCTATCTTTATTCTTGAAGAATTCCTACAAAACAAAAGAACATTACCTTTCTAGACCAACCTGCAAATTTGGAGTCATAGTCAGGATGGACCATGTTCGGTGGTCTAGTTCCTTTAACAACCCATATTTGCTTGATTTGGTCTCGAAAATAAAAAGGAAAAAAATTCTTAACAATATAATGGTAATTTCTTCTAAAAGAACATGTTAACTTAGTATGACCTTTCTTGCAACAGTAGAAACATGTGGGAGTTCGCCAATTATCCTTAGATTTTACAAAAGTGGTCGGGTTTTTCTTAAGAAAATTTTTGTTGTATCCAAGACCACTCTTATTTAAGGATGATTGGTGTACACCCAACATCTTATCAAGTGTTGCTTCTGACTGAGTAAATCTAACCAAGGTATTATGCTGCTCTATGCATTTCCCAATAAGAGTTTTCTTTTCTTTCTCCAATTTATTATTATAATAACTCAGAGAAGTAAGCTTACGCTTTAAAACAGTGTTTTCAGTTTTCAAGGTCTTGACCTTCGTGTCAAAAGCTGACTCTAAGGTCTTGACCTTGTTTTCAAAGGTGGACTGGGCTGCTTTGAGATCAGCTAATTCCTTAGCCAAATTGTCAGATATGCTCGCTTGTTTGCTCAGCTTTTCTTTAAGAATCTTTGATTCTTGAATTAAGCTTTCTTCATTCACAAGCATGTTACGTAAAAAATCAGAAAGAACATTAGTAGGACTGGAAATTAAATTATTTACGATTACCTGTAGATGTTCATCTTTTGCATCATCATGATTCGCCATAAGACATAGATTAGCTTGTTCATCATCGGAATCACTTGAATCTGAGTCACTCAAAGCTTTCTTCTTATAATCTCTTTTGCCTGACTGCCTTTTTCTTCTTTTAGGGCAATCTTTCACTAGATGATCTTCTTCACTGCATTCATAGCATTTTAGAGAGTTGAGCTTGTTGAATGTTTTCCCTTTGTTCTTGTCTTTCTCTGCCCAATTGTTGTCCTTGCTTCTATGAAACTTTTTCTTTATTTTGAGAATCTTTGCAAGACTTCTAGCGATAAGATCAAAAGGATTCTCATCATCTTCATCTTCGTCCGAATCTTCTTCTTCTTTTTTAGCTTTGAGAGCTAGCCCCTTTGTGGATGAGGCAGGCTCTCCATCTTCTTCATCAAAGGACATTTCATGGGTAATTAATTTTCCCAATAGATCATCAAGAGGAAGGGTTCTTAGATCTTGAGCTTCTTCAATTGTTGTAACTTTAGGACCCCACTTTGCTTTTAGAAGACAACGAAGGATCTTTCTCATTTTTTCTTCATTTGAGAAAGACCTGCCAAGAGAATCAAGATTGTTAATAATTTGAGTGAATCTAGTAAACATTTCCTTAATAGATTCATTGGAAAGCATTTTAAAAAGTTCATATTGTCGAAGGAAAATGCTGATTTTGGTCTCCTTGACTTGGCTTGTTCCTTCATATGTGACCACGAGCTTATCCCATATCTCCTTGGCACTTTTGCATGTAGACACACGGTTGAATTCATTAGCATCTAGTCCACAATACAGCAAGTTCATAGCACGATAATTCTTTGCAACACTTTCAAGATCCATTTGGTTGAACTCATCATCATTCTTGGGAATGGCTACTCCACTTTCAGTGGTCTTCATAGGAACTTTAGGACCCTTCTTGATAATCTCCCAGAGTTCAAGGTCTTAATCAATCACGAACATTTGCATCAACGACCTCCAATGAGAAAAGTTGTTGCCACAAAAGAGAGGAGGGCGATTTGCGGATCGACCTTGAGCGAAGCCTCCATCACCAATGGAATTCATCTTCACAGATTGTTAGAGAACCTGCTCTGATACCAAATGAAAGGATCACAATGGTAATGGAATAAACATATTAATACTCTAGAAGGGGGGGTTGAATAGAGTATGGGCGTTTTTCACAAAACAGAAAATGTCAAGGCCTTGAGATCAGTTACAGGGCGGAACAAACTGATCTCTGTTTTACAATTCAAGACTTTGAAAACTAATTAAAGTAAAACAGTTAATAAACAGAATGTTGTAAACGTTTGTTTTGGATTTTGCTAAAACTGTTTAAAACAAAGAACGAAAGTAAGAACAAAGCAAAAGTAAAAACAGAAATAAATACAAGGAATTGTTACGAAGTTCAGCACAAAGGCCTACGTCTCCGCCTAGGGTTGTCCAACCCGTAGGATTTTAAACCACTTTTATTTCTTCCCTTAGAGTTCTAAAGCAACCTAGAAGATCTCACTATCTTCTCTCCGCAGCACCCCAGCTACACCTTAGACACTTAATTCCCAGAAATAAAAGCTAACTCACTTTTACTATACTTTGAGTATTATAAATTTACTCTAAGTATATCACTCTTTTGATATATACTTTTTCCACTCTTAGATACACTTGTCTTTTCTCTCAATCTAATCACACAATAAGGTATTAAAGAACGTAGAGAGAAAACATTTAACACTCTTGCTATAGTATATGAAGCTTGATAATTCTTGAGTGTTGTTGTCGTTGTTCTTCTTGTCGTTATTTCTTCAGCATATCTTGACGCTATTTATAAGGCCTTTAGGCTGATTTCAAAACGTTGCAAAGCTGACTTCAAAGGTTTGAAAGTCTTCAACAGATTTCCTTAAATCTTGCTTCAACAGAATTTACAGCCCTTTTGAATTTTGAACGTTTGCTAGCTGCTGCATTCTGTTTCAACGTTTATCTTCTTCAAAACAGCTAGCCAAAATCTGTTATAACAAACTTATAGCTTCCTAAAAATAAGGTTAGCATAAGATAAATATTCAAAATACATAAGATAAGCTAATCAGTAATTTTTATCATGTTTATGTATCAAAATTCGAAACATAGGATAAAATAATACTTAACAAAAATTATCTAGACAGAAACATTATTAGAAATCTTCTAGAAAATCTTTTTAAACAAATTTTCAACTTAAGGAAAAATTGGTTAGCAACATAAATTCGAAATTCAAAAGCAATGCTAAACAAATATCTGAGTAAAACAGAATTAAACATTATCTCTATAAATAATCTGTAAGATAGAATTTGTTAGAGATAAAAACATACACGAGCAAAATAATATAAGCAACAAAATATAAGTCCATCATTCATAATTATATTGGACTCTCTTTTGACATCCATCACCCTATCATATAAACATATAAAAATAACAGTATATAAATTAAATAACAAATCAAGGTGGAGTCATCACATATATATATATATATATATATTTATATATATATATATATATATATATATATATTCATCAAATAAATTGTTATTTTACAATTTATAAAAAAAAAATAAAAAAAAATAAAATAAAAAACGCAACAATGAACAACAAAATATGTTAATCCGAATCTTGAATCCTTAGCTTCTTCTATGTGGAATCTTTGTAATTTTTTTTTGAAGTAATACTACCTGCATCATAAAACACCAAAATTAATAAAACCAAAAAACCAAAAACCAGAGAAGAGATGAGAAAGAAGAACAAGACATCCCAAAAAAATAACCAAAAAAAAAAAACAAAGAGATGAGAAAGAAGAACGAGACATCCCAAAAAAAAAAAAAACCACGAAAAAACCTAAAAATCCAAGTAACCCAGAAAAAAACCAAAAAAAAACCCAAGAAAAAACCTAAAAATCCAAGAAACCCAGAAAAACCCATAAAAATCGAAAAAAAAACCCACAAAACCCAAAACCCAGAAACCTAGAAAAAAACAAAAAAAAAAAAAAAAAAAAACCCAGAAACCCTAAGAACCCAGAAAAACCAAGCAAAAACTGAGAAAAAACCGTGAAAAACCCATATTCCAGAAACCCGAAAAACCAGAAAATACCCAGAACCCAAAAACCGAAATGAAAATCTAAAGAACCGAGAAACCCTAACCTCAAATTTCTTATTTTAGTCTGCGGCGATGTTTGTTGTGGTTGACGGCGGCGGCAATGTTTGTTGTGGTTGACGGCGGCGGCTTGGTTGTTGTTGAAAAGAGGAAAAAGAACGAGAGATCAGAGAAGCACAGAGAGATCAGAGATGAACGAAAGATGAGAGAGATCAAAGAAGAAGAACGAGAATCAGAGAAGAGAAGAACGAGAATCAGAGAAGAGTTGAGAGAGATTAAATAAGAGATGAAAGAGAAGAACGACAAAGAAGAAGAATAGAGATGAGAGAGAAGAACAGAGATGATAGATAAGGAGAGAGAGAAGAAGAGCATGCATTTCAAAGAGAGAGGGGGTTATTATATAAGGGTTTATAAGATTAAGGGCACCGGTTGTTTTTTTTGGTTTTCATTTTCTAAAACCAAATATTTTTGCCCACCGGTTTTCAAGAACCGGTGCTATATTGTCGATGCTAATTTGTGTTTTTCTAATAGTGCACATTCCTTAGGTTTCAATAAAATATTAACTCCATTATCCAATTAATCTAAGGTAATTTCATTCGGAGCATCATACTCATGGTATTCCAACCTATTATAATAAGTTAAAACGAATTAACATACATTTGAAACAAAATAACACATATTACATAAAAGTAATGAGAGTATGAGACTATATAATGAAAAACCTTGACAGCCACTCCCCCTCCCCTCCCAACCCCTGAAACCACCCAACCGATCCACCCCCACTTCTACCCTCCCTTTCCATTCGCCGGAAAACCAAATAAAAACCTTGACAGTCACTCCCCTTTCCTTCCCCACCACCAAAATTATTTATTGAAACCCTAGCCTCTCTCCTCTTTCCCCTCTCCTCTCTCTAAAAACCCTAGCCTCCATTGTTGAATTTTGGAGGGGTTTTCATCGATTCTTACCGGTGAAAAGCTCCAATCTTTGTTTTTTATGTGTCTTTTCTCTTTGTTTTTGTTTGTTCTAGGTTTATAATAACTCTTCCTCTTTTAGGAGAAACGTTCCACCCTCGAAAGAAAAGGCTTTTCTGGTCTTCTTCTTTAGGAGGATTTTTCTCCTTCGAAAGAAAAGGTTTTTCTTCTCTTCTTTTGAGAGAGGATTTGCTTTTTTGTTTGATGGATTGCTGTAAAATTGTTTCATGGGTAAAGATTTGAGCGGGATCGAAAAGAGGTTAATCTTTCGATTACAACCAGATGAATTAGACGAAAATTTTCTTCACGGCTACAACAGATAAATAGACCCCCTCGTCGAAGAAGGCTATAAATGTAATATACCCCGTATTTTTGAAATGTATTTTCTAATTAATTAATGAATTATTATTTCCTAAAAAGGGTATTTTGGTAATTTATTTACTATTTGAATTTTGGAGACAAAATGGTATTTGAATTTTGCGCCAAAAGTATTTTAAAATTTAATTATTATTTTTGGATTTTGAATAAGATTTATTATCCATTTATTTAATTTTAAAAATCGGATTATTTTTATATATTTCACATATTTTAACTAAAGCAAAAGTATTTTAATTAATAGGTCCAAAAACACCTAATGATTAGCTAAGGAATTCAGATTTTCCTAGTGTAGTAAATCTGATTTTCTTGGTTAATTTATTTAGTGAATAATTGGTATCTTCTTAATTAATTATTTTATACAATAAATATTATTTACACAATTTTTTTGAATCCTTAAATCTAGCAATATAACTTCCTAAAATATACTAATAAGGTCTGAAAATTTGAGCTATGGAAGCTCAATATTTTCGGCCCTCTGGGTTGATTTTTGGGCGAATTATTTTGATAATTTGTATTTTGAATTATTTTTCGCAAAAATTATTATTTTCCTTAATTTTTATTTCCCATCTCCTAAATATTTGATCATCTTATTTCCCTACCATTTCATGCTTGGTTATTCCCAAAGTAAACCTCTTTTTCTATAATATTTTTCATGACAATATACTTTCCTTAATTTTATTATTCTTAATCACCTTAATCTCAAACTTTCCATATTTCTTTAACACTCTTCTCCAAGTAATTTTTTTTAATTCTTTTTACCATATTTCTTCCTACATTCTCTTACCATATTCATGTATGAGCTAGCCTATAAATACCCATTGATTCATGGCTAAACACTCACACCAAATTCTCTAATTCCCTCTCTTTAATTTTTCTCTTCTCTTTTTCTTTTCTTTGCGCCACCACCACCAATCACCATGACCACCACCCTCCACCGTCAGCACCAGCCACCGCCGCCACCACGGCTGCCGCCCCTCCTTGCCGCCACCTCTTCTCCTCTTTTCCTTGGTTTTCTACTTCTTCTTCTTCTTCTTCTTCTTCTTCTTCTTCTTCTTCTTCTTCTTCTTCTTCTTCTTCTTCTTCTCTTCTCTTATTTAATTAATTACTATTATTATGGGAGATTAATAAAAATTATTATGAGTAGTTTTAATTAAATAAAATCAGATTTTTATTCATGTTTGTGAAAAAATAATTTAAAAGGTTCATGTACATATAATTGGGGGTTTTTAATTTGATTGTTGTGATTATTTGTTAACCTTATATTAATTAAGGTTATATTTATTTGTAGGGTGTGTTTGATCCAAGTGCTTGAAGTTTCTTTGTGTTTGCTAAGCAAGGACTAAAAGTACGTTAGGTGGCTAGATACTTTTGAAATTGATTGGATTGTATAAACATGTTTTGCATGATTTTTATGATGATTGAATTAAATTGAATTGAATTATGATTTATGAAATAAAAGCATGTTTAAATAATTGGTTGATAAATAAATTGGAGGATTGATGTTAGGTTTTGAATGGTTTGAATTACTTATCATGTTTAAATAAAGAAATTGATTTGAAAAGTTTGATGACTTAAATAAAAAGTTTTTTCAAAGGAAGAGTTATTGATTTTCAAAAGTTATTAATATGAGATTTAATTCTCAAGTATTTATTAAAAGGTTGATTTTAAAAGCATGTTGAATTTAATTAAAAAGGAGTTTGAGTATTTATTGGAATTATTGAGTTAAAGAGGTTTATTGAATTATTTCAAAAGCTTTACAAGCATAATTATTATATTAATCCCACTATGCGGATTCATTGAAAACTATGGACTTTGTATGACCTAGTCTTTCTCCAAGAATAGCCTTGAAATAGCAGGAGACTAGCTTAGGGGGTGTGCACACTTAGAGAGGAGGTTGAGTTTTCGAAAATAATTGATTTTACTAATCATTATTATTGAGTTATTGAGTTATTGAGAATTGGTTTTCAAAAGAATAATTGGTTCTATAAATCGTTTCATTGAATTATTGAGATTATTGAGAATTGGTTTGAATCATGAGTTTTGGAATTCATTGGAATAATTATTGAAATTGGTTTTAAAAGCATGTTTGGTAATAAATTGAATTTACTTATCTTGCACTTATCGTACTTAACATATTTTGTTAATCCGTATTTCTTATTTGTTTTGGTTCGCCTTGTTTACCATAATGGTAAGCAGTGTTTACTATATCAATTGGAGTCAAGAATTGAGTATATGGGAGTCCCGGGAATGTTCTTCACCTAGATTAGGAATGTTGGCCTTTGTCTATTTATGAGTACTTATGACGATGGTTACTATTTATATTATTATTAATAAAGGGAGTATTGAAATTTCAGCTGCAAAGTATTAGTTTTGGTTAGTAAGTTTGAGTAGCCTTGCGTAATCACGCGGCAGCAATACGCCTAACTCTATCTCTACGGTATAATTATACGTATTATACTAGTATTTCCGTAGAAGGAGATTTGGGGGTGTTACAGTAAATCACAGCCATGTGAAATAGGGTATAAACAAAAAAGAATATACAATTTGCAACAACAATCGCAGCTTTGCTGAAAGGATGTTTTTATTTGATTCAATTGTCATGTATTTGTTTGATACAAAACTCTTTGTAGATGTCGTATGACTTTTTATTTAAGAATTAATTTTGTTCTAAAAAAAACAGGAAAAAAATTGAGAAAATCTCATTACTCATATGTTGAATAATTTTGCAAACAGTTTATTTTATGTGCAGCTGGCTATATCATGTGGCCACTTGTAAAAGAATAATGTAACCCCTATAACATTGACCAAATAATCTTTGTAATACTGACTGAGTAACCTCTTTAATACTGACGGAGTAACCTCTTTAATACTGACGGAGTAACCTCTAAAACAATGATCGAGTAATGCTTGTAACACTGATGAAGTAACCCCTGAAACACTGACCAAGTAACCCTATAACACTATCGAATTAACCCTCACACAATGTGGCCAACCAAATATAAGATTTTGTGTTAACAAACAAATATTAAATAATAAAATAATAATAATAAAAAAAAAAACAGCGTGAATTCTATGTGTCTGGTTGACACACACTAAAACACTAACTGGTTAACCTCTGACCGAGTATCCCATGACCGACCGAGTAATCTCTAACCGAGTAACTCCTGACCGACCGAATAACCCCCGACCGGCCGAATAACCCTAACTAAGTAACCCCTGATCAAGTAACCCCATCCCTGATCAAGTAACCCCATCCCTAATCAAGTAATTCCAGACTGAGTAACGTATGACTGAGTATCCAATGAATAAGTAATTCGGCCACACGGTCTGGTCGGGCATGAAACTTTGTGATTAAAAATGTGGGAAATTACCATCTTCTCTTCCCAGTGAACTGCAAAAATCCCTTTACTCGCAGTTTGTTCTTCAGCTCCCCTTCACCTGAACCTGCATCCTCTCTCTCATCGTTGAAGCGACACCAATCAAATCCCAAATACCCAATAACGTACCAACTCCTCTTTTAAAATCCTCACCAATTTTCTCATCAATTCATCATTTTCCTTCCTACATTTCACCAATTTCTCTAATTTATTAATGGGGTTTCTTCAAAGTTTTGATTTCTGGGTTTTTTTGTTTTCAAATTTCAGATGGCAGCAAATGCATCAGTTGAGGAACCGATTCCCACATCGGCGGTGTTAATGGCGGCATCAAAGCACATATCAACAAGATGCCGCGATGAAAACATTGCTTTTTTGAAGTGCAAGAAGAAAGATCAGAATCCTGAGAAATGCCTCGATAAGGGTCAACAAGTCACTCGTTGTGTCTTCACCTTGTAATTTTCTCTCTCTTTTTCTCTTTCTTTTCATGGTTTTTTCTTAATTTATTTCAAACTTTTGCAATTATTATAATTTTTTTTAGCTAATTAGGGATTGATTAGTGGTGGGTTTATTGATTGATTGAGCAAAGATTTCGTTTTCTGTGATTTAGAGTTGATTGGGGCAGTTTGATTTGTGCGTTGTTTGTTTCTTTCTTTATTTTTTATTTTTGTAATTTAGGGTTTATGAAATTGGTCAATTGTGAATCAAAAGGAATGTGAATCTGAGGGTGAGTTATATGATCCAAAGATTTAGTTTTGCAAATGGTTGTGTCAGTTGTGTAGCCGGGTGATGTCGAAAGATGATAGCTTTTCTGCTCAAATGTGGTATTTTAGGTAATGTGTATTGGAGCACTTAGTTTTTCATGCTTTATGATTTTGGTTGGATTAAGAAATCTCTTAATGTTTGGGGGAAAATGGCTGAGCATTCTGTCGTACTGTATTACTATTTGCTGAATCAATTCAGATTTCTGTGGTATAAGTCTTGGCTTATCTTTGCTGTGGATGTTGCTTAAGGAAGCTAAGCTCTTCTCTTTTTCGTCTACTTACTCTTTTATTGTGATGTGAGATTACACACATCCCGAAAGATTGGACATTGGCTTGAAGGATTCGGACTTGGGAACTAAGTTAGATATTATGTTTTGAATGATAACTTATATTTCTGTAACATGGATTTTCTTATTAGAGGGGTAATTTGAGTCATTTGACTGTAGATGAGCCCCATGGCCTCTACTACTTGTTGACAATGTCCCAACATTATTCCTCTAATAGAATGAGTTTAACTATCATAATGGCTATGTATGATGCAGTGAGCAAGAGTGTGACTATTGTGTTTTCTACAGATAATTATTCAAAGGTCCGCTACTTTGTTACTGCTATTCTATTGTTGGTAGTTGGAATTAGATTGACAGCTTTCTATCCCTGTGTTCTGCACCCCCTATAAGCCCCAATTTAAGCCTGTGATTCTAACCTCATGCTCCCTTGGATTCAAATTTAAGTCTAATTTTCTTTTGGCACAAATATCGAGGAAAGTGAAGATGGTGAGTATATGGATTAGAGAGTGGCCCAAACTATTGTTTGAAGTAGAGAGAAATAATAAGTCATTTGAAATTTGATACTCTACATATGAGAGCTTATATTTGGGATGGTAGGAGAAGACAATAGACAAATAAGAGAACGTTTTTGTATTGTTGGTTAGATCTTTATTGGTCCTGAGTTCATGAGTTGTGAGCAATTGAGCATACAAACATTAGATAGGAGAGTGGTCCATTTTGGAGGTGATGGTCAGTTAAGGGGATTTAGGGGAAAGAAACATCAAAAATATGATTTTGTCTGTAGAGATCTATGATGCTCTATATATATTATTGTGATGTTAAAAGGCTATAAATGAGCGGGCTTCTCAAATTTTGGCTTTGGCGAGTGAGTGCTACTTTAGGATGGAAATTTTGCACTTGGTGTGTTGGTCATTGCTAATATGATCTTTGCATTGGGTTCAACATGGAGATGTGGTTGAGAAAACACTTTGACTGGTAACTATAAGAAGATGTTTGATTTTTTCTGTTTTAATTGTCCTACTTGGTCTTTACCGGTCATGTAAATATGTGATTGCTGCTTAACCACTTAGAACATCTTCATGCTATTCCATACTTCTCACTTAATTCATAGGGACTGCATTGCTCACATACCTCTTAAACTTGAGCATAGTATGTTTTTGTATCACAAGGGACAACTAATAAAATCTAGAGAAACTTTCAACTCGTTTTGGAAGTTGAGGATCATTCAATGATTCGATTGATTGTGTAAAATATTGCCAGCATTTAGTGTTATTATGCACTATATATGAGGGTCTTATTGCACTGCCTTTGGTCATGGGAGTCCAATAGATTCAATGCCTATGCACACTTTAAAAGGTAACTGTCATAAGAAGTTGCTTTCATAATAGGAAAATGTATAAGGTTTATGGGAGTTATTGGATATGTTTTCGGTAGCTATTTCATGAATCACTATTCACTACATTAACTTTAGAGTTTTCCAAAGGTTTGATGAAACCTTGATTCTTGACTGGTATAACAGGACCCATTTAAACCTGTTAATTATAAGGGGTATAATCTGAACGGCATGAGACTCATATACTGCTTATGCTATTGGACATCAAATTTAGCTGTAGGGGCTAAATTGTGGGAAAGAAAAAATTGCATGTAAGTTGACTGGGGTGGAGGAAAGACATTCAGGAGATAGACATAGCAGTACTAAAGTAAAAAATGTAATGCATTATTGACTTTGGCTGTGATGCGGGTGCTTTTATATGCGTGCTTGTGTTTTTTTTTTTTTGTACTTTCTGCGCTTGAAAAACTTCTAGGGAGGTTAGAGTTGACGCTTGGAAACACACAGATCAATTTCAATGATATTTCTTAATTTTGAGACTCATATTATTTTTATTTTTCCTTGTCTGGTCCCTGCAATATCTTGTTGAAGCTGGATAGGTCTAGAAAAACTATCTTAAATATCCTGATTGAACTGTAATGGCGATTAAGAATTTTGGAAACTTGCAAAGTCAACTAGTTATGAGTATGCTAACTATCTGGAGCTATTGCTATGGATTGGGGCAAATGCATATAATGTTTGTGAACAAAATTAACTATTTCAATGTCTCAGGCTTGCTAGCAGATCTTTCTTACTTTAAAGTAAACTTTCAAGGCAAAGTGAAGGGTAATTGAACAATTAGTAGCAATTGACATCGTTGATCTTTTTTAACCAGCCTTGATGCTACACTGTCTTCTGATATGACCAAATTTAGCACTTCTCATTTGTCAATAAGTGAAACATTAGGATTTGGCAAATTTTTAAGTGTGATGACAATTGACAAGAGAAATATATATAGATGGAAGAATATGCCCATGTGATGAGGAAAGTGAGGAGGAGAAACCATGGATGAAACTAAGGAATATTTCATTCATTTCTAAAAAGCCATACTAGAGAAGTGATCACTTATTGGAAAATGGATGGAGTAAATAGTATTGGTTGTTTTTTGCAATTTCCCGTAGAATCTTCAGGCCTTTGGTTGCCACTAGCTGTTTTCCCTCGAGGATCTTCCTGTAATTCAAACTTGCATATGGTTAAGAGAGCTTTCATAATTGGCCCTGCATCTGCATACAAAAGAGTCCATCCTTCAGCAGATTGTAGGCATCCTTTAGAGAAGTGTCAGTTGAGTTTAACTCCTCCCCGACTGCAGGGAAGAGATACCCATTGGATAAACTAATCCCATTATTTTCCTATTCTCATCAAGTCTTACCAAGCTTCATTTTTTCCTGTTTGATGTCTATAAAACCTATAGCTTTTGCTAGTGTTAATGTCTTACTGCCAGGACGGTATGATGGTCACTAGTCTCCTTTTATTCTTTTATTACAGCAAATAAAGTCTTGTTTTGCAGAGGAATAAAGAAATACTATACAACCTTAGGCAGTTGTTTCCCTAGAAATTTTGCCTTCTCATGCTTATCATTGTTACCGATTATCATTCTTCTATATTATAATATGAAAGAACATTTGCCTTGGTGACCACCAGTTTACAGTCCAGCATCCACATGATTAAGTCTATTCATTTATGGTTGATCACCTTCTCAACTGAAACTCCTACTCAGGAACAGACATTGAGGGTGAGAGAAAAGGGTTGGAGAAGGACTCCGAGCTCCATATGACCCATCAAAGTGCCTCGCTGGGGCATAATCACTAACAAAATGAAGAGAGATGGAGTTAAGCATCTTGAGGTTGGCGCATCTTGTAGCATTGAGAAGCTTTGGGACCCTAACTTTCTCTCCTTGGATCTCTTTCTTTTCTCGCCCCCCCCCCCCCTCTTCCCCGCACCAGCAAAGTGCTTTGCTTCCAGCACGAGATCCAATATCCGTTCTATGACTGGCTTTGTAGGAATGCCCTGCTCTTTGCGCCAGCACATTTGGTGCTTAAATTCTGCAAACTCACCTCAATTTGATCTCTCTTTTGCAATGATTTTATCACTAAGAACAGATAATAGTAGCGCTCTTTATGTTTCACTACTAAAACAGTGGCATGTAGCAATTTCATTCAATGAAGGAGCAGCAGTGGTTGTAGCAGTGATTCCATTACCCATTCATTAGTCCTGTCCTGAGCAGGAAAGAACTGGAAGATTACTTTTATCTGTCTAGCATTGGAGTCAGGCCTGAATCCTTTGTTTGTTCTTCTGTCCTTGCAAGCTATGTCATTCTTGTTTTTTTCACTACCCATGATTTAGAAATGTCAACAACCTTGGGGCAAATTTCAACACCTTGTGACTTCTTTCCATTTTTTTGTGTGAAATTTGAATCTTATGTGGGGGAAGAAGAGTTTATATTTGCACAAGTCCTGTTATGTGTCTCTTTTCCATCTATTAGTAGGTGCACATAGCTTTGTTCTGATGGATGTACTGGATAAGGTAGTACAATTAATCATCAATTAGATTAATTATTTTTGCTAATTTTAGTTGCTGTTTTGATTTTTGAATCAGTGAATTTTATTCGATGGATTAGCCCTTCAGGTCTTCTGTTCTACACTGTAGACCCATTTGGGAATTTGTAATCTTTACTCTGTTGGCTGTGCAGGCTGAAAGATCTTCACCAAAAGTGCACAAAGGAGATGGATGCCTACGGAAACTGCATGTATTACCACACAAATGAATTTGAGATGTGTC
Source organism: Chenopodium berlandieri (assembly GCA_034703905.1). Lineage (NCBI taxonomy): Eukaryota > Viridiplantae > Streptophyta > Magnoliopsida > Caryophyllales > Amaranthaceae > Chenopodium > Chenopodium berlandieri. Next base: position 14,433,081 of record CM068293.1, read on the forward strand.
GCAAAGAGCAGGAAGCATTTGAAAAAGCATGTCCTCTGGAATGATAAGGAGCTGGTAACCTCTTTGGTCACATGCTTTTCATTGTTAAGTTCAATCCTGCTAGGCTGCTATTAACTCTGTTGTTCGCCATGAAAAAAGTTGATGAATCTTTTTTCCAAAGAGAAGTGCAGAAATAAATTTTTTGATGTTTTTCTCTAATTCATGAAGAAGATAAAGGTGTCTTTTGAGTCATGTGTTGATTGTGGAGATGATTGATATATCTCTCAGGTCCAAGCAGAATACAGAATTTTTGTGGTTCTTTGACATGAGATTGTACTCTTTGCAATTATTCAGTGAAGATGCCAACCATTAAATATTCAATGACGAACACTTATTCACTTCCTCAGTGTTCAACCTGTCCAAATTTTGGTTCTTCCTCCTAATGTATATAGGCATAGTGTCATGTCATTAGTTAAGTAATAGATCTTTTAACATGATAAGACAACATGACTCGTATCTAGCATGACGTATACTACGAATTACCCAAATTTGGCGCGATAGGAATCATGTTGTATCCTTAAACATGACATGATTTAATTGCCTGCTCTATTTATTATTTTCCAATGCTCTGTGGTTCTCTGTTCTCATTTTAGAGCAAGTTTTTGCATTATGCTGCTAAAACTGGCATCAAGCAAAACTTTATTGATTTTTTTGCCCCTTGGAATAAGAAGTATAAATTGATAATTAGTTATTCTATGAATTTGGGTATTCATGTAAAAGAGCCTTACGTGAAGAAATCAAGAACTAAGATAAATTGATGAGGTGGCTTGGATAGTGGAAATAATTGCTAGAAACCTTGTTTTGACCTGAAATTTTTATGGGTTTCTTACTTTAGTGGAAAGATTCATTATTTTTAAGTGATTATTGATGAACATTAGGGGGAAAAAAAAACCTTTGTGTGTTTTGTGTTAAGATACCGTGTAGTGTGATTTCATGATTTGTAAGAAATTTGAACATTTTCTGATTGAACATCCAGCATCAACTGCTAAGGAAAATTGGAAGAACTATTTATGTTTGCTGACCGCCTGCATAATAGTCAGTAAAATGTCCTCCCAAGTCATGACCCATTTGAAAGCCGGTAATAAATTGCGGTAATGTTATTATCGTCTAAGAGACAACGAGGTATATATCTATGGCATAGAAGGGTCCTTAAGACACATTAAACCTCCCATATAACCATCATCCACTATGGTAAACACATCCTCTGGAACATACTGAACTATTTCCAAATCACCTTACATGACTAAACAACCTTACTTAAACAGAACATAAATTTAATTTTGGAAATTAAAAACTTGGTGTGCCCCTGATTAGTAGCATCCCCTGAGCAGTGTCTCGAATGATCCATCTTCACCATCTTAGCTTTGTCGGGAAGTACTGCATAGTCATCAACAAGTTTATATACATTAGTTGAAACATGCAAAAATAGACTACTCCCTTCATCAGAAACGTATCCTCACATTAAATAGCTCAAATTACACCATGAACGTGACTATGCATAAACAATACAAAATTTGGAATATACGAAGTTAAATTATCGAAATAATAAAAAAGGGTTAAAATTTGCCTTCTCAATGAGGGAGAGGTAGTACGGCTTGACTTTCTCCACATCAATTCTTTCCTTACTCTTGCTGTAGAGGTCATACTTGTTAAATATATGGAGCCATTTCAAGTTCTCTTTATCCTCTTCATTCATCAAGTACTTGTATGCTCCTGCAGTGTGTAATGCTGAGGCAAGAAAAGGTTACACACTTACACATCCATTCATTACCGTCATTTGTTATAATTTACCAGATCGAAACAAGCTACAATTTACGAGTAACCTACCGTAGAATGAATGGTATCTTATGATGAACAGAGCAGCTGAAGGTAGAGTAGTGTTGTTCTCCTTTGCAACTAGGTACATGTAGTCATCATGCCCAAATGACATTAACACATTCTCAAGTCCACATCCTTCAGAGTACATGCCATACTTTGTGTTATAAGCTGGGTTATCGTAGTCCGGGTTTAGAGCAAAATACTGTAAAAATCAGACTGAAACCGTTGTAACTCCATGACATTATGCAATGAAATTAGCATTAAGCATCTAGGCATACTCACCTTGTGGTGCACAATCGACTCGTCAAAAGCACAACCAACAGGGAATATATCTCCAACAACAGCCCATTGAGGAAGCTCACCAAAGCTAGGAAGTAGGAGAACCTTACCAAGATCTAAAGTTTCACAAATTGTCAAACTTAGAGCTAGTTTATATAAAGTAACATTACTTAAAACTATAAATAGTCCACTAATTTCTTAAAAATTGAACCATTGTTTGCATATAGTACCATGAATAAGGGCAGTGAGATGAAGCCAATCTTCATTAGGATAGTCTTTCCTAATGGCCTCAGCAGATTGTAACAAATGCTCAATTTGTGGTTCATCCAAGTCAGGATCACTCTCATCGACGACGTCGTTTAGGAGCTCACAGCATTCCCAAATGCTCATTTCCACCTTGTTTAGTTTCCCATACTCTTCCCTCATCTTTTTCACCTACATTTCAAACAAATCATTAGTCCATCAAAATCTCAATTTCATCACTCGAAAATGAAGGGGACAAAAATTAATGTTATTGTAATATATATTCTTTAGAACTTACAAAATCAACACACTGGTAAATGTGATTAATCCGGTAGAATTCCTCCACACCAGGTTGCCTTTCACCTTCAGCCTCATAATCTCTGTTCAGAAAACAATAAGTGGTTGGATCTTTTATTGGGCTACCAATTAGCCATTTAGTTCAAATCAACATTGATTATAATCAACCTAGGCCCAGTAGGTGAAATTAGTTTGGCCCAGCCCATTTACAATTGGTATTATATATGGAGTATAATAATTTTTATTTCCAACGTCGTTAAGATAATGAAGTTACAATGGAAAATTCATGAAATGAACCCCATGAGATTTAATCTTTAAACTTTAAGTGGGGAGCGATGTCACTATACTCTCCTTCACCTCAACCTCATCATCATATTATAAACTTTTATGCTCGTAATTTACACATTTATAAAATTATCATATGAGCTATTATCATTAGATTACACAAGATCAAATTAGACCAAGCCATTTTACATTCAAACTAAATAAGGACATGTCTTTTTATTGTCGTCGAAATATTTATAATTGCATATAAATTAAAATTACGAGCATAAATTTTGAAAAGTACACATAAATACTTCGTATGTATTTAAAACAATAATTGTACTCCTTTATACAGTATATTACGACGATACTAAACAAAGTCCATGATACGAGTAGTACCTAAAAGTTTGCCCAAAGGAGTTGGTTTGAGGTACCCAAAACTGATTTGGCTTATGTACTTTTTCTATTGCCACTACATATTCCTCCTCCTCCGCATAATTTTTGTGGTCCTTCTCCAATCCTGTTCCATAAGTACTTTGATTCAACAAAATATCATCATTCAGGGGAAACAAAACAATAAATAAAAATTTAATCCTCTAAGGAATTTTTCTTACGGGTTATTTGGGACTACAAGGTCAATATTTTTTTTTTTTTTTTTTTTTGTTGTTGTTGTTTTTGAGGACTTAATAAAAAAGATCTAAGCATATTCCACCAAAAATATACAAAATATTAAGTAAACAAAATAAAAAATATTAAGTAAATGAAATACAAAAATTATGGCCTTTGAAATTTCAATACATATTCTACAAAAAAACAAATTATGACAAAAACTATAAGCATAACCCCTAAACTTTCTTCCAAAAAAAAATGACAGTAATTGTTATTATTATTATTATATTTTCACAATGATGGGTAAATAAAATAAAAAAAAATGTACCGAAATCAGGCTGCTGCTCAATGATGATAGTCATCTTGATCAAAATAATGCCACAGATTTTTTTTATTATTTAATTATTTTTTACAATGGGATTTAAATTTTTGTGAGAAAAAAACCTGGAATGGAAAAAGATAGGGTTAGCTAATGAATGAGATGTTGTTTATATAGGTGGCCGGAAAGTCCTTAACTGTGATTTCAACATCCATAAGTCCTTCCATGAAAATTTCATCTGCAGCGTTGTCATTTTTATAATTAAACTTTTGTAGCATTTTTTTGACATTTAATAGTTAGATCTAGTCTTTAGATAGATGTTAACATTTTGCAATTTTGTCTTGTTGAGTCATTGCTTAGATTGCTACTCCGTTGTTGGAGGATGATGATAGGATGGAAGATAATAAAGAATGTATATCAGTGTATGTGGTGGTTACATGTTTTTTTAGTCGGTAATCATAATTTATGCTGGCTATGGAGTACATACTAAATTTAATTTGTTCCGTAATTTATTTATTTTTTTTTTTTAAGATAAGAAAAACTGCTCTGTTAGACCAGGATCTTTTACGGCAGGTAAACCAACCTACGTGTGCAACCAATGTAGATCAGACTCTTGGAGAATGGGAGAAGGATAAAAGTATTTACTTTTTACAATGTATATTTTTGATTTTCTTAAAATCACATTATGTACATAATAATTAACACGTTGAAGTATTTTTCATTATTTATACGAGTATTAATTTTGAATATAGTTTTTTATTTAATTAAAATATACTACGTATATACACTCTAGCTCTCCATTTATAATAATAATCACAATAATTTGACTATTGCACTATTTTTATACTTATTGTGATTATATTAGTATTTATGTATATCAACTTTTTATACTTCTACTATAATTCAAATATTAATGGTTAAAGTTATATATTGACGCATGTAATACTCAAACTGTTACGAATATTATGAAGCGGAACTGCGGAAGAAATATTTACTACTCCCTCCGTCCCATAATATAGTTCATATTTTCCTATTTTGGAGATCCAAAATGTTGTTCCTGTTTCTATTTGTAGATAGTATATAAAGATCATTATACACTCACTTTTTTAACTTTATTCATTGTACTTCCTAAATTACCCTTGAATTTTGTACATGTCTCGTACTTTTTTCACTTTTTCTCTCTAACTTTTGTCTATAATTGTACTTTTCACTTTTATTGGTATCTGAGTATAGAACACTGAGTGGTTGGAGGAAGGATAGAACTATATTAATGTACTTTTATTGGTATCCGAGTATAGAACACTTTTATTGGTATCCGAGTACTTTTCACTTTTATTAATGTACTTTATCCATTTTTTCCTCCTATTTTTTAAATACCGTGAAAAAACACAAACAATAACTATATTATTAGATGGAGGAAGGATAAAATTATTAACAACCGATTCAGATTAATTTTTTTTTTTTTTTTTTTTTGCTCACCAGGGGCTAGACCCCAAAAAACAACAATCAACTTAAATTAATCAAGTGTATAAAACTCACGTTTAGAAACATCGCAATGATCGCACAGCATAGGAGTATCCGAGTATAGAACACTGAGTGGTTGGATTTAATAGAATCAGTCAGCGGGTAGGCTGAGCAAGGTGTAAGTCGTGTAAGCAATGCGTAACTAGTTTAAATTGCATGCTAGAACCTACAGATGGCCGTATAAGTGACACGTTGCTTCTTAATGACGTGGAATTTATTCAATTATTATGACTGCTCTTGTAACAGAAGATTTTCCCTGGTCATATTCGTTATTTTCATGACAATTTTGTCTTTTTATTTTTCATATTTTACATAAAATTCAACTTTTATTGAAATGCGTACATGTATTACTACCTTTGTTACATATTAGTTGCAACTTTGCAATATTTTATCTCTTACAAATCCCAAAGTTGCAACTAATATGTAACGGAGATAGTATAATCGGATGATTGAGGACATAATCTTCCCCCCTCCTCCCAAGTGGTTGGGGGTTTGATCCTCGTCCCCCTCATTCTTGTAATAGGGTGCGTGGGAGGAGCCCTCCGTATCTTCCCATATGAAAAAATAAAATAAAATATTATAATAGGATGATCGTAAAATTTGTGGGAAAATAGAGGGTCCTTGCTCGGAATAAAGTTGATAGTAATAGGTCCTTGTTGGTGCAAAATCTAAATACTATAGCGGCAACTCCTTGGTTCTACTTGCCTTGCCTGTCATCACTTGATAAATATAGACGATGAAAGCACCATCTACCTACCTAGTTTGGTGCATGTCATTGGATGATTGGATCTAAGCTATTTATCGGATTATTGCATAAATAAGTTGTTAGAATAAGCAACTTCAAAAGTCTAATACGGTTAATTAGTACAACTCGAAGACACGAGGTAGGATTCGAGTTTGGGCAGAGAAGGAATAAGTATATGGGCAAAATAGGCTTTGATTTTCATAGCATTGACAGCATGAATAGGCTAGGTAGTATGTACTTCGTACTTTGTTTGGCTTAGCTCATTTGCACCACTATTACTTATTAACATGAGTGTTGTACAAAATCAAGTTTGGTTAACTAGTCAAGAATTAATTTAGTTAAGTACTATAACTTTGGGCTGCCATTTTTCCCCACCATTATTAATTGTATAAAAAGTTCAATTATGAACTGGTTAACCGCAATTTTCAATTTCATCGAATTTCATTTCATCGAATTTATACCTAATATTTGTTAGGTTTTCAGCAATTCAATACAAAAGAATTACTTAAAGATGGTGGAACAAAACCTAAAATAGTGTATAATTTCAATCTAATTATACAACAAACAACACTAATCAAAGTATTACCAACCAAGCACTAAATAAGCAATGTAATTCAGAAAATTACAAAAGTAAAATACTAATGTGAAAGATTATACACTTGCCTCACTCCAAGCCATTGAAATCACCAAGAACATGAGAATACCAAGGACCACGAGTCTTCAATACCGGATACTTGTCTAAGGCGTGTAAACACTTTCCTAAAGTGATTATTTCCCCCACCACGGTGCTTGGGTTGAAATGGAAATTCACTTTGAGATACAATAGACAACACTACAATCTTTGCACTAAGATTTGTAGCAAGATGATCAAATTCTCATAAAACAACTTTATTGAAAGAGTTTTCTAAAAGTTATTGCAAGTTTCTTAGAGAAAATTGTGAAGAAAGGTGAAAATCTTGGATAGGAAAATCAGAGAGAGCAAAAGAATCTATCTGGTTATTCTTTTAATTTCGCAATTAAAAGAACAATCGAAACCGCAACTGTCAGGGCCGCAGGCGCGACATCCAGTAGGAGCGGGCGCTCCTCACGACCCCGCGGGCGCGGCAATTCAGCCCGCGGGCGCGGACAGGGAAATCTCAGATTTCACCCAACTTTCTGGAGATGCCTGGCCGCGTCCATGCCGCGGGCGCGACTTTCCGTGGCTTCCCAGCCGCGGCCTCTCCATTCAAAGGAGATGGCTCTCTTCTACCACACTCTAAATTCCTAACAATCCTCCCCCATTTAGAGTATGTAATTTAAAACTTTCTTCACTTCTAACAATTAAGCCACATTTCATGCATCAATGCCAATGTCCCTTCGGATTGAATTGACACCTAGTACAACACACTTAACGATGATCATATTCCGTGATTTCCATATGGATTGAATCACACGAATATATCCAACCATTCGAAGGTGAAGTACACACAAGTCAAATCGAATTTATCATCACTTGACACTTTTATACAGCCATGTGTCCGTATCTTTCATAAGTTCATCAAAGTCTATATGTCCATCTAGACTTCTTGAAGCGGCTAAACTTCAAACTTATATAGGTAGGTTCTCATATACGTAACAGTGCCCTTGTGACAAGTCACCTTCATCTAGAGCTTCTCAACTCTAAATCTTTGAGAACTTTAAAATGACACTACCTTACACATCACAAGTAACATAGCAACATGGGTCACATAACATTGCTAACAAACATATAAAACGCAATTCAACCACATTGAATCTAAGACTTGATGTTTCTTCAAGTGTTAGATTGGGTTTCACAAATCTGTGTTTTTGGACATAAACCCATTCCATTCAAAGGAATGCCTTGGCATTGCTTTAGTAAAGCAATCCGCCAAATTCAACTTTGTAGGAACATAGTCAAGACTTATGACCCCATCATTGATAAGCTCTTTCACTAGGCTATGCTTAAGTGAAATATGCCGAGACTTACCATTATACACTTGACTATATGCCTTTATTAAAGCCGAATTTGAATCACAATGGATTGCCACCGGTGACATTGGCTTAAGCAATAAAGGCAACTCTAACATGAGATTTCTCAACCACTCAGCTTCCTTACTAGCTGAGGCAAGAGCAATAAACTCCGCTGCCATAGTGGAATCGGCAATGCAAGTTTGCTTCTTGGAAGACCATGAAATGGCACCTCCCCCAAACATGAATACCCAACCACTTACAGAAGAGTCATCCTCTTTGTAAGTGATCCAGCTTGCATCAGAATATCCTTCTAAAACCGAAGGAAATCCACTATAAGACAAACCATAATCCAACGTACCCTTAAGGTACCTCAAGACCCTCCGAACTGCAAACCAACGCCGTGCACCCGGGTTACTAGTAAATCTACTAAGTTTTCCCACAGCCAATGCAATATCTGGTCTTGTACTTGTCATGGCATACATCAAGGATCCAATTATCCTTGAATATTCCAATTGGGAAATTGATTTCCCCAAATTCTTAACTAAGTTAACATTAGGTTCCATGGGGGTGTTTACAGGACACTTATCAAACATATTAAACCGTTTGATCATCTTCTCGATGTAATGAGATTGACTTAGAGTAAGTCTTCCATTGTCCCTAATGATCTTGATGCCCAAAATGACATCCGCATCCCCCAAATCCTTCATCTGGAAAAATGTCAATTCTGCTTGTTGTAGACTTGTACCAAAGATAAGCATATCATCAACATATAGACAAATGATGACACCATGCCCTTTGTCATCAAATTTGCTATATATACACTTATCAGCTTGATTCACTTTGAATCCAAAGGACAAAATCGTGTCATCAAATTTCCGATGCCACTGTTTTGGTGCTTGTTTAAGTCCATACAATAACTTAACCAATTTACACACCTTATCTTCCTGTCCTTCCAAAACAAACCCTTCGGGTTGTTTCATGTACACTTCTTCCTCTAGATCTCCATAAAGGAATGCCGTTTTGACATCCATTTGATGAATCACTAGATTATATACCGATGCCATTGCAATCAATAACCCTATGGAGGTAATTCTTGCAACCGTTTCATAGGTATCGAAATAATCAACACCATACTTTTGCATAAAGCCTTGGATAACCAATCTGGCTTTAAATTTCACTATGGAGCCATCCGGTCTCCTTTTCCTAGTGAAAATCCACTTGCAACCAAGAGGTTTACAACCGGGAGGTAAATCCTCTAAGACCCAGGTATTATTTCCCATGATGGGATCCATCTCATCATTTATAGCTTCTTTCCAAAATGCACTATCTTGGGAAGATATGGTCTCGCTATAAGTTTTTGGGTCACTATCCACATTGAAACAATATGGAGTAGTAGAACTCAGGACATCCCTAGAGCCTTCAACTAAATAAATTATAAAATCATCATCGAAGGTCTTAGGTTTCCTTTGTCTCTTACTTCTTCTAACATGAGGAGTCTCATCCTCATTATTAGGAGAACATTCATAAGATTCAAGTTGATCATCAAAATCAACAATCTCCTTTCCTTTGGCACTAACCTGTACATCCTTAGGTCTACTCATTGATGAAAAACGGTTTTCATCAAAAATTGCATATCTTGACTCAATAACCGAATGAATCGATATATAGTCATTTTGTTCTATTACATAAAACCTATATGTTTTGCTATGCTCAGCATAACCTATAAAAATGAAATCCAAGCCCCTTTCACTGAGCTTTCTTTTCTTGTTGCCAGGCACTCTTACGATTGCCCTACAACCCCAAACCTTGAGATACTTCAAGTTTGGTTTTCTTTTGTACCAAAGTTCATAAGGAGTAGATTCTTTTCCCTTAGTGGGAACCCGGTTAAGAATGTGACAAGCAGTCAACATTTCTTCACCCCAAAACCCTTCACTCAAACCAGAGTAAGATAACATGGAATTAACCATTTTTCAAGAGTTCTGTTTTTCCTTTCAGCTACACCATTTGATTGTGGTGCATAACTAGCTGTAATCTCATGAATTATACCCAAGATTGGAAATAAGCTGGATCATAATATTCCCCTCCCTTATCAGTTCTAATCTTCTTAATAAATGATTCTACTTGTAGTTCTACTTCTCTTTTATAAATATCAAACTTTGTCAAAGCTTCATCTTTAGAATGCAAAAGATACACATAACAAAACCTAGAAAAATCATCTGTAAAAATAATCATGTATTTTTTGTTCCCCAAAGAAGGAGTACTATGAAAATCACACAAGTCACTATGGATCAATTCTAAAATATTGAAACTTCTTTCAACTCTCTTAAAATGAGTGGTAGTGATCTTGTTCAACATACAAGTAGAGCATTTATTAGAAGAAATATCACAAGGTGGAATTAACTCTAGTTTAGACATGAAATTCAACTTATTGAAATTAACATGACCTAATCTAGAATGCCATAAATAAAACAAATTCACGCCATTGTCATTACTAATATTTAAACAAACATCATCCATCATTACAAACTTCTCTCTTAATGAGAGTTTAAACAATCCATGAGTTAAATAACAACGTCCAAAAAAAGTGCTACCTCTAATAATAATACATCTATCTGCTTCATACACTAGTTTATATCCAAGTCGATTCAGGGTAGGGCCTGATACAAGATTTCTAGAGATATCCGGAGCATATAATACATCCCTAAGAATGATACCATTGCTCGAACTGAACATTAGCTCAACTTGTCCTCTTCCTTGGACCATGATGGAAGAGTTGTTCCCCATATAGAGCTCTTCACCAGCAACAACCTTGTGAAAGGTTTTGAACCAATGCTTCACCTTGTATACATGCCTTGAAGCCCCTGAATCCATCCACCATGAGTCCATCCTGTACCATAGAAATGTTAGGATCCGTTGCATTTAAATCCATACCGGAATTAAATTCAACCTCATGTAAAGGATTACCTTTGACAGTTGGGTCCTTGCTATTAGAAGCATGGCCCTCCTTGGATTTCTCCATTTTCTTCTTGAAAATGTAGCAGTCCTTTTTGCGGTGTCCAGTTTTACCGCATTCCCAACAAGCAAACTTGTTGTTGTCCTTCTTCTTCTTAGACTTTCCTTTGGAAGAATTAACATTCTTCCTCTATCCACTAGTTGAAGCACTAGATTTACCCTCTTCCACCACATTAATAGTGGAAGTGCTAGGATTCCCATCCTTAGCATTTTCCATGGCCCTTATCCCTTCTTCAACTTGAAGATGGGTAGACAAATCAGACAAAGATATGTCCTCCCTTTTGTGTTTCAGTTCATGTTTCACATCTTTCCAACTAGTAGGTAGCTTATCAATGATACTTGAAACAACAAATAGTTCATCAACACTAATTCCATGTTGTTTCAAATTACCATAAATACGTTGTATCTCATGAAATTGATCCATGATGAACCTACTATCAACAAATTTGAAATTATTAAAATTACTTACAAGGAACTTCTTGCTAGAAGCATCCTCCGCCATATATTTGCTCTCCAAGACTCCCATAGCTCTTTAGCAGACTCAACATGTTGATACACATCAAACAAATCATCCTCCATCCCATTGAGAATATGACCCCGACAAATAAAGTCATCATTATCCCACTTTGATTTCTCACGAACATCTTCCATGGTCTCATTCTCATGTTCTACTGGCCTAGGAGTACTAATGACATAGGCAACCTTCAACGAAGTAAGAAGAAAATACATCTTCTTCTTCCAACGTCGAAATTCCACACCATCAAACTTCTTAAGTTTGAAAAAATTAGTGGTAAGTTCTTTCACACTAGACATGATTCTATAATCACTTTAGATTGTTCGGTTTTCAACAATTCAACACAAAAGAATTACTTAAAGATGGTGGAACAAAACCTAAAATAGTGTATAATATCAATCTAATTATACAACAAACAATACTAATCAAAGTATTACCAACCAAGCACTAAATAAGCAATGTAATTCAGAAAATTACAAAAGTAAAATACTAATGTGAAAGATTATACACTTGCCTCACTCCAAGCCATTAAAATCACCAAGAACATGAGACACTACTAGAAATAGGCCAATTTACGACGGACCAGTTCTGACGGACATGAAATCCGTCGGAAAGTTCCGACGGAATTAAAATCTGTCGGAAATTTACGACGGAATTCCTACGGAATACACATCCGTTGAAATTTATGGGTTTTCCGACGGAATATTCCGTCGGAAACTTTACCTTTCAACGGAATAGAAATCCGTCGGAACTTTCCGAGGGAACTTTCCGTCGGAACATTATTGTTTCCAACGGAATTAAAATCCGTCGAAAATTTCCGACGGAATTTTCCGTCGAAAATTACATTTCCGACGGAATATTCCGTCGGAATTTACTTAAATAATAAAAAAAAAACACAAACCTAAAAAACCCTCTCCTCCTCATTTATGCCCCACCTTTCCCCTTTCTCCTTCTCTTTCTCTCTCCTCTCCTCTTTCTCTTTCCCACTTTCTCGTTCTCTTTCCTATTCTCTTTCCCCCTTTCTCTTTCTCTTTCCTCTAAGTTTTTGGATCTTTATCCTCTTCTCTTTCTCACCTAAACCAGCCGCGACCACCACCATTTTCTCACCTCAACTAGCCACGACCCCCACAACCGCCTCACCATGAACACGACCCCCACAACAAGCCTCACCACGAACACGATCTCCGCCCTCTACCCACAATCGCCGTCGTTGCTCAACAAAACCACCACCGTCGCCGCTGCTCAACAAAGCCTCCACCACCGATTCTAAGGTTTTTCATGTTTAATTCGACCATAAAAACCCTAGATCTAGGGTTTTCATGGTCGAATTTGACCTTTAAAACCCAATTTCAAGCCAATTTAGGGGTGTTGATGGAATCTAAGGTAAGTTCTCTTACTCTCTTTCTCTTTTTTTTCGGCATTTTTACCTTTTTTTTTTTGATTTTTTTTTCGTTTTTTTTTCGTTTTTTTTTCTCTGAATTTTCTATGTTTGTTTTTTTTTTTTTTTTTTTTTTGATTTTGAATTTTGAATTTATGTTTTTGTTTTTTTTCCCCCCATTTTTCGTTCGTTTTGTTCCGATTTTTCGTTTTCTTGAATTATTTGTCGGTTTAATTTGTTTTTTTTTCTCTAAATTTTCTATTTTTGGTTTTTTTTTTATTTTTGATTTTGTTTTTTATTTTGAATTTTGAATTTGTTTTTTTTTTTTGGAAGGTGGTTGAGGTGGGTGGGCTGGTGTGGGTGGGTTTTGTGGGTGGGGTTGTGGGGTGTGGGGGATGGGGTGGTGGTGGGGGCAGGGGGTGGGGTGGGGATCTGGGTTGTGGGGCGTGGGGTGGTGGTGGGGGCAAGGGGTGGGTTGGTGGTGGTGGGGAGGTGGGTGGGGCTTTTTTTTATTTTTTTCTATTAAACTTTCCGACGGAATTTCCGGCGGATTTAAATACCGTCGGAAATCTCCGACGGACCTTCCGGTACCGGAAAAACCGTTTCCGATGAAAAAATTCCGTCGGAATATTGTTTTCCGACGGAATTTCCAACGAAAATGGCCGTTTTTCTGACAAATTGGTTTCTGACACCTTCCGACGGAATTCCGTTGGAAATAACCATTTCCGACGGATTTTCAAGGTGTATCGACGGATTTTTTCCGTCGTAAATCAGGTGTTTTCTAGTAGTGAGAATACCAAGGACCACGTGAGTCTTCAGTACCGGATACTTGTCTAAGGCGTGTAAACACTTTCCTAAAGTGATTATTTCCCCCACCACGGTGCTTGGGTTGAAACTGGAAATTCACTTTGAGATACAATAGACAACACTACAATCTTTGCACTAAGATTTGTAGCAAAATGATCAAATTCTCAAAAAACAACTTTATTGAAAGAGTTTTCTAAAAGAGATTGCAAGTTTCTTAGAGAAAATTGTGAAGAAAGATGAAAATCTTGGATAGGAAAATCAGAGAGAGCAAAAGAATCTATCTGGTTATTCTTTTAATTTCGCAATTAAAAGAACAATCGAAACCGCAACTACCAGCGCCGTGGGCGCGGCATCCAGTAGGAGCGGGCGCTCCACCAGGAGGAGCAGGCGCTCCTTCTTATAGGAGCGAGCACTCCTCACGACCCCGCGGGCGCGGCAATTCAGCCCGCGGGCGCGGACATGGAAATCTCATATTTCACCCAACTTTCTGGAGATGCCTGGCCGCGCCCATGCCGCGGTCGCGACTTTCTGTGGCTTCCCAGCCGCGACCTCTCCATTCAAAGGAGGGGGCTCTCTTCTACCATACTCTAAATTCCTAACAATATTTAGCAAAGATTTTTTTAAAAGAATATAATTTTCTTAAAATGTTTATATATTTGTGTAATCGTATATGCTTGGAAGAAAAAGGATCAAAATTGCGAACACTAATTATACGATATGGAGTAATAAACTAATAATTAATAGGAAATTTTGTCAACAACTACCAATTTAAGCCTTTGTTTTGAAAACAACTACCTTTTAAAAAAAAATTTAAAACAACTACCACAAACTTGTAAAAAGTTAGAGTAGCATTACCGCTCTTAAATTTCCGGCTAGAATCTCTGGTGAGGGGGTCCCACTTAATACCTTTCCCTCCAATATGACCATCTGAAATTACCTAATTACCCCTCATTTATTCCAGACCAACTACCTTCCCTTCTCTTCATTAATTTCCCACCTAACTTCCCTATACTCTCCCTCATCTCCATTTTCACTTACCTCTGCTATTCATAGAGAATATTCTCACTTTCTCACCTCATACTTTAATCTAGCTTAGGTCATTGAATTTGACCCACTCTTCCTCACGCTAGTTCTCTCTCTGTCACGGTGGTCCAAACTTTCAAACAAAAAGACTGACTATAGGAGTTGTCATTTCTACTTTGGAAAGCTGGAGCTTTAATGGAGAACGGGAAGATGGTGACATCAGCTAAAGGACAAATTCCACTTAAAATCAGGTATATTATGTAATTTAATTAAAATCTATGGCGTTTTGTTTGGGAAAGTAAACTTTGACTTGAACCCTAATATTTTATTCTACAATGTCAGAACCGTAATTTAGAAATTAAGTAAAGTAACTTGTAATTAAGCAATTGAAGTACCTAATGCGACTAATTAGTTAAATAATGTTGTTGTTGCTGCTTTGATATTCATAAATTGTATTTTTTTCCTAGGAGCATGTGTTGTTGCTTTGCATGTGTTTATAACTGCCTAATAAACAATGAATTGAAAATTGATTAAATAATATTTAATTGTAGGCCTGTTCCCGAGTATATTGACATGAATATATGGGTAGGGGTGTGTTTGAATATAAAAAGGGTAAAACTAAGTACATTGGGGGAGGAATGTTTATGAAGTTGAGTTTCTGGTTAAAGGAGTTGACTGTGAACAATATAAGGAGAGCAGTGATACAAGCTTAAGACTTGGTTGTGAAAAGAGTTCCTATGAACTTCAGTATAAGGTATAGGTTGCATGGAAGAAATTTGACAAATGGGAGGAGGAAGGTGGAATCAGAAGAGGACTTAAGGAATTTGGTTAATGGGAGGGTTATGAATGACAGAGTGATTATATGGGATGTAGTTGAGCCTAATATCCCACAAATTAGGCCCAACCACAAAGTTAGGTCCAAAAATCCAAATTATATTCCACCTAGACCAGTAGCCCAAATTCTGTCAAACCCCACCAAAAAATCACCTCCTAAGAAGCTTAAACCCATTAAAAAGGAGAGTGTTGAGTTGAGAAGAAGTTGTATGTTATCTCCTGTTAAAGCAAGTGGTTCAAATGTGGATTTAGATGATGTGGTTTTCACTAAAAGGGAGTTTGAAGAACACATGGCTTCAGTAGCTAGAAAAGGCCCAATACTGCCTCATACATCCACCACCACTCAACAAACATCAACCCCTCTGTTACAGTCCATTGCTTATTCTCCCCACAAACCCATAGCATTTGAAAGAAATCCTTTAACTACCTCTTAGCCCAATGTTTCATCTCAAAACAACAACTCTACCTTTACCAACCCTAATATTGCATCTGTATCCCTCTAAGAAGGGCATTGGTCAAGTGAGTCAGAGTTCTCTGACCTTGATGTTGATTTTGATCCATGTGAGGAAGATGATGGTGAAGAACATGGTGAGGGAGACAGCTCTGTAAGGGTTGCAGCCAGGGCAAATGGAGAGGATACATATCAACCCACAGCACAGGATGACAGCAAAGTTAATGCAGACAGTGTGCAACAAGAAGATGTGGTCATTGGTGATGTGCAAGAGGTTGAGTATGATTCAGAGGAGCTAAGAAGTTTACATGGATCTGATGATGAGGTAGATCCATACCCAACCTTCAATCCTGAGGTAGATTTTAAGAGTAAAATTAAATTTACAATTGGTTTGAAATTTCCAAATGTTTATGCAGTTAGAAATGCAATTAGGAATCACAACATTGAGAATAATTATGATTATTATTTGTTGCATAACAGTAGCAATAGAGTCACTGCATATTGTAGGAATAGGTGTAAATGTCCTTGGGATAAGAAACATGGGAAATTGAAAGAGTGTAAGTGTCATGATGAAAACAAGTGCAATTTTAGGATATATTTAAGACAGTTGAAAAGTGAATCCACTCTTCAAGTGAAGACCATGAACCTGAAACATACTTGTGGGTTTTTTCATTCAAATTCAAAAGTGAACTCAGAGTGGCTTGCATTGAAGTACCTTGATGATTGGAGGTCAGATCCTACTTGGAAGTTGGCAAGATTTAAGGATAGGGTGTACAAAGATTTGGGCATACATATCAGTTATTACAAGGCTTAGTATGCTAGGGCTAGAACAAAATTGATACTGTATGGAGATGCATCAGAAGAGTATGCAAGGATTTTTTTACTATGGGTATGCAATTTTAAAATACAACCCTGGTTCCAGTGCCATAGTTGTGATTGAAGGAATTGAGAGACCTCCCCCTTATTTTCAAAGAATGTATGTTTGCTTGGAGGCTTGCAAAGTGGGATTTAAGAAGGGTTGTAGGCCATTGCTAGGTGTCGATGGCTGTCACCTGAAGGGTGCTTTTCCAGGCCGGATTTTGATTGCAGTGAGTAAGGATGGGAATAATAATATATTCCCAGTTGTTTGGGCTATTGTGAAGGTTGAAAACAAGGACAACTGGACTTGGTTTTTAGATTTGCTGATGAAGGACACAGGTTTTGAAGATGGCCATGGACTAACACTAATGTCAGACATGCAAAAGGTAAGATTGGTGATGTTTTTTGGTTTGTCATTCTTTATTTACTTAATGAACTAACTTTGACATGTAAATGCATATACATACAGGGCCTGATAGAAGCTATTGCATTGATGGCTTCAAAAGCAGGAGTAAGGTTTTGTGCCAGACACATTTGGGCTAATTTCAAGCTCAAATTCCATGGTGATACTTTCAAAGAGCTGTTTTGGAAGGCAGCAAGGTCAACAAATAAGGTACTGGTTTGGTGTTGAGCTTTTTCTAGAATTGTCTATGTGCATATAAAGTAATGTGTGTGTGTGTGATGATGATATTGTTTACCTTTGTACATGTTTGGATTAGGCTGATTTTGATGCTCAACTGGGATGCATAAGGCTCTTAGATCAGGATGCATTCAACTGCCTACATGCTATCCCACCAGAACATTGGGCAAGGCATGCTTTCAACACTTTCTCTAAGTCAAACATGTTGCTCAATAACCTCTGTGAGACCTTTAATGCTGTGATTAGAGATGTTAGAGATAAGCCTGTCATAACATGCCTTGAATGGATCAGAAGGTATGTTATGAGAAGGAACATAGAGAAGTGGGAGGCAGTTCAAGCTCAGGAAAGGAGGTTTATGCCTTATGTGAATAAGGTGTTTAAATGGATTTCATTATATGTAGCTAAGTGTACTGTTGTGCCATCTAGGTTAGATGTGTGGGAGGTTGATTTTGACTGTGACAGGTTTGTAGTCAACCTAAATGATAATACATGCACATGCTTTCACTGGGAGTTGACTGGTATTCTATGTCCTCATGCATGGGCATGTATTGTGAAAAAAAAGACTCAAGCTTGAAGATTATGTCCATGACTGCTACACAAAGCAAACATACTTGGAAGCTTATACCCCAACAATCAAACCCACGCCTGGAATGAAGCAGTGGGAGACATCCAAGATGGTTCAATGCTTGCCACCTTTAATGAAGAAAATGCCGGGGAGACCCTCCTTGAAAAAGAGAAGGAAGGAGCTAGGAGAGGGAGAAGAGTCAAGGTTCATCAATAGGCCAAAAAGACAGAACAAATGCTCAAACTGTGGAGTTGCTAGACATTAAAAAAACAAATGCAAAAATCCTCCTGCTCCTCCATCACTAGACAAAGGTGGAAGGCCCTTTTCAACTGATGCTTGGACTGTCTCAAGAAGGAAGAACAAAATGGAAAGGGTTTTGAGACAGGTATGAGTACTTGTGGTAATTGATTTTCACAGTTATACATTTGGTTTTTAATTTGGTGTTTATGTATTCCTTTGTTGATGCAGGATGTACCAGTTGCAGGGACTCAAACCATGGATCCCCAATGCAGTCAGGCAGGGTCTTCCAATGTCACTCTTAATCAAGCACAACCTTCCTCCCAGGCTTCAGCAACAAGAAAGGCTAAACAAGTTGCCAAATCAAAGCAGCCTCCAAAACAGCCACCCAAATCAAAGCTACCCGTCAAGTCAACAAAGAAAAAACAAGCAGCTTGGAAGCCTTGATATTTTAGGCTTAGTTTAGTTTGTTTGGGGTGTGTCAGTATTAAGTGCTGTAGTTTTCTATAATAGTGATAGCACCAACTAAGTTTTTGCTTCTTTTGACAAAAACTGATGTAATTAAGTTTGGTATCATTTTGCCTAATACAATTATCAGCTTTTGTGGTCATCTGCCTAAAACATTTCTCAGATAACAATGCATTTTCATTTCATAACCATCACCAATTACAACCACAAATGCACATATCATTTGAAGTTTGCCACTTCCACAATACATATATTATAACAAAATTAGTGGTGTTTCGGGGTTTTTTTATGTCCCGCGGGAGAGTTACAATTCCGGGACTGGATCCGTGCGCCTGTACCTGCAAAACAACGGAGACTCCTGGTGATGGGAGTTTCGCCTCCGGCGGTCAAGTTAGTACTTGTTTGAGGAGTAAATAAGTGCGGAAAAGTAAAAGGTGGGAGATCTGGTTCCTCAAGGAGAGGAGTGATCAGTGTGTTTTGGCTTCTCTTGGTGAGAGTAATTAATGTCGAATCCCGTTAAGTGAGGATTAATTAATATATTTATAATCCTGGGAAACGTGCTCAACCTAGGTTTAGGTCAACCTAGGACTGATTGGGCTTCTTCCGGACTGTGGGCCTAAGTGGCCGGTTTTGCCTATTTGGCATATGGGAGCCATGTGGCTTAACCTAATTGGTCCAAGGTGGACTGATCATAGCTTGACACGTGGCAGGCCTCAACTGGTCCAGGTGGCAGACACATGGCAGGGCCCAATTAGTCCACGTGGCAAAGGATGATTGGCAAGGAAAAATCCCCTAATCAAGTGGCATTCACTAATTGTGCACGAACTAACTACAACAACTCAAAGCATAAAAATAAATGCTAGGTACATAATCATCATCCCAAATACAACATAGAAACAAACTGTCATGCAGCCTGGTTTGGCAGGGGAACTTGATTTCTTCAATTCCAAGGATGAACCCTTCAATTTCTTGCTGAATTTTTTTATTTTGCTCAACCAATCTTGCTTTTTGATCTTGCGGCAAACAAACCTCTTGCTTCAAATTAGCAATTTCTGCCTTCATCAACTTCTTGTCTAACACAAGCTGGTTGATAATGACCCTTTGCCATTCCACAATCTCTACATCAATCCATTCAAAAAACTTGCATCCACGTCTACCAGTATAGGCATCGTAAAACTTACAGGCAACAAACCTTATTCCAGGATTGGTGCTGGTCCAAGAAGTCTCCACTTTGGGGGGATTCCACAATAGCACTTGGCAGAAAAAGGACGAGTTGATTCATAGGATGAATTGGACATGATTCAATTCGCAAAAATCCTGCAAATACATGGATAACAACCAATTAATAAACCCTAATGTCGATAAATCCATTTAATTTACCCAAAAAGCAAAAATTGTGAAACCCTAATTTCCCCAATTTCGAGTCATTAAGAACCCTAATTAGCATATAAAATTCTCAAAATTGACTTAAATCTAAATACAATTACCTGATGTAATGTTCCAGAAATTATTCCTCTTGCTCAATTGGTGAAAAAAGGAAGAAATTTGCACAATAGTTTTTTGTGAAGGGGGCTCTGTTGTGAAACGAACAATAGCAATTATATAGAGAGGAGAGGGAAACAAATATTGGAGAGAAAGGTATGAAGTGTGACCTTCTCACTGGAGATTCTAGCCGGAAATTTAAGGGTGGTAGTGCTACTCTAACTTTTTACAAGTTTGTGGTAGTTGTTTTAAATTTTTTTTTTTAAAAGGATTTGTTTTCAAAACAGAGGCTTAAATTGGTAGTTGTTGACAAAATTTCCTAAT
Organism: Chenopodium berlandieri; assembly: GCA_034703905.1. Taxonomy (NCBI): domain Eukaryota; kingdom Viridiplantae; phylum Streptophyta; class Magnoliopsida; order Caryophyllales; family Amaranthaceae; genus Chenopodium; species Chenopodium berlandieri. The sequence goes on from CM068293.1 coordinate 14,453,782, forward strand.
TAATATTCAATCTTAGTTGATTTCGATGCGCACAATGCCCGTGCATGCAATACAACTCACTAAAGATCAATGTACCAAATTTTTGTAATCAAGATCGAACAAATTTGTTGAAGGTTCATTGTTAATCAAATTCGATAGACCTACAATTTTTTCTTTGGGGGTTAAAGGTCATGTGGACTGTGGATTGATATTTATTTATTTATTAATTTTATTTTAAAAGAATAAGGTTACAAGGATTGAGATGTATTGGACCATAATTTGATATATATGTTAATAATCTAAACTAATATATTAAAAGGTGTTTATAAAAACGTCAATGCCACATCATCACTAAATTTACCTTAATCGTTACGCCACATCACCCAAGCAACCCACATTACTTCATATATACATAAAAACATAAGGTTAAGGGGATTCGAACACCCAACTACTTATAACAAAGTTGGCTATTCAACCATCTTAGCCCATTATCAAGCATGTTATAAATAAGAAAAAGAAATGTACATAAGTGTAAACCACATGATTTAATTATTAAAAAAAAAAAAAAAAAAAAAAAAAAAAAAAACCATTCAATAATGTCGATTTCAGATTTCAAAATTCTTTTTAAAAAATATCTCAATTGCACGATTACAAAAGTAGTAACTCGGGGCAACGCCCGGGCTACTCACTAGTTAAAATTTTAAAAGTCAACGACATAGATATTAGGTTAGCAATTCTTGAGTCAAGTAGTCAATTAAATTAACTAGATGAAACCCGTGCGATGCACGGTTTGTTTGAATTTTTTAAAACAATTTTTTTTTTTTGTATTTATGTGCTAAAATTTATTATATATTTAGATAAAATTCCTAATATCAAAAAATGATATTTTATATTTAATTAATTTAAACTTAAAAGTCTCATTCGCCAATTTTGCTTGCGTGGCATTTGAATTAATTAATTCTAAAAGAAATTAATAATCTCTTATTTAATTGGCTACAACTAAAATTTATAATCCTACATGGTGTGCTAAGAAAATTAAATCCTACGTGGCTCTCTAAAAACTCGGAAAAAAACTCCACTTTATATATATACTAGTTTTGTGCTCAGACAATGCCCAGATTGTTGATAAAATTTCAATGTAAACTTTTTTGCTTGAATGTCAAATGCGGTCCTGCAATCCCTTTTTGATGATGGAGGATATTTAGACATACAATTCCATATCGCTTATTTAATTAAATTATAGTCTACTTTTTGTAGTTTTGTTTGTGAATAGATATGTATGTATATTATTATTGACTTAAAATTATTTTTATTGAACTTGAATTGTTTTTCTACTAATTCTTTATTATTTTTTTAAATAAATTTAATATATTATAAATGGATCTTATTTTATAGAAATTTTTAAAATGAATTTGATGATGGAAATAGAACAGAGTTATAAGATATTTATTAAAAGTTATGATTAATTTTGTATATATGAAATATGAGAAGTATACTGATAATAAAAATCTATAAAACATTTTTATCTCAAAAAAAATATCTAAATTCACTTACTTAGTATCATATGTGTCACAATAATACCTATTTTTCGCCTACATGGCGTGACACTTGTCGAAAAAATTGAATGCTAAGTGTCGTTGTCTCGTGGCCTGGCTGCGAGACCGGCTTTATTTATTAGTGACTAGTTTTGTGCCCCTGGCGATGATGTAACACCCTAGAAATTCTTTTCCTTTAAAAACCCAATTTTTCCCTTTTAAAATACGAAGAAGGAAAATCTAAGATATTACCGCCACCGTGATAACGGCTAAGACAAACATCAAAGACTCACACAGCGGAAGACTATCTTTAAAACCATTTAAAAATCAAGTCAACTTTAAAAAGTCAAACCAAACGAAAGAAAAAGTCAAACAAAGTCAAACGAAGTCAACCTACAACTTGGAGCCATTGTAGGCCCTTAACTCATCAATATTTAAAACCTTTGCGTTAGTCTCGTGATCAATATAAATAAATAATATTTAAAGCAAATAAACACATCACATTCCTATGAGAACTAAGCATGATTCGCTCTTCACTCATGCCCTTCATGAATATGCTTCATCACCTGAAAAGGTTCTCTCTACTTGTCCCCACTACTGCCATTAGAAATGGGTCGTCGTAGGGCCAAGGCAAAGACAAGGCCAAACAAACATGCAAACACACAATCAGCAAAGCTGAGTACATAAGCGTAATAAAAACACACTAACATGATTTCATCCTATCATCACACAACTTACCGTGTTGCACCAGTTTACATGCATACAAGACACTCAACACCTAACTAGACAAATACCAATGTTCATTTAATTTTGATTACGCATCGAACGGGTTTCCCCCTAACCTGCCCCAATAAAAGGGGTACTAACACGGGAGCTAACCGTGAAAGTATAAAATAAACCACTCGTAAGTGGCGGAATTCCTGCGCATAATAAAAAGGAAAATACAGCGTCCTGTACTCCAGTAGAAGTTATGGTTAAATATAAAACCCCATAACTCCCCCCATATGTTCATACTCAAGGTATATACGTTCCAAGAGTTTTGGTGCGTAATCTCTTTCACTTTACGTTATTTACATATTATTAGACTTGGTGATGACTCTCAAACACAACACAAATCAAACACTATAATTTATTCAAGCATTCAAACATACCAATTTAAATTCTTGAATAATTAGTGACACAAAAATTTAATGTTGAACCCTTTTTAATCTACCTCAGTGTCAAAGACACCTTAAACGCATAATGCGCCACAAATCCTATCCCTCGGTGTTAGAAACACCTTAAGTGCACATAGGCACCAAAATATAATTTAATCCTCGTGTACATAGACACTTAAATAACTCCTTCCTCATGCTTATAGCATCAATAAAATTTATATGAACCATAATAAAATTCCCTTTTCATATTCAAAACCAAATTAAACATTTAGTTTAATTAAACATGCTTTCTAACATACCAATGATAAAAGTGTGGTTCATATCCAACATGCCAATATAATTAATTCCAATCACCAATTCATCACAAATCATTCACAAACAATGATCCAATCACAATTCCAATCAACACCTATCATGATACTACTTGGAATTAATCTATCAAAGCCTAGCATGCTTCTACACATTCAAATATTTACTATGTACGCGAACGTACCTTGAATATGATCTCAAAATCGCCACGACTAAATAAAATCACTCACTTGGAAATCTCCTACAAACCAAAATTACAAAGAAGTATTAATACCTCTTTCACACAAATTTCCAGCAATATATACTCTCTTTAAATTACTCATAAACCCTCTAAAATAATCTGAAATTTAATTTAAAACCCTTACTTTAATTCTCAATTAATGGGTAATAAAAAATCCTTTCAAGAAACTTAATTAAAGCTTATATACAAAAATTCCAGCATTATTAAAACATCTTAAATTGCTGTAATTATGTTTTAAAACACCTATTTCAATAATTTAAATCACCTACAATCAAATCCCATTAACAAACATTAATTTAGAAACCTAGGGTACGTTTTCAATTTGGGGCTTTTTGATTCAAAACCAAATCTGAAAATTTATATACAAAATACTTATTATTAATTATCATAGAATCATCACAAAACCCAAAAACAATAATTAAATTTAGGTAGCTTTAATTAAAATAAAAAACAAAATAATAATTTTTTTTTTGGGAAAACCTGCAGCACTGACACCACAGCCGGCTGCTGCCGCGCCTGCTGGTGGTGCCGCTGGTGGCTGCGGCGGTGATCCGGCGCGTGTGGTGAATAGAATAAATTAAAATTAAGGGGAAGGGGAAAATTAAGGAGAAAAGAAAATAAGAGGAGAGAGAGAGTTTACCTTTGGGTGCACTCCACCTTAGGCATATAATGGGTATTTATACCCCCTCTCAATCCCTCCTTCTTAAAATTCCTTTACTACCCTTAATGATCCCTTTCCTAGTCAAACTTGTATTTTGACTTTCCATAAATATCATTGACTTTAAAATTTATCTTTTTAATATTTTTAAATCATTAAATAAATTTTTTTCAAGATTATTAAATAATTAAAAATAAACTTTTAATTAAAATAATTCTTTTTAAATTAAATAAAAACACCATAAATAATTCGTTTCGAATTATTTAAATACTTTAAGAAATACTTATTTAAATTAAAATACGTATAAAAATACGGGGTATTACAGATGCCCATGTTGTTTATTGAATTTTAAGATAAAACTTTTGGCTTGAATGTTAAATAAGGTTATATTATCACTTTTGATAATGCATGATATTTAGACATGTGATATCATACTTAAATTATTGGGTTTTTCTACGTTATGACCCTGTTTTTTCGCTTTTTCTACGTTGTGACCTGACAATTAGGATTTTCTACGCTGTAACCCTAAAGTACCTAACGTTTCTACGTTGTGACACTGCCGTTAAGTTGACGTTAATGTCTTCCGTTAAGTTTATGGGAGTGGTTAGTTTTAGGCTGTTATTAGTTTTGGGGGGAATATTTCCCTCCAAAACAGTGCTTCCCTCCTTTCTTCTTCCTCCGTATAAATCCCCTATATATTTCTAGGGCTCCATTGTAAGTAATTGCAAATTCAATTGAAGGAAGAAGCCATGTCTAGTTCTCGCTGCTCGTTCCCCTCTAATTCATCATGTTCGTTGCAATTCTTGAGCCCACGATGTTTCTGCAACCCTCCAAAAATGGCGAAGTTGAAGATTTCAACAACAATTCGCAACCCTCGGAAAGCGTTCTTTAAGTGCAATGATTGTGGGTTTTTCAAGTGGATGGATGAAGGGGATGTGCAAGGTCTTGAAGCTTTGAGGGGTGATGAAATCGAAAATGCAGATTTGAAGGAGAAAATAACAGAGCTCATTAGCTACATTAGGGAAGTAGTTAAATTTGGGGTTTTTATGTATGTTGTGTTAGTCATAATTGTGTTGTTTAAAAGGGGGGGTTGAAATTATTGTAAGATGTATCTTTTATGTGTTAATGAAATTGGTGGAAAACCCATTTTGTTTAATTTGTTTATGTTCAATGACATTTGAATTTGTTTCAGTTGCTGTAATAGTAATACTATGATGGAATCCACAGTACAACAATGATAAAAAGGCAACATAAGTGATACTAACAGCCCAATATATACATAATGTTAATAGTTTGACAGCCAACATATAGCATAAGTGTTTAACACCCAAAAAATCATCCAACATTTCCTAACATCAGTTTCACAAAACAAAACAAACCATAATCAGATGTGAGGCTGTAAATACAAAATGCAACCAAGTATGTTCCATAAAGAAGCTCCAAAATATTAACAGTAGGGTTAATATGTCCAAAAAATCCCACATTGATGCTTAAATCATCCATGGCCTGTTGGAACACAGGGGCTCATAACATGACAAGTCTGTTCATTATCTTTTGCCTTTTAGAAGATGTAGCAGGGTTAGGCTGAGAGGAAGGGCCTTCAGGAGCAGGAGGGTCTCTGTTTCTTTATGTAGATGGCATCACTGGTTGGCTTGAGGACCCTACATTTGTCTGAGATGAGCTGCCACCAATCATCTGCTGAATCATGTTGAAATCAATCTCACTCTGACTGGTTTGCTGGGTTGTTCTCTTACCTCTAGAAGCAGTGCTGGGTGTCTTGCCTTTGGTAGCAGTGCTGGGTGTCTTGCCTTGCTGGGCCTGTTTCTCCTTCTTTGTCAAACCACCCTTGCAAGTAGCAGCATTATGGCCATGCCTTTTGCATTTCTTGCACTGAACAGTAGCAGACCTCTTCCCTTTTCTCTTCTCCCCCTCTTCACTTCTCCTATTTCTGGAAGGTCTGCCCACACTTCTTTTCATTGGAGGTGGGACCAAGTTGGGGACATCCATGTCAGGCCATTGCTCAGGGGATGGAATGGGCAATATATTTCCATTGTATGCCAACTTATAACTAGCCACAGAGTACCACTCCCTGACAAAATCAGTTGGATCTTTCCCAGCATCAAGTATGGCCCTAATTCCATGCCTTCATGGAATGCCACTTACTTGCCATCTACCACACACACATGACCAACTGTTCAAAGAAACTGGTAGCATACTTCTACCATCAGACACCTCATACTCTCCCCTCCTAGAAGGATATGCATGGCATAACCTAGACTCCTTTGTCAAAGCCCTAACCCTCTCTCTAATGTTAGGACAGATGCCCTCCTCTATCCATTGCTCAGCAAGTTGTTGTCTTGAAGCATGCCTAACCATAGTAATTCTTCTAATTCCTGTAAAGGGTTTTAAAAAAAAGTGAAGTCATTAATCATGCACTAACAACTAACAGGATAATTGTTAACCTAAATGATATACCTTCAAGTAGTGTTAGGATTGGATAACACCTATCAACACCAATAGTGTTGTTGAAACTCTCAACAAAATTGTTAGTGTTTTCATCAGAAGACAGTTGTGGGTCAAATCTCCATCTTGTCCACCTCTCAAGGGGCCCCACCTCCTTGAACCACTTCACAGCTCCAAGTCCAGCAGTAGTTTGAACTTTTTGAAGAGCTTTTTTTAAAGCTGAAGGCAGAGTAGGCATTAGTCACCCCCCAGAACAGTTTGTGCATCAGGATGCCTGGGTAATCAGCCTTGAAATTTTCGCATAAATGCCTGGCACAATATCTTCTAGGTACTTTTGGCCACACTTGATCCAAAGAAGGGTCAATTCCCTGCACAAATTTTGACATATTAGTGTTATTGAATAACAAAAAAAAGAAATTCTCACTTAACTTAGTTTTTAGTGTATTTACTTAGAACAATTACATACCTTCTGCCTATCTGACATTATAGTCTAATCAACCCTTCCTGTGCCAGTGAGAGTGTTCTTCAGGTGATGAAAGAACCAAGACCAACTTTGTTTGTTCTCTGAGTCTACTACAGCAACAGCAACTGGGAAGATTTCATTATTCCCATCTAAAGACACAGCTGATAAAAGGATTCCTCCATAGTTTCCCTTCAAATGGCAACCATCAACACCAACTAAGCCCCTACAACCACCAATTAAGCCTTCAAACTGTGCTGCAAAGGAGATGAAAGTAGACTTGAATTGTAGAGGCTGTTCAGGTTGCTGCAAGGCTTTCCAGGTATAAAATGCCACTGTCCCTGGGTTTCTCTCCTTCAGCAAATGGCAATACACATTAAGCTTGTGATAGGACTCATCATGCCCTCCCTGAATGAGGTTCATAGCAATACTCCTCATTTTGTACAGAGATGAGCAAGCCATTGTAATACCAAATCTCTCCTAGAGTAATTGATTAAGGGCTTTCCCTTTGATATCTGGGCTGGCCCTAATATCTTCCAACAACTTCTGAGATGCACACTTGCAATTACACATTGGATTATTCACCATATTCAGGTCACATGTATGACCATGCTTTATGCTCTTTATGGCCCAAGTAAACCCATCAAGGAGCACAGTAGCATGTATCCTCCAATTACATCTGCTATCAGCACATTCAGCAGTGTATATGTCAATTTCAGATTTCCTAACTACCAAACTAAAACCTTCTTGGATGCAATAGTCTCTAAGGGCATCCTTAAAGTGATCCTTATCAACAAACAACTGCCAAGGCCTTAAGGAAATTCTCCCAAACTCTGCATCATCATACACCTCACCCTTTTTAAGCAACTTTCCCATGTGAGCCCCTTCCTCATCAACATACTTCTCACTAGACCTGAATGGTTCCTAACCTCCATCTACATAATTCTGCTGTAGTAACTCATCCACATTCTCCTCCACTAAACCTGGATCACCTTCCTCACCTTCACTATCATTCTCAACCTCTTGCTCCACATCAGGTATGTGCTCACCATCACTCTCAGAACTACTGTCATCATTGTACTGCATGCTATCATCATCATTAACCTGACCACTTGCACCTCTTCTCCTAAGTACCCTAGAACTCTGAACTTTTGTTGTAGTTTGGGATGACTGAGGTTGTGGAACATACACACCCTTAAGCTTTGCAGTGCTGTTGGGCAATTTCTTACCATGAGGAAAGATAAGTGCTCTGGTTTGGCAAGTTCTGGTTTTCCTGGTTGGCTTAGATGGGGATGAATTTTGGTTACTTCTTGGTGGTCTGAATGGTGCCACATTAAGCTTAGGGTTGGGGTTAGCTTGCAAAAGCCTTAGGCTTCTTCTGTGTGGAGGAGAAAGCATTTGGGATTGAGAGGTATTTGAATGAAAGAAATCATCATCACATAGTGTGATATGTGGGGGAGAATCAGGGGATATTTCTTCTAACATCCTAGGTAACCTAGGCCCACTAACTGGGGGGGGGGGGTAACTTTTGGGGTGACAAGGACCCAGTCAACCTTGGGCTCCTCCTAACAGGATCTACTATAGTAAGGGTCCCTAATCCAATGGCTGGGTGTTCAGGTTGTACAGGTTTTGTGTTTTTCCAGGTGGTTAACTTTGGTCTGAATTTTTTAGGTGGGCCTGATTTGAAGGTGCCTGGTTTACAAAAGCCTGGTTTAGATGAGGAGGGGTTAGATGGGCCTGATTCTTTTGGGCTTGAGGGAGAGGGTTCTAGGTAACCAGCAGATGGCCCACCAACAACAGATGGACCACTAGCAGAAGATGGCCCAGTAGCACAATCTAGGCTTGTAACAGAAGTTGAGGCCTGTGTGTTTGGCTTTTTTGGTTGGGGTTTCACTGTCCTAGCCAAATTCAGTATAAAATTAGGCTCACTCAAACAACCAACCCACAAATTTATCTCTTTGGTTTCTATAGTCCCAAACATTTTCATCAATGTCCCATCATCCACTAACTTAACAGCCTTCCGATTATAGCAATAATGTATCCCAGGATACTCAGGTAACTCAAACCCTCTATTAGCAAATTCCTCACACATATCATTAATCTCATCAATTTGCAAACATTTATCAACATCATCTATTGTTAAATCCACACAATTACCAAGATAGTGGATTTTCAAAATCCTCTCTTCCTCCATCTGCAATATGTTACCAATACATCTATCAATAATCAACCAACTTAATTACAATAACACATCATACCTAGAACAATTAAACACCCCCACACACACAAATTAGTACAACAAAACTGACAACAATCACGCCAATTATACAAAATTGAAAAAACACACTAACTAAATTACCCAGAAGCAACGTCACCCACAACTAAACAACGCAAATTCCCACAAACCACCATGCAAACAATACAACTCAACAAAATTTCCAAGCTTTTTCAAGTAATGAACCCAGTACATTCATAATTCGACAATTTTAAAATGAAGAATTAAGTGTAAAACGAAGAATAAGCGAACGAAATACATACCTTCGACAACGCTACTCCTCCCCTCCGAGATTGTTCTCCTCGAATGACAGACTGTGAATTTTGCGCAACAATTCTGTGAAAATTTCTCTTTTTAGGGTTTTTGATTAGTGAATGAATGAAACAGGGGGAATGAAGTCAGAGAAGAGGAGGGAATTTTGAAGGAGAAAGAATGTCCTTTGTTTGAACAGTAACGGTTAGGTGACGATTTAATTGCATACCCTAACGTCCGTCATAAATGCATGCTGACGTAGGTTACTGCTTAGTGACTATTCGTAAAACAAGGTCACAACGTAGAAAATCCTAATTGTCAAGTCACAACGTAGAAAAAGCGAAAAAACAGGGTCATAACGTAGAAAAACCCTAAATTATTTTATTAAACTGAAAGTACTTTTACCAATTAAAACTTATTTTTACTAATTCTCTATTATTTTAAATATATTATAAATAAATATTATTTTAAAGAAATTTTAAAACGAATTTTATGATGGAAATAAATTAAACCGAGTTATTAGATTTTTATTAAAGGTTATGATTAATTTTGTATATATGAAATATTAGAAGTATACCGACAATAAAACTATATACAATAATTTTATCATAAAAAATCTATCCAAAATTCTCTTACTTAGCATCATATGTGTCACAATAATACCTAGTTTTCGCCTATGTGGTGTGACACTTGGCGAAAAACTGAAAATGCACCCCAAGTGTCGATGTCTCGTGTCCTGGCTGCGAGACCGGCTTTATTTATTAGTGATATGATGTGATATTAGGTTGTTTTCATACTTTTAAGAGGATGATTGAGCAAATATAATACTTAACTAGTGTGTGGCCCGGACGATACCCCAAGATGCTAGTTTGTACTACTTGTTTAATTTGCTAATCATGTCCGACTATTTTTTCTTAGTGTTTTGATAATCATCTTGAAATTTTATGACTTGAAAAAAGATTTCTAAACATTAATTATCTTATCTAGGTTAACTATAATTTTGTTTGATAGAAATGCACAATAAATGAATAACTATGATGGTAAGACTTATAACTTAATACTTGTTGGTCACGTGGCACATAAACTGTTTTAGGAATGCTTTTTTAATATATATAATATAATGAATAAAGTAAAATACAAGGTACTAATGTTTGAGAAAAGTTGCAATTAGAGTACTCATGTTTGAAAAGTTGCAATCAAGGTACTGAAACCTTGGTCAGAGGTAAATAATCCGGTAGTGACCTCCATCAACCGATTACTTCCTTGTTTAATAAAAAAATAAAGAAAAAAAAAATTAAAATTGCTGAGTTGTTTGCCTCGAAAAAGAAAACCCATCATTTATACTGACAATGGCGCAAATAATAATAATAATTAAAAATTCAAAACCACCACCAGCCCCAGCCCCAGCCACCTCCACACACCACCATCGGCCCAGGCTGGCCGCCAGCACCGCTACGCCTAAACCGCAGCTCCCCCCTTGTCTATCGCCGCTCCTCCCCTACCCTCTTCGGTCACCTCTAAACCATCACAACCTTTACCGAAATCAAGGCATTGGAAGGGAAAAGGGGCCGAATCGAGGCGTGGGAAGGGAAAAAATACATCCTAACATTAGCAATTCCATTAAATTTAATTTCATAAATCGCATCAATAACACTAAACAATCAAGTCCAATAAAACTTGTAATAGATTTGCATAATCATCATTCATATTCAAATACAAAGTAAAGGGAAAAAAATTACTGATCAGGGGTTCTAGAAAGCCCACCTTTGCCACCACAACCATCACCATACCCATAATTATCATGCCTGCCCTGCCTCCGCCTCTGCTACCATCACCAATTACCTTCTCTCTCCCTCCACCATCCTCCTCCTCATACTCATCCACCATCGCAACCGCTGTAAAATACTCCTTCATCCTCCCCTTCCTACTCCCCCCCCCCACCACCACCAGGTCCACCATCGTACCCAGAATTTCTCGCCGAAAGAGGACTATTGTACACATGATGACATGGAGAAGCGGACCTTCCAAGAATCCGAAAAAGAAATGGTAACTGGTTGACATAGATAAGGATGAATCGATAACTCCGTGTAATTGATGAGGATGAGTAGAGAAACTTCGGCAAGCATAATTATGAGAAACGCAAGGAGAAAAAGAACTGAATTCGAAATCTAGGGTAGTTAGGGTTATGCATATGCGGATTGAGGAATGAGGGTAATATTTCTTTTTTTTTTTTTTTTTTTTTTTTTTTTTGTAACAAAAAAATGTTGAAACTCTCCAAACATTAGTACCTTCTGATAAATGTGTCAGCAAATTAATTTTATTTTTATATATATATATATTTTTTTTTTTTTTTTTTTTTTTTTTTTGCAAATGGTAACTGGTTGTAGTGGGTGAATACTTGTTTGAGTACTCTATCTGCAACTTCTCAAATGTGAGTACTCTATCTGTAACTTTTGTCAAACATTAGTACTCTTCTTTTTAGTTTACTCTATATATAATAAAGATTAGTAAATATATTTTCAAATATTTTAAGCAAGTTAAGATGTGTTGTGGCACCCAACCATATCGACGCTAATAATCACAAGTCAACCCTACTCAGGCAATACCCCTTGGGAGGGTCGGTGGGGAGTGTAATGAAATCCCCACCTCCAATTTTTCTCTAATTGTATTGATTTTATGATCTCGTGATCATAAGATAACACTCTTTATCACTAAATCAAATACTACCTTTTTCAACAGTGTATTTAGTATACACTAGTTTTCTAAATATATAGTACGAGTAATGTTCGGTAATCCAACACACAGGAAGAAGATAACTTATGTTGTTTCTATTCAAAAATCAAGAACTTTCCTTCCATCTTCCATTCTTCCAATTTCTCATCTCAATTGTTTGGATACTATTTTATGTTGGTGGCAATGATTCCATATTGATTGACTCTTTCTTGTGGTCGACCTCCTCTTACTTCTTAATGAAGTTATATCACATTAACACTCCCCACCTAAATAAATAAATCCAAATTAAATCACCAACAAAATTTAAATAAAAAAAAAAAAAAAAAAAAAATTAAAAAAAAATCACGCAGTTTATTAGCGGAGAAAGATAACAAAAGGAAGAAACTTTCGAGTCCCCCCACAAGAGGGCGAGACGAACTACACTTTCTCTCTCCTCTAAATCCCAATTTTCTCTCTTCTCGATCTTCGCTTACTCTCAATTTTTCTGTTCGTAATCTAATTAATCGATTTTTTTTTATTATTTATAGTAATCTCAAATTTTTTTCCTGGTGATTAAGGTTTGTTCAATTTTGAATTGATCGTCATTTTTTTGAATTGATCGTCATTTTTTTGAATTTCTTGATTTTGTAAGGGTTTAATATTCTTTGATGTTTTTTAGGGTTCTTTGGAATTTAATTTGCTGTGTTTGATTTTTTTCAGGGGAAATAAAAAATGTCGTCAAGTATGTTTTCGAGGCTTTTTGGTGCGAAATCGAGGGAGGCAGCTACTACTGAGAGTACTTTGTCAACGTTGGAGAAATTAGATGAGGTTTGTTTTTTCAATTTATAATTTCTTGTAATATATGAGCTATTTAATTGTCAATTTATGCAGAAAAAAAAGGTGAAATTGGTTTGATCGAATGTTGTTTAGGAATAATTTATACTCTATGTTATTGTCAATGAATTTGAAAGGAACTAATGTTATGTAAGTGATGTAATGTGTTGAAATAAGGGATTTTAAATTTATGATGTTGAAAGATTTATTAAAGAGGTTAGAACTGATTAGAGAGGATGATCTTGGAACTAATTATGTGTTTCTGTGAAATTTATGGTTGAATTGTGTTTGTTACTTGTGGAGGTATTGGATCGAGGGGACACGGCCGGTTGGCGGTTGCTATCTGGTATTTCGTAGCTTGAGTAGTAGTGTTGTGACTATGCTTCTTTTTAAAGAGAGGATTCGGGATGAAGTGACATTGCTTAGCTTGAGTCGTAGACTTGCGATTACCACATTGCTTACCAAATTGTCAATTGTGATTATCCCTCGAAGCTGAAATTGTGAAATTATGCAAGCGTGCTGACTTTGATTTGAAAATCGTTTATCTTGGAACATTTATGGAGCTGTTGGTTGACTTATGATCACTTCAATTGCGTAGAAACAGTTGCTGGAGAAGCTTCTACCTTTTTTGTTAATTGTTATAGCTTTATACTTTATTTCTTGTTGCATTTGCCTTCTTGAGTTTTTATGGATGGGAAGGGCTATGAAGAGAGGTGGAATAAAGGTGTGGGGTCTTCTACACTCCAAGAACTTTGCTCTACGTTCGTTTTCTTGCCCCTATTGTTTAATGGAAGGTTGTTGATGAGGAAGTTCCATGAGAGGGTCAAGCTTCTAATTTGTGCAGGATTCGTGTCATAAGTTTTGAACTACCAGTCTTTCCAACAAAGAACTTTGCTCTTACACTCGTATTATTTTCCTTTTTTTACTTTCTTCCCATCATTCATTTATCTTTATTACTCTTGATTCGTGGTAAAGTGACGAGTTTGTTATGGAATGAAGGGAGTTCTTTCTCTTTCTGCAACATGCAGCTGACTGCGAGAACATAATCCTTTTCATTTGATCACAATATTCAACGTGTTATGCGCTGCCTTATCTCTTTGTTTGTCTAGGAGTCCTCCTACAAATGTTATACTGAAACATCTGAAAGAGTATTATCTTGCTACCTCTGAAGTTACAGGCAATAAGTTTGTGATGGTTTTGTCTGAATATGTTTGTTTCTCATCGTTGCTTGCATGGCTTATTGAATTTTGAATATATATAATTAGTATAGCATGTATTGGAACTTTGATCTTTGCTTGCTCCTTTCCTATTTTTGTTTTTTTAATTTTTACTGTCATATTCTCTGCAGACACTTAAGATGCTAGAGAAGAAAGAGCAGGTTTTAATGAAAAGGGCTGCTGCAGAGGTTGAAAAGGCAAAAGAGTTCACAAGAGCGAAGAATAAACGAGGTATGTTCCTGGAAATTTCAGTGCTTTTCAAGATTGAAATATTATCTATGTAGTCTATTGATATTAATTCTCTCTAATTACATGGTTGCAACGCTGTCTCTTGTATTTATATCGTGGTGTTTGTCATTGAAACTTAGGCCTAGCATTTATAGAATTGGTTCTTGTTTCTAAGAGTTCTAGGCCTGAAATTAGTCCTGATTAAGTTAAGATTTGAGGATATTAACGTTATGCCTTTGAACTTTGCAATTGGAGCTTTAGGATGGATTGGTAATGTTTATTTTGGTCACAACCTATTGGTTATGCAATGTCTAAAGCAGGGCATCCATGCCCTCGATTGTGATGGTCTTTGGCTCTGTGCATTTTTTGTGTCTGACTTCATTGCTTCTTTTCTGTGAAGCTGCCATACAATGTTTAAAGAGGAAAAGGTTATATGAACAGCAAGTAGAGCAGGTTGGAAATTTTCAACTGCGAATTCATGATCAGGTTAGTACATAGCTACATGCTCTTATTATTTTCAGTCTTTGTTTACTTCTTTCTCCACTGCTTTGTGTACAACTCTTCAAAAAATTTGTGTTGCGTATAAATGTTTGTACTATTTCAAGGTTTCAGTTCTCATGTCCTATATGGTCATTGTTTTTTAATTGTTCATATAGCTTCATTGAGTTGCATGCTATGACTAGTTCATAATTTTGAATTTTTCTGTTGCTTTATTGGCTTGCAGATTATAATGCTTGATTCTGCAAAGGCAACAACAGAGACCGTTGCCGCTTTAAGATCTGGTGCTAGTGCTATGAAGGCAATGCAGAAAGCAACGTAAGTTCCAGCTTACTTCAATTTGAATTCTAGAATTCCTCCAACTGTTTGCTTGTATTATATACTCATTAGGAAGTCTGATGCCCCTACCAATTCCGCCGCAAACAAAAAGTTAATGTGATTGGACAAATGTCCTGTGAACTGTCATTGCAACTTTACAAGTGAGAGCTTTGGTGTTTTAACTACCCCTTTTGAGAAGAATTTTATAGCCCTAGATTTAGAAGTGGTGACAAACAGGTTTAGTTCTGCTCGAAATCAATTCCATAAGTATCTCACTAGGTTTAGGTATAATCATACATTGGGAAGCTTCAGTTCGAACTTGCCTAGTCTGTTATTGGCCTAGGTCTCTTCGATTTTGATTGGCACACCTTGTATGAAGAGCCAGGTGTGCCAATCTAAATCAGCCTGTTGCTTGTGTCTAACTGCTTCCTTGACCGGACTGGGTGGATATAACTACATAAGGCATTTCATTTGTTTAGTTCAAATCCCCTTCTCCCCCCCCCCCCCTCTCCCACCTCACCCCACCCTCTAAAAGAGTTTGGATAGGAACCTATAAATAGTTGTTCTTTGCAATCTGCTATAACCATGCTTGTCCCATTCTATTTTTATCGTCATGACCCTGATTTTATCAGCTATGTGGTGAATGAGGCTCTTTAGGCCACAGGCTGTTGAGTTTGACTATGTGGGCACATTGCACATCTGGATTTAATCTGACCCGTCAGAGCTAGCATGTGTCTTCACCAACTTATTTTCATATATATTTACAAAGTTAAGCTTTATTTTTATTTCCTGGGGTGGGTCTAATGTCTCTAAACCTCACTTTGGAATCGTTTTATATGCACTATACTTAAGTGTGAAGCGGTTGGATTATGACGAACAAGCCCGCTTTCCAAAAGAAAGAGGCAGAAATTTTAGATAAAGATGATTGTTGATATAACCTGGAACATTAGAGGCTGTAGTCTTCCTTAAATTCAGCCCCCACTGTGGATTAGATCTTTGATGCAATGTAGGATTTAAGGTACTAGTGTTTTCATGAAATATGAGACTGGTTATTTTTTCTGTTACACTACTTACTATCATTACATTAATCTTATGTCTCTAGCCAGCCAGTGGAGATTGGTTTTTCTGAGCAAGCTGAGTGGGTGCACTTACATTTGTTTACTGTATCTTGGCTGTCCCATTTATGTGTTAATCACTTAATCCAGTAATATTCACTGTAAATGTTTTTGTGCATTTTGTGGTTATCATTTCAAACCCTTTTCTGGCTATTGACGTTTTGGGCTTTTGGGTTTGATGTACCTTTTAGAGAGTAGACTGAACCTAATCAGGATGCATTTCTGCATATTTTATCAATTCACTTAAGTCTGAGGTCGGGTGGAATTTGGTATGATGCATCTATCTCCATGAACTCTTTGGGGCAAGCATTTCTGCAAATTTTAGCTGGATGATTAAGGGAATGTCTTGGCTTGAATAAGGGATTGTTAGTTTGTTACTGTCAAATTATTAGATTAAAATATTGTTCTTCCATTTCTAGATCTAATATGTCTAAGGGGTCTAGGAGCCATTGTCTAAAACAATTAGTGTCTGGATTAATTTTTTGCATACTCTAATCTCTAATGAGTCTAATCTAAAAAACAATCAATTCAGCTAGTTTGATTTAGATTCGAGTTTTAAAATTGTCCAAAATGAGCTCAAATCAAGTCAGAAGATTTTCCATAGTCAATATATTGGCTTTCAACTGAAATTAATTAGTGATCTTTCCTTTATAAGACATAGTTCCTGTAGGTGCAACAGATTATGGGATTCGGTGCAGTAGTAACAGAAATTCTAGGTGAAACTGCAATTTTTATCTCTAAATTTCGGCGTGGTTGTGGTTGTGAGGAAGTTGCTCATCTTATATTGCAGGAACATTGATGATGTGGACAAGACAATGGATGAGATCAATGAGCAGACCGATAATTTGAGACAGATACAGGAGGCACTAGCTTCACCTATTGGTGGTGTAGCCGATTTTGATGAGGTAAAGGATTTT
The DNA here is from genome assembly GCA_034703905.1 of Chenopodium berlandieri. Taxonomy (NCBI): domain Eukaryota; kingdom Viridiplantae; phylum Streptophyta; class Magnoliopsida; order Caryophyllales; family Amaranthaceae; genus Chenopodium; species Chenopodium berlandieri. Next base: position 14,470,950 of record CM068293.1, read on the forward strand.
TCTAGTCTTTCTAATCACACAAAGTACTTGAAAAAAAGGTATAGCTCAACAAATGCTGTATCTCATTTACTCCGTAGTATATACCAACACCCCCTTTTTTTAAATTATTTGTGAAGGATGAATTGGAAGCCGAGCTTGAAGAACTTGAAGGAGCTGAGTTGGAAGAACAACTTCTACAGCCAGCTATATCTGCCCCTATGGCACCAGTTCAAGTTCCAGCTGGCAATCCACCAAGACCGACGCCTCAAAAGAACTCTGAGGAAGATGAACTTGCTGCATTACAAGCAGAGATGGCGCTTTGAACACTCTTCATATTTTTTATGTTTATAATCACGTGCCAGAAAAGAAAATGGCTGAAAAAGGAAAAGATTAAAATTGGCTTATTGATTGATGGAGGTATATTGAAAATCCAGTGGTTGATAGCTTCTTGTTGTCATGTATATGACCTCATTTTTCTTGCTAACATAAATGCAAATATTATTTATTCCATTGGTGAGAAAATGTGGTTTGTATAACGTTTGGTTTGGTGATAGGATCCGTTTTGACTGAATTCAGATAAAATAGGTTTATGCAAAGTTCAAACAAAATAAGTAAAAAAAGTGTAGGCAAATAATTTATACAGTACTATTGTGAGAATAACTTTTAAGAAATTTATATACTATGTTTCTAACTTATGTTAGGGGAAAACAAGTTTAGCTATAACAAAAATGAGTTCAAATAATTTAAGTTAAATCAAATTAAGGCAATGCATAATTCAACTTATTTCAGAAAATGTCTATGTCATAGCTGATCTCCTAATCATATCAAATTAGCTTAGATTGTACTCTGTATTTTTTTTTAGTTCTTTTTCTTCGTATTTATCACTAAATATCTTTGATTTCATTGCAATTTGTAATATTCATATTTGGAACAGTAGATCTAAATACTTTGAAGGTGGAGGATTCATTAAGCATTAGAGTGGAATTGTACAAGTAGTAAGATTAGTATTTGATTAACTTAATTATATTAATCCTGATTAGATCATACCAGATGAAAGTAGATGAACAGTGGACATAGCATGAACAAAATGGAGCCATTGTAGTAAGATATTCATGGACTTGAGAGCTGCTAGTCAACAGACCATGTCAGACTGTCAGATATGCTGGGATATCATATCTGCAAGACTGCAACTTGCATCCCGGCATTTCGTTGTCCTGTTTTTCCAGTCCTGGTCAAATACTGAAGATAGCTTCAAATTTAATTCACGCTAACTCGAGTAGTATTCAATTTTATCCGGTGTACTGCAACTTTATTTGGATCAGTCCAATTATGGACGGTTTTCAGCAAATCAATTACGTCATATAAATAAGGTTAATAATATACGTAGCCCTACGCCTAAAGGTTATATATATCAACATTATTAAACTATTAAAATATCTGTGCAATTACTAGTTTATCACTCTTTAAGTTAATGATAGTCAATACTCAATAGTCATTAAATTTAACAAAATAAACAATTGATCTCTACCATTGAGGAATCTGACAAATCGACAATCACGTCGTCATATGGTTGTATCTATCAATAGTAGCATAGGAGCACATGGTATGATATTCCAACAAAGATATCCAAGTTGCTGTTAGTGATTTAGGCATGGATTTTATTCGAGCGGCTTAAATGCCAATCATCTCTGTAGGCAATGTGCCAAAACTCCCAATCTATACAACAATATTATATTTTTAATTATTTTTAAATTGATCTAATTCATTTATCTTCTTTGCAAATATAATACATAAGTTTAATCATTATTCTTTTACTCCCAAAATGTAAATTTTAAATATCAATAAAAGTGTTGGTCTAGTGATAAGGAACGAATGTTCATTCCAATCTTAAAGTTTGCAGTTGTTCAATCTCGATTAGGGACATTTTAAAGATGTGAATCCTCTTATATTATCCTTCGAGCTTACAATACACAAAAAAAATCTAAAAAAGTTATTTTTGGATATATTCTTTTTTTTTTTTTTTATTATTTTTTTTTTCACTTTTCTTATAATAAAATTGTATATGTAAAAAAAAAAAAAAGGAGTCGTGTGAATAAAAATCAAAGTGAGGGAATTAAAACAAAGCTACTTCCTTCGTTTTTTTTTTTTTTTTTTTTTTTTTTTTTTTTTAATTTTTAGTTGCAAACTTTTACATTATTCATGTGTTTCACTTTGACTAATTTTGATGATTTATAGCTATACAAAAATATAGTCATGTGGGATGTTGTTAGATACGTCTCGACTTATACTATTTTAATATCAAATGTTTATAATTTTTACATATTGGTAATTAAAGATATTCACGATTAAAATCATGCATCGACAAGCGTGAAAAGAGAAGTGTTGCAACTATAAAAGAAATAGAAGAAATATAATTTTTTTTAATATCTATGGAGTACTTGTTTTTTTCACCCTTTTCGATCAATGCACTTTTTAATTGTAAAATATGTTCAATGTTGCAAATTTGTATTATCAAATTCATAAAATTTAAGGAGTATTTTTGAACAACAACAAAACCAGTTCAAGACGATTCGCTTGTAATGTTCATTAACCAAGATTACAATAACTGGATAGTAAAGGTGTCAATTTAGGTACTTTAATCGGGTTTAATGAGATCGGATTCATTCATCTATTAAAAAGTAAATTTCAGTAGTACTATATTATTGTGTTTATATAGGCCAAAATTTAATGTAGATCGAATTTTTTCGAGTCGGCTTAAATCAGGCCGATTGAGTCAGTTTTGACTCTACAGGGTACATTAATTATTAGTAGAAACAATATGAGTACTTTTTTTGACATGAAAGAGGGAACAAAGCTTATGTTTAGATGTTTAGTGTTTACCGTTTTGGCACCTTAAACTTAACAGACAAACACAAATCATGTGGAGTTGTGGACCCAAAAGAAGGCTGTCCTCCAGCCTAGCCAACCAAGCCCTAGGCAAAGGAATCCTCTCATTATCAACGACTCCTCTTTTCATGGTCCCACCTTAAGTAACCGTTTGAATTAGGGGACCACTAAAATTGTACCGTTTTCAAATTATATAACCGTTACATCCTCCATTCCCCTGTTTTACTCCAACTCAAAACACAAAACCCTTCATTTTTCTCCAAAAACACCCAAAATTATCATCTGGGTTTTTAGTATCCTTCATTTTCATCAAATTGTACCCTTCAGTTTTTAAGATTAGTTCTTCAAATTTCAACATGACTGTTGAGGTTTCATCAGTTGAAGAAACCCAGAAAGAAGAGGTTTTAATTTCTGAAAAAGATGCTAAATTGGTCAATGAAGAAGAACCCCAAAAAGTTGTGGAAAATACCCAAAATGTAGATGATAATACTCCTAAGCCAAATTTGGTTGAAAAGAGCTCTTCTTATAGGGAGGAGAGTAATTACCTCTCTGACCTTAAAGACGGCGAAAGGAAGGCCTTATCCGACCTCAAATCGAAACTCGAAGAAGCCATTTCAGCAAATTCCTTATTTAATTCAGAGGAGAAGAAAGCCGATAACCCGGCCGAGGAATCGAGCAAACAAGAGACAGGAAAGGAAAAGATCGAAGGAGATTATGAGAGTAATATTTCCATTTGGGGTGTACCTTTATTGCCTAGTAAAGGCTCAGAAGGTACTGATGTAATTTTATTGAAATTTTTAAGGGCTAGAGAATTTAAGGTTAATGATGCATTTGAAATGATCAAGAAAACCCTAGTTTGGAGGAAAGATTTCAAGATTCAATCCATTTTAGGGGAGGATTTAGGGGAGGATCTTGCGAATGCGGCTTATATGAATGGTAAAGACCGCGAAAATCACCCGGTTTGTTACAATATTTTTGGGGTGTTTGGTAATCAAGAGTTGTATCAGAAGACTTTTGGGAGTGAGGAAAAGAGTGAGCAGTTTTTAAGGTGGAGGATTCAGTTTATGGAGAAAGGTATTGAAAAGCTCGATTTTAGGCCGGGGGGTGTTACATCAATTCTTCAAGTTTATGATCTTAAGAATTGTCCTGGACCTTTTAAGAAGGAAATTAGAAGTGCTACTTCTAAGGCTGTTGGACTTCTTCAGGATAATTACCCTGAATTGGTTGCTAGAAATGTGAGTATTAATAGTTTCACGTAATTTGTTAATTATTTGCTGTATCGTTTTTATGTAGGATTATATAGTTTAGTTTGCTAATGTTATGTGGTTTATTTATGTGACAGGTATTTATTAATGTGCCATTTTGGTACTATGCTTTTTACTCCCTTATTTCACCTTTCTTGACTCAAAGAAGTAAGAGCAAGTTTGTTGTTGCTAGGCCAGCTAAAGTTACTGAGACACTTCTTAAGTGAGTCAACCTTAATTTTTTGTTATATAGTTATCTTAATTTGTCATAAGTTTTACAAGATGCTTAACATAATTGTTTATTTTTAGGTACATCCCATTTGATGAAATTCCAATTCAGTACGGTGGCTTCAACCGCGAAAATGATATTGAATTCAATTCGGAAGAGGGTGTAGTTACAGAAATTTGCTTGAAACCTGGATCAACAGAAATAATTGAAATCCCAGCAGAAAATGTATGAGCAAAAAAAAAAATTCCCATTTTCTTAATTTTACATTTTTACTGCTTTGCTGTCATTTTTTTTGGTCTGACATTGGTAATTTTTATTACCATAACAGGCTGGTGCAACATTGATATGGGACTTGGCTGTATTGGGATGGGAAGTGAGTTACAAGGAGGAATTTATTCCAACAGATGAAGGGTCTTACACCATTATAATCCAGAAGGAGAAGAAGATGGATTCGATCGAAGAGCCGGTTCGAAATTCATTCAGAAACAATGAGCCTGGGAAGGTTGTGCTTACTGTCAAGAACAATTCCAAGAAGAAGAAGCGCGCCTTTTACCGATACAACAATCAGAAGAGTTGTTCTGCTTGAGAAATTTAAGGACTGATATGGGGTGTTTGTTTATATGCTTAATTTATTATGTTGATTTGTGGTTGTTTGTTTAGTAGAAATTCTTTTTAGGTTGCTTAAGGCTCATTCTTTTTGTTAAGTGACATTTGTTGTTATTTATTGGGATGATTAATTCAATTCTTTTATCCAAATTAAATTGTGGATCCTTATTCTCCGATGTATCATTGCATAATTTCTTGTTCAGTGAAAAAATAACACAGAGCAAATCTATCTCAAAAGAACAGGAACTATACATTTTTTATAAGAAAAAAGTTGCAAATTACTTGATAAGTTGAGCAGTGTCACACATATCATTAGCCTTTTAGAGTAAAAACTAATTTATAAATTCCAGGATTAGTTTTAGGATTGAACCTCTTCACCTAGGCTATGCTAACGTGCAGCATCTCTGTGTAAGTAATAGCCTTCATTCAAGTTCCCATTTCATTCAGCTCCATTTCTAAGCACTCCTTCAGTTCTGTAACAATGCGACTCATTGTTGTCCTTTCTACTGCAGTTTGGTTAACACATGCCAGAGCTATGCTTGTGACCCTCCGAAGGAAATTGGTTCTGTGCAATGCTTGCAGTCTTTTGTCGACGATGCTCCAAATGTCACCTCTTTCAAGTAATGGACTAACCCATCTAACCAAACTAGTTTGCTCATCATCTTTTTTCATGATTGCTGTTTAGCCTGTGTTTAACTCCAACACGACTACCCCAAAACTGTATAAATCACTTTTCTCATTCAGCTATTGTGTAATATGATATTATGATACCTAAACATAATGAGCCTACATGTCATATAAGTTGGTAAAATGCATTCAATTCCATTGTGGCAATGACTCTTGTGTATACATAGGATCTATTTTCATCAATAAAAAAAAAATAATATGAGATAGGATTCTTGATTTCAATAATGAAATGATTTATGTGAGACGGTTGTTTGGGTTGTCAATTGAAAACGGCCACTTCTTGATACTTAGGGTGTTTTTATTTATAACTTAGGGGAAAGTAGCAATGATTTCTCACCAATTTCCAATTACTATGCAGTTTGCACAGACCTTGAGGCCTGAGAATACCCAAAGTGTTTCTTTTGAAAGTTTTGCAGGCTTAAATTTTGAATGGATCACATAATTGTGTCTAGTTTGTTGAGATTGTTGGTTTACTATTAGATGCTTCTAAAACCTTCAGGTATACGCTTTCAATGACAAAGAGACGCACTATATGTGTGAATATAACATTTCATTAAGAGAGGGTAACATTCGAAACCTCTTAATAACTGTGACATCTTTAGGGTCTGTGGTGCATATTTTCCTAGCATGGAAATTTTGGCACCAAGGTACCCAAAATATTGGGGAATGCAGAGGATTGTATTATGGATCAATGCAAATTGACTGGTAAAATGGAAAGCTTCCAGTTTCCACTTTCGTGACTTTGCCACTCGTTTAGTAATCTATCACAGAGATCTAAATAGCTATTAAGCCTGCACAACCACCATAGCATAGAAACCAGCATATGTATATTTGTAATCTGATTCCACATCACAAAAAGTATAGGTAACGAGAATAGTACTAATTGTGTTTCACACAAAGCAATGAAAGTTATGCAACAGGGCCGAAATAGGAAGACATATGTCTGCAATTCAATTAAGCAAATAACAAATTATGCGACTCTTATTGTTATCTTACTTCTGGAGCCATTTCTGTGGTCGCGGTCACTAGGCATATTTCTGTCGAATCATCAGGAACTGTTGTATCATGTTCAGTGTTCATCACCATAGCTAAGCACTCTTTCAATTCAGTGACAATCTGACTCATTGTTGGCCTTTCCATTGCAGTTCGCTTCACACATGCCATAGCTATATCTATTACCCTCCAAACAGAATTCGTGTTCTGAACTTCCTGCAACCTTCCATCCAGGATTTCCCTCATATCCCCCGTTTCAAGAATGGGGATCACCCATTGAACCAACTTTATAACTTTTTCATTAATATTCACCATTGCCTCTTTACCTGTGATTAACTCCAATAGAACCACCCCAAAACTGTATACATCACTTTTCTCTTTCAAATGCTCTGTTTCATGATACCTAAACAAAGAGAATTGTTAATATACTATTTATACATCACTCTCAATAATTCCTAGCATGCTTTGGTTCCAAATTCATTAAATTTTTCATATGCACTAGATTAGAATCAGAACACATGTTCATAATGGTATTAGCTGCTTAATATGTAAATCAATAAACAAGTATGAGTTATACATGAATGAACTGCTAATGCCATAAACGGTTGTGTTTCATGTAATAGCAAAGTAGAGGTTATAGATGTGTAACTACTAATGGCAATAGCATTGCATTTTGCACAAAATAATGGCAATAGCCAAAAAATGTGATACATCAGTTTGAACCTACTGTCAAAATTCTAGGAAATTTTTATCTTGCCTAGCATTTTAGCATCAGTTTGAACCCAAAAATGTTGCATAATAAAGGACTGAATTTTAGGATGTGCTTACTGAGGATCGAGATAAGCTGGTGTACCAATCACCCTTGTGGATACATGGGTTTGAGTTTCATCTGGGAAAATTTTGGACAAACCAAAATCTGCTATCTTTGCCTGGAGATTTTTATCTAATAAGATATTTTGCGTTTTCACATCTCTGTGGACTACAGGGGGCCTGCAACCGTTGTGTAAGTATTCCAGTCCTATAATTAAGATTATGTTCAAACAAAGTCATGATTAACATAGCTTGAATATAACCTCTAATTTCCGAACAAAAATTTAAGTATACATATACTGCTTGCTGACCTTGTGCAGAATCTATTGCTACCTGGAGCCTCATTTTCCAACTTAGTGGCTTCGAAGCTGGTAGAAACAAATAATGAAGAGCACCATGAATTTCCCATAACACAAAATGTTATAACAATTACTGTTACAAATTTTATCAAGGTATACCTGAGAGATTAGATTGCAAGTTTCCACCAGCCATATACTCATAAACTAGAGCTAAGTTTGTTTCTTCTTCACAGTATCCAATTAGAGAAACCAAGTTTTTATGACGAATATCCATTAAGAGTTCAACCTGTTGTTAAAATGAATGCGGATCAATTAGGAAGGAAAAAATAGAGCCATGACCATATATATTCAATTTCCAACTTTTTCTGATCAAACCTCTGTTTTGAATTGTTCAGAAGCGTGGATTGTTTGAGACAACATTTTAACAGCCACTTCTGTGCCATCATTTAGGCAACCATAGTAAACTACTCCAAACCCACCCGTTCCTAGTTCTCTTTGGAAGGCATTAGTCATGCTTGTTAACTCGGAATTGGTAAACCGTGTGAATTCACCCTTCCTTTTGCCGTGGTATGGACTTGGTCTTTCATACGGTCTGTAAATAAAGGTTCATTCATGAACTAAAGGATCTGAAGAGTATCATGATTTAAATCACATCACCATTGAGTACTGTACTGAAAAAGGGTAATATATGCGAAATTGTACCTAGCAATACGTTTCCTGTATATAAAACATATGATGCAACCTGCAACAAGTAGAACCAATAGAGCAGAAATTGATGCTACATGAGCTACGTGTGCTTTACTTTTCTTCTTCTTCAAAGTACATGATCTGCTCGAACATAGACCTGGGATGTTTTCCACACTTAACTCGGCCAAAACAACATAAACAAGTCAGAGATTTATGCTTATGAGAAGGGGAACTGTCAAAGAGAGAAAGCTATAAGCTATTGAATATCTTTTGATATAAATACCTTAAAGACAGTGTTCCTGCTGCAGATTTTTCTAACAGAAGTTCAGGAACTGAACCAGTGAAGTTATTTTTTGAAATGTTTCTGCAAACAATGATTGTCTTAATACTTCCACATACTTTGAACATATAATGTACCCCTGTCTGAATTTAGCTGTCACTTTGCTAGTCAATTACGCCATCATAGTCACAACTAATTTCAGACTGAGGGAGCTGAGAGGGGAAGAAAATGAGAGATAGAATGAAAAGTAAACGGACAAGATTTTTAACATTGGCAAGTCTACAAAAAGCTCAGGTATCATCCCAGTGAGGTTGTTGTCTGACAAATCCCTGAAATTAACGATATTATTCATAAATAAGAAGCTTGAAATGACTGAAATCATGCAGACCTCAAATCAAAACACTGTTTTCAAAAACATTACAAGATTTGTAACGATGTAAGACCAGCAAATGACGCTGAAATATGTCCTGTAAGGCCTTTTGAACTAAGATTCCTGATCACAAAATTGAACGGATTAACTTCAGAATTCGTTAATTACCAATTGAACAATACGAATAACTGAAGTACGATCATAAGTTCGTTCTCATCTTACACTGATGTTATTCTGGAAAAAATGGAACTGTCATAGTTGCAGACCACACCAGCCCATGGGTAACTCTTTGGAAAGCATGGATCTCCTTGCCAATTATTCATCCGCTTATAGAATGACTTGATTTGGTTGAGAGCAAGAACTAATTTAAGTGTAACCAATTGACATCAATATCAAAAGACAGACATTCACTAATCATTCGACGATAATGATAGATTATGTGGCTAAAAATTTACCATCTGCTGCATCAGTGGACAGTTCTGAAATTTTTTTGACGTTAAACATTTCAATGGCATTCACTATTGGAGGAAGGGTAGAATTATTGGTTCTTTGGATGGTAATATTAAGATAGGAGTCAGTAATTGGTTTCTGGTTATAAATGGTTGTAGTTTGTAGGTAAGGCAGTTTAAAGATTTTGGGTTTTTGCATGCCATTTGAAGAGATAGCAAGTTCCCTGACTTCACCTTTAGGAAGTTTTGAAATCTCAGCAACATGGAGGAAGAAGTAAAGTTCTGTGCTTATACCACTTTTTAGCGGGTAGTATAAATATATAGGTTGATTAAGATCTTCTGCTACAAAGGCTGCTTTCAAAACTGGTGATGGCAATAAATAGTCACCCGAGTCAACTTCGGACATGGTCTGAATGAAGCTCCCTGAAGTTCGGTGTTCAGGTCTCCAAATGCGGTCAAAGACATCATCCTTGTATCTGAAACAAAGATTAGCCCCAAAATCATAGAATAAAATGAAGGTTATAGACTTATAGTTATACTAGATAGTTTTCTTTTTTGAGGTTATAAACTCTACTTGTACTTGTTTAAACTGACTATCATCCATTTTTAATGCAATTTATGTATTACAATTAATAGTCAAAAAGTAAAAAGAAACCCATATGCTGAACTTACCTTATTTTATTCGAGTTCAACGAATAGCATCTTCGATGTGTAAGATCAAGCGAGCCAGAGTCCCTTTTATAGATGGAGTCAGTTAGATGCCTTAGTTCTAATCCTGATATAAAAGGTGTTCCTGAATCTGTATTCACGACGCAGACATACAAGAAATCAGTGGATGGTGTGTGTATGATTTCTTTCCTCACTCTCTGAGATGAACTATCAAACTTCACAGTGTCCCATAAATCAACCCCAAGGAGTAGATCAAATGTTGGAAGTTTATTTAAGGAATCGTAGTTTCCATACATAAAAAAAGCTCTGATCAAATAGTTTCTGCCTTTCCCTTGAGATGGTTTTAGAGTGTAGCAGTTCTTGGTTCCCTCCGGAAAGCTTCTGAGATTTGTGTACTGCTGCCTGAAGTTGTCTGATTTGTATTCTGGAAGAATGTCCATATTAATTCCGCTGTCAATATAATGTTCATCGGGTGTGTAATACAATGTTGTAGAACTATCTGTGTAGCTTGCATTTGTCCCACAATCAATGCTTATGAATCCTGTTACCAGTCAACACAAAAGTTAACAACAGATTTGTTGGAATATTTGCTACAAATTGTTAGTGGTTAGTTATAAACTAATGTATAGGAATATGTTGTTCTGATGTTAGGCATGATCTTATAATGATTATGGGATTATGTTCCTTACTTAGAGAGATAGAAAGAATGATGACAACCAAAAAGGCACGATCTTTATTTTAGCTAAAACAGGACAACAAATATGATTTCAAGCAGTATCTTTTCATGGAGCATTTTTGTGTTATTTTCTAAATGACTGCTACAATGGTCTTTTCACCTTATATATGACAACTCAGATAACAACCCTAGTAGGTAAAGCCATGCATTCCAGCTCATACAGAATAGACAAAAAGAAGGAAAGCTGCGCAACAGCACTAATAGACAGACAACATAAGGAAAATATTCCTATTCTCTATTTCATCACTCCCCCTCAAGAGTGAAGAGTGATACTGAACTCCGAGCTTGGTCATGCATATGAGCTGATTCATTTGTTCAACAGTTAGAACCTTAGTGAACATATCTGCAATTTGTGGAGAGCTATGAACATAGGAAGGAGCAATAACCATTCACTTGACTTGTCTCTCATTAAATGACAGTCAATTTCAACATGTTTGGTCTTCTCATGATGCACTAGGTTTGCTATAATAGCTAAAGCAGCCTAATGATTATCACAGAACACTGATGTTATACCCAGCTTTGTCATTCCCAGATCTTTCAGCAATTTCTTCAACCACATCACTTCACACACTGTCAAGGCCATCGATCTGTATTCAGCTTCTGCAGTGCTTCTTGCAACCACAGACTGTCTCTTTGATTTCCAAGAGACTGGACATTTCCCAAGGAGAATGCAGAACCCTGATGTTGATCTTCTGGTGCTTTGGTACCCTGCCAAATCACTATCACAGTAGGCTTTTAATTCGAGGCAAGAAGAATTCCTTGTTAAGTTGAGCCTGACGAGTATCTAAGCACTCTTTTGGCACACTAGTAGTGAATATCAGTTGGTTTGTGCATAAATTTACTTAGCACATGAGCAGTAAAAGAGATGCTTGGCCTTGTGACTGTGAGATAAATAAGATATCCCACTAACTTCTGGTATGGCTCAACATCATCATTTAAAGCATTCCCACCTAGGTAGCTTTTAGCGGTCGAGTAACGGCTAGCTGTTAGAGCAGCGAGTAGCTGTCAATTAGTAGTGGGTAGAGATTAGCTGTCAATGTATGGTTAATATTATGAGTGTTTGGAAACAAAATAGTGGTTCAATTGTTAAAATACAGTAAAAATTCATGCATAATATTTAAAAAGTAAACAAAATTTGTCAAAAGCTGTCTGCTACCTTTCAAACGCTAATATTATTAACCTTTGACTAGCTTACTCTACCTCTATTATTAACCGCTACATAAATCGCTGTCTTATAAAACACACTTATTTTTTACTACTAGCTTAGTGTTTGATGACTTGGTCCAAACGCTAACCACTACCTGTAATGCTACCACCAAACACGGCCTATGTCAACAATGTATTTTCTTTGTGATAAGAATATGCCTTTGTTCACTTCTGTCTACTTCAATCCCAATAAAGTATCTCAATTGACCCATGTCTTAGCTTTCATGTGAAACTGTGATGCAAGAAACAAGTTTGCTTCAGTAATTTCTTTCATATCATTTCCTGCTACAATCAAGTCATCTACATAGACTAAGATGACTATAAAATTTCTACCCTTTTTTTTCGGAAATAATGAGCTATCAGACTTTGACAAATTGAACATATTGCTCTTCAAGGCAGCACTCAACCTTGCTGTCTTGAAGAGCAATATGTTCAATGAGCTTGTTTGAGCCCATTCAAATATCTCTTCAATTTGCAATCTCCGTCAAGTAAAGTTAATTTGCTCCCCCTCTCCTTAAACTTTAATTCTGCTACCAATTCCACTGTACCCTTGTGGATGCTTTCAAAGTGATTTTTATAGCCATTTGTATATATGATTAATTTTATTAAAAGTTATAGGATATTTATTAAAAGTTTTGATTAATTATATATATATATATATGAAATATTAGAAGTTATCGATAATAAAATTGTATACGATATTTTTATCTTACAAATTCTATTTAAAATTCGCTTATTTAGCATCATATGTGTTACAATAATACCTATTGTCGCCTATGTGGCGCGACACTTGGCGAAAAACTAAAATGTCAAGTATCGTTGTCTCGAGACCTGGCTGCGGAACCGGCTTTATTTATTACTGACTAGTTTGGTGCTTGGGCGATGTCCAGTTGGTTGATAAGATTTAGGATAAACTTTTGGCGTGAATGTTAAATATAGTCATATAATCCCTTTTAATAATTTATATAGTAGTGTACTTTTTGTAGCTTTGTTTGTAATTAGATATGTTATCATTGACTTGAGATTATTTTTATTGAACTTAAATTATTTTTAGTGAACTAAAAGTACTTTTATCAATATTCACTACTATTTTTCTAATATAGTTTATAAATGAATCTTATTTTAAGGAACCTTGTAAAACTACTTTTATGATATAAATAGAACGAGTTATAAGATATTTATAAAAAAGTTATGATTAATTTTGTATATATGTAATATTAGAAGTATATCGACAATAAAATTCTATACAACAATTTTATCTTAAAAAATCTACTCAAAATTTACTTACTTAGTATTACATGTGTCACAATAATACCTATTTGTCGCCTACGTGGCGCGACACTTGCCGAAAAACTGAAATGTCAAGTGTCGTTGTCTCGTGGCTTGACTGCGAGACCGGCTTTATTTATAAGTGATATGATATGATATGATATAGGGGAGTTTTTTCCGAGTTTTTAGAGATCCACGTAGGATTAAAATTTCTTAACGTGCCATGTAGGATTATAAATTTTAGTTATAGTCAATTAAATAAGAGGTTTTTAATTTCTTTTAGAATTAAATAATTCAAATGCCATGTAATCAAAATTGGCGAATGAGATTTCAAAGTTTAAATTAAGTAAATAAAAAATATTATCTTTTTATATTAGGAATTTTATCTAAATCTAATATATATATATAAATAAAGTAGGCATTTTTGGAGAGCATTCAGAGCGACACGTAAGAAATATACTTATTTCGACCAATAAGAAGAAATAATTGTATTTTATTTTTGAATTAAAAAATTAAAAGATTATAATCCATGAATTAGATTATTTTTAATGAAAATATAGGAAAAGTTAAAATATTTAAATGATAAACGCTTATAATAAAGTTTGATACCTATCATTATAAGATAAATTTTAATAGTATTTATAATAAGAAATACAAATTGTTCATTAATTATAATTAAATTAAAATTTGTGATACCTACCATTATAAATTGACACATCATACTATACAAACAAAATTTCATATCAATAAAAAACCCCATCAAGTGAATATTGTGTTAGTAATTTTGTGTTAATATTTGGTCATTAAAGATTTTATATAACGGAAAAAATATCATATTTACAATTCATTTATATTTAATAAATTCATTATAAATTATAGAAAAAAATAAATAGATATTAAACTTTTGTAATTTTGTCAGAAATTATTAAATACAATAAATCGAATAATTAAAAATCTTAGATGAAAAAATCGTGCATCGCACGGGCTTCCATCTAGTATATTATGAATGAGAGAAAATTCACAAAAATATTTGTTTTAAAAAAATACAAACAAACCGTGTATCGCACGGACTCCATCTAATTTAGGATAAAAAGGGGATTATGTTACGATAGAATAAATAACGGTATTTCAAACATTTTAATCAAAAAGGTTTGTCAAATAAAGAAAGGAAAATTTTGGTTCAAATGATCTCAATTTTAAGTCATTTGATTTTAATAATCCTAACATTTGATTATTCTTTGACAATTCCAAATTAAAGGGTATTTGCTTTTGTTGGGCCAAATTATCAAACCTGATTTACGTCCTTCCTAAACACGTCTTAATGCCTAATTTTTTATCATAATTTTTTACAAAAATACACCAACTCACATCATCGGCTACCTTTACCTCCAAGTAACTCCTACAAGTAACCTCTGCCACACGGTATAATTAGCCAAACAGAAAAGTTACAGTTAGAGAAATATTATGATAATTGATATGGAAAATATAAAAATAAAAGTAGGTGTATTAGGATAACAATTTATGTACTGTAATATTTTTTTTAGAGAAAAAAATTAATTTAGAGACATTAAGAATTCAGTCGTTTAATAACGAGGCGAAAGGAGTACTCCGTACTTCCGTAGTATGTAAGATTGATGACCATAAGAAGGAAAAATAAATGAGTTACCAGTTGTGTCCATTGCATCGGTAAGGTGCCTCCTTTGATGGCGGTAGTGATGGATGCGTTGTGGTTTGGTGGCGGTGACGACAGTGGTCGCGGTGGTACCAAGAAATAGAATCAAACTTATAATATTGAGTTTCAGCATCGTATAAGAGCTGACGAACCTGTAAAATCAACTTGTTATGGAGCTCAATAATAGCTAAAGAATTTGGGAATGGGCTTAACATTCATAAACTAGCGAAAGTCGCCTTGAGTCAATGAGTCCTTTCGTGGCCCGGTATGGCCCGACATGCACCCTGTGATTGTTTGATTTAGATTGTTGTAGGCCACTCGGCCACACCAATTTGCAACTTGACCAACTTGAACAAATAATTTTCGTTTGTGGTACGAGTAAATTTGGCAGAAAAATGTACTACTCATCAGCATGCATGTTGCTTGCTCCGAGTGCATCTTGGCGCATACCTCTTAGGTGTTTGGAAACACATAGGAGGATAAAATAGTCATTTAATATTTATAAAGGTATTTTTATGATTATAGTGTGATAGTTTTGTCTATTATTATATTTTATAGTGGTATAATATTTGATTTACTTATTTACATACTTATTTGAACCATTAAAGAAATATTTATACCACTACAATATTTAATGGCACTATTTACATATTTAATGGTACTTTATATTCATGTTAATATTTACAACTTAGTCATTCTATTTGTTTCAAAACAAATAGGTGCTATGCGCCAATACTTAACCACTTGCTCCAATTTCTCCATCGCAGAGTTTTATGAGGAATAGTAGAAAGTAAAAAAAATTACATATAATTATGATGGAAGTGGTGGTTGGTTGAAGAATAAAAAAACGGCTATTTCACCAAATGTCATTGAACACTTTAATAATACACCAAATGTCATCAAGGTTTTTAAAATTCACCAAATGCCACCGAGTTTTTACAAAATTCACCGAGTGTCATTAATGACTGACGGCCGTTAGTTGACCCCACCACTTGTCATGTGTCACCTTCGAATTGATCCGTTTAAAAAAATTAAACAAAAATTAAAATATTATCTTAAAAAAAACCAAAAATATTTACAAAAATTACAATAAAAAAAAAAAAAAAAAACACCACCCTGCTAGTCTGCCACCACCTTTCCCACCAACCTGCCACCATTCCCTCTCCCCATCCCCTTCACGCATGCAACTCCCCTCTCCCCAAGCCTAGAAACCGGCCAGCCGGCGTACAGCTCACCCACTGCCGGCCGACCACCCCCTGTTACCCCGACCTCCCTTACCCCTCGTGCCACCCATCCAAATGAAACCCTAACTTCCGATCACCCTAACCCGTTATGCAGCCAATTCCACCCTTTCCTAACCACCGTAACTAACCTCCACCACCAAAAACACCCATAAATCGCAGCAACTCCTTCTCGAACAGCAGCGAACATCAGTCTTGCTGTCGTTCCTAATCCTTGCACCAACAATAAAAGCTCCGCCGCATCACAATTCCCTATTTGCGCATCAAATCACAGCCAACGCCACCAATAACCACCAATCTGCCACCCCTAATCAACAAATCGCCACCCATAATCAATAATTCGCCAACAATTTTAACAATTTTGCCTTCAACCGTTGATTTTGTTAAGATTTGTGATTGACGGTGATGGGCCTAATGCGTGAAACTAAAGAACAGAGCAACCACATTAAAGAAGACAAAGGACCCCACCCACGAAACCCCAACGATGGTTTAGAAGTTGGGAGGTTTTCAAGCGTTTAAAGAGAAGGGGTGCGGTTTCGGGGTGGTGGAGGAAGGGGGTGGGGTTTCGGATTATGTGTTTAAAGCTCCTGTAGGTCGCGACGGGGGAAGAGGAGGGGAAAGGGAGGGGGCCAACGGCTGTCGGCACGCTTGTTGGTGTAGGTCCCGGCGGCATGGCTGGGGTGGTGGTTGGGGTTTGGGGTTTTTTTTTTTTATTTTATTATTTTTTTGTAATTTTTTAATATTCTTGTTTTTTTAAAAAAAAATTTAAAATTTTTGTTTTTTTTTATAAAAAACGGACCAATCAGAAGGTGACACATGGCAAATGGTGGGGTCAACTAACGGCCAACTAACGGCCGTCAGATATTAATAGCACTCGATGAATTTTTTTAAAACTCGGTGGCATTTGGTGATTTTGAATACCTTGACGGCATTTGGTGAATTATTAAAGTGCTCAGTGGCATGGTGAAATAACCGTAAAAAAAATCTAAAAACATAAATGGGTATAAGTGGAGAGGAGAGAGAATTCTTTTACATAATTTAAGAGTCAGTTTAACGAGAATTCTCTGAAACCCCAATGCTTAACTCGTATTCACTCCCGCCCAAATACTCTAATCCCTCCAAAAATTCATATTACTCTCTCCATCCTTTAATACAAAGTACATATGTGCATGTGAGTTAGAGAGAAAGAAACAGTAGTTGGTAATAATTGAAGAGATAGAGAGAGAAAGTGATGGAAATTAATGTTAAAAGTACAAAAAAGTAAAGGAAAAAGGATGACAACTCATCAAAAAGAGGATAATAATGTCAAAAAATACAACCTTTAAATAGAAAGAGGCATTGTATTTTGGTTTACCCAAAAAGAAAATGAGGCTTTGTATAAGGGACGGAGGGAGTACTATCTAAAGGTGTATTCTATTCACCTACTCCCTTTGTTTCGTATTAGTTGCAACACTTTTCATTTTCAACCGTTTCATATTAGTTGCAACACTAATACATTTGAAAAGGATCCACCATTTTTTTATAATTTCTTTCTCCACCCTGCTTTCACAAATATTTTATTGTTTCTCTTTTCTACCAACCCCACCCACACTACTATTTTATTATTTTTATCTCTTACTAACAATACTTTGTATTATAAGCCTATAATTCTAGTCTATAATTTTCTTAAACTATGACTCAAACCTACTGTTGCAACTAATATGAAACGAAGGGAGTAATTTTCACTTATTAGAACTTATCTGATCTTATCTGAACTTACCTGAACTTATCTGAACTTATTAGACTTGAACTTATCTGAACTTATTATACCTTATTAAAATCTACTTTAGTTTTAATTTAAACTTGGACAACCCTTATTAGAATTTATTTTTCTAAACTAAACTGATATGAACTAAATTGAAATAAGGTGAATAGAATAGAACCTAATTTAAATTCAAAAAAAAAATTATAATTTAAAAGAAAAAAATTGATGGGAAAAATCCCAACTTTAATCACTACTTTAACAAGATCTGCTCATTTTAGTCCGTGACCTGCTAGGAATGTATGGTAATTGGTAACCGATTAAAAAACTAATTAGACACGTGTTTTGTTTTGGTTGGTTCCAAGTTAATTAATGAAACTTTTATTATAATTACAAGTAAGTTTTTTATAATACTCCAGAAATGACAGTATCAAATAAATACCACTACTGTCACACCATCTCCATTATCGCCTGCATGCCAACCACCGCCGTCATTGCTCTAGCAAACCACCGCGGTCCCCACACCACTGCTACCACCACCAACAACAACAAATATAGAGGATTGAGGAAGATGAAGAAGAGAATCCCAAACCCAACAACCATAGAATTGAAAATTAAGAAGGAAGCATAATGGAAGGAGAGAGTGGCGCAAGGGTGGTGGCAGTGGACCATTAGGACCATTTTAAGCAGATTAAGTAAAAATTTGGGATTATTCTTGTTACGGTTAGAAAACAATGGACCTTCGGCAGGTCCTTCGGATGAGTGGAGACGAGGCCCAATTCGAGTGATGTACGAATTGAGGATTTCCTGCACAACTGAACAAACGTGAATTGGCCTCGGAAGTTGTGCCGAGGAAGGCCCCTCCGATGCCGAAGTGAGTACGAATGTAAAAAAGAGAGGGAAAATAGCTATGCAAGAGAAATTAATTGCTTGAGGCTATATGTGTATGAATGCAAATAGTGCCAAAGGTTTATACCACTATCTAGATGAATGGAATGGGCTTGAGGAGTCAAATGGGCTAACCATTTGACTTGGCTTCGGTGGACTGACCTGGCATTGGACCGGAGGGTAGAACCTTGATTTTGAACTTTTATTATTTTCATTTGTGGACTAGCCCAAATATAAGTTATTTGGACCCCAAACAACTTGCCCCCAGACCCGATTCGTGAGGATAACGAGTCGGGTTTTCGGACATTGTGAAATTTGGTGGGAAGTAAATGAAAATAATTTAAATTTTATTTGAGGAATTTGAGGAGTTTAATTAACGTTAATGATGGTTAATTAAGAGTAGTGGGGAAGTGGAAAGAGTTTAATGGGCAGTTAATTTTGGCGGTTTGCAATTAAGCCAAGAGGATCTGGGCAGCCACGAACTGAAGTTGTGCTTAGTGGAGCCGTTTAAGGCTTTAATTTCCGAAAAATAAATTCCAGGACATATTTAAGACCTTCAATCCACTAATCCTTCATTCCACAAATCGAATTACTTGCTTTCTTAAACACACGCATAATCTCCATTTTCCTTTCACTTAATCCGAGTGTTCCGAAGCTCTAAGCTGAAATCCGTTTGTTCGAACTAGTAGATTGGCGAATTCCGAGTCTGCAGAAGGTAAATTTCTCCAAAATCTCTTTGGATTTCTTTGCCTTTTGGATCAACCCCTCTTTTTTTTTCTTTTTTTGCGCTTTTCCGTTTTTCCCCTTTACACCATGGCTAGAAGCCGAGGCAAAAGGTCGGCCTAGCTGGAGCCTGATTCTGGGGGTGAGGAGGAGGAAGCACCTTAGCTGGTGCTGAAGCGGAACCGCCCTTTGGCGATGATGCCATTTCTAAGCGGGCGAAACCCCAATGCAAAATTCGGGCCCGCTGTGGCTTCGAGTGGTGAGGCGATGAGGGTAATGCCCTTGTCTAGTGTACCTGCATCAGGTTCGACCGAGACAAGTACGGCTGGCCGAAGGGACTCTTCGGCGTCGAGGCCTCTGACTCTTGAAGAACGGGAGTGGACTGACTTCCAAGAGAACGAGGGTCTGATGAGTGTCAGGCCTTACTCTTGGTGGCTCGAGAATGATGGCCAATATTGTTTTGCCAAGCAGCTGGAGGTTTTTTACGGTATCCAGGAAGAAGATGGGTATTGGTGTCGAATGCCCACTGTCGATGATAGGATCTCTCGGCCACCTCCTGGGTATATTGGTGTTTATACCCGACAGCTGCAGTATGGGCTCAGATTTCCTGCCCATCCCTTCGTCATTCAGGTGCTGAATGGGTATAACATTTCCCTGGCACAACTGACACCTGTTAGTGTTCGAAGGGTAATGGCGTATTTATGAGTCTGCATGTTCTATGGCTTCGAGCCGAGCATACACTGCTTCAGATGCATTCACAGGCTCGCGCCGAACGCTCAGTCCAACAAGTAGCATGGACGAGGTTGGTGGCAGATTGAGGATGAAAAGGGGTATTTATCTTCATATGCGAATGATACTTCGGATAAAGATTGGAGGGGACAATGAATCTGGGTGAAGGCCCCTTCTGATGAAGACCACCCTAATTACTTTGGTGGCCCTCGTTATCTGAGGAAACCTGATACGAAGATGTCCAACATCGGTGCCGATGAATTCACCGCAGCTGATCAGCAGCAGATGGAGATGTTTGGCTGAACCTCTATCGCTGGGACCACTGGCTGAATGGCTAATGTGCCTAGCGTCTAGCTACCTTGCTGCCACTACATCTTTCAGGAGAAGATGTTGGCTGTCATCGGCCTCAGCCGAAGATACCAAGGTGGTAAGTGACTTGGCTGAGGCCGAGACTACTTGCTTTATTTTTCTGCCTTTTTCGTTTCCTTCGGCCGTTTATTACCGAGCTAACTCTGTTTTCTGATTTTGCTGCAGAAATCTGCGAGGAGAACTCTGGCATTAATTACGAGGTGCTTGGAATCAGCCGAGAAAGGGAGCCCCTTACAAACACTCCTCCCATCACCGACTCCAAGAATCGGTCTCTTGCCCTTCATCAAAGAAGACTTGAGATTATGAGCGCCTTCGAGTA
The DNA here is from genome assembly GCA_034703905.1 of Chenopodium berlandieri. Lineage (NCBI taxonomy): Eukaryota > Viridiplantae > Streptophyta > Magnoliopsida > Caryophyllales > Amaranthaceae > Chenopodium > Chenopodium berlandieri. Next base: position 14,492,031 of record CM068293.1, read on the forward strand.
TCTAGCGCAAAAAGATTGGTATAAAAAGGTCGATCCCTTCTTCTTGCATTCAACTGAGGAACAAGCTGCCACTGCTGCTGCTCCTCGCAGCGGTATTGAACCCTCCGCTTCGACTTCCGAGCCGAAGAGAGAAGAAGAAGAAGGAGAAGAAGACTTAGACTCTGAGGATCTGCTCGGGCCTTTGGTAAGTCTTCTATTCTTTTGTACTTCATTACTTAGATTTGCTTGCTCATGCTTTGCCTGAAATTTTCTAAGTATAGAGCTTCGGCGCTTAGGTTTCCTCAGCTTGTGGAAATTCTTCTAAGTGGGTAATTTCAGCTTAAGTATGCATATTATACGTAGCTTTCTTAACTTGTAAGAATCTTTGCTAAGTATAGGTCTTCGGATGCATATTGTATTCTACTTGCTCACATTTTAGGACTTGAACCATTGTAGAACTTTAGCAATCTCTTGTTGTGACTTGCCTGATTTGTGAATTTGTTAAGCATAAAGCTTTGGCTGAGGGATCTGTGTGCATTTTTTATTTTTTTTGCTTACACACTTGTCTGCCCCCTCTTTGTCTCTTCTGTTGCAGTCTGACGAAGAAGAGATAGAGAGGAAAGACCCATGAAGCTATCCCTACTCCTAAACCTACAACTGAAGAGACAATGGCTGGAGAAAAAAGGAGAATCCTTGTCCGTCCAGGACAGTTCAAGGCACCTGAACTGCCTGCCAAGAGACCTTGGCTCGAGGAGGTCCAAGAGGAAGAGGCGAAAGAAGTCACCTCCCCATCTCGGGAAGTTCTTGCCGAGGTGATCGAATTGAAGACCCCTCCTTCATCTCCTTGACATGTCGCCGAGCCATTTTTGGAACAGGTTCGACGCGAGGCAGATGCGCTGGATGTCCATGCTGAGGACACTAGACTTGCTGAAACTGAGGGTGAGCCTCATATGGCTTAAGCTGAAGAGCCAAAAAGTAAGGACGCACCATCTACTTCAGCTGCGGACTCCTTCGGAACTTTTCAGTCTGTAGAGATGGGTTTTGGCTCGGTGCCGTTGGTACCAGTTCCTGCACATGCCCGAGCAGTTTTTGAGTCCAAGCATGACTCAGCCGTTGCATATTTCGGTGACCTGGACAACCTTTCGGCAATGGACAGGGCCAGAGCTTGGATACTGGGAGCTGCTTCTAGAGCTGCCGAGCCTTTGGCCAAAGTGACGAACCCTCTTCTGGAAAACCAGAGGTTGCTAATGCAGGTAAATTTCAACACTTAGCTTTTTCTGCATTTTTCTTTTTCTTTTCTTTCTTCTTCTTTCTTTTTTTTTTTTTTAATTTTTATTTTTTATTTGAGAAAATCTTCTAAGTGTTGGGCTTCGGCTAATCGTAGGTCGTGCACAATCATTTTCTCTCTGTGGAGATGTACGACGAGCTGCTAACCACAGCTGAAAAGGGCGAGGAAGCCGAGAGCAGGGCTCAGCTTGCAGAGCTGAAGCAGGTGAAGGCTGAAGAGGAGGCTTCTGGGCTGAGGGTCAATATGAAGGATATGAGCGCCAATTTCCTCTCCTTCTGCCAGAGCTTGGAGCAGACCATCTTTCATTGGCTGGACGAGGGTGACGCTCTAATCCAGGAGTATGGGGACGAGAGCATTTCTAGGCTCAAAGCCCGTATCGAGGAAAGAATGAAGAAGGAGACCGAGTCTCGGCAACCGCTGATTTTGGATTATGAGAGTAAGCTCACCCAGGCTCGGGAAGAGGCCCAGAAGAAGCAAAAGGACTCAGAGGCTGCGAACCAATAGTTGAAGGAGGAGCTGGAGACTCAGAAAGAGGTAGTCTCCTAGAGCAAGGCCGAACTTTAAGATGCATAAAAGCTGCTCGAAACCCGGATCTACACTGAGGAGCAATATGATGAAGGGTTCGAGAATGATTTCAAAATAGCGCGCCGCCTTGCTCTTCACGTCACTCCTGATATCAACTGGGACTTGGCTGAAGCTTGGTCCATGGACCCCAATGATCCTCATATGAACGAGGCTAGCCAAGCTGAGATCGAGTTCCTGGTTTGTCAGGCCGAAGCTGATGCTATGGAGGCTGCAAAGGTTGCTTAGGATGCAGACATTGCTCGTCCTGCATCCTCTTCAGCAGATGCTGGTCCTTCTAGCGCCCAGAATGATGCTGAAGCATAGGAACTCGGGCAGCCTTTCTCTGAGTCTTGCGGATCCACCTGCGCTTAACTAATGAATTCCGCTTCTTTTTCTTGCCTTTGTTTTTTGCTTCAGCCTGCCTTTGTACAAACTTTAAACTTGTTTTTGTGTACTTTCGGCAGCTGTGTTTCCGCTTTGTGGGCGGCTGCCGATATTTATTCTTTGTTTCTAATGTACCAAACTTGATACTGCAGTTCTTATTGAATGGTGACGCCATATTTCAGCTTTGCTTCTTACCCTGCCTGCCTGATTTTGTAACTTCTACACTTAGCTATTTTTAAGAATTTCTTCAAAATTTGGCTACGTATAAAGCTTCGGCTTGGCGAGTACTTGGCTGAACACTTTCTTTGCTTGAATGTGTTGCTTCTTCATTCTTTTTGCCTTGCCCATTTTATTCGGATTTTGCTTGAAATTTTTCCAAGCATGGGACCGCGGTGGGAGCTTGACATGGGTGAATACCTCTTGCCCCCCATAGAATTCTGGAGATGATGTCTTCAGAGTTCTGAGCATACTGCCTTAATTCCTTCGGTGCAGCCGAAGGTTTTGCCTTGGCAAAATTTTTGTAACACCAATATTTCGGGATTATGCTTGTATTCTGGTTTTCTTATCTGGTTTCAATTCATCAGAGGGGATGACTGCCCGAGACACGGTGCCAGGGCAATGATCGTTCGAAGTACAAGGCATCACTATGCAATACTTCGGAGGTGTAATCATCACCCGGAATTGATCTGCTGAAACACAGTGCATCATTATGCAATATTTCGGGGTTTTAATCAATTCCTATTTTCGACAATGTCTTAGGTGTGTTTACGACCTTTTTGCCAAGAACCACGAATCCATTAAAGTACAGTGCATCATTATGCAATACTTTGAGGTTCTATCCGCTGCCCTTGCTTCGGCTTGCCGAAGTACAATGCATCATTCTGCAATACTTCGGGCAGCGCCGGATGTAAATCTTGAATTTTTTGAAAAACCGTGAAGATAGATAAAATGAAAGCATGATAGGATTCATATGAATTGTGGCTCAAAGGCCTTTCATTAATTAAAGGAAATTTACTTACATAGATTGTTCTCCCATATTGGGCTTTTACACATGATATTTCCTAAGTACATCAGCATTCCGGTGGTTTTTCAGCTCAGTTCCATCTAACTGCCGAAGTTGATAAGTTCATGGTTGGAGCTCATCGTATATTTCATAGGGTCCTTCCAAGTTTGCAGAGAGTTTTCCATGAATGCGGCCTTTCTGGACAGCAACAGCATTCCGAAGGGCAAGATCCCCAATTTTGAGAAGTCTTGCTTGGACTCTTCGGTTGTAGAATTTGCTGATTCTTTGTTTATATGCTGCCATTCTATCTCTGGCCGAATCTCGAACTTTGTCTAGGAATTCAAGTGACTCTTTCATGAGTTGCTCGTTTTCCTCAGCTGAGAATTGGTTGACTCGAAGACTTTCCGAGCCAATTTCAACTGGCAACACGGCTTCGGATCCATACACCAACTCGAAAGTAGAATGCCCCGTCGCCTCCTTTTTGGTTGTCCGAAGTGACCATAGAGTTCTAGGAAGTTCCTTTATCCACTTGGACTTTTGATCTTCAACTCTCTTCTTGAGAACACTGAGTATCTGCTTGTTTGCGGCTTCGGCTTGGCCATTACTTTGAGGATGGCAGATTACCGAATATGCCAACTTTATTTCGAATTGATCCGTGTACCGCCTTAGCGGCAGTTTGTCGAATTGCCGTCCGTGATAAAAACAAACACCTTTGGTATGCCGAAGCGAGTAATGATATTCTGCTAGATAAACACCCTGACAGTTTTCTCAGTTATGTTTGAAGCTGTTTCGGCTTCAATCCATTTGCTGAAATAGTCAATGCCGACTATCAGCCATTTTTTCTGATAGGGAACTTCGGGAAAGGGTCCCAAAATATCCAATCCCTATTGAGCGAAGGGAAGAGGATTCAGAATTGGTTAAAGGTCTTGCGACGGCAGATGGATAACTGGTGCGAATTTTTGGCATTTTCCACACTTTTCACCAGCTCCTTGGCGTCCAGGATCATGGTTGGTCAACAGTACCCTGCCCTTAGTTCCTTGTGGGCTAGGGTCCTTCCCCCTATGTGGTTCCCACAGATGCCAAAGTGAATTACCCGAAGAATATAATCTGAATCTGTTGGACCCACACATTTCAGCAGTGGGGCTGAGAAGGATTTCTTCAGGAGTTCCCCATTGTAAACAATGAATCTTGAGCCAATCCTTTTCAGTTTTGTGGCCAAGATTTTGTCTTCGGGAAGCTCCCCCCGAAGCTTGTAAGCAAGGATGGGGTCCATCCAGCTTTGTTCAGTTGCGACGCAAAGAACTTCGGGTTCCTGGTCGATGCTTCTCTCTCGGCGTACCTCCACGTATACGGATCGGTTCAGCTTAGTATGAGATTAACTTGCAAGTTTGGAGAGTGCGTCAGCTTGAGCATTTTGACCCCTTGGGATCAGCTCAATTCCAAAAGTTCTCAGCTTCGCTATAACTGTTTTGATCTTAGCGAGATAGGAGATCATGAAGGGCTCTTTGGCCTCATATTCGCCTCGGATCTGATTTGCGACGAGCTGAGAGTCCGTTTTTAAACAGACATGTTCGGCTTCGAGGGCTATGCACAAGTCTAAGCCAGCAATTGGTGCCTCATACTTAGCTTCGTTGTTGGAAGCCTTGAATGAGAATTTTAGTGCATACTCGAAGTTTTTGCCTTCGGGAGAGGTAATAACTACCCCTGCCCCCCGAACCATTCACGGTGGCTGAGCCATCTGTGAAAATAGTCCAAGTCTTCTTTCCTTCGTTGAGTGTCTCCTGGTAGGAGCATTCGGCTAGGAAATCTGCTAATGCTTGGGCCTTGATAGCTGCCCTCGGCTGGTAGCTTAGGCTGAACTCAGTGAGCTCGAAGGCCCACTTCGTCAGTCTGCCTGATTTTTCAATCTTGCCGAGGACTTTTTCCAACGATTGATCTGTTAAGACCACCATTTGATGGGAATCAAAGTAGGGTCTCAGCTTTCGGGCCGCTACCACCAGCGCGTATGCAACTTTTTTGAGCAAGGGGTAGCGGGTTTCGGCATCTGTTAGAGTGTGGCTGACAAAGTAGATCGGCTGCTGGATTTTTTCTTCTTCTCTCAGCAACACCGCACTGATTGTGGCCGGACTGACCGCCACATATAGGTACAAAGTTTCTCCTTCGGCTGGCCTTGCCAGCGTTAGGAGATGAGCCAAGTGTTCTCGGGGTTGCTGAAAGGTTGTTTTCTGCTCTTCTTCCCATATGAGCTCTTTGAATTTTGGGAGTTTAAGCGCCTTGAAGAAGGGCAACCCTTTGTCCGAGGCCCTTAAGATGAACCTAGGCAGGGCAGCCATTCTCCTAGTAAAACGCTGCATGTCCCTATTTGTCTTCGGCTTGGGAAGATTGAGAGCAGGTTGGACTTTGGCGGGATTGGCATCAATCCCTCTTTTGCTAACCATGAAGCCGAGAAATTTTCTTGACTTCACGTCGAAGACACACTTCTTTGGGTTCAGCTTCATCTGATGTTTTCTCAGAGTGGTGAATGTTTCGGCCAGGTCCGCAATATAGTCTTTGGCCTCTTTGCTTTTGACGATGGAATCGTCTACATAGACTTCCATATTGCCGGCCTTTTTGCTTGGCGAATATTTGATCCACCAATCTCTGATATGTCCCTCCGGCATTTTTCAAGCCGAAGGGCATCATTTTGTAATTATACACCCCGGCACTTGTAACGAATGCCGTTTTTGCTCTTTCATCGGGGTGCATGAAGATCTTATGGTACCCAGAAAATGCGTTCATGAAACTAAGCAGAGCATGGCCACTTGTCGAATCGACTAGCTGATCGATTCTCGGCAAGGGATAAAAGTCCTTCGGACATGCCCTATTTAGGTCCGTGAAGTCAACGCACATTCTCCAGGTGCCATTAGCCTTCTCAACCATTACCACATTCGCCAGCCATTCAGGATATTGGCAGGGCTCAATGAACCCCGCGTCTAGAAGTTTATTGACTTCTGCTGCGATGTCTTGGTTCTTTTGGGCGGAGTAGTTCCGCTTCTTTTGCTTAACGGGTCGACATGTGGGGTCGACGTTAAGCTTGTGAGAGATGAGGTTCGGATCAATCCCTGGCATGTCAGCTGGCAAAAAAGCGAACACGTCTCGGTTGTCCCGAAGGAGTTGGATCAGCTCGGCACGGAAGCTCGGATCAAACCCCAGTCCGATGCTAATACATTTTTCGGTGTCTCCTTTGGTCAACGGTATTGATTCAGTCTGTTCGTCTAGCTCCATGGACTTAGAGCCAGACTCTTCGGATTCGGGCCTACTGTCAATATCAACTAACCTTCTGGACTTCGGCGGATCTTCTTCTGAGTCCTTTAGCCTAGCTGAAGAACTAGCCTTTTCGGTCCCCAAAGATGTTCTTTTTGATGGGGATCCCTGAGCCGAAGCACTTACTCCCTTAGGCCTTTTAGTACCTCGGTCTTTTTCTTTTTCTTCCTCATCATCCTTGTCGTCGCGCGACTTTTGGATGGTTTGAGGTGATTGCACCTTCGAGCCTCTTTTTGGCTGCCGAAGATTTTTTCGAAGCATCCCACATCTGAAACATATATCATCGTTTGATGGTACGTAGAGATGACTCCTTGAACATCGTGAATGAGGGGTCTCCCCATAATCACGTTGTATACGGACAGAACATCAACGACCAAGAATTCGGCCATGATGCACCGTTTTGCTAGGTCTCGGCCTAGGGAGACAGGAAGAAGAATCTTCCCATCTGCATACGAAGAAGAGCCATTGAACTTAGTTACTGAGTAGGGAATTGGGGTTAAGTGTTTGCTCTCCACCTTCAGCTGGTCAAACGCCTTTCGGAAAAGAATGTTTGCCCCGCTGCCACCGTCCACGAGAGTTCGATGGACGTTGTGGTTTGCGATCCCCGTGATGATTACCAAAGGGTCGTCATGGGGGTACACCACCCCCTTACAATCTTCGGATGTGAACGTCATGTTCGGCGCCGAAGATTGTGGTTCTCGGAATTCAGCATTGTGTATCTGATGAGTCAAGCCCCTCAAATGGCGCTTCAGAGAGTTCCGAGAGATCCCTCCCGAAATAGTGAGAATTTGAGGATTTCCTCCTCCACTCGACTTGTCTTTCTTTCAGAGGTAATCTAGATCTTGTCGAGAGTCTTTCTCAGCTTTTTTTCTCTTCGCGGCGCTCCGCGACATATTTCTTTAAGTATCCTTGTTGGACCAGCTCTTCAATCCGGTCCTTCAGCTGAAGGCAATCTTCGATACGGTGTCCACTGGATTCGTTGAACTCGCACCATTGATCCTTCCCTTTTTTCTGGTGCCATGAAGGAGGTGGTTTCGGCTTTTTGAACCTTCCTTCGTTCTTGGTCGTACTAAAGATTTTAGCACGTGGTAAGGTGAGAGGGGTGTAAGATTCGAGCCTCTCTGTGTAGGGGGCCTTGTCCCTCTTTGACTCGGCGGTTGAGGGAAGTTCTGAGGCTTTCGCTTTCCTTTTCCTCGACCCAGGAACTTCGGCTTCACTGCCCCTAGCTGGGACTGCGACTTTTCCTTGTTCCATTCCTCGGCTCGGATGAACTTATCCGAAGCATCGAGGGCTTCTTCCAAGGTCTGCGGTGGATGCATGACCATGAAATCCAGAAACTTGCCAGCTTGTAGACCATTCCGTAGTGCGAATATGGCTAGGCCTTGATCCAGACTTGTGATTCTGGACGACTCGTTGTTGAAACGAGTCAAATAGTCTCGGAGACTTTCGTCTTCCAATTGCTGCAGACTCATGAGTTTTGCAGTTGTTTTCTCTCGGCGGTTAGCCGTAGAGAACTTGCTCTTAAACTTGTTGGAGAGGTCGTTCCAAGCCGTTATAGAGCCTTCCTTCACCCCCTTGGTGATCCACGATTGGGCAACGCCCTTGAGGGTGGTTGGGAAGTATTTGCACCAGGTAGCTTCGGACCTAGGGTTAAGGTACATATGCCCCTCGTAAAAGGCTATGTGGTCCTTCGGGTCCGAAGTACCATCATATGTGATGTGTGCCGAAATTTTGATTGTCGGCACATGTTCCTTCAATAACCACCTCTGGAAAGGTGAACTGGTAGGAACCATCACGACCTTTCCCTTCTGCCGAGCCGAAGGAACCTCACTTCTCCCTCTTAGAAAGGTGGAAGTGAAGGGTGTCCCCTCGTGTGACATCTCGGGTTGAGACCCTTCCGGATAGGTGAGACGGCTATACACGCCTCCCTTCCTCCCGCCTAAGCGCTCGTGAACGCTTCGGCGCGAGGTGTTGTGACTGTTCTGGAAGTCTTTGGAGTTCCGAACTTTGGAATTTTTAAAGTGACCGGAGTCCCTTCTTGGTGCCCGTTCGGATCTGCCTAGGCCTTCGGCCTTTCTGCTCCCTTCCCCCTTGGAAGAAGGGACTCGCCCTTCCCCTTCTAGAGCCAATTTCCTCTTTAGGCTTTTTGGCTTCGGTGGGGGAGAAGGTGGAGTCTTTTGCATGAATGGGAGTTGTCCACCCAATGCGTTCATGAACTCCATGCAAACGGCTACGGCCCTAGCTACCTCCTCAATTGAAGGTACGGTAGGAGGAGTTGACTTCGGATGTGAGCGAGAGTGTCCGCTCGGCTGAGGGCTTTCAGGCCGGGCTTGACTCTCTCTCGGTGAGTCAACAGTTCGGTGGACTTGTCGAGGGGAAGATCCCCGGGACAGCTCTTCTCTCCTTGGAGAATGAGGAATTTCCGAGGCAGAGGCAGACGACTCTGGTGACGGCAAGGGTGACCGGTTGGTCCTCGTCGTGATGATGGCCATCTTCCTAGCTTTTTTTTGGAGTTTTTCCCGCTCTTAGTCATTTTGTGGTAGCTAAGATCGGTTTGAGATTTTTGGCTTAGATTTTTGTAAGAATCCCCACAGACGGCGCCAAATTGTTTCGGTTAGAAAACAATGGACCTTCGGCTGGTCCTTCGGATGAGTGGAGACGAGGCCCAATTTGAGTGATGTCCGAATTGAGGATTTCCTGCACAGCTGAATAAACGTGAACTAGACTCGGGGGTTGTGCCGAGGAAGGCCCCTTCGATGCCGAAGTCAATACGAATGTAAAAAAGATAGGGAAAATAGCTATGCAAGAGAAATTAATTGTTTGAGGCTATATGTGTATGAATGCAAATAGTGCCAAAGGATGGCTTTTATACCACTGTCCAATGAATGGAATGGGCTTGAGGAGTCAAATGGGCTGACCATTTGACTTGGCTTCGGTGGACTGACCTGGCATTGGACCGGAGGGTAGAACCTTGCTTTTGGGCTTTTATTATTTTCATTTGTGGACTAGCCCAAATATAAGTTATTTGGACCCAAACAATTCTTATAGTTAATTCATAGTTGAAATTATTTTGAACGGTACGATAAAAGTTGAGATTATTCCCGTCAATTGTTACAATTGTAAATTACTTTGTTAAATTATCAAACTTCCCCACCTTAGCTTTACTTTTTTGATTGATTTTTTGCTTTTGGGTGACATTCACACTTTTGAGGTCATCTAACTTTAATGCTTTTCTTAACGTTTTTCATCTTCTACAAAAAAAAATATTATTAATATATTGATTAGTTTTGATGTTTGTTTGCTATTTTCATGTCCAATTTTATTTAATTGATATTGGTACTTTTTCATATATTTGGATTTTGACATTAGCATTTAGTGAATGGTGAATCAGAGTAATATTGAGGAATCTTTTGAGATTACGGTTTTGGACGATTTATAGGATCAAATTTATTTGCTCAATTTAAGAAGCATACATGTATGATACAACTATACAAGTCATACAACAATATGAGTATCACATGACACGTGTCCTCCAGAATAAAGATAGGTTGCTTGGTTAACCGAAAAACCTGTTCTGTACACCCTCATATACCGTACATCCGGGGTTATTTGTTCATTAATTTTTGCTCATTTAATAAATTAACAAATATTTTTGCTCATTTATTAAATGAGCAAAAATTAATGAGCAAATAACCCTATATATATAGTACACTCGGATGTATATAACAAATTCTAGAATGTATATAACAAATTCGAGAATACTTAATTTTCCCTTGTACATATTTTATACTATGAGAATATATGTAGTGAAATGTCTGCACGATGGATTTTTTTTTTTAATTTTTTTTATTTTTTTTTAATTTTTTTTTTATTATTATTTTTTTTTAATTTTTTTTAAAATATGCTATTGCAAAATTTAGAACAAACTTGCTTTATTAACCAGAAAGTCCTAAGAAACTCTTTAACTCCTTGTTTGTAGAGGGCACAGGCCAGATATCAATAGCAGATATTTTCTTAGGAGCAGTTTTTGCACCTCTTGCAGAAATATGGTGACCCAAATACTCCACCTTGCCAATTGCAATTATGCATTTACTAGCTTTAGCATACATCTTGTTTTGCTGCATCAAACTAAACATCTGAGTCAAATGTTTCTAATGCTCAGTTAAGCACAAATACAAGGGTTACTCACTTGGTCAAGGGTTACTCGATCGATCAGGGATTACTAAGTTGCCAGAGGTTACTCGGTCAGGGGATTACTCGTCAGTCAAAAGTTACTCATCAGTTAGGGGTTATTTGGTGTGTGTCAACTGACCACACAATGTGGTTAGCCGCACACAAAAATTGTTGCAGTTTAGTCTTTGCTTTACACCAATCAAACTAAACAAGAATAGGGAACTTATCTTTCTTTTATTCAATTATTCCACACACCATCTCTAAGTGTGGTCTTTAAATCAAACTTTTTAAAAGTCAGTTTCGCAAAAGTGAACTAAAGTTATATTGATTTAGAAGGTAGGAAGAAGAAGAGTGAAAAATCGGGGAAGGAGATGAGAAAGCCAGAAAATAGAAGGAAAAAAAAAGAAAAAAATAAAAAAAAGTGGGGCTCACTGACGGAAATTCCACCGGAAAATCTAAATGGGTGGTAATCTGCGCGTTTTTTTAATTTAATGGGTGGTAATTTAAAATAAAATATTTTTTGGGTGGTTATATCAAAAGTGGACTATTTTTTGGGTGGTAATTTACAAAAAATCCTATTATTTTTAATTTTTTTTTGCTATTTTGATAAAGCTACTATATTTAAAAGAGTATGAAAAATGAGGGAAAATAACTCTATTACCTATATAAAACTTACAGTAAAATAGTATAATATTTAAAGCTACCCAGGTTAAAAGTTATCCTAAAATAATAGATATACATCAATATTATTTTAATACAAAATCTTAAATAAATTTGGTTTACATTAATTTATTGTATACCACTAATATTAAAGACATTATGTTTGTTTTATTAGTAAAAAAAAAAAATAGGTCACTATGTTAAAATAAAAGTTATTGTATTATGTTAAATAAAAGTTATTGTGTTTTCTTATGAAGGTCATAAAAGGTTAATTTGTTTTAATGAAAATTTTAAATATTGATCAATTTGAATAATAAAGGTCATTAGGTTCAACAAAACGTCATACTCCATGTTCGCAATATTATTAAGGAAAAATTGCAAGAAAGGTCCTTTTAAGTGGTCGACCTTGTGAGAAAGGTCCTTTTAAAAAAAAAGGTGGCACAGAAAGTCCTTTTATGGCGATTGGGTTGTGAGGAGGGTCTTTTGACCAATCTCTGGCGTTGACCCCTGTTTTCCTGCCAAAAAAAGTCCCGTGCTGTGCACGTGACCACTTAAATCAGATTTTTTTTTTTTTTCCTTTTTTTCCCTTTCCCTCTTCTTCCTCGATTTCCCCTTTTCCCTTACAATTTCCCTCCCTTATCTCCCTTGAACCCACCATTAATGGCGAAGTTGCAAAGTACGATTCCCTCCACTTCTAAAATCCGAACCAAAGGACCCTCCTTCCTCCTTCGTATTCTCTGATAATAACCCGTCGGCAACCCGAATCGACACACCAGTCACGAATTCCTGGTCGCAAGCCACGGTACAATGCAATCGCCATGATAGCCAAGTGCCCATGTTTACAATCTAGGGTTCATGTGTTAATTTAATTTAGGGGTTTGTTGATGGTAATTAGTTTCAGTTAATTGAGTTTGTAGGTTGCTAATTACATTGATTTTGAGTATATCCCTTATTGAATTGAATTCAATTGCAGGGTATAATGTCTTCTCATTAGGTCTATTGTGAGTGTGGAATCCAAACAGAGGATTTAATTTGTTGAGTTAGGAATAGACTGTGATTTTGAGGGTTTAATTTTCCTGATTTAAAAAGGTAAAAACTTATACCAGATTATCAATGGGTAGGATTTTTAATTCTGCATTTAGGCAAGAGTTAGCCAAACTTGAAAAGGGATGCATATATACAATAAGAAGTCTGCAAGAAATCTCAACAAATTCGTGATTTAATTTGTTGGGCTCATGCTTTTGTTAGTTTCCACTCATGACTCAATCATTGAGGCTGCAAAGTGCAAACTCTCTGAACTACGAAGAACAACAAGCTTTTGTCTTTAGCAAATGCCTCAACCATTGACCGACTCCTCTGATCATCATACATGCATTGGTCTGTATTAAATCACCATTTTTAGGGATTATTTGTTTGTAGTGGTTATTATCCGGGAATTTGGTTCGGATTTTAGATGTGGAGGGAACCGCACTTTGCAACTTCGCTATTAATGGTGGGTTCAAGGGAGATAAGGGAGGGAAATTGTAAGGGAAAAGGGGAAATCGAGGAAGAAGAGGGAAAGGGAAAAAAAGAAAAAAAAAATCTAATTAAAGTGGTCACGTGCACAGCACGTGACTTATTTTGGCCGGAAAACAGAGGTCAACGTCGGAGATTGGTCAATGGACCCTCCTCACAACCCAATCGCCATAAAAGGACCTTCTGTGCCATTTTTTTTTAAAAGAACTTTTCTCACAAGGTCGACCACTTAAAAGGACCTTCCTTGCAATTTTTCCTATTATTAAATGTCACACAAGTTTTTTTAATAAATGTCATCATGTTAAAATTAAGGTTATTATATTAAATACTTGGGTCACAATATTCAATATAAGGTTAGTTGCTCGCGTATGGACCTCGGGTCCACACAAGTTTTTTCCTTATTTTAAATCAGGTGTGCTTAAAAATATTTTTTTGTTTAACTTATAACTTTACTCGTTAAAAAACAATACTCCATAATTGATATATAAAAAAAATTAATTTGATGCTCTTTAATTGAAAAAAAAAAAAAAGACATCAGCCATCTAGTTGAAAATGGTAAAATGAGCACAAGTGAAGCACAGAATGCAAATTAAGAGAATCATTTAATTTCAAGAATTTTGGTTTAATAATAAAGAACAAAAATATTATCACTTAAATCATCATAAATTCACAGTGAACTTTGTTAGTTACTACCTCTGTGTTGAAATGATGGAAACGTTGTCAATGCAAAACTTTGACTGATTGATAATATCTTTAATTATCATTAAGTAAAAATTATAACAATTGAATATTAATTAACTATTCATTGAAACTATTCCAACCAATACCCACAAGACTATAACTCAGTGAAATAGATGAATAATGCTAAAAGTCAAAATATTTTATTTATTTAAACGCGAAAGGAGTAACTCAATCTATAATACCAATTTAGATTTTTATTTTGTTTGAAAATCAATAATTGGCTTGGAAGATATGTTGTCATGCGAAATTTATATACACATGAGGGATGAAAGATCAAAGGTACGGAGTACTAACAAGACATCCTCCAAGGGTGTAAGAGTTATTATGCCTAGATATTATATGTGGATAGTATTAATCATGAGATCGGTAGATAGTATGATTGTAAATATAAAAACAAAAAGTTAAAATCTCTTTAAATTATTTGTGAAATTTTGGACGGGATTTATAAGGAGTTTGAGAGGGAAAAAAAAAATCTCATCTGGTATAGTATTAGAGAGTGTCCAAGTTATGCTCGATTTTTTAATTAAGACAAAAAAGTAATTGAAATATAAAAGTCTCTATATAAATATAAGTTAATTTTCAACCCATAAATAAATAAATAATGAAATTTGCTTATTAATTAATTTGAACTGTGTAAAAAAATGTACTGGACATAATAATAAATAATAATGGATGATAATAATAATCTAAAGAAAATTAATACTTCCTCCGCCTCTTTAATACAAAGCCCCTTTTGATTTTTGCGCGGAAATTAAGGAAAAATCCGATTACTTAAAATCAATAATTGAAAGTGCAAGTGAAGTGGATAACTTCATTAAATGCTGATCAGAGAAAGAGAGAGGAAAAAAGTTGCATATGCACCAATTAAGTGTCATGTCAGCAGTCCATAACATTATAAGTACACCAATAACATTCATTTAATGAAAATAAAAGGACCAATCAAATTAATTGTTTGACAATACACAGATTTATCTAAATACAGCCAAAAGAAATCTGGATCTGTGTAACAAATAGGGGACTTTTTTTTGGAAAAGAGGAAGTCGATTTGTTCGACATTATGGGGGAAAATGGAGATTTAAACACCTAAAAAATGGAATTTTTTTCTTGTGATGGTGCAAAATCAAAGTGACAAAGGAAGGAGTACGAAGGAAAAAAAAACCCAGATCGCAATTTTCCAGAAGAGAGAGAAAATAAAGCCTGTATGACAAAAATCGCAGAACTACTCAAATTAAATGGAAAAAAAATCAAATTGATTTAGAGGACTATTGTGAGGATTGTATACGAATTTTTTGGCAAAAAAAAAAATTGAATCACAAAGCAATAATCTAAGAGATGAAGGGAGAATGAAGATGAGTTTAGAAAGAGAAAGTGAGATGAAGGATCTAGAATTTTGTGGAAATGTGAGGAGAGAGAGTAAATAGTGTCGGTTGAGGGATTTAATGCCTAAAGTATTAGCTCAGTCTTCCAAAAAATAAAACGGACACCTTAACAATTTTAAGGGGCAAATAAAGGATAAAAAATGAGGATGAGGTTATTTTGGTAAAAAATTATAGCTTAAAATAAAAAGAGGCATTGTATTTTGATTTATCAAAAAAGGAAATGAGGCTTTGTATTAAGGGACGAAGGGAGTAATTATATAAAAATCTAAAAAAAAAGAGAATAAAGTAGAGTTTAGGAGGGAAAATTCCCTCCAAAAAAGATTCTGCTTTAATATAGAGTAATAGATAGATTATAGATTGAGTGCGTCGCGTGCCAAAAAAATTGTTCAATTAAGATTTGTATTAAGGTCTCTATTGTCTTTAAGGATCCAAAATTTGAGGTCAAAATTGGTAAATTGTTTACTAAAAATGCATTGGTTTGTGTGTGAAGAAACACCTCGAATTACGTGCTTGATTTGCATGCATGAAAGTTGATTAGACATAATTTTAAAGGGCCGATTTATTATTTATGGATCAAATTTGGCAAAAATTTACCAAGAACACATCATTTTGCATGTTATAAAATTTCTCGATTTGTGTGTCTTTATTCTCAAGTGGAGTAAATCAGTTAATTAAGGTTTTGAGTGTCATTTTAGATTTATGATATACGAAGTAATTTTTTTCCCTCAAATTTGAGCCTTAAGGTCAAAATGACATTTGTATCGGGGTTTTTTTTATGTCCTGCGGGAGAGTTACAGTTCCGGGACTGGATCCGTGCGCCTGTACCTGCAAAACAACGGAAACTCCGGTTACCTGCAAAACAACGGAAACTCCGGTTGGTGGGAGCTCCGCCTCTGACGATCAAGTTAGAACGTATTTTTAGGAGTAAAAGGTGCGGAAAGTAAAGGTGATCTGGTTCCTCTAAGGGGAGGAGTGATCGAGGTGTGCGATTAAGGCTAAGTCTGGTCTAGCAATTAATATGCACGTGTGTCTGGTAATCTATCTGTGAGTTGATTAATTATTTTCTGAATGTGTTTAATGAAGGCTAATTACCTGTATTTATAGCCTCGAAATACGTGCCCAATACTAGGTTTCCTGGCAAAACCTAGGACTGATTGGGCTTGCCTCGGGAGTCGGGCCCTGTTGGCCGTTTTCCAGGTTGGCAGATCGTGGGCCACGTGGGGTGGCGTGATTGGTCCATGCTGGACCTACTAGAGTATGACACGTGGCAGTCCTTGATTGGTCCACATGGCTGACACATGGCAGGTACTGATTGGACCACGTGGCGGGAAAAAAACCCCTTAAACATTTGCCCCTCATAGGGATCACGTGACTCATCACGTGATGCTTGTGACAGGTGTTGCCCCGTAGCTGGGCGACGGCTTGTGACGGGTGTCAGCCTGTGGTAGGCCGTCTGTTTTTCCCGCCTATTTCCTTCTTTTTTGAATTTTGGATGTGATCCTTCGCATTCTCATATTGCCCTATATAACGACGTTTGACCCAAGTCTTTTGTTCACATTTTGTGAACTTTGCAAGAGAACTCGAAACCTTTGAACTTAAGCTCTGAGATTTTTGGACGACTGTTATTCAACCGACTGTTTGCGCTAGCCGACTGTTTGTGGTGACTGGATGTTTTAGACTTCCATCTCCTTCTTCAGATTACTTCAAACTTCAGGTAATCGTCTGCTCTTACACTTTCATTTCTTTGCTTTTTCTTTTGGAAATACGGTATCCCAAAAGCACCCGGCACTAGGGGTGAGCAAAGATCCAGGGTATTCGGTGCAGGACCCGGAACCGGTTAGGACCCGCCGGGTCCAAACCCAGAACTGGTCTCACCAGTTCCGGGACCGGGTCCAAAATTTCGGACCTGATTGTAACCGGTTCTGGTTCCAAATCCTAAAATTTTAGACCCGGTACCCACCGGGTACCCGGTTGTATATGATATAGTATGTGGATTGTTTGTGTTTTTAAGAAACTAAAGAGTTATGTACAACCCATTTTAATTTCTAAGACCAATTGCTTATAAAACTCTCAACCACTATTAAACAAAACCCTAAAACTTCTAGATTTTTCTCTCCGCTCTATTATACTGGTTACCCAACATATATTGTACAAAATATATTTTAAAAAATAAAAATATGTTGAACGTAACTAATTAGTAAAATAAAAGAAAAATATTAATATTTAATATAATTAAAATCGCTTAATGTATATAAAAATATAAGTATTAAACGCTAAAAGTAAAAATACACCAAAAAAAATATTATGATTTGTATTATATTTCAACACTTATATATATAAGTGGGTACCCGGAATCGGAACCGGTACCTGGTGGAACCAATTCCAATTCCTAAATTTTAGGACCCGGTTGTACCGGTTCCAATTCCGGTTCCAAATTTTAGGACCCGGTCCCAACCAATTCCGAGTCCGAATCCTAAAATTTTAACCGGGTACTCGGTTTGCTCACCCTTACCCGGCACGACCTAAGTTAGTGATTAGTCGGTCACCGGGGACAACTGAATCTAGGACTAGGAGTGTCGCCTGCCCCTTTCTGGACCAAACTTTGCCCTGTGCTCCAAGTCCGACTGTCTCTGTGTCTGTTCAGGACACTATGGCCAGAACAAAGAGGACGGCCAGATATACAAATTCAAATGGCTCCTCATATTATGTTCAGATGAGCGAGCTCTCGGACCGGTCTCCTGGTGACCTAAGTACTCCAAGTGACTTAATTTTAGAAGAATCTGAGGTTCAGGCGACCAGTCCTATGGTTGTGAACATGTCCGGACAAGAGCCGACCCTTATCGAGAAAGAGGAGTCGGCCTCTTCTGAGAGCTCAAGCAACTCTGAGTCCAGCTCATCCAGCCGGCATTCGCAAGATTCAGAAGAGAGGCATTCTCGTCTTCATGAGGCGAGTGCATCTCACGCTGTTGAAAAGGGGGACGACTGGGCTCAGCCGTCTTCTTCTCATAGGGAGTTGAACACTCCCTACTATTGCCATGTCCCAAAAGGTCGAATTAAGGCCATGACCTAGAGATTAGGGACCTTTCAGGCGGACCATGTAATGGGCCCTGATTATTTTCTAGCAATATCGGATGCTGAAGATATAATGGTCTAGCCTGAGGGGGCCAGCTACGGGTAGGGCTGTACACCGGTCCAAAACCGGACCGGACCTGACCCGGACCTGAATAGACCGGGACCTGAATCCTTGATTTTTAAGGACCGGAGACCGGACCTGAATCAACAGGTCCGGTTCCGGTCCAGACCTGATAAATCAGGTCCGGTCCGGGTTTGGACCTGAATAGACCTGATTTTTTTTTTTTTTTTTTTTTTAAAATAAGATGAAAGTGCTGACCTGTTTAGACCTGTTTGGACCTGTTATGGACCTGCTTGGACCTGTTATGGACCTGTTTGGACTTGTTTTGGACCTATTTAGACCTGATTGGACCTGTTTAGACCTGTTTGGACCTGTTATGGACCTGTTTATGGACCTATTTAGACTTATTAAATAAAAAAAATTAGTTTTACCGGTTTCAGGTCCGGACCTGAAATTTCCGGGTTTTACCCGGACCGGACCTGAAACCCGGAATCCTAGAATTTCAAGGACCGGGACCGGACCTGAATCTGCAGGTCCGGATCAGGTCCGGTCCCAACAGGTCCGGTTCAGGTCGGTTTTCAGGTCCGGGCCAGTTTATGTACACCCCTAGAAACGGGTACACCTGTTTTGGATGCTACAAGGCGGCCATTAAGGATGGGTTAAGATTCCCGTTGCATCCGGCTATTCAACAAATCCTGGATGGGTACCAGGTGGGGCTTTGGCAGTTGGATCCAAACTCATGTTTCAACATATTGGCTATGTGGCCGGCTGCAAAATGTATGGGGTTGAACCAAATTTTGAGGCGTTTGCCCATATGAACTACCTGAGCCGGACCCCTAAAGCAAGCGGTACCGGCTGGTACCAGATTTCCACCCATAAGGGCTATTTGATGACAAAAGGGAAGGAGAACAAGTGGAAGAACTAGAGGAACACCTTCTTCATTGTCTCCAGCCCCAACAAACTTCTTAACAAGAGGTACAACAGGTGGAACAGGGATCCACCTCTCCTCGCAGGCGGCTCTGGTCTGCCGCCTGTCCCTCTTCAAGCTAGGGAAGAGATCCTTGATCGAGGACTCTTTAAAGTAGAGATTAGGGCCGCCAACCCTGATACGGGGTTCCGAGAGCTTATCCCCTTAAATGCATACCCAAATTTAATTGGTTGTATGACGAGTATTTCCTAGCCACATGTGGCCTTAGTGAATGGACCACTAGAGGTAGTCGGCACTTTTTGATGTTTTTTCATTTTTTTGTTTTACTTGTATGTTTGCTAACTTTGTGATGCATTTTGTAGGTGAAGCCATGGACAAAATCTCTGCTTTTAAGAAGGCGGCCGCCCTTCTTCGCACGGCTATAATTAGCTAGAAGCGGCTCTCTACCGACTCTCCATCAAAGGAGACGTCCAAGGTAAGCTTTCAAAACTTGGTCACATTCTTTGAGTTTTCCCTTTTTTATCATACTTAATAATTTTGACTTCTTGTCGTAGGGTGGGGCACTCAGACCCTCTCCCTCCCAGCAGGCGAACCCCAAGGTTCGAAAACAAACGGCTGGGAGTATGCCTTGTTCTACCAGGAAACAGCCGTCTGATAAACAGGCGCGAACCCCTCAAAGTAGGTCAAAACAAACAACCGTCCCTAGGGACACTCGGCCTCCAAGAGGTATAACTGATTTTCTTGGATTCCCTTGTCCAGTTAAACTTTCTTAGATCAGGCGACCTGTTGCTTCCCCCCTTGTTTGATTAATTTTCCATTCTTCCTATTGCAGGCGGCCATCAGAAGCCAGACTTGGTCCAGATGGCCAAGTCTATGGTCAAGGCCATTCCCTCTGATGACTGGGAATCAGTCAGGGGAGTCGGCACCCTTGACTTGGACTCTATCATGGGTCTACTCTCTGAGGTACACTTAATGAATTTTCTTTTATATTGGGCAACATTGGCGTTAAGCTGTCGTCTGTTTTTTTTTTTTTTTTTTTTTTTTTTTGGTAAATTTTGACGCCTGTTTTGTTGTTCCGTAGGCCTTGCTTCGTGTACATGGTCTCCGCCGACCCATCAACGAAAAGAACAAGGAGGTAAAGGCTGCCATGGCCGCCTCTGATTGTGACCGGGCAATGTTTCAGATTGCCCAAAATGAAATTTTGACAACTGACATTCTGTATTATCAGGCGATTACCACCTTGCAGATCAAAACTGAATTGGAGGCGGCCAAGAAGAAAAACTTGGAGCTGGAGAAGGCGGTCAAAGACCTTCAAAACCAGTTGCAGCCGCTGAAACATATACACCATGCTGCCGAAGAGCTGCGCAAATCGAACAAGAAACTCAAAGAGTGCCTGGTAAACCAGGAGGCGGCCTTGACTAAGCAACTCAGTGCTAAGGCTGAGTCCGAGAAGATGGCCCTGGCCCAGGATATGATGGAGGACTCTTCTGCCATTATGAAGATGACCTGGACTGCCCTCTTCCCAGACTTAGACTATAAGCAATGGGAGTTCAAATTCGCCGCCTGCACTGAAGAATATAATATCAAGGTTATGCAACAGGCGACCGATGAGGATGAGGAGAAGGCGGAGGATGAGGAGACCGACTCTTCTTTCGGGGATGAGGACCATGAGGAGAGCGACGAAAAGGAGGCGGACGCCAATCAAGGAAAGGCTCCTGCTAATGTGCTAGGACAAGAGAATGTCCTAGAAGAGCATGCGCCTGTTGTTGAAACTGAAAAGGCGGCCGTTGATGACGAAGTCCCTCCCCAAAATGTTTAAGCTTGGTTTATCTTAACTTTTCTCCAGTCTTTGTGCCGCTTGTTTTTTTTTTTTTTTTTTTTTTTTTTTTTTTTTGTATCTCTTTACTGACCAAGGGGTCGAGGTCTATGAATATTTTTTCCGGCCTCCATGGCCGGCTGTTTATGAATGAATTTTGGCGACTGTTTAGTCGTCTTGTCTAGCAATCTTTATTTTGTTCTTTCCCTTTACTAAGTGTAGAATGTTTTCAATAGCCGCTTGTTTATCATGCCGACTGTTCTTGCTTGTTGTCTTCCTTTTTGCATCAAAATTTGCCATTTGAATGTTGCTAAGTATAGGAGATCATCTTAGTAGGTGCTGCCACAACCGACTGTTATTGTTTCCCCTGGCCGATTGATTGTATCTTTATCGATCAGTCGGTCATGAGTTCAGTCGGTCTAGCCTTGAAAGTGTAGAATAGTAGACTTTCCAGACTTGGTGAATTTTCAGAAATATTACCCAGGCCGCCTGTTGGTTGCGCTTTGGCACAGGCGGCTGTCTTGAGGGTTTTGACCAAATGGTCGTAGTAGGCGTAGTTTCGAAAGTAGCCGGCTATCAGTGTTAGGAAAGTAGGAACAATCCTCTACGATAGTCGGCCTTGTGGCTCCACCTTTGGTTCCATTCTAGGGAGGGCGACTGGTTATCCAGCCACCCCTCTTTTGCTTGAGTAGTAGGAGGGCCCAGGAGCGGTGCCTGTTAACCCAAATGTTTCGACAGTTTACAGGGCGTTTAATGTTTAGTGGAGACAGGCCTCTTGTTCACGCGGACGAGGCGCTTGGTCTGGTCATCTGCGCCTGTATTGGTGGACCTAATTGGAATAGTGGCCAAGTACCCTTGTTTGACAAAAAACAAATGTTCTTGTACCTTTTAGGTTCCAACTAGAATGGGTGACTATGAGTCTCCCTCGGGACTACTCAGTCTTTGCCACTGATTTGAGTAGTAGAGGTACCAGCTGGTATAGGCTGGCTGACCCTCTTAATTCGCCAAGTTTTGCTTGGCTATTAACTCAAAAGGTACCGTCTGCATTTATCCCAAGTAATGACAGGCGGTCATCCGACTCAGAGTGGACTGACTACTACTTGTTCGACTAGTAGTAGAGTTATCTTTGTCTCAAGTGTAAACGAGTACGGGGTTGTCCTTGGGGACAGTCGTTTGGGTACGTTTGTTTGTGGTTTATAGAGAATTATTCCACCCAAAAGGGAGCTGCTCTCTGGACGAATCTCATCCGGAGGGATGTCACCGGACCGCCTGCTATGATGTTGGGACAGGTCGTATTAGTTTAATTTTGTGATAGGATCAGTCGGCCTGGTGCCTGGGCTGATAATCCGGCCATAGGCCTTGTTTAGTTCATGGTGAACATAGGTGCTAAGTTACCTTAGAATTTAAGTATAGGGGAGTACCTGTCTGTTTTAAGTTCAGTCGGCATGCCTTTCTAATAAGAGTAACACATTGGAGAGTAGCCGATTGCAAATGACAGGCGACATGCCCCTCTAATGATAAGAGTAAAAAACACTTTGGAGAGTAGCCGCTTGCAAATGTACAAGCGGCATGCCCCTCTAATGACCACAAAGTATTCAAAATAATTGCAAGTTTTATTAATAACCCTTGTACAATTACATTATTCAGAAGTAATACTTCTTCAAATTGTCTACATTCCATGTTCTAGGTAGGAGCCGACCGTTTGGTGTTTCCAGGCAATAGGTGCCGTCTCTAACCTCTTCACAGATCCGGTAGGGTCCTTCCCAGTTGGGAGTTAGCTTTCCCAACTCATTAGCCCTACCGACTGCTTCCATTTTCCGTAGTACAAAGTCCCCCACTTTCAGTGGACGCCTGTGTACTCTCTTGTTATAAGCTCTGGTCATTCTTAGACGGTTGATCTCATGGCATAGGGCTGCGTTGCCTCTACGCTCGGGGAGTGAATCCAATGATAGGGGCATGGATTCCCAAATGGCCGCCTCGTCATACAGCATGACACGAAGAGTCAGCTTATAATGCTCAATGGGTAGAACAACTTCTGCCCCATAAGACAAGAAGAATGGGGTTTCCCCAGTCACCCTTTTTTCAGTCGCCCTTATGGCCCAGAGAACATGTGGTAGTGCATCTGCCCATAGGCCGCCTGCTTTTTCAATCTTTTTCATGATACCGTCAGAGGTAATTTTGTTGAACGCTTCTACCTGGCCGTTTTCTTAGGGTCGGCCAACCGATGCAAAGTTGTATGCAATTCCTTGATCCCCAAGCTAATTCTTGAGAATAGGTGTCTCGAACTGAGGACCATTATCAAAAACCATGGACATAGGCACCCCAAATCGTGTAATGACGTTCCTCTAAATGAATGAGATAACGTCCTTGGTTTTGATTCCTTTGACAGCTTCAGCCTATACCCATTTGGTAAAGTAGTCGACCGCTACCAGGATATATCTCCGTCCGCCTGTTGCAGGTGTATACGGACCCAAGACGTCCATGCCCCGCTTGGCAAATGGTAAGGGGATATGTATGGCTGTCAGATCAGTGGCCGGACGATGGATTAGCTTGCCAAACCTCTAACACTTGTCAAAATATGAAAAGGCCTTAAAAACTGGCCAAGCTTTTTCTGCCCAAAATTAGGATTCTAAATCATATTTCAAACAGAGCAGTTGCCATCACCAACCATAAACAGTAAAAATCCAGCAAGCAACGACCTCAATTGACACAAAAGCAAAAGAAAAAGGACAGTAGGCACACACAAAAAAAACAATCTTAATCCAAGCAGCACACACCCACCACAAATACAAGCAAAACTTGAGTTCCGCATCACCCAGTAAGGCCTTGCTAAACGCATACCCACCCAAAAACAATGAATGAAACAATTAGAAATCCTAAACGGTAAACTATTTATTATAGATTAAAAAAAAAAAAAAAAAAAAAAAAAAAAAAAAAAAAAAATCAAACTACACTTAGGTCAGCCTGAATTGCAAATACTCTCTGATTAATTAGCAGCAATAACTAAACTATTAACCCAAAAACAATGCATGAAACAATTAGAAATACTCAACAGCAACCTAATTATAAATCAAAATAGATAATTACCAATTCAAACTACAATTAGCTCAAACTAAATTGCAAACACCCTCTGATTAATTAGCAACAATAACTCATCATAAGAAAAACCAGAATACCCCAATTAAGCTACAATTAGACCATAGCAAACTGCAACCACTAACTCAAATTTCTTACCTCTGCTTATCCGAGTTTATAGTTGCTGTCAATTGAAAACCCACACCTCGAAACGCCATTGGAGCTATCAATTAACGCAAAGGCGCCGCTGAGCAGTCGGAGGTGAGAGAGAGGAATTCAGCAAAACTTGAAGAATCTTGCTCTAAATAATTTGAACCCCTCAAATTCTGCACAACTTGAAGAATCTAGCTCTAAATAATACTTAACCCCTCAAAATTTCTGCATAACCGAAGAATTTGGATTTTAGTTCACCTTTTTTATTACTAAAACAATCTCAAACAAGATATAGCTTTAACCAGAATGAAGAAGGTGAAAATCCATATCAAAGTATAATCATTCTTCTAGTATTTTAAGAGCCACCATCAATTAAACAATACAAATCAAGATAAACCATATTTGCAGAAACTGTATGCCTTAAATAGAAAACTTAAGAGGCATTTGGGTAATTATGATTTGGTGTAGTAGTTCAATTAATGTATAAAAGAGTAGCTAAAACAAAGTGTTCACCCTTATTTAGGGACTTCATTTCCATTCTGATAAGGCAGGCAACTTATGGGACAAAAGCTCTCCGGTCTAAACATAGAGGAGCTGCAATCTCTAGAAGAGCAACTAGAAATGAGTCTTTAAGGGGTTCGTATGAAAAAGGCAAGAAACTCGTTACTTGAGAGTCTAAGTAGCTAGTTAACTTCAGTTTCAGTATGAAAATTAGTTGTCTTAATTTATTGAACAATGCATCCTATTGTACTTACAAAAGGGTACAACTTACACGAACAACCAGCACCCCGAAACACCTAGAGAAAAATTACGACGTACAGTACAAGTGCAACCACTTTTATGCAATGTAAACAAACACAAACTCAATAATACTAAACAGAGGCATCAACAAAAAGTACAGAACATCAGAACCAACCAGGAGACTAATTTTATGCAGACATGCAACAGGATTACTGCAACAGGCTTTGGATCAAAAATGTAAGTCAATCTTAGCATACTCATGGATATTACCATAGTCATAACATAAATGTTATGACAAATTATTTTGCTCCACAGGATTCGAAAGCCCAGAAAAGCGAACATCAAAGCAGATATTACACATTAGATCACATTAAACGAAGATAAGAATGCTTTCGTATAAAAATTTCATACTATGCTGCATAAATGAACCAAAAAACTCTTAGAAAGAAATTCTTACTATAAAAACATATTATACTTACAACAGGGTAGTAAAGACTACTAGCCAAATAGGGTTGACTTGTTTGATATTGCAAAACGAAATCAGCCAAAAAAAAGAACAAGTCTTACCCCATTAACCAAATCAGCCACCCCAAATCATTATATCTTCTTAATATCCATTTATATGAAATTCCCCCAAAAAACCCCATTAGACTACTCCAATACAATCAATATTCAGTACTTCTAGGTTTCAAAAAAAATAAAATTAAAAAATCAATTTCGCTAAACAAAATCCATTAGCCGTTTAATTCTAAGAGTTAATAGAGCAGAAACTTCATCTTCCATGGCATCAAATACAAATTTCCAAACACAAAAGCAAAAACTTCAAATTTAATTAACCCAAAACGATAATTCGTTGAATACCTTGAAGAGAATTTCGAGCAATCAGCTCAAGGAAGTGACATGCAAGATGAAATTGAGGCCGCCTGTGCCGCTATCAGCCACCACCGCCTTCAGCCACCACCGCCGGAGTGCCGCCTTCGTGATTTCTTTGCTTATTTTCCTCTTACAATTTTGGAGTATTTTTTTTCGTTATTTTCGTCTCAAAATTTGAAGTATTTTTGGAGAATTGAAGTTATGAGATCTGAGAAGATGGGGAAAATGGTGAGAAATTGACAATGGGGAAAATGGAGAAAAAGGGGTATTGAAAGGTATTGTATGTATTTTTGTACGTGAGAATTGAGAATAGAAGGAAGAAAATTCTTACACGTGTTGTTCAAAATATTTGGTGAAAAAAATAGAGGGAAGAAATGCGCGCTTCATTCTATATTTTCATGATACAACACATGCCGTTGCAATAGCTCTCATTTATGTTAAAATAGCTAGGCTATTGCAACGGTTCTTTACAGCCGTGGCAATAGCTATACCTCTAAGAACATTAGTGTTAAATCCGTGGCAATGTAGGGTTTCGTAGTGACCCGACACTACGCGGAAGGAAACCCACCAAGACCCGCCCCTTAATTAAAGCAATTAACAAGCATAAATGAATTAATCAAACAAGATTAAGAACAAGAATTATATCTTTGTTGCGTGCTTCGTTCCCAAAGAGCTCTTACTTCAAAATCCCGAAAAGACGAGATCTCCGACGGATCGTACCCTCGACTCGACCCGAGCGTCCTAAGTCTTGAAGGTTAGTCAAGACCCGGACAAAATAACTATGAGTTTTACGAATCAAAGGTTTACTCTTTTCTAGAGTTGCCTTTTTAATTCCACTCAAGGTTGTTCAAATCCCAATACCAAGCTTGGTATTTATAGGGAAATGATCCCTTGATTTTTCATCCTCCACCAATGTGGGAGAATGTATTTTTGCTAATTAATTTATTTCTAAAATAAATAATTAAACAAAACTAATCACAATGCAACAAGTGTCAAATAGAGAGAGAGGGTTAGGTGAGGACCATGAATGGGTGGGGGGACCATTGCCTTGCTCCTCAAGGCCTTGAAGAATGTTGGTCCCCACCCCTCACCAAAAACCGCCACCTCACAAATAGCTGGGCTGGCAGCCTGCCTTGGCTGCCAAGGCTGCCAGCTGGCGCCTAGCACCAAGGCTGGGCAGCCAGCCAGCTTGCTGTGCTAGTAAGCAGTGCTAGCATGCACTTGGCCCTGCGCGCATCAGCCCTAGCACGCTGCGAGCTGCTGGGCGCTGGTGCTGCTGGCCTAGTGCTGCTGCTGCCTAGCACTCCCTCGCACACACACTCTTGCACATGGCACCTCGCACATGGCCCTCTCGCATTGCCAGCCAGTTAGGCCAGCATGCGCACACCCAGCCAGCGCCCTATGCACGCAAGGCCTAGCATGCGTGCTGCTAGCGAGCCACGCATCCTGGGCTTGGTGCTCCTTGCTAGCATGTTGTGCTTGGTGCTGCCATGCGAAGGCACGCACGCAAGCACACAGCTAGGTGTTGCGAGAGTGCCTATGCACACACACGCACATGAGGGTGCCGTGCTTGGTGCGATGGGGCTGCGATGGTGCGAGGCATGCAAGCACAAGCCCATGCGCCAGTGCCTAGCACTGCGATGGCCGTGCTTGGTGCAATGGGCTAGCGATAACACCCATGAGCACCCAGGCACCCTCGCTAGCACGCTGTTGGCTGCGATGGGCTGCCATGGCGTGCCTAGGCTGCGATGGTGCGCAGCACACCATGGTGCGCCTAGGCTTGCTGTGAGCTAGCCTAGCCTAGCTACGGCTACGCTCATACTTGTTGCTTGTGATTTTGCGACGCTCGGTATCGACGCCCTAGGCTCGATTTCCGACGTCTGTATTCGTAAAACTCTGTCGACTCATTAAATCCTTTCGGATTAATTTGACGTCTCGGATCGGAGATTCGATTGGGTTCGACCCGAAGGGTTCAGTTAAGATTAAGCTGTAATATCAATTGTACCTCGATATTACTGATCGGAAGCGGCCTCCACCTAGGCATTCCGATCACTTGACCTTACTGAAGAATTAGCTCTGTAATAATTCTGAACCCTCTATCGGAAGAATACACTTGTTAGAAGGACACCATTCCTTTCAGGCAATAGCCTACTCTATTACAACCGCAATTAGAATACCGTTGCATTAGCCTTTATTAGGCCGTTGCATTTGGTCAAAAATGTAGTAGTGCATCCATCCAGGTGGAGCTTATGTCTAGGATCCCAATAGGGTCCTCCTCGATGCTTCGTTTATCCATTACTTCCCAGAAAGCCGTCCTCGGTGTGTCGCAGGAAGCTGATGATGCCAATTTAGAGAGGGCGTCTGCCTGGTTATTCTTAGACCTGGGCACTTGATTTAGGTGAAATTCTTCAAGTGTCCCGGCCTCCTGCTTTACCGCCTGTAGGTACTTGATCATAGCTGGATGTGTGGCTTCATAGTCACCATGGTATTGGCTTACGATCAGTTGTGAATCAGAACAAGCGGCTATCTTCCTTGCCCCGGCCGCCTTGCACATACGGATGCCAGCCAATAAGGCTTCATATTCCGCCTCATTGTTTGAGGCTTGGAATTTAAAACGCAGTGCATACTCGTACCTGTCCCCTTCAGGAAACTGACATATGACGCATGTACCACAACCGTTCATTGTAGAGCTCCCGTCCACATAGACCTTCCAGACTTGCTCTAAATTCTCAGGATCAGTCGGCCTGGTTAACTTGACTATGAAGTTAGCGAATGCTTGCCCCTTCACCGCTTTCCTTGGCTCAAAAGTGATTTCTAGACTTTGGATCTCGATGGCCCATTTTATCATTCGGCCTGACGACTCCATGATTGTTAGTGGTCGCTTGATTGGCTGGTCGGTGTAAACCACAACCGGATGTGCCAGAAAATAAGGCTTCAATTTTTTAACTGCCATGAAGAAGGCAAGGCCAAACTTCTCAACCATAGGGTACCGTAGCTCGGCGTTCTTTAAGACATGACTGATGAAGTAGACCGGGAACTAGCAGCCGTCCTTTTCAGCAAGGAGGAAGGCACTAAGAGCATGGTCAAAGACTGCTAAATACATGTATAACACTTCCTTGGGTAGAGGGCTGACCAGCCTTGGCAAGGAGTGCAAGTGTTGTTTTAATTTCTGGAAGGCCGCCTCTGCATCCGGCCCTCACTCAAACATGGTCTTCTTCTTGATAGCTTGGAAAAAGTAGAGAAACTTGTCGCCCGACCGGGTGAGGAATCTCCCCAATGCCGCTAGGAAACCCGTAAGCTTTTGAACTTCTCGGACTGTGCGGGGCGAATGCATGTCTATGACCGCCTGTACCTTTTCGGGGTTAGCCTTTATCCCCCTTTGATTGATTAGAAATCCGAGGAACTTCCCAGACTCAACACCAAAAACACATTTCTTGGGATTGAGCATGACCTGGTGCCGCCTGAGTGTGGTGAATGTTTCTCGGAGGTCAGCTAGGTGGTCCATCCAGAGTTTAGATTTAACAATCATATCATCTATGTATGCCTCCACATTCCTTCCAATCTGGTTGAAGAAGACCGTATTTATCATTCTTTGGAAGGATGCAGGCGCATTCTTTAGTCCGAACGGCATGACAGTATAGCAAAACAACCCCTGATCTGTGATGAAGGTCGTCTTCTTTTGATCTTTCTTCCACAAGGGTATCTGATGGAAGCTTGAGTAGGCGTCTATAAAGCTCATTAAGGCATGGCCGGCTGTAGAGTCGACCAGATTGTCGATTTTTGGGAGCGGGTAACTGTCCTTGGGACATGCCTTGTTCAAGTATGTGTAATCTACACACATGCACCAGGTCCCATTCGACTTTTTTACAAGTACAACATTCGCAACCCAGTGTGGGAAGTAAAACTATCAAATGAATCCTGCGTCCAGCAATTTCTTAACCTCGGCGGCTGCCGCTTGGCTTCGCTCTTCGCCATGGTTCCTCTTTTTTTGCCTGACCGGCTTCTTTTTGGGATCCAAAACAAGCTTATGTACGGCCAGATCCGGGCTTATGCCTGGCATCTCATGAACTTCGAATGCAAATACATCTTTGAATTCCCTTAACAGTTTGTGTAGTTCAGCACCAAGTTTAGCAAAAGCAATCGTCCCGACCTTAATAGTTCTCTTAGGGTGAGAGTCGTCCAGAACAATGTCAACATGCTCACCAGCCGGCTGAGGGCAGGCACGACTTCCTTGATTTTCTCAAGGTCCGTAGTCTCTCCACTGAACCTGCTGCCGCCACAGTGGGTTTGATATCAGAGAGGTAACACTCCTTGGCCATCTTTTGGTCTCCCCTTAAGGAGCTGACTGTTCCATCACCTCTCTCAAATTTGAGAAGCATGAGAGAGGGAATGATGACAGCCCTCGAATTATTCAGGGTGGGTGATAAGTCTATTTTATATATATATTTATTCCCCGTCCCAATGGTCATAATTGTGTTTACTTGAGCTCTACGGAGCTACTTTTATTACTAATATGCGTTTTCTAGTGTTTTTGTAGAGTTGGTATTATTTTATAGGAAATTGCAGATTTGGAGCATTTTCCTAGATTTATTGGAGCCACTACGAGCATTAGAGACGAGACACATTTTTATGATCATATTCCGGAGCCCAGGGCCGTATATGAGATATCAATCCGGTGATTAAGGACTCGATGAAGTGAATAGGAGCTCGGGCAAATTAGACCTATGAAGAAGATTAGTTTTGGGCCAAGAAGCGTGAAGCCCAATTGAAAAGAAGAAGAAAAGGCCTGCCCAAACATCCGCCCGACCGGGCAAAGGCTCGCCCGAAGGTGGCCCGGCTAGGCGAGAGAGAAGACTAAAGAGCGAAGCTTCGCCCGGAGGCGCGCCCGACCGGGCGGTGCCTCGCCCGACCGGGCGCGTGTTTTTATTAGGATTTTTAATTATTTTATCTTTTTCTTTGATTTAGTTTATTAGTTTAGTATAAATACGCTTTTGTTAAGTGAGTTAGGGGCGTCTTTGACACGGACGACTTTTCTTTTACCTTCTTTTTTCTCTCTCTCCCTCTCTCTCTCTTTCCCTCTTACTTTCTCTCTCTACACTTTTTCTCTCTACACACTCTTGATTTATGCAATTCATTATTTCCTTTAATTTTGGTAACGATTTCTTCCCTCTTTACTTTCAGTAATTTAATTGTTTTGATTTAATTATGCTTTCTTTAATTGCTTTGTCTAGTTTAATTTTAGATATGTGTGAGTAGTTTAATTCTAGGGTTATGGGGATCCATGAATAATACGAAGGGGTAATTTATTATTGTTGATTATTGGCGATTGGTTAATTTCCTATTGATTGATTTAATGCTATGCAATTAGATTTGCGCAGGTTTAATTGTATGAGTTTTGCAATATTGATTCGAGATTCGAGAGATGAGAATTGATGTTTAGGCTTAGTTTCAATAGGCATGTTAATCTATTAATGGTTAGGTCGATTCGAGAGATGAGATTTAATACCAGTAGATTAATTATATGATTATAATACGTAGCGACAACCCTTTATAATCTGGTTGATTTATGCATTGATAATTGATCGTATGTTTTACCCTGGAGTATTATTTATTGGTGAACCTATACCCTAGAGCTTTTATTATTGTTTATTCCCTTGATTTATTTGCTTAGTTTAATTATTAGTTAAATTCATACAAATACAAGTTGGTTACTCTATAATTTAGATTATAATAATTAATCAGGAATAAAAGAACATTGTTTCCCTATGGATTCGACCCTACTTCCCTATCTACTTTAGTTAGAGGACTTAGGTAATTACTTTTGATTAGGTGATACGACTAGATCCTGTCAAAATTTGGCGTCGTTGCCGGGGAAACGGTTTTAATTTTACTTCTGATTATTTTTGTAGTCTAAATTATTTTCCTTTAGTCTCAGAGAACGCAAGTTCTTTGGGACAGTTTCTCATATCTGTTTGTTTAGTTCTGTGTTTATGCCCAGGAGTTCTAGATCAAGTTACATTCCGTTTAACCCTGAAATTGAACGTTCTTTTCATAGACAGAAGAATCTTTTTAGACAGGTACGAGCCACTTCCGAGGGTACTATACCTTTGGACTCACCATCTGATTCTAGTGATACAGAGGTTCATTCAGAACTAGAAGCAGAGATGGCGAATCTACCACCCCGCAAGCTCAGTGATTATTCGCAGCCGACCCTGACAGACTTCCCATATCTTATTCCTCCACCTGATCTCGAAGGAGTACAGTTTGAAATCAAACCCTAGTTTATTACTATGATGGAAAGGAAGCAATTTAGTGGAGCTAAGGGTGAAGATCCAAATCTTCATATCTTAGATTTCTATCAATATTGCAATACTATTAGGCAAGCTCGGGTCACGCAGGACCAAATTAGGGAGATTCTTTTTCCTTTCTCTTTATGTGGCAAGGCTAAATTATGGTATAATGGACTGATTAGAACTGCACTTGGTATTACTGACTGGGAACCTCTTGTTTTGAATTTTTATAACAAATACTATCCTGCAGAGAGAACAACTTTGTTAATGAGTAAGATCCTAAATTTTTCCCAAGAAGCAGATGAGTCTTTATACGAAGCCAGGGAAAGATTCAAGGACTTGCAGAGAGAATGCCCTCATCATGGGCTAGCACAGTGGCAGATAATCCAAGCCTTCTACAATGGGATTGGATATAATTCAAGGATGATTTTGGACTCTGCAGCTAACGGAAGATTCATGAACTTGGATGTGAATATAGCGAGTAATGTTGTTGAAGAGATGGCAATTCATAATTCCCAATATGGGAATCCCAGAGGATTTGCAAATAAGGGAAAGCACCAAGTTGATTCTATATCCTTTTTGCAAGCATAATTGACCGCTATTAGCCAGAAAATAGACAATATTAATAATTCTAATTCATCTTCCGTAGCTAATGTTTCTGCTGTTAATAATAATATTAATGATGCTTTTTGTGAAAATTGTGGAATTGTAGGTCATTGGGGACAAGATTGTAAGAGTTCCATGGAGCAAGTTAATGCCTTCCAAACCTATAGGCAAAATAAACCATACTCCAACACTTATAATCCTAGCTTCCGAGACCATCCGAATCTTTCCTACCAGAGTACCAATGTGCTAAACCCTCCACCTCCACAACAACCACAACAACAACCACAACAACAAGCACCACAACAAACACAACAAAAATATTATCAACCTCCCAACCAAAGGGGCCAACCACAAAATCCACCTCCACCCACTGACCCTGCCTTGTCCGAAATTAGAACTATGTTAGCAAGTATGCAAAAACACATGCAGAGTAGGGATGCACAAATTGATTCACTTTTAGCACATAATAAAATCGTAGACAAACAAATTGTGCAACTTTCCTCTGCTTTACAAACTCGCCAGCAGGGAGCCCTACCATCGCAGCCGGTGTAACCTACAGATCACGTGAATGCAATTACGCTGAGAAGTGGTTCAAATTACGATGGGCCTTCTACGCCCAGATGATGAACCTTTAATTACAAAAATTTCTAATCATGATTCTGTTACACCAAATATTGTTGTTACTAGCCCTGTAGGGCTCCAGAGTAAAACTAACATTTCTGATGATACATTGCAGGGTGTAACTCCAAAGAAGGATAAAAATCAAGACAAGAGTGGGGATGTACAGAAACCAGTTATCAAACTACCATTCCCAAATAGACATCTTAAGAGTAAGTTGGATAAGCAGTTTGGTAAGTTTCTGGAAGTCGTCAAGAATTTGCAGGTAACGGTTCCTTTCACAGAATTAATTACTCAAGTTCCTGCATATTCTAAATTCATGAAAGAAATTTTGACCAGAAAAAGATCTATTAGTGAGGTAGAGATAGTTGCTTTTACTGAGGAATGTAGTGCTATACTACAGAATAAATCTCCACCTAAGCTAAAAGATCCGGGTAGTTTTTCTATTCCTTGTCACATTGGAAATTTGATGATTGAAAAAGATTTATGTGATTTGGGTGCTAGTGTAAGTGTTATGCCATTATTTGTGAGCTCTAAATTAAATATGGGTAAATTAAAAGCTACCAATATTACTCTGCAAATGGCTGATCGTTCTCTTAAATATCCTCTAGGTGTTTTAGAGGATGTACCTGTTAGAGTAGGTAAATTTTATATACCTGTTGATTTTGTTGTTCTTGATATGGAGGAAGATTTGCAAATTCCGATTATTTTGGGTAGACCATTCCTTCATACGGCAGGGGCAATAATAGATGTGAAGAGTGGTAAACTTACGTTATGTGTAGGGGATGAAAACATTATTTTTAATTTATATAATGCCCCCAAAAGCCCCATGTTGGAAGAAAAGTGCTATAGTATTGATGTGGTTGATGTAAATAATTTTTCTAATAAGCCCCAAGCTCTCGTCAGAGATCCCTTGGAGGCGGTATTTTGTGTTACATCTTTACATGGAAGGATGAAGTGGATGCTATAGAAAGGGCTCTAAATTGTGTAGGACTTGGGTTTGAAGATGAACAAGTGGAGAAAAATGAAAAATTTGAGAAAAATCGGACTCAAAGTGCAGGGCGCCCGACCAGGCGAGCACGCGCCCGACTGGGCGCGAGAGGAATTCCGTATACGAGCATTTTCTCCCGACCGGGCGCGAGAGCAAAGAGGATTTTCGCCCAAAATTCTCCCAAAGGTCGGAAAAAGCGTTAAACTCGCCCGGAGGCGGGCCCGGCTGGGCTAGCACTCGCCCGACCGGGCGCGAGAGCGCGACAGCAAAACAAGCCAACTTCAAAACGTCATAACTTTTGCGTTTCTTTATGGAATTTTGCGTGTGACCTGTCGTTGGAAATATCTTGAAGTCTACTTTCCAATGAAATTGAAATCACTGCATTATCATTTGTATAAAAAAAATTATGATCGAAAGAGTGAAGCTGACTCGTTTTTACCTATTCTCTTACTAACATTTTGTTTCTTTCTTGTCCAGAGTTGTACCAAGGTGATGCATTGCAACGCTCGGGATGGTGGGGGCTATGTGTTTGATGATGAGGGGTAGTCGTTTGGGTTACTAATTTCTCTTTGAGCCAATGAGGACATTGTCTGGTTTGGCTTGGGGGGAATTTCTTGTATATACAAGTACTCTTTCTTCCCTTTCTTCCCTTTTCTTTTTTTTTTCTTTGGTGTGTTTAGTTTAGTTTTATTGCTTTTTAGTTAGTTTTTAATGTTTTTAATTTAATAAAAAAATCCAAAAATACGTTCCAATGAATTATAATTCATGCTTCCCTGTGCCCCAGACGTGAAAATTTTTCGAAATTGTTTTGATTCTTGGTATATGATGATAAGTATTGTGGATAGGTTAGCCATGATTTGATGTTTGATTGCTTGGATGCCTTAACATGAGTCAATTTTGTCCAACTATTTGTGGATTTGGTGCTTGACTAGTTGATTTGGTTAGGAATGTGTGTTAGTTCTGGTATGTCAATGAATTTGAGTATTGGTTTATAACTTTTAGTAATGTTTATATGACTCACTATTTTTCACATTGAGGAGGACGAAGGCATTTGTTCTCTTAGGTGGCCTTCAGATGATTTTAGATACATTTGTTCCCTTTTTGCTACCCATATTGTTGCCTGTGCCCTTTCATTGTTTATTTAGCCACATTACAAGCCTATTTTGCCCCGTAGGTTACTAGTCCCAAGCTTGGCTTGGGGGAGCTATTAGTGAGTGAGGTGAGGGAGTTTGTAGTGTGCGTATTCATTTGCACAATTTGGGTGGATTCGAGAAGTTATCTATCTGTTCTTATTCTTGTGGATTGGAAAATTGAGAAAAGTGTTCAAAAGTTGAAAATATTCCAATGTGAGATAAAAAGAAAAAAAAGAGCAAAGGAAAAATGTTTGATGTTCAAATGTTCTAAGTGAAGGTTGTTCAAAAGAAAAAAAAAAGGGAGTTCAAAGTTTGTTTGCTCACTCAAGTTCTATAGTGTTATGTTTTATATTTCTGAGTGAAAGTTGTAAGTGTTGGGAATTTTTAATATAATTGGTTGTTTGGTGAATTTTTGGTAGAGTTGAGTTGTGTCGGAGATGATTTGGTCATCATTTAATTTTTGACCTTGGTTTTATTAGGATTTTGGCTCCCTTTAGCATGGCTTTACTCTCACATTTTCCCAAATACTTCCTACCTTTTACCTGAGCCTTACATTACAAGTTTTGAAGACCTTCTGACCTTTGTGCATAGAGTTGTATGGGTGTGAAATTAGTTGTATTTCAATGCAAAGAATGATTTTATATATTTCGAGTCGACTGCTAGGTTGAGTGCTTATTTTCTTAAACAAACGAGTGTCGTGAGTTTGGGAGGGCATTGTTCACAATAAAGGGGTTGGATGGAAACCGATCGAGTACATCTTTTACTCGCCACATAAAAGAGTGAAGAGTGTGTGAGCACTAGTCTTGAATTCCATATACACTTGTGGTTTGCTCTATTTAACAATTGTTAGGGAGGATGAGTGGTTGGATGGATTTGATTGGTTGATTTTGATGCATATTTGTTGGATTTGCCTTGAATCGATTGTGCTTGATTTAAATTATTTTTGGAGTGAAGTTTTGGTTTATTTATTCATTGCTTTTCTTAGGGACAAGCAAAGGTTTGGCTTGGGGGAGTTTGATAAGTCTATTTTATATATATATATAGTTATTCCCCGTCCCAATGGTCACAATTGTGTTTACTTGAGCTCTACAGAGCTACTTTTATTACTAATATGCGTTTTCTAGTGTTTTTGTAGAGTTGGTATTATTTTATAGGAAATTGCAGATTTGGAGCATTTTCCTAGATTTATTGGAGCCACTACGAGCATTGGAGACGAGACGCATTTTTATGATCATATTCCGGAGCCCAGGGCCATATATGAGAAATCAATCCGGTGATTAAGGGCTCGATGAAGTGAATAGGAGCTCGGGCAAATTGGACCTATGAAGAATATTAGTTTTGGGCCAAGCAGTGTGAAGCCCAATTGAAAAGAAGAAGAAAAGGCCTGCCCAAGCATCCGCCCGACCGGGCAAAGGCTAGCCCGAAGGCGCGCCCGGCCGGGCGAGAGAGAAGACTAAAGAGCGAAGCTTCGCCCGGAGGCGCACCCGACCGGGCGCGTGTTTTTATTAGGATTTTTAATTATTTTATCTTTATCTTTGATTTAGTTTATTAGTTTAGTATAAATACGCTTTTGTTAAGTGAGTTTAGGGGCGTCTTTGACACGGATGACTTTTCTTTTACCTTCTTTTTTCTCTCTCTCCCTCTCTCTCTCTTTCCCTCTTACTTTCTCTCTCTACACTTTTTCTCTCTACACACTCTTGATTTATGCAATTCATTATTTCCTTTAATTTTGGTAACAATTTCTTCCCTCTTTACTTTCAGTAATTTAATTGTTTTGATTTAATTATGCTTTCTTTAATTCCTTTGTCTAGTTTAATTTTAGATATGTGTAAGTAGTTTAATTCTAGGGTTGTGGGGATCCATGAATAATACGAAGGGGTAATTTATTATTGTTAATTATTGGCGATTGGTTAATTTCCTATTTATTGATTTAATGCTATGCAATTAGATTTGCGCAGGTTTAATTGTATGAGTTTTGCAATATTGATTCGAGATTCGAGAGATGAAAATTGATGTTTAGGCTTAGTTTCAATAGGCATGTTAATCTATTAATGGTTAGGTCGAGATTCGAGAGATGAGATTAATACCAGTAGATTAATTATGTGATTATAATACGCAGCGACAGCCCTTTATAATCTGGTTGATTTATGCATTGATAATTGATCGTATGTTTTACCCTGCACAACAAGAAAACAGCTAATTTACGAGGGACACATTCCGTCGGAAAACAGTAAAAATCCGTCGGAAAATCCACTTTCCGACGGAATTCCGTCGGAAAGTGCTGTCGTAGAACCCTTTGTAGGAAATATTGGTAATACCGAGGGATTTTCCGTCGGAAATCTCATTACCGAGGGATTTTCCGACGGAATATAGTTTCTCGGAACCGTAGTTTGACCAGAATTGGACGTCCGTCGCAAGCTTCAGACGGATCTTTTTCCCTCGGAATTTTCCTTTTTCCGACGGAATATTCCGTCGGAAGGCCCACGTTTCCGAGGGAATATTCCGTCGGTATGTTACGAGGGATAAATTCCGTCGGAAGTTCCCCTTTTCCGAGGGAAATATATTCCGTCGGAAGGTCACATTTTCCGAGGGATTTTTTTCCGTCGGAAGCTCAAATTTTCCGAGGGATTAGTATTCCGTCGGAACTTCTCTTTTTTGGTATGAGATACATTTATTTATTTGGCTATATATTTTCCTCGGGGAGAAACCTGAACTTCCTGCTTCGTATATTATATTACTCATTAAATAATTTGTGTATATATATATATATATATATATATATATATATATATATATATATAGATACTAATTCCAATATTTACAATAAACACTAAGTTATAATTTTGATTATAACTAACAAACAATAAGTTCATCAATGCTATACAACAACGCGAGAGCCCTGGCCAGCTCCACAAAATCCCGGGTCGTCGTCCCTGGGATCTCGAAATGGAGGTCGCACGTTGGAACATGGGTCGTAACGACCCATCATCCTTTCTTCCAGCCTCTTCTCCATTTCTTCCATTTGGGCTTGTAGTTGGGCCTGAACTTGAGCTTGAACTTGGGCTTGAACTTGGGCTTGAACTCGGGCTTCCATGTCGGCTTCCATTTGTTCCCGAATAGCCTAGACCCTGGATTCCATCTGATCCTGCATCTAAGAAACAAAGGAGGGCGTGTACTGCAGGGAAGAGGTGGAAAGTCGGTGACCTATCTGGCTGCCATAGTACATGTCAACACTTTCGCCTAGTCCCTTCACACGTCCTTTTTTTTTCCGACCATCCACTGTCTCCCAGTACAGCTCATTCGGACTCTTCTGAGTCCTTTGAGTGCTAGCCGCCTCAACCCTCCTTTGGTAGGCCTCCTACAAGATAAACATAAAAAGAACAAACGACGTAGTAAGTTATACAAATAAGCTAAACCAAATTGAGCCAACTATGAAGTATATGACCTTTCTTTCTCTAAACATGCATATTTTAGGTACTGTGAGGGGTTCATGACTTGAAATCACAAAAAATTACAAGTCCCTAAGGTTTGGGATGCAATTTGGAGCCAAATTGAGCCAACTAAGGCCTATATGACCTATTCTTTGCCCATTTTCTATGTTTTTGACCAAATGAACTATTTCTTTCTCTAAACATGCATATTTTAGGTATTATAAGGGGTTCATGACTTGAAATCACAAAAAAGTACAAGTCCCTAAGGTTTAGGATGCATTTCGGAGCCAAATTGAGCCAACTATGGCCTATATGACCTATTCCTTGCCCATTTTCTATGTTTTTGACCAAATGAACTATTTCTTTCTCTAAACATGCATATTTTAGGTATTATAAGGGGTTAATGACTTGAAATCACAAAAAAGTACAAGTCCCTAAGGTTTGGGACGCATTTTGGAGCCAAATTGAGCCAACTATGGCCTATATGGCCTATTCCTTGCCCATTTTCTATGTTTGTGACCAAATGAACTATTTATTTCTCTAAACATGCATATTTTAGGTTTTATAAGGGGTTAATGACTTTAAATCACAAAAAAGTACAAGTCCCTAAGGTTTGGGACGCATTTTGGAGCCAAATTGAGCCAACTAAGGCCTATATGACCTATTCCTTGCCCATTTTCTATGTTTTTGACCAAATAAACTATTACTTTCTCTAAACATGCATATTTAAGGTATTATAAGGTGTTCAAGACTTGAAATCACAAAAAAAGTACAAGTCCCTAAGGTTTGGGACGCATTTTGGAGCCAAATTAAGCCAACTATGGCCTATATGACCTATTCCTTGCACATTTTCTATGTTTGTGACCAAATGAAATATTTCTTTCTCTAAACATGCATATTTTAGGTGTTATAAGGGGTTCATGACCTGAAATCACAAAAAAGTACAAGTCTCTAAGGTTTGGGACGCATTTTGGAGCCAAATTGAGCCAACTAAGGCCTATATGACCTATTCTTTGCCCATTTTCTATATTTTTGACCAAATGAAATATTTATTTATCTAAAAATGCATATTTAAGGTATTATAAGGGGTTAATGACTTGAAATCACAAAAAAGTACAAGTCCCTATGGTTTGGGACGCATTTTGGAGCCAAATTGAGCCAACTATGGCCTATATGACCTATTCCTTGCCCATTTTCTATGTTTGTGACCAAATGAACTATTTCTTTCTCTAAACAAGCATATTTTAGGTATTATAAGTGGTTCATGACTTGAAATCACAAAAAATTACAAGTCCCTAAGGTTTGGGACGCATTTTGGAGCCAAATTGAGCCAACTATGGCCTATATGACCTATTCCTTGCCCATTTTCTATGTTTTTGATCAAATGAACTATTTCTTTCTCTAAACATGCATATTTTAGGTATTATAAGGGGTTCATGACTTGAAATCAAAAAAACGTACAAGTCCCTAAGGTTTGGGACGCATTTTGGAGCCAAATTGAGCCAACTATGGCCTATATGACCTATTCCTTGCCCATTTTCTATGTTTGTGACCAAATGAACTATTTATTTCTATAAACATTCATATTTTAGGTGTTATAAGGGGTTCATGACTTGAAATCACAAAAAATTACAAGTCCCTAAGGTTTGGGACGCATTTTGGAGCCAAATTGAGCCAACTAAGGCCTATATGACCTATTCCTTGCCCGTTTTCTATGTTTTTGACCAAATGAACTATTTATTTCTCTAAAAATGCATATTTTAAATATTATAAGGGGTTCAAGAATTGAAATCACAAAAAAGTACAAGTCCCTAAGGTTTGGGACGCATTTTGGAGCCAAATTGAGCCAACTATGGCCTATATGAACTATTCTTTGCCCATTTTCTATGTTTTTGACCAAATGAACTATTTATTTCTCTAAACATGCATATTTTAGGTATTATAAGGGGTTCATGACTTGAAATCACAAAAAAGTACAAGTCCCTAAGGTTTGGGACGCATTTTGGAGCCAAATTGAGCCAACTATGGCCTTTATGACCTATTTCTTGCCCATTTTCTATGTTTGTGACCAAATGAACTATTTATTTCTCTAAACATGCATATTTTAGGTATTATAAGTGGTTTATGACTTTAAATCCCATAAAAGTACAAATCCCTAAGGTTTGGGACGCATTTTGGAGCCAAATTGAGCCAACTATGGCCTATATGACCTATTTCTTGCCCATTTTCTATGTTTTTGACCAAATGACCTATTTCTTTCATTAAACATGCATATTTTAGGCATTCTTAGGGGTTCATGACTAGAAATCACATAAAAATACAAGTATATACGTTTTGGGACGCATTTCGAGCCAAATTGAACCAACTATGAAGTATTTGACCTACTCTTAGCCCATTTACTACTTTTTCGACCAAATGACCTATTTCTTTCTCTAAACATGCATATTTTAGGAATTTTTAGGGGTTCATGACTAGAATTCACATAAAAATACAAGTATATACGTTTTGGGACGCATTTCGAGCCAAATTGAACCAACTATGAAGTATTTGACCTACTCTTAGCCCATTTACTACTTTTTCGATCAAATGACCTATTTCTTTCTCTAAACATGCATATTTTAGGCATTTTTAAAGGTTCATGACTAGAAATCACATAAAAATACAAGTATATACGTTTTGGGACGCATTTTGAGCCAAATTGAACCTAATGAACTATTTCTTTATCTACACCTATTCATGAATAATGAACCAAGGAAAAAAGTTTAGGGAATTTGTTACCGCAATCTGCTGAGCTGTGGGGTTTACTGGCACTGTGCC
The DNA here is from genome assembly GCA_034703905.1 of Chenopodium berlandieri. NCBI lineage: Eukaryota > Viridiplantae > Streptophyta > Magnoliopsida > Caryophyllales > Amaranthaceae > Chenopodium > Chenopodium berlandieri. The sequence goes on from CM068293.1 coordinate 14,533,625, forward strand.
TTTCCCAGGCAATTCCTTGAAGTGTGTCTTCAGAAACAGCTCAGGAGCTGTTGGTAGCTGGCCCTTGTTCTTCGCCGCCTTTGATACAAAAAAAAAGGAATAATCGTTAACCATGTCAAACCCTTGTTACATTGAAATCACAAATGTCTTGTAATATAAGATATTTTTAAATAAACTTACAATCCTTTTTGCATGTTGGGTAGCTGCCAACGAACCCTGAAAGTGGGTCCCCCGAACGGGATTTTCCATATAACCGCCCCTTCTGTTCTTCTGGTTCTGCGCTGACCTCTCCTTGTAAGTTGGATCGTTGGCAACAATGTCCATCATCTGCTTGTGGAGCTCCGCACTCAACCAACTTGGTCTGGCGCCTTTCATCTTGTGCGTGATGGTGTGGAACATGTCACGCAGGCGTGTGGCTACCCTCCTCCGGAATGTGATCTTCACTAGCTCATCCATCTGAGGTGCCCATCTATATTGTGCCTGTAAATGATAAAATACAAAAGTTATACACAAAACCAAATCAACACAATAGCTAAAACATGTATTAACCAAGACCCAAAAATATCATATGCTGAACAAGTTCCACCAGTGTTCCTTCGTAGCTGCAGGAACTTCTCCAAAGTTCCTCCAAGGGGCTCGGTAGTATCCAGTAATCGTACCGGATACCGCACTCCGAACCTTAGGATCATCGAACCTATCACAAACGGGAAACAACAATGTTAAACAAGTTTGAAATATGTAATATAAAACAAATGGATCTGATCTTCCATATCATGATATTTACTTACCACAGCGTAGTAGGGTCCAAAAACGGGAGCTGTGACTCATCCCGTGGCTCGTCCTCCGACTCATCCCGCTGCCCATCATCTACAGGAGTGGATGGGGACGTCCGATCATCAGCCAAATCGGTTGTCTCCGCATCGAACATCTCCTCATCCTGGTCGTCGGTGAACAAGGCGCGGGCGGTCTCTTTCTTTTTCCCCCTTGCTTTCTTCGACGACTGCCCACTTTTTCCACCCGCCATGACTACCTGAATCAGATGTTAGTAAATTGACAAGATATGATAAATAAGGAGTGCAGTGCAACGTAATATGGCTTTTATACAAACATTAAAAAGTTTTACATAAGCCTCGTTAATATTTTTATGTTACAATAAGAAGCATACGTTTAAAGGAGATTAAAATTTTCTCCTATTCAGTACTCTCATCACTACTTTCACTACTAGAGGCATCACTACTATCATCTAAAACTACATCGATGTCATCATCATCGTCACTATCACTAGAGCCGATACTCGATTCATCGTCTTCATCGCTTGAGATCACAAAGCCATCGTCATCGTCTTCATCATCATCATCCATAGCGTAGTCTGGAATGTCACTCGGCGGACAAAGCGTTGCATGTAATGTTGGGGATGGTGATTGCAGAAACTCTAAGTCCACCGGAGCATCAACCACTGACCTTGCATGTGTTTTAAACACATACCACCATTGAACTCGGTCCCGTTTCAGGCTAGGGTATGATGCGTAGTACACTTGAGTCACTTGGTAAGATAAAACAAATGGATCATATTTGGGGTATTTCTTAGAATGATTTACTTCGATTAGCTTGTATTGTTCGTGTATGTTCATTCCCCTACCACAATCCATCCAATTGCATTCAAACAAAATTGTCTTGTACTGTCTCTTGGGTCCCGTGTAGACAAGTTCAATTATGTCGTCTAAGATGCCGAAGTACTCCCCGCCATCCTCACATGATACACACACCCCATAATTCATGGTGGATTTGTGCTTGCCATGGGCATGTGTATGGAAATTAAATCCACCTACAAAAATCTGGCCCCAAGTACGAACTCGCCTAAAGGGACGCATGCACAACGCTCGCAGGACATCCAAATTTGGCTTCTCTTCGACCACCTATAAAGTGGTTGAATATCAACATCAAGGTTCCTGAATTCAATGAATTGAAATGCAAGATGTAAAATTCAAGTTTACGTCTATCACATTGTGATGAAACCAATCTGAGAATTCAGCTTCGAAATTCTCCATGACTTCTTCTCTACGCATGAAAGGTCGAGTACTAAGAATGTAGTCCTCAAACTTCCTATGAGGCCAAACACACAATGTAAATATACAAAGTCATGGTTGTAAATGATCGTAAATACGAATACACTCAATACCTGGGCCTAATATACCTTTCGTATTCGCCAAGAATGCCGGTGTTTCGTAATACGAACAAATGTGCACACTCGAGCTCTTTGTCATCTAAGAACCGAGTTCTACCCTCATTTGACACACGACCAGTGTCCTCTTTGAACAACTCTGGTATTTCAGCGTCGTCCGATGTGGACTCAACGTCGGCATTCACATTTCGACCAAGATCTCGAGTTTTAGTGTCAACTGAAAACTGAAAGTAATTGGAGCAGAAGTTTGCTATCTCTTCAGTGAGATAAGCATTGCATATGGACCTTTCTACTCGAGCCTTGTTCCCAATTTTTCGTTTCAAATGATTGAGGAACCTGCAATTACAGTTGTTATGTAACTGTATGAACAATTGATTAGGATGTAAAATAAAGGATGTGAAATAAGGGTATTAGATTTACCTTTCGAAGGGATACATCCACCTGTATTGTACAGGACCACATAACTTCCCCTCGTACGGCAAATGTATAGGCAAATGCTGCATGGAGTTAAAGAATGCAGGAGGGAAGATCTTCTCAAGCTTGCAGAGGATCTCAGGTATGTTTTTCTCCAATCGCTCCATGTCACTAACTGACGTTGTATAGCAACACAAGTCGCGGAAGAATTGGCTGATCTCTGTAATTGCATTCCAAATATGGCCAGGGAGCAATTCCCTTAAAGCTGTGGGCAACATCCTCTCCATGAACACGTGACAGTCATGGCTTTTCATTCCATGGAGCTTACACGCTTGCAAATCTACGCATCTGCTCAAATTGGAGGCGTAACCATCAATGAACCGCAGCTGCTTAACCCACTCACACAAAACTTTTCTCTGAGGCTTGTCAAGAGCGAATGGAGCCTTTGGCATGACCTCTTTTCCTCTATCATCCTCCTGAAGATGAAGCTGGGGACGTTTACAATATTTAGCAATGTCATTCCGAGCTGAAGGCGTGTCACACTTAAGCTTTTTCACATCCATTACAGTGTGAATTAACTGATCAAAGAAGTTCTTCTCAATGTGCATGACATCTAAGTTGTGACGAATGAGGAGATGCTTCCAATATGGGAGCTCCCACAAGATGCTTTGCTTGAACCACCCCTTCTTTTCACTTTTCAGCCTTTTAATTGACTCGGGTCCATCTGTAGCCTTCGGAAGGTCCTTAACACATTCCCATAGCTCCTCTCCTGACATGATGTGTGGGGGGCTCCTTTCTCTACTTTGTTTTTACAGAATGTTGTTTTACTGTTCCGAAAAGGGTGATCTGTCGGCAGGAATTGCCGGTGGCAATCAAACCAAGAAACTTTACCACCGTGTTCAAGCCAAAATGCTTTGGTCTTCTCCATGCAATGTGGACAAGCTTTCTTACCAGCCGTGGCCCAACCGGACAACATGCCATAAGCCGGGAAGTCACTTACGGTCCATAGGATGGCTGCTCGAAGATTGAAATTCTGTTTCTTCGAAATATCATAAGTAGCCGCGCCAACTTCCCTCAACAATTTCAACTCCTCTATCAACGGTTGCATGTAAACATCCAAGTTGCCCTTGGGGTTTTTAGGACCAGGGACGAGCAACGAAAGGAACATGAATTGTCTTTTCATGCACATTGAGGGAGGCAAGTTATAAGGGGTCAAAATGACAGGCCAACAAGAATATTGACCCCCAAACTTACCATGAGGAGCAAAACCATCTGTACACATGCCAAGTCTCACATTACGAGGCTCTGAAGCAAACTCTGGAAACCGAAAATCGAGGTGCTTCCAAGCTGCGCTGTCACTAGGGTGTGCCATCGTGCCTTGAACTCTGGGATTTTTCGAATGCCATGTCATTTCCTCCGAAATGTTCTTCGTTGCAAAAAGTCTTTGCAACCTGGGTGTGATCGGGAAATAAAATAGAACATTCAAAGGGACTAGGCTACCTTTGGAAGTCTGCTTGTATCGGTCGCTGCCACACAGCCTGCATTCAGACAACTGAGCATCATCCTTCCAAAACAACATACACCCTTTAGGGCATGCATGAATCTTTTGATGGGGCAGTTCCAACCCCTTGACAATCTTCTTCACCTCGTAGAAAGTGTCGGCCATATGGCTGTTGTTCGGAATCGCCTCACTTAGCAAAGAAGCAAACCCATCAACACATCTGTGGGGCAAATTATACTCACATTTTAGACTGGTGATTCTAGCGGTCATCTCTAACACAGACAAAGAACTCCCTTCGTATAATGGCCTTTCAGAAGCCTTCAACAAATCCAGAAAATGCTTAGCAGTTGCATTGGGCTCCTCCTCTGATGAAACACTAGCCTCCTCGGAATGCCCCTGATCTTGACTATGACCAAAAGCATCAAAAACCATGTCATGATATTCATTGGACCGCCGTTTGGGAACTCCTGGATACCCCTCCCCTTGACACATCCACACGTAGTAGTTAGGTACGAAACCCTTGTCATATAGATGAATTTTAACCGTATTCGCATTCCAAAGGCGTTTGTTCTTACATTTAACACATGGACACCTAACCTCATCCGGATTACTACTCTCGGGATGATCTCTGACGTACTGAATGAATTCATCAACTCCTTTCACGAAATCTGGGTTAATACTTTGCCCAATCGTCCTTTTATACATCCAGCTACGTTCTCTTCGTTTCATGATTACAACTTCTACACAGCTCATGCATATGTACAATCACATTAGTCATGAACGGTATTTCGCAGTCATTATCCACCACAGCATTATGGAAATGCAAATGAGATTTGAAATGCTTCCAAAGGGTCCTTATCACTCCGACCTAACCCATCCTTGTACGTTTATTCTCACTAGTGAATGTAACCCAGGTTTTCAATTCTATGGAAAATCCGCCAGCATTTCCCTACAGTTCTCCAAGTACACGATGTAGGCGATTATACACACCTACATATGTACCCAGAGAACACGGTAGAGAAGTGCATGAAAAGGCAGGATTTTCCCTAGAATAAAAAACAAGGCTTACATTCACCACCTAAGTGAGAATAAGCATACAAGGACAGTCCCAACCGGGGACTATTCAAGACATACTCCTAATGTGTATGCCTTGAACGGGTATCTAGGCATATGATTATGCAAATGATTCATTTATTATATATATATATATATATATATATATATATATATATATATATATATAAGTGAAGAACACATGCATTAAACTAAACAGAGACATATCATAATTAAACTAAACTAAGCAAATAAATAAGCACGCTTATTAAATATTATATTAAACATTATATCAAACATAAATCTTAAACTAAATACACTAACATACACTTTATTAACCAAAACTAAGCCAAATTTAAATAAACTAAACTAAATTAAAATAAACTAAACTATACTAAACTAAAATAGACTAAACTAACATACATTATTACCCTAAACCAAACCAAACTAAACTAACGTGTTATAATACATTAATAAAAAGGTAAACTTAAATAAATTAAACTAATCTAACATATTATAACACAAACACATTCATTTCAAATATTTGAACAAATTATAATATAAATACAACAACTTTTAAATACAATAACTAAAATCAATAATAAACTAACATATATCTATGCCAAGTATAAACTAAATTTATAAATTTAGCTTTAAAATACTCTCTAACCTGTAGATCTGAGTTTGTTATTGCCAAAGAACCAATTCAATCTACAAAACCTACAAATATTCAAATTCCAAACAAAAAATTAACAAAAAATAAAAGTATAAACTACATTTATGATTTAATCTTTTTAGTTTATGCTTGCATTTTGTATAAGTTTAAAAATAATAATATATGTGAACTTATTAGGAAAAAAAAAACCAAAAAAAAAAAAAAAAGAAGAGGGAAAACGGAAACTACCTGCTGGCGGCGGCGGCTGGTGGGCGTGGAGGTTGCAGACCCGCCGGCGAGTGAGGTGAAAGGTGGTGGTTGTTAGTAATTACTCCGGAAAGCCCTAGGTGAAAGGTGGTGGTTAGGGTTTTTCGGACACCAAAAAAAAAAAAAAAAAAATAAAAACCAGAAATTGCGAACTTACCGGCGGCGGTGCAGCGGCGGAGGGGCGGCGGCTGCGGCCTATCTGTCTTCCTCTTTATCCTTCTCCCTTTCTATCTCTTCCTCTTCCTCTTGAATCGCCCTCCCTTTCTCTCTCTTCCTCTTTGTCGTTCTTTTCTTTTTTCTGGGTTGCAGCAGTAGCAGAAACACGCGTTTTTTTTTTAATTGTTCTCAGCTTCCGACGGAATTAGTTCCCTCGGAAATGTTAAGTTCCGACGGAATTTTCCGTCGGAACTTGACATTTCCGAGGGAACTAAATCCGTCGGAAGCCACTCCGAGGGAATTATTCCGTAGGAATGGAAAAATTCCGAGGGAAATAAAATCCGTCGGAAATTTTCCGAGGGAATATTCCGTCGGTAGAGTATATTTCCGACGAATTATTCCTACAAAGTCAACTTCCGCCGGAAATTTTGAATTTTCCGAGGGAATTACATTCCGTCGGAACATTTCCCTCGGAAATAACCCTATTTCTAGTAGTGCTGGAGTATTATTTATTGGTGAACCTATGCCCTAGAGCTTTTATTATTGTTTATTCCCTTGATTTATTTTCTTAGTTTAATTATTAGTTAAATTCATACAAATACAAATTGGTTACTCTATAATTTAGATTATAATAATTAATCAGGAATAAAAGAACATTGTTTCCCTGTGGATTCGACCCTACTTCCCTATCTACTTTAGTTAGAGGATTTAGGTAATTACTTTTGATTAGGTGATACGACTAGATCCTGTCAGTGGGTCGTCCTAAGATCATGTTGTAGGCCGACAGTTCGTCGACCACCAAGAATCGGACCACCATGTGACGGCCATCCCCTTTGTCGCCCAGGCGGATAGGCAGATCCACCCGTCCAACTGGGTGTACAACCCCTCCTCTAAATCCTACTAAGGGATGGGAGACCGGGTGCATGCTGTCGGGCCTGTACTTGAGCTTTGCTAATCACTTATTAATGATGAGATCAGATGAGCTCCTAGTATCAATTAGAATTCGACTAACTCTCTGGTTGGCCACCTTGCATTCAATTACTATGGGGTCGTCATGCGGCCCCCTGATTCCTCCTAAGTCTTCCTCAGTAATGACAACCTCAGGAAATGAACTCTTGGAGGTCCGTCCTTGGTCGACGGAGTAAACATCTAAACGCCTGATGTTGTCCTTGTTGGCCCCAATAGTAGGGCCTCCTCCTGCGAAGGCGCCTGCTATAGTATAGGCTAGCGCTTCGTCAGTGTACGAGCTTTCAGTAGGCGTCGCCCTTTTCTTGTCCGCCTGTTTCTGTTTGGGGTGTTGGGTACCCTTTGATTTCTTGATATAGGAGTTGAGGTCTTCTTTGTCTGCCAGGCAGTCTAAGAGGCGCTTGAGGCTGATGCATTCATTGGTATCATGACCAATGTCCTCATGGTAATTGCAATATTTATTTTTGTTCCGATTATTGACGAAACTCTTCATGGCAGCCGGCTTCTCAATTGAGAGCCGGTCCTTGATTTCCCTGAGGATGGCATAGCTATCCTTGTTAAACTCATACTTGGGGGAGTATGGTTTGAATTCCTTCGTCTTCTTCTGGGACGGCTGTTCAGAGGAGTCGGCCGCCCATACTTCTTTTCTCTTCCTTTTTGGCCGGCTGCTGTGACCGACTCTCTCTTTTGTCGGACCTCTTGTGGTCCGACTGCTTTCCAACATTACAGAGGTCGGTCGCCTGAATGTAGGCGTCTGCCTCCATCATTGCTTCTTCTAGGGTGGTCAGCCTTTTCCTGACGAGGTCGAATTTGAAGTTCGACCCGTCCTTCAGACCTTTGAAAAAATTTGTGTAAGCTACTTCATCAGGTAGTCCTTGTATCTGAATTCTCATCAGGTTGAACCTCCTGATGTAAGAGCGCAGTCCCTTCTTCTCTCCCTACTGTATGGCCCCCAAGTCAAGGGTGGTATTCTTAGTAGGGATGTTCATTGCAAAATTTGTTGTGAACAAGTAGATGCGGGTCTTGAAATTGTTAAAACACCCGGTCGGCAAGTTGCCGAACCATTGCTGGGCGATGCCCTTCAATGTGGCCGGGAAACACTTAGCGTCATCCAACCCTTGGAGGTACATAAGGTTGTTGTATGCCATCAAATAGTGTTTAGGGTTGGTAGTGCCATCATAGGCCCCTACCAACACATTTTTTACTTTGGCCAGCTAGGCGGCCTCTATTATTTCCTTGGAGAAGGCGGAGGGCTGTTCTCCAAGTTTGAGCAACCTAAGTTGCTAGTCCAAAGGCTGGACATTCCTTGCCGTCAGTCCCCCAAAAAGAGTAGGCTGCATGAAGTATTGGGACTGCGGAACATATGGCTGGGGAGGCGCATAAGGGGCCGCATGATGTTTCTGGGAACCAGAGCGAGAGGAGGTGCCGCCCGTCTGCTTCTCATGGTTTGATTTTGAATACCTCATGGAGGTATTGTGTAAACTGTCTTGGAAGTCAGACGTGGAGGCTGACACTCACAATTGTTGATTTTTCTTTTGCTCGATTATCATCTAAGCATCAGAGTATATCTTCTTCGATCCATCCGGCTGAACATGCTGGACGGGCTTCCATTTCTCTGGGGAGGGGAAGCGATACTTAGCCTCTCTCCCCTTAGGTCTAGGGTAAGGAGTCACCTCCCGATCCTTTACAGGCTTCTTCCTCCTAGACTGGGAGGGTCTTCTGGCCGACTGTTCCTTTGGTGGAACAGTCTCGCTTTTATTGATAAGCTCCTGGATCTCCCCCTTGAAACTATTCATGAAGGTCATGAGTTCGTCTCGGGTGATGGGGGAAGATCCCTTGGCCGCTTATTGATGATCAAGCGGTTGGCCGGCTGGTTTGCTAGATCGAGCCGGGTAGTCCTCCTGTTCCCTGCTTTTGGTGGGATGGGTGCGTCGAGCTCTTAAGGTCATGTCAGAGGCCGTGTGAGTCTCGACTTCGATTTCATTGTCAGTATCCTGGTCCTCTGAACCAGGGGATCGTCCATGGGACGCTTCTCACTTAGAATCCATACAGACTGTGATTCCATCTCGAAAGTACTCTCCCCACAGACGCCGCCAAAATATTTCGGGGTTTTTTGATGTCCTGCGGGAGAGTTACAATTCCGGGACTGGATCCCTGCGCCTGTACCTGCAAAACAACGGAAACTCCGGTTGGTGGGAGCTCCGCCTCCACGATCAAGTTAGAACGTGTTTCTAGGAGTAAAAGGTGCGGAAAGTAAAGGTGATCTGGTTCCTCTAAGGGGAGGAGTGATCGAGGTGTGCGATTAATGCTAAATCTTGTCTAGCAATTAATATGCACGTGTGTTTGGTAATCTCTTTGGTGAGTTGATTAATTATTTTCTGAATGTGTTTAATGAAGGCTAATTACCTGTATTTATAGCCTCGAAGTACATGCCCAATACTAGGTTTCCTGGCAAAACCTAGGATTGATTGGGCTTGCCTCAGGATTCGGGCCCTGTTGGCCGTTTTCCAGGTTGGCAGATCGTGGGCCACGTGGCGTGGCGTGATTGGTCCATGTTGGACCTCCTGGAGTATGACACGTGACAGTCTTTGATTGGTCCACATGGCTGACATGTGGCAGGTACTGATTGGACCACGTCGCGGGGAAAAACCTCGTAAACAACATTCAAAACCTTAAATCCTTTATTAAGCAATTTAACTGCATGAAAATTGCGACATACATAGCGTTGATATTTTATAACACTCAAAATGAGGCATTTATGGTAGTTTATTTTGCTAAATTCATATCAATCTCAAATTTGCTTCTTCAGATTTAAAATGACCTCTTAAAAACATAGATGATCAATTTTCCCGCATACAAATTGAGGTACATAAAGCGAGACATTTCTTTGCACGTAAATTAAGATGCTTTTGGTAAAAGTTTTTTGTCAATTTTGACCTAAAATAATTAAACTCTTAAGGACTAAAAATATGATAGATGTTTCTAAAGATCATATTACCTGCACATTATTTTAGATGAAACATTTCAATTGTACGTAGAGCATTCACATGCTATACAACCTCTGCTTTTTATGATTATTTGCAAGTAAAACAGTAGCCATATAGAGTTTTATTAGACTTGTCTTGATTTATAATTTACTTTTAAAAACTCAAGTTAATCTATAATTTTACTTCTTGATAATTAAAGATATTATTGGTTGGAGATATTAGAAGCATGAAATAAAAGTGTTGTTGATATTATGAAGGTGCATCTCGGAGCTAATCTAACAAGATCCATATGACTATTTTTGCTAATGTGCAAATCACAAAAAACATCAAAAGAGTGTTGTGCATGAATAGTATAAAATTCCGAACGTTGTAATTAGAAAAACAAAGGAAGTACATTTTATGGAAGAAAATATTCACAAAATACTTGACAAGATGAGTAGTGTGACATCTATCAAGTAAAAACAAATTCATAATTTTGACGATTAGTTTTAGGGTGTAACATCGTTTGGGCTATGTTAACGAGCTGCAGCAGCCATTGCTGTGTAAGTATTAGCCGGGCTCATCTCGATTGAATTACTATTAGATTCTATTATCGAGTTTCCTTCATTCAGCTCCATTTCTAAGCACTCTTTCAGTTCTGTAACAATGTGACTCATTGTTGGTCTTTTCACTGCAGTCAGCTTAACACATGCTAGAGCTATGTCTGTGACCCTCCAGAGGGAATCGGGGTTGTGCCCATTTTGCAGTCTTTTGTCGACGATGCTCCAAATGTCTCCTCTTTCAAGTAATGGGATAACCCACCTAACCAAACTAGTTTGTTCATCATCTTTTTTCATGATTGCTGTTTTTTCCTGTGATCAACTCCAATAGGACTACGCCGAAACTGTATACATCACTTCTCTCATTCAGCTGTTGTGTAATGTGATACCTACACAAAATGAACATATATATAGGTAAAATGCATTCAGTTCTTGGTAACAATGTGATGTATACTGTATGGACTTACTGGGGATCGAGATAGCCAGTTGTGCCAATGACTCTTGTTGATACATAGGATCTATTTTCATCAGGAAAAATTTTAGACAAACCGAAATCAGCTATTTTTGCCTGGAGATTATTGTTTAATAGAATGTTTGGAGTCGTCACATCTCTATGGACTATAGGTGGCCTGCAACCATTGTGCAAGTAGTCTAGGTCTACAATACAATCCAACATAGTTTTACCATTTATTATACTTGTGCTTGGGTTTGTAAACCTAAATCAGGATAGCTGTTACTTAGATCGCTAACCTTGTGCAGAATTGATTGCTATTTGTAGCCTGTCTTTCCAACTCAAACATTCTGGAGCTGCATTTGTCCCACCAATTTATATTATGTTGTTTCATTGAAAAGCAATGAATCCGTCTGTTCAGGAAAAAAAAAAAAAAAAGTACAGAAGGAAGAACAATTGATGAGTAGTAATACCTGAGAGAGCAGTCTGCAAGTTTCCCTTAGCCATATACTCATATATGAGGGCTAAATAGGATCCTTCCTCACAGTAGCCGATTAGAGAGACCAAGTTCTTATGGCGAATGGACATTAAGAGTTCAACCTGTCACTCAAATTGAAAAATCCTCTGTCAAATTTTATATGTTTCAGGACAAAATGTAGCTTCAGTAGTGCAGTTTGATCACAATTAACCTCAGTACTATATTGTTCAGAAGCATTAATTGAAGGAGAGAGTATCTTGATAGCAACTTCCACCCCATCTTTCAAGCAACCATAGTAAACAACTCCAAATCCACCTTTTCCTAGTTCTCTCCGGAAGCCTCTTGTCAGGTTTGTTATCTCAGAATAAGTAAATCGCGCTAATCCACCCTTCCCTTGACTATAACTGGATTCTTGTATGTTGATTATAGCTAGAGGTTTCTTAGCTTCTATTATTGATGATTCTGCATGAAATATTCCAGGTATCATCTTCTTAAGTACAATGTTGTGGCTAACTAAATAATGATAGAAAGATCAACATTAGAGTGTGTTAGTTTCGTATTTTGCTTCTTTCTTCTTGTGTAGACCAAAAATGAAAGAAAACCAGCTGTAAGTAGGACAAAGAGAGCAGCACAGGCTGCTACTGATGCGATGAAGGCTTTATTTTTCTTCTGCGAAGTACATGATATGCTAGAGCAAAGAGCTGGGGTACTCTCCACGCTTTCATTGAAGGTAACAAGTTAGTTGACTAAGTTGCTACAATTGAACTCACAACAAATTAATAAATAATTCTTATCATCTGAATCTTATTTTACAGGGAAATAATTTAAAACTGTAAGTTAACTAGAAAAGAAAACAATATCCTCTTTTCATTACAAGAAACTTACCTTAAAGAAAGCGAACCTTTTCTAGATCGTTCTAGCAGAAGTTCTGGAACTGAATCATTGAAGCTATTTCCTGGAAACAGTTCCGAGACAGTTACTCTACTTATATTGAACTGTTATCCAATCAGTAAAGCAATGAAACAGAAAGGGGTTTACAAGATTCTCACTGAAGGCAATTCTGTGAGGAACTCAGGTATGTTTCCACTTAGTTTATTATTTGACAAATTCCTGAAATAAATACCTAGTAATACATTAATATGTGAGAACAATAAAGGACTTAGAATAGCAATATAATTAGCAGATCAGATTTTGTGCCAATGCACTTCAGAAACACTAGGATAAAACTTAATTGTTTGTAGAAATATTACAAGACTTGTAAGGCGGTAAGATTTGAAATTGAAGTTGCGATGTCACCAGCTCAAATTCCTGACCACAATGTGTAAAAGATTAACTATATAGCGGTCTGATTTCTATTTTAGAAACATTAGTTATTAAGATACTTTATACTTATTTTCCGTAAAAATTCAGCAGCTTACAGAGATATTATTCTAGGGGAACTAGAAGTTTCATAGCTGCAGTTTATTCCAGTCCATTGGTAAGCCTTTGGTACACACGGATCACCTTGCCAATCCTTTGTCAGGTTATATGACAACTTGATGTTTCTCATAGCATCAACTAATGGTTAAGAAAATATATTACTCTGACAAAACTCAAGATGAATCACTGATGAAGTGGATGAGCTAGTAGTCAAGAAAAGAATTTATGTTACAAGTTTAAGACTGCAATGAGCAAGAAATTACCATCAAGTTGATTGGTTGAAAATTGCGAAAGCTTCTCAATGCTAAAAATCTCCACAGCATTAAGAATTGGAGGAAGGGTGGATTTCTCTGTGCTCTGGATATAAACATCACGCTGCGAGCCAGTAAGTGCTTTGTTGTTGTAAATAGTATCAGCTGTCAAGTACAGTGGGACATACGGTCCATAAAGATGCAGGCCGTTGACTGTAATATTGAACTCCCTGACTTGATTAGCATGGAGTGTTGAAAGCTCAGCCAGATGAAGGTAGATATAAAATTCCATGCTCTCCTTAGTAGTGGGTGTGTAGGTGAAGTGAATAGGTTCACTTACATTTACTGGTATGATTGCTGCTTTTCATTACTGATGATGGCAATTGAAACACATTGAGGGTAGAAATAACATCAAATTGAGTACTGATTTGGCTCCCAGTAATCAAGTACATTGGTTCCCAAATTCGATCAAATATATCATCATTGTACCTGAAACGTGGTCAAAGAAGAATCTGATGATTGAATTAATACAGGAGGCAAACTGATCTTGTTATGATATATTGTGAAATAAGTCAATAAGTAATGAACTATGTTACTTCTACATGCTAAATTAAAGCCAAAACATACCAGGCTTTGCGAGTGGTTCGGTATTTAAAAGGTACTTCAGGTCAGGGAATTTTGTTGAGTGCAGATTGTGACTTGACTTTGTTGGGTTGGTGTGACTCCGATTGGGCAGCTTGTCCTCTCACTCGTCGATCTTTGTCCGGTTGGCTCGTATTTTTGGGCAAGTCTCCTATCTCGTGGAAGACAAAGAAGCAACATGCAGTGTCAAAGTCTTCTGCAGAGGCCGAATACAGGTCCATGGCTACGATAACTTGTGAACTAAAGTGGCTTAAGGCTTTATTGTTAAGTTTGGGTGTACAACATCCGAAGGCGATCAAGTTGTTTTGTGATAGTGAGTCTGCATAACACATTTCTAGGAATCTAGTTTTTCATGAACGAACAAAGCACATTGAGGTTGATTGTCACTTTGTTCGTGATGCGATTAATGAAGGCTTGATCTTTCCCTCTCATGTCTCGACCTTGTCTCAACTTGCAGATATTTTTACAAAAGCTCTCGACAAGTCGCAGTTTGATTATTTGCTTTTCAAGTTGGGCATTTTCGAACCTCATGCTCTAACTTGAGGGGGGTATTGAGATAATATCGTATAATATATTTATGGGAATTATCTTATGGGATATTTGTTAGGAGATATTATCTTGTATTGTAGTCAATTTCTATCTTCCTAGAATATTGTTAATTCTAGGGTTAGGAAGTTTGTAACACTATATATTCCCTTGCAAGTTAATGAGAAAGTTAAGCCGTGATTATAAGAATTCTTTAATTATTCCTCATGTTAATTAAATTATCAAGAAGGACTTCTAGCAAGTAGCACACATTGTTTTTTTGGTGTTTAGAGAGCCACAAGGGCAGGTGATGAGAATCTGTTAGTTGAGTTGAACTATTACAAGAGGGGGGTGAATTGTAGTGAATTCCTAAGTGACTACTTTTCGCGGAATTATAAAACAGATTAAAATAGAAACTTGCACACAACGATATTTACGAGGAAGCCATCCAGGGCCCAAGTGGAAGTAAAACCTCGACCCTCCAAGAGATTTCAAACTAAACCAATCCACTATAATAGGGCAACACACCTAGTTACAACCTATTGATTACAGACCTTTACTCACAAGTTCAAGACTGAACTTGCTACCCATTAGAACCCTATTCTACCCAACTTAAGTCCCAGACCTAAGTTCACTCAATACTCCCAGAGCACTCAAACTCAGGTTCTCACTAAAAGCCTACAAAGTACAAACTCTATGCAATGATAAATCACTCACCCAAATCCTAAAACAATACAAACGCTTGACTCTAATATGAGATTGGAGGCACTCATATGTGAAGTAGGGTTTTCGAAAACATAAATATTGGTATTAAAACTGCCATTTGATTAAAACCCAATATGAAATGAATCTTTTTATGAAAATCTTTAGGAAAATCGAACACAAATAAAATTTTTTTAAAAAAAAATTTATTTTGCAAATCAGATTTTACAAGATAAAATCTCTCAAATATCTTTTCCATAAATCAAAACTTATATTTTATAAACTTTCCGATTTTACTTAGCTTGTCAAGCTTTGTCACGTTTCTAATAGATCTCATGCACAATTAACCAACACATAATTACAGCAATCCTAATAAAAATAAACCTAACAAAAACCTTATTAAACGTATTTCAAGTCGATTACTGAATTGCCTCTTCAAGCTTCGCAGAGTATGGGAAATTGGGAACTTGGCTCTTTGCAGACCAAGTTCTTCTAGAACTTACTGTCTTCAACGTAGAGTTGATCAAAGTTGGCCCGACCCGGCCCGAAAATTTATTTTTTTTGGACGGGTTTGGGAATGCGTTTTTATGCATATTAAGTTGATTTTTAGGCCCGACCCAAAAATGGCCCGAAAAGCCCGCATGGCCCGACCATTTTGGGCACAAAAGTTCTGCCCGAAACTTGGGCCGGCCCGAGAAGTGGGCATAATTTTTTTGCTCTGGCCCGGCCCGCCCAATGATCACCTCTACTTCAACGCAGTCCAAGCTAGTCTTCTTAATTAGCTTGCTGTCTAGCTCCTATTAGGGAACTTCTCTGTGTGTTCATGTTAGGGATAACTTCTAGTTCCAATGAGGAACTCTTCTTCTATTCTCTTTATCTTTCCTTTATTTCTCTTTGGATCTTCATAATCAGATTACTCTTCCACTCCCTGAGTCAACTTCACATGTACTAATTCAACACTTAGAGAAATTGCATTAGTTGAAGTTTGCTTTTCCATCATCATCAAAACTCCTTAAGGCTCAACAAAATCGATCCCAAGATCTCTTGGAATCGGAAGGAGGGCTATAAGCCTCTAACCACTTGAGCTATCCCTCACTCTCAAGTTGCACACATTGTGACGTTGTGTGTATATGTAATAATACTTCTCTCTATATTGTAACGTTGTGTGTATATGTAATAATACTTCTCTCTATATTGTATCAGGGATTCAGGGAGCTCCAGAATTGTGGTAACAAAATGGGAGTTCCGTTATTACCCTTCCACCCAAAATTAAATTAAAAAAAAAAGATCTTTGGAAAAAAAAAATTCTATTTTCTATTTCCAATTGTAGAAAATTAGAAGTTATACACTTCTATGTATAAACTATTTTGTTCATTCGCAAACTTTAAAGGTTTTTGTTTCAAATACAAAGTACTCTGTACCAGACAATCATTTTTCAAGGCATAACACTAAACAAAGTTTGGTCCAGTGAAGAGCTTTACGTATATTTTCTCTATTTCTTTTTAGTTTACTCAATTTTCTTTCAAAGTTTGATAGTGACAATGTGACATGCAAAAAGTATTGTTTGTAAGAGTAAAAGTGGTAGTAGTTTTTTTCTTTTCTTTCTTTTTTTTTTTTTAAAAAAAAAAGCGGTATATTTTTTATCTAAATGTAATACTCATAAGTGAAAATCGTGTCGTTGACACCTGATTGTGTCTCCCCAAACACCAAACTCAGTGATGAGTGTCTTTTACGTTTTGATTGACGGGTTCGGTAAAGAGTTGAAAGGTTGTGCAAAGTTTCTCTGAATCTAGACCATCTTTCTAATCTTATTAAAAATGTTTTAATCCAAATAACATTCATTTCATATGCTTAAATCCAAAAACATTCATTTCGTGCCCAAATTATAAAAAACGTCCAATAAGATGATTTTGATCCATTTTTCCAGTCCAATTATTGTTTAGTTAAATGGGGTTTGATTTCCAACGATATATTATAAGCCCAAATGACTTAAAACGAATGAGATATGGCCAAACTACTAAACCGAGCCCAAGCCAAGCCTAGGCTCCCCTTTAGTACGACCCAATAATTATATGGAGCCCAAATATTTTATTTAGGCCCCATATGATCATATTCCTAATCCTAAACTAACTAGAAACTTCTAAAATCTTCTAGAAGGCTCTAATCTATTCTCGTCGAAAAGATAAATTAAAGATCAAAAGTTTGAGATTAAGTAGAACTCTTATGATAATTCTTAATTTTTAGAAGACGTTTGGATATGTTTTGCAAAGATAAACCATCAGAAAACAAACTCCTTTCGAACTTTTTTAACTTTAGAACCGTCGCGTAGCGTTAGGTTCAACGCGCCGTGTCAGTGCCGCTGTCACGACGCGACAAACTTGTCGCGACGCGACGGAGAGTTCTGTCGCAGTTCAAACTTCATATCTTTTTCCGATCGTTCAACTCTCTTTTTTTCTTATAAATAGAGGTCGTTTTTCCCGATTCCAAATCATCAACAAACATCAACAATCATCAACGACAATCATCAATACACAACCCGAAATTCCTAAATTCCCATGTTCTTAGCCTAAACACATCCAAGATACACCCCTATCATTCACCATACTTTCGCGTGATTCGAATACTCCAAACCATACTTGACGTTGTATTCGACCTCGACATGAAAGGTTGATATTTGAGGGTTTAGACCCAAATCTTTATTTCAATTCTTAATTAATTTAGTTTATTGATTTTTACTTTCTTGAAATTACTAACGTCTGTATTATTTTAATAGCAAGAAGGTCGAGGCATCAAAGTAAGTAATATAATTACTCTTTGTTAGAAATCATGTTTAGGATAACGTAATTGGTTTTATTATTAGTAACATGCTAGAATTGCTATTAATATGTTTAGTATCATGCCTAGGATCTTACTACTAACAATATTTCATGATGATGATTATGATGCTAATTATATGCTGCTTGATTATCCATGATTTGTTGTTATTGCTTGATCACGCCCCTTCTTGCAGGTTTAAAGCAAATTTATAATTGAAATCACGCCTAATAAGATAATTAATAATTGGATTTAGGTTAAATATGATTTTAATTCAAGTGATCACCAATATTAGATTTAGTTGTGCATTAAAAATCAACCAACATAGATTAAATAGGTTTAGGATTAATTTGATGGATGTATGTTGATCGAAAAGCGCGCATGAATATCAATAAAAATCAATTAGAGGCCTATTTTAGGGCGAGATTGACCTTTTTATGGTTAATTTCGTACCATCATCCCCGAACACCCAGTCATGGTTGCAGACACTATGGAGTTAGCAATCCCTGTGATTGTGAATGGGGTGTAACCTTCACAATCGTGAACGGTTTACAAGTTCCTAAAACTTGTTAGCGACTCTTTCTCTAGCTTCTTTTCATTGGAGCGCTGACATGTCTAAAAACATGACCCACAGTAGGGCGGAAATGAAAAATTCCCTGCACGTGTAAATTAAAACGAAACATTCAACTAAGAGAACCATTTTTTTTTTTTTTTTTTTTGACAAAGAGAATCGAGTAAGTTAAAGAAGGGAGTAGTAGTGAGATCAAACTCAAAACATGAAAACACCAACTTTTATATGTGAACTAGCTAGGTTAGGTCTCGTGCCATGCACGATATGTTATTTTAATTACTTTTGACAAATTAATTTATTTATAGCATAAAATATAAAAATTGTTTAATATCTTGAACAAAATTGAAGTAACATGGAATATTTGATCAAGATCTTATTCTTAAAAAATATTCCACCAAAAATACATCTTCTTGAAAAGATTGTATATTTCCTTATTATTCCGCAATTAATTGAGTATCAACATAAAAATGGTAAATATTATTGCTCATATATATAGTTGATAAAAACAAATTTTTTGTAAAAAATAACTTCCTTAAATAAAATTTAGTAATTAATTATTAAAAAAAAATATACTAAGAACACACCAGAAATCGACACGTGACATTGCTGGTGTGTCTTTTAGGATATAGTTATTGATGGTCACAATATACCAAATTTTATATGCGGTGTGGCCAGTCTTGATGGGGTTACGTAGTTTGTGTTATAGAGGCTCGATTAGTGTTACAGGTTACTTTTTCACTGTTATAGGTGGAGCTAACCACACACAAAACCTTGCTCCTTATTCTTACAATCTCAGTTTAGTCAGTTAGATCATATGCCAAACTTCATTCAATTTCTGCAATGTACTACTGTACGTCTGTACAGTGAAATGGGTAACTGGTAAGATACGGAGTATATATGCTATTCGATGGAGTACATTATTGTATACATTCCAAGTTTCCAACGTATTTTGGAATTTGATGCCAAGTTTGAAGCATGTCCAACCAATTTTATCATGATCAATTGATCATCTTGTCATCTTTTCTTAGATAATTATTCTTTATTATTTTACTGTGAATTTTGCTTAAATTCTTGTTTGCACAAATTTAAATTTGGAATAAAATATTTCTGGGGATTAAAATATTACCAAATCATGCATATAAGATGATTATTAGGGTTTTTGTTTTTTTATTGGAAAACTAAAACTTGTGTAAGGTTTAAGCTTACTTCAAGGTTGGTCCAAAAAATTAATCTAATAAAATTTATGATTTTCGTAGTTCGCTGCGTTGTTAATTTTAATTTCTAAACACAATTCAACTATTCAATTAAGCAATTATCTAGAAATAAAGGTTAATTTTGACTAAATGCGTGTGAAATTGACACAATGTTTGTTGAATCTGTTATGTGTTTAGAGAATGTTGGTTTCAGTATAAAAGTAATCATTTATGGATGGATGCTCTAATTGAACCTGCTTATACATACATGGATGCAATACCCGAGTCAAGCTCGAATTTTTTATTTGTTTTTGGTCGAGTTTGTGTGCAAATTCCTTATTAGACTACTTTTTCGATTTATACTTTAGTTTCGGAGCACCTTGATTATATCGTCCGACGAAAAAGTCAGTTTACAATCATAGGATCCATTTTCCCATTAGTATTTTGCCCTTGTTATATACACTATACATTGATACACAAAATCTCAAGAGTGTTCTCCTATTTTGCTTGTTCTTGGTTATTAGGTGCCAAATGCTAAAGTTTGCGGGAGTTTTTGCTGCCATTTGACTTGGGCCGTGTATGTGAGAAAAATCAAGTTTATAAGTCCGATGTACAAAAAATTGTAAATCAGGGGATAATATGGTTATTTCTAGTAATAAACGAGGGGTAGCTCAGATTACCTAATAAATGAAGAGTAGCTTTGTAATTGCATCTATTTTTTTTTTTTATTTAAAAGGTTGCATCAGCCTGATTTACTGGATGCTCCTCGTGTTTTTTTTTTTTTTTTTGACGTCAAACAACTAAAATGCATATGTTTGGTTAATGACTTTTTGTTTGAATTTAAACCAAAATGAAAAAGTTAGTCCCGCTTAAAAGCAAAAAAAGAATATTGTTGTCCCAATGTTCGTAACTACCTCGGGTTGTCGAGTGCGCCCCCATTGATCTTCTTGATCAATTTAACAAACAAATCAAAATGGCTCATTTGTAAATAATGTGAGCAGAAACCGTCCACATATCCACATATGTGAATGATGGCAATTACTCAGCAGCTGAGTAGGATTGCCCTCATGTAACGGCTGTTAGAATGCCCTCACCGTCAAGTTTTAAATGTCATTGATTTGTCTTATTTATATTTGTAACTAATTAAGTTTAATCATTATTATACAATTTGGCTTAAATAAAACATAGCAAAATCAATTATAACTTGTTCATGACTAATGGATAATACATATCAAAATCTGAATTTGAGTTCACAATTTGGGTATTATCAACAAATGAAATTAAAAAACAAAATAATTAAATACTTAAAAGGGAAGTAGGTGCATTGATGAGAAGATGCATTGATGAGGTGCATTGATGAGCATGTTTGATGAGGACATCACGGCAAAAAAAAACAAACGTTACGGCAATTTGTTCAAGCAACACGTAGGCGGGTAGATGTGGCATATATGCTTAGTCATCATTAATGGTATTACACAAATGCCCCAGATTTAATGATGGAAAAGACTATATTGCCTGTTGATTGACAAAACAAATTGATCAAGAAGATCAACTTGTATTTTGCGCGGGTTGTCTTGTTTATTTGGGTAGTCTTTCTCTTTCTTTATCTGTTGAAAATTTTTAAAGAATGTATAGTACATACAAACTACATATGCTTTTTATAATCATCCTTTTATTTTATGGGAGAAGATTTGCAATATTTTTTTTTTTTTTTTTTTGAAGCAATTTGCAATATTTATCTTTATCAAAACAATTTTACTTATTGACATGTTGTCTGATCAACTATTTCTTGATTGTTATGTCAGAAGCAATAACAGGGGTCATTAATGCAAGTACCTATTTTCTCTTGTATTCTTGTGTATTTATGGAGTGCGACACAATCAAACTATCCTTACTGTACTAAAAATATAAGACTAGTACACAATGGTTGACTGGCCAAATAAAATATACATGTGCTTTGAATTCCACTTGACAGAATCATGATAATTAATTTTCATTTATAGCCCATCCTTTTCCTCAACTACATGAT
The DNA here is from genome assembly GCA_034703905.1 of Chenopodium berlandieri. Classification (NCBI taxonomy): domain Eukaryota; kingdom Viridiplantae; phylum Streptophyta; class Magnoliopsida; order Caryophyllales; family Amaranthaceae; genus Chenopodium; species Chenopodium berlandieri. The sequence continues at coordinate 14,555,420 of CM068293.1, forward strand.
ACAATCGTTTTTTTTTTTTTTTTTTTGCCCCATACTTCCTCTATCTACTATTCTACTCCCATTTTAGCAGAACTTTTGAACATTCTAGTGAGGATTAATTGTCATTTTCGGTGTTTAACCTCGCACTAAATTTTAACTAGTAGAGCTTCATTGGAAGTTTCACAGTAGAAAAAATGGGTCCTACACTCAAGGTTGGGTGACAAGTTATTTTCACCTCTTTGGCTCTTTCTTAATTGGCAAAGCTTTCAATAATTACAAGTTTATAATGGAGTGTCAAAGTTTCTTATTAGTTTTAATTTGACTTAGAAATTTTGGAATGTTGAATACGTTAATAGAATTGACCAAATCATTGACTTGTGTTTGGCTTTATATCCTCTGCCTCGAAGAAGAGGCCCACATTTTACAACCATGCAAAATTGTGAAATTCTGTGTAAAAATATCTGTTAAAAGGCGGGCAGCAGTGGGTCTAACATGGTTGAGAAAACTCAATTATTTGCATTTGTTATGCTGACTTTGGTAGTCGATTCACTTGATTGTGGTGGTTCATTTGCGAAAATTGGCCTACAAGTTTTCATGAGTTTTACGTGCTACTTGAATAAAGTTGTGTGCTATTTGAGTAAATTTCTCCCTTTTCTTTTGAATGAATTAATTCCATTGTCTCCTGCAAACAACAATGTGCAAGATGACAACCCCCTCAAATGGCTTATTTCTTCTTTTCTGGCTACTCCTGGTAACTGCCTCCACTGCTCAGGACACTATTACAGCAAAGCAGTCTCTCCATGATGGTAAAACCTTAGTTTCTGCAAATGGGAACTTCGAGTTAGGATTCTTCAGTCCTGGTAGTAGCACAAGAAGATATGTAGGAATCTGGTTTAAGAAAATCCCAGTTCAATCTGTTGTTTGGGTTGCAAATCGAAACATTCCTCTTCTTGATTCTTCTGGTGCTCTTCAGTTCAACAATAAATCTGTTTTGGTACTTGTCAATGGCACGGGAGGATTGGTTTGGTCTACTAACTCATCGAGATCAGTATTGAATCCAGTTGCACAACTTTTGGATTCAGGAAACCTTGTTGTCAGAGACCAGAAAGATGGGAATGTCCTGTGGCAAAGTTTTGATTATCCCTGCGATTCCCAGTTACCAGGAATGAAGTTGGGAAGAGACCTTGCTACTGGGTTTGACAGGTTCCTTACTTCCTGGAAAAGCAGTGATGATCCTTCCCCAGGTAGCTATACATATCGGATTGATCCTCAAGGATACCCACAACCGTTCCTTCTGAAAGACGGCGTTGTGCAGTTTCGTGATGGTCCATGGAATGGTGTTTGGTTTTCTGGTACTGCCAGGTTGCCTACTGATTCGACTCAGGTATATAAATTTGTTTTCAATAACAGGGAGGTGTCTTATGTCTATGAGCTCATCAACATCTCAATCATCACTAACAGAATTGTAAATCCCTATGGAAATATTCAACGTCAAGAGTGGAATAATCATACACAAGGGTGGGCAACATTTTACTCAAAACCAATTGATAATTGTGATACTTATGGGGTGTGTGGTGTGTTTAGTAGTTGTAACCTTGTAAGATCTCCTCAATGTCAATGCATGAAAGGATTTGTGCCCAATTCCTCCACAGAGTGGAATGCAGGGAATTGGATTGATGGGTGTGTTCGTGGCGCTTCGTTGAATTGCAGTGTCAGTGACGGGTTCATCAAGTATGCCAATGTTAAGCTGCCTGATACAAGATATTCCTGGCATAACAAGACAATGACTCTTGATGAGTGCAGGGGCAAATGCTTGCAAAACTGCTCTTGTGTGGCTTATGCTAATATAGATGTAACCAATGGAGGAAGTGGCTGCTTGTTGTGGATTGATACCGTGATTGACGTGAAAGTTATACCTGGTTCAGGACAAGATCTTTATGTCAAGGTGCCATCTTCTGAGTTGGGTAAGAACCTTTTGTGGTTTTTTTATTATTAGCATACTATCAACATTTGACTGCTACTTGACTATCTCTAAGCCGACAAAATCTGTTCAATTCCTAAATGTACTAACCTTTACAAGATTAATATGGCTTTCATGAATATGAATTTTTTTTTTTATTTTTTTATTTTTCTGTGCTGACTTGAGCTATTGAAGACTTAACTCAAACCTTTTATCAATTTATGTATGTGTAGAAGGTAATAGGAAAAAACGGGTATGGATTGCTATAATTTCCAGTTTTTTCGCTGTTATGTCTCTCTGTGGAGTTGCACTTTTTATTGTGTGGAGAAGGAGGCGGAAGAGAGCAGGTATGCCAATTTCTGTTTCATGTTTCTACTGCTAATATTCCCTTCTAAACTATGGTTTAATCATTGTTTTGGGGGTTAGAAGATAAACTCTTTCTATCTTCTGGCTTATAGTTCATTACACCCTAAAATTAGGAGCTACTCTGTCTCTATGTTATGAACCTAAATCACGTGTTTTTTGTTTATTGATATGCTATGTTCTTGCAGAAAAATACATTGCTAGTAGAAGATTCACCATCAATAACAACCGTGAAGGAGATTCTGAGCTGCCAATATATGCTTTTGATGTGATTGCCAAAGCTACAAACCATTTTTCCTTTTCTAACAAACTTGGAGAGGGTGGCTTTGGACCGGTATACAAGGTTAATTTAATCTCTACTTATTTATTTTCTTTCAAGGCTTCCATTAACTTTCATTGATGGTGTTGTTACCATCTTTCAGAATCACATTAAAGATGCAGTGGGTAAAACTTTTTGAACAGTGATGCAGATGATGTAGTAAAGAGGAAAATTTATGTGATTCTTGCTCATAGTACTTTTTTCTTTTCTTGGAGTTGGAGGTGAATAGTTTAAAATCTGAATGTAGTTTAATATGTTGATTGGAGTTTGACTTAATACTTACAACGAGCAGTAATTTACCTGCATGTAACTTGCATGTCCAGCAAGAGTAGAGGATTGGCCATCCTGTTCTTGCTTCTGGGTTTTGGCCATAAGAAAACTGATTCTGAAAGTATTTTATGACTAGTAATTCACAGTTCCGTTGTTTGACAGAATGCTCAAGTCTAGAGACGAAGTCAATATGCTCTGACAATTTGAAAGCTGTAGTAGGGCTTTCTGTCTCAATTAAAGGCATTACTGTCACATCATTAGCATTATAACAACAGGAACAATCACGGTCACTCTAGGAGTTTTTTTTTTTTTTAATTGTCTCTTAATAATTGTTAGGGAGTGCTGAGCGATGGACAAGAAATAGCTGTGAAAAGGCTCTCTAAGGATTCAAGACAAGGACTGGACGAATTCAAAAATGAGGTTATATTCATTGCAAAGCTTCAGCATCGAAATCTTGTGAAACTTATGGGATGTTGCATTGAAGCAGATGAGCGGTTGCTTATCTATGAATATATGCCCAAGAAAAGTTTGGATTGCTATATCTATGGTATGGCTTACTTTAGATTTCATGTCTACATTTCTGTTTCTTGTTTTGTAACTAGTGCACACATTAATTATTGACCATATTTTTGAGTTTAATTTGTTTTGAGGATAATGTAATTAGTTTTGCAACAGTGATGTAAATTACTTGTATAAAAAAAATTCAAAATTTTATGCCTTATCTAGAGTGGAGTTCTTCAATGAAAAATTTAATCCAAGTAATATAGTTTGGCTAGTTACACACTTGCACATCCTTAGCAACAGAAGCTTACAGTCATACTTTATGGGCAGATCCAACAAGCATTGACTTACTAGATTGGCCAAAGCGCTTAGAGATCATCTTGGGAATTGCTCGTGGACTTCTATATCTTCATCAAGATTCTAGACTGAGAATTGTTCATCGAGACCTCAAAGCGAGCAATATTTTACTAGATTTTCAGATGAATCCCAAAATTTCTGATTTTGGCCTGGCTAGATCTTTCATTGGAAACGAAGATGAGGCAAAAACAAAGCGAGTAGTTGGAACATAGTAATATTCTAATCTCATTTGTTCTTTTGCCTCTCTCCTTGACAGTTTCCTGATATTTTGCTAATTTTTTTGCAGTGGTTACATGCCTCCTGAATACACTATCGACGGATTATTTTCAGTGAAGTCTGACGTCTTCAGCTTTGGAGTATTAGTACTTGAGATAGTGAGTGGCAAGAAAAATAGAGGGTTTAATCATCCAGACCACCATCACAATCTCCTTGGACATGTAAGACTAATCTTCTTTCTTTCGCAAAGCTAAGTTGTAGCATGATGTCATTGATATATAGGCTAATAGGGGGTTACTTGGAAATGATTATCATTTATTGAAGGGGTCTGTTAATTACCTGACCAGTGTGTGTAAATTTTATAGGCATGGATGCTTTTCAAAGAAGATACAGCTTTCGATGTAGTTGATCCGTTGATTAGGAACTCGAGTTATGCACCCCAATTGCAGAGAATGATTCACATTGGCTTGCTATGTGCTCAGCAACACCCAGATGATAGGCCAAGCATGTCAGTCGTTACTGTCATGCTAAGCGGTGACTCTAAATTACCCGAACCTAAAGAACCTGGCTTCTTTGTTGGAAGGAATTTGCCACAGGAATCAGTTTCCGGCAACACCCAATCAAGCTCCAATTATGAATCTGTATCATTGCTAGTTGGGCGGTAGAGTGGTGTACTTCAATATAAAATTAAACATAGAATTGCATTTCAATCTTCAACCATGGATATTAAGAAACTACTGACTTACTGAGATTCCAACAGCTGAAGTAAGTTCTCCGTTTCTTGAAAAAAAAAATTAGAAAAACGAAAAAAAAAAAAAAAAAAAAGAAAAGAAAACCTATGTTATCATACATTCAAGGTTCAGAAACGTTTTTTCCATGGTTACAGGAATGCTCCTTACAACAAGTCATCCTTGGTGGGAACCTTATTGGAGACATCAGGTATTGCTGCATTGTTATGTCATGGATCTTTTACTCTCTTGAACACCATGCATTTTTTATTTTGTTGTTCTATTCGGGATAGATAGCTGTATGGAGGACTTGTTCTGAAATCATTTTTATGGAGAACGATGGATTTTTATAAAATTCCTTTTGCATGTCTTGCAGAGAGGATGAGCTGGAGAAGAATGTGCTTACAATTAGCTGTTTCAAGGAGAGGAAATAGGTCTTTCTGAGTTTCATTGCACAGGAATCAGGAAAGTTCTTACCCATTGGAAATTTAAGCCAATTTGTTTATGTACAGCTAGTTTTGGTTTACATTCCTTTCACTGCTTCACTGTACAAATATCAGTTTAGTCTCCGCTAGATGTAAAAGGGATGTGATCAATGATGATGTTTAATTGTAAATAACAAGATTATTTGATCTGATGGCCTTAATTTCTCTGTCATTTATCTGTATCTGAATGAAGTTTTAATGTTTTTTCTACTATTTTTTTTCTTTTCATTTAGACCAAGCTCTAATCCAAGCTGTTTTTTTGCATATAAATATTAAAAAAATAGTCCTGTAACTTTAATAATGCTTGCTTTATCAGCTTGAAATTTTGATTTTAGTGAAATAAGTCATCTATAAACATTACATGCTCTGATGAACCATCATGTTTTCACAACACATTTCAATCGTTTTATTTTATTCTATTCAGTCATATAAATGAGGTAAAGTCTACTTGTTTTGTTACCATTTCTTATTTTCGTGCACCTGTAGGATTTCATATTTTCAAAGTTTTGGTGTACTTCTTTCTTTGCTATTTCTATAATGATGTTGACAATCTTGACTTAGTATACATAAGAAAACTTAATGTTGGATAGGTTTATGAAGCTTATTCAAACGAAGCGGCTCTGAAAATCTAGTCAATATTGACGCTCTGATGAATATGATATATAATGTTGGGTCAAACCGTTTTACTCATACCTAAAACCTTGTTGCCATGTACATGTATGGGAAATGTTTGGTAACCCTTTTAATTGGCAATCCTCATAGCCATAGAAAAGTTCCTCACAAATGCAGCAAATTGTTTAGAGAAGGATTAATAAAAAAAAAAAAAATAAAAAAAAAAAAAAGTAAACTTTATTCTGTTGCATTTTTGAAGATTTTTTATTCTCTTTATCTTTCTCACGATGCTTGACAGGTCATTTTCCAAAAACCTCTTGTCCTTTCTTCCGGGAGGGGTGGAGGGACTACTAGTGTGAACATCTAAGGGTTTTTTTGTTGGAAAATCTTGATTAAGTCAAATTGTCATAATAGACTAATCTTCTTCAGAGGATTACATTATTAGCTTTAGTTCATTTGCACACTAGGATAATAGTTTCTAATAAATATGCATGTCTGATGTTCTTGAGTTAAGTGGGTTGTGCTAGCCTTCTCTGCTTGCATTAACCATTATGAAAGCAACTGCATACTTTCTTTTGTCGTTACTCGTATTTGTAGTTACTACCTCTGTAGCTCGAGACACGTTAACCACAACTCAATCCATTCGGGATGGGGAGACCTTGGTGTCTTCTGGTGGAACCTTTGAGTTGGGATTTTTCACCCCAGGCAGTACTGAGAGAAAATATATTGGAATCTGGTTTAAAAATGTTCCAGATCAGACGGTTGTCTGGGTTGCAAATCGAGAAAGTCCACTTCTTAATTCTTCTGGTGTTTTCCGGGTCACCAACAATTCTCTTCTTGTACTTGTGAACAATACTGGAAGTGTAATATGGTCTACCAATTCCTCAAGATCAGTGCTGAATCCAATTGCACAACTTCTTGACTCAGGAAACTTTGTTGTCAGAGATCAGAATGACAACAATCCAGATAACTTCTTGTGGCAAAGTTTTGATTATCCTTGTGATTCCCAGCTGCCTGGAATGAAGATAGGAAGGGACCTTGTTACTGGTTTAGATAAGTATTTAACATCCTGGAAAAGCAGTGACGATCCTTCCCCAGGGAGCTATACCTATCGGTTTGATCCCCAAGGATATCCACAACCATTCCTGTACAGAGATTCTGTTAAGCAATTCTGAGACGGTCCATGGAATGGCTACTGGTTTTCTGGGAATAACTTGTTAGACTCAAATCCTTCAGAGTTATACCAGTTTGTTTTTAATGACAAGGAATTTTACTATGTCTATAACCTTATCAATTTTTCATTTGTCACCAATAGACTTCTAAACCCGTATGGGACTCTGCAGCGAGTTGAGTGGAACAATCGTACAAAAGGATGGGCCACATATTTATCGAAACCCATAGATGGTTGTGACACATATGCAGTTTGTGGCTCATTTGGTATTTGTAATCTAATGGATTCTCCTCAATGTCGGTGTGTAAAAGGATTTGTGCCTAAATCTCCAAAAGATTGGGGTGGTATGATTTGGTCAGATGGGTGTGTTCTGAATACCCCTTTAAATTGTAGCATCAACAATGGTTTCGTAAAGTATTCCAATGTCAAATTGCCTGACACAAGATCCTCTTGGTACAATACAACCATTACTCTTGAGGAATGCAAGAATAAGTGCTTGAGAAATTGCTCTTGTGTTGCTTATGCAAATTTGGATGTCACTGATGGAGGAAGGGGCTGCTTGCTTTGGTTTGATGATTTGATTGACGTGCGAGTTCTCTCGGGTACTGGGCAAGATCTTTATGTAAGGGTGGCATCGTCTGGGTCAGGTGAGAACCTAATTACTGGTTCTTGTTAATATTTCAGTTGGAGAATGTGCTTATACTTGATTTAATTCTTCCTGTTGAAAGAAACCAACGGATAATATCTGTAATGGTGAATATTATGATATTATCTGTTTTTAATAGGAACAAAATCACCTCTTTGCAACATATTGTTATGGACTTATCCTCCGAGGTACTTCTGTCTGGTTGCCTTTTGTATTCCCTGAGAAATTGTTTGTTTTTTGCATGATAGTAGCGTTCCTTTTTTTTTTTTTTTTTTTTTTTTTTTTTTTTTTTTTTTTTATTTTTTCTTTTGGGATTCAGCAATTATCCTGATAAAGTTACTGTTATATAAGTATATTTTTTTTTTTTATTCTTTTCACTCATGAGATGGATCTAGATGCTAATAATATATAATCTATATATTAGTAAGTGATAAGAAAATTGTGCTAATCCAGTTGGTGTTATCTTACTCATATTGCTTTGAAAGATGTCTTACAATTTCTGTTTTTCCGTTTGATGAAATTCATTTGTTTCCTAGTCAATTTGGAACTGAAGAACTTAGTTTGGTGTATCTGTGTATTGTAGGTGGTGATAAGAAATTATGGATCTGGATTGCAGTAGGCTCCAGTTTGCTCTTGGTTCTGATCTTATGTTGTGCTGTGATCTTTATTCGTTGGAGGAAACAGAGGCTCAACAGTGACGGTAACTGATAGGAGTTTGCACTCTTTTCTTGTTCTGTTTTTAATCCATAATCCCACTACCATAGTAATTATAGAGCTCAATATTTTGTGGTCTTGTAACCATTGTTATCATAACTTGGGGTATTCTCCATCTCATGACACTTGCATAAATTATTGAAATTGATATGGTGTATATATGAGCCATTGAGGAACCTTTAACCCTGAATCAATATTCTATTTCTTTTATTGTTAATTGTGGCTTTTCTTTGTTCACAGTGAAAGATCTAACTATTAAAAAAGAAATGGGCATTGAAAAGCATAAGGAAGAAAATGAGCTGCCTATGTTTTCCTTCGACATAATAACTCAAGCTACCGATTACTTTTCACATACCAAGAAGCTTGGAGAGGGAGGCTTTGGATGTGTTTATAAGGTAGTAGTTTTAAATTTTTAATAACTTGCTTACATAACTTATTGTTGAAGAAGATATCAATTGTCAGAAATATTGGCATTGCACAAATTATGCCAATTGTCAGAAATAGTAGCATTGCACAAATTATCATTCTGAAGCACATCAAACCCACTCATGTCAACAACACTCCTCTCTCCCTCTTCAAGTAGTGATTCTGAGGAAATCATGGTGGGAGGTTAAATAAAATTTGATTGGCTCTTTCATTATATTTCACGGAGATTGACTTTGATATATGATCCTTCAATATAGAAGTTATTATAAGTTATATACCAATTATTACTGTAATTTTCAGTTTTTTGGGAAAGATTTCTGCTGAACTTCAAGAGGCTTACCCATTTATTATAAATTACAGAAAACAAGATTAACATCTCTTCAGCTCTATTTTGTGTGTTTTGGAAATTTTCAAATGATATTATGTTATTAGGTATAATCTTTAGACCATATCACAGACTTCTACTACTCTCAACAACTTGTAAAGGATTTGATGTTTGTAAGCCAATGAAGCTCTTGTGAGCCTATTATCCAAAAGTTATATCATCCGAACTCTAAAGTTTATTTCTTATTTTGTTGCATGGCTAAAACTTTCTCCTCGTATTCTTAGCTATGTTTTAATTTCTTTTTAAAAGATGGTTTGGATTGAACTGGCCAGAAATATAACAATTTTTTTTTTTTTTTAATTCGTATATTTTTGACAAATGTATTGTAATTTCCTATTGTTATTAATTCAAGGGAGTGCTGAATGATGGACAAGAGATAGCTGTGAAAAGGCTTTCAAAGGATTCAAACCAAGGACTGGATGAGTTTAAGAATGAGGCTCTATTTATTGCAAAGCTTCAGCATCGCAACCTTGTGAGACTTATAGGATGTTGTGTTAAAGCAGAAGAACGAATTTTGATTTACGAATACATGGCCAATAATAGCTTGGACCGGTTCTTATTTGGTAAACCTCTTCTTAGCCTTGACCTCTATGATCTAAAATATACTACCATGTTCTTTTATTTCAATATTTGACAAGATTGGAAAACCATTATCCTTAAGCGGAAGGGGAGTGTGTATAGGGGGAAGCCAGCCAGTAAAAAAGTCGAAATGTGGGCACACAGATCAAATAACCATCAAATAAGTACTGCCTTTCCCCTACGCAATGAGATAGAATTTAGGAACCTTCTGTAGGAGCTCTGCTTCATTGAATTCACACTTGATTTTCTAATTCAACAAATTCGATAATAGTATACAATATACATCGATAACTGTGGACTGGAAACTATTTTTATCACCAGATCAAACAAGCACTGGATTATTGGACTGGCCAAAGCGTTTTGAAATAGTCAAGGGGATTGCTCGTGGCCTACTATATCTTCATCAAGATTCAAGATTAAGAATAGTTCACAGAGATCTTAAGGCAAGCAATGTCTTACTTGATAATGAGATGAACCCCAAAATTTCTGACTTTGGCATGGCAAGAAGTTTTATAGGAAGCGAAGATGAGGCACGGACAAAGAGGGTGGTTGGGACATAGTAATATCCTCTCCTCATTTTGTACTTACCCTCTCCTTTCAGGTCCATATGCTAATGTTTATTTTTTTGTTACAGCGGCTACATGCCTCCTGAATATACAATTGATGGCCTATTTTCAGTAAAATCTGATGTCTTCAGCTTTGGAGTAATAGTGCTTGAGATTGTATGTGGCAAGAAGAACAGAGGATTCAACCATCCAGATCACCATCACAGCCTGCTTGGACATGTAAGATTAATCTTCCTGTCTTAAAATTGCCGACCAATGTCATGCGTTTATTGCTTAGCGTTTGGGCTATCCCCAGGTTTTGGTGGTAAGTTTGCATTATACCATCATGTCATCAGAAAGTTCCCCTTTTTTCCCATCTCTGTTGCACTTGGTGAAGTTGGTAGGTTTATAGCTATAAAGCCCTCTTCTTATTGAAGATGAGCAACCCTCATGCTCTCTCTAGGAAATTTCGGAAATGAGTTTAAGCAACAATTATTTTCTGTTTTTTTTAGGGGAGTTTACCATTGCATTAGTGATTAGGTGTGATGACCAAGATGCATTGGCTTGGTTTTAGCCTAAGTTCTGCAAAAAATATTTAATTAAAATAAGCAGCCACCATTAAGCTTTGTAGTTTTGTAAATGCAAATCGCCCTAAAATGGTGGCAATATTTACTCCCTCGGGTTCATTATAGTGGTTACATCTGAGATTTTCATACCCAATGAGAAATGATTAGAAAATATGAGAGAATATGGGAAATATGGAATGTTGTAAGGGGAAAAAAAAAAGGATTAAATTGGGTGGAGTGTTGTAAGAATATGAAAGGAATAAAATAATGGTTAAGTGGAATGTTGTAAGCTAAGTGGGAAAAAGTAGTGAAAATGAATTGACTGAGGTGGGTCATTTACCCTAATATGGAATAAAGAATTAGTGTAAGTATTCACTTGAAACACATTTATGGGAAGTGTAATCATTATCGTGAAACGGAGGAATATAAGATTAGCTGTTTTTATTATCAGATAGTTTGGTATTATTGCAGAGTAATCTGACTGCTATATGTTGTCTAGGCGTGGATGCATTTCTTAGATGGCACTACTTTGGATATTGTGGATCCATCAATATGGAACATGAGCTATGCATCGGAAATGCGACTGGTGATTCAGATAGGCTTGTTGTGCGTTCAGCAGCATCCAGAAGATAGACCTAGCATGTCGCAAGTTTCTGTCATGTTAAGTGGTGATACCGAATTGCCTGTACCTAGAGAGCCTGGCTTCTTCATTCAAAGGTACTTGCCCCAAGAACTAAATTCAAGTGGCACACAATCTCATTCCAATGATAAAATTACTATTAGTTTACTGTCTCCTAGATAAAGTGCACATGTTTATTGATCATTCATGTATCCTTATGATTTGTACAGAAACTGTAAAATTACTGCTGTAAATTGCTTTCTGAAATCAACTTTTGATACTAGCAGCATTTAGCATGTTGGGGTTCAAATGTTCAATATCTTGAATATAACTAGTTTAAGTTCAGTACAAATAACTAGTCATCTATTCAATTTTGAACTTAACAAAGGAAAAGGCCATGTCATTGTTATTGTATGGATGCATTACGTAAAGGTTGAACATATTCTTCATTCAATTTTCAGATCAGCAGAAAATATGCTGCAAAAATCTATTCTAGAATCGATTGACCAATCAAAGGTAGAGAAGAGAATTGAAGAAAAACTTACAGTAACAAAAGGTTGAAATATAATTATATAGGACTTTATCTTAACAGCTAAAAAGCCTGAATCATAGCAGAGTAATAAATTCTATGAAGCAGCTGTTGACTACTGTATCAACGTGTCTAGTGGGTTGACCCTTCAAGCAGTTATGTTTGAAAAAAGAATCCAAGTTTTAGCCACGGAATTTGGCTAACATTTGGATGACTTTTCAAGTATTCAACTAATGATATTGTAAAATATATATGAGCTGTACAATTAATTTGTTCACTCAGAAGCAGTGCAATCTTCCTTCCGGAAGGTCTGAACTGAGTGGATCAATCACAGAAAATAACTAGATTTCTTGTTAGGTTGTGTGAGGTTTACAAGTACATATATGATTCAATTTTCTTCCGAAAGCAAGATGACACTTTTGTATGGTATAGCACTTTTATGGTCACTTTTGTCTCTGATTATTACTTGCATAGCTATAGATACAATCACTCTAGGTCAATCCATTCGAGATACTTTTTCAGAGACTTTAGTGTCTGCTGGTGGAGATTTTGAGCTGGGATTCTTCTCAGGCACTAATGGAAGGAGATATATCGGGATTTGGTTCAAGGAAATCCCAAGTTCAAAAGCTATTTGGGTTGCCAATAGGGAAACTCCCATGCTTGATTTTTCTGGTGTTCTTCAGGTCACCAACAACTCTGTTCTCAAACTTTTCAATGGTTCAGGAGGAGTCCTGTGGTCTACCAATACAACAAGATCAGTACAGAATCCAATTGCGAAGATTTTGGAAAATGGAAACCTTGTCATAAGAGATCAAGATGATGACAACCCTGATAATATCTTATGGCAAAGTTTTGACTATCCTAGTGATACCATGCTCCCAGGAATGAAGTTGGGAAGGGATCTTGTTACCGGGTTTGATCGGTTTCTGACATCATGGAAAAGTAGTGAGGATCCTTCTCCGGGTAGCTATACATATCAAATTGATCCTCATGGATATCCACAGCTATTTGTTTTTAGAGATGGTTCTGTTGAGCTATTCCGGGATCGCCCTTGGAATGGTGTTTGGTTCTCTGGAACCTCTATGTTACCAGACGATACTTTGGCCAGTTTTGTTTTTAGTAACAAGGAGATGTATTATACCTATACAATGTCTGACATCCCAACTAGGAGAACTTTGAATATTGATGTAAGTATTCAACTTCTTAATTGGAATAATAATACAGGTGATTGGGAACCACTTTTAAATAAGCCAAATGATAGATGTGACACTTATGCATCCTGTGGCTTATTTGGTATTTGTAACCTTGAAAATTCTATTCAATGTCAGTGTCTGAAAGGATTTGTGCCAAAGTCACCCAAAGATTGGAACAATGGGATTTGGTCAGGTGGGTGCGTTTCTAACGGCCTATTAAACTGCAGCATCAACAATGGGTTCATGAAGTATTCCAATGTCAAATTGCCTGACACGAGATATTCCTGGTATAATACGACCATGAACCTAGATGAATGCAAACGCGGATGCTTGCAGAACTGCTCCTGCACAGCTTATGCAAATTTAAATGTCACAGGTCGAGGAAGTGGTTGCTTGCTTTGGTTTGATACTTTAAAGGATTTACGAGCTATCAATGGCCCTGGACAAGATCTTTACGTAAGGGTGTCCTCCAACTCTGGTAAGGATTCATTGCTTTTGCTGTTTCGTAAACTTTTTTTATCTTCGGTTTTGATTTTCTATGTTAAAAAATAAACATTCTGGCATATAATTTATTTTTGTTTCTGGTCCGAACTTTTCCTATGTTCCGGATCCAGTTTTAGACTGAAAATAGTTTTTAAAAAATGATCATTTTTAAATTTCAAAATATTATTTCTTGTATGTTCAGTGTTTATAAAGGAACTTTGTTGTCATTTTTTGTAGGTGGTGGAAAAAAACGAATCTGGATAACAGTAGGTTCCAGTTTATCAGCTGTGTTGCTTATATGTGGTGCTATTTTCTTTGTTCGACGGCAAAAAAGGAAGGAGGAGAGGAAAAGAAGTCAGTATAAAACTTATGCTGTTTTCTTTTTATCTAAATTTCATCTGATCTTTGAAAGTTCAACATTCTGTGTTTTAACTGAAAATTTATTTTGTAGTAGCAATATAACATTCTAAGTCTGAAGCATGCTGATTCCATTGTAGAGAGAAAAAAATTTTGTGCCTTGGTCATGGTCAATCTCGTAATAAAATGCTGATTCCATTCTATTGATTTCGTATCTATGGTCACAGGAAACATTGAAACAAGGGAAGGTGAACAAGAAAGCCATAACAACAAAATGGAGTCCGAGCTGCCAATATTTGCCTTCGGTGTGGTAGAGCAAGCTACCAATTACTTTTCACCCATCAACAAGCTTGGAGAAGGAGGCTTTGGTTCTGTCTACAAGGTATCAGATTCAGTCATTTGCTTTACTACTTGATTGTTTAAAAAGGCACTGGCCAATATAAGTAAATAATTATCAGAGACTCCAATGCTATTACTAATCGAGCTGAGCAACTGATATTTGTTATATTGTTTGGTGAACATCCTTACTGAAAGGACAAAATTTTCATAAGATATTCCATCTAAAAAATAACATATTGTTTTGTTAACAAATTGTGAATTAGACAGGTTTTACCTCTAAATTGGCGTACAGTTTCTGATTTCCCTATCTAATTCCCAGGGATTGCTGAACAATGGGGAAGAGATAGCAGTGAAAAGGCTTTCAAAAGATTCAAGACAAGGATTGAATGAATTTAAGAATGAGGCTTTATTTATTGCAAGGCTTCAGCATCGCAATCTTGTGAGACTTCTCGGATGCTGTGTTGAAGCAGAAGAAAGGATTTTAATCTATGAATACATGCCCAATAGAAGCTTGGACCACTTCATATTTGGTTTGATATTCTCTAGACTTCACATCCATGCTTATTTTATCACTTTCTTTGAAAGTTTTTTCTTTCCTTTTATTTTTCATGCAGAATAATTAATTAATTCAGTAAAATTTACGGTGTTTCTCATGGAACTGAAGCTTTAGATTAGAGCATCGACAATCATTACTACAAAAAAACTAGGCATTCTTTGCATTTAAGTCACTATGAAATGATTGAAATCATCCAAAAATAACGCACCCATCACTGATATATTTGCAGATGAAACGAACAATTTTATATTGGATTGGACAAAGCGTTTTGAGGTAATTAAGGGGATTGCTCGAGGTCTGCTTTATCTTCATGAAGACTCTAGATTGAGAATAGTCCATCGAGATCTTAAGGCAAGCAATGTATTACTTGATTCTGAAATGAACCCCAAAATTTCAGATTTTGGCTTGGCTAGATGTTTTGATGGGAATGAACATGAGGCAATGACTCTCAGGGTAGTCGGAACATAGTAATTTTCCTACATCACTTTACACCCCTTCACTTCTTGTATCTTGTTCTTATGTCGATAGTTAATTACATACTCTGTATGTTATTTTGTATGTGACAGCGGTTATATGCCTCCTGAATACACGATTGATGGGGTATTTTCAGTAAAATCTGACGTCTACAGCTTTGGAGTTTTGGTACTGGAGATTATTTCTGGCAAGAAAAATAGAGGGTTCAAACATTCAGATCACCAACACAACCTTGTTGGACATGTAAGATCGGTCGTACCTTTCTCTGGTTGCAACTTTTCAACTCTTTGTTTTCTAATTTTTTACTGTATCTGATGAACTATATCTTCTTTCAAGCATGCAACAACTCTAACAACCTTTTGTCATGCAAAATGTGCATTCTTTCCCACATCCATATTTAGGATCGAGGCAGGAATGCAGAATTTGTGCAACTTATTTGATAAATCATATTTTACAGGCAATACATGTCTTTAACATGGTTGAAGCCAGCTAATTAAGTTGGTTAATGTCTTGGGGTGATACCAAAGAGAGCGACTTATGTCTACATCATTTGTCCTCCATATTAGTTTAAAGTACGTTTTTGAAGATCTTTTCAATGAAATTTACTCATTTCAGCTAAAATCAGTGCTGCACTTTTACTTATGGTTCTACAACTGAAAATAAGTAAAACAATTCGGTCTATTTTGTTCTACTGTATTTCAACTAAAAATTGGTCTCCTCATCGTAACAGATCTCCTTAACTGTGGTAGACCAAGTAGAACAATGTTTTTTTACTGAATTAACTAGTTTTCACTTAAATGATCTAATTGCTGAAACATATTTGAGTAAGTTGAACAGAACAATTAACTTGATTTTGTCTATGTTATGTAGACATGGATGCTTTTCAGAGACAAGAAGACTTTGGACGTTGTAGAACCATCAATTCGGAACCCAAACTACGAATACGAAATGCAACGATCAATACACTTAGGCTTGCTGTGCGTTCAACAGAATCGAGAAGATAGGCCTAGTATGTCTTTCATTACCGCCATGTTAAGTGGAGATAGCCAATTGCCAGAACCTAAAGAACCTGGTTTTTATTTTGAAAGGAATATGCCACATAATTCTGTTTCAAGCAACACCCATTCAACTTCCAACAATGAAATTACTATCACTTTAATATCTGGAAGGTAGAATATATGATAATCATATTGTTATACTAGGATGACTGCTAAAGTCTTGGGTTTATAAATGGTTATCTAAGCTTCAAGAATTTAACCATGTAATGTGGTGAGTTGTGACTAATTACAGCCATCGCAGATTTACAGTTGATTGCTCAAGAGCTAGGACTGGGTATATTTGATCTGCCTAAAAAATATTCTCAAAAAAAAAATAACTTTTAAGCTTCATTACTTTATTCTTCATTTCACATCAAATACCCAAGTTGGATATTAGTATGACATTTGACTAGGTCTCAAATGAAGCAAAAAAAAAAAAACAAAATTCATATACTGGCCGCGATCGATACTTCTAGCTAAATTTGAGTAACATCGCTCTAAATCTTATTTGACAGTTGTACAGATAGCTCATCAAACTACCATATCTTTAACTACTTTGGTCTGGTCAAAGTTTAAATCAGAAATCAGATCAAAGTATGTGAATTAAACATAGCATAAATAATACAAGTAATAAAATATAAAAGTAGTTTTTTATCAATAGTTAAAATTGTAATGTAATACAGTTTAGAACTACAGGGAAGCCCACTTTATTCCCCGATAACAAAAAGGTAGCAAGGCTATAAATCAACAAAAATGACTAGTCAGTTTTAATTTTATTAACAACTGCAGCCCATATTTAATAAAAAACTAAAGATTTATGGAAAATGCTATACAGAGCCCTTAGGGCCAAAATTATTAAAATCGGGATTCTACTTTAAATCGGAAGGGACTATCAGAATTGAATCGTAAAATCGGAACGTCGAATCGTAAGATTCCACCGACATGCATAATCAAGACGTCATATCCAAATTTAATTAAATAAATTTAAATTATGAGTTTAAAACCTAATTATTGATAGAAAATAGTTGTTTACCCATTAAGCAACCAATAATTGACAATATATATATTTATAAATAGCTATATAAGCATGTTTTAAACTTGTAAGGATTTCGCTTGTTAAGAGAAATATGTAAAATCGGATAGAATCATAAATCAAATCGTGTGACATACATGAATCGTAAAATTCTAAAATTTAAATTGAGATTCTAATAACAATGCTTAGGGCTACATATAAGCATTAAATACATACTAGAAAATCGTATAAAGTTAGAATATCATAAAAATATAAATACTAATTGCACTTATTTATAATTTTATACAATTTTCAAGAGTGTATTATAACATTACCCATGATTTATTAACAAATGCAGCCCATATCGTTTATGGATGAGATAAAATGTTATTTACTCCTAGAATTACAATTTACCGCTGTGGCAAAATACTTACTCGCATCAAAAGGTCCGCTAATTTAAACAACTGGAAAATTACTTCTGCACTTTATACCCTCATTGTGGAGAATTTTTAAAGAGTAAAAATGAAGTGATTAAGGTAACTAAATTCATCTTATTATAATTTTATTTTCTGTTGTTATTATATACCAGTAGTAATTGGTTTTTTTTTTGTTTTTTTTTTATTGATTCTCTGCTAATTTGATCCAAGATCAAGAAGCCCACTTAGAAGCTCTATGGATCAAGAACCAGTTGCTCTAGTCTTGGAGACTCTTGGGTTTTATCCATTTTCAAAGAAGGTCGACATTCTATGTTGCATTTCATGGGTGGATTGAAGATTGGAAAACGGTTGGCATAAATCACACTTTGACCCATTTCACTACTATTTTGGGCGTGTGATTCTTGTTCCATTTACTTATTATTGTTAGCTTAAGTTTGTAACTTTTCTTTGCTGAAAAATAATGCCAAGAGTTGCTCTTTGGCCGGTTGTAATAGGAAAAGTTTAACTCTTCATCTTTAGGCTTAATTAGTGCATTTAAAGCTAGCTTGTATAAAGGGAAAACCATGGCTTTTGGCTCTCCATCTTTTGGACGGTTTTCCTTGCCTTTTGGTGTGCTTTTTTTTTTGCTGCTCCTTTCTTTTATAAAAGGGAGAGCAAACCAGAAATAAAATCAGTTTTTGAGTTATACAAAAAACCTGAGGTTGCTTAAGCATTCTTCTTTGTGTTTGTCCAATGTTTGAGTGTTGTTCCTTGTTGAATGAGGACATAAGGATAAGGAGTGGAGGGATGGTTAGTCCCTCCATCTTTGGGTTCGACTCCTCATACCCCCCCTCCTGTGATAGGAGGGGAATTCCCCCCGTATCTTACCGTTAAAAAAAAAAAAAAAATTTGAGGGCGTAAGGATATTTTCATCTATTTAAATTAGGGCAGTGTTGTAATCTGTGGCAAACTTGGTGAGAGTATTCATAGGAATGCCACCTGATATGGCAAACTTGGCATATAAGCCTAATCGATTGCGTCTCGCTCTTATAATACCACTTATGACTTACTAAACGGGCTGCTAGAACATTGTCCATAGAAACAATTGTATGAGTCATCCAAATGAAATTTCAAGTTGTGAAAACGTAGCAAGGGGTGTTGATACTCTTACATAAAACTAGTGAAGACTGTTGTTTAATGTTTACCAATACATAAAACAGAGTTCTGTTGTTATATCCTTGTCTAGTTTTAACTTCTTTTTAAGGGGTTAGATTGTAATACCCATATTTTATGATTTCATAAGATATAGTCTACAATATAAAGAAAAGTTATTTGGGAAAATAGACCATATTTCTTAATAATGATAATGTTATTGGTTTACTCAAAATATTTTGTAAAGCTAATTTGCCAACTTTCTATTTTAGAACAGATATCAAACAGTTAAACACTACTTTATATCTTTTTTTTTGTTTTGGTTATGTGTGAAAAGTTGTAATAAACATGCTTCAATTTTTGGTATTCAATTAGTTAATGTTTGGTTGTTTATCTTTGATAAGTGTTAATTGCTCAGCTTTTGCTGATTTATGTGTTTGTATTGTTAGGCACTCCATTGACCGTTAATGCTCAAAGACCTTGGTGTCAATTTGTGGAGATATTGCGCATGGATGTTTCCTAGGCAGCAATATAAGAAAATCTGTTGGAATACGATTCAAGAAAATCCATACCCGGGATGTTTTTTGAGTAACCAATTGAGATGTTATACTAGCTTCTTGATTCTTCTGGTGTTCTTCAGGTCACCAACGACTTTGCTCTCATCCTTTTAAACAGTATAAGACCAGAGGTTTATTTACAATTAGGTGAGTACAAAATCCAATTGCACAGCTTATGGACTGTGGAATCCTTGCTGTCAGAGATCAGAATGATCACGAAATCCCACTAGATTCTGAGAAGAATCACGGAACACTAGACTTTGCACCATGGCAAGGTTTTATATTAGAAGAGAAGATCAGGCACAAACACAGAAGATGGTTTGGACATAGTAATATTCTCTCTGCATTTTTGCATTAACCCTTTCATTCTAAGTTCATATGCTAATGCTTTTGCATCCTGATTCCTGAGTATAAAGATGGGTTATTTTTGGTGAAATCTGATGTCTTCAGGTTTTGAGTAACCGTACTTGAGATTGTATTTGGCAAGGAAAACAGAGAAATCAACTATCCAGACCACCATCACAGCCTACTTGGACATGTAAGACTAATTTTCCCTGTCTCAAAAGTCAAAATGCAACCCCCCCCCCCCCCCCCCCCCACCACCACCACACACACACAAACACAACACACCAAAGGTCACTTCATGTCCAGTGAAAATGTTGCTTAGGCAAAAGGCTATCTCCAAATTTTGGTGGAATGTTAGTGTTACACCATCACATCCTCCGTATATTCTCCTTTATTTCTTATTTCTTATTTTGTTATTCTTGGTAAAAGTTTGATTACAGCCTACTTTACTTGAACATGTTATTACCTCAAATACTCGTGTCAAATTCTTCACAGTCAAACATGTATAGGACCCCTTAACTTTTCATTTTGGGCCAACATCATGGAAAATTTACAAAATATTGTCAAGTCGGACACTTGGACATGTGCCCGAGTCCCAGCAGTATCAACTACAGCTATAAGCCTTCTTATTGAAACTGAACAACCTACATGTCAGATATTTAGTGGAAAATGAGTTTGAGGCTTTCTCTTCGTGTTTATTTAAACAACAATTTCTTGATCATTGCATTAGCGATAAGGCGTGTTGACCAAAAAGATCTGTCGGCATGATTTTAGACTAAATTACAATGTTTTAACAAGAAATGAAATAATAAGTCACCAATAGGCAGTATAGAGTTATAAAAGAAAATGGCAGCATATGCCTTAATCGGTTTACCCCCTATGACCCAAAACAGTGGACTGTTATTATGCGCCAGGGTTCTGTTTATGCCTCTTTTCGGAGACTATGTAGTTTCTGTTTTAGGAGTTATGCTTTTAACTTCCAGCCTATATTCTGTAATTTGTTTGCCTACTTCCTATTATCAAAAATCTATCTTTCCTACGTGATACTCGTACATTGTTAGTGAACCACATAAATTTGTGTTGTTCTTTGTTACTGTTCTTCTTTAACAATTCTCACATCCATTACAATTATAACTCACCCCAAAATGGATGGAGTAATATGTAAGGGTTAATCAAGGCTGATCTGGTCCAACGAGGTGTAAACATAAGATAAAAAGACTAATCAAGTCTAAAGGACGCACCCTTTAATCTACTTTCGATATACTAATCATTCCTTTATCCATATGTTTTATTTCAAAAATTGTAATGTAATTGTCCTAATTCAGATTTTGGATTTCTCATCTAATTTTTTCACTAGAGGCAGGGGCGGACCCACCTTTAGTCATAGTGGGTCCGGTGACACAGTATTTTTTTTTAAAAATAAAATATCAAAGAGACCCCTTATTATAGATAGATGGTCTCTTTGATTCTGCTATTGGTAACAACAAACAATATCAAAGAGACCTCTTGCTACAAAAGACTTGCTGTGGTTTTATTAAATATTAAAGAGACCTGTTATTTATATAAGAGGTCTCTTTGATGCTGCTATTGCATTTCGCAATTTTTTTGCGCTACTTTCTTTTTTCATTAAAGAGACCAGTTATATTTAATAACTGATCTCTTAAGTTATCTCACTTTTTTTTGTATAATTTTTTAATAATTTTTTTCCCTTTTTATATCTTATATTTGTACAACCAATTTTAATATTTCCCCATAAAGCTTATCAATTAATGAAAAAATCATAAAGTTAATTCAATATAATAATTTTATTGTACCATTTGTTTATAACATGTTATTTGTAGTATTTTCGACTTGTAAAATTGAATTCTTAAGTACTGTATTTGGTTGTGGTATGAATTTTTGTGTCCTATTTTTGGATTGAAATCAATTTGGTGAAATATATATATATATATATATATATATATATATATGTATATATATATATATAATTTTTGGATTGAAATTAATTATGAACAAGACATGGAAAAAAAAAATTGTACTTTCACAAATGATCAATAATTGATGGTGACACACTATCTCGAAAATCCTGGATCCGCCACTGACTAGAGGTATTACAGTTAACAAGATTTTGCATGATGTACAAGCAACTACTCATCTACAGTACTTTCAACGTTATTAAAATAAAAAATTAATTAATTAATTAATTAATTAAACAGAATTAAGAAAATATGGGAAAAAAAAAAGTACTCCCTCGGTTTCATATAATTCTTTCAACATTCTTATTTCATCCGCTCTTTAAAGTTCTTCCAGCTTTTGAGCATACATATTACGGATTACGATTCTTATTATTAGTCTATGTTTTGAGGCTATTTTTCTTATTTAAATTGCCTTTGTCATTGAAAGATAATGACGAATACTTATGAATATACTTCGTTAGACTTTGTCTAGCTTGGTCAGTAGATGACCAGACTGAAGGTGTGAAGTGTTAAAAGGAATTTGAAAACGAAAAAATTAAGAGAATAAAATCTCCATGCCAGATTTACGCTCTCCTATAGAGATGACCAGGTTGTGTTATTTGGACTTCACATGAGTTGCTTATGCATGGTAATGTGACAGATGACTATTATTTATTTATATACTTATTTTATTATATATATTATTGACTATAATTAATATTATTTTTATTATATTCATGTATTATTATTAAAACTGGTCTTACAAAGCATAAAGAATGACATAATTTAAAACATATGTGGGTCCTACTAATATGATAGTTTTGGGTCAACGATCAACCAATGACTATGCTCAATAATACTGTGTAAAAGAAGAAACTGTTGTGATGAGCATTTAAGCAATATGTAAAAAAAATATTTCAGGACTTATCCACAATTTAATTAGTGAATTATAATATGTATGAGCTTGATGATAAATGTATTCAGTCAAAAGCCTTTTTTTCATGAAGGGTTGAACTAAGTGGATCAATAAGAGCACGTAATTCATTGTTCTATAATGTTGTATTAGCTTTTACATAGTTGCACACCATTAAATGTTAAAAGGAGATGATAACTAAATATGGTATAGTTCTTATTTGGTTTCTTGTGTCTTTGATCATTACTTGTGTAGCTGTAGATACAATTACTCTTGGTCAATCCATTCGAGATGGAAATATCTCGGAAACATTAGTGCCTGCTGGTGGAAATTTCGAGCTGGGATTTATTTCAGGTACTAATGGAAGGAGATATCTCGGAATTTGGTTCAAAAAAATTCCAATTTCGAATGTTGTTTGGATTGCCAATCGAAAGGCTCCAATATCGGATTCATCTGGTGTTCTTCGGCTCACCAACAACTCTGTTCTCATACTTGCCAATGGTTCAGGAGGAGGAGTCTTGTGGTCTACCAATACAACAAGATCAGTAAAGAATCCAATTGCGCAGATTTTGGATGATGGAAACTTTGTTGTAAGAGATCAAAATGATGACAACCCTGATAATTTCTTATGGCAAAGTTTTGACTATCCTTGTGATACTATGCTGCCTGGAATGAAGTTGGGAAGGGATGTTGTTACCGGGTTTGATCGGTTTCTAACAGCGTGGAAAAGTAGTGTGGATCCTTCTCCGGGTAGCTATACATATCAAATGGATCCCCATGGATACCCACAGCCATTTGTTTTTAAAGATTCTTCTATTGAGCTGTTCCGAGATGGTCCATGGAATGGTTACTGGTTCTCTGGGACTCCTTTGTTACCAGATGATACCAGGGCTGAGTTTGTCTTGAATGACAAAGAGATGTACTATACCTATGAGATGGGTGACGTCCCTAGTAGGAGGACTTTGGATATAAATGGCAATATTCTGCATCTTAATTGGAATAATGTTACTCAAACTTGGGAAACATATCATACAAAACCAAATGATAAGTGTGACCATTATGCAGTCTGTGGCGCATTTGGTATATGTAGTCTTGTAACTTCTGTTCAATGTCAGTGTCTAAAAGGGTTTGTGCCAAAGTCCCACACTGATTGGTATGAAAGGGAGCAGTTTAGGGATGGGTGCGTTCGCAATGGCCCATTAAACTGCAGCATTAACAATGGGTTTGTAAAGTATTCTAATGTCAAACTGCCTGATACAAGATCGGCTTGGTATAATATAACCATGACCCTGAAGGAATGCAAGAACAAGTGCTTGCAGAACTGCTCCTGTACAGCTTATGCATCTTTAAACCTCAAAGATCAAGGAAGTGGCTGCTTGCTTTGGTTTGGTTCTTTAATGGATGTAAAAGATCTCAATGGCCCTGGACAAGATCTTTACGTAAGGGCAGCCTCTGACTCTGGTAAGAACCTGTTACTAATGCTGTTTCTTAAACCTGTTTTCTTTCTTTTTCAATTGAAACTAAACAGTACGGATTATATTTATTTTGTTTCTGATAAGAATTTTGCCTATGTTCCTGATGCCGTTTCCCTTTGCAAACATGTCATTTGGTATCATTTTGTGAATTTCAATAGTTAATCTCTTGTAAGTTTTAAAATTTTCTAAAGTGACTATGTTGTTCTTTTTGTAGGTGATGGGAAAAAAGTTATCTGGATAGCAATAGGCTCCAGTTTGTTGGCTGTCCTGCTTATATGTGGCACAATGATCTTTGTTCTACGGAAGAAAAGGATGAAGGAGAGGCAAAGAAGTCAGTGTGAAATTTTTTCTGTTTCTTCGTATATAAACCACAACCGATTTTAGAAAGTTCATCCAATACTGCGATTTTGAACTGACAATTAATTCTTTGTCACATAACAAGCAAGCTCTGACATATTCTCTAAAAATAAGTAGATGCCACTGTAGAATATAAAAAATAAAAAACTTTTCACCCTGAAGGCTTGAACCCTTGATTATTTTTCCCTTTTATAGTTTTATTGATTTCTTATCTTTTGGTCACAGGATTCTTTAAAACAAAAAAAGTTAAAAAAGACAGCAACAACAACAACAAAGACAAAGAGAAGTCTGAGCTGCCAATATTTGCCTTCAGTGTGGTAGAGCAAGCTACCAATTCCTTCTCACAAAAAAGCAAGCTTGGAGAAGGCGGCTTTGGGCCTGTCTACAAGGTATCAAGTTCAGTAATTTACATTGCACCATAATTCTTTAAGAAGGTGCAGGCACATACAAGTGTACAGCAAAAAATAATGTCAGACACCAATACTAACATGAGGAAAATGGATGATCAATATCTGTTTGGCAAACATCTTTATTGACTGGAATACAAATCTTCTACTAGTATAATTATTTTGTTTTCTTGAGATAGTGTGAATTAGACAGGTTTTACTTTTAATTTGGTGTACAGATTTTGATTGCCCCGTCTTGTACTTCCCAGGGATTGTTGGATACTGGAGAAGAAATAGCAGTGAAAAGGCTTTCAAGAAAATCAAGACAAGGATTGAATGAATTTAAGAATGAGGCTTTATTTATTGCTAGGCTTCAGCATCGCAATCTAGTGAGACTTATTGGATGCTGTGTTGAAGCAGAAGAAAGGATTTTAATCTATGAATACATGCCCAATAGAAGCTTGGACCACTTCATATTTGGTTTGATATTCTCTAGACTTTACATCAATGCTTTTCTTGTTACTTTCATTACAAGTTTTCATCTACTACATGTTGAATAATTTAGTTTTTTCACTAAAAACTTGCAGTGTTTTCCTGGAACTGAAGGCTTTAGATTTAAGCATTGACTTGTATTAGTAAAGAAATCTAGGCATGTTTGAAATCATCTTAGTTTACTGCAGCCATCATTGGCAACGCACGATAAATAGAAAAGCTTACAGTTCTGGTATATTTGCAGGTGAAACAAGCAAATCCATATTGGATTGGACAAAGCGTTTTGAGATAATCAAGGGGATTGCTCGTGGTCTACTTTATCTTCATGAAGACTCTAGATTGAGAATTGTTCATCGAGATCTTAAGGCAAGCAATGTATTACTTGATTTTGAGATGAACCCCAAAATTTCAGATTTTGGCCTTGCTAGAAGTTTTGACGGAAATGATTGTGAGGCAATGACTACAAGTGTAGTCGGAACATAGTAATATTCTTAACTCATTTTACACTATTTCATAGTAATATTCTTAACTCATTTTACACTATTTCACTTTAAGCTTGTTGTGGTTTCTTGTTCATCGGTTAATACCTCCATTTGTTTGTGACAGCGGCTATATGCCTCCTGAATACGTTATAGATGGGGTATTTTCAGTGAAATCTGATGTCTACAGCTTTGGAGTTTTGCTGCTGGAGATTCTTTCTGGCAAGAGAAATAGAGGTTTTAATCATTCAGATCACCAACACAATCTTGTTGGACATGTAAGATCAGTCAACCTTTCGCTTCTATTTTCCTTAACGTATATAATGAAAATACAGAGCACAGTCTTTCAAGCTTTTTGTCATACAAAATGTGCATTCTTTCTCAGTTGCATTTTTAGGATCAAGACGGGACTGTAGGCTTTATGCAACTTTTTTGAAATATTATTTTACACAGGCATCTATTAAAACAAGTTTATCATATGTGATTAGGGGATTTTTATCCACCAATCACCGTCTGACAAGTGAACCAACCAGGTTCTGCCACGTGTCCTTCACGTAGGCCAATAGGAGCCTGCCACGTGTCAGTCCCAGATTCGTCCACTACGGACCAATTGAGACACGCCACGTGTCCACCCATGCCAAATGGGAAAACTGGCCAACGAGGCCCAATCCTGTTTAGAGGCCCAGTCAGCCCCAGGTTTACCCTAAACCTAGAGCTCGGCACGCTTCCCAAGGTTATAAATACCCCTCTTAATCCTCATTAAGAGGGGAGAGGAACTTGGAAAAAACACGGATTATACATTAAACACTCTCACCTAGAGAGACAAAAACTCCTTAATTTCCGCATTTATTACTCCTTAAACAGTTACTAACTTGACCGTTGGAGGCGGAGCTCCTACCACAAGGAGTCTTCGTTGTTTTGCAGGTACAGGCGTCCGGTTCCAGTCTCGGTGTTGTAACTCTCCCGCAGGACATCAGAAAACCCCGAAACATTTTGGCGCCGTCTGTGGGGAGAGTACTTCTGAGATGGCATCCACGTTTGTACCGACTTTTGAAGAGAGGCGTCCCCTAGACGACCCTCAAGTCCAGTCGGACCATGACACTGACAATGAACTTGAAGTTGAAGCTCACACAGCTCCAGACGGGACCCTAAGGGCCCGACGTACCCGTCAGACCGAAAGGAGGGAACGGGAACATTTTCAAACTGTAAGCGAGCCAACAGGCGCACCGTCTGTTCGGCAGCAGGCGACTGATGGGTCTGCTCCCATCACAAGGAATGAACTCATGACCTTCATGAGGGACTTCAAGGGAGAGATTCAAGAGTTGCTTAATAAGAAGCCTGTTCCGGCCAAGGAACAGTCAGCTAAGAAACCTTCCACTTCAAGCAAGAGGAAGCCGGTTCAAGGACGAGAGGGAACTCCTCATCCTAAATCCAAGAAGTGGGAGCCGCCTGCCCTTGACCTCACAAAATACCGTTTTCCTACTCCAGGAAATAGGAAACCTATTCGTCACATTCAGGCGGACGGGTCGAAGAAGACATACACAGACGCTCGTCTGCTGTTAGAACAGAAGAAGAGTGACCGACTGTCACAGTCGGCCTCTACTTCAAATTTTCAAGATAGTCTGCTAAATACCTCGATGAGGCATACCCAGTCGTATCATGAGAGTCAGTCAGGCGGTACCTCCCGTCAGTCAGGCTTTCATAGCGACCAAGCGGTACCAACTTTACCGTTTGTACCACAGCAACAATATTTTATGCAGCCACCTCCGTTTGGTGGACACGCAGCTAAAAATGTCCAACCTTTGGACTGGCAGCTACGGTTGCTTAGACTTGGTGAACAGCCGACGGCCTTCTCCAAGGAAATCACTGAAGCCGCTCAGCCGGCCAAAGTGAAAAATGTGTTAGTAGGCGCCTATGATGGCACTACTAACCCAGAAGACCATCTGATGGCATTCTCCAACCTAATGTACCTTCAAGGGTTGGATGATCCCACCTGGTGCAAGTGTTTTCCAGCGACTCTCAAAGGAATCGCACAGCAATGGTTCGGCAACCTGCCGACTGGTTGTGTAAACAACTTCAGAACGCTTGCTTACTTGTTCACCTCCAACTTCGCCATGAATATCTCTGCGAAGAAGACGACCCTTGATTTGGGAACAATTCAGCAGGGTGAAAAGGAGGGGCTTCGATCCTACATCAGGCGGTTTAACCTGATGAGAATACAGATTCAAGGGTTACCAGATGAGGTGGCCTATACTGACTTTTTCAGGGGTCTCAAAGACGGGTCGACCTTCAAATTCGATCTGGTTCGAAAGAGGGTGGCGACTCTTCAGGAGGCCTTGATTGAAGCAGAAGCCTACATACAGGCGACTGATCTTTGTAGTACAGCAAAACAGTCGGACGGGAAAAAGTTCGACAAAAGAGAAGGACGACAGATACAGTCGTCAAACAAAGATCTAAAGAAGAGAAAAGAGGTCTGGGCGGCTAGATCCTCTAAACAGCCGGCCCAGAAGAAGAAAAAAGAATTCAAGCCATACTCCCCAAAGTATGCGTTTAACAAGGATAGCAAAGCTATCCTGAAAGAAATCAAGGGACGGATCTCTATTGAGAAGCCGGTCCCCATGAAGGGTTCTGCAAGCAATCGGAACCAGGAAAAATTCTGTGATTATCATGAAGATGTTGGTCATCACACCCACGAATGCATCAGTCTCATGCGGTATCTGGACCGCCTGGCTGAGCAAGGTGATCTTGACTCTTTTGTCAAGAAATCCACGGGGAACACCTCCTCGAAAAAACAGTCGGCCAAAAAGAATCAACAGGCCGACAGCTCTGATACAGATGATGCAGTCGTCTACACTATTGCAGGCGGCTTCGCAGGAGGAGGTCCCACTATTAGGGGCAACAAAGACAATATCAGGCGGCTGGATATAAATTCCGTTCACCCAGAACGGCCCTCCATAAATTCATTTCCTGAGATTGTCATTACTGAAGAAGATCTAGGAGGGGTCAGGGGGCCGCATGACGACCCTATCGTCATTGAATGTAAAGTGGCCAATCAAAGAGTTGGCCGAATTCTCATAGATACTGGAAGCTCCTCAGATCTTATCAGTAGCAAATGTCTCTCCAAACTGAAGTACAAGACTGATTGTATACATCCGGCCTCCCACCCTCTAGTAGGGTTTGGAGGGGGAGTCGTCCACCCTGTAGGACGAGTAGATCTACCCATCCGCCTGGGTGAAAAAGGGGAAGGACGACACATGGTAGTCCGGTTCCTGGTGGTAGAAGAACTCTCGGCCTACAACATGATTCTGGGACGACCAACCTTAAATAATTCCAAGGCTGTAATAATCCCATCTCTTATGTTGCTCAAGTTTGAGAGGGATAATGGAACAGTCGGCTCCCTAAGGGGAGATCAGAGGATGGCCCGAGAGTGCTATCTCTCGGATGTCAAGCCCACTGCAATGGCCGCTGGGTCCAGTGGAGAAAAACTGCCTTTGACAATGTCAAAGATAATGCGCCTGTTCAAGAAACAGGCGGCAAGAAAAGAAAGGCGTCCCAGATGGGGGCCACAAGAAAAGATAAAAAATAGCAATCATTGGCAGAGGAGCGGTCGGATGAATTCCGCCCTCAGCCAGCTGGTGAGCATACGGACCTGATCTTAGATGCCTCACGTCCTGACAGAACAGTTAAAGTTGGGACGACTGCTCTAGGGGTCCTGGGTGAAGACTTTCACAATCTCTTGAAAGAATACAAGGACATCTTTGCATTCGAAGTCCATGAAATGCCAGGCATTAGTTCTGAGCTGGCGGTACATAAACTGGCTGTGGATCCAAAAAAGAAGCCGGTAAGGCAGAAGAAGCGGAACCATGGCCAGGAAAGAAGCCAGGCGGCAGCCGCCGAAGTTAAAAAATTACTTGATGCAGGATTCATTCGGCAATGTTACTTCCCAGACTGGGTTGCAAATGTTGTGCTTGTTAAAAAGCCGAATGGTACCTGGCGAATGTGTGTAGACTACACAGACTTGAATAAGGCGTGCCCAAAAGACAGTTACCCTCTGCCTAAAATTGACAACCTGGTCGACTCAACAGCCGGCCATGCTTTGATGAGTTTTATGGACGCCTACTCTGGTTTCCATCAAATACCTTTATTGAAAAAGGATCAGGAGAAGACGGCCTTCGTCACTGATCAAGGGTTATACTGTTACACGGTCATGCCGTTTGGTCTTAAGAATGCCCCGGCCACCTTCCAACGAATGATAAACACTGTGTTCTTTGATCAGATTGGGAGAAATGTCGAGGCATATATTGATGATATGATTGTCAAGTCTAAACTTCAGAAAGATCATCTGTCGGACCTCCGAGAAACTTTCGCCACACTCAGGCGGCACCATGTCATGCTTAATCCCAAGAAATGTGTCTTTGGAGTTGAGTCTGGGAAATTTCTCGGATTTCTCATTAATCAGAGAGGAATAGAGGCGAACCCTGAGAAGGTGCAGGCGGTCATCGACATGCAGTCGCCCCGCACCGTCCGAGAGGTTCAGAAGTTAACAGGTTGTCTGGCGGCCTTGGGTAGATTCCTAAGTCGATCAGGCGACAAATGCCTATACTTTTTCCAGGCAATTAAGAAAAAGGCAAGGTTTGAATGGGGGCCGGATGCTGAGGCGGCCTTCCAAAAATTGAAAGTTCACTTGCATTCCTTGCCAAGGCTAGTCAGCCCTTTGCCCAAAGAAGTACTCTACATGTACCTGGCCGTCTCTGATCATGCGTTAAGCGCTGTTCTCCTTGCTGAAAGAGACGGCTGTCAGCTCCCGGTCTACTTTGTCAGCCATGTGCTGAAAAATGCCGAGTTGAGGTATCCCTTAGTGGAGAAGTTTGGTCTTGCACTCTTCATGGCTGTTAAAAAATTAAAGCCCTACTTTTTGGCGCATGCAGTCGTTGTGTATACAGATCAACCGATCAAGCGGCCACTGACCACCATGGAGTCGTCAGGCCGAATGATCAAATGGGCCATAGAAATACAGAGCCTCGAAGTTACCTTCGAGCCTAGAAAAGCAGTGAAGGGGCAAGCCTTTGCTGACTTTATTGTTGAAATGACTCGTCCCCCTGACTCTCAAGTTCCAGACCAAGTCTGGAAGGTATATGTGGATGGAAGCTCCACTTCAACTGGTTGTGGAGCAGGCGTCATATGTCAGTCGCCAGAAGGCGACAGGTACGAGTATGCTTTACGTTTCAGTTTTCAGGCTTCAAACAATGAGGCAGAATATGAAGCTTTACTAGCCGGTATCCGCATGTGCAAGGCGGCAGGGGCAAGAAAAATAGACGCCTGTTCTGATTCACAATTGATAGTGAGTCAGTACAATGGCGAATACGAAGCGACCCATCCGGCCATGATCAAGTATTTACAGGCGGTCCGTCAAGCAGTCGGCTCCCTTGAGGATTTCCATCTGGTCCAAGTACCGAGATCAGAAAATAACCAAGCGGATGCGCTTTCAAAATTAGCATCATCCGCCTCCTGTGATACTCCTCGAACCGTTTTTTGGGAAGTAGTGGAAAGGAGAAGCATTGAGGGAGACCCTATTGGAATCCTAGACAGAAGCTCAACCTGGATGGATCCAATTAGGGCATATCTGACAAACGGTACCCTGCCGGATGATCATCAACAGGCGGCAGTACTGAAAAGACGAGCCACCAATTTTGAAATGATTAAGGGAGAACTTCACAAAAGAGGGTACCTTCAACCCTTCTTAAAGTGTGTTACTCCAGAAAAAGGGCGAGAGTACTAGATGACCTTCACTCTGGTTTCTGTGCTTCGCATATAGGCGGAAGGACGCTTGCTCAACGGGCAAGGCGCCAGGGCTACTTCTGGCCTACCATAGAAGCTGATGCTATGGAGATGGTGAAAAAGTGTGATAAGTGTCAAAGGTTTGGCAAACTAATTCACCGTCCGGCTACTGACCTCACCACCATTCATAGCCCCCTACCGTTTGCTAAGTGGGGCATGGATATTCTGGGTCCATATACGCCTGCTACAGGCGGAAGAAGGTACATACTTGTTGCTGTCGACTACTTCACTAAATGGGTAGAGGCGGAGGCTGTTAAGGGAATCAAGACGAAGGATGTAATTTCATTCATTTGGAGGAATGTCATCACTCGGTTCGGGGTTCCCATGTCTATGGTTTTTGATAACGGTCCCCAATTTGAGACGCCTGTTCTCAAAAGCTGGTTGGGTGACCAAGGAATTGCACACTGCTTTGCATCTGTCGGCCGTCCACAAGCAAACGGCCAGGTAGAAGCCTTAAATAAAATTATCTCAGACGGTCTGAAGAAAAAGATTGAACGAGTAGGCGGCCTATGGGCGGATGAACTACCACATGTTCTCTGGGCCATTAGGACGACTGAAAAAGGGGCGACTGGAGAAACTCCATTCCTCCTAACTTATGGTGCGGAAGCTGTTCTCCCAATAGAGCACTACGAGCCGACTCTTCGAGTCATGCTATATGACGAAGAGGCAAACTGGGAAGCCATGCGCCTGGCATTAGACTCACTCCCTGAAAAGAGGGGCAATGCTGTCTTACGCCATGAGATTTACCGCCTGAGAATGACTCGATCATACAACAAAAAAGTGCACAGGCGTCCACTCAAAGTGGGGGACTTTGTACTTAGAAAAATGGAAGCTGTTGGTAGGGCTAACGAGTCTGGCAAGCTAACTCCCAACTGGGAAGGCCCCTACCGAATATATGAAGAGGTTAGAGACGGTACCTACCGTCTGGAAACACCAGACGGCCAGCCGTTACCTCGAACCTGGAACATAGATAACCTTAAGAAATATTTCTTTTGAAAAATGTAAAGTCAAGGATTACTTGAATAAAGCTTGCATCTTTACTATTCAAATTCTGTATTAAGAGGGGCATGCCAACTGACCAACAGTCGGCTACTCTCCATGTTTATATTTATTTAAGAGGGGCATGCCAACTGACAAACAGTCGGCTACTCTCTATGTTTAATTTAAGAGGGGCACGCCGCTTGACCGGCTACCCTCACATAATATATAGTTCACCAAGAACTATCAAAAAACATGATCAGACCAGGCGTCAAGCCAACTGATCAAAATATAAAAATTCAATTCGACCTGTCCCAACGTTATAGCAGGCGTCCGACGGCATCCATCCGGATGAAATTCGTCGCAGAGAGCAGCTCCCTTTTGGGTGGAACATTGTTCTATAAACTAATCACACGGCACCTATACGACTGTCCCCAAGGGCAACCACGTAGCCGTTTTTGAGACAAGGATAACTTCTATCACTAACCAAACTAGTGGTAACAGTTGACATCTGAGTCGGATTACCACCTGTATTACTTGGGATAAATGCAGGGGGTACCTTTTGAGTTAATAGCCAACAAAAATTGGCGAATCAAGGAGTCCAGCCGGCCTACGCCGCCTGGCACCTCTACTACTCAATCTAGAATGAGGACGACTGAGTAACACCAACTTAACTCATAGTCACTCTCCCAAAACTTGGCATGGAACCTAAAAAGTTTGAATAGGCCACCTGTTTTTTTGGCAAACAAGGGCATTCAAACTACTATTCCTACTAGTTTTACCTTTGAGTTAATAGCCAACAAACATTGGCAAATAAAGGAGAACAACCGGTACCCACCGCTTGATACCCCTACTACTCAATCAATCGGCGATTAGGTAACAGTCATAGTCCTAGACTGCCTACAGCTCAAAAAACACAAGTAAGAAAACTCTTTCTTACTTAGTTAATTTTACAAATAAAGGACCGCCTGCCTAAAGGTAATCCAGTCATAGACTGCCTAAAGTCTAGCCTACAAAATACAAGTAAGAAAACTCTTTTTTACTTAGTTAATTTTACAAATAAAGGACCGCCTGCCTAAGGGTTATCCAGTCTTGTAAACGGGACCAATACCAATCGTCCAGTCTTGAATAAATGGCCGACTGATCGCCCAGCTTGGAAACAGACAACCAGTCGTCCAGGGGCATAGGCGGACCATTCGTACCTGTCTACAATCGGCCATGCAAAACAGTCGATATAGTGTACAATTCAATATCAAATATTCAACACTTAGACAAATTTCAAGAAAAATAAAATTTCATTGAGAAAAATATTCAGAACCCCGGCCCCCTGGCCGGGTAAATACAATCAAACGGCACGCAGGCCGTGAAAGAAGACAAAAGCTTAGGAAGGGGGCAAATCCTAAACATTAGCAGCGTCCGCCTGGTCAGCATTCTTCTTGCTAGACTCGGCCTCCGCTGCATCCTTCTTCGATGCCTTGCCCCCAAGCGGCACAAGCGCCACTATCGGCTGCTCCCCCTCCAAGGCCTCCTCAAATGCCTCGTCCTCAGCAGCCGCCAGGATCTCTTGATTATATGTTTCATAGCACTGGCGGTACGTTTTCTCCCAAGAGGCAAAATCGGCACTGGGGAAGAGGCGGCTCCAGGTCATACGCTGGATCTGGGAAGAGTCTTCCATCATCTCTCGGACGAGCTCTCTCTTCTCTTGCTCAGCCTTTTCCGAGAGCTCTTTAGTGAGACTCTTCTCCTGAGTCACCAGTTGTTCCTTTACGCTAGCCAAGGATTTCTCCATGACTTCGTATGAGAGCATTTTTTGGCGGAGGGGTTTAAGCTCGGCCTTGAGATTGGAGACGGTCGCCTCCAGCTCGCTGTTCCTCTTCTGGGCCGCCTCTAACTGGGCCCGGATAGCGGCGGCAGCCTGCGCCTGATAATAAAGAATATCAATGGTCAGAACTTCATTTTGGGCAATTTGAAACATTGCCTTATCACAGTTAGAGGCGGCCATAGCTTTTGCAGCCTTTACCTCTTTATTTTTCCGATCAAGCGGCTTGCGAAGGCCGTTCACTCGGAGCAGGGCCTAAGTAAAGAGAAAACATGCGTCAGTTTCCAATCAAAAAGCTAACAGGCGTCCTGGAATAAAAATACTCAAAAAATGCTAAGTATACCTCAGCAAGGACCCCTGCAATTCCATCAAGGTCAAGGGTGCCGACACCCCTGACCGCCTCCCTTTCTGATGGAGGCACAGCTTTTATCATAGACTTGGCTACCTCCACCAAGTCAGGCTCCTGAGGGCCGGCTGCATCAAGCGTAAAAAAAAAGCAAGTTAGACTTATTCATGAAGGAAACAGGTGTAAAAAAACTTTACAAGGAAATTGTCCATACTTTTAGGCGGCCCCGCCGGAGTTTTAGAAGAAGTGGCCGGTTGCTTCTCAGCCGCCACTGTTTTCCTGGAAGACCCAGGAGAGCTTGCAACAGTCGTTCTCCGGGCCTTGGGGTCCGGCTGTTGCGAGGAAGAAGCTCTTGGAGTGCCCGACTGAAAAAAAAAAAAAAAAAAAAAAAAAAAAAAAAAAAAAAGAGTTAGTATATGCACAAGACAACTACTCCAAAAAGAGGAAGAGTTTCAAAGCCTACCAAGGGTGCCCCCTTGTTGGGGGAGTCGGTACAAGACTGTTGCATGAGAGAGGCCCGCAACATGGCCGCCGCAGTCTTGGATGCTGTTATTTTACTCATGGCGTCAGCTGCAAAAAATAAACAGCAAAGTTAGTAAATATACCAAGTAAACAAAGCGTGAAAAAATAGAGTATTCGTCAGGCCGGCTACCTCTAGAGCACCGACTGCTGAGGCCACAGGCGGCCAAAAAGTACTCGTCATAGAGCCACTTGAAGCTCGGGACGCAGTTAAGGGGTACTTGCTCTCGTACCCCTGAAGTAGAGTTCACCCTAGTCTCTACTTTGAAGAGTCCTTTGTCTAGGATCTCCCTTTTAGCCTTTGGGGGGACAGGCGGCATGCTACGGCCGCCTGCAAGGAGAGGCGGATTCCTATTCCACCTGTTAAAGCGTTTGTTCAGCTCTATGTCTGAACTCTCAATAATAAGGAAAGTGTTCCGCCAATCCTTCCACTTGTTCGCCTTACCTCTCGTCATGAGGTAGCCCCTGTGGCTCGTCAATTGATACCAGCCGGTACCGCCCGACTTAGGGGTCCGGCTGAGGTAGTTCATGTGGGCGAAAGCCTCAAAGCTTGGCTCCACCCCGTACATTTCGCACCCGGCCACATAGCCGAGTACGTTGACCCAAGAGTTGGGGGCTAGCTGCCATAACCCCAAATCATACCCATCCAAAATCCGCTGAACAGCCGGATGTAAGGGGAAGCGCAGTCCAGCCTTGATGGCCGCCACATAGTAGCCAAAACAGACGCCATCGTAGCTGGTACCAGCCGGCCAGACGACTGTGTCTTCTGGATCCGGCACGAACAGTAAAAATCCGGGGCCCATTTGGTGGTTAGCGATAAAGCTCTCCACTTTGTCTTGCATGGCCGTGATCCGGCCCCGGGGTACCGTGCAGTAGTAAGGGGTGTTCTCCTCTCGATAAGAAGCGGACGGCTCCGCCCAATTATCCCCCTTCTCAACTGCATGAGAACTCCTCGCCTCTTGTAGGCGGCTGTTTCTTTCTTCTGAGCCTGGAGAAGAGTGGCCAGAAGAGCTGGACTCAGACTCGTCCTCTGACGAGTCAGAAGAAGACGACTCCTCCCCTCTCCCAGAGGGGCCCGCCTCCTCTCCCTTAGAAGGAGAAAAGTTTGACATATCAACTGTGAAATGGGAAGGGACCACCTTGACCCCTCCCTCAGAACTGTCGTCTTGGCAGCCGCTTCTCTTTACTTCTACATCTGGCGTCTGGTCAGATGTTTCACTAATTGGCACCCTTTGGGAGGAGCCGTCTGAGTTTGAGATCCTAGCCGTCTTTTTAGTTCTGGCCATCACGTTCTGCATAGACACAGATACAGTCGGACTTTGTATAAAGGGCAAAGATGGGTCCAGAAAAGGGCAGGCGGCACTCCTAGTCCTAGATTCAGCCGTCCCCGGTGACCGGCTGATCACTAACTTAGGCCGTGTCGTGTGCTTCCATGGGGCCATTTCAAAAAAAATAAAAATAAAGGAAAAAGTTAAGAGTAAGAGAACCGACGGTTACCTGAACGAGTGACGATTGATGAATTCTGAAGTCCTTTGCAAACGGTTTGTCAGAGCAGGCGGTAGGCAACAAAAGTCCAAAGTGTCAGAGCAAGTTCAGGGGTCCGAATGTTCTCTTGCAAAGTTCTCAAATGTGAAAATGACCGAGGTCAGCACTTCCTTATATAGGCAAAGTTTGGGCGGGAAAATCTCTCGGCCATTTGCAAGGTGACACCTGTAGCAGGCCGTCGCCTGTCACCATGCGACACCTGTCACAGGTGACACGTGACCAGTCACGTGCCGCCTGTGAGGGGCAAATGATTAGGGGATTTTTATCCACCAATCACCGTCTGACAAGTGGACCAACCAGGTTCTGCCACGTGTCCTTCACGTAGGCCAATAGGAGCCTGCCACGTGTCAGTCCCAGATTCGTCCACTACGGACCAATTGAGACACGCCACGTGTCCACCCATGCCAAATGGGAAAACTGGCCAACGAGGCCCAATCCTGTTTAGAGGCCCAGTCAGCCCCAGGTTTACCCTAAACCTAGAGCTCGGCACGCTTCCCAAGGTTATAAATACCCCTCTTAATCCTCATTAAGAGGGGAGAGGAACTTGGAAAAAACACGGATTATACATTAAACACTCTCACCTAGAGAGACAAAAACTCCTTAATTTCCGCATTTATTACTCCTTAAACAGTTACTAACTTGACCGTTGGAGGCGGAGCTCCTACCACAAGGAGTCTTCGTTGTTTTGCAGGTACAGGCGTCCGGTTCCAGTCTCGGTGTTGTAACTCTCCCGCAGGACATCAGAAAACCCCGAAACAATATGCATCATGCATGTACATTCAATTATAACAAGTCTTTGAAGCTCTTCACAATGAAATTTTACTTATTTCAATAAAAATCAGTACTGAACTTTATTCATGGTTTTACAGCCTAAAAAAAATCTGCTTAAATTTTCATCTTCTTCACTGTGGTCCAGCCTTAGCAAAACAATGTTGTTTTTACTGAATTAAACTGGTTTTTACTTAAATGAACTGATTGATGGAACATTTTTTTATAAGTTCAGAACCACTCTTAACTTGATTTTGCCTATGTTATGTAGACTTGGATGCTTTCCAGAGACATCAAGACTTTGGACATTGTGGAACCATTAATTCGGAACCCAAAATACGAATATGAAATGCAACGATCAATACACTTAGGCTTGTTGTGCGTTCAACAGCATCCAGAAGACAGGCCGAGCATGTCTTTCGTGACAGCCATGTTAAGTGGAGATAGCAAATTGCCAGAACCTAAAGAACCTGGCTTTTACTTTGAAAGGAATATGCCGCAATATTCTGTTTCAAGCACCCCCCATTCAAGCACCCATAATGAAATTACTGTGACTTTGTTTTCTGGAAGGTAGAGTTAATCTTAATCATAATCATGTTGTTAAGCTGGAGTGACACTGCTAAATACTTGGTTTTTTACTGGTTAATTAAGCTTCGAGAAATTAATTATGTATAAATGTGGTGATACTAATGACTAATATTAATGATTACAGTTGATTGCTCAAGAGCTAAGACAGGACATAAAATGTATAGATTTCTACCATAATACTTAGAATTTCAAGATGGCTCATGCACAACCTCCAATCGACAAAAGGCTTGTTACGACCATAGTGGTAAGATAGGAAGGAGAGAATAATCATTGTTTTATCAACACAAACTTCATGAAAGACATTTGAAGGGTGGTTTGGTATGTAAATCGGAATTGAGATCGAAAACCCCTAAAACCCTAACTGGTTCCTTCTAACAAAGAATTTCAATCAAACCTTTATGGGGTCAAGACTTCAAGTCAGTCCCAGTAGATTCAAACACTTCCAAATATATTAGAATAAAAGAAATTTTAAAAGAGAACAAAGGATAAAAATAGATTTTTTTTCCTAAAAGGAAACACAATGGAATTAGAGCAGACTTCTCCCGAGACTATACCCTAGTATAATGTATACATGACAAGCACTGCAGCAAATTTATCATGTTTTCTCTGTATTTTACAGCTTTTTGTCAATAGCTAAAAATTTTAATTCAACACAAATAGAAGTAATTCTCCTGTAACAGCTGTGGTCGCTATGATTCCTCAGTAATATGCTTTGCGCGGGTTATTCTACAAAGATGAAAACGGACAACATGAGCTACAATATTAACAAAAATAATCTTCGACACAGTAATACTATAATAAAAGACATTGTTAAAAGGAAATGGATAAATGAAGTGTCGCCAGAACATAAGAGAGGGCTATACCAGGGGATTTGGTCTGTGACGATATCCCAGCATCATGCGCTTCTTGTACTGCTCGTATATATCATCTTCAGGAGTCACCTCACCAGGTTGCTGGGCACCAACACCTAGATGGTCTTTCTTTACATTACCTGCTGAAATAGGATCAGCAATGCCTTTCCTTGAACTGCCCAGGCCCTCACCTGCAAAATAAAAATCAAGGTAAGAACACTAATTACCAAATTATTTAATAGTTTTCTGTTGGTAAACCAAGTCCAAAACCAATCGCCAGGTATCTACAACAGCAAGACAGCTTTTAAGGAAAAATAACAGTCGGTTAGGATCTTGTTAGATTCGTCTCTATTACTTACGGGCATAGGGCGCACCTTTCACAAGGAGAGAGTGTCTACTTTACAAATCCAAATAGGTTTTATCCCAAAACCATACGGCGATAAGAAGAATAACCCCTGAGTCTTATAAAGATCAACTATCTCATCTTTTAACAATGTGAGACACATGGTTGGAAAGGCTATACATCAACATTTCCCCTCACATATAAGGTATAAGGTCCATTTATTACCGTAATTCCGTCACATGTGATGCTTCATGGGCCACTAGCTGCCCAGGATTTATAATTCAAGAAAACTCTACTACTACTGGAAAAAAGTCCAACTTTTGAATAACATGCACGAATGTTAGTTATGCTTCAGCAACAAAAAGCACAGAAAAAAGACGTTCAGCATAAGTGAAATTACAGCATGCATATGACCATATAAGCTTCAAGCTGGTCAGCACAACAGATGAATCATGTCCAGACAACAAATACCACTCAGAGTGAATTCAAGTGTAAGGCAAAAGCTCTGGAATGGTCCAGATGTACACTGACTCGCCATAACCACTAACCAGTCACTTTAATTTGGCCATATGAGACATTCCATTTCAAATTAATACATTAATCAAATTATGTAAATCAATACATTAATCAAATTATGTAAATCAATACATTAATCAAATTATATAAAATATAAATGTAAGCAAATTGATCCTCAGGACTTCATATTGCAAGTGAGAGTAGAAAACACACCTTCTTTCCATCCCATTTTTGACAAAAGCTTATGCCCAACATTATCTGCTTGAATTTTTGCCTTGTCAGCAGCCTCCTTGGCTGCTTTTTGTGCAGCTGCATCATTACATTTAGCCAAAAATCCCTCTAGCTCTTCTGGTGGTATGTAGTCTCCCATGTGATGCCCTCTCTTTCCAGCAGCTGCCATGGCAAATTCAAAGGTAAGCAACAGAATTTAACTTAACCTGTTGGAAGTGTTGCTGCTATTGATTCTTCAAATCCTCGATTTCATTGCAGGTTCTAACATGCATCCTAAAATTGCTTAAGCCTAACATATCACAGAAACAATTTTGCAAGTTTCCACACCCCAAACCAGGCTGAAGCTAGAAAGGAGGGAGAGATTTCAAGCATCAAACTATCAAAGTGAAACTTAAGATTAAGAACAGCGCCCCCCCCCCCCCCCCCCCAAAAAAAAAAAAAAAAACAAGTATTGAAGCTACCATAAGCAAGTCTAGAAAAACACCAATATGATCATCGTTGAGACTTGAGATTGAGGCTATTTCAAAAAAAATTTAAAAAAAAACCCCAAAAATAATTTCTAGAAGATTAGTGAAAGAAAAAAGTAGTAATCAGACTAATTTTCTAAAACCATATATATATATTATATTTTTTTTTGTTAAAAAACCATATTATATTTACTCCCTCTATTTTATTTTATTAATTTTTTGGGAAGGGAGGGGAGGATCTGTCCACTTACTTAAGGTAAGTGGGTGTAAGAAAGTTGGATATATAGGGTGGAGTATAGAAAGTATGTAAAAATAATAAAATATGTAGTATATATTAAAAAAAATATATGTAAATAAAAAATAAAAAGGCGAATGCTTATTTTCTTCAAGACAGCCAAAAATTTACCTTGAACTTGAAGGGAAGCTGGAGGAGGCATCTCATCTCGTGATTGTTTAGGTGGTCTTTTCTTCTCTTCAGCTGCTGCTTTCTTCATGTAATACTCCATCATAGCTATAGGATCTGATCCAGAAACTGATGAGCTTGATTCCCCTGCATAATAGAATCTTATAAATACTATAATCCTCAACCAAGAAGAAGCAGAAATGAAGAATTCATAGACATAAGCAAATTGCATTCATTCCATGTAAAAATTCACACATCAGGATACAGCAGAAGACAAGGCACATAACAGTGTCAATTTCTAACAATGAGAAAAATCATATCATAGGAATTGCTAGATACAAGCCCTTGTACATCCTAGGACCCTTCACTAGTTGCATGCTTCAAGAAACAAGGAAGGAAAATCAGCACTATCAGCAAATTGATGGAAGATAGGCCAACAGAGTTTGATCAATACATCCATAAAAAGACATTACTTAACGGGAATATTAATTGGCACTAAAAAAACCACAACACAAGAAAAAGGCATGATGATTTGAAAAATTCAATGCCACAAAAAGGAGGGTATATTGGAAAGATAAATTCCAGAAAAAGCATCACAGAAAGGCTAGTATATCATGTAGCTCCATGTAAAGTAGTTTGCTATTGCTTGATATTGCAACGAACCAAGGAGTTGGCATGCCACGTAGGCTGATCACATATACAAGGAGGGGAAAACTGAACCAAACAGCAGTAGCACATCACAGCCCACCAAGTGACAGCAGCCCACCAAATTACCACACATAGGACAGGGGAGTTGTTGGGATCCTCTGTCAGCTTTGTACGTATAAAAAGGGGAGAAGGGGCAATGGGATAGGTAGCTAATTTCTTGTGTAATTCAGTAATCCTTGAAGTTTGTGACCTAAAGTCACAGCCCTAGAGACTGGTGGCTTGAAGTCTAAGAGCCATTTTTGCTTGAATGAAACCCATCCCTTCTTCCTCAGTTTTCTTGTTTCTTTAAAGTTTGCATCTTTATTGATTGCTGTCTTATTTTCTGGTGAGTAAGAATCCAGTTCATTACAGACATAAAGTAAATTTCCACAATTGGAGACAATATACTGCAATAATCATCCAAACTTTCTATAAAGAGATAGTAAACATAGAGAAAAACATGATGGACCAAGTATTTTCTCACCGCTTCTTGCAGATGTAGCCTCAAATGAACTGGCTTCATTTACGTCATACAAAGCAGAAGCAGGTGTATGATAATTTAACTGCGGATTACTTTCCATTCGAGGAACAATGCTTGCTGAAGCAGTCTTATCACCTGTAGATGCAATTTTCTTGGGATAAATACTAGCTCCATGGAGAATTCAAAATCTTCTCATAATTAAAAATAATGCAACATCATGGCAAAAAACCTTCCATAGGTAGTGAACAAAGAAATGATTTGGTCATTAAATTAGCAAAGAAAAACAAAATATTTTTTTTTACTGGATGTTACAGCCAGGAAAGGGGGGAGAAAAAAAAAAAAAAAAAACCCACCTATTTCAATATAATAGAGAAGCTTAGATATCATACACCTGCTTCTGCTTTGTATGACAATAAAATTAAAATGCTCTTTGTATGACACCATTCGAGTATGATGCATTTTAATGAAATTAAAATTAAAATGCTCTATTGTCATATACACCTGCTTCTGCTTTGTATGACAATAGAGCATTTTAATTTTATATCCAAGTCCAAAATTCCACACAATAGTGGCAATCACACATACCCAACATTAAATTAAAGCATACCTATCATCAGATGTCTAAGAATGAAATTCTTCAATGTAATATAAGGTTCTCAAATTCATCTCCTTCAGTTATGAGTTCTTCAAGGTGTAAGTTCAAACAATAAAGAGAAAAAGAATAGCAGGTGTGTGACAATAAAAGTAGAAGTACTAAAAGCTTTCACAATAGTCAATGAGAAAATTAGAGGAAAAGCATACTACGCACATGCCACCTTATAACCTACACTGAAATTGTAGAGGATATTTATTTTAAATATTGTAAGTGTAAAGTAAAAAGGACACTACAGGGATGTGAAAATTGGACCCACATCACGATCCCTCTCCCCAGCAAAACCACAAGCATTCGTTATGAAATCATACCTAATCTTGTCCAGGAAAACTAGATTTTAAAAATAAAAAAATAAAAAATAAAAAATAAATAAAAAAAAATAAAAAAATATCATATTCAAGTTAGTGCTGCTTTGCATGACTAAGCTTTCCCTTCAAAATATATCATACCCTATCCCTCCATCAGGCCAACCCACCAAACAGCCTGAAGAACTAGCTTCCATATTTTCAGTATGCACTTCTCTTTCCAACTCCTCTTCTAAACTACCAGATCATACTTCGAGTTACTCTGTTGACCAAGCTTATTCCAAGCAAATATACTCAAGTGCCCCAAAGAAAGTACTGAAAGTCCCAAAGTCAGACTAACATAAGAGCATAGGCTGAAGAAAACATCTATGCAACACAAACAGAAATAGAGTACTGGAGCCTATTATTCCCTCACCAAACTGTGCAGCTCACATTCACATATCACTAGTTAAGGTAAAGGCCTTCAAGTTCATAACAGTACAGAACGATCATTGGAAATTAGGTACAGATGACTAGATGAAAACTAAAATGAAAAACAATAGTAATTTATCCTACTTGATCAGAAAGAGAAATGTTATGTTTCCAATTACAAATAGTATTTAGTTTAAACACTCAACAAAACATTCTAGGATGATGTTAATTATCCAAAAAAAAAAATTGGGAACCAACCACTATGTGTAGTCTGTAATTCCTTGCTCAGAGCTAGTGCTTTCTCCTCTTCCTGAATACGATACTCATAGTACTTGAATTCAGTACAGGCTTCATCAAAGAGAAATCTGAAGAACAAACATGATTAGGGATGGTATGAGCCAGACAACCAATAACTCACATATCTCAATGCAGGAAAGTATACACAGCTTCCCATAAAAGATCTAAATCCAGCAAAAGAAACTAACATTCGGAAATTAGACATCAACAGGCCCCATAACGCATATCAAGAAAGCAAAAATCTTAAAAAGTTATGCAAAACATCAAAAATAAATCAAAGGCCTAAAAATATCCTTCCTAAT
Source organism: Chenopodium berlandieri (assembly GCA_034703905.1). NCBI lineage: Eukaryota > Viridiplantae > Streptophyta > Magnoliopsida > Caryophyllales > Amaranthaceae > Chenopodium > Chenopodium berlandieri. Next base: position 14,599,715 of record CM068293.1, read on the forward strand.
GTATAAAGGTAACTATATTATCCTTTATAAAACTTCTCTTATAATCACCACTTAATGTACACTAAAAATTATAACAAGTTAGAAGTTACCCTTCAGAAGCTACAAAGTTACTAAAAATGGCCGATGAAAAGTAAATTCCAGGTGTACCTAAAAGTGGCTTATAGTTATATTGCCATACTGATTATAGAAAAAATCCAATATAAAATATTTAAGCACCCACGAGGCAAATTATAGCTAATATAGTAGTAACAGCTTTTATTTAATAAAATTACTCATGAATCATGATCCTTCTCCTTTTAAAAAAATACCAATATGCATACGTAACATGTACACATACCCGTAATGCCTTAAAACATAAATGTTACTATGGCAAGATAAATGCCTCAAAAATTGTGTTTACATCTACTAAAATTAATATTGTACCTGATTTAACAATATCATCCATTACCCAAGGAGAACAGCCCAGATTTAATACTTATTTTGAGAGGAGTGTGCATTTCAACTGCCTAGGTCCACTACACATAAATGGGCCCAGTGTAGCATAACTTTCTAGTGTCTAAGATGGGAAACAGTAAGAAAGACTACACTCAAGAAGGGTTCCCTTAAGTTCATTATATTAAAGACTTGAATGGCTTGAGTGGCTTCAACCAGATAGGAGTTGACAGACTACGTACCTAAAAGGAGTATTTCCGGGATTTTTCTGACGAGTGATATCCTCAATTTGCCTTCCTTTCTTAGCCACAAAACTTGCTAGCCTGTCTGCAGCTTTCTTCACTGCAGGATCACTTGGGGAAGGAGGTGCTGCATGTCACTTAAAGAACTGATTAATACCAAGGGCATGAACAACGCAATGCAAATTACTCTTGTAGCAGGCCTGCCACATTTCCAAATCGTTCATTGAACATCTCTTTCCCCATGGTTGAAAGAGACATAAGAGGTAAGCTGCATTCATGAGACAACACACTTGATAATGAATAGTCCTATGTATTGGCTATACAAACAGAGAAGCTTGTCCACGACTTCCTTAGGAACAACACATCAAAAAAAAAAAAGGGGGGGAAAAGTCATAGACCTGAAAGCAATATTAAAGTTGGAAAAAATGGTTGAAACAATATATTTATCTGAATGCACCCTCTCAATTCCTATACCTTCCACCAGTCATGTTAAAGCATGAAAATCTTTGAACTTCTAAGTTAAATTAGTTCCCAAAACAAAACATGGCGAACCTTAAGTCACCTCTTCTTTCAAACCAATAATAGATAAGTATTTATTTGGTAACAATACGTAGATGTTAACTAACTCTTGTACAACCTGAACCCTATGAGGAAAACCACAAAAATATGAAAAAAAATCTCAACTGGACAGTACTATAATATATTGTTTATAATGGATGAGAACTATTACCATCAAGGACAAACATTCCCCAAGGTATTATGTGCATATATAATAGTACATAAACTTGCCAGAAATTATTGGTTCTCCTTTAATGCCAACTGCTGATTATATGTCACGCCAACTACAGAAGATTAAAAGAATGCCCATGCAGCAATGCAAACAATTTAAGGATCTACACTTGGCATGTAAGGGTCGATAAAGCCATTAGAGTAAATACTAGCAAAGACACACATAAACATCACATACAGAAATGAAAAATAATATAGAAGAAAGGCACCCACTTATTGAATTAAGTATAAACTAAAATTGAGATATGTGTATACAGACAGGCATTACCAACATCAAATTTTCTGGATGACACAACAGAAGCTTCTGATTGACCCAATTTCTGCCGTTTTGCATAAACTCCATCTGATCCATTATCTGTCCCAGCATCATCTTCGTCATCATCTTCACTTAACTTTACAGAAGGAACCACAAGTTTTGATTTTTGTTTCAAGCTAAACGCAAGCTTGCCACCTGAAGCAGCTGAAGTAGTTTTCCTCTGATTATTATGCTTAGTTTCCGATCCAATTTTAATACTACCGGTATTTGGAGTTGAGTCCCTAGGTAAATTTGTTTTTGGTCCACGGTCCTCAACTACAGCACCCTTTTCCTTGTCTTGATGAAGCTGTTTAAACTTCTCCATAAATGAGCCATCATTAACAAATAAGGTAGGAGGCACACCTTTATCCATTAGAAAACCCAACTTCCTCTTGATCTGATAAAAGGACTACAACCATTCGTTAAGTTTACTCAGCTCAATCAACACTTAACCCGATTCAGGGATATATACTTAGAAATGTACAGAGAGCATCAATTTTAACTAAATAAAATAAATTTGTGCTACTACGATTTGCCTGTCATTCTGTCAATAACCAAACAAGCCGATTCAAGAACATTCATATCAAAATAAAAATATATCGCCCTTCTCACTCCCTCAATAAAAATATAACCATGTAATCATAAAGATTACAAAAAGCAGCGACGTCGGGGCAAAAGCTTAAACAGTCAGCCAAACACAATCATGATTATAAAGTAGTACCAAGTATATACGAACAAATCAATTGCTTTTATAATCATCAATCCTTTGATCTTTCCCAATGAAACCATTATTTCAGTAAGATAACTACTTCCCAGAACATAATTGTTCGCAAATCTCACCACACAAGATTGAAAGCACGAAACGGGCAAAAATAAAATTAAAAAACAATCCAAAAACTTGAATTACTAATAAAAATCAATCAATCAATTATTGCTAAAAAAGACAAAACCCTAAAATTAAACTCCCCCCCCCCCCCCCCCCCCAAAAAAAAAAACGAAAAGTAAAATCAAATACATAATCAAACAATAAGGAATAACATCAAATCGATCCAAAAATAATGATTCAATTGAGCTGTTTGAAGAATTGAATCGCAAAATAAAAAGTGGTTCGATTTTAGCCCCAATCTTAACCGCCGTGATATGAAGAATTCATCGTCAAAATCGAAAATTGAAGCGAATTTAAATCATATTAGAGTCGAAAAGAAATACCTAATTGTTTGATAAGGGGATGATCGCCAAAATTGCAGGTAGCGAGCGATTAGAGAGCAGGACTCCGAGAAGGAGAATGAATGAGGATCAGTGAAATCCAAGGTGGGTCGTTTTTATTTTTCTTTGCTGTTATAATACGGAGTAATGGAGTATAAAAAGTACTCCCTTCGTAATAAAAAATTATAAAAAAGAAAAATAGTTGAAAGAAAGAAGTGAATATAAAATTAAAAAATTATAAGAAATAAATTAAATATTGTAAAAATTTTCTAAATAAGAAAATGGAGCAAGTATTTAAAAACAGGCGGAAATGAAAAGTGGAGCAATATTTAAGGAGGGAGTAATAGAGTATAAAAATACAAAGTGAAAAATATACGTAGTATTCGATAGTTAAGTTTATTTAACGAGAAAATATAGGAAAAAATTGACACTAGCCGTCCCAATTATGATCGGTGTTAAAAGGTTTTACATATCGATTTACTCATGGTGGTCCAAAATTTAGGAGATTCATTTTCAAAACGGTGTCTTACATATTTTTTATTGAATGGTTGAACGCCCTGTTTGTTGGACTGTTTTAAGAGGAACCTCCGAAATTGAGCCTGCTATGAGCTTGGACCTTTTAAAGAAGAATGTCCATAATTAAGACTGGTAGCGTCAATTTTTCCAAAATATAACAAGTATTATTTAAATTGGGTCTCATTAGAACTAACTCGCTTTATATTTTCGTAATCAATCTTTTTAAAAATTTTACAATCACACTACTATTAAATATATTTTATAATTGTGCGTAGCAAACGTGTACAACTTAAAGTAAAACAACTAAAAAGCAAAGGAAGTAATATCATTTTGCATTTGCTTTTGGAGCTACTAAAACGTTGCCCAAATTTTGCGTAGATAATGCCCACATCTATTAACTATTACTAAAATAAAACATTGCTGACATCATTAACTCTCAAATTATCCTACGTGTCATTCTCACATTAAAAATTTTCCCTCCAATTTAATTTCTCTCGTAAATTATAATTTCACATACCTAATTTGTTTGATCTATGATTGTGGTTTCAATTTTTTTTACTTTCCTTAAATATAAATCATTTATAAATTCTAATTTTCATATACAATAATGTGATGCAACTGAACATACATTAGAATATTATAAGATATATTAATTCTAACCGTGCATCGTACGGGGATAACCTAGTTTTATATTTAAATGAAAAACCTACCCTCACATATACTACTCCATTATTTTCACCCCTTTAAATCACTGAAAACAATCTTACTCCTCCTAAAAAAACCACCACTAGCTTGTTTGCATATTGGTGGTCTTTAGAGTTATACTAGAATACTCGTAGTAGAAGCAAGGTGAACAAATAACTTAGCTTAAAACAAAAAAAAAAAAAAAATCTTAAACAGCAACCAGATGAAATTAAATAACGTTAACAAGTCCAATGAAGGGAGGAAGCTCGCTAAAGTCTAATGAAAACAAAACTTAAACTGATTACTCATAGAATCACCACATCAACGCCTCCTCGAATTTGCTTGGCAAGCAGCTCCGCCTGTCCTCTCGCATAAGGTATTTTATCAATGTATTCAATGTCATACCATTTATGTATATTCGTCATTGACCGAGGACAATGAGGGTCACAAATAATCTTGTTAAGCATGGGTGCATTTTTGATGCGTATCCAAGGCATCAATATCATCATTTTATTATTTTATTTATTTTTATTGAGTCGTCTATTAATCATGAGGTTGAGTGGCGTCAATCTTAAAGTTACGCGTGATTAATCGAATTAGATTTGGAGTAGAATTAGTAATTTGATAAAATATTATTTTCTAATATTATTAAAAGATAAATTTTGTTATTTAGGATTAGAATTTAGTATTTATATCTACTATATTTTATTTTATCTTTTAGTTATCCTAACGGCATGGGATGTTTGCCTCTAAATATTCTTTATTTTCATTAATGAAGGCAGAGAAGTTTTGAATTATAATTGATTAATTCGTATGAATTGTTTTAGCAAGAGAATTGCATATGATATTTTGCTGAGAAAGCTACCAATTTAGTTGTGATTTAGTCTTGGTTAGATTAAATAGCTTCATATCCACGAATTTCTTGAAGAGCCCATAAAAATACGCATCAATTTTCGGTGAGACAAAATGCAAGGTCAGCAAGACGTGCACTTCCATCGAATCCAACAAGCTCCAACACCTTAAGTTGGTTATGTTGTTGCATTGCGTGATTAATCGGAACATCCCTTCGAGGTGCCATTGGCACTGCTTGTCTTCTACAAGGCCACAACTGCAAAACCAGCTTAAATTTGTAAGTATAATTTTAGGGAATTTAAATAAAAAGTGTGCATTCACGAGACCATAACCGTACCTCCAACTTGAAGGTGTGCAACAAGGAGCATGCCTCAATGAAAGAGGTCAAACTGAGAAAGTTGTCTTCAGCAGGGGAATCTTAATATTCACCTGGAGTAATACAACTTAGTTCCTGTAAACAAAATTAGAAGACGAACACAAAGATAGTTAAGTTCAATTGTTGCAATGTACAAGAAGGATGAAATAATAATGAGGAGCCGTTTGGTTGGGGGTATTCAACAAAGGGAATGGGAATCGATGGGAATCATTCCCTTTTTTGTTGTTTGTTATGCCACTTTTCCAATCCTTTTTACCCCCTTCATTTCCCCAAACCCCTCTAAGTTCATTCCCCACCCCCCCCCCCTAGCCTTTTCCATTCCCTTTCCTTAGCGAGCATTACACCACCGTGCCTACACCAGCCACCACCCTTCTACCCTACCCCCACCGCACAACCACTACATACCCAGCCACCTCACCACTTTTCCCCCGCCCATCGCCGTCCCTTCTCCGCCACTCGCCGACCTCCAGTAAGCTCGCACCTCACTCGAAAATCTTCCCCAACCCCTCGTCAGAACTCACTGCCCCTGTTTGCACCTCCCTCACCCCTTGCCGGAGGTTGTCGCACCTCCCCCATCCCTCGAAAACCTTCCCCAACCACTCGTCGGCCATCGCTTCCCCTGTTTCGATTGAGCAAAGTTTGAATAGAAGAAAAACGAGAATTTGTTGGATTTCTTAATTGGGGTTTTTTAGGATTTGGAGGGTATTGATGATGAATAATTGACGGTAATGGCTGGTTCAGAGGAGAAGGAAGGGTGAAAGGGATTAGGGGAAGGTTTTCCGGGGAGGGGGAGATATTTTCGGGGGAGGGGAGGTGCGACGGGCTCCGGGGGATTCCGACAAGGTGATGGCTGGGCGATGGGGTGGCTGGAGAAGTGAGAAAGTGAAGGAAAAAGGAGTGTGTGGTGGTGTTGGTGGTGGTGCTGTGGTGGGGGTGATTCCCTTTATATTTTTAAAACAAACAACACACTATACATGGAATGGTTTTTCATTCCATTCTCTTTCATTCCCTTTGTTCATTCCATTCCGATTCTCTTGCACGAACCAAACGGCCCCTGAAAGTAAAATAATTATTAATTAAAGCAACTAACCCGATCCAATGAATTGAGAGGTGATTGCAATATGAAACTCCAAAGGTGAAATTAACAAGTGATGGAACACTAGTATACTTCACTTCAATGTTCTTCCATCTCGAGAAAAATATAAAAGTAGTAAGTTTCGGAGCAAGTATTTCCAAAGATTCAATGGGTTTGCAATAATGTAACTCCATGTGTTTCAACTTGAGGGAGGAAATTACAAGTCTTTGATTTCGAGGACTATTGTGAAGAGGAGTAAATGTAGACATAGTGGAGTAAAACGAGCACGACCTCACTGTGAGGCGCTCAAGGTTGAGACAATAGGCTAGAACATTTTCAATCCACAACTAATTCTTGCAAATGAAGGGATCTGAGGGTAGTAAGATGATCATTGTAAACTGGGTGAATGAGGAGAAAACTCGACGGATTATGTATTTAGTTCCAAAATGATAATTGCCATAAAGATCTAATAAGTTCAACTCTAAGTCACGTACCTTTTTGTTCAAGGCAAATTTTATCCAATTATAAATTTGAGCAACATATGATCCATAGAGGGACAGTTAATAAATCTGTCTACATGATTATTGATATCTATTCTCTTCGAAAAGAATAAATCTCGGTCAAAATTCAAATCAGTTAGGTGAGTCCAAACAAACCTCCACCTTTTCGAAAGAAGGCTACTTCTTCAATTCCTGCTGTTTTCATATCCGCAAAAGATAACAAGTGAACCAAAATGTCATCTGGTAAATTGCTAATTCGATCCACTTTCTTACTCTTTTGGCCGCCTTCACTAACATTGTTTATTCTCTATCAACAAAATAAAAACCTTAAAATCCATTCAAATATAACTTATATTAAGAGCTACACAACAAATAAATATACTTTCTCCATGTTTTTTTTTAAAAAAGAAATTACAATCCAAAATAGCAAAACTAAATATAAAGGACATATACATGTTGCTGGGATATAACTATGCTAATTTATTCTAGAATAAACACATAGCGCACACCAGTTAATAAACACATCAAAGACATCATCTTATATCCGTCACATATAACAAAATTTTATATGGCATCAATTAATACAGATAAAAAAAATAATTAAAAAAAAAGGTGGTGACTCAAGTAAATTTAGGGCATTTGTGTGTGAACAAAAACAAGAGGTAAATAAAGCAAAAAGATGATTAATATGAAAAAGGGTGCAATTTAAAATTAGAGAAAGTATTGTTGGTTTTAACGACTTCTATTATACTTCTTAGTTCGTATATGGCATAATATATATGAGAATGACTTCGGATGCTTGCACAAAACTACGCTAGTACTAGTGTACATAAAAGTTTTCAAATAAAATTAATTTAAATTCTATCAAATTAATAAATTAATAAATAATAAGTGAAGATCGAACACTCACTATTCTCTTAGGGTTGCAACTGCAGCTGCTTCTTTGCCTCTTTTCAACGGTGAAGAAGGAGGTGATGAGGTTAAATCTATAACTTCAACAATATGATGATCAACAGGTCGGGTTTGTGTCGGATTATCAAAGGTTTTGGCTAGCACATCCCATAGTTCATAAGTAGTTTTGGCTTGCGAAACAAGAAGAAAGAGACTAGATGATATGGTACCAATAAGTGCACCAAAAATATCTTGGTGAAACCAAGTATGATAAGCAAGGTTTGGAAGTGTGGTGTCTTTGGCTATGGCGATGGTTCTAGCGAGATGTGAAAGAAGATAATTCCTTGAATATTATTAGCCTATCAATAGGAAATATATACACTGTAATCAACTATACTAAGGGTATAAAGTAGGACCCAACTTCCTACAATTAGGGGAAAATATACAATCATATACAATGAGCATAATTAACTAATATACACTAACAGAATATATTGATGCTTATTAATATATTCCAACACCCGTAGTCTAAGCGGGAGGCGATCGAACGCTGAGTCTGTCCCTAAAATCCTCAAATAATACTAAAGGAAGACCCTTAGTAAAAATATCTGCAATTTGATGTCTGGAGGGAACATGTAGCACTCGAACCTGTCCACGAGCAACCTTTTCGCGAATATATCCATCTCTATATGTTTCGTGCGTTTATGTTGAACTGGATTCCCGACAAGATAAATCGCACTAACATTATCACAATACACCAATGTAGCCTTTTTGATAGGACAATGAAGCTCCAAGAGTAGATTTCGCAACCAACAAGATTCAGAAACCACATTGGCCACCCCTCGATACTCAACCACTACACTAGATATTGACAAGGTTGGTTGGCGTTTGGCTAACCACGAGACCAAATTATCACCAAGAAACACACAGTACCCAAAAGTAGACCTTCTGGAATCTGGACATCCACCCCAATCTACATCTGTATATGAAATCAGAGTAGAAATAGAAGAAGGATAAAGATGAAGTCCATAATCTAGAGTACCCTGTATGTAACGCAGAATGCACTTGAGAGCGTGCATATGCTCAACTTTCGGATCATGCATGAATAGGCATACTTGTTGCACGGCATATGTAATGTCAGGTCTTGTGAATGTGAGATACGACTGAAAGAGCCCCAGCCAGGCTCCGATAGAGTGAGGGGTCCTCGAAAGAAGCGCCGAAAGAGGCACTAAGTTTCGGCTTTGTGTCAACTGGGGTCGGTGATGGCTTACATGAAGACATACCGACTCGATCAATAATTTATGTGGCATATTTCTTCAGTGATAAAAATATACCACCTGCATGACGTGTGACAACTATCCCCAAAAAATAGTTGAGCACACCTAAGTCCTTCATAGCAAACTTGGAGCTAAGAAGGGTAATGATAGACTTACGAAGCTCATCGGATGAGGCAGTCAAAATAATATCATCAACATATAATAAAATATAAACCATAGATGTACCTTTTCGAAAAACAAAGAGTGAATTATCGGACTTAGACTGAGAAAACCCAAGAGTATGAACATAATCAGCAAATCTCCTGTACCAAGCTTGTGGAGCTTGTTTCAGTCCGTAAAGTGATTTCCTCAACAAACACACATGATTGGATTTTCCAAGATCCTGGAACCCCATAGGCTGATGCATGTAGACGGTCTCCTTAAGTTCACCATGTAAGAAAGCATTGTTGACGTCAAGTTGATGAATTTGCCAAGCTTTAGATAAAGACAAGCTAAGAACTGTGCGGATAGTAGCTGGTTTGACCACCGGGCTAAAAGTGTCACCACAATCCACTCCAACCTGTTGAGTTTTTCCATCACCTATAAGACGGGCTTTATGCCTCTCAAAAGAACCATCAGACTTTTCTTTATGAGAAAAAATCCAAATTAAATTAACATCAGGAGGACGGGGCACCAATTCCCACGTCTTATTTTTAATAAGAGCATCATACTCATCATCCATGGCCTTTTTCCAATTTGGATTACGAAGAGCCGACACGGGGTTACGGGGTAGTGAGGATTTTGAAACCTTAGAGAGAAAAGAATATTTTGTGTTAGGCTTGAATATCCCATTTTGACTACAAGTAACTACCCGGGGAGGTAAGACTGGATTGATATGAGGAGTAGGAAGGGGGGGTTGGGCTCGGATGGGAAGGTGGCCCAGTAGGCTTTGTGCTGGAAGGAGGAGAGGAGCATGATGTTGCTGGGCTCAGTTAGAGCAAAGGCTCAGCAGGCCGTGTGGTGGAAGGTTGAGCTTGTGAGAATTGCTCACCGTCTGGGCCCGGCAGAAGAGGGAGGAGAGATAGGCTCAAGAATTGGGCCTGTAGGTTGGACGGTATGGGCAAGCGAGTTGAGGAAAAATAGTGGAGCATGTATGGAGACAAACCATCATCTAGGAAATCATATGTGTGTTTTTCAGGGGTATGTAATTTAGAAAAAGGAAATGTATTCTCATCAAAAATTACATGTCGGCATATAATGATCTTTCTAGATGATAAATCATAGCACTTATATCCCCTATAATTAGATGGATAACCCAAAAACACACTAGGAGTAGAGCGGGGTTGGAGTTTGTTGATAGTAGTGGAAGGAAATAGGGGATAACACAAACACCCAAAAACCCGAAGATGAGAATAGGTTGAAGTTCAATGATATATAATATGAAGAGGAGATTGATAGTCTAGCCCTTTATGTGGACAAGACAATCTAAAGGAAAGACCATGCTTTTTACAGAATTCCCAAAATGGCCCATTATCAAATTCTCTACCATTACATTGTATGTTCTTTATTTCCCGTTCAAACTAAGTATGGATGAAAGTTCTTAACTTTAATATAGTGGAATAGGCATCGGATTTATTTGACACAAGAAATGTCCACAAAAATTTAGAAAAATCATCCAACAACAATATATAATATCTATGATCAAATGAACTCAAAACAGGAGAAGTAAAAAGATCAGTGTGAATAATATCGAAAGGCATAATAGTATTAGAATTTGAAGATTGAAACTGCAACTTGATATGTTTTCCAAGAGGACATGAATGACAAAAACCAGAATTTCTAGAATTTTTATATTCAATAAATTTATTCTTCCTAAGAGAACTTAAAACATTATCTCCCGGGTGACCCAACCGAGCATGCCATAAAGAAGGATCTATAACAGCAAAAGTGGATGGAGAAGAGACATGTGTCTTGGTGATGGGATAGAGCTCGCCCCGACTCTCACATCTCATTAGTCGCCTCCCCGTCTAAAAATCCTTCACAGAAAACCCAAAAGGATCAAATTCAATAGAGACAGAATTATCAGTTGTAAACTTCCTAACTGACACAAGGTTTTTGATGAGTTGGGGAGCATGGAGGACATTTTTAAGATTTAAGGGAGGATGTGGAGATTTTAATTGAGTATGACCATAGCCAAGAATTGGAATTGACTGACCATTACCAACAGTTATGCCATGTTTATTGCTCAAATTAAAATAAGACGTGAGATTACCTTGTCCGGAGGTCATGTGAGACATTGCACCGGTGTCCATGTACCAATTCAAATCCGGAGGGGTAATGCCGAGAGTGTGCATTGCGGCTTCTATGTTAGTTGGGGTAGGTCCATTGGCAGAATAGGATTGTTGAGGTCTAGGCCCAAGAATCCCTTGTTGCTGGCACTGACCCTGCTGAAAATTGGGCCTAGCCCATGAACCAATGGGAAAAGGACAAGGTGGTATAGCCTACTGCATCCATGGCCAAGGCCACTGCTGTCCCGGTGCCCAGTGATTCGGTGCCTGCTGCTGACCACCAGAGCCACCTGAGCGGTTGTTGCCGCCACTACTTTTGACTCCACCGCCGGAGCTGCTACTAGAACCTCCTTTGCCGCTGCCACGACCACCAGACGAGTGGCGATTCTTTCCCGAATTTCCCCTTGGTTCTGAGATCGTTTACCACCCGAATTGATGCGTTGTGAAGAAGGTTGATTTGACACCTCCAACAAATCATCAGACTCACGGGCCACCATAGCAGAATTGGTGGTTTGTGCCGCCTTTTTAAGTCCGGCCTCCTCTAAAACAAGCATAGACCGTGCTTGGTAAAATTGAGGCAGGGGATCACTCTGTCGAATGAGCGTGGCAACCCCTTTGTAAGGCTTAGTGAGGCCCGACACTAATTAAAGAACCAGTCGACTGTTGTCCACCAGGGAGCCGACAATTTTGAGTTGGCCCGACAACGTCTTGAGATATTGAAAGTAAGCGGAGACGTTGGGAAAATTCTCCATTTCTGTGTGAGTGAAATCATACTCAAGGGTTACGGCTCGGGAATGTTTGATGTCTGGAAATATGTCAGGCAACCTATTCCAAGCTTCCATAGCCATAGAGTCGGGTTCAAGAATTATGTTTAACAAATCATTAATTAGAAATAGTGGCATAAATCCACTGTAGAACTGTAGCGTCGAGGGTCGACCAGAATTCCATTTCTTCCTCGGTCATAGGAGGCTTCTCCTTGCCTTTCGTCGAAGGAATGATATGATCTGGTACTCTATGAGACTTTGCGTGAATTTTGAAGAGTTCCACCCATGTTGCATAGTGAACGTTCTCCATCTCAAGAGTGATGGAAACAAGGCTCTTAATGTTATGGACTGCAAGAGCAGGGTGAAAGGTTGATTTTGACTCACCCATGAAGAAGAAAGAAGAGAAGAGAAAGGAGAAGAGGCAACAAGAATGGCGCTAGAGTGCGGAAGAAAAAGGTCAAGAGCTTTCCCTGGAAACTGATACCATGAAAGAAGATAATTCCTTAGAATATTATGAGCCTATCAATAGGCAATATATACACTGTAATCAACGTATAATAAGGCTATAAAGTAGGACCTAACTTCCTACAATTAAGGGAAGATAATATACAATCATATACAATGAGCATAATTAACTAATATACACTAACAGATGTTTGTCGTATAAGCCGTAGCCAATGAGCACGGCTTCGACTTGAGTCTTCCATGAATGATAGTTGCTCGACGTCAGCGTGATCGAGTTAGGGATTGAAACCTTGATAAGAGGTTTTGAGGACTCATTCATGTTTGGGATTAGAATGGGGTTGTTATCGTCGTCGTTGGAAATAGTCATGGATTATTGATTGTAGAAAACTAACCCACCCTAACTCCCTAAGATATATACGTTAAGCACTCGATTTTTTTTTCTTTTTAACCATCTTTTTTTTGTTAACCATCTAAAACATAAGTATATAGGATCTAAAAGATAAGCACTCTGTTTGTTTGTTTGTTTTTTTTTTTTTTTTTTAAATGTATTCATATTTTTATGTGGTCAAAGTAATGTATTCTTTTAAAAAAAAAAAAAAAAAAAATCCACAAAGGGAAACTAATCAATAAGACTTGTGTAAGGCAGATTTATATTAATTTTAATGTAAGACGGTCAATTAAGGGTAACTTTGACAATTTTATGGTAACTTTAAGCCTGTTAAGGGTAACTTTTAATTTTTATAATATTGATTGTATTTTAATGTGTAATTTCTAAATAAATACGGAGTACATGTTTTGAAAGCTAATTTGATTAATATAATATATTATAATTTCTATTTTTTAAGGGTTAAATTTTTATTATAAAAATAGTAACTTTTGTAGTATAAAAGGGTAACTTTAAATATTTTAGGATGACTTTAAATATTTAAGGGTAACTTTAAATATTTAAGGATAACTTTAAATATTTAAACCTTAATTAAATAAATTAGGATAACTTTAAATATTTTAGGGTAACTTTAAATATTTAAACCTTAATTAAGAATTCGTGGAAACTAATCAAGCCACACTCGTTGACCACATTCCTTGTTCCTCAATGCTTGAACCACATTCGTTGACCACTACCTTCCGCACACCCAAACTTGCTGCCAGCCTTAAACCCACACTACGTCTAACAAAAAAAAAAGTTCCCTTTAATTGTTTTCTTTGCCTTTCCTCTACTATTCAAGTAAACAATTACTCGGTATTTACGGAATGAGACAGCTCGGTAAAAACAAGACAAGCACCAGAGACTAGACCAAACAATGGTGATGCTCTCATAATATTAAATATTGTACTTCAAAATTGCTTACCAATAAGTCAATAACTAAGGTAAAGAAAGCAGAGAAATCTGAGTTTTGCTAACACATACAGCGAAAATTTTATGAATCGAAATTAAACATATATTAAGAAGCAGAAGATTGCAAAACAATGACAATCCATGTACACTTACCTGCTAAGTTATCAAGCTACCAAAAAGCCCTCGAAAAATTCACAGTGAGGGGAATTTTCTCAAAAAAAAAAAAAGTTTCTTTTTCAATTTTTCCCTCTCTACCCCTCCATTTTGTTCATCATGTGGGGAGAAAGGGACATATCATGCCCGACGTACACTAATCCAGACTCTATACATCCCAGCCATCCTTTCTCTGGTTAAACTTAGACTTTCTGTTAGACAAACTTCCATACCACTCTGAAAACATTGAGAGGCAGTCACTCCTTTTCTGGTAATGCACATCAGTGTTTCGACTAATGGCAGCACCGGAAAACTTGGAAGTATCAATTGCCCAAGCGGGCTTGACATATTCAACAGCTGCAGATGAGCTCGCATTAGCATACAAGTAATTCAGCAGAACATCTTCGCAATTAAAAAATTTATCCACCACTCGCCTTCCTGCCTTGGCGGCTTCACTCCAATACCTACCAAAAGCAAGCTGGGTGTCCATGAAAGCTGCTCCTGTTAAAATCATGTTATATCCTTTCTGCTTTCTAGCATACTTCTCGGCCCGATATTTAAGAGGGTTCCCATCAGCAAGCCGTGGATAGAATCCTACAATCCGATCTGGGTGCTCTCGCCATACTTTAAAACCACGCTCTATGTCATTACAAGTCATCATGATGTCATCATCAAGCTCGAGAATAGCACGAGTCTTGATCAAAGGATCAATATTAAACCGATTGTTGAGTGAGTTCAATTTTTCTACCCTAATTCTGACAGGTACAGCAGAATCAAATTCACTTGGTTCAGGAGCTTTACCTTTGTTCCAGACCACAACAATTTCCCTTACTGAAGAACACCTTGAGTAGTGTTTTACGTACATCTTCAAATTCCAGAGCCGAGCCTCATATGTCATTGTCAACATAGTGAATTGTGAATAATGACCATTTAATAGGTAAGGCTCCTCTGCGCCGTTTCCACCATAGATGTATGTGACCCCATTGCACATCAACACCACCCCTGTTATAAAAGCTAGGAGAAGAACCAGTTTTCCAGTGAAGGTGTTGGGTCTTATCCAGACACGTAGAAATGTATGTACTCTATTCAAGCGAAAAGAAAATTGTCTAAATTTGGAAGACAAAGTGTTTGGTCTTTCCCAGCCTGACAAAGCATCACTTCTCTTCCTCAAGTTATTTGGGCACCAATTCAGAGGGATGAAGCACTTTACTGCTCCCATAAGCACACCTAACAGCAAAACAAGTGCAGCAACAGCCAAAACAGATGTACAGCCAACAATAAACCGATCAACTGAGTCACCTGAAGGCACACGGTCCCCATCCATAACTGCAATCCACTCCCCAGAACCAAGCTGCTGTGCATCAAGGTGGTGGTGTCGAACCCCATTCCAGGCATTGCGGCCCTTTTTGGACTCCTTAAAGCCTGAAGGTACTTCAACCTCTTTGTAGTCATCCTCAGTAAGTATTTCCACCTTAAAAGTACGAATTCGCTTCCCATATGTTTCTCCACAATCTTGGCCAACACGATAGAGAAAACCATCATATACAAAAGGTCTACCTCCATTTCGAGCTCCAGAGCTCTTTTCTTGGTTGTGGATAGGGTTTTTCTTGTGGGGCTTCCATGGCCCGAGAGGTGAATCACTATACCATATTTCGAGCCGCCCATTCTTTACAGCACCGAAACCACTATGATCTGAACCAAAAATCCAATACTTGGAACCATGTTTGATAAGAAAGGAATCAACAAGTGGTTTCTTCAGAAGGACTTTCTCCAGATTCCACTGCAGAGGAAAGCTAATAGCTCGGTAAAGTCGAAGTTCTCCATTCTCACTACTCTCCGGCATCATGTATATCTGAGAAACAAAGATACAGTGTGTTAAAGAGTTATACTATTGCCAAAAGAACTATATTTGAATTGCTATAATATCTTTCCTAGGTAAGTTCTTATTTAAATACTATGTATATAGAATCTCCTTATAACTACCATCAAAGTAACAAGAAACACTTCAATCTTATAAAATCAGAAACACGAGCATAATTATATATCTAAAATCAGATGGCTCACTTTCTCTATACAAGCAATATGCTCATATGCTAGTTAAGTACAGCTCACCAAGACAGTGGTTCCCAAAAAAATTACACCAACATTTTCAAAAATACCATTCTTAACAACATACGATACGACTATGTTCAAACTCAAAAGAAAACATAAGTTAGATAGCTAGGATTAAGATAACCAATGAGAAGCAATAAAGCAGAGATTTCAAATTAAAGATGACTGTTGTCAAGGCAATCTAGTAAAATATACTTCGTATATTATATGAATTAAACCAAACACAAAAAGAAATAGAAAGCTTGCTAATAGATTATGCAACTGAAACAGAAAGAAGTTGAAAATAGTTAAACACGATTTGGATAGTAGAATATGAAACGTTCTACAAATTAAAAAAATAAATAAAATAAAATAAACAAATAAATGCTCCAGGAAATAGATCAGAACTAGGGTGGGAACATGGTACCGAGGTGAATAAAGTTGCTAGGAAAGTGAGGTTTAACAATGTTAGTATCGACATTATGTGAGACAAGTAGGTGTTTTTACCAATCTTTTTACTTGGAAGACAAGTATTAATCATGTTGTATCAATTTTATTGTTCATTTCCTCAATGTAGTAGGATCTAACAACCCTAGCCCCCTCACCGATCCAAAGTCGGATCTTGATCCCAACAACCTTGAATTAGATTAATGTACATGAGCTATTATCCTTCCTATCAGTAGAGTCGTTACTTCTACTCTAAATTACTTCTTAAATTACACTACCAACATAACGTTCCTTCATATATACACCACATGGGAGGGGGAGGTGAGGGTGTAATGGAAATGAAGATAAAGCAAGATCTAAGAGCTACTCTAAAAGAAAAATGAGATACAGAGTACCAGCTAACAAATTAAATAAATGGGATGAAAAGAAAACACTTACTTGACCATTGTGATCAAAAACATATGGATAAGAAAGATGCCAATTTTCATCCAATGCTGTACCCAACTGTTCCCATGTCACTCCCTTATCAGTGCTTCTTGAAACACCAATGTCTCCTTGCATTGTTACTGAATTTTTGGTTTCATAGAACATGTATAACACATCTTCCTGCATTTAAAATTTAAAAGATGTTAGAAGTGTCGTTCAAGCTCTTTCATCAAAATGCTTGTGCATATGCGGATAGGAACTTGCAACATATTAATGATATCATTGGGAGTAAATAATATAACAAAACACATAGTTATTCAAATGAATCAAATCATAGAAAAAGAAAAGCCGGCCTCAGAAATTAGACGTCGAAGATTTATATCGAAATAAACTTTAAAAGATAAGCTGCTTTCATTACTTACATTACTTATGTTACACACAGTAAATACAATTCACAATTCCATTAATAACAACTGCCTCATCTCTTCTATAACTCACACAGGAGCAAGATCAAGAGCGAGAGAAAGATGCAGCATCTTTGAAAAAAATGAAATCACGGTTATGTGAAACGGTAAATGACTAAATGGTAGAAAGTCTGAGGGGACTCAAGGGTTTAAAGCTATTCTAGCCAGAAATTCAAAGAAACTTCCAGACAAAGAAAGATGAAATCAGATTCAGGTATAACTGTCAAAGTTAGATAGTAAGAAAACTGGAGCCCTTTATAGGCCCATATATTTCCATCTGATTGATAGAAAAACTTTTATTGTCACTGACAAGCAACTGTGTACATAGTCTTTTCTTCAAGGTCTAGCCTCCTCTTTTAGTAAAATGATGGAAGAATATGCATTCATGCATCATATTTACCTTATACTACCAGAACCTCAATATCATACATAATAGCCACATTTTGGACAAATATAATGGATTTCATCATTCAATGTTGTATGCACATCACTTTAGAATTCACAGGCTCATGTGTTTAGGGTAATTGATACCCTATAAATTTATATCAGGACTGTAAGGTGCTAAGCATAAATCTTAGAGGGAAGAGGGGGGCACTTTAAGTAGTACTAGAAGCATTACAATTTAGTTACTTTAGTTATTAGTGGTTTGAAGAACAAGATAGCTAGTTATTAGAGGAAAAACTCTGTAAATAGGGGAAATTAGTGAGCATTAGGAAACATCGATAAATATGAGGCCATGAGGGTTTTCTTTAGCTTTGAAATTGTCAGGTGAGAGAGAATCAAACCCCTTGAAAGCATGAATATCCTTTACTTTCTGTTATTTTGGTTTATTAATCAAACTGCCATCTTCTTCCCTCATATGCCAATAAATTGTGCTCTAGCTATTTAGTCTCATAGCTGAAATGATCACCAGTTTTTTCTTTTTTTGGTTAATCAACTTGATAATACTTATATTTCGGTACCATATATAGATGACAGTCATTATCAGATAACTTATCAGCTTTATAACATCATAAAATCAATCAGGTTTCTTACTAATTTTCAATAAAGGCTTGAACAGTTGAACCCCCCCCCCCCTCCCCCGGGAACAATTCCCCAAAAAGAGAGAGAGAGAAAAAGTAAATGGCTTGCTTACAGCTTACTATGGCAAATATTTATGTGCGAGTCAGAATATGTTGTACATATTAATAACAAATGAGAATCACCAGTTACTCATCTTCTCATGATTTTCCAGGCCTTCCCACAGAGCAACTGTTGTGGTTACCATTCCCAACAATTCATTCTCAAGTATAAGATTAATCCTCAAAGCATCTAAATCAAATTAGAAAAAGGCATTTATCAGGTTTATAACTATGTGGTATCTACTTCATCATTACAAGCTTAAGATTGAAAGTACAAATATTCAGAACAGATTATCTCATTTAATCCAGCAGGCAATCATCAACCAATGAGTCTAAAAAAATAAAGATGAGGGGTGGCAAACCATAAAAAGCTCGACAAATTGACAAGGATTGGATAGTTGTGAAAGAAGTTTTCTGACAAAATGCAAAAGTACAAAACAAGAGCTCAGCCACTTTTCAAAAGCAATTCGGGCTTCTAGATTCTATATGCACTTCCAATATCCATAAAATAGACACTGTAAAATGAATTGAGCAATATATATATCCTTTGTTCCATCATTAAGTTGACTTTATTTAAACTCCACAACTACAAGCGCAAATTATACACTAAACCAACCCATAGCCTAAACTTTCAGAGTTTTACAAAAAAAATGCTGATTGCTGATCAATAACCTTAACCTTAACCAGATGTTAAAAGGTCTCCACGCACCTCAATCTAGATAAGAGTTTACTAAAAGTATGATTTAATATCAAAACAAAGTATCGTAGAATCAAATCAATCAAAAACCATCAATGTTGATAGAAATTAATCACATGCAGAGTCGCCAAAGGTGTGAAAGGCTAAAATAAGGGCATAGCTCACAAGAGCCAAAACCATCAGTCCATAACTGACAACATAACAAATGTACAACAAAATATCATTCTTTGCGAATAAGAGTTTACCAACAAAAGTCTCTAATACCCAAATGAAAGGGAAAAATAAAAACTTTGAACGACACATCGAAATCACCTTGAACAATAATCAAATTAAAAAATGCATGGTGTAGCTTTGTAAAACACAAAGATTTTGTATAACGGTCAAGAGCACTCTACTTTAAGTTTCAATCAAAACAAAATGACAAAATATAAAATAAGCGGGTGCATAAGGTGTTGGGCTGCACGCACACCACAACTCCACATTAATATGATATTGTTCGCTTTGGACCTAGCCCACACGGATTTTTTTTTGGGCTCATGCCCATAAGACCTCATACTAATGGAGTGTGCTCATACTTATAAGCATATAAGGATGTCAACCTGACAATATGGATGATTGCGGGAGTCCCGTGGGTGATAGCAGCGGTGCAAGATGATTTCGCTTGTGGGGAGCCTGGGAGGCCATGAGTTATGTAGTTATTGGCTTGAGGGGACGATTGTTGGGGTAGGTAATCCAAGTCCCACATGGAAAGAATAAGGAAAAGAAGACATCCTTATAACTGTAAGCACACTCCATTAGTATGAGACCTTTAGGGAAGGAGTCCAAAAACAAATCTATACGAGCTAGGCCCTAAGCGAACAATATCATACTAATGTGGAGTTGTGGTGTGCGTACAGCCCAACAAGATAGATAATCCGGGACCAACATAAGGTGACCCTAAAATGATCAAAACACAATATAAAATAAGAGTCACCTATGTTTTAATGATATAGTTGTTCGCTTCACATAAAATTTTACCTTGTAAAAATCACTCCTAGTGTATAAAGGTAACCTATTATCCTTTATAACACTAAACCCTTAAAAATCAACACAAATCAAAAATTACCTTAAATCAAGTTAAAGTTACCCCAAATGTGGTAAAAAGTAACTCTAAATTGGGCATTGTACATATAGTGCACCCAAAATTTTTGAAAAAAATATACAATGGTGTACTTTTTAGGCTTCTTAGGCCATGTTTGGTGATTAGTGACTAGTTAGTAAGAGTTAGTTGCATTCGCTGGTTTGACTAGGTAGTTGTATTATATATTTTGACTAGCTAGTGCCTAGTTATATAATTATATTAGCTATTTGTACAAAAGTGCTTAGTAAGTTTAAATGATAACTTGTAGGTTATAGCTATATTGTAACTTGAGCATGTGCAATGAAAAATAAGCACTAGAATAGGGCAATAAATTAAGATGGTAAGGATGTAAATTTCATAACTTTAGAACAAAGTTGTCATTTTGATCAAATTTCACAACCAACCAGCCTAAAATTTTCCCGTTTCCACCTTTCTAGAAATCAGAGGGTTGGGCACAGCTCACTCATTGAATTAACTCTTTACCAAACATTCAAAATAGTGAATTTATGGAGTGAGCCCTTTGAATAGGTCAATTCAGCTCACCTTTGGTTATACACTCTTTACTAAATAAGGCCTTAATCTTATTCAATACATTTACTAAAGGATTTCAACTACCTAAAATTCAATTTATTTGTTCATTACTTCATTACATCCAAGAAGCACCATTTCAACAATACACTATCTTGTGGACTCCACCTTTACCCCTCTCCCGGCCTCTTCACCTCTACCACACCTATTCCAATCAATGGAGTAACCATCTTGAAAAGTAATGAATATATATTGGGGGAATTTAAAAATAAAGTCCCAGAGCATAAGAGCAGTGAACAGTGGATCACAAATCATATAGAAAGGTGATTATAGAGGTATAATCTTGCCCATGGATCTGCTCCAACAAATAGTTCACGTGCTGAATCTAACTTTACAGTTTACACATTCTGATTTGGTGAAACGACAAATTATTGTAATTAAGTCAAAGCAAAATCTATTAGAGCTATTATTTTTTTTTCAAAGGAAACGGCTTTAAGAATATAAGAACAGACCCAAAATCAAAATTCCGAAAATATCAGGATTCTTAATGCTACTGCTTACTTGGATATAGAGAAAAGGATCCGCAACAAAGTTACTGGGATAGCCAGACTCAGAAGCTGATGCGCAGGTAATCACTGGATTGGCCAGAGGCCAAGCTGCACTCTCATTCTTCCACACATTTTTCTGAACACAGAAGGCCAACAATCAATGCGCATCCAAGAAAAATAAAAATAAAAATAAAAATAAAATTACAAGAATACTAACATCTTCAATAGGTTGGAGAGAGAAAGGGGAGGCGCCGTAGAAAACACCAATAGACCAAGAACCCTCATTGTCTACTTGGCAGCCAAGGGAGGGCACTAGATAAGGAGTTCGGACAAAAGGGCTGAACACAAGCCAGGCATAAAGTGACGCAATTGAACCAAAGAGCAAGAAAGCGCTAACGAAGAACACGAATGCTGGTGAGAAAACCCAGTTTTGTTGTTTCTGTTCAAATTTCATTTCTCAAGTATCAACCTCCTTGCTCAAATTTCTCAAAACCCCACTTCTTTTCAGGAAGAAACACATGTGCTACGCTTTACTAGTCTGCAATTAAAAAGCGCATTCGAGATCATTCACATTAAAATATTCAACCCCCCACTTCACAAAATATGAATCATGCAACCTTTAAAAGTCACAGCTACATCATAAAGAGTATCATGAGCAAAAGACGAACATCGGGGAAGAATTAGACAATCAGCTAAACTCTAGTGTATTAGGTGAACAACCCAATCACCCATTTTGTCACTAAAACCAATCATATTCTCATAGAACAATATTCAAATCAAAGAGGTAAAAAACAAAATTAAAAAAAAAAAAAAAAAAAAACTACACAAATTGTTAATACCATAAAATGGCAATCAAATCACTTCCCACAAAACTTGAAACTTACAAAACAAAATCGAAAGCTCAATTCGATACAATGACATAAAAACACAAGCTGATAAACTACATCACCCCAATTTTTCAATCTCAGAAACATTAAATGAGCAAATACTATCAAAAAACACTGCAATAAAGCAGAAACCTAACAGAGCTAACAAATCAAGAACTAAAACAGATTCAATCTACAAAAACACAATCAATTCCAAAAAATAACCTAGAATTGAACTTCCACCGAAAAATGCCAACAAAATCAGTAACACAAAATCAAAAACAACAAATCGATCTGCATAAAAAGAAATCAAAAGAATAAGGACGAGAAAATCGAGAAAAATACCTGAAAAAGTTAGTTAGAAGACGAAGAAAGCATAAAAATGGCGGCTGAAGAGAAGAGAAGAAGGAAGAAAAGTGGAGGAGTGGTGGAATACAGCGTTAAAGAGTAGGAGTCTGAATTTTAAGTTATTTGTCCAAAAGACAAACTCAGGAAATTTACGAGTAGCATCATTACGCCGGCGCGTTCGGAATGGACTAATATTATCAAATACAACATTGAAATCTTGAATTTTGAAAATTGAATATTATAATATACACATTTGTTGAAAATTGGAATATTATTGAGGTTAAGAAAATTAAACAATAGGGAAGTTTTGGAGTGGAAGCTATAAGGGGGTTGGAAAGGGAGAGGATTGGAATTATGCGAATGAAAGAATTAGTTTGTGGTTGTTATGGAGTATTTTTGGTGATTAAAACGAATTTGTTAGTGAATTAGAGAGAATCTTGAGAATTAAGGTTTGTAAGATTCGATTTTATATTTCTTAGGGTCTGTTTGTTTCTTTTTTTTTAACTTAATTAAAAAAAATAATTTAGAAAATTTCATAAATAAAATAATTTCAGAAATATAGTCAAATAAGTTCAGTTTATTTAATTTTAGACAAAATAAGTTTAAAAAATTCAATGAAATAAATTCAAACAAAATAAAATAAGTTTGAATACATTTGATAAAATAAAATAAGTTCAAGTAAATTGTGATATAATGAAATAAGTTCATTTAAGTTCAAACACAATAAAATTAGTTCATATATAATTAAATAAGTTGAGATTACATAAATTCAGACAAAATCAGATGACCTTAGATTCTTTAAACATTTACTTATATTATCTCTAGTGCAACAAAATCAACAAACTTAGCTATCTTCCTAAAACATCATTATTAGTTTATTATGTAACTAAGTGTAATAAGTTGACTCAAAGAAAATATGATGCAGATCTTAACCTATAAACACTCCTTCTCCTATGTTTACATCAAATATTAATCTATTCTTAAAGTTATATTGACTCTTGAAATGCCTGCCTAGCATAATCTTAATTTTCCTCCAAATCTAAAGCCTAGATTTGACCCGTACTTCCCAGAGTCTCAAAATATTAAACCCAAATCGTTAAAAATAGGTTGAGTATGGTTGGATTTGGGTGTGGCATTAAACCTATGCATAGCAATGATAACAAGATCAAGCTAATGGAATTTCATTCTTAGTATGCACCCAATTTAATCTAGGATGACAAGCAATGGGGCGTGGACTAAATCTAGACACAATCAAACACCCCCCCCCCCCTATTTAGAGTCTTGACTCTCTTGAATCCAAAAATCTATAATATTATTAACACTCAAAGGGATAACATGTTGACGACATGTGTCACTCTTATGTCATAATAAGATTTATGAAATGGCGCCACATCGGTAACGACATGACGCTACATATAAATATTTTGACCAAATTCAAACCCTAGCAGCTGGCACTTCTTGGAATTTTCAAATTTTAATACCATTGTTTTATACTTCTATCAAGTAGACTATTATTCCACATTGATTCCTTTTTTACTCTATTTTAGGGGTGTTCAAAAATTGGTTCGGGCCGAATAAATGGATCGGACCGGTCCGGACTGACCCGGACCAAATTAATCGTTCAGGTCTCCGGGGCGAGAAATTTATTTTTCCAATCCGGTCCAAACCCCTATAAAAACAGTTTTGGACCGGACCGGTTTTTTGCTTAAAATTATACATAAAATCTTTAATAATGATTAATATTATCCTTAACAAGGTTGAAAAACTTTAGTCGTATGAGCTTTTTTGTACTAAACTTACAAAAAAAAGACGTTAAAATATTGTTTTTCCTTTATTTTTTTTCGAGTTATCCATAAATTATTTAAAATTTAGAAAAAAATTTTTATAAAAATTCTAAAATAGGTCCAAACCGGTCCGGTCCGGGCTTTGGATCAATTTTTTCGGTAAGGTCCGGGATTGGTCCTAGCTTAATCGGTCCGGTTTTTAGTTCTTGAAATTCAAATTTTTCGGCCTTCCGTCCGGACCGGTCTTGGACCGATGAAAAGCCCTACTGATATGTTCATTTTATGTAGTATTTTATCCCCGTCCCGTGGTCATAGTTAGGATTATTTTTGGCTCTTTAGAGCCACTTTTATTACTCATATGCGTTTTCTAGTGTTTTCGTAGTTGTGGCATTATTTTACAGGAAAATGCAGAATTGGAGTATTTCCCCGTATTTAGTTTAGCCATCGCGAGCATTGGAGCGGGAACGCATTGCTATGATCGTATTCCGAAGCCCAGGACCGTATTTGAGAAGTCAATCCGGTGATTAAGGGCTCGGTGAAGAGAAGAGGAGCTCGGGCATTGGATCCATTAAGGAATGTATATTAGGCCAAGAAGTGCAAGCCCAAAGAATGTGAATAAGAGTCCTCGCCCGAGCACTCGCTCGACCGGGCAGGGCTTCGCCCTAAAGTGCGCCCGGCCGGGCGAGGGAGAAGACTAAAGGGCGAAGCTTCGCACGGATGCGCGCCCGACCGGGCGCGAGCAAGCATCAGTGAAGAAAAAGGCGTGCCCGGCCGGGCGGTGCCTCGCCCGACCGGGCGCGCGTTATTTTGGATATTTTTAATTTCTTTTATCTTTATTTTATTTTAGGATTATTTGTTAGTATAAATACGTTTTTAGCTTATTTTTGACGGTTATGCTTTTCATTATCTAGAATTTTGTTTTCTTAATTCCAGATTTAGCTTTTGAGTATTTTCTTGTTAACATTATTCTCTCTACTTCCCTTCGTTAATGCAATTCATTTATTTCGTTTAATCTTGGTACGAATTCTTCCCTTGTTTTATTTTCAGCAATTTAATTCCTTTAGTTAATTATGTCTTGCCTAAAAAATTTGTTAGTTTAGATTTAATTATGTGTGAGTAGATTTATTTCTAGGGTTTTGGGGATCCATGAATAATATGAAGGGGTAATTTATTATTGTTGATTATTGATGATTGATTAATTTCCAATTGATTGATTTAATGCTTAGATTAGGCCTGGTTTAATTGTATGAGTTTTGCAATATTGATTCGAGATTCGAGAGATGAGAATTGATGTTTAGGCTTAGTTTCAATAGGCATGTTAATCTATAAATGGTTAGGTCGAGATTCGAGAGATGAGATTTAATACCGGTAGATTGATTATGTGATTATAATACGTAGCGACAACCCTTTATAATCTGGTTAATTTATGTATTGATAATTGATTGTTATGTTTACCCTGGAGTATTATTTATTGGTGAACCTATACCCTAGAGCTCTTTATTATTGATTATTCCTTTGATTTATTTGCTTAGTAATCCATACAAATACAAATTGGTTACCTGATAATTTAGATTATAATAATTGATTAGGAATAAAAGAACATTGTTTCCCTGTGGATTCGACCCTGCTTCCCTATCTACTTTAGTTAGAGTACTTAGGAATTACTTTTGATTAGGTGATATGACTAGAACCTGTCAAAATTTGGTGCCGTTGCCTGGGAAATGGTTTTATTTTTTATTTCTGATTATTTTTGTGGTCTAAATTATTTTCTTTCGTCTCAGAGAACGCAAGTTCTTTGGGACAGTTTCTCATACTTGTTTGTTTAGTTATGTGTTTATGCCCAGGAGTTCTAGATCAGGTTACATTCCATTTGACCTTGAGATTGAACGTTCTTTTCATAGACAGAAGAACCTTTTTAGACAGGTACGAGCTACTTCCGAGGGTACTATACCTTTGGAACCACCATCTGATTCTAGTGATACAGAAGTTTATTCAGAACTAGAAGCAGAGATGACGCACCAACCACCTCGCAAGCTCAGCGATTATTCGCAGCCGTCCCTGACAGATTTCCCGCATCTTATTCCTCCACCTGATCTCGAAGGAGTACAGTTTGAAATCAAACCCTAGTTTATTACTATGATCGAAAGGAAGCAATTTAGCGAAGCTAAGGGTGAAGATCCAAATCTTCATATTTTAGATTTCTGCCAATATTGCAATACTATTAAGCAAGCTGGGGTCACACAGGACCAAATCAGGGAGATTCATTTTCCCTTTTCTTTGTGTGGTAAAGCTAAATTGTGGTATAATGGTTTGAATAGAACTGCACTTGGTATTACCAACTGGGATACTCTTGCTTTGACTTTCTATAATAAACATTACCCTGCAGAGAGGACAGCTAGACTAAGGAGTTCAATCCAAAAATTTTCCCAAGAAGCTTATGAAAGTTTATATGAAGCTTGGGAAAGGTTTAAGGATTTGCAGAGAGAGTGTCCCCATCATGGTTTGGCACAGTGGAAGATAATCCAAGCATTCTACAACAGGCTTGGAAATACATCTAGATCAATACTTGACTCAGCAGCCAATGAGAGATTTATGAATCTCCAAGTAGACTTAGCAGGAACAGTTATTGAAGAGATGGCAATTTATAATTCCCAATACAAAATCCGAGAGGTTTTGCAAACAAGGGAAAACATAATGTCGATTCAGTATCCTTTTTGCAAGCTCAATTAACCTCTATTTGCCAAAAATTAGATAATATTAGTACTGCTATTCCTACTTCTGTAGCTAATGTTTCTGCTGTTAGTAATACTAACGATGCTTTTTGTGAAAATTGTGGAATTGTAGGTCATTGGGCACAAGATTGTAGGAGTTCCATGGAGCAAGTTAATGCCTTCCAAACCTATAGGCAAAATAACCCATACTCCAACACTTATAATCCTGGTCTCGAAAACCATCCAAATCTTTCTTACCGGAGTACAAATGTTCAAAACCCTCCACCTCCACAACAACCACAACAACAAGCACCACAACAACCACAGCAAAAATATTATCAACCACCCAACCAAAGGACCCAACCACAAACTCCACCTCCATCCTCTGATCCTGCCCTGTCAGAAATTAAAACTATGTTGGCCAGTATGCAAAAGCACATGCAGAGTAGGGATGCACAAATTGATTCACTCGTAGCCCATAATAAAATTATAGATATTCAAATTGCGTAACTTTCCGCTACTCTACAAAATCGTCAGCAGGGAGCCTTACCATCGCAACCACAACAACTAACAGATCATGCTAATGCAATTACTCTGTGACAGGGTAGTACCTAAGAAGGGTAGGATGACTGTAATAAAAAATGATAAAAATGAGTTAATTCCCACTAGAACTGTGACAGGGTGGCGTATGTGTATTGACTATCGCAGATTAAATATTGCCACTAAAAAAGATCACTTCCCTCTACCCTTTATTGACCAAATGTTAGAAAGGTTAGCTAATCATAAATTCTTTTGCTATCTAGATGGGTACTCGGGATTATTCCAAATTTCGATTCACCCTGAAGATCAGGAATAAACTACATTTACATGCCCTTATGGTACTTTTGCATATCGTAGGATGCCCTTTGGTCTATGTAATGCCCCTTGTTTAGGGTAAAAATACCCTATGCCACGTGGCCCAGTAGAATCGTGACACGTGGCAGCCCACCAAAGGCCCAACGGTATCCAATCGGATGCTGCCACGTGGCATCAAAACCCTAATCAGGGAACATGTCTCCCCCACTATAAATAGAGGAATCCTCCTCATTTATTGGGCATTCAAAAATGCATACACAAAACCCGAGCAATATTAATTGCGGAATCTCTCTGAATTAGTGAGAAATACCTATTTACCTTCCGCACATTTACCCATTCGTAAATCATACTAACTTGATCGTCGGAGGCGGAACTCCACCCAACCGGAGTTTCGTGGTTTTGTAGGTACAGAAGTCAGGCACGCATACTCCGTATTGTAACTCTCTCGAGGGACTAAAAACACCCGAAACATTTGGCGCCATCTGTGGGGAGAGTACTACTGAGATGGCATCTGATGTTGTACCGAATCCAGAGGGTAGCCGGCCTCCGGCTAACCCTGAGGTCCATACGAACCATGAGAGTGGCAGTGGGGACGACTACAACGTCGAAACCTATATGGCACCAGACGGGTCATTCCGTTCTAGGCGCACCCATTCCAAGGAAACAAGGGAACGGGACCATGATAAAGTTGGTCCCAGCAACCCAGGCGGCAAGCCTGTGGGACAACCCCAGGCGGCGGAGGGTGCTGCCCCCGTCACCAGAGACGAGCTCATGAACCTCATGACTAGATTCAAGGGGGAAATCAAGGATATAATCAAAAAGTCAGCTGGCTCCAGCAGGGGTCAGTCGGGAAAGAAGCCTTCTCCCTCCGGGAAGAAGCAAATCAAAGACCGGGTGCCTACTCCGCATCCCAAACCCAAGGGGACGGATGGGCCCCTAATCGATCTTTCGAAACTTCGTTTCCCCGAATCGGGGCAACGGAAAGCCATCCGGCATACACAGCCGGATGGGTCAAAAAAGATTTTCTCTAACGCCCGGTTGTTCATCCGGGAGAAGAGAAGTCAGAGCATTTCTCAGTCGGCCTTAACGTCGACCTACTCAGACAGTTTCCGAAATGCTTCAATGAGGCATTCGGAGACACAGAAGGGGATTCAGTCACGCAGTGTGTCTGCACGTACTGGCCCTCATGTGATTCATCAGCAGGCCCCGTATGTGCCCCAACAACCATATGTCCCAGTGCTTGACAAAACTCAAGTACAAGCCTAGCAGCATGCACAAGGCTCCCCACCCCCTAGTTGGCTTTGGGGGAGGGGTAGTGCATCCCGTGGGAATGATTGACCTACCCATCCGGCTAGGAGGCAAAGGGGAAGGACGGCATATGGTCGTCAAGTTTTTGGTGGTCGAGGAATTGACCGCCTACAACCTTATTCTGGGCCGCCCCACCCTCAACGAGTCTAAAGTTGTCATCATCCCATCTCTTATGATGATCAAGTTTCAGAGGGATGATGGATCAGTTGGTGCCCTAAGCGGGGACCAGAAGACGGCTAGGGAGTGTTACCTCTCAGACGTCAGGCCGACTGTTACAGCAGCCGGTCATCACGAGGAACCTGTTGACCTCGAAGAAGTGCCTGCCCCCAAGGCAGCCGGCAAAAAGCGAAAGGCGGACCAGTTGGCCCCCGCCAGAAAAACAAAATAGCAATCACTAGCCGGCGAAAGGCTGGATGAATCCCGAACCCAGCCGGCTGGTGAGAGCATTGATGTCGTCCTGGACGACATCTGCCCTGACAGAACAGTCAAGGTTGGGATGGTTTCTTTTGAAAAGTTGGGAGCAGACTTGCTCTAACTTCTAAAAGAATTCAAATACATCTTTGCCTTTGAAGTGGAAGATATGCCAGGTGTCAGCCCGGATCTAGCTGTCCACAAGTTAGCGGTTGATCCCAAAATAAAGCCGGTTAGGCAAAAGAAGAGGGATCATGGTGAGGAAAGGTCCCAGGCGGCATCCGCCGAGGTCAAAAAGCTTCTGGATGCCGGGTTCATTCGGAAATGCTACTACCCGGATTGGGTAGCAAATGTTGTACTTGTCAAGAAGCCGAATTGTACCTGGCGGATGTGTGTAGATTACACAGATCTGAACAAGGCATGTCCGAAGGATAGCTATCCCCTTCCAAAGATCGACAGCCTGGTTGACTCTACAGCCGGCCATGCCTTGATGAGTTTTATGGATGCCTACTCAGGCTTCCACCAGATTCCCCTATGGAAGAAGGATCAGGAAAAGACGGCCTTCATCACTGATCAGGGGTTGTATTGTTACACGGTGATGCCGTTTGGCTTGAAAAATGCGCCTGCTACCTTCCAACGAATGATAAACACGGTTTTCATCAATCAAATCGGAAGGAATGTAGAGGCGTACATTGATGACATGATAGTCAAATCCAAGCAACAGGCGGGTCACATAGCCGACCTCCGAGAAACCTTCACCACCCTCAGGCGGCATAAGGTCATGCTTAATCCCAAGAAGTGTGTCTTTGGTGTTGAGTCTGGGAAGTTTCTCGGATTTCTGATTGATCAAAGAGGCATAGAGGCCAATCTGGATAAGGTACAGGCGGTGATTGACATGCAGTCACCTCGCACTGTCAAGGAGGCCCAGAAGCTAACCGGTTGCCTGGCGGAACTAGGAAGATTCCTCAGCCGGTCAGGTGACAAGTGCCTTTACTTCTTCCAAGCAATCAGGAAGAGGTCTAGATTTGAATGGGGGAAAGAAGCTGAGGCGGCATTTCAGAGGTTAAAGCAACACTTGCATTCTTTGCCAAGGCTAGTGAGCCCCTTGCCTAAGGAGGTTCTCTACATGTACCTAGCCGTCTCAGATCACTCCCTTAGTGCCGTCCTCCTTGCCGAGAGAGACGGCAAGCAGCTCCCGGTGTATTTCATCAGCCATATACTCAGGAATGCTGAGCTCCGGTACCCAATGATCGAAAAATTTGGGCTGGCTCTTTATAAAGTTGTCAAGTGGTTGAAGCCCTACTTCTTGGCTCACCCGGTGGCTGTCTATACTGATCAGCCACTCAAGCATCCAATGACTACCATATAGTCATCCGACAGAATGATCAAGTGGGTTGTTGAAATGCAAAGCCTGGAGATAACTTTTGAACCTAGGCGGGCAGTGAAAGGTCAGGCGTTTGCCGATTTCATTGTTGAAATGACTAGGCCGGCACAGCCGGAGAATATCAATCATGTTTGGAAGTTATTCGTAGACGGGAGCTCTACTTCAAACGGCTGTGGTGCAGGCGTAATTTGCAAATCCCCGGAAGGAGATACTTATGAATATGCACTACGGTTCAAGTTTCAAGCTTCAAACAATGAAGCTGAGTATGAAGCCTTGCTAGCCGGAATACGCATGTGTAAGGCGGCAGGGGCAAGAAAAGTTGACGCCTGTTTTGATTCCCAATTAATTGTTAGCCAATTCAATGGTGACTATGAGGCCACTCATCCGGCAATGATCAAATATCTTCAGGCGGTCAAAGACGAGGCGGGGACACTTGACGAATTCCATCTGAGTCAGGTGCCCCGGTCAAAAAATAATCAGGCGGATGCCCTGTCCAAATTGGCCTCATCCGCCACTTGTGATGCGCCTAGGTCAGTCTTCTGGGAGGTCATGGAAAAAAGAAGTATTGAGCACGACCCCATTGGAATTCTCGACCGAAGCTCTACCTGGATGGACCCCATCCGGGATTATTTGGTAGACGGCACCTTGCCGGATGCCTCTTCAGAAGCGCCAGCACTTAAAAAACGAGCTTTGAGCTTTGAAATGTACAAGGGAGAACTCTTCAGAAAGGGTTACCTCCAGCTGTTACTGAAGTGTGTTACCCCAGAAAAGGGAAAAGAGGTGCTTGAGGATCTGCATGCGGGCTTTTGTGCTTCACATATAGGCGGCAGGTCTCTAGCAAAGAGGGTCAGGCGGCAAGGTTACTTTTGGCCCACCCTTGAGGCAGACACCATGGAATTGGTAAAAAAAATGTGACAAGTGCTAGAAATTTGGTCGGCTCATACACCGTCCGGCAACAGATCTTACGGCTATCTACAGCCCGGTTCCATTTGCAAAATGGGGCATGGACATCTTGGGTCCCTATACGCCTGCCTTAGGCGGTAGAAGATATATTCTGGTGGCTGTAGACTATTTCACCAAATGGGTTGAGGCAGAGGCGGTCAAAGGCATCAAGACAAAGGATGGCATCTCCTTCATCTAGAGGAACATCATCACCCGGTTTGGGGTTCCTATGTCTATGGTGTTTGACAACGGTCCTCAATTTGAAACGCCTACCCTCAAAAATTGGTTGGGAGATTAGGGGATCTCACATTGTTTTGCATCTATTGGCCGGCCCCAAGTAAACGGCCAAGTTGAAGCCTTCAACAAGCTCATCTCAGACGGCATAAAAAGAAGATTGAAAGAGCCGGTGGACTTTGGGCGGATGAGTTTCCTCACGTCCTTTGGGCCATCAGAACAACTGAAAAGGGGGCAACCGGTAAAATCCCGTTTCTCATGACATATGGCACTGAAGCCGTCTTGCCAATTGAGCTTTATGAGCCAACACTCCGAGTCATGCTCTATGATGAAGAGGCTAATTGGGAGGCCATGCGTCTTGCATTGGATTCTCTCCCGGAGCGCAGGGGAAATGTCGCCTTGCGTCATTAGATATACCGTCTGAGAATGACGAGGGCTTATATTAGAAGAGTACACAAGCGGCCCCTCAAAGTGGGGGACTTTGTGCTACGAAAAATGGAGTCAACCGGTAGGGCAAATGAACAAGGAAAACTAACCCCAAATTGGGAAGGCCCCTACCGGATTTTTGAAGAAATTAGAGACGGCACCTACCGCCTGGAAACACCAGATGGCAGGCATTTAGCCAGAACCTGGAATGTAGACAACTTGAAAAAGCACTACTTCTAAGGAAATTGTAATTATTTTTTGTAAATAGAGTTAATGAACAAAAGGATACTTTATTTCAGTTTTTTGTATGAAAGTCCCATGTGCAATGCACAACCGGGCACCTTTTAAAGTCCCCTGTGCAATGCACAACCGGGCACCTCTTAAGTCCTCTGTGCAATGCACAACCGGACATGCTAAGTACCTAACTTAGTCGTTTAAAGGCACAAGGTCAACATATCTTAAACCGTCTGCTTTAAATTCAAAACAGGCATCCGGCGACGCCCATCCGGGTGAATTCGTTAAAGAGAACATCTCCCTTTCGGGTGGTACATTGTTCTACGCGTCATATACTCAAACGGCTTCAACCGCCTAGGTTGAAGATAACCCATGTACGTTTGAATGACTTATCGCAAACAAGATAAATCTTGCTATTGCTCCAAGGCAATACAGACGGTGACTTAAATCTTACTAAGCAGCCGGCTTTGCTCAAAAGCAATACATCCGGACCCCGCTTCTATCCCGAATTTCACAATCATCAAAAAAAAAAAAATATCGCCCCAAGGCCATACAGCCGATATACTTTGTCTTATATAGCAACCGGTTATTGCCCCTACGTAATACAGCCGGCCATTGACAAAAATGTCTTTTTAACTACATTTGTAATTGGTTATTGCTCAAAAGCAATACAGGCGGTGATCCATATATTTGTATATATCCGAATACCATTCAAAGAGCATACGTCCGGTACGGTTCCGCCTGCATAGACGTTGAATTGAGCCAGCGCAGCTGGAAAATTCAACTAACCAACCCTGTTGTGCAACGGTCAAAGACCGCCTAATCGATTGTCCGGATGTTTATGGACGGCTGCTTGCTTAGAGTTGGTAACTATAAGCAAACAACCATCCAGGGGCAAGCAGGGTTCACACATCCGGCATATCGCATGATTTGATGCAAAGCAAAGAGCAAAAAATAAAGAGAATTGAAAATATGCAAAGCAAACCGACACAGTCGGTACAAATATATTAAAAATATTTCAAATGTTAACCGGACCCCTGTCCGGGAAGAGTGATACAGAAATTCACGGCTCGCAGGCCGGTTAGAAAAAGGAAAGAAAAATAAATCCTACTGCTGCTGCTGCTAAGTTTGTTGTTGCTGCTGCTCCGGCTGCTGGTCCTGACCGGCGTTAGGGGCATCTTGGGTCTGCTGGGTTTGAGTTCCCTCACCCGGCACCTCTCCTTCTGTCTGCTCCTCCCCTACGCCGGCCCACTCATCAAACGGCGCCGGTTGCTGAAGCCCGAGAGCTTGAGCATCAAATACTTCAGTTGCGTATTTGTACCTCAAGTCGAAAAAGGCGTAGTCGGTCTCCGGGTGGATCATGGACCACGCCATCTTCATGCGTGCTTCGTAGTCACGCTCGTTCTCGTTGACCAGCCGGGTCTGCTTAGCCGCCAGCTGGTCCAGAGCCTCCTTTTTGGACTTAACCAAATCATTTTTGGCTTTGTCCAGCTCCCCCTCCAGCCGGGTGACCTTGTCCTTCAACTCAGCCTTCTCCTTCTCCGCATCCTTCAGGGCTTAGATGTCGGCTTTGAGCTGGTCGATCTGGAGCTGTCGGTCAGCAGCCGTCTTGTTGCCAGTGTCAGCAGCAGCCGTCAGCTGCTGGATGAGTTCCTCCTGTTTCATCTCCCGAGCTTTAGTGTGGATTTCAAGCATTAGGGAGTTGTATTGACAGACATTAATTAATTCGGCTGCCCGTTTCTGGGCATCCCTTACCTCCTCTTGCTTCTTCCGCAAGATCAACCGGTAATGGAGTTAGCAAAATTGAACTAAAAAGCAAATCTTGCACAAAAATACCCCATCCGGTAAAAAAGCAGATTGGGCAAAAGCTACTACATCCGGTAACTTACCTCAGCCAGCAGTGAGGTGATCCGGTCAAGGTTGACCTGGCTGACACCCGGCACAGCCTCCCTCTCGGACCTAGTCAAGGTCCTTATCATTATCCTGGCATAGTTTTGCATGTCCGGCCAGCGACAAGCGGTATTTGCATCATGAGACATCGGTTAAGTGTTGGGAATAAACGGCTCATACATTCAGTCGGTTCCCGATCGAGTCTCCCGACTGAGAAGTACGAGATTTGACTCGAACTGGCCCAAGCGGCCGGGGGGGTCAAAAGCGGAGTCCATACCTTGATCATCAGGCTGAGGGGTGCCACCACCCCCAGCCGCATTGGAGCCGGAAGCAATAGCCGGCACCCGGCTTGAAGGAGCAGGCTCCCTAGATCCGGTCTCAGCCGACTCAGAACTTAGGCCAAGACTTTGCAGACTTTTGCTTGCAGTAGTGGGCCTCTCAGGAGCCGGGGAGACCTTCCTCCTCTGAGAAGCCGGTTGGGGAAGCTCCTCACCTGGCCTCCTCACCATCTGGCGAATGGAGCGGGGAATGTTCTGGCTTCCAGTCTGTAAAAAGCAATCAACAAGTCAGTATCAAGATTATTTGCAAGATATTCAGACGGCATTATGACAGCCGGTGCTTACCCCACTGGCCCGGGCAGCAAGTTGGGCCCGTTTCTACTCCAGCTGCTCTTTCCTGATTTCAGCGGCTGACTTAGCCGGCGTCATTTCAGGAGGAGTCATTTCTAATCCTTTCTCTGCAAAATAACAAGAAAATTTTAGCATCATTTACATATCATACAAACAACATAAATTGCCGGTTAAGTAGTAGACCTTTGTCCCAAAATGTGCTGAGACCACAGGCGGAGAGGAACTCCTGGTTCTTGAACCAGTCTGGATGAGGGACCCAGAATAGAGGGACAATAATTTGTGTCCCATCATCCAAAGGCTCGGTAGTTTTCTTAAACAGCCCCGGATCCATTATGGTATCCCAAGCCTCAGCCGGAACCCTTGGTAGGGCGCACTTCTTTCCTAGAAGAGTCGGGTTCTTGTTGTAACGGCGCATCCGGT
Source organism: Chenopodium berlandieri (assembly GCA_034703905.1). Classification (NCBI taxonomy): domain Eukaryota; kingdom Viridiplantae; phylum Streptophyta; class Magnoliopsida; order Caryophyllales; family Amaranthaceae; genus Chenopodium; species Chenopodium berlandieri. Next base: position 14,635,719 of record CM068293.1, read on the forward strand.
GATTAGCAACTGTTGAAGGGGAAGAGACGTAATAAAACTTGCTCTTCTAGCTCGTCCACTTGGAGGGCTTCTCCAAGGTCGTCATGTATTCCGGATGCGTGGTAAAAGTGTACCAGGCATTCCAGCCGCCTGGGGCACGGCTTAAGTAATGCATATGCGCGAACGCCTCCCAGCTAGGCATCACGTCCTGCATTTCGCAGGCGACAATATAGCCAATGATGTTCACCCAAGAGTTGGGTGTAAGCTGCCAGACCCCCAAGTCGTAGCCTCTTAAAATGGCTTTAATGCATCTGTGAAGGGGGAACCGGAGGCCGGCTTTGAATTCCGCCTCATAGCAGCCGAAGTAGTGGTCGGCATGATTCAAGTCATCCTCCCAGACAACTAACGAGCTTGCAGGCGGGACACCCAACTCCCAGCCGTCCCCTACCGGACGTTTTTTCAAAAATGCTTCGAGTGTTGCGTTTAATGTCACAACGTCCCGGTCGCTCATGTGCGCCTCCAATGGATTGTTTACTGCCGGCCAGCTGTATGCCTCCTCATTTTCTTGTGGGGCATCCGGTGTCATGGTGGATTCTGATGATCCGGCTTCTTGATCGGTTTCTTCACCGCTTGAGCTCCCGAACTCTTCTAAAATCTCATCACCAGGCGTACTTGGAACGCCTGGTTGATCAAAGGGAACGTCTTCAACCGGTGTACCTGCTGAATCATTTGTTTTGTACTCGGGGTCAACAGCCGTTTTCCTTGTCCGAGCCATTCTGTCCTGCACATAAACAGAGACGGTCGGATTCGCAGAAATGTAAGGGTGTTCCATGCACCTCTAGACGGCATCCCCAGTCCTAGATTCAGCCGTGTCCAGTGACCAGTTGACAACTGCCCTAGGCCGTGCCGTATGTGTATTGGGAGAATCCATTGTTCTCTAACCTATACAACCGGTAAACTCAAGAGGTTACAAAAAGGGCAAGGATGATACCTTGAATTTACGAAGACGGTTGAAGAAGACTTTAGTGTTGAAATTCCAAGATGTGGCTTGAAGATGCCACAGGCGGAGAAGTCCGTTTGTGCTGTAAACTTGAAGCACAAATACAAACAGTCAGGCATTTTGGAAGAAATTCACCCAAAGATACCCCAGGCGGTATCAAGTACATTTACTTAAAGATACCCCAAGCGGTATCAAGTACATTTACTTAAAGATACCCCAAGCGGTATCATAATAGCTTGCTCAAAGATACCCCAGGCGGTATCAAGGAAGCTTGCTCAAAGATACCACAAACGGTATCACAAAGTTTTATTCAAATACACCCATGCAGGATCAATGAAGCTCACTCAGAAATGCCCCAGACGGGACACCTCCGTCTGAAGCTCTATTGAATGGATAACAGAAACCAAGGATGCCTCAAGCGTTAATTTTTGAAGGTTGCTTAAAGACCCCTCAGATGGCATGAGAGCCGGCTGAGGGTGTTTAAAGAGCAGGTCATGAGCAAGCTATGAAGATCATTGTTCAAACACCCCCCAAGGCAGTATAACCTGGCTAAGGGTGCGAAGTATCCAAGTCTTGAAGCATAGCTTGCATATACCCTAGACGGTCCATAACCGCCTGTGGGTCCAGTTTTGAAGAGCAGTTATTTGAAGATACCCCAGACGGACCAAAACCGTCTGAGAGTCTGGATTTGAAGAATCTTGTTTGAAGATACCCCAGGCGGCATGTAACCGTCTGAGGGTCTATGAAATGATTTATTTGATAGGCAGTTGTTTGAAGGTGGTCCAGAAGGAATTTGTCCGGTTGAGGGTCTACTGGATGCAAAATATTAGTCTGAAGATGCCCCAGACGGCATGTATCCGTCTATGGGTCTTTTGAATGCAATTCCTTGAAGACCATTGATTACATATATCACAGGCGGTATACCACCGCCTGTGGTCCTATGGAATGCATTATTAAAGGCCAAGGTTTGAAGGTACCCCAGACGGACCATACCGCCTGTGGGTCTACCATTTGAAAAGAAAGGTCTAAAGATGCCCCAGATGGCATGTAACCGTCTGTAGGTCTTTTGAGTGCAGCTACATGAAAACCAGTATAAAGGTGCACAGGCGGTATCCCACCGTCTGTGGGGCTATGGTATGCATTCAGAGTATAGTCCATTGTTTAAGGATACCCCAGACGGTCCGCCACCGTCTGAGGGTCTGTTTTTGAGGATCATGGTTTGAAGAATCCCCAGACGGTCCACACCGTCTGTGGGTCTACCAAATGCAAAACATGAAAAGGGCATATGGAGTCCCAGACGGTGTATGACCGTCTGTGGTTCTACTCAAGTTAAGAAAGAAAATCAAGTCAGACGGTACCTGGGGGAATTGAGTGAAGAGGTCCTCAACCGGTATCCGTATGCATTTCAAAGAAGCAACTGGTTGCACAAGCTAGCAGCCAGTGTCAGAGCTCTCAAGAAAATTCTGAAAAAATTTGTGAAGTGAAGAGGAGAGAGGGGGTGCGCCTCAATTTATAGGCAAAGACCAGAAGGCGAATCGCCACCTTCTGCCTTAACTTTTCGAATTTTGAATCCAAGAGAGAGAGGCCGAAAGCAACTCAATCGTCGCCTCCTCTTTGCTTGACACCTGTCACAGGTGACACGTGGCTACGCCACGTCACACCTATGAGGGGCAAATGTTTAGGGTAAAAATACCCTATGCCACGTGGCCTAGTAGAATCGTGACACGTGGCAGCCCACCAAAGGCCCAACGGGATCCAATCGGATGCTTCCACATGGCATCAAAACCCTAATCAGGGAACATGTCTCCCCCACTATAAATAGAGGAATCCTCCTCATTTATTCGGCATTCAAAAATGCATACACAAAACCCGAGCAATATTAATTGCGGAATCTCTCTGAATTAGTGAGAAATACCTATTTTCCTTCCGCACATTTACCCATTCGTAAATCATACTAACTTGATCGTCGGAGACGGAACTCCACCCAACCGGAGTTTCGTAGTTTTGCAGGTACAGAAGTCAGGCGCGCATACTCCGTATTGTAACTCTCCCGAGGGACTAAAAACACCCGAAACACCCCTGATACTTTTTAACGTTGCATGATGAGTATCTTTTCTGAGTTCATATAGTCTATTATGGAAGTCTTTATGGATAATTTTAGTATGTATGGGTCTTCATTTGATGCATGTTTAACTAATCTCACTAAAATCTTGAAAAGATGTGAAGAATGTAATTTGGTCCTTAATTGGGAAAAGTGTCACTTTATGGTGACAGAGGGAGTAGTTCTTGGTCATATAGTATCTAATAAGGGTATACAGGTAGATAAGGCTAAGATTTCTGTGATTGAGCAATTACCTCCACCAGTGAATGAAAAGGGGGTTAGAAGTTTCTTAGGTCATGCGGGGTTTTATCGTCGCTTTATCAAAGATTTTTCTAAAATTGCTAAACCACTGACTCAGCTTTTACTCAAAGATGCCCCTTTTGTTTTTACTAACGAGTGTATTGAGGCTTTTCTTAGGTCATGCAGGCTTTGATATCGGCACCTATCATACGTGCTCTCGATTGGAATTTACCTTTCGAGATTATGTGTGATGCTAGTGATTTTGTAGTTGGAGCCGTGTTAGGACAGAGAAAGAACAAAGTTTTACATGCTATTTATTATGCTAGTAAAACTTTGGATGAAGCCCAAGTCAATTATGCCACTACGGAGAACGAGTTTCTTGCTGTGATATATGCTTTAGAAATATTTAGATCATATCTAGTTGGTTCTAAAATTATTGTTTTTACTGATCATGCAGCTCTGAAATATCTCATAGCCAAGGCAGAAACAAAGCCTAGGCTCCTCCGTTGGGTTCTCTTGCTCCAAGATTTCGACGTGGAAATTAAAGATAAAAAGGGAGCAGAGAATGTTGTTGCAGATCACTTGTCAAGGATCAGGTATGATGAGGGTAAGGATTCTCTTCCTATAGATGATTCATTCCCTGATGATCACTTGTTCATAATTGTAGAGCAACACCCTTGGTATGCAGATTATGCTAATTATTTGGTGGGTGGTACTCTACCTCCTGACTTGTCTTACCAACAGAAAAAGAGGTTTTTATATGATGTAAAACATTATTTTTGGGATGATCCTTTTTTGTTTCGTGAGTGTGCAGATGGATTATTTCGCAGGTGTGTCCCCGAGTGGGAAGTTCACGGTGTACTTACAAGATGCCACAACTCACCATATGGTGGACATCATGGCCCAATCAAGACGGTTGCCAAGATAAATGAGTCGGGTTTTTATTGGCCTACCATGTTCAAGGATGCCCAATCCTTTATTACAGATTGTGACTCGTGCCAGAGGACTGGTAATATCTCGTGGCGGCATGAGATGCCTCATACGGGTATTTTAGAAGTTGAAATTTTTGATGTTTAGGGTGTTGATTACATGGGTCCTTTTCCCTCCTCAAAAGGGAATCGATATATCCTTGTCGCTGTTGACTATGTATCTAAGTGGGTAGAAGCCATTGCCACACCTACTAATGATGCCAAAGTGGTTCATAAGTTGCTTAAGAAAACAATTTTCCCTAGATTTGGAGTCCCTAGAGCCGTTATTAGTAATGGAGGATCTCACTTTCATGAGAGGAAGTTAGATACCCTTCTAAAAAAGTATGGTGTCTACCATAGGACAGGTTTAGCTTACCATCCCCAAACTAGTGGCCAAGTGGAGGTTTCTAACCGTGAGATTAAGGCTATTCTAGAGAAGGTGGTAGCGAAGTCTAGGAAGGATTGGAGTGATAAGTTAGATGACACCCTTTGGGCATACAGAACTGCATTCAAGACCCCTATTGGTACTTCACCCTATAGACTTGTGTATGGGAAAGCATGTCACCTCCCGGTAAAATTAGAGTATAAAGCCTATTGGGCAATTAAAGAGCTCAATTTAAATGCTAAGTTAGCGGGAGAGAAGAAGTCACTACAACTTAACCAACTAGATGAGTTTAGGTTGATGGCCTATGATAGTGCACGTGTCTACAAGGAGAAAACCAAGAAATGGCATGACAAGATGATCCTTCCGAGAGAATTCAAAGAGGGTGATAAGGTTTTGTTATTCAATTCTAGACTTAAACTGTTCCCAGGGAAGTTAAAGTCAAGGTGGTCGGGCCCTTTCACTGTTAAAAGGGCAAATAAATTCGATTCTGTGGAATTATACGATGAACGTGGTGCTGACTTTAAGGTAAATGGCCAATGACTGAAATTGTACCACGAAGGGGCTACGATAGGTGCAGTTAAATTACTCCACTTAATAGATCCACCCTCATCTTGAGCAACATAAGGTAAGACGGTCGTGCGGGACCTATATAAACCATCGCTTTGCGGGAGGCAACCCGTATTTTTCTTGTTTTTTTTAGAATTTTTTATTTTTTTTATTATTTTATTTGTTTTAGAGAGGACGAGAGAGGGAACTAATGTGTTTTAGAGTGTTTTTACGCAGGTCGGAGAAAAAGAGTTAGCCAAAATTTGAAAAGAATAGAAAAAATACATACGGATTAACTTGGCCTCGCGCCCGACCGGGCGCGAGAAGAAGTTCGTATACGAACAAATTTCGCCCGATCGGGCGAAATGGCGCTTGACCGGGCGCGAGAGGAGGAGAATTTAAAACCTTAATCTTGCCCGACCGGGCGAGATCCCGCCTGACCGGGCGCGAACCCAGCGAATTCAAGTTCGTCAGATCGCCCGACCGGGCGCGGCCCTATTTATCCGAATTTTCTTCTTCTTTCTCCTTTCTTTTTCTTTCTTTCTTCTTTCTTACTCCTTCCTCCATTACTTTCTCTCTCTAAAACTCCATTTTTCTCTAACTTCTCTCTAAAATTTCTCCTTCATTCCTCATCCAAAATTCATAATTTTTACATCAAATTACTCCCCTCTTCATCCTCTACAAATCCAAACTAATTTCTTTCGTTTTTGAAGAGGTAAAAATTCAAGATGTTCAAAAGGTCAAGAAGCCAAAGGGGTTCGGGCTCAAATGTTCAAGCTGATTCGGATTTGCAATTACCACAACTATGGCCGACAATTCGGATTACTACGGCAGAACAACGCGAGAGGTTGATCAACCTCTACGAACGCGAGGTAATCCCTTCTCGGTGGTTACACTGGGACACCCTACAATAGTTAGGATTGTATGAGCATGTAAAAAGATTCATGACTGAAATTGGTATGTGAAAATTTGTTGACATGCACTATCCTACTTATAAAGAATTGACCTGTGAATTTTTGTCTTCGCTGAATGTTGTAAATTCAAAAAATGGCCCTATTTTAAATTTTAGGTTAAATAATAGGAATATTAGTTTAACTTATGTTGAATTTGCCAATTTATTTGATTTGGATCCCCATCCCCCGACCCAGTGGTCCGAAGAGTACAAAGCGGATGATATATATCTTGCACTGACGGGCAAAAATTGTCCTAATTCCCAACACTCTAGGGCTCTTCCTTTCCACACCCTGTCCCCAAAATTTTTCAGAGATTTTCAAGGACCTGTTTCCTAGCTCGTCACGAGCCTCACAATGCCCAAACCAATGAATTAGCTATCCTAGGGCACTATGTGTATGGATATGGGAGATTGAACATCGCCCGTTATATCATTGTCCATTTGAGTAGGCACGCCAACGCATGTAGCCACAATGTTAAAACCCCTGTTCATTGCGGCGGCCTCATTACTAGGATAGCACTCACGAAGGCCGAGTTTAGTGAGTCTAGGTACGAAGGGCTGACTAACTGTGGGGGGGATACACTTATGAACTTGCCGTATTTCCAATTTCTGAACTGGGTTAAGTCTAGCCGTAGCAATGTTCTAGAGTGGCTTGTTAGGGTAGGGAAGGATTACACCCCTGTTTTCCCTCTCCCTAACACTGAGTTGACAGCTTTTCCCCCTGGGCAAGAGTCGTATACCTACGATATTCTACTTGCCCACGCACAGTGTTTGCCCCAGCCCCCACCACGTGCACCACCACCTCCTCCTCAGGTGCCTCGACCACGACCCAGACCTGACACCAAGACCATTTGGGTAGGCACGCCAACGCATGTAGCCACAATGTTAAAACCCCTGTTTATTGCGTCGACCTCATTACTAGGATAGCACTCACGAAGGCCGAGTTTAGTGAGTCTAGGTACGAAGGGCTGACTAACTGTGGGGGGGATACACTTATGAACTTGCCGTATTTCCAATTTCTGAACTGGGTTAAGTCTAGCCGTAGCAATGTTCTAGAGTGGCTTGTTAGGGTAGGGAAGGATTACACCCCTGTTTTCCCTCTCCCTAACCCTGAGTTGACAGCTTTTCCCCCTGGGCAAGAGTCGTATACCTACGACATTCTACTTGCCCATGCACAGGGTTTGCCCCAGCCCCCACCACGTGCAACACCACCTCCTCCTCAGGTGCCTCGACCACGACCCAGACCTGACACCGAGACCATTTGGGATATGCAGAGTATAAGTCAGGCCATAGGCAGGGTAGAGCAGTCCCAGAGTGACCTTAGGAGGATGGTTAGCTCCATTGACCAGAGGTTAGGGTATGTTGAGAGGAACTAGGGTAGAGCCCTTTTTCCCATGTATGATGATTATGCTCGTCGGGGTGCTATTCCCGACGATGTTGTTTACCCTGATTGGTACCAGCCACCACCCCAAGGATATGCGGATCCCGCCTCCCATGGTATTTACACTGATTACTCCGCATTTGCCGGCTATGGCCGAGACTTTCCTTTTGGGGGGTTAGAGGGGGATGTCAACCCTAACTATTTTGGTGGTAGTTCTTCTGGTGGTGCAGGTGGCAGTGGTGATGGGTCTGGCAGGATGGATGAGGATGGTGATGATTAGCCGCTCTGGGCCAATTCCCGAGTCAATGAGGACATTGTCTGATTCTGGCTTGGGGGAGATTTTTGGATGTAGGTATCTTTTTTTTTCTCTCTCTTTTTGTTTTGATGTGTATAGTTTAGTTTTATTGCTTTCTAGGGTAGATTTACTACTTTGAAAAAATTAAAAAAATTCAAAAATACGTTCCAATGGATGATAAATCATGCTTCCCTGTGCCCCATACATGAAAATTGTTTTGATTCTTGGTATATGATGATGAGTATGTTGGATAGGTTAGCCATGATTTGATGTTTGATTGCTTTGATGTCTTAACATGAGTCAATTTTGCCCAACTGTCTGTGAATATAGTGCTTGACTAGTTGATTTGGTTAGGAATGTGTGTTAGTTCCTGGTATGTCAATGAAGTTGAGTATTGGTTTATAACTTTTAGTAATGTTTATATGACTCATTATTATGCACAATGAGGAGGACGAAGGCATTTGTTCTTTTAGGTGGCCTTCAAATGATTTTAGATACATTTGTTCCCTTCTTGCTACCCATGTTGTTGCTTTTGCCCTTTTATTGTTTATTTAGCCACATTACAAGCCTATTTTGCCCCATTGGTTACTAGTCCCAAGCTTGGCTTGGGGGAGCTATTAGTGAGTGAGGTGAGGGAGTTTGTAGTGTGCGTATTCATTCGCAAATTTTTGGTGGGTTTTGAGAAGTTGTTTGTTTGTTCTTATTTTTGTGGATTGGAAAATTTTGAGAAATTATTGTTCAGAGTTGAAAAATTCCAATGTGAGATAAAAAAAAAAAAAAAAAAGGAGCAAAAGAGAAAAAAAAAATTGTTTCAAAGTTCAAGTGTTCTAATGAAGGTTGCTCAAAAGAAAAGAAAGAGAAAAATAAGTTTCAAGAAAAAAATTAGAAAGAAAAATTTTTAAGTTCAAAGTTTGTTTGTTCTCTCAAGTTCTGCAATGTTATATTTTATGAGTGAAATGGTAAGTGTTGGGAAATTTGGTTATGATTAGATTGGATGTTTGGTGAATTTTTGGTAGGGTTGAGTTGTGTTGGAGGTGTGTTGGTCATTATTTATTTCTGACCTTGGTTTTATTAATTAGGATTTGGCTCCCTTAAGCATGGCTTTACTCTCACATTTTCCCAAATATTTCCTACCCTTTACCTAAGCCTTACATTACAAGCTTTAAAGACCTTCCGACCTTTGTGCATAGAGTTGTGTGAATGTGAAATTAGTTGTTTTTCAATGTAAAGAATGATTTGACATATTTCAAGTCGACTAGTAGGTTGAGTGCATGTTTTTTTAAACACACGAGTGCGTGAGTTGGGAGGGCATTGTTCACATTAAAGGGGTTGGATGGAGAGCGATCGAGTACATCTTTTACTCGCCACATAAATGAGAGTTGAGTGTGTGAGCGCTAGTTTTGAATTCTATATGCTCTTGTGATTTGCTCTATTTGACAATTGTTAGGAAGGATGAGTAGTTAGATGAATTTGATTGGTTAATTTTGATGCATATTTGTTGGATTTGCCCTGAATCGGTTATGTTTGGTTTTGATTGATATTTGGGGTGAAGTATGTTTTATTCATTCATTGATGAGCTCTTTGCTTTGGGACCAGCAAAGGTTTGGCTTGGGGGAGTTTGATATGTTCATTTTATGTAGTATTTTATCCCCGTCCCGTGGTCATAGTTAGGAGAATTTTTGGCTCTTTAGAACCACTTTTATTACTAATATGCGTTTTCTAGTGTTTTCGTAGTTGTGGCATTATTTTACAGGAAAATGCAGAATTGGAGTATTTCCCCGTACTTAGTTTAGCCATCGCGAGCATTGGAGCGGGAACGCATTGCTATGATCGTATTCCGAAGCCCAGGACCGTATTTGACAAGTCAATTATGTGATTAAGGGCTCGGTGAAGAGAAGAGGAGCTCGAGCATTGGATCCGTTAAGGAATGTATATTAGGCCAAGAAGTGCAAGCCCAAAGAATGTGAATAAGAGTCCTCACCCGAGCACTCGCCCGACCGGGCAGGGCTTCGCCCTAAAGCGCGCCCGGCCGGGAGAGGGAGAAGACTAAAGGGCGAAGCTTCGCACGGATGCGCGCCCGACCGGGCGCGAGCAAGCATCAGTGAAGAAAAAGGCGCGCCCGGCCGGGCGGTGCCTCGCCCGACCGGGCGCGCGTTATTTTGGATATTTTTAAATTCTTTTATCTTTATTTTATTTTAGGATTATTTGTTTGTATAAATACGTTTTTAGCTTATTTTTGACGGTTATGCTTTTCATTATCTTAGCTTTTGAGTATTTTCTTGTTAACATTATTCTCTCTACTTCCCTTCGTTAATGAAATTCATTTATTTCGTTTAATCTTGGTACGATTTCTTCCCTTGTTTTATTTTCAGCAATTTAATTCCTTTATTTAATTATGTCTTGCCTAAAAATTTTGTTAGTTTAGATTTAATTATGTGTGAATAGATTTATTTCTAGGGTTTTGGGGATCCATGAATAATACGAAGGGGTAATTTATTATTGTTGATTATTGATAATTGATTAATTTCCTATTGATTGATTTAATGCTATGCAATTAGATTAGGCCTGGTTTAATTGTATGAGTTTTGCAATATTGATTCGAGATTCGAGAGATGAGAATTGATGTTTAGGCTTAGTTTCAATAGGCATGTTAATATATAAATGGTTAGGTCGAGATTCGAGAGATGAGATTTAATACCGGTAGATTGATTATGTGATTATAATACGTAGCGACAGCCCTTTATAATCTGGTTAATTTATGCATTGATAATTGATTGTTATGTTTACCCTGGAGTATTATTTATTGGTGAACCTATACCCTAGAGCACTTTATTATTGATTATTCCTTTGATTTATTTGCTTAGTAATCCATACAAATACAAATTGGTTACCTGATAATTTAGATTATAATAATTGATTAGGAATAAAAGAACATTGTTTCCCTGTGGATTCGACCCTGCTTCCTTATCTACTTTAGTTAGAGGACTTAGGAATTACTTTTGATTAGGTGATACGATTAGAACCTGTCACCTACTCTATTGTATTTGTTGTTTTTATTCCACGATCAATGTCACTTTATTATTTAATTAACATTCATGAGTTGAACTTACTTGCAATTTTAAATGTTTCCTAATTAACAGCTTGACCATTGGAGCTAGTATATGCAATTAGGTTGGCCAAGCTGATCAGCTTTCCAAGCTAATTTGCTTAAAAAAAAAAAAAAAAAAAGGCTTGCCAAAAAGAAAATGCTAAAAGTAAATTAATAATTTAAATTATTATTTTCCTTGAGTTACTTACAATGACTTCTTCACCTCTAATTTATCATTATTATTAATTATTAGTAATTTTGATTAAAAGTGGGACAAACAAAAAGGAATAAAAAACTACTACTAGTAACTAATAACTACAGAGTAGTAATTATTATTCTTTTTTTTTTAAAAAAAAAGTAGCTAATAAATATTAATGGTAGGTCCTTCTAACCCCCACTGGCGGCGGTTCGATTCGCATCCCCCTCCTGTGATAGGAGGGGCCTCTCCGTATCTTACCGTTAAAAAATATTAGTTTTTATCTATAACTTAACTATATACTAAATGCGAAATCAGGAATGACACATGTCATCTCCTTATTAAAAAAAATTCCTCCAAAAGGTTATTTTTTATTTTTTATTATTTATTTTTTTTTTTTTGGCCAAGGCTTCTTAGAGAAGTATTTAATACTTACTATACAATAATGCTTCTCATCCTATTTGATAAGTACGTATATTCCATTTATACACATTCAACAAAAATATTTTTCTTTTATACAATACTATGCAATTATAACTTTATGATGTAATCCATGGTTATTTTTATTAATCGTGTATGTATTTCTCCCACTATTTTCCAATCTATTACTCTGTGATGTAATCCATAGATATAAATTTTTATAATTAAATAATATTGTTAAACTGTTGAAACCCATTATAGCCCACTTGTGAGTGTCCCACATTGGAGAAAGAGGAGAGATAGTTCCACTTTATAAGATAGAGGAGTTACTCCTACTATTGCCAAATGGTTTTAGTATGGAAGCTCCTAAGCCTTGTTTGTGGACCAAACTCTCCTTCTCTTTGTTCGGGTTGCCCAGGTCCATTTCATATTGTCTCGAAATTTAACATAAACTAATGATAAATATTGAAAATTATCGTGTATGGCACAGGACCTAACCTAGTTAATTGATAAAATTAAATCATATATTAATAACATAATACTAAAACAAACACCAGGAATGACACATGTCAATTCCTAGTGTAGTTCTTTTCCCTCCAAAAATACCTCTTTCCTTTTTTGCTAATATATATAGCTATCATAATATTATTCCAAATCTTTTATACGTACCTTCTATTTTATTATAATAGGACAATACATCCTAATACATATTACTCTATATGCCATATCTTAATACATCATAAATTATTCATTCAAATGATAAATTTATTTTAAATAAGGTAATTTTACTACAGTATTTAAAATGATTCGTACTACACAAATCATTATTATTATTATTACTAGCATAGTGCCCGTGAAATACATGGTTTATAAATCAAACCAGGGTCGTCTCCGGTAATTCGGTGGCCCTAACTATAAAAATTGGGCCCTTAAATTTTTGAAGGACTATTTTAAAAGGTTAAAAATATTATTATTATAAAATAACTTTTTTATAGTAAAGTGCAACAAATTATAGAGCCAAAATTTTGAGTGCTTCCAATAATATTTTTTCCACCTTTTGAAATGAGTTAAAATTGAAAAAAAAAGTGAGGATTGTAATTTTTTGTAGGTATTTCTTGATCTTGAAATTGATATAAATAAATAAAAATTTAGCCGTTGATATCAATTGAATCAACATCAGAATTGATTCCGACAGAGAATAAATTATTCCTTCAATTTTGCCTAAAAATAGTAGAAGAATTAAGTGAATTGGAGATAATTAGGCAAATTAGCCGTTTAGGAAAGATAATTATTCAGGGAATTTAATTTTGTTTTGGAAATTAAAAGGTAAAAATCAAAGATTTAGGAAGAATTTTTGGGTTTTAGTTTGAAAATGGTGGTTTTTACGGGGAAGAAGGTGAATACGTAAGGTTATGATTTTATTTCATTTATTTTATTTTTTTTATGAGTCGGCGTTTTTTTAAAAAAAATTATGGGCCCCTGATTTTTGGGGGCCCTATTCTGTGGGTGAGAAAAAACCGGTCCAAAGCCGGGCTTGAATCAAACTATTCATTCCGTAGGAAAAAAAAACAAAGATAATTCAATTAGTAATAAGTTGTGAAAAAAGATATACTTGTACAAATATTGTTGAAATTAAATAAACAATAATAACACATTCATAAATACATAAACTATGAAAAATATTTATCATATTGGAAATATAATCAATTATTTGGAATCAATCAAAGTCAACAAAATAAATTTTAAAATCAATGCGATTATATGATATATTGATTACACATGAAATAATATGGATATAAATAACAATTTATACAATAAAATATATGGAAAATATGTGAATTACAAATAAATAATTTTTTTAGGAAAGTGAATCACAAGTATATGATTTGATGAATATATATAAAGAATAATTTAAAATAAGTATTTAATGTAAAAAAAGAAGTAAAAAAAAAATAAATAAAAAATAAAAAAAATAAAAAACGATTTTAGATGAAAAACAGCAGCAGAAAGTAACACGTGTTATTCCTGGTGTCTGTTTTAGTACTATGTTATTGATCATTGATGATAATAATAATAATAATAATAATAATAATAATAATAATAATAATAATAATAACAACAACAATTACAATAACAATAATAATAATAATAATAATAACAATAACAATAACAATAACAATAACAATAACAATAACAATAACAATAACAATAACAATAACAATAATAACAATAACAATAACAATAACAATAACAATAACAATAACAATAACAATAATAATAATATTATAATAATAATATAGAAACTTTGATTTTTTATTTTAATACTTTAATTGGTTTCTCGCCTAACATAACAAAATGAAGAGAGTATAATAACATATATATCGTAATATTATAAAAACTTTAGCTATGCATGTAATCATGTAAGAAAATTTAATTCCTTTTTATTTGTATCTCCGATACTTTCATTTATTATCATATTTTAGGAAAGAAATAATTAACCAAATATCATTAAATTGGGGTTATTATTCCTATCCATTAGGTGTAATACATAATTTTAATACTTATTTGTTTAATAAAAAGAATATTGATACTAATTTATCATTGAATTTTTAAAAAATTCATCATATGGTCTAACATGTAGTTTTAATATACTCATTTGTCTAATCAACTCGATCTTTCGTTATATTTCATTTTTCATTTTATATACACAAAATAAGAAGATAATGAATATGTTATAGTTGTATTTATCTATGATTTTTTTTTTTTTATTTGAACGGGTGTAATAATATCATTAAATAATAGCCATACGACATCTACAATAATAAAGATATGTAAACCACAAATTTAGAGAAAATACCATGACTTTTACAATCAAAATCATAAAGGTTAGATAAGGATCTTGCTAACGAATGCCCCCATGGTGTTAGATAAGCATTTAAAATATTTCCTAAAGTGGTATCAATTTGGAATGCATGCCAAAATCACGCGTCGATCGGTGTAATTAATGTTCATTTTAATTTAATATTTCTACTTTTAGTTAGCTTATCCAACGCCCGCGGGGCGTTTGTTAGCTTTTGCCATTTAATAATTCATCCTTCATAGTTAGCGTCCTCGAAGATCATTTTGCATGCTTTCAGCAAAGAGCCAACAATTAATTCACTAAACATCTTTAATTATGTATAAACAACCAATAGCCAATACTCAACATACATCATGGATATAAGTGTCCTCGAAGATCATTTTGCATGCTAAGAGCCAATAATTGATTCACTAGACATCTTTAATTCTTTATAATAAACAACTAATAGCCAATACCCAACATATATCATCGATACAACATAATCTGACAAAGGTTATGAGAAAACTTAATTATATTGATGAGTATACAAGAGTATATATAGTACAAGATTAGAGCATTGATCATCACCAAACTATGACTACTAGGTACAATAGTGATATCCCTTATTATTAGCTAATGTACCTAATCACATATTGTACCTAATCACAATCTTTGACTATTAATCTAAATGAGTAAATCAGGAAATTACACAAATTATTAACAGTATACTATCGCAAATCTCGTTTAATGTAGGAGTAAAAGTGTAGGTGAGAAGGGCTGCATTGCATTGTAATTCTCCGATAAGGTTTGGAGAGAGTTGAGTATTGGAATGTTTTTATTTTATTTTTTTAAATTGTAAGATGAAAAGATGAAACATATATAGATAATAAGGAGTTGCATAATGAGTGATTTTCACGGTTTTTGTGACACGTGAACCATTGATTGCAAAATTAAAATGAAGAATTTTGCTAGTGTGTGCGTTGCAACGTAACATATGGGAGAAAGAAAATATAGGGTCGGGGTTTCTTCACCACCATTATTGAAGGTGAGGTAGAAAAATGTAATGGTGGTGATGGTAGTTTAGAACGAAATGTAGAAAGAACATGAATGTAAGGGTTTGGAGAAATTTTTTTTGACAATTGACATTTCTTGGTAGATGAGTTACGGGGTATCGAAAAGCTGTGAGCGAAAATTTGAATTGGGTTTGAAACTTTCTCAAGAGTTACCCCAATGGTGAAGATATTCTTCACATGGATTTTTTTTTTTTTTTTACTAATAAATATTTCCCAATGGTGAAAGTTCACCAATATCCTCACAAATATCTAAGAATAACTTCTTAGCGTGAGGAAGTTCACACAAATGTTCACGAGGGCCCCACAGCAAAAAAGTTTGACATGTGTCCACTTTTCACCTTTTTTTTTTAATTTTTTTAATGTTTTAAATAAGAGAGAGAAATGTGTTGGGATAGTGGGAAAAGTAGGATAGAGATTGGTGAGAAAATTTTTGGTTTATTCATTGATAGGATAAAAAAAATCCCCTCACAAAAAAGCTAATGTAAAGGAGAGGGAAATGTAGAGAGAGAGTGGTGAGGGAATTTTTTTTTTTCCTCACCATTGTGCATGCTCCAAGTGATCGAAGAGATTGACTTGTTTGGTGGTGAGTATATCACAACCGTGTCATTGATAAAGATGAGAGGAAAGAGGAAAGGTGACCAATAGGGACACCATCTTTTGTCAGCATAGGCAATGGACCTTGATGGTGTAACCATGAAAGTGATATGTGGGATAGCAAAAGCATAAAAATAGATCTAAAGCTCATGATACCATGAGTCCATGATAGAGTTATGAGAAAGCTTATAACCAATCAAGTTCAGAGTTTTGATTTTTTGTCGAATGTTCTTTTGCATCATAAGGCGGTTGTTGCCCCCCCCCCCCTCTCCTTCCTTTGCTCCTGCCCCTAAGCAACCTAAACCTTCACCCCACCATTAGCTAACCTACACAACATCAACAAGCAGCAATAACAACCTTGTAACTCCCCTGCTGCAACTTGCAAGTATCCACGCCACTCTCCTACTTCAGCACAACCCACGCAACCCAACAACAACACATAGTAGCTACGCATTCCCACAATAACCACCAGCTACCTTAATTCGCCTAGCCAGCCATGTAGTTCATCCAACACGCACCCTCTAAATCCACAACCAACCTCCGCCAATTTACATGACCAGCTATCGCAATAGCCACCACAACAGTCCAGCCGCAACAGCAGCAGCCGCATCTCTATCGGACGCCCACACAACAGCCACCAATTGCTCCACCATTCGCCACCATAGCCCGACTCCAACATCAGCAATTCAACTTCCAACAATCAACAATTCAGCCAATTAGAAAATACAAAATTAAACGAAAATACAATTGCATTCAGAACCGGAAGAAAGTCGAGCAAAAATTACACATAAAATACAATTGAAGCGCAAGAATGCCAAACGAAGAAATTAAGTTGAATTATAACATAATTACACTCATTTATTGGTACTAGACAGTAGACACTAGACAAATACTGATTCAGAAAATAAATACAAGCAGACCCTCCTTTTCTAATTTACTCAAACATAATTTACTAGGATCACAAACACAATTGTGTTACAAACAGGTGAAGAACAGCAACAAGAACAGAGTTTCGAGCAAAAATACACATTAAAACCTGATTTACTAAAACCAAGAAAAATTGAACAAAATGCAGTTCAAAACAACAATTCGTCTTTGGCCTCCCTACCAAGTAAATACAGAAAAGATTATTAACATTCACCATGAAAAAGCTATTGAGATCGAATAATAATAATAATAATAATACTAATAATGATAATAATAATAATAATAATAATAATAATAATAATTTGATGATTAAAATTAGTAGATTCTACCACTCAAAGCATACTGACAGTAGCTTTCCACACACTAGTCAAACACTAGGCTCTACCTAAGAACTCCACCAAACACCAAAATCTAGAAGTAAATTAGTGGCTAAAAGATAGAAATTGAAAAGCAGTGGCTCTATCTTGATATGTTTTGAAATTGTAAGACCATATCATCTGATTTAGCATTAGCTGCAGAAATAATTGCAGATTCAGAAACATTAACAACCAGCTAATATTGACTAATTATATGCAGATCAAAACATACTATTATTGTAATACATGCAGCTAGAAATCGCACTGAAATCGCATTTACAGAAAACTCAAAAAAATATAATCTGATTGATATTATAATCAAACACAATAATCACTGAAATTGCATCAGATTCGTAATTATAGAAAATGCAATTATCTCACAGTTTCGAAAGCCTAACCACATAATTTCTCCATTTTGATTAAAAGTCAACAAATTATGGCAGAATCGATACCTTAAACCTGCAATTTCAACGACTTTGAGCAATGTTTTGAAGATTGGCATTGAACTCGAGTAGCAATTTGTGATATTCAGCGACGAAATTGAGCAGCGCTTAAGTTAAAAAAAATTAGGGTTCATCAGTTTTTGCTGAAGAAAAATAGGAGAAATACCTTTGATAGGGAGAAAAATAGAGAGAAAAACATAGAGAAAAGAGAGGAGAGAGAAAGTTACGTGTGCAAATGAAGAAGGAGAGAGAAACTAAATGCTTTAGTCTGAAATTGTGGGAAAAAAACCCCAACCATTAGATTTAATGAGTCAGTGGTTGATTATAATCTACGGTTAAGATTTGATGTTTTCAGTTTTCAACTTAAACCTTGTTTTCACATGATCCACTCCCTATATATATATATATATATATATATATATATATATAAGGTCAGGATTCGGTGAGAACCATCCTGTATGTGAGAACTCACACCTTATGTGAGGACAAACCTCAGCCGCTAGATTAGATCAAATCCAACAGCTGAGATTTTCTCTCTCCTCTTTATATTTTCTCTTTCTTCCTCCAGGTTCTCTGATTCTACGCTCTTCCATTTTTCCAGTCTTCAATTTCTTTGCTTTTGCTCATCAATTTCTCGCGATAATCTGTTAAGGTATGTAAATTTCAGTTTAATTTTGAATTTGATTGATTTTGAAACGTATTTTTGCGATTTTGATTTCGAATGAGTTCAAGTCGATTTTTGATTTTCTGATTTGATTTTCAATATTTTTTTATTCTTCTTGTTAGGGAAGGCTTGACAAACATACACGATTTGAAAGTCTAAGTTGCAAGTTTCAAGCCTATATTTGAGATTATGATAGCAGATTTCTAAATGGTTTAGCTTGTTCTCGAATTCAATCAAGGAATATTTGAGTTTAGAAGCTTATAGAATAGTTTCATCGGCCATAAAAACAAGCAATCACCACTGGCCGCAAATTAGGGTTCTTGTTCTTTGAATTGTTTGGATTTTGAGGATTATTCTAATTCTTACTTGCGGGAACTCCAACTTCTCCATTTAAACAATTTCTGAGTTCCTCTTCTAATTCATTGAAACAATTCATGAGGTAAGATAATCTCTCGACCTTTTATTTTTAGTTTTTTTTCCCCTTTTCTACTACTACATGTCGCTATATTGCTGCGGCCCTGCTACTTCCTTGTTGTTTCATCCCTTCCTGTCTTTTGTGGTGTTGTGCGGTTATGTGATTGTGTGCTAGTTGTACTTGGTTTAAATTACAGAGATGATGATTTTTATAAAGTTAATAGAATTATTAGTCAAGCAAATATTGTTTCTAGTTATATTGAATCCTGAGCTTTAGTGCGATTAAAATTATGGATGACTACTGATATATGTGTAATTGAGATTCCGAATGGCTAGTTGATTTTTTGTACAACTTTAGAGAATTTAGTTATAAAACTATATCTGAATTTGATTACTGAAGGTTCCCAACAATTTTCTATACTCGGTGAGCCACCGAGGTTTGTACTTTTTCAAATTAACTATATCTGCCATTATTGAGATGTTCTTGTTTGAGATTCTTTCTTCTTGACATACTTTGCTAAGTGGTCGCTCAGTTTTGGCCACCACACACTCTTGACATGCTTGAAACATGGGTGCTTGGTTTTCACTTACTTTTTTTTCTTCTTCTTAATACTCGGGGTATCAAGTTTGAAATATGCTGCTGAGGATATTTCATATGTTACTTTGGAATTGGAGTATTATCTTTAATTACACTTTGAGTATTAGCTTGGTACATCATGATGATGGATTACAATATATATATGCATCCTTGTAATTACAAGATTTACTGGGATGAGTTTGTGTGGAACTGATTATCAATGCCTAAGCACAGATTTTAATTTGTTTTTGGTTAGCAATGTGTATGAGACTCAAGACTCGGGTCAGATTGTAGAAATTGGTTATGTGTGATGATGACAGGTGTGTTTTTGGTTAGCAATGCCTTTTTTGAAGCAGATTTATAATTGGCTTATTAACTCTGCTCCTATTGGGAGCTATTGTAGCATTCTGAGATATATTCAAATAGCCCAGGATTTGACTAAATTTCAGAAACAGGTTGTCTTTGTGGCTTTAGTTGTCCAGCTGAAGCCCAATATTACATTTGTCGTTTGAGGAATGATATCACATGGAATTAAACAAGGGACTATTAATGCTAATCAAATGATTACTCGGCTGAAGGAGAATGTAGTTGGTAGAATTAGATGTTTGCCATGTAAAATGAGTGCTAAAAATAGAAGTTGGTTTGATAATATGTGATGTATAAGTTTCTTTCGCTGCTTGTTTTGATAATATGTGATGAGCAACGATTCTTTACTCATGTATCAAATGAGCAACAATTATTTACTCATTTATCAAACGAGCAAACAATTTCTTGCTCTTTTATCAAATGAGCAAACAATGCTTTGCTCATTTATCAAATGAGAAACAATTCTTTGCTCATTTATCAAATGAGCAAACAATTCGTTAGCAATAATTCTTTGTTCATTTATCAAATGAGTAAACAATTCATTGCTCATTTATCAAATGAGCAACAATTCTTTTTAATTTATCAATTGGGCAACATAAGGTGAAAAATTTTAGAACAGAAAAATAATTTAAGACATATATTTAGAGCTTAGGTAGAAAATTCTAGGGCATAAGCGAAAAATTTCAGAATGGTTGCAGTAAATTTTGGAACATATTCAGTAAATTTTAGAACATATGCAAAAACTATTTATAACATATGATAAAACCTATTAGCTCAACTGGTAAAGAACTATGCAAATGCATAGGATGTAGGTTCAATTCCTACATTGGTTATAACTATAAATAACTAAAAAAATTAAATAAAAATAAAGAAAATCAAATTAGCAAAAAATTATATGAGCAAAAAATTGGCTTGAAATGATTAATAACTATAGAAACTTTGTTACAACTAAACTCTCATATAAACGATTTGTCTCCTCATTACACAAATGAACCTATGTGGGATTCTCGAACCCACATTTTTTGTGCATTTGCACAATGCTCTACCTGTTGAGCTAGTAGGTTAATGCAAACTAAATTCAAATGAGCAAACAGACATAAAATGAGCAAACTATATTCAAATGAGTTTATCTTATACCTTATACCAACCCGCCTCAGGCTTCTCCCATATCTACAAAATAGTAGCAGTACCCATATTAACAATAGCTTTCTCATACTCTCCAATTATGCCCATAGCTTTTTGTTGAATCCCAGCTAGATCAACCATCTTCCCTTCAAAAACCCAGGCATTTCTTCGCAACCATATACCCCAAAGCAGACTCCAAAACATGCTCCACCATTCAATATCAGTGTGCACCATCTCTAGCTCTAAGCACCACTCAAAAAAAGATCCAACCTCAAAAGTGCTAAGGTCGAGACTTAGTGGAGAAGATACCAAATGTTGCCCTGTTACATAATGTAAGAGTATGAAGAGTTATCTCACTCTCTTCACCACACATAGGACACATAATATCAACCGTCATTCCCCTCCCAGCCATAGTGATGGTAGTAGGTCAGAGGGGCAAATATATAAGTACTAAGGGCATTTGATAAATTAACAAAGAATATTTGCTCAAAATATATGTTTTAACTTATTTTTCTATGTTCAATCTATAAAAGGAGCAAATATTTTGCTCATCTAAGAAAAGGGTAATCATAAGGAAAAGTTAGACAATTAGAACAAAGCAATAGTTGAAAGGTCATAACATAAATGAGCAAGTAGTTAGTTGCTCATTTGTCAAATGAGAAAACATTTCTTAAATCATTCATTAAATCAAGAAGCATTTCTTTGCTCATTTGTAAAATGAGCAAACATTAGTTTGTTCATTTGTCGAATGAGCAAATAATTAGTTACTCATTTGTAAAATAAGCAAACATTTCTTTGATCATTTGGGAAATGAGCAATCAATTTTTTGTTCATTTAGCAAATGAGCAAATAGTTAGCTGCTCATTTGTCAAATGAGCAAATACTTAGTTGCTAATTTAACAAATACTTAGTTTTTCTTTCTTTAATGTTTCCTTTAAAACCTTTTTTCCTTTGTCCTTAGAAGCAACTGTCTTGAACTTCCTTCCCTTATGTTGTGGCTGTGTAGAACCACCAACAACTTCTAACTGTGCTGCCCCTACTGCACCTTGGTCATCACCAACAACTCTTAAGTATGCTGCCCCTGCTGCATCTTGGTCATCACCAACAACTCCTAATAATTGTGACCCTGCTGCATCTTGGTCACCACTAACATTAGCAGCAGAATCTGTCTTAAGAGATGTCCTGCTCATACAAAATTTTAGAAAACATATCAATTTGGGTAGCCTTGATGTTAGTGGGTGTCCTCAGCTAAAGCACATGCCATCAGAATTAGTAGGATTGACTTCTCTTAATAGCATAAACTGACCCTAAGGAATAACATGGTACAAAATATAAATTGACCCTAAGGAGTATGTTATGATAGAGAAGCATAGGCTAATAAATTACCTAATGAACAATTGGCAAATAAGCAATCAATATTTTGCTCATTTGTCAAATGAGCAAAAACTTAGATGCTCATTTGTAAAGTGAGAAATAATTAGTTAATCATTTGGAAAATAAGCAAACATTTCTTTGATCATTTTGGAAATGAGCAATCACTTTTTTGCTCATTTAGCAAATGAGCAAATAGTTAGTTGCTCGTTTGTCAAATGAGCAAATACTTAGTGCTAATTTAACAAATGATTGCAACTCCAAACTAAACATACATTTCATTATATATGCTATACAAAATCAAAAATCTGATATTTCATAAATGAGCAACAAAACATAAAATGAGCAAGTTTTATCCAAACAATAACTATTATACTGACCAACAAATCATAAAATGAGCAAATAAGAAAACACGTACATAAGCAAATAACTAGTATCAGAGTCGATCATTACAGGTTTTTTTTTAACAATTGTACAAGAAAAATCAGATCATCATCTCAATAACTTTAGGCTTGCTTCCCAAGAATCCTGTTCCACAAGGGTTCGTTACGACTTACAAGTGGACCTATTTTCTTTTTCTTTTTACATCTTCATTATAAAGCCCTCGGAAAATTAAGAACTTCAACCTTATTAAATAGTCATTGCTTTCAACCTCCAAACAAGTATGACTGCAAATTATGTGAATAAAAAATCAAAACCAAATCAGAAGTTTGCCAAGACAAGTTCAATTTTTTTGACACATCGAATCATATAACAGGTAGACATTTGCATATAAAGATACATTATTGACGGGATGAAGAATGGTAAAAGATAAGGAATCTTTGTCATAGTATTGAACCTGGTTTGCTAAACTGACCAAGGTTTGTATATGGAATTCTAATAGTGTAATTTGCTCGAAAAGCAGCATAGAAAAAAGGCTTATTTTCAACACATGACAAAGCCAAAAACCTTGTCCTCCAAAGTGCAATGTAGCATAAATTCTATTAGAAAAATATGACCGCAAAGTATCAAATATCCCATAATTCTTAATACTAAATGACATAAGGTGGCACAACACACCTTGATAAATGATATGTATTTAGTTAATTAGAACTCAAACATATGTAACATCATATCACAGACTTTTATCAAACACTTGGTGTGCACATTACATTCCCTAAATTAGAACTCAATTATTATTACCTTAAAACACAAAACATTTACACTGTATTATTTAACAAGTAACTGGCAAACATCAAAACATTACATGTCCAAAAAATAAACACAATTACATGAAATAATTGAGCAAAAACGGACTTAAATGTCCACAAAAACACAAAATCAGAAAAATATCATCAAAATTATCGACACAAACACAAAATTCATAAAATTTGATGATGAAATTGAAAAAAATGAACACAAAGTGATAAACTAAGCCAAAAAAATCGAACACAAATTGAACAAATTAAGCCAAAAAAACTGAACACAAATTGAAAATATTAATCCAAGAAAATCGAACACAAATTAAAACATAAGCGAAACTCACCTTGACGAAGAATTAATGAAGTTTGAAGAAGAATTGATGAAGAATCAGAGCAAATAGCAGAGAGAAAGAGAGCAGAGAAATTGGAGGAGGAGAGAGAAAATAACTTGCAAAATGAAGGAGGAGAGAGAAAACGCTGATTTTTTTTTTTTTTTTTTTGAAATTATGTTTGACCGGGATAAATAGTAGCCATTGGATGCAATTGATCTAACGGTTGTAATATGTCCTCACATATACCAGGTTCTCACATAAGGGATGTGGTCTCATTAGAGCATTGAACATCACCAAACTATGACTAGGTACAATATATGACTAGGTACATTAGCTAATAGTAAGAGATACCTTTGACTATCAATCTAATTATCTAAATACGTAAATTAAGAAATTACACAAACTATAAACAATAATTAATGACGATATCATTATCTTGTATATAGTCAACCAATAGTCACCCGATTGACCTGTGAAAGGTTCTAATTCGGCAGGAACTACTTAGGAAGTCTTCTCTTTATTCCCCCTCCCCACTAAATAAAAAAAAAAAAAAAAAAATCCTGAAAACTGAAGGCATTTAATTGTTCACAAATTGATTTGGGAATTGGGATTGTGGCCTGTGGGTCATGTGGCCTTGCGAGATGGTGGCTAGATTAATTGCAGTTTTAATTTTGGGCTGAATTACTTGTGCGGTTGAAGATAGGCCCAATTATATGGCCCAAACCCATAACCGGAGTATTGCTTTTGAATTTGGACTCCTTTTTTCCCCGCATTTCATAGGAGAATAGACGCAAATAAGAGTTGAAAGATCTACTACAATAAGAATGTCCAATTCTAGAATAAGTCAGCCCACTTTAAATATAAATAACCCACTATTTTGGTACATAAATTTCAATGTAGTGATTAGTTAACCTCTATACTTTCTCATATAATAATATTTATATTCAAGATTAATATCACAAGTTTGGTTAGTCATTAAGTTATTAACCCACATGAGACATGACCACATCAATATTTATTATCCATTTTTATAGATGCTAATAAGTTTATATCTCATCGAGATAGGAAGACTATTAGCAATTGTGTATTTTTTTCTCTGTCAAAAAATAAAATAAAATAAAATTGTGTATACTTTATTTTTTCAATCATAATAAGTGTTTCGTACTATAGACTATTGTAATTAGCACTTATTTTAGTTGTAAAATAACATTGTGTTACTTGTGTAGTTCCTATTAATTAACCTTTTTTAGAACTATAAATTTTTTTGGTTAAATTTAGTAATCCATTTAAAACTTATTCTTCCTAAGATAAGTGAGATAAAGTTAGTAGAACAATATCTTAATTTCAACTATTGCTTGGAAAAACAACAATAAAATGAGAACAATCATCATTGATATAAAAACACACATAAATACCGACATGCAATTTCAAAGTTATAAAATATTAAAACAAAACAAACACTTTTTTTTTTTTTGTTCTCCACTTCTAGACTGGTCCGCCTACTCCATATAGATGTAGGAAAAAACATAAATCGTCATAAAAAAAAAAAATATGTATAGATTTAGAGAAAAATAAAAGTCCTATAAAAACATGATAGAAAAAAAATTGTATTGATTGTTTCAAGGTTCAAAGCACCAAGATTAAAGAAGGTCCCTACTCTTATCCCTCAAAAACAAGCAATGATGGCTATAATGTGGTCGTTTGCTTGCTCATGAATTGAACTTTGGGTTGAAGTTGGGTTTACTATGCTCATGGATGATATCATGCACTAACACCAGCTGTCTCACTTGAGAAAGACAAATCCTATTCCCTTCTTCACCTAAAGTCAATATTTTTTGGGTCATCATCAATCATGTAATATATTCTTCTCTAAGATATGATATGATATTCCCCTCTCACGTACATAAGATACATAGTGGTTTTTTCTTTCGATAGATGCTGAATGCAGTCATAAGGGATATGTATAAAAAGATAAATACAAAAAGTGTATTGAATATTAATTGATAGGTGATTTTGTCATCACTTATGAAATCAATAGGTGACATTTGAGTCATTCATCGAGTCGGTCGATTCCGGTCAAAATTGATTCAATAGTCAACTTGTTGTTTTATGATAAAATAATAAGTATCACAAACATTAAATTTATGACATTGCTGGTTTGAGCCTGGTAAGTTATGTTTGGTTCATATCGAATTTTACGATTATGAATTGTTTTTGGCTCATAGGTTGTTAAGGCTATGTATAACAAATTATTTTTCATACTTTCGGAAGCCTTAACTTTCAGAATGTCAACTCTTTAGAACAAAATATACTAAATTGGTACTAGTACATGGTACAACGTTAAAGAAACAAGCCAATTAACATAAAAAAAAAAAGAGCAAATGAGAAGCCAAAGAGTCTGTTTCATTCTCAACAAAATTTGCTTAATTTAGAAAGTTAATCCAACTTACAAATGACAAAAGAAGAAACTATCTTGATCCAAACAAAAAGTTCACTCTATTTGTACAACCATGTCAAATTCGTGATTTCTTGCATCAGTCTACATCACCAACTAACTTCTTATTGTTTGTTACTTAATTTGCAATTGGTATAGTGACTGTAATTGACTATCCTAATAATACACCTATAATAAGCCTATAGCATGTGAGAAATTATTACAATCTTTGAAATATTTAAGTTTAATATGGTCCCAACCGACTAATTGGAAAATGAAATTTGGGACATTCTTTCAATATATTTAATGACTTTTGCAATAATATTGATTTTATTTGAATCTATGTAACTCAATGTGTTGTAAACTAATTTATGCAAATTTCAAACGGTAAATTTTTGTGAAATGCTATATGTAGCTGTAAGGGCTATATATAATAAGAAACTAAAAGAGGAAAGTATTAATGAAATATACTCTTCATTAATTACACTGATTTGCGCGTGATTTTGTCATATATTTCTAAACTTATACCAAAAAAGGAAAGATATTAAATGCTTATTTGTAGCCCTATAGCATTACCCTAAAATTTTAATTAATTTGTTTAGTAAAGCTTTTTTTATTTTTTTTTAAATTTTATAATATCATGAGGAATGAGAGGGGAGTAATGAGTACATGATAATTTGATAAACTTACAGGAATATAATAGGTACTAATTTTTTGTCAGCTTTGCGAGCTACTTCCTCCGTTTCAATTAGTCCCATCTTGACATTGCACGATCTTTAAGATGTACCTTTGACCATCAATATCTTTAATCATATATTAACAAAAAAATATATAAATTTGATATTATCAAATTACGCATCATTACAAATATAACAATATCTCATATGATTATATTTTTTCTATATATATTAATGTGAGTTTTTGACCGAAATTTTAAAATTTTGATTAAAAAAAGTCAAAATGAGACTATCAAATTGAAACGGAAGGAATACATTTTTTTTTTACCTTAATTATTTAATATCTAAGGAAATTATTATAAGTTTCCTTTTACCATGACCAAAAGTCAACTTTTTGAGCATTGACTTCTTTTTATTTGTTGATTTGAATTGTAAACTTGCATGTATAGCTCAACTAGGTTAAATCCCGTGCAATAGATGCATAATTGTTAAATACTTTTAATGACAACAAAATTAAAAAAAAAGTATAAAAAATAAGTACTCGACACACCAACTTTTTAAGAGTATGAAGTATATTTGAAAAAATAACCACAATTAATAGTTATAATAAATTATTTAATATTTTGGAAAGTTTAATTTAGATTTTATGTAAAGCAAATGTAATAATCTAGAATCCTTTGTTAGAGTAAGAATTTTTTTATTTTTTTATTTTTTTTTTTTGGCAAATACAAGTACTTTTGGAGGGAAAATTTCTAATGTAACGCCGCCAAATGTCCCTCTAAGTTTTGCCTTTAGTAATATGTAATAGATATATCTTTTTTTATAAAATGAATTTTTAAATATCCTTCCCTCTCCCTTTTTCCATTCTTAATTACTTAAAACCATCAAAGAACGTATTGTATGATATCGTTATCCTGTTATCATAAAGTCTGATCTATTATTACTTAAAACACCAACTTCTTCATAGATTACACAAACAAGAGTGATTTGAAAAAATGTAAATCCGATAGTTTAAAAGTAATGTTTCCTCTGTTTTTTAGATGCATCATTTGTAAAAACACAACCTCCTAGGTACTTTTGGAGATGAGAGATCAGAGATAGAGAGAAAGAAAAAAGAGGATCCATGAGATATGAGAGAGATAGAGAGAATTTATTAACTAAAAAAAGTTAATGATGCATCTAATTTGAAACTTCCTTATTTAGAAAGTAATGCATCTAAAAAGTTACGAAGGAAGTATAAGGGTGAAAGAAATATGAAAGGATTCCCAACCATGGGTTTTGTGGTTTCTCCAATCACGAAGAATAAGTAAGAAGATGAGGAGATTTAAATGGAAAATTTACTTTGGAAGTAGAAGTCAAAACCTGTGTGTGACAGTTGTTTAGTAGGCATTGCTTGTTTTTTTGAGCTAAATGTTTCTACTCTACTCTGTTGAAATATGCTCTGCTCTGCTAACAACTGCTATGCTTGCTGAGCCCTACTGTGCTTTGCTTTATCTGCACTCTTCTGCATGCACTGCTATACTCGGCTTCAGATTCCAAATGGTTAGGAGTCAGTTCAGGTTCAAATTGTTTTCAAGTCCGAGTCAAATTGGTTGTTGGTTAGATCAGGTTAAGTACAGGTTTTGGGTGTAAAAGAATATTAGGTTAAATCAATTATCAATTAATATCGAGTTACAGCTCATGCATGTACTAATATATCCTATTATTCAATTACATGTTGTGTTTAGGTCATTGCTGATTTAGGTTGGTTTATCATCAAATCGACCTAGTTTTTGACATTGCTCTACTCCTAAATTACAAATTCAATTTACTTATATAAGTATCTCAAATATCTCTATTAAATGTCAACATGACTACTAATTATGTATGTAAGGCTAACAAAATTAAATATAAATTACATTGAGATAATTGTACTAGCCATGGCTGATATAATCCAAGGACGAATTGTAATTCTTGTTTTTACTCATATGTCCATTTACTCCCACTTTCCTATGTAAATGATTATTAACAAAAAATTCCAAAAGTAAAGAATATTGATATTGAACTTATTGAATGCCAATACAAAAATTCAAGCTAGCCGCTAGCTAGCACTATATCAATAGCCGCATCAGATTAAACAGATACATAAAGGACAAATTGAATGTTACAAAAAAACACATAGTTCAATGTTTAAATAAAAAACATAAAATTAGAAAATGGACAAATAAAAATCAATTAATTAAATTAAACTAGAAAATTAACAAACATAGGCTGACAAAAAAGAAGAATAATCATGTGCTAAGCAATATGAAGTACTAAAGCTAAGGGGTGACTTTCAAGGGCACGCTTTGGATTGAATCAAGGAGACAGGACCACTGTTGGGTCCTCACTGCTTTCATAAGAGAATGTCTCGTGCAATGATATTCTATTATACTCATTAATTAATCTCTTAATTAAACCCAATAATTGTCACATCGTGTTATACGACCTTAAACTAATCAAATACGAGTGATAAACTGATAATACAAACCCTCGACATTCCTTTAATTTATATCTAGCGTTTGTGGTTTTGTACAAGTTTTTCAGAAGTATCAGTTATCGCATTATTGTTTAAAGTAAATAAGTAATAATATGCTGTCAATACTGACATTTTAAACAAACATATTAATGGTTTGAGACTTTGAACGATCGATTGTACTTATAAAATAACAAAAATTAACTAAGTAGTCAGAAAATAATAACAATAATTAAACATAAAGTATAGCAAGAACAAGAAAGTGAACCTTTTAAAGTACACTAGAAAATGCTCATATAATTGGTAAAAAGATTACATAAAGGGGCATAATCACTTTTCTGACCTCCCCTTTTTCATAATCATATGTGCTATAATTACTTAAACTTTTCACAGATCAATTGAAAAAGGTCACTACTTTAATAACTTGACTAATAATTAATAAAAATAATTTCATCCCACCACTACAAATTACTAAAATACCCCCCAAACATTTTAGGTAAAATTACAAAAATGTTCACCTGTTTTTGATGTTGATTTCCTCCTTATCACTGAGATGTAACAGAGGGAGCAATGATGATGACTATGATATCAATGATGACAATAATCATGAAATTATGGGGATATGATGTAGGTAGGGTTAAATTGGTCATTTCCCTTGAATCTTTCTTTTTTTTTTCTTGGGTTTTACAATAATTAAAAGTACATCAACTTTTGGGAAGTACATGAAGATGATTAGGGTTTTGTAGTGAAAATTGAGGGTTAAAAATAGTAGAATTATTTGTGGGTAATTGCATGGGAAATGGCATGGATGAAAATTGTAGGTTAATTGAAGGGAAAAGATGATTAGTTGAAGTATTAGGAGAATAATGATAATGATTATCAACCTTATTATTACTACTATTACTATTATTATTATTACCTAAAGTTTCTAAGGCTTTGACTTGGTTCCTAAGAAACTTGAGATAATTAGCAGCTTCATCAAGCATTGAGGCAGTATCCATCTTACTACCACCAGGCACAAGCTTTTGCAAAACTCTCAGCCTCTCACTAATCCTCTCCCTCCTTTGCCTCGCCGCGACGGTTTGTGGATCACTTGATATCCTTACATTCTTCCTCTTAGGCCTCTCCACCAAATCCACCCCAAAATTCACCGGCCTGAAGGCGGCCGCCCTGTATATCATCTCTTTCATTTGTTGAATTGCTTCTGCATCGGGTTCCTCAATTGAGGAACCCGATGAACTTCCTTGTTGGAAGCTTATATTCGATGAGCCCTTGTGCCGGCCTGACCCATACTTCTCAACATTGTTGTTGTTGTTGTTGTTGTTGTTCTTCTGTCTCTTACTGGGCCGCAAACTTGGCGAACAAGAATTTTCCTGGGTGATACTAAATGGAGGAAACTCTTGATGATCACCTTGGAAATCTTGTTCAATATTACCCCTCTTCTTAGGCTCATTATCATTATGATTGTTACCATTGTTGGAATTATAATTGAAGAAATTCCGACAATCCGAAAAAATCATAGAAATACCATCATCTTCAACTGAAGTATCAGTATTACTATTAGTACCTGATAATAAACACTCAAATGATTGTTGATCAAAGGAATTGTTAGCCGATGCAGTACCCTTATTAGTCGATTTATCGAATGGTTGAGATTGATGAATGATGTTGTTCGAAAACGGACTAATAATCATAGGAAGAGAAGAGCACATCTGATTATTTCTCGGTGCACCTTCATTATTCCATGGGATTAATATTCCTTGACCATTCTCTTCTTGATGAAGCTCTTCATGGATTGGATCTAAGATCAAAGATGAAATCGATCTCGATGTCTCGATACCGCCTTGTTGATGGTAAATGTTGCTCCATTGAGCCATACTTGTACAACCATCCATTGGATTTCTATCAAAACATACAATATAATGACATATAATTAGTACATACTAATAATTTTATGACATGATCAAAAAAATAATTAATGAAAAAATGTACTTATTATATGAGTTTATAATATGAAAACTTACTGATTTCTAAGATATAAAGTTTGCAACTTTGATGATTTGGATGAATGATGAAAATATCAGCTTGTATGTTCTTCTGATCTTCTTTCTTATCAACAACGGCATTAACAAACTCACTTTTCAAATTGTATTATTTTTCCTTGAATGATGATGATGATATCTGATGAAAATACATTGGAAAACAGAATTTCAACGTCAGCCATGGATAACCAACTGTTTCATTATGTTTATAATATAAAAATGCAATTGTACAAACAAGTACCGATCGTTGAAAGTTCTGTTTAGAATTAATAGTTACGCTGATAATGTAATTTGAACTGTTGCATGTGATAATATAACTAAATCTAGGCGGTCATGAGAGAATATATGCACTACAAACAAGAATTACGGTGATAGTGTAATTTGAATTACTTATGATGAAATAGAAATTATTACCTTTGATTGAACAAGAAGTTGCTAGATGGCGAAAAATTGGCTTTTCTATGAAGAATTTTTTTTTTTTTTTTTTTTTTTTTTTTTTTTTTTTTATGAATTATTTTTTTATCTATTGACAAAGTTTATAAACTAGAGAAAAGAGAGTTGAAGAGGTGATATTTATATAGACAAGGCCAACTATATTGAGAGAGAGACTATATTAATTGCATCCAAAATAAAAAAATATATAAAATATAAAATAAAATAAAAATAGGGGAGAGAGAGAAGGGGTGTTGATAGGAAAAGATAAGGGGATTTTGGGTCAGGTTGGTGGGATAATTCAAGGAATTTTTTATTTATTTTATTTATTTTTTGGTTTTTTTTTTTTTTTTTTTTTTTTTTTTTTTTTTTTTGCAGATGGGGAGCACAAGAAGCAGAACCAACTATTTGAATCTTTGTGATTTTTGATAGATTTGAATTATTTTTATTCTACGATTCTTTCAAAAATATTCTTCTTTTTTTTATTTGGCTAATGAGCTGAAAATTAGTCAGGATTATTAGGGGTAGATCGAATTTCAAATGTATTATTATAAGATACCTCCGTCATTTCCTTAATAAGCTAATTTACCTGATATTTATTTATTTAAATTAAAATTATAAAGGCCAACTTAATTTGAAAGTCGACGAATTGAAGTGTAAATGGTTTACGAAAGGCAGGATACAAGGGATGAATTCATGGAATATAATGTACAAAATTATAGAGTTTATGTAGTACTTTGTGATTTATACTTTTGCTATTAAAAATCTGACCAACTCTATATACACTAGAAATCTTAAAGGTCTGGCCCTTAGTCCTGATTGATACAGCATAAAGAAGTGTTAGTTGTATTACTAAATACATGTTCGTGTGGTGTATTATCCAAAAATTAAAGGAGAACAAGTGAAGTTACACTATAAGCTTGGAACTACATCATTCTTAACTGTTTCTTTACCAGGCCATGTTATTAAATAATTTTTGTCAACCTTTTATAAGCTAGTTGGCCTTTAGATTTCTATTAAAGGAAAAACCTAAGTGATTTAATAACACATTATAACTCAGGAACAAGAAGTAGTTCTCTTGAACTTTTAGTGATCTCAAAGGATAATGTCTTTATATATCATCATAAATATATTGATCTTTTGTATAAAACTAATATTTATTGGTCTAGATACCTTTTTGAGATAAGAATTTCATCTTTGCTTTAACAATGAAAAATACATACATTATAATTCTACACATACAACAAATAAACAAAACCAACAGTATCTCTTCATCACCGTGACATTATACTGGACCGGGTAATGCTATATGTTGCATATAAGCATTAATTGCATTCTCTAAAATGATACTTCATATTTGAAAACTTATGACAAAATTATGCATAGATTGGTAAAATTATGCATGATTAGTTATTCTCAAGCTTTCATTACATCTTTTAGCTTCTTACGTGTAGCCAGCCCTAATGACAACATATAACATTTTCCAATTATAATTTACATATTTAGAAAATATATATATATAGAAGTGTAACTAGTTGGAGAAAGTCTGATCTCCTTTTGGGTGCTCATCCGATGCCTTTGGCTCCACTGTAAAGCCTAAAATAAAAATTTGAATTATTAATTTAAATTATTCTTACAGTAAAATAAGAGTGGCTGACTAAGGTGGGGCATCTTGCAGTAACAGAGTTGCCACTCTTTTCTGTAAAGGCTTTTTCTATTAATCATAGTTTTAATCATAACACTAATCAGTAATCTGTTGTTGTAAAGTTACTGTTATGTTTAACCAGCTTTTCTTACTTTTGAGTATCTACTTTCAACTCTTTTTCTCGACAATTACTCTTATTTTTGTACACCACCCTATGCATCCTTGTTTGACCATCCCACTTTTGGTTTAATTTCACATTGATCTATTGATTCTAGGTTGTTTTAAGTATGCTATTATGTTTAGGCCTTGTATAATTACAACCCCGATATATTAGCACTGTCAATTTTTGACTCAGAAATGTGAAGCTATTTGATTCTGACCTATATATTTTGTTTAAATGCAAACTACTCGAAATTAATAACAAACAGCTGAATCGCCTTCATTTTAATTCAATTTTGTTAATATGTAATCAATTTATACTCGACTCAAAGAATATTTGTCCTGAAAATGTCCTACCTGTTATTGATCCAACCCACTTCAACTCCTGTACACAAGTGATAATAAGTCATAAGGTTATTAGCCGCAATAAGTAATTCAATTACGACTCTCACTATTGTAGGAATTACAAATTTACAAGTAACTCTCATAATGAGTCAAGGGGAATATTGAAGTCAAGGAGATTGTGTATAGGAAGAACACACATGCATGGAGTGTTTAAAATGACACTTTACCTTGGAGGATCATATTAGATCACTCCCAAGATATTGTCAATTAAACACCAATATATAGATGACTAGGATATAGATTTATGAAAAAACCGATAAAATTGTAAGTATAAATTTTCATTGTTAGAGGTCTTCAAAGTTTACTAACATCACATTTTTGGAAGAATCATGAATCTTTTCAACAATTACATGGTTTAGCTAGATACTTCTAGTGAATTTCATATGCCCATAAATTAGTAGCATTAAAAGTATGGACTTAAGGAATTTGGACCAAATTAATCCAAATTTAGCTGACAAAATCAAATCCGATCATATGACTCAAACTTGAATGGACAAACACGATTTGTTAACCCGATTGACAGTTGATGAGCAGAGCTACGTTTCAAACTTATTGACTGTTCTTTAAGACAATAATAATGTAACAATATGACCTAGCTACTTGATCAAGTAATCCTCTAAACCAAATTGCACTTCCTACATTTTGACAAGGAACCTATATGCAAAAAGTATGGTCTCTCACGCTTCCGAATCAAATAATGCAATAAATGTCTTATTTCCTAACCATTTCCCTCATTCTTTTATAATTTAAAATATATATAAATATATTTTTCTACTAGATGATGTCAAAAGTGAGAGAATTATTGTAACAAAAATTGAGGAAGTACTTAATTAACTAGTTGAGAATCATTTTATGCTTACTACATAACAAACTTGACAATTGTTAGTGAGATGCGAGCAGAGAGGCAGAGATAATTGTCAGCATATATAGAAGATAGCACATAATATAAACCCACCACTTGCTCCTAGGAATTTGTCTTTACACATTTTATAATTTTCAATTTTTTTCATTCAATAATTTTAATTCAATAATTTAGAATATCATGAAATATCATTATATTACGGAGTATATTAGTGTTAGTATTACGTAGTATTATTTTTCCCACCTGCTTAATTCTATTTTATTTGTACGGTATTCAAGACATGTGTCTTGAATATGTCTTTGAAAAAAAAATAAAAAGTTGATACTATAAAATTACTCATTGAGACAAGTAAAACAATAGGGTAATATATAATATATGTAGCCCTTAGGGTTATATATAAGCATTAAATATACTTCTTAAAATAGAATTAAGTTGGGAATTCATGACAAAAATCACGCGCAAATCGGTGTAGTTAATATTACTTTATCCTCAATATTTCCTTTTTTAGCTTCTTATACATAGCCCTAAGGGTTATGACAATTTTATTTTATTTATTTATTTTTTTTTTTTATTACATATTGTCATGAGAATCTTTGGTCAAAGTTTTTTAGAGTTTGAGCATGAAATATGTAAACGAACACATCATTTTGGGACATAGAGAGTATAAAGCTCCAGGTATGCATATAAGCATTAAATACATTTTCTTAAAATATCAGTATTATTAATACCTAATAATTCTTAATATTTAAAATTTCTCATATGCAACCTAAGAACTACATTTATCATTTTCCTAATTATACCAACAAGGTCTTATCATTATTCCTAAGGATAAAGATTGAGGGTTTGTGTCGGATGTATTTCTCCAATCTCCACCCCTATTTGTATTTAATTTGTTAATTTCTTGTAACTCATTTCGAAAAATAAATGTTTTTCTTCTTATTATTATTAGGAAAAAAAAAAAAAAAAAAAAAGAAAAGGAGCACAAATTGGGTAATTTTGAGGTGTTTCACATAGGAACATAAGATCCACCCCACATGCAAGGCATTACTATTGGTTACAGGCTACAGCTGATTTTTGATCAGGTAACTTGCCTTAATTTGCAACTTTGCAACAGTTTTTGTATATTAACAATTTAATAAATGCAA
The DNA here is from genome assembly GCA_034703905.1 of Chenopodium berlandieri. Lineage (NCBI taxonomy): Eukaryota > Viridiplantae > Streptophyta > Magnoliopsida > Caryophyllales > Amaranthaceae > Chenopodium > Chenopodium berlandieri. The sequence goes on from CM068293.1 coordinate 14,671,827, forward strand.
CTTGTTGTTAAGACGACCTCTCGACCTTCCAGATTATCAATAGTCAACTCTAAGAGTGTTTCATAACAGGATGGGCCATATAAGTGTCATTAGATTATTTGAGTTAGTCTAACTATTAATTTGAGTTAGACTCATTAGTAAAAACATGCGACAATTCTTGTACTACACCAAATTGTATATATAATGACAATGATTTGGTGTAACTTTGTAAAATTAGGCCTTTAATTTTCTTATTAAAAAAAAAAAAAAAACCTTTAATACATAGTCACATACGGATTTTATTAACTAAAATTCGTTATTAAATTATCAACTTAATTAATGATAAAATTGAAGATTAAATAATTGGTCAACAAGTTATCTCTTATAAATATTGAAAAAAAATTCTTCACTCACAAAATATCAAATTTTGAGACCCCTTTTAATTAGGGGCCTTGTATATTCGCCCACCTTATATATACATGCTCACAACTATCCCTAACTTTTAAACAAGTAAAATGGGGAAAATGAAAATTCATGGGAATTGATATGTTAGGAGTTGTTTGGTTGACATATAAAAGTAAAAATGGAGGAAATAGAAACTCATTGGAATTTCAACTTCCCACAAAACATGGAAAGTATATTCCCTAGCCCCCCTTCCGTCCCTGGTCAATTGAAATTCATGGGAATTATAATTTTCACATTGCCAACCAAACAAATAATGGAAATACCTATGAATTTCATTAGGGGAATCATTTCCCATAAAATACAACTTTTTATATGGGAATTTATTTCCCATGTCAACCAAACGACCCCTAATTCTCCCTCATCTTAGTTAATGTCCAAGCTTCACCCCAAGTGGAATTGAAATGTGTTAATGGACCAACTCAACCAAAAATTTAAGTTGATTGATGGTTGAAGCTCAAGACTATGTTTTATAGTATATCACGCCCCCTAATACGAGAGGTCGTTGGGCTTGAAGTGTATTGTGAATGCAACATGAACTCTCTACATACCCTGTGCAAAATATTCCACTTGAAAGTGGGGGGTGGATGCATGAGAATTGAACCAGTGACTTTTGTGTCACGTTAGCTCTGATACCATGTTAAAGGACTAAATCAACCAAAAGTTTAAACTGATGGTTGAAACCCAAGACTATATTTTATATTCTATCAATATTTATCATATAGTTCGTTTCACTAAATTTTCAACGGTGTTGTTTGTAAGGTGGTTCCAACAATCGATCGAGGGCCAACAAGAGCAACAACGGTTACTATTTTTATGAATTTTATATTTTAATTAAATATAAGCTGGTTTATAAGAGCTAGTAAAACTAGTATTAATAGCTTCGTTTGTGTAAGGGTCTTAATAATAAAGTAAAAGAAATATCTTCAAAATTGCGTAGAAGAAGTTGTAAAAATTTTCATGAACCCGAGAGTGCATATATATATTACCCAATACTAATAAGTAGCTTATGCTGTGTTGTTTTACTTTGTGAACTCCTTTGGATTAATGTAAGATTGAGCTTATGAAAAAAGGTCCATTTTATCTTGTAATTTCCTTCAATATTATTTTTTCAAAATCATAAGCATATCTCTATAATACCCAACACATGTACACACCAGCTTTATTATATGATTTTATAGGTCTGAACTTTTATCAAGTACTTATTTTTTTAATTAACTAGAGATATATAACTTAAAGTAATAAAAATTAAAGAGAAATTATCATTGGTACACCCCACATATTGACTTTTCTTATTGGTACCATTAAAAAGTTTTTGATTATCATTGATACACCCAAGGTTTGGGCTTTCTAGTGGCGTGATTAGTCTGTAATCTAAAGATTAATAACGTTCTAATCTTCTGGCTTTAGATTAATAAAACATGGAAAAGACTACAATACCCCTTTTTTAAACCCCTCCTTTCTTAATTAAGTCACCATCATTAGGGAATGTTTGAAACAACCTAATTAAGCTACCATCATCATCAATAGGCCAATGTTTCTTTTTATAGGCATAATGAAATACTAGAGGATCCATACTACGTAATCGATCTTCAAATTCAATAGCCAAATCCATCATGTTGCACATTTCTACATCTACTTCAATGTCAACATCTTGACCCTTGTACTGAAATCTCAACACTTTTTTGTCACTCATTCTGCAAAATAAGGAAAAAAAAACACCTAAAATCTTACAACATGCACCAATATTCATCCAAATTTAACACCATGCAGTTAACTAAAATAATCTAACACCCACAATACCTCCAACAGTCAAACATTGTATTAATTCTAACAAAAACTCATCACATGTCAATTAAATCCTACCATATTTTCAACCAAATCGCATAATTCTACCAAAATTAAACCAAGTAGCATAATTCTATCAAAATTAAACCAAATCAAATAATTCATGCTCATAATTACACCGAACATTGCAAAATATAATCACACTCTATATTTACACTTGAACATAATTAGCATAATCATGAAATTCACATAAATTTGCAAATATATACAACAAATTTTCAACATATATGCTCAAAACTAAACATCATACATCTTTTTTGCAATTATTCAACACTAGAAGTAATAATACCTGATGATTCACGCCGATTGCCCTTTTTTGCACTCGCAATTGTGAAATTTACTTTGCAAAAAACCCTAGCTTTCATCTTCTTCAAAACAAATGCAAGAGATTAGAGATGAATGCAGAAGAGAGAGGGAAATCTAATCCTCATAAATGGAAGGGGAAAGGGTTAATTATGGCAGAAGGAAATGAGGGGTTTAAAAAAAGGACATTGTAGTCTTTTTCATGTTTTATTAACCTAAAGCCAAAAGATTAGAACGTTATTGTTAACAGACTAATCACACCGGTTAGGAAGTCCAAACCTTGGGTGTATAAGTGATAATAAAAAAAAAAATTAATGTACCAATGAGAAAAGTCAATACCTGGAATACGCGTGTACCAATGATAATTTCTCTTTTATCTTTATTACTTTAGGCTATATATCTAGTTAATTAAAAGATCTTTTCATTACAACATATGTAAGATTGATTAGACATACATTTAAACAGTATTTTCTTTTTATTTGATAGATATATTCTTTTACTTTGAACTATATGAGGTAATGTATAAATAAACATTTTTCATTTCATATGCATTTTGAGTTCTTTGTCTTTGTTGATGGCTTCTCATCAAGATATATATTTTCTATATTTTTGGAATAGGATATGGCTTTTTGTTTTTGGTTCCCTTCCTTTTCAAAGACTTTCGCTCCTAATTATGATAATATATATTTGAAGATTTTATCACAGATTTGGTGACAAATAGGGTTTTAATATATGTAAAGAGAAAATATGGAATGGAATAGAGAACTAATTACTACTTAGCTAGATTAATGTGCAAACAGATTTTGGTTTTGAATATATGCTTTATTTATTTATTTATTTTAAGAATAAGGTGCCAAAATAATTTTATGTTGTTAAATTAACTAATATTACCTTTATAAATAAATGATACTCCCTTTGTTTCCAAAGACTTTCCCCTTCTCATTTTATCGTGTTTTTCCCTGTACATTTTTATCCTTAATAATCTACTTACATACATGTTATTTTTCTAAAACTTTGATATTTTTAAAGTATTCACTGAGATGAATCAAATTAAACAAGATTCTAACATGATTGTTGTTTCCGGGTATCTATTAAGGGAATGTAATTGGGTCTGTATTACATTCTCATGGAGCTTGGTTGAATGTAAAGGGAGTGGATGCCCAATAATTACATTCTCATGAAGCTTAGTTTCATGGCATTGCACGATAACATGCATTTATGATTTTTGCATAGATCAAATACAGCAAAACATCTTGATAGGGGTTTTTGTTCCCTTCATGTAATCAATTTTTTAAAAATTTGCAACAAAGTTTGTAGATTAATAATAGAGCAGTAGCTGGATACATGTTCATTATAAGAGTATATCAAATGCAACTCGCCGAGTTATATTGAAGTAGAAATAATACTAAGTGTCTAACACTTTAACTAATAATTTGTGACTATTATTTTAACATTGTAAATGGAGTATCAACTTAATATGAATTTAAGATTTCCTCCGTTTTTAATTAAATGTTATTCTTAATTTAATGATGATTGTTTTACTAATCGTGTAAAAAAAAAAAAAAAAAAATCATAAGTATGAACAATATTAAGAAACGGAGGGAATAATATAAAAGATCTTGCTCACGAATGCCCTTGGGTGTTAAAAAGCATTTAAAATATTTCTAAAAATAGTATTAATTTAGAAATACATGTCAAAATTACGCATCAATTAATATAACTAATGTTTATTTTAATTCAATATTTCTATTTTTAGTTATCTTATCCAGCGCTTTCAGGACCTTATTAGCTTTTGCCGATATAAAATACGGACTAGTACTCGGATTTAGCTACCAACAAGTGGTAAATTTAAAAGTAGATAAACAAGTCAATGGGAGTAGCAACCTGAGCAGGTGTACTGTAGTGATTATTCCAATCAGCATAAATTTTTGTGCAACAATAATTTCCCATATGCAATTAAGTAACACTAGCAATTTTCAATCACGTTAAACCTTCTAAATCATGCTTTAGAATACATGTCCTACCTTCTACCTGAATTTTCTTTCACTTCTCTTTTTCTTGTGTCTATTTAAAAATTTCATTTAATTATTAAAGGAGAGAATAATCATGTTGATAACGCAATGAAAATTAATAATAAATTGATTGGGTAGTTGGAAAAAAAAAAAATTGTCATGTTCAAGGTTGGCATGATGGAAACATACAAATTCACTTAAAAAAAAAAAGACAATAATATATAGGCAATAATCCATTGATTTATTTACAAGTTTGTGGAATTTGGAAAACTACTAGTGAAAATGATATTTCCTCTTAACTACTAGCAAAAGTTTCCATGTGTGCATGCATTTATTCATCATCTTATTGTCAATGAGCTTGGGGTGAATCTCGAATTGGACTTGCTTGTTTGCAATCTAGTTCATCTCTATTGCGGGTTGCGTGTTAGTTCATTCAATAATCTGTAATCCAATACACTAGTAATATAATACTCCGTTGTTCATGCATGTATTGAGAGGGCCCATTTATTGATGATTGCAAGTTGTAACCGTGTATATTTGACTATTTATATAAGATACATTGGAACTAATTTGACGCACCATAAACATCTATGGTTGCATATATTGGTGTATGTATCATAAACTTGTTTCATGCATTGTAGTTGGAGATCATTGTACATATAGGCTACATACCAATCATTACTACCACCAACTACTTGGATTCAATTATACTTTACATCTAAAGTATAACTAGATTAGATAATTAATTTGAACCATATACGATTAGCATACATAAACACAAACCATGCATAATCAACGCTATATTTGAATGTTGATTCTAAATGAAATCAACCTACTCAATGTGTGAAGTATTAAATCTATCTTATTATCTAAACTCATTCACAATGAATACAAGTATAATTCAAAAAATCCAATTAATCTATCACTCAAATATTACTCGAATTAAATTTGATTATAATAGTCCATATTCAACGCACATTTCTCTCCGCCTCTCTTGAAACCAACTTACACAATCTGAAAATAATGGCTAGCTTGTATCAATAGTGACCGGCCATCATAAATACAAAGTGTTATATCATATAGATACCTAAAATAAGTCTTCATTATACCATAGTTCTAGTAAATATAGTTATATTTTTAATTTTCCCGCGTAAAAAAAAAAAAAAAATGAATCTACAACTAACAGTTGAACCCCAAACTTTAAAGAGTTTTGACAGTCTTATAACCTCGCCACTTGCCCTACCACACCTACAAAGCTAAAGTGGGTCCCACATTAGTACATTCTAGATTTATTACCCAATCACACGTGAACATCAGCCGTTTTGCCTACGTGGCTTCCTGTGATTGGCTTAAGGGCTGACTTTCACATGGTATAATTTTTATTTTAAAATATTTAAAAAAAAAAAAAAAAAAAAGAGCACTGATAGAAAAGAGCTGTAAAATTGGACCACCTGATCTTGTTCGAGAAACTGTGATCTGATGATAATCTGAAATCTTCAAGTTAAGAGTATCAATCTCATTATTTTAGATTATCCTTTTTATGTTTTTTCTGGCAAAAAGGATCGGACATTTGAATCAGCTTCTTTGTTTGTTTGTTTTCTAATTTGAAAGGTATAATGGCAAATTGCGCAAACTTTCATATCAGATTGGAGTAATTGCGTGAGACCAACGTGAACATTTCTGATTGAGCTATATTTGGAGATGCAATTGCTACAAATTTGTACAATTATTTGTCCAAAGGTACGTGTATTAATATTGTTAGGAAAATGACTCACGTATAAGTTCGGATTGGACTATATATTTAGTTGTTTCACATTGAAAATTTAATAGAAAATGACTAGCGTATTAGGTTGATAGGTTACTCCACCTATCATCAATTGATTTAGGATGTACGGACCGATTTGCTTTGTTTGGGAACATTATAACAAAATCAAGTAATAAAAATATTCAAGATTTAGGTGAAACAAATTCTTAGACACAATTTAATTTGTCCTAGGTTATTCTAGTTAGGTTTGGTTCGTGAGTAGATTTTCCATATTACTATGTCTTTCATATTTAATCTACCCTATGTGGTAAGGTAAGGGGCAATAAACTCATTTTTTTTGGGTTTAATGAATTGGCCATAAACCCCCCCATATCATACACGATCTACAAAGTTTATTTATCTTTAATGTTTTCTATGCATTAGGAATTCCCCTCATGAGTAGGGTTTCCTAATGTTTACTTTTTTCTTACCATTGTAAAAAAAAAAAAAAAAAAAAAAATATACGATATACAAAGTATCTTATAATTACGTATACATATATATGTGTTCTAGTACAGAGTAGTAAATTAAAGAACCAGGTGCATACTTAATCTTTATGCTCATTTCATACAAAACTAATTGCTAGATAGATGTATACTTTTAAATTAGTGTCAATGATGTGTTAATTAAGTTTATTAGATAGCAAATCATTTAAATTTTGTATGAAGATTATTATAATAAATTCTTGTACATACTTAATTATGAACATTTAGTACACAAAAAACAGAAGGATATTTATTTTTAAATTAAGGTGTTGTAACGGATGTGAGAAAGGACAAATTTACATGAAAAACAAACACATGTTTTTGTGGTTCACCAACAATGTATTGACTACGTCTACGAGCAGGTGAAAGTAATAGTTTTATTGATCTTGGGGAAAACAGATTACAGATTCAGAATAGATTTGAGACCAATCACAAAAAACAGATTGATTGTCTCTCAGATTTCTAATGTTATCTCTCTCAAAACTCATAGATGAGAAATACACAAAAGACTCTCAGATTTCGGAATAATCACTCAACTAATGATCATTGCTTGTACACGGCTAGGAAATAACCTAGGGATATTTATAATAATCCATAGACTAGAAAAGATAGACTTTATTTAAGGAAACAAAGTCCACGAACAAAGTATCCAAAATCGGATAAAACTATTAAGGTGCCTCATTTCCAAAAAGCACCGGAACTCAAAATCTGCTGAGGCACGGATGCGCCTCGTCGGAACTCCGTCTAGGCATGAACGTGCCTGGCCGAATACTTGTGAAGCTCGCTGAGGCATAGACGTGCCTAGTCAGTCTTCAATACTTCTTCGTCAAGGCATGTCCATGCATCCCCAAGGCATGGACATGTCTTGCCCCACTTCTTCCCAGTTCCCGACTCCTAGCTCCCGACTCAAGGCTATCGATTCAAGTAGGCATATTCCTTACAAATCTCCACCTTTGCTTGAATCCCCTAACAATAAAACTAATGTACCAGACGCATTGATCACAATGCCAGATGTACTAGAACAAACAGATGTACCAGATGCATCAAACACGACGCCAGATGTACCAAAAACTGACGGATATAACAGAAAAACAGATAACCATAAACAGACTCTCCTTGCTCAAATTTGACTCCACTAGGCACCAGATTTGCTTCGTCGAGCACCAGACCAGATTTGCCCCAACGGGCAACTAACAGCTTCGAATAATTTGTAAGTCCAACCAACCTTGGGACTTACTTTGCAGAACTAGATTCGAACAGACAGCTTGCCAATGCTTCTTCCTAGCACGAGCAACACCTCCCTTGGACGACTCAGATATATCCACCTCTCCAACAAATAGTGCAAAAGCCGCCTTTTCTTCCCGACCGTTCCTTTGAGGAGAGTTCCCAAAGCTTACATGCCGACCAAGAGCCAAACTAGGCTGCCCTGATTTCGACGACGAAGACCGTGGTGCTTCAAATTCAGACTCATATTGTGAGTGTTGACTAATCTTTCCTGAACATGGACCACCACCCCCACCTAGAGTGACTTTATGTTCCACCTGTTTTTCAACACTACCTCAAATAGATGATGTGATAACACCAGAATCAGAAGCAGATAACGTAAACCCTTGCAACACATACAATGTCTCCCATTTAACACCATTCAGAATTACCTTTGAACCCTTACAGACATACAACCCTCCACCTTCACCTTTGAAACTGAACTCTTTTCGGTCAAGAAGACTAAGCAAAATCAAATATCTCGTGACCTGTGGAACATGCCTAACATTGTTCAACATATATAATTTACCATCATGTGTCCGAACTTAGATAGACCCTATACCAACTATTTTGCAGACTTCGTTGTTGGCCATAGTAACACCTCCACTAACCTGTTTGTAGTTCATAAACCACTCCCTGCGTGAACACATATGATAAGATGCCCCCGAATCTAGAACCCACACATTAGAGTGATGCGCATGTTCATCAGCAACCAGGACGTAATCCTCTTCTAAACGGGTACGGTGTCTCCATTTGCAATATCTGTAGACTCATAATTTTCAGGTTGTCTCACCTTCTAGGGACATTCAAATTTCCCATGCCCTTCTCCTTACAGTAGTTACAGACATCACTAAATTTTGGACCCCTAGAAGACGGTTTCCTGGAATTTCTCCCTGAATTCCCTTGTCCATTGCCTTCACTAGCTATAAATCCAACATCCTGATTATCTGTACCTATACCAGACGCCTTATGGTGCAACTCTCTAGTATGGAGAGCAGATCTAACCTCCTCTAGAGACATTGTTTCTTTACCAATAATACAAGACTGCACAAAATTCTCATATGACACCGGCAAAGACACTAACACAATTAAGGCAGCATCCTCATCCTCAACCTTAACATCAATATTACGCAATTTTAACAGAATAGTATTCAATTGATCTAAGTGTTCTCTAAGGGATGTACTTTCAGACATTCGCAGACCGAACAAACGTTGCTTCAATAACAACTTGTTGGTTAAAGACTTCGTCATGTATAGACTCTCTAGCTTCAATAACAACATGGTTATTGAGTATGCTTTCTTCTCCAAAACGGCCATCTCAGCGGTATCCAGACTTGGTGACTTCTTCGTCAATGGTGCCCATAGCCCTTGTTGCCTCAACAAAGCCCGCATCTTGATCTGCCACAGACTAAAACTATTCCTCCCAGTGAATTTATCAATTTCACATTCATCCTATACATCACTCCCACTAGATTGAACCTAACACTACTAGAAAACAGGCCATTTCTGACGGCAAAATTCCGTCGGAAACACCCTGAAATCCTTCGGAAAAGGCCGTTTTCGACGGAATTTCCGTCGGTACGGGTTGTCGGAAAACTTTTGTTGGAAAAACGGCCTTTTCTGTCGGAAAACACTGTTCCGACGGAATTTCATCGTCGGAAGAGGAATTCCGGTCACCGGAAAGTCCGTCGGAAATTTCCGACGGAATACAAATCCGCCGCAAACTTCCGACGGAAATTCCGTCGGAAATAACATTAAAAAAAAATAAAAAAAAAACCTAGCACCACCCCAACCACCCTATCCAGCCACCACCCTTACCACCAGCCCACCCCCTGCCCCCCTCCATACCCCTACCAGCCCCACCCACCACCAGCCCTAGCCTAAACCCACCAACCCACCTTACCTGAACCCACCCCCCTAACCCACCACCCTTAACCGACACCACCAGCCCACCCCCCGCCCCCTACCCACTAGCCCACCCCTTGCCACCACCCTTAAACTGACAACACCAGCCCATCCCCCCTGCCCCTTTACCCACCAGCCCACCCCTGCCCCCTACCCACCCAGACCCACCACATTCCCACCCGATTACGAAACTAGACACCACCACAACAGCCCACCACACCACCCCACCACAACAGCCCACCCAACCCCACCACCATCGACACCACCACACACCACCACCATTCCAAAAATTCAGTAAAAATCGAAATTAACCCCAAAAAAACCAAAAATTAACCCCAAAAATACGAAAATTAATACAACATAATAAAATTTTACCACAAAAAAAAAAAAAACCAGATCTACATATTAATCAGAATTTCAATAAAAAAAATTAACAAAAACGATAATTAACAAACGAAAATTTAAAGAAATAAATTAATATACAATTTTATCATAAATTTTATAAACTAATATTACAATTCCATACCTAAATTACAAGATCTAAAAAAAAAATAAAACCTTGAGACTGGTGCAGTGCCTCGCGAAGGTGGTTACTCGGTGTTGCTATGGCCGGTGATAGGCTTGAGAGAGGAGAGAGAAAATACGTGTTGCTATGCTCGGTGATAGGCCGGTGCTATGGCCGGTGAGGGATGCAGAGAAAGAAGAGAAAAGGAGGAGGAAAAGAAAAAGAATGAAAAGAGAGAAGAGAAAAGAAAAAAGGAGCAGGAGGAAGGAGAAGAGAAATGAGAGGAGAGAGAGAGGAGAAGAGATGGAGGCGGGCAGATGAGGAGAGGAGAGAGAAATGGGAAATAAAAGGGGGGGGGGAGAACCGGGTTTTTTAAGGGTTTTTAGGGTTAGTATTTTTTTTTTATTATTTTATTATATTCCGACGGAATATTCCGTCGGAAAATCAATATTCCGACGGATTTATTTTCCGCCGGAAAATAATTGTTTCGACGGAATATTCTGTCGGAAATTTCCGACGGATTTATTTTCCGCCGGAAAATAATTGTTTCGACGGAATATTTCGTCGGAAATCTCCGACGGATTTTATTTCCGTCGAAACATTACGATTCCGACGAAATAATCCGTCGGAAGGCCCATAAATTTCAATGGATTTTTATTCCGTAGGAAATCCGTCGTAAATTTCCGACGGAATAAAAATCCGTTGTAAATTTCTGACGGAAAACATGTCCGTCGGAAATGGTCCGTCAAAAATCGGCCTGTTTCTAGTAGTGTAAGCTCTTGATACCAATTTGTTATAACGGATGTGAGAAAGAACAAATTAACGAATGCAAAATTAACAAGAAAAACCGACACAGATTTGCGTGGTTCACCAACAATGTATTGGCTATGTCCACGGGCATGCGAGAGTAATAGTTTTATTGATCTTGGGGAAAACAGATTACAGATTCAGAACATATTTGATACCAATCATAGAATACAGATTGATTGTCTCTCAGATTTCTAATGTTATCTCTCTCAGAACCCACAGATGAGAAATACACAAAAGTCTCTCAGATTTTTGAATAATCACTCAACTAATGATCATTGCTTATATACGTCTAGGAAATAACCTAGGGATATTTATAATATCCCATAGACTAGAAAATACAGACTTCATTTAAGGAAACAAAGTCCACGAACAAAGTATCCAAAATCGACCAAAATTGCTTAGGCTCTGCCCTTTCTCTAGAATCCCCTTCTTTAGCCCTTTTCCTTAATTAGCATTTCCTTAGTGTCTTTCCACCGCCCTCCTCCCTTTTGTCTATCTCTTCTTGATTTTTTCCCTTTCTCATTCTCATAGCAAGGTAGATCTACAAATTTATTCTTGTCTTTTAAGCTTCCACCATAGACCATGGTTCCCACCGCCTCACCTCTTTCTTCCTTTGTCAACATGGGGTTAGATCTTTGAAATTTTGTGTTCTTGCGTGCTTTGGTGTTCTTTCATGAAATTTCGTCATCATCACCACTTTTGTTTCCGTTGCGCCGGCAACATTTTGATGTTAGCTGCCCTCGAATTGTCCGATTTCAAGTCGGACCTCGACCCTTGCCATTATCGTCTTGCCATTGATGATGGTCGTGGGTGTCCAGTCGTCACCGATCGTCCATATGGTGGTTTAGTTCCCCCTTTTTGGCTAGCTTCTTTAAGAAGTGTTGTACTTAGCTTCCGTGAGAAGCTTTTTTATTTTTTACTAGATGGAAGCCCGTGCGATGCACAGTTTTTTCATCTAAGATTTTTAATTATTTGATTTATTGTATTTATTAATTTCAGACAAAATTACAAAAGTTTAATATCTATTTTTTTTTACTATAATTTATAATGAATTTATTAAATATAAATAAATTGTAAATATGATATTTTTTCCATTATATAAAATCTTTAATGTGAAATGATAAATTTTTAATAATTTAAATCCTAAATCATTATTCATTGTTTTAGCATTTCTTTTTTTTACGATAGAATAACCAACCTCTTCCACAACAATAATGGATATTGATATATTAAACCGTAAAATGTTAACTGAAATTGATATATATTAAATCTTTACATTTATATAAAGTAAATCAATATATTTACCAATAAATGAAAAATTGTTGCGATATAAAATCAAATCTATGCATTGGAATTTTTTCATCATCTCCAATAATACCCAAAGCCATCCATATATTAAGTATACAACATCTAATCGTATGCCATTACATAAACAAATAATCGTTAAGTATCCTAAATAAATACAATGTAACTAATAATTACAAATATAAATTTAAGCATAAGATTTTAAAAATTACCCGGACATTAATGAACTAAAACTAACACAAAATTACTAACACAAAATTCGCTTGATGGGGTTTAGTATTGATACGAAATTTTATTTGTGTCGTATGATGTGTTAGATATGCATGTAAAAAACACTTAGTAAAAAAAACATAAACATATAATCGTTGAGTATCACAAATTGATACAATGTAAGTAATAATTAGAAATACTAATTTGAACATATGATTTTAAAAATTAAGCTAAAAATTACCCGGCCATTGATGACCAAAAATTAACACAAAATTACTAACACAAAATTCGCTTGATGGGGTTTTTTATTGATACGAAATTTTGTTTGTGTCGTATCATGTGTCAATTGATAATGGTAGGTATCACAAATTTTAATTTAATTATAATTAACGAACAATTTGTATTTCTTATCATAAATACTATCAAAATTAATCTTATAATGATAGGTATCAAACTTATTATAAGCGTTTTCTTAGTATCTTTTTTTTGGATTTTTTATACTCGCAATTTTGAATTAATAAATTTATCTTTTCCTATATTTTCCTTTATTTTTTTTCATTAAAATAATTTAATTCGTGGATTATAATCTACGTGGCATTAAAATTTTAGATATATCAAATCTAATTCGTTACTTTTAGGTGGCGACATAATTTTTAATTCAAAAATAAAATACAAATCTTTTTTCTCATTGGTCAAAATAAGTATATTTCTTACGTGGCGCTCTGCGTTTATCATTTAAATATTTCTTAGTATATTTTTTTTGGATTTCTTATACTCGCAATTTTGAATTAATAATTTATTTTTTCCTATATTTTTACTTTATTTTTTTTCATTAAAATAATTTAATTCGTGGATTATAATCTACGTGGCATTAAAATTTTAGATATATCAGATCTAATTCGTTACTTTTATCTAGGTGGCGACATAATTTTTTAATTCAAAAATAAAATACAAATCTTTCTTCTTATTGGTCAAAATAAGTTTATTTCTTACGTGGCGCTCCAAATGCTCTAAAAAAATGCCTATTTTATTTATATATATTAGATTTTTTTTAGTAGTAGTAGTAGTAGTTTGTATTTTTCTTTTTTCTTCTAATCTATTAGTCTTTTCTGTGATAGGGAGACTTTTAGATTCTAATAATCCTTTCCTGTGATAGGGGGATTATTAGTCCTGTATACCTTATCTTAAAAAAATAAAAAAATAAATAAAAAAATAAAAAAAATCACGAATGTTTGACAATTGACAATTGGATTTGAGGTTTCATGTGGCTGTCAAAGTTTGACAAAAATAGAAATACTCGTACTAGATGCCAATTTAATTGGTTGATCATCAAAAGATTTTCAACTTATAATTTTAGGTCCAAATAATAAGGCCATAAAATCTTGGGTACGGTTATATACTAACATGTTGATGTCCCACTTTCATAAAATCAACATATATAACAAGACCTAAAAAGGCAACTAACGATTCCACCACTTGTGCCTTGTTGCACTTGTTCTTCAAAAAAAATCTTGAGACATAGATAGCATGATGGACATGCCTCGGGTTCGAAGCTCGTCATTTATAGTAAAGAAAGAGTTATGCGTACGATGACATTTAGCCTCGACTAAAAATTTATGAGAAAGTAGGTCCAAGCCGAATTTGTTGTACCTTGAAAAAAATTGGTGAAATACATTTTGAACCGATAACCATATAGTGTAATTTAAACAAATTATATTACTATTGAATCCGAATATTCGATTAGAGGGAGTGTAATGCATGGTGTGGTAGTTTTTGTTGTAAAAAGGAATTAAGGTTGAGAATAGGAGGTGAGATTTGATTATGAATTCTTCACATGCATTTCTGTAGGAGCAAATTAAATGAGAATGGCTTTGACCTTAAAAACTAACGTTATATAAACTTTTGAGAGCACCGGGTGTATAGAACAACATCAGGTTTTAGAGGAACTTATAATTAATTTTGGGTATAAACTGCTTCGAGAAAAAAATGTTATTCTGTAATTTGTGAAATATACCTATGTAGTACTTCCTCCGTATCTAACTGTTTGTTGACTTTGCTCCATGTCCATTTTCTACTTTATTACTGTATGTTTTAGTGGTGAAACCAAAAGTAATTTTTGTGAGAATATATATATGGAAATATCTTTAAAGGACACCCTTATATAAAAAATAAGGTAAACAAACAAAAACAAGAGTATTAATTAACTAGTTTCCCTTGATTAAATTTACTCGTTTCTTTTTTAATGCTCCTAGTAGTTAACAGTTGCTAGTAGTATATGGTCCGATATAGAGTAACCAATTAATTGATGCAAAGTATATGCGTATAGCATTTCCTTGAAATTGGGACATAGTTCATAAATTGTGGTCCCTTACAATGAAGAGGAGCATGCATCTATATTGCAAAAATCGGTTGACTTCAAGTCCCCAATTAATTTGGATGAGACAAATCTATTAAGTTCGATTCCTACATGATAATCTTTTTATTGGTATAAATTAGTGTAAATAAATGGTTAATGTTTAGTCATATGATAAATGTGGTCATCATATTTGAAAGATTCAAAATAATTCAAAACCAAACTAGAAAATTCAAGAACAAATCAAAAATTTTACCCAAAAAAAAAAGAAAAAAAAAACCGTAAAAGAAAAAAGATTAGTAATTTTAGTTGAAGTGAACACATTCTAACTCCCTTCATACTTAAGTATAAGTTTCATTTTTTCTTTGCACACCTTTATAGAAAGGCGAATAAAAAAGATAGTGATGTTTGGATAATATAAGATAGAAATTTTTTTAGTGTTGGTTGATGAAAGATGAAAGTAAGATACAGTAGTACAGTACAATATATTACTTACGTAGTAGTAAAATTTGGTCGATTATATAAAAGAAAAGAGTTTTATTTAAACATTGATGATTTATTTTATACAAACATAATTAAGTTGCAACCCATTATATTTTAGCCCACCGTCTATGGGGATAGATGGTCCAATATTCACATGCAACCACGCACCATATGTGTGATATGGCATCAAGCATACACACGCAATGAAAAGGAAAGTCTACGAAAACTATCGTTTTGTATTGTTAAGCCTATAGCACAATTCCACAACTACAATTTGATTGCTCTTTGTCGTTCTCAAACTAATATTATCAGCGGACGATTTGGACATTGCTTCACTTTCATATTCAATTACATTGTTGGAGTAATTGAAAGCCTCATCTAGCTAATCCATATTACTATGGATTTTGACAAATGAAATCGACTTAACATGGTCAGATACAGATACAGATATATTAATATGTTTTTACGTTTAACCAAACATACCACTTAGTTCTTCAGTCAAATTAACCTAGTGCATGTAATTCGACCATGTAAAAGTGAATATAAAAAGTTAAACAACTATGGAGAGTATAAGCAACTGCTTAACCTTTTATTCCTAGGTTAGAAAAATTGATTGCTTCTTGTATTAGAACTAAAAAAATCGATTGTTTCTTTATGTTAGAACTAACACTCACCAGAATTATAAAGGAATTTAACGAAAATTGTCATATGGACTCATATCGATCTAGTATTATTGTCTAATCAAAATACAAGAAATTAAAACAAACCAATAGACTGAGGGTGAAATAGTCACGACAAAACCACATCTCTAGTATCCTCATCTAGAAATCTACAATATTCTAATGGGACACCCTCTAATACAAAGTACGTAGTACTCCGTATATACTAGCTAGTATATTCTATTTTCTCAAGCAAGACCTTGATTAGTCATTGACAAACCAATCTGATACACAATTACCTTCTCTATCCACATACACCATATAGTCTATAAACATTAAATACACAATCCAAATCATTTTCCAAGTAGGACAAAAGAGGAACAATCAGCAAACGCGATGTTGCGGCCCAACGGTACAAGAAACGGGGTATAAAGAAACGGGATGGGAGGGTGTAAATGAAGATTGAAGAGCTGGTGAAAGTGATGTAACTAAGAGTAGTAGAGTGAGTGGATGCGAGGTTTTTGGTTTAAGTTCCATGTACAATAAATGGTACGTACTTGTCACCATCAAAATTTTACACACAGGACAAGGGAATTGGATCCCTACACAAGGCCACAGTTTATCTCTTGGCAGACTGATTCGTTACTTCCCCACCACCAAATTTAAGTACTAGTAATAGTAGTAGTAGTTCCAACCTGTATCCGTGTGGTCTTCCTGCCGACCATTGCTGACATGGTCCGCAGATGCCATCTAGGATGCAATTTTTGTAACCGTCAAATCCCGACAACTATTTACTCACTCCGTTCTTGAATACTTGTAGCAATTTAACTAGCCAATGCATAAAATTGACCATGATATATGCAATTTTGATATTGAAATTGTTACAAGTATTAAGCAGTAAATTTGCTTTTTAGTTTTTAGTAAGAAATTGAAGTCAAAGTCAATATTTGAATAATGTAAAAGTCAACTATTACAAATATAGATGAATTCTTACTTCCTCTTTTATGCTCTATTTTATACTTTCTTTGTTTAATTTTACTTGCAATAGTTTGACACTTGTCACTATGCATATTTTCTAATCGATCATCTTTAATTGTAATTGATACTTCGTATGTAAGATAAAAAATAGTCAAGTGAAATCTTATTATATTCGCCTTAATGTATATTTTCATATTATCAACTTTTCATAATATTAAACATCATCAAATATATTAATGGTTAAATATATGGGTAAATACAAGTTTATCTCTATGATAAATTTGTGGGTATTATAGTCATTTCCCAGTTAAAAAGAGAGGTATTTTTGTCATTTTAAAGAAGAGATCATTCAAGCAGCTTTAATGGAAAATGGAAATCTATTGGAAATGAAGAAGCTCACAAGTTCCATCAATGGTGAATACCAATAGAAGGGGGTAAATCAAACAAGCAAACAAAAATACCTTCCCTTTAGGGCTAACCATTCCCTTAATTTCTATATTTTCACTTAGGATTTTCGTTGGATTTGGCGACGAAGCCGCCGAAAATGGTGGTGTTGAGGTTTGGTGTTCGCCATTGATGGAGCTTGAAGAAGAAGATGAAGGTGTATGGGACCAGAGAAGGAAGAAGAAGATAAGGTGTTAGTTGGGTGGGGAATGAAGGAACGAGGAAGGGAAATCATGGAAATGGGTCACGAATTGTGGAATGACGAAGAAGATGATGTTGATTTTTATTATTATTATTATTTTCCCAAAATGTAAAATTATTTACAATTTTGCTACCGAGATAAACGTTTTCATTTATCATGGAGATCAACCTGGGCTCCCTCTAAATATATAGAGATCAACCTGGGCTCCCTCTAAATATATAGATTGACAAATGTAATAGTCAAAATGTAAGTAAAATGAAATGGATGAAATATTCTGTAATGAGTATCTGTTTATAGATGGTTAAGATTTGAGATACGTTATTCAAGAGTTGAAATCTAATCTAATTTACTACATTTGCAAAAGAAAAAATCTTTACAATTTATAGTGAAAATTTAGGGAAACAAAGGATTTAAAAATTTGCCGGCCGGATCAAGACACCTCATTATTATTTTGGTAAGTAGGTCTTTCCTTTGATGGTCCAACCTCGAGTCTTGTTTCCAAGCTCACCAAAAAAAAAACCATATTGTGACAAGAACGAAAACAACACTTATTTACAATCTTGTAACCACATCCTTACGTGTATGGTGCATCTAAGCTCAAAACACCATCATATGACAAGAACTAAAACAACACTAACCTGATGTCCAAGACAATACAAAACACAATCTTGTTATGTATAATTAAATGGCCGACCAATCGGCCAATCATGTCACAATATATACAAACCAATCTCAATAATTTTGGATTGACAAATTTTATGTTTTATTTAACTATGCACCTTGCTCTTTTCATTGTGAAGTTCATCAAAGGGTTAATAAGTTTAAGTGAAAAGAACGAAGCTAAAGTCGCATGTATTCTTTTCCACACTATATCCACTGGTGCAATAGCTGGAGTCGAATTATATGGCGTATATCAATAATTTCTTGCACAATCTATGCTTAAAATCCAAAACATACCTCTTAAATTGTCATGAATAAATGTCATCCACATTGGAATGCAAACATATAGCTTTTAGCATGAATAGGATAAGAAATGAGCCAATGATTTCTAGCTCAATGCTGGCTGATCATGGCTCACTGATGCAAGTTGATTTATAACTCTTCTCTTCAATTTTCTAATGATGTTTACATGTTTCAGAATACTTGCATTAAGTTCAGTATGTAAATGCTAGGATCTAAGCCTAAATATCACAATTTACCGTTCATTAATACTCCTAGCGTTTTGGAATTCTTTTTGATAATAATCATTATTCATTTCTTACATTTTTTTTTCTTCATATTCATGGATCAGTCATGCGCTACAGCCTATGTAAAGCATCAATTAGGAGGGATTTGCAAGTTAGTGATAGATACTGCGATATTAGTGAAAGCACCAGCTTGAAAACTGGTTAGCCACACATCCTACCTCTTAGCATGGCTTCTGCCTTCCTCACTTGTCTCGTAGGTCCTATGATGAAGACCTGCATAAATATATTTGAGATCAGATTAATACCAAAACAATTAGTAATAACATGTTTTCGTACAGCATTGACTCCCAAAGGCCACAACGTTTCACAACAATTATATTTAGCTCAAGTATCCACTCTAAAAAGGCGTAATAATCAAATTTGGTTCATGTAGCCGACCCCACTAATGGGATTAAGGCTTTGACTGATTGATTGATCCACTCCAAGAAGGCGTATGGACACATGAACTCTTACAATCTGGCCAAAAAGTGCAAGGAATACACAGAAGCGAACTATGCTATCAACTTGAGATGACAGATATGAGCCAAATAACAACGAACAGAATGCTTCTCTACATGTCCTCACATGTAAATATGTAATCCGTATGAGGAGAGTAACCTAGGATACATATTATGAGAATCAATCACAAGTTTGTGCACCTTCAAATATGAATTTTCTATGTCAGACTCTTGGACACATACCCGAGTACGGCATTTGTATTCGAGTTGGAGAATCATCACAAAGGACAAAAATGATTACAATGAGGGTTGGAAAGTTAGTGGAACGATAACTCTACAAGTTATATAACTTATTTTTCAGAATACAAAGATCTTGAAGTTTTCACCTATAAGTTAACAAGAAGTGTCCAGCACTAGGAAAATATGGGAGGAGATATGCATATAATGAGCAGCTACATTCCCAATTGAATAGTTAAAGCTATGGTGTTAAGATGGGTCTTACATCACTTATAGTCCATTCCTATCGACTCCTATTGGGCCATATATGTTAGGCGGTTATTGATGTGCCATGACCTGCACTATGTTGATACTTTTAGCTCAGAATACACCTTAGCCAACTTATAGACCAACTATGATCAGGCTATTCTGGTATAAACCATCAGTTCCTTCAGGCAGCATTCTAGAGTTAAATTGTTTCTACTTTTGGTATACTATATTTCATTTAAACTTCAGAATAATTTTATACAGAGATACAAGGGATGAAAAACCAACTTGATATCATACAAACAACAAAAACTCTAGCACAAAGGTCATGGTGAGGGAAGAGGGGGTATAGTAGTTGACAGAGCCTCATTGGCAACAGGTATCCCCAACATTGTCATCCTTACAAGTGAGACCCCAACATTGTCATCCTTACAAGTGAAACCATAAGTTGCTCATACATTTAATTATGAGTTAGGCTAGATCTTCACATTATTGTGATACAGATGCCAGTACATTTTTACTCAACTAGATTTAACTGGCCAAATTAAGTCTAGTCCCAACTATAGTACAAATCGACAGCATCAATATACAGTTATTCAAGAGGTATGCAGACCAATCTTCAAATATACAACGAGATGTACATCATATTCTAGGAGCCCGGAACCCTAAAGCTTGCATTGCTGACAGTATACACTTTTTGGAACTCACTATCCATTTACCCTGCTGAGGTGAATGTTTGGTGCAACCTTTTCTCTTAGAGGGCATTTTTTTTTTTTTTTTTGAAAACACTCTTAGAGAGCATTTGGGGTAGGAGTAAAACATTTTCCAGGAATATTAGTGTTCTGATATCCTAGGTTGTAAGATATACGTAGTATAAAGGATGGGAAATAATTTTCCCAAGGGTGGAGAATAGTTTTCCTTAGGACTTTGAAAATTATTATTACTTTTTAAATTAAGAAATGCCACATTTCCCTAATTCCTCACCCTCCTCTTCCTCTTCTCTCATCCATTATTCTCTTCCTTCCAGTTCCAAACTTTCTTTTATCTTTAACTTTCTTACAAGAAAATAAAGGAAAAACTAATCAGAAATTGTGTTCTTCCCTGAAAAGGGTTCATCCAACCACACAGCTTTTGTAGAAAATGGCATTAGCGCAAGAAAAGTAACTAAAATAGGGGGGTAGGGGTTGGGGGGAGGGGGGCACTAAAGAGGGACACTTTCGAGAGTATTCAATCAAGTTAAGAGCTTGATAAAAGTTCTTAGATGGTTAGACCATATAACGTTACCATGAGAATTCCACCTGGCTTCTCATTACTACGGAGTAGAACTGTTACATTTAAAAAAATATACTCCCTTCGTCCCTAAAAGAACGACCCATTTAGCCAAATTTTAGTCCCCAAATGTTCATCCCATTTGTATTAAAATACCCTCCAATTTGCAATAATATTTGTGCAAAATTAGCTTCCCCGTGTAAATTTTGCTTTTTCCATGTACTTTTATTACTCTCTCTACTTTTTTGCAAATCTCATGTAAATTTATCTTTTCAATGTACTTTTATTAGCTTCCCCATACACTTGTACTTCCCATTTAAGTTTTTTAATACTCGTGAAAAATGCTCAAATGGGTCGTTCTTTTAGGGACGGAGGGAGTATAAAGAATGGAACATGCTAAAAGCATGAAGATGTATATGTTGTGACAACCATAATTGCCTTGGATCAGATATGGCATTTCAACATTACAAGCTGACCATAACAATAACAAGGATTCACAGACAAATCTGGGTTGTTAGTACAAATGTAGAAGAAACTCCTATGAAGACAAAGATGAAACCTAACAGAGATGAATTAACTCCCTCATTCCAGAACTATATGTAAGCTATATTATCTTTCATATCCCGGGACGTCGTTGCATCAGAAGAACATCATATATATGTGAGCCTTGACATTAACAGCTATCCCAACTCATGATATGCAGAGACATGGTATCCAAATGATCAGGTTTTAAACATCAACCTATCAGACCCTAATAAACCAAAGCTTCATGCACCCAATATAGCAAGTTTCATGTGGCAATTTGCTATCTATAGTCTATAGAGCATGTCGATTTCCACTACAACCGTAAAACGTGATCCCTACTGCTGTCTTATGATGCTCCAAAATAGATACAACTAAGGCCCTGTTTGGTTCACCTTATTTATGCTGATCTGATCTGAACTTATTTTTTCTGATCTGATCTGAACTTATTTTTTCTGATCTGATCTGATCTAATTGTCTGATTTGACCAAACTTTGACCTTAAGTGTACGATAATCTATAAGGAAAAAATATATCAAGTGGGATCTTGTTAGATTCGTAATAATGTGTAGTTTATTAATATGTAATTTTCACAATTTTTTTCATCACGAAATTAAGAATATTTAGCGATAAAAAACCGCACATAAAACGATGTTCTGATCTGAACTTATTTTTTCTGATCTGATCTGAACTTATTTTTTCTGAAATAAGTAAAAATAAGGTGAACTAAACAAGGCCTAAGTATATGGAAACCGCTATCACTATTTCACCAAAAGAAAGAAAAGATTAAACAGGCATAGATATCATGATATAGCAATACTTTCCCTCACCAGTGTCTTTTTTAAAAAAAAGATGCTTTCTCCACAATTGCGATGGGACCCATTGAATGACTATCAGTGAAGTCATTATTCTAGAACTCCCTATCCTGTACTTATGTTAGACCATGATATTAAATGAAGGCTGTAATGTTATGTAACATCTGTCGTGTTACAATTTTTCAACTTGCTGTTTTGTGAAAACCTGTCTGTGATAAATGGCTTACAGTCATACAGTAACAACTATTATTGACAGTTTGCTACCACTAAGACAAAATCACTACTATCTGATATGCAATATGCTTTGGGAACACATGGTTACCTAGGTTGTTTAACAAGTGCAAAAGTACAATGTACCAATATGCAATTTATCATGCATATGCATCGTAGTTTAGAGGGTGGTGGGGTGGGGGGAGGGGTGTTCAACGAAGTAGGTAGCACTAACCACTATAATCATCTGTAATTCAAACTCTATTACATTGCAAAATAATTACGTATGGCTCAAAAAGGTATTTTAACTTTAAGTAAAGCAACAAAGCGGAAATTTTGTAGTATTTCAACTTTAAGTAAAGCAACAAAGTGGAAATTTTGTAATTTGCCAATCCACGATAGTTGTTGTATAAGTCTTAGACTAGCAGTTTGTTGTGAGCAGACAAAAAAAATTTCGCATATACTTGCAGACAAAATTAAAAATGTAGAACATGAGAGAAGATTAATTCTGAAGCTTACTTTGTCAGAAGGACCTCTGTCACCTCCAATGAAAATTTCAGCACTGCAAGCAATACATGAAGGTGCGTTTAGAAAGAGAAAATAAAGAGAAAAAAAGAAAAGAAAAAGAAAGATGTCAGTGAAAGCATGGTATTCATAAAAGAGAAGGATTATACTTGCACGATTCTTTTATGAACTGGATTGTAGCTCCCTTTTTTCCAATAATGCATCCCATTTTCCCGGATGGAACATCAATCACAGATAGTATCTCCTGCTCAGGAACTTTTCCACTTGGAAAAAAGTCACCTGACAAGAAATGGAACCAAAGTGAGACTGGATTTGTCATATTAGATTTTTTAGAATTTGAACCTCATAAAAATTTTACCAAGGGGGAAAACAACTAGTGAATCAAGCAAAGTCAGTTTCTCTCCTACCAAAGTACCAATACACATTTCTTTTCGATGAAAGAAGTCACATCAAAGAAGAAAGTGACATTTCACAAGGACCTGGACTACACCCAGGAGTCATCCAACTAAAAAGAAAAAAGACCACAATATACTCGTATAAATGCAAGAACCCCCAGATATATCAGTCTGAAGAGGCCAAGGAATAGCTACATCTCATCATAAGTAGCTCATTCCGGTTGCTATTCAAAAAATGAAAAATAGATGCCTCTCTCCCCTTAGTCCCCCCCCCCCCCTCCCCCTCTCCAAAGCCTTCAATACAAACTGTCAAGGAGGCAGCACAATCTAAAATGTAAATATAGGCGACTTCTAGTCTCACTATTGAGATTGATCTGAGAACACGTATAAGTACAGCAAAAGTAAGGGTACAGTTGGATAATGATTCTACAATAAATCATCTGTATTGAGTTAATCAACAGAACTAAGACCTAATTCTATGGGACCACAGGCTCTAATAATATTAAAAAGAAAAGAAAATGGGACAGAGAAATTTCCTAGCCCAATTATCACTCAGTAGCAGGTAGAGATGCTACACAGATCTGCAGTTGTGAATTAGGCCTTGAGAGTAGCCCCATACAACCATAATTAAGCAATGACTCAAGGTCCCATTTGACATCCAACTCATTTCCTAAGACTTCGCTTCTTTATTCTTAGGAAGCTTAAGAAGTCCAGCTCTCCCAAATAGCTTCAGTTAAGCCTCAAGTAGGTTGTGGGTTAACTAATGTCTCAGCTGCTGCATGTACTTTAAGACAATTATAGTTGCCATCCTATTTTCATGTTTTGACTATGGTGGTCCAGGCTTAAGGGGCTTGTTATGTGATGGAATTGACTGGTGATTGAAGATGAGACATTGGATGGAGTGTAGTCAAGAGACATTCAATAGAAAACACTGACAACATAGAGGAGAATAATGATTATAGTCATGCCTCATTAAGTTTATGTAATAAATAGATTACAGTAATTGAGTTATTAGACAACAGACACTAGTATTAACAAATGTACATTATTACATGTAAATTACATACAGATGACCCAAACATAATATTGCATTCAAGGCTCAGCTAGTCTGCTGGACAAATGAACTTCAAAATCATGTTTCGGCCATTCATTTACTACATGAATGACATTTGACTGAGCTTATATTATGAGTTGTTCACAAGTGTATTGATCCAGACTTCAGTTTGAAGCCATAATTGTGGTGTACAGGTGTACTAGTAGCATATATCTTGATGTCCAAAAATCATGGATGGATACTCAAATCAAGTTTTTAAAAATATTGTCCAAATTGATGATTTGACATTCATATAGTTTATAGATCACTAAGTATGTCAATAATATGAGTCAAGAGAAAACCTGAAACAGAAGGGATAGATGGCCAATCTGCATATCTATTGTTGACAATGCAGAAACAGCGACAGTGTAATGCACCACGAACTGCAAGTTTCCACAGGGATTGTTCATTCAGTTGCTCCATTATCATATGATAAACATAGAGAAGGAAGCGAACATCATCTACAGCAGAATTAATCATCTGTTCTGTAAAGGGCCTGTAAGTCCAGTACATGGGATCCTGAACAAGCCAGTCCAGAACATCTCAGTTTTCTACAAAGCTCATTCACATAAACAGCTATGATATAAAACAAGGTGATTCACAAGAATTAGAACTAAGTAGCTGGCATGCTAAAACGTACAAAATATGAGCTTCATAGCTGCTATAGTTTCCAATACATCACAAGAACTTCACAACGGACAATGACAGGCATTTAGTTTGGATAGGATGATATGAGCTCGTGACATCTAAAAACATTAACACCGTGTTTGGATAGGATGATATCAGGAAAAGGGAAGGAGGAAAAAGTGAGGGATACATTTTACCTTATTTTAAGGAAGGGGAGGGGAGGGAAGGGAAGGGAAATGGAGGGATCAATATTCTTTCCCCTTTTAATAAATTAAATCCCTCCATTGTTGGAGAGGTTTGGAAGGAAAGTGGAAGGTCACTCTATCCCTTCCCTCACCTCCCTTTCTCTTATCTCTTAAGTCTTTTTTCTTCACCTTCTTTTCCCTAACTAATATTATCAAAACATGGAGTAAGTAATGATATCCCTTCCACACAAACAACAGCAGTATAAAACTAACTCCTACCTAATACTGACCTGTATAAGAAGGGTGCGTATATCTTTCTTTTCCAGATAAGATATCCCTGCGATTGAGTACAAAGATCAAGCACAAATAAACAAAACTGACACATTATGAGATCAACCTTTCATAATATGGTCTTGCCAAGCACAAAAGAAACGGTAAAGGGAACATGTTCAGCATTATATTCTGCAGAGATAAAATATTGACTTACCGGAACAAGTTAAAATAAAAAGGAACAAAAATGACTGAATCCAGAAGTGAAGCAACTAGTGTGACTAAATGTTTACTTGTGTATATTGGATGTCGAATCTCGAAATGGTATGCTTTTGAGCTTTTCTACTTAGGTCTGCCAAATAAACTGAATTGAAGTTGAAAAACTTTGACTGCATTAGATAGCAATTTAATCCAAACACCTCACGATACTACACAAAATTCTATATTTTTTATTCAAGTAGCAGAAATTCCTGTTCTGTTTGAAGTAATAAGTATAGAAATTAGATAGCTTAATACCTTCATTGCAAGGTGCCTTCACTAATTTTTTTTAATAAGATGTCATTCCTGTTCTGAATAAGGATGGATCCTTATGAGTTATGACAATTCATGTTAGCCGACCCCAAATCATTTTGGTGGTGGTTGTTACTTTTAAATCCCTTTGGCATGCTTTATTTCTAGGCTTTGAGTATTATTCAGGCTTATAAATTTCTAATTGCATTAATTCCAAATGCCAAACAGCATATATGCAACCTCATCACTTTTAAATCGCTTTGGTTTGTTTTATTTCGAGGCTTTGAGTATTATTCAGGCTTATAGATATCTAATTGCATTAATTCCAAATGCCAAGCAGCATATATGCAACCTTAACTACATCTTAAACTTGGGAGTCAGTCCAACACAGGTCAAATAATTACATAGGTTCCTTAGGTGGTCCTTAGAATATATTCCTAGTTACTCTCATTGTTACTCCTAAAAGTTCTCTTTTTTCATGTAAATTAAACAGGAAAGATCAGAGAATAGTCCCACTCTAATTGGTGATGTCAGAACCCCTCAATCAAGAATTTACAGAAACAGAGAATTACAGAATATCCAAAAGCAATAGTATGCTATCCCAATATGGAATCATATTACTGTAAATTTGTCATTTACTATAACACACTTTTCTTTTAAACATGTACCATGTGCAAGTGCAATTGAGACAATAAATTTGGATGAATGCGTAAGACCTTGGACAGGCAGCAAATATAACATGAGATGAACAGCAATACAGCATCATAGAAGTCATGCAATATGTCACAGAGCCTATGATAATCATGACTGTCTGGCACTCTGTTTCAATCTTTGTTTGACTTGTATTCCATCTCTTTATCTTCCATTATGAGAGAAGGTCCTTTGCAATAACTGATTGAAATTGTCAAATTTCCAGGTTAATTGCTAATATTAAATATCTCACCTCCATCATTTTACAACAGAATATCGACTTAAGTCCTATTCTTTTGGAGTGAATGGAGCTGAACTGAACTAAACTAAACTTAATGGAGTTGAACTGAAATGAAAATATTAATAATGATGAACTAAATGGAGTTGAGCTGAGCTAAACTAAAATGAACTAACTTAATAGAGATGAACTAAACTGGACTTTTTTTTTTGGAGCTAAACTGGACATAAAACACCAGAATAGAGCTAAAAGTTTGAAAAATAAGTCCAAAAGAACAGGGCCTTAATATTAAAGAAGAAAGTGGCATTTGAAATAATCTAAAGCAAGAATCAAGTTTTACATTTCTTAGCCTTACCACAAAAGCGATGATCAGCAAGCAGGCCAATGAAGGAAACACATTCATCTGCTGGTTGAGCCAAACCTTCTTGTTCTTGAACAAGGGAATATGCAATCTGTGCAGAGTAGAATCAAATGTACCAAAGAACGATAGTCTACTAATCAAAACACCATAAACAGCTCAGATTACAAGTTGATCAGCTCAAAACAACAAGATCTTCATTGACGATAGAATCCAACATGCATTGTTTAACTGAAAGCCAAATTTGAGTATGCTAATGTAGGTAGATAGACAGATGATAAACACAAAGAAACAAAAAACAAGAAGACAGTTGACACTCCAACCCTCTACTCTTCTAAATCCTTTTTGACAGGTACTTTAGAAATCAAAGAGACAAAGAGAGGCATTTAATATTCAGTTGTGTGCTATGAAACAAGATTTTTTTTTTTTTCATTCCCTTTAAATGTTGAACAACATGGTACCTAAACTTGGATCTGAACGAGCTATATCAAAGATCTTAAATTAAAACTAACAACGATAATTATAACCATGCATGCAGTGTAAGGCTGTGGATTAACCAACTATAGACTTAGATATTCAAGGAACTTATTTCCATAATTAAGAAAAGAGAAGGCCTCAAAAGGGTTAGTGAGAAGTATAATAACCTTAGACAGATCAGTCAATAATAGATTACGGTGAAGATAGAATTAACTTGACACTGACCTGTGTATCCACTACATTGTATAGCTTGATGCCAAACTGATGATATAATGCCTGCAAGGCAAGTATAAAAGTTAGTAAGCTGAGAGACATATTGACTTGCAGTAACGAGACATATAATCTGTAAATCAAGTTCTGGGACCTCACTGTCTCGTTTGCAATCATGAATAACTTTGGTGACATAGGCAGACTCAATAGCTGGTTTACAAGCATTTATTAGTTCCTTGCCTCCAACGGTAACATCCACAATATATATGGCGTTTGATGTGGCAATCTGGAAGGTAACAATTGATAGTATTTAATTAATTCCAGGACATCAGCTGGTACAGCAAGCTAAATACCATGGAAGCAATAGTTTTGTAATCATATTTACTAAATAAAGCTATACAATCATTGTAAAAGCCAAAAAAAAAAAAAAAAAAAAAAAAAAAAAACTCCTGTTTGGTTTAAACATCTGAATCATGTTCTAGTTCATGATGTAGTGAAGTTATCATATGGCACATATACACCAACCCCACCTTGATGCAGACAAATAAAATGGCAAGGATCATTAAAACAGCATGATTCAATTATTGTAAGATTTATCCAGCGAACACTCCCTTACTTAATAATATAATGTGATTAGCAAGAATGGCAACCCTAAATCGTGTTGGAAATTTGGAATAGAATATTTCGAGAATTTATGTACAGTCCTTATAGATTAGCTCTGCATAAAACATATACCCACAAAAAAAGTTTTTCAGGGAACTTGATAAAGCATATGTAGCCTGCATTGCCATATACTTTGAAATTTGAAAAATGAATGACAAAGAGAACCTGTATAATGCAAAGAGCTCCATAACGTGAGAGATTTACACCTTCACAATCGAATCCAATAACCAACTGCTTATCAGGAGACGGATGCAAAAGTTCCTTGGGAAGTTGAGATGCATGGGTAACAATATAAATCGGAACTGGTAATGTGAAGGTGTCATGAACTTTACCATTTCCTACAAGTAGAAGAGAATAAGCTGGCAAGTATTAGCAAATATTATGCCATGCACATTGTTTAATCATATAGAATGGTTTATCAACAGAAAAAGAGACAAAATGAATAAGGTGGCAAAAAGTCCTTGGATAGGAGGGTGTTGACGACATGTTTGAGATTTTGGAATCAAAATCTTGTTGAACACACTCATGATTGCAATATATAATAATATTTTTTCCTATGTTACTTGGACTTTTCATATTACCTTAAGTACTTGACTCAAACATGAGTAGGACATTCCAACCCTTCATTTTGGGGCCAAAATCAAGAAAATTAATCACACAATAGTCGAGTCGGACACTTGGACACCTACCCATATCAAACATGAGAACACTAGTCAAAGCGAAATTTAGAAGGTTTGTAAAGTTCTTCAAAGGGTGACTTTCACCCAAGCAAGAAAGGGGAAATGAAAACTAGTACAAGAAAAGTTCAAGTCCCTAAAGCATAAAGTTTAAGGAACATAAAATATGGCCTCAGAGAAATTAGCATGGAAGAAACGGGGGCCAAATCTAAAGGCAAAGCACCAAATATGCATACATGATATGGTGGCTTCTTAAACATCATTAAATAGATCAAAGTCAAATAATAGAAAGATGAAAATTGATGGTTCAAATTCCTATACTTAATTACATACTCCATTTTTTTTTATAATTGCAACAGTTTGACTTTTACACTATTCATGTATTCCACTTTGACTAGCTTTGATAATTTATAGCTATGCAAAAATATAGTCATGTGGGATCTTGTTAGATTCGTCTCGATATATACTATTTTAATATCAAATGTTTATAATTTTTACTTATTGGTAATTAAATATATCAACGATTGAAATCAAGTATCGGCAAGCGTGAAAAGAGAAGTGTTGCAACTATAAAGAAACAGAGGAAGTAGTAATTATTGAAAAAAAATACTAACGCTCCCAAAGGATACTCCTTAATAAATAGAAATAGATTACAGTATTTAATTGTCTTTTTTTGAACTTGGCAAAAATACTAACTCGTTGTTTGATAATTATAGAGGGTAAAGGAAGTAAGGGAAGAAGAAGGGGAAAGAAAGAAAGGTAGTGAAGAAGCAAGCTTGCATAAAAACTTTCCTACATTGGAAATATATACTATTTTATTAAGAGGGGTAAAGAAAAGGTATCCTTTCATTTTCCGTCCTTTCTCTTCCAAAACTTCATATTCAAACCAGAAAAAATATATATATCCCACCTTCAAATACCTCCATCTACCTCCATTTCTCCCAATCCAAACACACTCTAAAATAAAATCCTTTGTTCTTTCTTAATTATCTCATTTATCACAATAAACCATCAATATTTGTAATTCTCAATAAGTAAAAATAATTTAAATAGATATTATGATAGTATTAATTGAGATGATTCTAACTGGAATACACAAGATTATGTTTTCCCTAACGCATTATTATTGCAGGAGAGTGCAAACTTGATAAATGAAAGATATTAAAGGTTGAATTACTAATGAAAGTAAATAACTCACCTTCAGTTCCCTCCATTTCCAATCGTTTATTAGAATTTTAGAGGATCCCATTTCAAAAAAGGAAAATAAATCGCGAATTCCTTCCAGAAAATTAGATACTACCATCCTAGAGTCCTAGTAATCATTGAATATATAAACATCACAGGTGTAAAGCTTGCATACATCTAAACATCTTCTCATCAAGCCCCCAATCAATGATCATTGCTATGGTTTCTATAGCATCTAGTCTAGTTACATGATTAAATGATACGCCAACAATTAATAATCAAGTAGATCCAAGGGCATGCAAATGCAGAATTGCAGCAACTTTTACCAAGCTACTCATTCAAATATTCAATCATTCGGAATTCCGTTGTTCTTTACAGTTCATATCCTAAATTTTGGTGAGAAACTTCTAGATCAAAGCTTATAGTATCTCAATTTCCACAAAATCCCAATATAAACGGAAAATTACCCGAAAATCCTTGCTTAAGAACACAAAATAATGCAGATAATTGACAAACATAACATGATCAAAGCAGATAATTCCTCAATTCCCACAAAAAATGGAAAAACCCAGAAAAATTAACATATACAGAGGCAAAAAAAATCCAGAAATAATTCACAATCACAAATTAAGCTAAAAACAGAGAAATAGCAAAATTCAGAAAATCAATAAAAATAAAGGAAAGAAATAAAAAAATAAAAAAAATGGTTGAAATTACCTGAATATGCTGGTAGAGGAAGGCATGCAGTGTGTGAGGGGGGAAGAGGCGCCATTAAAGAGTAAATTAGCGACACTGAAGCATAGCAAGCTTCCAGTGCTACTGTGCTAGTGGTAGTGAGTAGTGACAGTGCCCAACTATTGGCTAGCATGAAATACTTGTGCCCTTCGGTCTCACCTATTGTTTTTTTTGGGTAACATAACTGAACAGCTTATAATCATTATTACTACCTCGGTTAATTAAGAAAAATACAATCTCTGTTTTTATTGACACGTGAAATCTTGTTGCATTCGTCACGATATATATTTTCAAAATATCAACTTTTCATAATTTTTTGCTTATTGGTAATTAAAAATATTAATGGTTGAATTTATGCATCGGCAAACGTGACTAAAGAAACGATGAATTTGTATGTCTTTTTTCCCCCAAAGCCTATAATACTACCTTGACGTGAAAGGTTGATAGTTTTGAGGGTTTGGTCCCAAATATATATTTCAATTGTTATTTGATATATTTGGTTAATTTGATTTAATCTTTCTTGAAGTTATTAACGTGTGTATTGTTTTGATAGAAAGAGGTACGGGGCATCAAAATAAGTAATTCAATTACTTAGTTATTCTTTTGATTCCTAGTATCTAGGGGTGAGCAAAGATCCAGGGCACCCGGTACCGAACCTGGAACCGGTTAGGACCCGTCGGGTCCGGACCCAAAATTGGTCTCACCGGTTCCGGGACCGGGTCCAAAATTTCAGGCCCGGTTGTAACCGGTTCCGGTTCCAAATCCTAAAATTTTGGACCCGGTGCCCACTGGGTACTCGGTTGTATATGATATAGTATGTGGATTGTTTGTGTTTTTAAGAAATTAAAGAGTTATGTACAGCCCGTTTTAATTTCTAAGTCCAATTGCTTATAAAACTCTCAACCCACTATCAAACAAAACCCTAAAACTTCTAGATTTTTCTCTCCACTCTACTATACCGGTTACCCAACATATATTGTACAAAATATATTTAAAAAAACAAAAATATATTGAACGTAACTAATTAGTAAAATAAAAAAAAATATTAATATTTAATATAATTAAAATTGCTTAATGTATATAAAAATATAAGTATTAAAAGCTAAAAGTAAAAATACACCAAAAAAAATATTATGATTTGTATTATATTTCAACACTTATATATATAAGTGGGTACCCGGAATCGGAACCGGTACCCGGTGGAACCAATTCCAATTCCTAAATTTTAGGACCCGGTTGTACCGATTCCAATTCCGGTTCCAAATTTTAGGACCCGCCAACCAATTCCGGGTCCGGATCCTAAAGTTTTGACCGGGTACCCGGTTTGCTCACCCCTACTAGTATCATGTCAGGATGTTGATTTTGATTCCTAGTATCATGTTAGGATGTTAATTTTAATTCCTAGTATCATGTATAGGGTGTTAATTAATATTTCTAATATCATGTTGGTTTCTAGTATCGTGTTTAGGTTAATGCTTTGATTATGATTTTTATTAGTGACATGTTAGGGTTTGTTATTAATCCATTTAGTATCATGCCTAGGATCTTGCTATTAATTATGTTTTGATTATGATGATGATTTGTTGTGTCAATAATTATATGTTGCTTGATTATTGTTATTGCTTGATCACACCCTTTCTGCAGGTTTAAAAAGAATTTGTACTTGAAATCACGCCTAATAAGATAATTAATAATTTGATTTAGGCTAAACATGATTTTAATTCAAGTGATCACCAATAATACATTTATTTGTGCATTAATAATCAACCAACGTAGATTAAACAGGTCTAGGATTAATTTATTGTGTGCATGTTGATTGAAAAGCGCACATGAATATCATAAGACTTAAGTAGAGGCTGATTTAGAGCAGGTTCAATCTCTTTTAGGTTGAATTCGTACCATCATCCCCGAATATCCAGTCATGGTTCCAGACCACTATGGAGTTAGTGATCTCCGTGATCGTGAATGGAGTGTAACCTTCACACCCGTGAACGGTTTACAAGTTCCTAAAACTTGTTGGAAACTCTTTCATCTCTAGCTTCCTTCCCTTTGGACGCCACCATGCCTAAAAGCATGATCACAGTGGGGCTCAAGGTTGGGTTTGAACCTACAGTTTTTTGGCGACTCCATTGGGGAGGATTTCTAATTTTGATTTTTAAAATTTATTTTGGCAATCGATTTAGAATGAGTGGATGAGACTTGAAAGATTCTAGATATTCATGTGCGTAATTTTGATTACCATTGTGGCATAAGCATAAAAAGGTTCGCATTGGAAAGACCATCCGTAATGCGTAAAAAACATATGATTTTTACATGTAGGAAGAGCTGTAAATATTTTTCACTACTAGAATCGAAAAGATACTACAAAAATCGGAAAAAACGTAGAACATAGAAAACTGTCGCGACGCGTTGGAATTGTCGCGAGAATGCAGAGGTTGTCGCCAAACGATAACTTTATCGCGGCGCGATAGAGTTGTCGCTGCGCGAAAACCTCTGCGAAAACCTTTGTTTTCTCGCGCCAAGTTCTCGCGACATTGCGCCAGGAGTCTGTCTTCTTGTTTTGACGAATTCTAGTGTTGTCTCGACGATTCTACTTCCTAATTGAGTTTTTTTTTTTTTTTTTACTTTTCTGAACCCATATGTGTTCTGCATATGATCTTAGCCCCTGGAAATTCACGCTCCATCCACCGTAATGAACGCTCTGTGCAACAATGGGTGCATCCGAGTTTGTGAATTTCAATAAACCATGGAAGCAAGTCTAACTTGCGGGGTCCCATCCATCGTGCCAACCCTTCCAAAGGTAAGGCTTCCGCACGATGCATCTGGACTCATAACCGTGGACCCTCTTTGGACACCATAATCCTTGACCTTTAGAGAAATAGAGCCATGGTTAGGTTGCAAACTCAGTGCATCATATTGTGACTATTTGATTACTTGTGCATTCCTTACTTGTGCATACTTTACTTGTGATTAAACTTACCTTTTGTGTTGACTTGTTTTTGTAAATAAAGTTTTAACGAACTAACCAAGGACTAAAAAGGACTTTGCTTAATTAATTAGTTAATTAAATTGAACCTATGAAGTTTAAACACGCTTGACTTAGCAATACTATAGGCTTATACCTTCGAAAGGATTACCGAAAATAAATTAAATTGACGTTCCATTGTTTTGGTGCGAAAAATTTAGTTTGTGCCACAGAACGCTAGGCTTATTGCGCCGCGACAGAACCAGCGTTCCGTGACAATTCCATCGCTACGCAATTGTTCGGTTTCTTCCTTTTCGAGTCTTCATGTCGAGTCTAATTTCCATAATTAACCAATTTAATGTACAAACAAGGTCTTAACTTAGTCTTTGCTTGAGTCTAATCACATATGTAGTCCCATGATCATCACAAGAGTCTTGAACAGGTCACTTTCACTCACAAGCCAATGCACACACTTTGTTTTTTCACCATGACCATGTCTAGAGTCTTGTGTGCGTTTTTTCCGTCATTTTTTTTAACGGGGTAAGTCGGATAATATCCTCCCAACATAAACCATGTTGCTTAAAATCATGCTTTGATTTCCAAAATATGCATCCATTTCTTGTTTTTTTTCTTTTCCAACCCAATAAAAATACGAGTCAATTCGAGTAAAGTCATTAAAAGAGTTAATGGTTTAATTTTACAGCGCTTAGTCAAGGAGAGAAGGGCGTTTAATCAAGGACAACACTTTTGTTCAAGTACTACTCTTTGATAAACCGGTTTGACAGAGAAGAAAGTTCGTAATAATGGCCAGTCAAGAAGATTTCGAGAAACTTCAAAAAACTGTGAATGGACTTGCTGAAATGCTCAAGGGACTCACCACCCGAGTCAATGATCCTAACAAACAAGTACCCATTGAAACCATCAAGCGCATGGAGGATAGCTTGAGTCAAATCTCCAATGACTACAAGTACTTTGGAATAAGCTCTAAGGGAGTCTTAGTGGATAAGGAACTTCTTTCGCAGAAGTTCTCTGCCAATGACATTCCTAAATTCAAAGCTACTGACAACCCTAACTTCCGCTTGAGGGCCTTTGAAGCAATCATGGAGATCAAGGGGATTGACAAGAAAGTTTTCCCCTCGCTTTTCCTGCTTTCTCTTGAACAATAGTTCTTTTCCATAGGCACTAAGAAGATCGCTACTTGGGATTCCATTACACATGCTTTCATTGATAGATACAAATGTAATATTCAAGTAGAAACTGGAAATTCTTAAACAAAAAGAAAATGAAGGTTTCACTGTCTTTTACAATAGGTGGAAGGAAACTTCCGCTAGGATGATTGAAGTCCCAAGTGAGAAAGAATCTGTAAGGATGTTAATTAAGAACCTCCAAGAGAAATACCAAAAGCATTTGAAATATCAATGCAACCTAAACACTTTTAAAACTGTCTATAACATAGGCATTGAAATTGAGGACGATCTTGCAAAACAGAAAGCTGCTAACAATAGTAATAACAGTGGTTGGAAAGGAAAGAAGAACGACAATCCTTCTTCTTCCAAAAACACTCACTCTAGTAACAATGTTAGTACCTTTAATTTAAATGATGTCCTAGCCATGAATAATCAAGGGCAAAGAAAGCAATTTAGATGAGAGTTCACCCCTAATGGGAGCTATGATATCGCCTTTCATAGACTTCACGCCAAAAGACTTATTACTCCTATTAGACCTATGCAAGATCCTCCTCTTGAAAAGAGACCCAATTGGAATCCAAATGCACACTGTAAATATCATCAAGGCAGGGGCCACTCTACTGAAAATTGTTGGAAATTAAAGGAAGCCATCCAATACTTGATCGATAACAACAATTTTCCAGTGCCTCCTGCTAGTAAGAAACCAAGCATCAACAATTCCTCACTTTCCGATTCCCTGGCTATTTCTGACGAACAAGAGCCAATAAATCCATCACTACTTATTAAACCAGTTGAAGATCCTTCCATAGAAGTAATTCATGCCATTGAAAAAGAAGAGGAGATTTTCTTCGATGCCATGACTGACTTTCAAGATGAGACTACTAATGAAGACATTGCTAGTCCTTCCCAAAATCCTATCAATGTAGATATAAATATCCTTCTTGATGCTCTTCAAGAGTTAAGTCTTAAACTTCAAGTTCTTTACAGGAAGGTAAATAGGATAGAAAACAAGCCTGTCCCTAAAAGAAGGTGTGACCCCTCTTCTTCCTCTTACAAACCCAACACCATTGGAGGAAAGCCATTTACCTTCAACTTTGTTGAACTACGAAGGAATAATAGGGCTTACACACCCATAGGCACTACTTATGAAAGAGCCTTTGACATGCTCCTCGAAAGGGGTATGGTCAACCCTCTTGAGCTAAAGCCAATCGAGTCCCTTAAAAGAATGGACAAATTCTAATGCAAGTACCATCAATCTGGAGGACATACAACTGAAAACTATTTCAGGATCAAGGAATATATCCAAGGACTCATAGATGATGGAAACTTTTCATCAACATTCCAAAATCAGATAGCAGTAAAATTTGGGACAATGATGCCAATATTAATGGAATTTGGGACAACGATGATGAGGATATATACCTCAAAGCTATGGTGGAATCACCACTTGCTGCAATTTACCCTGTTGAAGACAATGATGACATTTGGGATGAGGACTCCCCAATCTCGGTGCTTACAAGGTCTGGGAGAGTACAACCACAAGTCACAATTGTACCCATACCTACAACTCAACAAGTTCCAGCGCCCATTATAAAAGACAACGACATTATCAAGCAACTCAAAAAGACTAAGGTTGAGATGAATGTTTGGAAACTCCTAGCTTCATCTCATGAACATAGAATTGCGGTGATGGATGCTCTAGCAAAAGTAGGGATAGATTCTGTGACTACTCTAGAAGGGTTGGCTAACTTCCTCACAAGTGACCTCCCTAGTCCTAACAATTTGATCACCTTTTCCGACAAAGACTTACCATCGGAAGGTGATAGACACAACAAAGCTTTAAACCTCACCGTGGTGTGCAAGAGAATGAATGTACCAATGACCCTTGTTGACAATGGTTCCGCAATTAATGTATTCCCACTTCACACTGTAAGGATGTTAGGAATAAAGGATGGAGACTTAACTCCATCCACACAGGGCATATGGGCCTATGACAACACTCGTCGCCAAGCCCTTGGAACCATTACTATGAATATCACCGCAGGAGTCATTGAACACAGCACTACTTTTCAAGTAGTAGACATCAAGGCTTCATTCAACCTGTTGTTGGGATGCCCCTAGCTTCATGACCTTAAGGCCATCCCTTCATCCCTCCATCACTAATTAAAGGCTATATTTGGAGGAATTCCTATCACAACCGATGCTTCCCCCATGAGAATCAAAGCAGTTTATAAACCAATCATTCACGTGGAGCAAGATGAAAATGACAAAGATTTGTGGGGCTTTAATGCCGAAGAGGTCTCTTTTATCGAAGAAGATGAAAAGACCCCTCTTGACTATAACCCCCACTCAAATCTCGTGGTCAACGCTATCCTTAAAAGACAAGGGCACTTTCCTGGAATGACCTTAGGAAAGAAGAAAGGAATAACTAAACGGATGGGACTACCTGGCCTCCCTAAAATAAATACTTTTGGACTTAGCTTCGAACCAATTCCAGAGGACCTTAAGCGAGCCCGGAAAAAGTCCAATGCACGAAGAAAAGCTCGCATCCAGAAAGATGCAATGCTAATGGAATCATACCCTCTCACTTTAATTGGACAGTTTATAAAAGAGGGAGAAGACTACCCGTGCTACGAATTCCCGGAACCACCTTTCAGGAATGGGATACGCCAGCCTGGGTTCGAAATTTTCTTAGATTACAACTTTCTAGACAAGATCCCAGCTCCTATTTATAAGGAACGAGCACCCCCATGATTCGACTTTAACGTCATGAGTCTCCTTTTTGGGTACGAGAAAAATGAGCCAAAGCGCATTGACGACAATTCCGCGCTTACACAAACCGTGATACAAAGTGAAAACTTTGACCCCTCCAAGCTCATCACTCCGGCAGAAGGACTACTCAAGGGATGGCGCAAGACCGTGAAGGTGACTACACCAAGTGGAAGGAAGATATCCATAACCACGGGAGAAGGACCTGTGTTTGATGAGTCCGAGTCGTCTGAGTCAGAGTCAGAGTCAGAGTTTGAGTATTCTATTGTTGAATCTTCCAAGTCTCTCGTAGTTGCACCTCCTACTTTTGAACCTAGCTTAACACCTACCCCTAGAATAGTTAGTAGCCAGGTCTCAGCAGACCTTTCCCTTTTCGATGTAATGATTCAAGAGTTTAATAATATGAATTCTTCCGCTTACTCCTCGTGTTATTCCCTCGCCCAAGATGATGAGCGTTGCTTTGCTAATAATGAAAATGACAAAGAAATAATTAAGGCAATGGAAGAACTTGAGAATAAAACAACATAATTGAAGAAACTGAAACTGTTAATATCTCAAAATATCCCACCAATAAAAGAGAAGTTAAAATTGGCTTAACTCTAAATCAAGAAGAAAGAATTGACTTAATAAATCTACTTACAGAATTCATTGATGTCTTTGCTTGGTCATATGAAGATATGCCAGGTATAAACAGAGAAATCGCTCAACATACTATACCACTAATCCCAGGAATGAAACCTGTAAAACAAAATTTATGTTGAATGAAACCTGAAGTAGCACTTAAAATAAAA
Source organism: Chenopodium berlandieri (assembly GCA_034703905.1). Classification (NCBI taxonomy): domain Eukaryota; kingdom Viridiplantae; phylum Streptophyta; class Magnoliopsida; order Caryophyllales; family Amaranthaceae; genus Chenopodium; species Chenopodium berlandieri. The sequence goes on from CM068293.1 coordinate 14,711,369, forward strand.
GAAGTCTAAAAACAAATAACTGCAGGTTTTATCAAGGTATCTAAATATCAAAAATGGGTCGCCAACGTGGTGTCAGTTCCCAAAAAATATGTGTGTCGACTATAGGGATCTCAACAAGGCTAGTCCAAAGGACGATTTCCCTCTACCACACATCGACATTCTAGTAGACAATACAACCAATCATGCACTTCTCTCATTTATGGATGGGTACGCGGGTTACAACCAGATTCTCATGGCGGAAGAAGACATGGAAAAGACAACATTCATAACACCATGGGGCACTTACTGCTACACGGTAATGCCATTCGGGTTGAAAAATGCGGGTGCTACGTACCAAAGAGCAGCAACCACCTTACTCCATGACATGATACACAAAAAAGTCGAGGTATACGTAGACGATATGATCGTGAAATCCAAGGATCGCCCTAACCATCAAGTAGCCTTGAGAAAATTCTTCGAAAGACTTAAAAAATACAACATGAGGGTAAATCCCACCAAGTGTGCATTCAGGGTTACCTTAGGGAAGCTTCTAGGCTATGTCATTAGCATTAGAGGAATTGAGATAGATTCCACTAAGATCAAGGCAATCATGTCCATGCCACCGCCAAAACCCGAGAAGCAAATTTGAGGATTTATAGGCCGGTTTCAATACATAAGTAGGTTCATATCAAGGCTCACCATGATATGTGAACAAATATTAAAGAAACTAAAAAAGAATGTACCGGTAGTATGGGACGATGAATGTCAAGAAACCTTTGATAAGATCAAAGCCTACCATGAAAATCCTCCTGTACTAGCATCAACACTCCCAGGCATTCCCCATCGCCTATACTTGACAGCCACTAAGGAAACAATGGGGGCTATGCTTGCACAAGAAGTAGAAGGAAAGGAAAATTCCATCTACTATCTAAGTAAGAAGATGCTTGAATATGAAGTCCGCTACACACCTCTTGAAAAGTTGTGTCTCGCACTTGTGTGGGCCACAACTAAGTTAAGATATTACATGCTAGTCCATACAGTCCATGTGGTATCTCGAATGGATCATCTCAAGTATCTCTTTGAGAAATCCACACTTAATGGACAAATATCAAGATGGATAGTCAACTTAGCTCAATTCGACCTAAGTTTCATGCCCCAAAAGTCTATTAAGGGATCCACAGTCTCTGATATCTTTGTAGACTTCCCAATTGAAGACTCAACACCAGTACAAGAAAACGACTTTCCAAATGAGGAGTTCACTACAAGAAAACAGCGTTATCCGACGGAAAAAATCCGTCGGAATCATCGGAAATTCCGTCGGAAAATGGTCTTCCGGTGGAATTCCGTTGGAATCAGTCTGTCGCAAAACCCTTTGTAGGAAATTCGACCTTTTCCGACGGAATTTCTGTCGGAAGGCTAGTTTCCGACGGATTTATTTCTATTAGGGCTGTTTTTGACTTTAATTGAGAGTCCGTCGCAATTTTCTAACAGAAAAGATTCCGTCGGAATATACTTCTTCCGACGGAATTTTCCGTCGGAATATACTTCTTCCGACGGAATTTTCCGTCGGAATCTACTTCCTTCTGACGGAAATTTCCGTCGCAAAAGTTAATAAAATAAAAAAGAAAAAAAAACAGCCCGCACCACCACTGGCACGGCTTGTCACCGCCTTCAGCCACCCAAAACTTTCAAATATTAAGCAGTATATATCTCATTAAGTAGTATATATCACCGGCAGTGAGAACAACCCTAACGCACCACCACCACCACCCCAACAACCCTAACAACACCACTACCAGTCCCACCGAATCACCCTACCACCCACCTTAACCGAACCTGACCCACCTCCTAAGTCCTAACCCTAACCAAACCGAACCCACCCCACCTAACCCTAACCAAACCGAACCCACCACCACCGGACCTTGATGCATCAGACCGCCACTCTCCCCAAACTAGCTCAAAGCCTAGATCTAAATTATCCCCACCCTAACCCTAAACCCACCTAAGCCCACAAACATCACAACCCCATCACCACCCACTACACGCACACACATCAGCCATTCCCACCACCACCACCGAATCTCCTAACCCGAAAACCCAAAAAATTTAATAAAAAAAAACTCAGAAAAAAAACGAAAAATTAAAACCTAAAACATACCTTAAATTGAAATGGGCTTCGAATTTCACCACGAAAACGGTTTAACAAGGCCAAATTCGGCCATGAAAAGTCTAGATCTAGGCTTTTAATGGTCGAATTTGGCCTAAAAAACCTTTAAAATAATCAAAACAAAATCGCAGGTGGTTGTGTAGGTTACGCAATGGTGGTGGTAACCGTGTTGTTGCGCCGTTGTTGTGCGGTGTTGGTGCTGTTCTTAACGCCGTTGTTGATGTCGGTGTTGGCGGTTTTTATTGTTGCTGTTGCGGTGTTCGTCATGGTGGTGGAAACAGGTAGAGAAAGAGGGGAAAGAACAAGAGGCGAGAAGAAAGTGGAGAGAAGGAAGAGAAGAAGGGAAAGAGGAGAGAAGATACGGAAGAGAAGAAGGGAAAGAGGAGTGAAGATGCGGAAGAGAAGAAGGGGAAGAGAAAGAGAAGGGGAAGATGCGGGAAAGAGCTAGAAGGAGATAAGGAGTGAGAAAGAAAAAGGGGAAAGACAGAGAAGGAAGAGGCGGAAAGTGACAGGGGGGAATTGCATTAGGGTTTCAAGTTTTAAAGAGTTTTTTATTTTTATTTTTTTATTTTTAAAATAAGATTCCGATGGAAATTCTGTCAGAAATTTCCGACGGAATTTTAATTCGTCGGAAATACTATTTTACGAAGGAAAAATCCGTCGGAAAGCACATATATTCTGATGGATTTTATTTCCGTCGGAAATTTCCGATGGATTTCCGACGGAATAGTTGAATTCGTTGGAAATATCCGACGGAATAAAAATCCGTTGGCAACTTTTTCCGACGGATTTTTTGGTCTGTCGGAACTTGTCCGTCGGAATATGCCTATTTTCTAGTAGTGGTTAATGGTCACTGAGGATGATACTTGGACATTATACTTTGACGGCGCATCCAACCAGTAAGGATGTGGCGTAGGAGTCTTACGGGTATCACCTAAAGAAGAGCATGTCCCAATCTCAATAAAGCTTGACTTCAACGTCACCAACTATGCTGCAGAGTATGAAGCATGTGTGGTATGCCTTGAAACAGCCTTGGCATTGGGAGTCAAGAAACTTCGAATATTCGGAGATTCATCTCTTATCATCAACCAGGTTTCCAAAAGATGGAAGGTGAGGAGTGAAAGCCTAGCTCCATACCAAACCTATTTGGAAACCCTTATTGATCAACTTGAAAAGGTAGAATATACATACCTACCAAGAGAAGAAAACCAATTTGCTGATGCCTTGGCAAGATTAGCCTCGCGCGATGGTTAGAATTCCTAAGGAAATTGAGCAAATGCCTTTAACAATATAGAAAAGGCATAAGCCTACTTATATTCAAGCTATTGAGGATGATGAAGAAGAAACCCAAGAAGAGGAAGAAGAACCATGGTATACAGACATCCTCAATTATGTTACCAAAGGGGAATATCCACCTAATGCTGACAAAAGAGCGAAGCGCGCCTTAAGACTCTTAGCCTCACAATTCGTGCTCATAAACGATGAACTTCATAAAAGAGTACCTAAAGGAAGAGCCCTCCTATGCATAGGCAAAAAAGAAGCTCAAAAAGCAATGAAAATCATCCACAAAGGAGCATGTGGAACACACATGAATGGCAAAATGCTAGTTCAGAAAATCATGCACCAAGGCTATTACTGGACTACCATGCAAAGAGATTGCCATCATTATGTAAAATGATGTGCAAAATGCCAAATATATGCCAATTTGCAACATGTTCCACCATCTCTCCTTTACACTTACACATCTCCATGGCCATTCTCAACTTGGGGAATAGATATTATTGGAAAGATTACTCCCCCCGGAACAGGAGGCCATGAATACATTCTTGTTGCCATTGATTATTTCACCAAATGGGTTGAAGCAGCATCCTATGTGAAACTCATCGCAAAACATGTGGCACTCTTTATCGAAAGGAACATTATATGTAGATATGGAGTCCCACAAGAAATGATAAGTGATAATGGTACTCACTTTCAAGCAAAGTGTGAAGACCTACTTAAAAAGTATGGTATTCAACATCACCACTCCTCTCCATATAGACCTCAAGCAAATGGTGCAGTGGTTAACAGCCAGTAAGAATCTAAAGACAATCATCGAAAAGATGACAAAAAACTACAAAGAGTGGCCTGACAAACTCTATTTTGCTCTTTGGGGTTATCGCACGTCAATCTATTCATCCACATGAACTATGCCGTTCTCTCTAGTCTATGGAATGGATGTCGTACAACCTGTAGAGCTAGAAACACCTTCCTTGCGCATAGCATTGAAAAGTAAACTTGATGAAGTGGAAAGGAGAGGGGCACGATATGAAGAGTTAATTCTACTTGATGAAAAATGACTAGAAGCCTTACATCATGTCCAATGTTATCAAACTCGCATGGCTAAACACTTTAACAAAAAGGTCAAGACAAGAAACATCAAGGAAGGAGACTTGATGTTAAAAGCACTTAGAATGAATGTCCTAGACCCAAGAGGCAAATTTAGGCCTAATTGTTCTGGACCATACATTGTTAAAACTATACTATTTGGAGGCACAGCTAAATTAATAGATATGGATGGTAATGAATTCTCGAACATGAAAAAATCTTGACCAACTCAAGAAGTTCTACCCATGATTTAATTGAGTTCTGTACTCAAGAGAACTACGTTTGGCTTGATTCCTTGATAAGGATACGTACGCAACTCTTCCATAGGCTGCGGCCACTTTAATTTTTCAAAATCTTGCCCTTTTACACAAGAAATCAACTTGGAATCGCATCGAAAAAATCAAGCAGATTGCACAAACAGAATTTAACGCGCCACGATAGGATCATCGCGCCGCGATAAAGCCATCGCGACGTGACAAAATTGTTTCTTCTCCGAGGCAAACTGCGATTAATTGCGACGAATTCAGATTTTTCAAGAATTTTTCGACTTCCGTACTCGGATTGTTTTCGAAATTACTCAAGTTGTTTCCATTGCATGAAATATTATTTCTAATAAAGGAATATTATAAATAATAAAGTTAATTTAATTAAAAGCTAAAAATTGCATTAATAATTGAAATTTAAAGTACATCATTGATGATTTAAAAGCTTAAAAATAAAATTAACTTGGAAATTAAAATTGTCTAATAACAATAAAAGTAAAGCAATGCTCTAATCTTTCTTCTCCTTTCATATCCTTTTCCAATTCTTGTCTGAATCCTCTTCATCTTCTAGCTCTTTTACTAATAGAGAACCATTAGATGATCGAACCGAAACTTTAGAAGAAAAAGTTTCCCCTTTAGCAAAGACCCCCACCTTCTTCTCAACCCAAGCCTTCTTTTCCTTTTCTATAGGATTAGCCTTCCTTTTCCCTTTACCCTCTACAACTCCTTTCTTCTTAGGCATGATAAGAGTCTTGAATTCAACTTTTGAACCCAGACGATCTTTAGGAGGAACCTTCTTGTCTCCTAAGCGGTCTTTTATGTTTGTCTTCTCCACACCCCTAGAAATTGTGTTTCAAACCTTGTTTTTATCCTTTTGATTTTGACCAAGTAACCATTATTTAAATTATATAGACAATGGGAGAGGGACTCTACCAGAAACAACATTCCATAAGGGTCTACCTCATTACCTACTACTACTCACTACTGTACATAATGTATTAGTATATGCTTATAATGCAAATATTGTTATACGTAGCATACACACACACACGTAGTGCATGAGCATTTCTAACATATTATGATAAATATGCACAATCAAGGTTATTAATATATTTATGTACGCTTAATATATAGAGTACGTGACGGAGGAAGAAGATTGTTAGGATTTCGGTTTGTAAAACGACATTGATAGGGTAAGTTACTATGTTCACTACTTTTATAAACCCTGTGAAAACAAGGTTTTGAATGTGACAATATGTGTTTTTATTCATTACATGCTTTTGGGAATTTATTTAATTACGATCTTAATTGTTTTTATTCAATAAAGAACTCATCTTTTATGCTGACTGATTTAATACTTTACCATACGGTGATTAAATTTTTGGTATGTTCACAACTATGTGTTTGATTTATTAATCACTTAAATTAAAGAACTATTGGATGGTAAGACATCTTAGGTAGGATCCCCTAAGGTGTGACAGATTGGTGGATTGACATAAATAATGTATCTAAATTTTAGGTCGGAGCTATATAGCACGACCCTAGGCTTAGTCTACTCAATTGAGTTAAAAACACTCAATGAAGGGTGTGAACACTTAAGAATTAAGACCTTTTTGGTGGTTACACTCGTTCAAGGTGGTAGACTCTAATCTACAATTTGGTGGTGGCATTATATTATTGTTTTTCCTTCCAAGAAATTAAATAATTTTACCTATTAATATTGAAAATGTGTTTAAGCTGTTTTTATACAAGTTCTTAAACTATATGTATTCTTCCATAATAAAGAAAGATTTATTTTTAAATCGTTTTATAGGGTGGAGTAGTACTTACTCAGTTGTCACTAACTTTGTTATTACTTTCTTGTATATGTACCTTGAATTTTAGGTTTACGTGGTTCAACGTGAGAGATCGATCTGGTGAGATCATATGGGTCATATTAGCAATAATGTAATAGAATTGAGACAGTTTATTTGATGATTAGCTTGAGACATTATTAAAGCTCCTTTAAAGGTTATGGCTTAAATATGACAATTATTTAGTTTTGGAATAAATCTAGTTAAGTGGTTGTTTAATTTGGTCTTATCACTTAGGTTTATAATCTAAGTGAGGCGGTACTTAATCTCCTATATTTTTATGTCTCTACTAACGTCTTAAAAGAGTTGGAAATTGGGGGTGTTACAATGCGGCAGGAAGGTTGGGTATTGATTCCAATCATCTTTTCGATCTTCCACCAAGGGACGACCCATTTAATGGAGAAGTCGCGAGCTTCAAAAATTATACTCCACTCCCGGCGTCCCATCTTTAAAGAAAATCATTTCTTTCTTCTCACAAGGCAATTAGGAGTGTACTTTTCGATGTTATCAAGAGGACTAACCAATCCAAGTCTTTCCATTAGCCAAATCTGCAAGAATAGAAATAAATTATTATTACGTTACAAAGTTAAATATTTTTTTATTTCTGTAATTAAAATATTGATTTTCTACTTGTAATAATATTGGTGTTCCTCGAATTGGTGCTTTGGGATCCTCTTTCAATTCATCTAGACTTAGCATTGTTTCTCTAACAATTAAAGGCATTGGATTCCTCCGAGCATCAATTTGTTCCATAACAGACACTAACATAGCTTGACCCATGTGAATACTACCACTAGTAAGCAAGAATTGGCTAAACATGTAGAAAAGAAAAGCTCTATTAAAGAAAAAAGATGCGATTTTTCTTAAATCACGGGTGATTTCACAGAAACTTCTAGAAGAATTTAAAAAGCTAATGACTCAAATTGCACAGAATATGGCGAATTTGGGGGCTTTTATAAGCAAAATCAAAGCAGAAATCGAATTGCATTCGGATTGGAATTTCCCAGATCCATCGCGCCGCGACAGAGCTTGTCGCGCCGCGGCAAAGTCATGGCGCCGCGATAAAACCTGACGTCTGCGACAAAGAAGGCGTCCTGATTAGTCCACTGATTTGATCTTGACTCGAATTTGTACTTTGATTTTTTTTTTCGGATTTCATTCAATTTTTCTCACTTTTCCCACATATAATTCACCTTTTCCTATGATGACTCAACCTTTTGATTTAATCCTAATTGATTTGGGGAATTTCTCAAGTTAATTTTAAACTTATTTTTGCCTCATTTTCTTTTTTCTTTTTGGGGGAGAAAGTCGGATACCCTCCAATGATAGTAAAGATGACGGAATTTTTGCGCAAAATTTATCACAAAATTACACATGCACATGCACATAAATAATTGTAAAAATTAAAAACAGGCTAAAAGAGTACATAAATAGATAAAGACTAATATATACATGAGTCTAACATACGTACATAAGAGTCAATAAATGTATAATACATCACAAGAAAAGTCCAAAGATAGTCCAAAGAAAATGATGCAGGAAACGGCTATAGCATTGGAGGACGTGGCTCTCGAGGAATACCCATCACATCATAGAAATAAAAAGACCGCGGGGTTAACACCTGACCAGAATGAGTACCACCAGTTGTGGGGATCATGAATGTAGGACCTGTCCACTAAGTACCCCCATGAGAACCGTACTGCTGAAAACTCCCACCAGCAAAGGGAGTAGGCACAGGCTGCTGCGACGACGAGCCAACCTTGTACGTCCCACCTTCAAACTGAGATGACGGACCAGCTGCAAACGCGTCTAGGACCACATGAGGTTGTACCACTGGAGTACCAAAACCAGGTGGAACCATATCCGTCGCCGAAGAACTGTCGCCGTCATTAGCCGCCGCCTGGCCAGGCGCCTCCCGCCTGCCTGGGATCTCAAAAGAGGTACGCTAACGCCTTGCACTCACCTCTCTCTCAAGCCCTCTGGCCTTGAACGAGGACGTGCCGAGGACCAGGCTGAAGCAAAAATAAAGAGATGCAAGTCAGTCATCGACAAAACAAAAACAAATAAAAAAGAAAATGCATAACGACAAACCGGTGCAACATCCTCCGTACGTCGACGCGACGCCCGGTGACTCCACCTCGCTAGTCGGTAACGACAAGCGTCGAGGGCAGATGCCATCCGCGTCACCACCTCGTGAGAGAACTGCGAAAAATCAGACAAGATTAGAAAACGAGGATACATGCACCAAACAAAGGAAAAGGTGAAAACTCACCCATGTCTGAGAACGAGGAATGAACCGCTCCACCAATCGCCACTCCTCCGGGGCTGGAGGGATCGTATCCTCGATGGGGCCATGAACCCCCTGATAAAGAATGGACATGCCTGGGGGCTCAAACTCCTCTGGCTCCTCCAACTCTTAACAAAACAATCCGACAAATAAGCACTGTTGGGGGCTATAGAAAAGATCAAGCACTAGTAGAGGTTTACAAACCTCCTCACGGTAAGGTTGGGCGAGCTAGTCGAGGGAGCTGCTCCTCCGCATAAGAGCGGTCCGAGTAGATGTGCCTCCACTAGTCCTCGCCTATGGCACCATCGATAGCATACACCTGACTCATCAACTAGGCAGGAGGATCCGCAAGGAATAGAGGAACGGCTGAGGAGTATTGGATGGCCAATCTCTCGCCTAGGTACCATACTACCTCGTAGGTACCCCAAAAGAAACGTCTCTGAGTTGTGTACTGAAAGGCCAGCCTAAAATCGCCCAAGTCAACCCATGGAGGATATCAAACCTCAAGACGCTGCAATGAAAGGTAAGTCAACAGCTCGTCAACGAAAACCAAAAGAAACAAAAGATAAGAGTATCCTTACATCAAGAATAGCAGCCCTGACGGCGGTTGCAGAAGTGAGACCTGCACGGCGGTCATGCTAAATGGCAGCTATCGGGAGCCCTCTAGCCCAAGGCCTCGCCGGAGCCAGCAAAGGGAAGTACTCGTAGAGCCAAACCTGTGAGAAGTCAAAGAATCGATAAACATCGAGACTAGGACTGAAAATCACAAGATTAGAGGAAGATATACCTTTACGACTTTCCAAAGGCCAGATCAGTGATCTCTATCGTCCTGCAATGTCGTTGGCGACACGCCGCCCATAGTCCTAGGAGTAGATCGGCGTAGCCAATACTGGCCCAGTCGTACGTGCCGACTCCTTGAAGATCGCGCAACGCAGAGAGATAACGTAGCAAAACACGGCTTCCCCTGTCAGGAGAAAAGGTCCCTGACAAGAGAAGAAGAATAAAAATGCGAACCTGCTGCTCCGGGGTTGTCGTATCATCAGCAAAAGCCTCTGCTTGTTGTCGAGTACGGGTCGTCCTCATGCTCGAGACCTTATCCCTAGCCTCAGCAGCAGCCCTATGTGCAACAAGGCCCAGCAGCTCTGCGGTCTCGAGAGAGGCCAGACTGTATAGCTCGTCCGCGGGAAGAGGGGCCGGCCGAAACTCAAGTCTGCTGATGATAGAGAAGTCGAGTGGATTGATAATCATCTCACTCCACGGAAAGTGGAAAGTGTTGGCGGTGCCCTAGAAGAACTCCAGGGCACTCCGAACGATAAAACGGCTCTCCCAGAAAGACTGGAAGAAACCCGTGAGAGGGGAGTCAACCCACAGGATTCCCAAAGCCCTCTCACCACCTCGTTGACAACGATGTGTTGGCAGTATACAGAAAGAATAATGTCGATGCTCGAACCGTGACAACACACGTGCTTCTCAACAAAACCAAGCAAAACATGCTGGGAGATGTGGTGAGCCGGTTGAAAAACTAGGGTGTGCTCATCCCAGTGACAGAGAGACCATGTCCGGCTAGTAGAAGTGTCGTCTCCATCCCTTACAGGCTCGTCCTCTCGGTGAGACGAGCGGGAGCGCGAGCTATAGCCTCGACGTTGAGCCATACTATTTATTGTTGACATAAAAACAGTAAATTAAAGGTTATATAGTATCTAAGTTCACCTAGCCGCATGATACTATGTTCGCCAAAACAGAGAACAAAAATTCAAAAACAGAGCATGATTTTGATTCGCGTATCAACAGAAATTCTAAGCACCAAAACAATTTTTTGCAAGTTTATGACAACTATTGCAACAAATTGAGCACAAAGAGCAAACAAAATCATGAAGAACAAGCCACATTGTACTCACGAACCTAGAATGTTCAACAATGGCAAAATGCTCGTTTTTTCACCAAATCAAGCAATTCTAGTCTCAAAACATTCACAAAACAATATACAAACACATACAAGCAATTTAATGGCGAGAAATTCAACCAAAATCGAGCAAAGAAAATAAATTTTTTTGAGTGATTTGAAGTTCCGCGAGGAAATTCACCAAAAGCAAGAAGAGTTTGAGCAAAACTTACATAGATCGGTGAAGTAGAGTGAAAATGCAACGATTTGAGACACATTGGAGCAAATTCGGTTGAGAAATGACCAAGATTGAGTGATTTGAAGTTCCGCGAGGGAATGGCGAAGAAGAGCAGCAGCGATGAAATGAAGAAGAAAAGGGTTTAAATTCGGGAAATGCGAATTCATCGCGCCGCGACAGATTTGCCGCGGCGCGTTAAACCTGTCGCAACACGATAACCTGATTCTGCCCGCATCATCTTTTGTGGGTCCTACAATTTGACTTGATGGTCTACATTTATCCATTTGAGCCTCTTAATGCGTAATTGAGTCTTTGATTTGATTGGTAATCAATGCGATTACAATCTTGATTGATGGTTAGCCTGATGACGATCACCGCATTGATTAAAAACGCCTAAGTATTAGCAAAGCACGATTGAGCATGCCTAAAGATTGGCAAAGCATATTTAAGAGCGCCTAAGCATTGGCTAAACATGTTCACCTAAGTATTGGTTGAACATATTTAATACACCTAAGCATTGGTTAAGTCCACCTAAGCATTGGTTGGGCACATTTCATTACACCTAAGTATTGGTTAAATCTGCCTAAGCATTGGTGGAGTACATTGACTTTTACAGAAATCAATTTGAAGCTCGGTAAAACCTTATAAGATGGGGTTTTTACGGTAGATTTTCCAAAGCTGGAGAGGATACCACTTCCAGGAGTGAAGGCGAGAAAATTTGAAGATCGCTAAGCATTGTGATCTTCGACGACATTCCCTAAGATGTGGAGGTTGTCCCCCTAAGACTTGAAGACCGCTCAGCACTATGATCTTCGAAGTTTGAAGATTGTTAAGCACTACGATCTTCGACGACGTTCCCTAAGATGTGGAGGTCGTCACTTTAAACCGAAGGTGGCTAAGCACTGCAATCTTCGATGGTGCTCCCTATGATTTGGAGTTTTCCAAGCAAAGCAAGTTTGATTTAGCAAATTGATATCACACCGTGCCGTGTACCCGACAGTGCAAGATACGCGTTTTTAACTCATTTATTTGTAGAATTAACGCTTTTTGAAGGTATCGGTGTTAAAAAGAATGATTTAGGATCGCAGAACGTAGTGAAGCATTCTCTGTCCCTATTGATCTTACTTTGACTTTTGTTTTTGAAACCTACGTTTCTCCAAACTCAGTCAAAGTGGGGGCTTCTGTAGACACCTTATTATGTCTTCCCAAAAACCAAACCTAGTGATGAGTAACTTTCACATCTTTGATTATCGAGTTAGGTGAAGAGTTGAAGAGTCTCTTGAAGTTCCCTTTAGCCTTGACCATTTATAACCTTTCCTAAAATGTTTTAACCCAAAACCATTCATTTCGTGTCTTTGAACATCATTTATTTTGTGTTTTCTTTATAAAACGGCCAAACCAGTCTATTTTGGTCCATATTTCTGGTCCAATTATTGTTTAGTTGAATGGGGTTTGAAAAGAGCTTTCCAACGATATATTATAAGCCCAAATCCGACTTATAACGAAGAAATTATGGCCAAAATACTAAACCGAGGCCGAACCAAGCATTACCTGCGACCCGATGACCATGTGGAGGGTCCATTAACCTTAATCTCATTCCTAAATCAATTAGGATTTATTACAAGTTTCTAGAATCCTCTAGAAGGTTGTTTTGATCCTAAATCCCTTAGGATTTATTATTAGCTTCTAGAATCCTCTAGAAGGTTCTAATTTATAGATTTAAGAGTTTTACATCGGATAAAACATCTGTTTTTTCAATGATCCTAATGTAACACCCCCAAATCTCCCTCTACGGAATATGTAGAAAAATACGTATAAATATCGTAGAGATAGACTTGGGCGTATTACCGCCGCGTGAAAACGCAAGGCTTATACTTCAAAATACTTTTGCAGCGGAAATTCTTTATTCTTTATTAATAGTACTTCAAAGTAAAACTGTTCATTATTCATGACAAAAGAACAAACTCAAACTTTTCCCTAAGCTAGGTGAAATTCCCGTGGACTCCCATATGCATCAATCAACTTCCACTTGAAAAGTTCACCTGCTTACAATAAATGGTAAACAGGGCAAAGCCAAAACCACGTATTAGCAAATTATGCTAAGTAGATCATGTGTAAGATAAATAAAATACAATTAAATCATTTTAGTTTAATTTCAAAAATTCCAAAACAATCTTCCCAACATCATACTCATGTAAGAGCTTTTCCAATTCAATTCTTTCAAGACAAGTATAAAACTCAATCGATACGTTTCAAAATCAATTTCTCACTAAGTGTGCACACCCCCCAAGTGGTTTACTTTATGAACAAAGGCCAATCTTGAGGAAAGACTAGGTCATGCAAAGTCCATAACCTTATCTAATCCATTCCCTAAGTGGGATTCATAACCATATCGATTGATTTGCTTAAAAGCACCTTTTTAAAATCTGTTATACTTGAATATCAATAAACTTGTAAATCATTTTTAATCCAATCCTTTTTAACAATTTTAATCAAAATTCAAAGTATCTTTTGATTAACCAAAATCATTAATTGAAGCCATCATAGAACATAATTTCATAAGAATCATAATAAAACATAATTTCATAAGAAACACAATAAAATATAATTTCATACGAAATATAATAAAACATAATAAGCATAAATTTCATAATAAATCATATTTTCATAAGAAACATAATAAATCATAATTTCATAAGAAATATATTAAAACATAATTTCATAGACAACTTTCGAAGGTATCAAACCACATAACTTACCTTGATCATAACACGAGAGATTCACACAACTACTTCCCTTAATTGCGATCACCCTACACATTATTATAACCTTAATTAATATAACGCTATCAAATAAGCACAACAACTTAACCAATCTATCCTATATGTGCATGAATTTATTATAATTTATTATTATACTTTAATAAAATAATTTTCTGTTTTTATAACTTAAATAATTTTTCTGTTTTTATTCTATAATTTATTCAAGAAATAATATTTATAATATTCAATTACAAAATTTTAGAATTGTAAAACAAGTTTAGGAGAAAGGAGAAATTTAAGGATGAAGATGAAAACCAAGGCAAAGGAGGAAGCAAGGTGGCCGGCAGTGAGAGGTGGTGGCTGCCGGCGGTGGTGGCTGGTGGTCGCCGGTGAGGGGCCGCCGGTGATGGTGGTGGTCGGAAGTTTGAGGGAGGAGAGGAAACCGTGAGAGAGAGAGAGAGGGAGATTTCTTGAGGTTTTTAGTGTGTGTCTTGGGGTGTTTGGAAGGGGTATTTATAGGTGTTTAGGTGATGAGTTTATAGCAATTTAGGGTTGTATAATTTATGGTAATTTCAAAGAATGGAGATTAGGGTTTTAAGGGTTTAGGAAATAATTAAATGTATGGAAGAATATTAGATTTTATTTGGTCATGAAATTTTTGTTTAGCAAGTTTTGAGCTTGGAGTGCAAGTATAGAATAAGATCAAATAAATTTTAGATTTAAGAGTAGAAATAAAAAATATTAAAGGATTTTTATTTTTAATAAAATAAATTAAAATTAGGTATGAGTGGCCAAAAATATTGAGCTCAACATAGCTCAATAATTTCGGTCCCTCTAAGTTAATTTTATAGATTTTGTAAAATAATTTTATGCCTAAAATTAATAATCCAATAAAATTTATTTTCTGAAAATTAATAATTGGAAGGATAAAAATCAGATTTTTCTTTATTAATAGCAAAAAAAATATAATGAAGAATTCTAGTTTATTAGTTTAGGAAATTAGTCTAATTTATTAAATTAATTAGGGTGGCCGAAAATATTAACTTAATATTTTCGAATTTTCTATGTGAATTTCATAGATTATGTAAAATATTTTTTAATTATATATTTCATGAAAATAATTGATTTAGGATGATATTAAATCAGATTTTTATTATATAGAATCCAAAAATACCATTTAATTAGTTTAGGAAATTCATTTAATTAATTAATTTATGAAAATAGTTAATTTGGAAAGATATTAAAACAATTCAGATTTTTAGTATATGAAATCCAAAAAATACCATTTAATTAGTTTTAGGAAATTAATTTAATTAATTTATTTTAACCGAATTAATATAATTTCGGTTTATCTATTTAATTTTTGAGAAATCAAAAATACTATTTATAACATTGGTATAAAATGGTTTTATTTATTGGATTATCCCTTTTAATTAGTTTTGTAAAATAATAAGGCAAATGATTTAGGCGCCAAAATTCAAATATCATTTTGGCTCCAAAACTAAAATACTCTTTAGGAAAATAATTAATTTAGAAAATACGTCAAAATACGAGACTAAAATACTCTTTAATTTAGAAAATACCTTTCAAAAATACGGGGTATTACACCTGATCCCGGTCAAAATAGAATACGTATGGATATTCAGTAAACCTAATCCGATTAGGAATAGAATTCCGTACGGATTTAGTTTTCCAAAAACCACCGCTGAGCGACAGCACCATCGCGTTGCGACAAGGTTGTCGCGCCGCAGCAAAGCTGTCGCATCGCGATGGAACTTGTATTACTTTGATTTCAATTTATGACTATTTCTGATCCCACGACCCTCTTTTTTCCCTATAAATAGAGGTCGTATTACCCCGTTTTCAATCACCAACAATCATCATCTAATCCTCTCTCTAGGTTAAAAGCTTTTCTCTCTCTTCTTTCTTTATGTTTCTAGCCTTAGCCTAGACATCCCAAGACACATCTTTTGATACTTTTCCCCAAACAAACACCATACCTCCTTCATGAGCCTTGAATACTCCAAGCTAATCTCGAAGATGCCTTCGACCTCGACGTGAAAGGTTGATAGTTCTGAGGGTTTGGTCCCAAATCTATATTTCAATTCTTATTTGATTTATTTGGTTTATTTGATTTAATATTTCTTGAAGTTACTAACGTGTGTATTGTTTTAATAGAGAGAGGTATGAGGCATCAAAGTAAGTAATTCTATTACTTAGTTATTCTTTTGATTCCTAATATCATGTCAAGATGTTGATTTTGAATCCTAGTATCATGTTAGGATATTGGTTTTAATTCCTAGTATCATGTTTAGGGTGTTAATTAATATTTCTAATATGATGTTGGTTTCTAGTATCATGTTTAGGTTAATATTTCTAATATGATGTTGGTTTCTAATATGATGTTGGTTTCTAGTATCATGTTGGTTTCTAAATTGATACAATGATGTTATATTTCGGTGAAAGTGGCCGAACATCGAATTTTGGTTATAGTCTAAAAGGTCGGGTAACTTTTTTTGATGTAATTTGCAAAAATAAACTTTGATGGTTATAACCAGCAAAATGGGTACTTTTATGGCTGTAATTGACAAATTTTCCAATATTAGGTATTTGCGTTTCATATTAAAATTTATACCATGTTTTAGCTAATTTACATGGTTTGTCTTTCTAAAAAAGAAAATAGAATTCATGCATGGTTTTAACATATGTTTGAAATTTATTTAATGTTAATTACTAATTTTCTCATACATTCGCTATCATATTAACAAATTCAAGCCTTTTTTCTTTCTTTTTTTTTCTTTTCTAGTTTCAAAAAAAAAAAAAAAAATTCAAGCTTTTTTTCTTCTTCTCTTTTCATTTGAATTTTTTTCTTTTATTTAAATTAGTTTTAAATAATTATAAACGAATTCAATGGTATCATTTGAGCTAGCTAAGATTTAATTAATTTACATTAATGAACATATTATGTTCATTAACTAAAGGCAATCAGTTAGATATGCGATCTAATTATATATTATAGAAAATTTAAGTGTCATATGAATCTATATACTCCTGTCAAAAAAAAAAAAAAAAAAAAATAAATAAAATTTGAATCTATATACTATACTATGCCATTTCTTAATTGGAATATTCTTTATAGTTTTAGTATGGAGAAGGCTTATGAATATTCAAATCTTATACTTGCTCACTCGTAGTAGAGTTAAATCACTATCATATCGTAACAAAATACCTTGTCCAAGAGTACCTTTCAAATATCGCACAACCTTTAAGGCAGCTTCCCAATCCTCTGTTCTTGGTTCTTGCATAAACTAAGATAATATATGAACTGAATAAGCCAAATCTGGCTGTGTGACTGCTAGATTAATCAACCTACCAACAAGTCTCCGATAGGTTTCAGGATCAAAGAGTACTTCACCACTAGCTAAACCCAGCTTGTGGTTTTGTTCAGTTGGAAAGACGACGGGTTTGGATCCTAATAACAAGCCAGCTTCAGAAATGATATCAATACAAGAGTATACTCCCTTTGGCAAAGGAAGAGACCTGCAGAACTACGAGCAACCTCAATTCCCAAAAAACATTTCAAAGAGCCAAGATCTTTCATATGAAAATAGTCACTGAGATATGCTTTGAATACCCTTAAAACAGTGAAATCCTTCCCAGAAATTATCAAATCATAAACATAAATAATTAAATCAATCTATATAGTGCCACTGGAGCATGTGAATAAAGAGTAATCGGAGTACGATTGCAAGAAACCGAACTCTTTCAAAGCGGACACAAGTTTAGCAAACCAACATCTTGGTGCTTGTTTCAGGCCATAGAAAGATTTTCGGAGACGACATACCTTATTCGAATGAGAGGACTCAAAACCTGAAGGAATGAAGTTTCATGTACACTTCCTCATCGAGATCACCATAGAGAAAGGCATTATGAACATCCATCTAATGTAGCTCCTAATTTTTAGAAGCTGCTATTGCAAGAAAAGCTTGAACAATAACCATTTTAGCCACGAGGGCAAACGTTTCGGTGTAGTCAATGCCCTCCTGCTTATGATTGCCAAAGACTACTAATCTTGACTTTAGACATTCAATAGTCCCATCAGAATTATATTTAATTTTATATACCCACTAAATACCAAGAGCTCGTTTTCCAGGCGGAAGATCTTCCATTGTCCACGTGCCATTATTTTCTAATCCCTCTATTTCATTTTTCATTGATTTTTCTCCAACCTTCATCTCTCATTGCCTCTTGAAAATACTAAGGCTCCTTACTAGAAGTAATAGCTGCAATAAACTTTCGATTATGCATAGAGAAACTGTCACAATGAATATAATGTGCTATAGGATAGGAAGTACCTGAGGAATGCATTGGAGACGATGTATTAGGCGATGCTCGAGATGGACTTTGAGCATGAATAGTATGTGTCACATAATCCCGTAACTTGACTGAGGGTATTTTCTCCCTCATTCCACTACCCAATAATTCTATAGGATTGGAATCAATTAGTTGCTCAAGAGGAACAATTTGCTCACAATCTGATGTGGGAGGAGATGCATGCTGCTCACTAGCTGTTACGGTAGAAGAGGATGGTATGGCAGCGTGGTCCACAACCCCCCTGCGGCTAGCAGCCACTAACTATGGGGTGCCTGCGGAGCCCACTGCCAGGTCGCGTCGTGGGTGAGCTGCTCATGTGCGGCCTACTACTTTCCTGTGGGCGCAACCTCCCTACGGGCTAAGTAGTGGTGTGCGACACATCACTCACTCCCACCCCTTCTTCATTGCTGTTATCATCCTCAACCATACATGTCACCAACAAGTCGAGGTTCATCATTTTTAGCAATACACTTCGCAAATCATAGTCAACAACATCATTCAAAAGGCACAATCTTTTTCGGAACTATATTTGAAGAAGCCAGGTTAAGAAATGGAAACACATCCTCAAAAAATTCACATCAAGAGAGACAAAAAATTCCTTCGAATCAAGATCAAAGATATTCCATTCTTTCTTCCCAAATAGATACCCCAAGAAAATGCATTTACGACTTCTACTTGTAAACTTATCCCACTTTGCTTTTTTATTATGAGCAAAACAAAGACAACCAAAAGTACGAATGGAATCATATGAGGGACAAGTGTTAAACAAAATTACTTATGGGGTTTTATTTTGTAGCAAGGGAGAAGTAGTACGATTAATTAAATAAACGGCCGCAAGAACACTCTCACCCCAAAAATAAATTGGCAAATTGGCTTGAAATCTCAATGTTCTTCTTATATTCAAGATGGGTTTGTGTTTTCTCTCAACCCGCCCATTTTGTTGTGGAGTTCCGACACACGATGTTTGAAACAAAATTTCGGTAGTATTGAAAAAATACACAAGCAATTAAATTCAGTCCCATTATCACTGTGAACTATTTTAATTGTATGAGAAAATTGTCTATCGACCATAGCAACAAAGGACATAAACATATTAAACATGTACCTTGGTTTTATCAACGAATAAATAAACCCAAACAGCACGGGAAAAATCATCCACAATTGTCAAAAAATAATGAGCACCACAAGAAGAAGGATGTCGATATGATCCCCACAAATCACAATGAATCTTTTCAAAAATCCTAGAAGTCTTATTCTCACTTACAGGAAATTTGTCTATGAGGTGTTTAGCACGAAAACATGCTTCTTAATCCTTATTCAAATCACCCTTGCTTATAATTACTCACAAGAGAAAGAAGTTTCACTACTTTTTCCGACGGATGCCCCATTCTTTTATGCCACAACTCCAAAGTAAAAGAAGCCCCATTCATTGAAACATGTTGCACCAACTCTGCTCCATCGAAGTAGAGTAGTCCATCTCGCCTAATACTCGTTCCAATCAATTCTCTCGACTGGTCCTTTATAGCACACATAGAAGAGTTAAATTTGACAAAACAATGCATATCATCAATCAATTGTGATACCAAAGTTAATTTAAGTTACAAATTTTTTTCAGAATAAAAAGCACAATTTTAAGAATTATTTTGGTTGACAAGCGAACCGAGCCCTCTTTTGTGGCCATTACTGATTTTCCATTCGGAAGGCCAACCGGACAATAGGAAACATCAATAGTGTTAAATAACCACACATCTTCACAGGTAACGTGCCTAGAAGCCCCTGTGTCCATAATCCACATTTTATTGTCAAACAAACCATTCAATCGATCATCAAAAGTTTTTGTATTACCAAATAAACTTGCTAGTGCCTTCCATTACTCTGCTGAAAAAATTTGACTGGATCCACCAGTGGTAGTGTTGTCCAAAGCTCCAACTCCGCGACCCCCAATCACGGTGGAAATGTTAAATTTTGGTGGTGGTGAAATATTATCACCGGTCATGATTTTTGGGTTTAATTAACATGATACCATGTAGAATTTAGAAATGGGCATAAAGCTTACCCTTGAAAATGCATTGATTGAGTTTATATAATTAATACAAAATAATATACCAAATAATTAATAACAAAAGATATGATCTACCTAAAGATATACTCTATAATATCTACACAATCAAATCCTATTATAAAGAATAAACTATCCCTCACAATATATCATGATTAACCTAACACCCTTACTTGCAAAATAAAATATAATTATATGCTATATATATTCGTTTTCCTAACATTAACAACCATGTTATTGTGACAACAAAATTCAAAGGAGAATTTAAGAGCGACATTATCCACGCGAGTGTTTTCACTTCAATAGGAAGAGAAAAAAGAGTACGTGAAATTTTAAAATAATAGGGTCCAAGGCCACAAGGTGAGATTAGAGAATTATACTAAGTAATTGTCTATAACTAATACTAAAATAATAACTACTGATATCATCTTCTTCCCAAGCTGTACCCATGTCACTATCTTATAAATTTTTTTTCCGCCTAAATGCAATGATGACATCACATTTTTTGTTTTTGTATTTGTGATTAATCTGATTACACTTTCATCACAAAAAAAAAAAAAAAAAAAAAACTTAATTTCCAATAAACTCTTTAATTTTATATTCTCTTATTTGTTGTTTTGTTGAAAGTTAATTTTTCTCTTTCTCTCCGACTTTAATCTCACCAATTTTCTTATTATCATTGTTGCTCTTCAAAGTTAAGGAGTAGAAACGCTTCTTTTCTTTCTCTTGATAGAAAATTGACATGACTTCACCTTTCTTTTCAAATTTTTCTCATCAATTAGATAACTTCTATAATTGTTTTGTTGAATAGTTGATTTTTAGATTTTGTTGGTGAGATATTGTTGTATAATTCTATGAACATGGGTAAGATTTCTCTTGATATAGGATTTTTAATTTTAGTTGAGGTGAGTGAAGCAGTATACAAATTGGGATTTTTTTTCTATCGTTCTCCATGGCCAAGCGTAAAAGAGAGAAGTGAATGAAGCATATAGTTTTACCCAAAAAATAAATTAAAAGGTAATCTATATCACTTTTTGCAGTTGATTTCTACGGATAAGTATTATGGGTTTAATATGGTGGTCGGTGGACAAAATATTCATTGTCTAAGGGAAATTAATTTCAAATTATGCTTCTTTAATAATTCAAGGTCACCATGGAGATTTTTGATAACTTGTTATTTGGTATGATTTAGGGTAGTTTTAAACCTTGTTTTCATGATAAATCGACATCATAGTTCATTATTTACTCTATATTAATGCAATTTTTTTGTCCTGCATGCTTCACGGGTTTTGTTTGTATTTTTGATGCATTTTAGCACATTTTGGCACCCATGAAGTCTATGGATTGATTGAGGACGTAAGGATAAGGAAAGAGGCAAGCACGGGTTGACGGAGATATGAAAGATACATGAAAGAATGTCTTATAAGTGCATTTGAAAGAGTTTAAGAAGGACTTATGCGCAAAGGTCAACTTCAATTGACCATAATTTTTTTTCTACTCAACATTTTAAGGTGATTTAAATTTGATATTAAATTTCAGCTTTAGATCTTTCCAATAAATGGTCACATGACTTTTTTCGACGAGTAATGAAGAAGTTATGATAGTTTGAAGATTTTGATGAAGTGCTGACGCGCGAGGCACGGCCGCATCTGTCTTTTGGAGAGGCCGCTCCTCTTGATGTGGCCGTGACCTTCCTTTGGAGAGGCCACGCCTCTCTACTGCTAAACATTCTCCCCATCACCTGTTTAAGGTGGCGTGACCTTTCTAGTCCCTTGGAGAGGCCACACCTCTGCTTTCTTGCGATTTTTTTTTTGTTTTTTTGTTTTTATGGTGCTTTCTATGTAATTTAAGGGTGATATAAATAGACTCCTACGCTTAGTTTTAAGGGGAGAGAATTTTTCCGTAGTTTTTAGCTAGAATTTATAGAGAGAGAAACTCTCGTTTTCTAGAGAGAGAAAGTGAGAGAAACGTGTTGAAAGCTTGGAATATGAAGAATTGAAGGAAGGAGACTTGGAGATTTGAATTCTCCTTGTAATATCAATGGGAATTTCTTACTCTCTCTCCTATTTGTTACTTTATTTACTTATTTTTGTATATTTTCATCCTTATTTCTTAATTACTTGTTTATGTTAGAATAGTGTTTAAATCCATGTTATAATTGTTGCTAATTCCTTTAGTTTTGCAATTTATTATGATTTGTGAGTATTTCTTTTACTTGGGATGGTTGAAACCATTGATGAATTTGATAGAGAATATCTATAGAATATTGTCCTCCTGGGTTTAGGATATATTTTGTATGAGAATATCTTTATATATGATATTCTTACATATCTTGTTAGTTACCTAATATGAGGGCTCTCAATGTAACCCTATAAGTATAGATAAGTGAAAATCACTCTAATTAAGGAGTTTTATATTATTTGACATGGTATTAGAGCTTAGGTAAGATTTTGGAATCATATACGAAAATTTTCACCCTGGCAGTGGGTTAGATAATTAAACCCACAGGTGGGATATACACAATTTTTTACGCTTCCGCAAACACATAAATATTTTTTTTTCCTTTCTCAAAGTTTTTTCTTAGAGTCTATATGTGGATCACACTATCCACTTAGTGATGTACCATAATTTTCACAATCTCCCAACATGGCCTTGCGGACTTCTGTCTTGTCCGTTATATAGTCCTCTTCTTCATCATATTGTTGAGTTTCTCTATTATTGTGGATTTGCGTGACATTATTAGTTGTTCTCTTAAATTTAATGTTGTTTTCCGTTATGTCCACACAACACTATAACATATTTCAAGAGATGGACCTTCTTCTAGCCGTGTGCAGCCGCCTTTGGCGTGCCACAACAGTCTAGCAACAACACTGTCAGCCAAAAGGCTTATAAACGCATCGGTACAACACCTTTATTTTCTTTTCTTCAATGATGATATCCTATAGCAGTGTCTTCTCCTCAATGTTCGTCGATACCTTCTTCTTCTCCAGATCTGTAACAGCTTGCGCACGGCTCTTCTCTCTATCCTCAAACCTAGGAGCGGTCTTCTCTCTTCTACATAGATTATGGTTGTTGCTTCTTCTCGTCATCATCGACACATTATTGTTGCTTTTCCTTTTGATCATGGGTTACCATAATATCCTTCTCTGTTCGATGCAGGATTTAGATCCAGTCTGAGCATACGAATTTCTCCCGCTCTGATTGCAGAGATGTGATAGAGAATATCTCATAGAGAATAAATGTAGAATATTCTCCTCTTAGGTTTAGGATATATTTTGTATGAGAATATCTTTATGATATCTTTACATATCTTGTTAGTTACCTAATATGATTAGGACTTTCAATATAACCCTATAAATATTGATTAGTGGAAATCACTCTGATTAAGGAGTTTTATATTATCTGACAGAAATATTTGTTTGCATGTGTTGATTTAGCTAATGTGGGGTGTTAATTAATTAGTTGAGCTTAAGTGGTTTCATTGTTAGTGGCCATTTCTAGTACTATTTATCTAAGCTTTCTCAACCAAGGATCGAGTGATGAAATTGAGCTATCAGCTCCCTTATTCTTAATTGACTTAAAATGCCATGTGAATAGGAAATTCTAGTCTAGGGAACGTTCATGTCATCTTGATTATGCTTTAAAACTTGTATCTATGCTTTGTAACCACGAGAGTAGGTTGTATGCATGACTCAAGTAATCCCTCTAGCTCGAGAGAGTAGTTGGGTGCCTTAGATGACTTCCCCTAATTTATCCCTAAATTGCTATGTCTAGCTTGTATGTTTGTAATTTGTGAATGACTTGATTGGTGGATACCTTCCCAAGATCCTTTTTATTATCGTTTGTTGTTTTTCTTTATAACTCATAACCCAAAAAAAGACTTCACTTAGTGCTCCCCTTAGTTCTTGTGGGATCGACCCTTGCTTGCCCTTTCTACCCATTAGAGAGACCAAGTTAGGTTTTTATATTTGGTAGGCTCGACGACGGCCTATCAATTTTCTTTGTTTTTTCATCTCTAATGACTAATATCACATTTGTGTGGATTGCTATCGGTGTATAATTTTTTTTCTTGATTTTTTATTTTATCTACACTGTATTACTTAATTCTCTCGATTTTGTTGATAAATTTTTCATTGTTTAATTTTTTTTTTCACTTGCAAATAACCTAAAATTTCGAGCATTCGCTCGGGGATTATCTAGTTAACTAAATAAAAGATTTCCATTTAGTAAAAAAATTTAAATAAGGGTATATCTCTAGAAAAACAAATGAATATGAAAAGTGAGTAAAAATGAGAATAACTGAGAAGAATACACCTTCCATTTCATAATAATCGCAACAGTTTCACTGACACACATCTCAATGCTCAACTTTGACCATTAATATTTGTAATTACATATTATTAAGAATTATAAAATTTTAATATGATGTAAATATACATAATGACTAATCTAAAATATTAAAATGGCTACATATATTTTTATATATTGGCAAAAAGTATGGTTAAAGTAAGCATATAAATAGTGCAAAAGTCAAAATGTTGCGATAATTATGAATGCAGGGAGCACTATTGATAAAGATGACATTATCGCGAGAAGGGTAAGAAGGATGCATGCACAATTTTTTTAATATGGAGGTTCATATCTTTTGAACTAGTTAATTGCATAATTTTTTTTATTTCATAAATTAAGTATTTTCTGTACGAGACAAAAAATGAGACATCTTACACATTTGAAACCTTTTGATCTCATTTCGCTAAAAATATTCAATATATAGTATATTTTTAATATTTTGTAATGGAACCTTAGTACATTATATGGCACCAATTAATATAATCTCGTTACACAATTAACACAAATGATTTTTCATATAAAATAAAAAAATTAAATAAAAATCAATTATAAATCTCCGTTTAAACATACAATATTTAAGAAATATAAAACAAAAATATAGGTTATTTTAAGTATTTGATGGTACGGAAGAACAAAAAAAACTAAGAACCATTTTCTTCGGAGTCAAACCTTTTGTTATAAGGCCTGGGTACTTTTAACAAACATGAACAATAATAACTCCTAAATCTTAGTGGTTTATTTCTTATAAATCATACTTGAATCAAATAATACTCACATAAAAATTAAACCCTTTTTTGACAATAACATAGGCCTAAATCTCGGTCCCTATAAAAAAGGATTGACAACAAATTAAATCTTAAATAATTTCAAAGAAAAATTAATTGCGAAATATAATATTTTTGTTCATGCAAGTGGTACAACCGTTATACGTATCATTATAAAACTTGAGAATGAAGTAAATTAGTAAAGCCACACAATAAACGGGATCTTAAACTTACATGATTTTCTGTTATTAAAATAGGTAAAAATTACAACTAACTAATACATATTTCACCACACAATTTCTCATACAGTTAGAAATTTTCTTCCCTAAACTAATTTTAAGCCTAAACTATAGTGAGAAAACTGTATTAGTCTCTCCACTTGGGTCTTACAATCCTTACACTTTCACTATCCTTTGATAATAAAAATATATAACTTGTTTCTTTTTATTATTATTGTTATTATCTCAAACTAAATTTTTCCTAGTTAATTTTTTCTTTTTTGTCTCGATCTCAATCATTTTTTTAAATCTACATTTACATTTTAAAATTTGGTAACTTATTCTAGTTGATTGTTTATTGAAGTGTTATAGAGTATTGTTGAAATACACAAGATTTCTGGGATATTGATTGAATTTGGCTTTTGGTTTTGTTAGACATTTATTTGTCTTTTACAAAATTGCTTTTTCGTACAGAAGACTCTTATTTTTAGGATTGAAAGGTGCCATTTTCGTGATCGTTGTAAGAAATTCCCATAACACTGTGTCTAATAATTAAGTTGAGATCGAGGTTAACATTGGTAAAAGTTGATATACAAAGCTAAAGATTTGTAATTTTTTTTTTCCTCACTCTACTTCGAGTGAGGCGATTGTTTGAAGAGGCGAGTTTTGAAAGTAAGTTGTTCAATAACAAGTTTAATGGAAACGGAGAGGCTAATAAGAGGAAAACCCGAGGGTAAGATCACAGGACCTCTGTTTCCTAGGATTCATGTAGATGATACCAAAAGATTAGGGCCGAGGGCACCTCCTAGAAACAAAATGGCTCTTTACGAACAACTATCGATTCCTTCTCAAAGGTTTAGCAATACACCAGCATCGACGACATTACCTCCTCCGCCTGTTCATGGCCGGATGCTAGCGAATATGTTGTCTTCAAGCCAAGTGAGTTAATTTAGTTTTATCATTATTGTGAATTCGATTTTAGTAATTGTTGTATTATTTGAGTAACTATACTACTATAATTTATGTGTCGAGACTTTTTTATAATATATAGCATGTTCTATTTTACTTATTTTAAAATTGAATTTCGAAGTAACACATGTTAATTAATTTGCATAAGTTATACATTATACTACCACCGTTAAATATTATGTGCAACTTTAGGGTATTATTTGTGAGACATAAAATATTCCAAAGTTGCACATAACATTTAACGGAGGTAGTATTTGATTTTCAATGAATGGTATGTTTATTTGTCCATAGACATACATAACCTTATAAATCAATAGGATGTATCAAGTAAGATTATATGTATTATTATATCATTATGATACTTCATTGACCTAACCTTTCTAACTGATATTAAATTTAATGGTGTAACACATCATTTTTTATTTGATGGATTATAGGTTATTGGTGCCGAAAGAGAATTGTTTTCTGTAGGAAAAAAATCTCATGCCGCAAATCACTCAATTGGAAAGCAAAATTCACGTCCTTATGAAAGAATTTCAGGCAATACAAATGGAAATCCCCTTAAGAGATCAATGGTTGAAGATTGTCAATTGTCGAAAGTACCCATTACGTTTCTTGAGCCAAAAAACCCTTCACAATCGAAATGGCCTTGTGTACATAATGTTGAGTCTAATCTTAGATTACCATCCATTGTCCATCCACAATTGAGTTTAAGTTCCAGTAAAACTCAATCTGGTTCAAAGGACAAAAATTTGGTTGATGTGAGCTGTTCCTTAGAGCTACAAACAACTAGTGCAAAGAAGGTAAATACATATTCAAATAAAGATGACTTGAAGGTGGTTGAGGTAGGACACAAAAACAGTAAGACACTACTTAGTTTCCCTCAAGGCAACGATGAGCATGATGGAAAATTAGATCATCAAATTTCACAAATTAGTGACCATACACTATTACCAAAAATTTCTTTAATGCCTTTGATCAAAGAAGAAAAAATTGAGCCATCAGATCATAAGTCTGCTGTCTCAAATTTTCCAAACAAAGATAGTGAGTTAGATCAAATCGACATCAACAAAGATCGAGATCATGTGGGTATGATATCCAATGAAGTAGATAAAGTGTACATGGGTGTAACTATTGAAGAGCCAAGAACCACAATAGCTAACAATACTTCAATATTAAGAAGTGAATCATGTAATGAATCTCCCATTACAGATGCTCATCGTCAAACTCTTAGTGTTGGAGATGGTAATAAATGCGAAGAAAAGCAAAATAGGACTGGTATGGTCGATTTTGAACATGGTGATTATTCACACACTTCATTAAAGAAATGTGCGTCGCATGGAGTCATATCCCCGAATCTTGTTGTAGAGATGATAGGTCAAAATCATTTTTGGAAAGCAAGGAAAGAAATTATTGAGTAAGTTTACATTCCTTTCATTTTTAAAATATTGCATCAAACTTCTCGTTTATTAGATTATATTTTGCATTGGTTGTTATTAGGATGTTTCAAATACTATAATTTTCCACACTATTATTTTTTAAAAAAGCAAATTAATCATTACAATCAACCACCTATTTTCATTTTTTCATAAATACCATTTGTTTCTTCCCTCAAAATATAATACATTTATGACGCACCCTTCAAAATAACAATGATTTGAAACAATTTTTAGGCATTGATTTATTTATATATTTAAAAATTACTTTTGATAAAGTTGGTGGGTTTTTAGAAGTATTTGTGATCAAAATAGTTTGTTGAATGATCAATGATGGTTATAATTTGGAGGAACAAGAGAGTGCAATTTTTCTTACCTTGCATTGCATTATACTAACACAATACATGTATTTATAGTGGAGGAAGTATATGTCGATTTTTTGCTCTAGCAAATCATAAACGTAGCTTGTTCTAGATTTTTCTAGCATATTTAACTAGATTTTTCTATTATTTTATTATAAACGATCTTTTCCTACTCTATTAATGCTAGATTATTCTAACTTTTGGTGGATAATCTAGATTATCATATTTCAATAATTCTATTACCACGATTACTGGACTTAAGGATGCAATAATTTCAATAATAGGGTTTAAAGGTGGCATTTTGAATGTTTTGCACTTATAAATCAAATTACTACAAGTCTTGTAATAATTAACTAGAAATTAGATAGTACAACATGCCAACAAGACAAAATTCTAATAAACATCTTGAAATAAATAATTTATCTTAGTAAGATAAAAAAGTTTGGGCCAATTGGAGAAAAAAAAAGGTGTAGCTAAATATTGAGGAAAGAAGAATTTATTCTAATATGTTATTGAATATTGATGGTAGATATTTGTACAATTTATTTAATTAGAATCGCGCTGATATTGTGTTTATTCTTTTACTTTTGTAGTCAACAAAGAATTTTCTCCAAGCAAGTTTTCGAATTGCATAGGATTGTAAAGGTAATCTAGCTTAGCTCATAGTGATTATATTTTATGTATTCAATTCTTATATATGTTATTTCATGAAGAAGATTATTATGTCATCTATAATTCATCTTATAATTCAACAGGTGCAAAAGATGTTGGCTAGTTGCGGAAATTTGCAGAAGAAAGAGCCCTTATCCTTGGGTAATTCACTTGTTGAACCTACTATGAAGAAATTATTACCCAAATCTATTCAAGAGGCACCATCATGGCACGAAAAATCGAAAAATGAAGTATCGAAGATCAAAGTTGTTGTCGACAATGCAATCGAAAATCTACCCCTTCCTTCCCTAAGCTCCGACATAACAAGCTTGGCTACAAATTTTGGTAAACAGACAAATACTAATTTGTCTATGTGGTGTCTTCCGCCGCCTGGAAACCAATGGTTGCTTCCAGTGATATCTCCTTCGGAAGGGCTCGTGTACAAGCCCTACCTGAATCCTCCTCCTCCTCCCGGAGGTTTCTTTCCTACTCTTTCCAACGATCTTAGGCCTACAAACCCTACTACCACCTTAGGGAACGAGGAATATCTTAACTCGCAAATTGGAGTTCACGGTGTTGCTCCTAGTCCTATGGATCCCTCATACTTTGCACCATATGGTATGTCTATTATTAGTCCACTCGCTTCCACATCAACATTTAAGCATATGAGCTTCTACGATGTAAACTCGAGCTCATTTACAAGTAATGGTCCTAGAAATTTGGGTGAAGTGAATGAGAGTGAAAAGCTCGAAAGTTTAGAAAGTAGTCCTAATAAGAAGATCAAAACTTCTAATGGTGCACTTCCTTTATTTCCTACTACACCTACAACAGTAGATAATGGACAACCTATAAAGAATTGTAGCAATGAGCGGAAGACAAAGGTGATTAAGGTTATACCGCGTAATAATCCTGAATTAGCAAGTGAATCACTTGCTAATATAATCAAATTAATACAAGAAGAACGTAGAGCATTGGTGTGATTAGTTAATTATACTGAGGGGACACGACAGAAAAACATACTTAATTATACTGAGGAAAATATACTGAAAAATATTGAGAGATTTTTGTTAGTTAGTTACAGCAAAAATTATTCATTCTTTGGCAAGTGTAAAAAAATACAATTGATTTTTTTTAAGATGAAAGGTGAGCTTGATACAAAGGTTTTGAGCACACGAATAAGAAAATTAGAGTACAAGATTTTATTTTGTGAATTTCTTGATGTACTATTTCTCAAAATTTGATTATTGATTATCTGTTATATCATTGTAATAAGTTGTTGGATTTTTTGTTTTTATTTATTTGAAAGAATTGAAGTTGGACTATATTATGAAGCGTGGTTTATTTATTTATTAATAGAAAACATATTAGCCATTTAGCTCTAGTGAAATAGTAATGTTAAGTCTGTCAATAATATATATATATATATATATATATATATATATATATATATATATATATATATATATATATATATATATATATATATATATATATATATATATATATATATATATATATATATATATATATATATATATATATATATATATATATATAGAGGAAGGCTCATGTAAGAACCCTCCTCTATATAAGAACTCAATCTTATATAAGAACCAATCTCAACCATTTATTAGTTTTGATCCAACCATCTAAAACCATCCTTTAGTAATGGCATTCTGTAATTCTTTTTTTATGTTCTAAATTTTTTTGCTTATTCTTATGTTCTAAATCTAGTCTACCTATGTTCTAATTTTTTTTTTCTATGTTCCAAATTTAGTCTACTTTTATACTAAGGTTTTTTTTTTTTTTTACCTATGTTCTAAATTTTTCCTACCTATGTTCTAAAGTTTATTTTTTTCTTCTTATGTTCTAAATATTCTTTTACCTATGTTCTAAATTCTTTTGCCTATGATCTAAATTCAGTCTACTTATGTTCTAAAGTTTTTTTTTCCTAATTTCTAAATTTTTACTACCTATGTTCTAAAGTTTCTTTTTTTTTTCTTTTTTTTTTGTTTACGTTCTAAATATTCTTTTACCTATATTCTAAATATTCTTTTATCTATGTTCTAAATTTTTTTTTCTATGTTCTAAATTTAGTCTACTTATGTTCTATTGTTTTTTTTCCTATGTTCTAAATTTTTTCAACCTATGTTCTAATTTTTTCCTATATTCTAAATTTTTTCTACCTATGTTCTAACGGTTTTTATTTCCTATGTTCTAAATATTCTTTTCCTACGTTCAAAATTCTTTTGCCTATGTTCTAAATTCAGTCTACTTATGTTCTAAAGTTTTTTTTTTTCTTATGTTCTAAACTTTTACTACCTATTTTCTAAAGTTTTTCTTATATAGTTATTTATAAATATTGCCTATGTAGGATTCGAACCTACATCATCTATGCATTTGTATAGTGCTTTACCACTTGAGCTAATAGGTTTTTAATATAAATCAACGCCCTCCCATAGAAGCCGAGGAAAACAATCACATGCAATGTAGAAACTCAAATGCGACAATTTTGCATAAAGAAGATCTATGGACACCCCATTGAACTTAAATCTCATCACCGGGACAAAAGCATCAGGCACATGGTGCAACTTTGTAACCTCAGGCATCTCAGAAAGCATCTAATGGAGTTCTTCGAAGAAATCTTCCTATATCCAGTAAAATATAACAAGTAATGGGGCACTAAAGTAGCAAAAAATAATGGAAAAAGTATAGAAGCAGACAAAAGTTATATCTTACCTCTCGCGTAGCATGTCTAGGGGCAACACATAGGATATTTATATCAACTTCAGGACTACGCACCTAGTTACAACAACCAAAAAAAAAACAAGAAGAAGAATTTAGAGCATAAGAAAACAAATATCTAGAACATAGGAAAAAATTTAGAACATAAGCTGAAAAAATAATTTAGAACATAGGAAAAAATTTAGAACATAAGCTGAAAAAATAATATAGAATATAGGAAAAAAAAATTAGAACATAGGAAAAATTTAGAACATAAACAAACAAACATATGAAAAATAATTTAGACCATAGGAAAAAATTTAGAACATAAATTGAAAAAATAATTTCGAACATAGAAAAAAAAATTTAAAACATAGGAAAAAATTTAGAACATAAGAAAAACTTTAGAATTTAGGAAAAAAATTTAGATTATAGGAAAATTTAGAACATAAGCAAACCAACTTTTAGAACATAGGAAAAAATTTAGAACGTAAGCTGAAAAAATAATTTAGAACATAGAAAAAAATTTAAAACATAAGCTGAAAAAAAAAAATTTAGAACATAAGCTGAAAAAATAATGTATAATATAGGAAAAAAAATTTAGAACATATGAAAAATTTAGAACCTAAACAAACAAACATTTAGAATATATGAAAAATAATTTAGAATATAGGAAAAAATTTTAAACATAAGCTAAAAAATAATTTAGAACATAGGAAAAAATTTAGAACATAAGCTGAAAAAAAAATTTAGAACATAGGAAAAAATTTAGAACATATGCTGAAAAAAATTATTTAGAACATAGGAAAAAAAAATTTAGAACATAAACAAACAAACATTTAAAACATATGAAAAATAATTTAGAACATAGGAAAAAATTTAGAACATAAACTGAAAAAAATAATTTAGAATATAGGAAAAAAATTTAAAACATAAGTTGAAAAAATAATTTAGAACATAGGAAAAAATTTAAAACATAAGCCGAAAAAATAATATAGAATATAGGAAAAAAAATTTAAAACATAGGCTAAATTTAGAACATATGAAAAATAATTTAGAACATAGGAAAAAATTTAGAACATAATCTGAAAAAATAATTTAGAATATAGGAAAAAATTTAAAATATAAGTTGAAAAAATAATTTAAAACATATGAAAAAATTTAGAATGTAAGCTGAAAAAATAATTTAGAATATATGAAATAATTAGAACATAAGCAGAAAAAAAATTAGAACATAGGAAAACTTTAGAACATAAGCCGAAAAAAGTTTAGAACATAAAGAGGGGTTCTTATATAAGATTGGGTTCTTATATAAGGAGGGGTTCTTATATATATATAGTTGGACATACTACATGATTCAATGGTTCAGTGCTACCCCAAGTTAAAAAAAACATGTACTCCGTACTTCGTATGTGCTTATCATGCCGGTCCGTGTTATGCCCAAGAAATGTTTTTAACTTTT
Source organism: Chenopodium berlandieri (assembly GCA_034703905.1). NCBI lineage: Eukaryota > Viridiplantae > Streptophyta > Magnoliopsida > Caryophyllales > Amaranthaceae > Chenopodium > Chenopodium berlandieri. Next base: position 14,744,536 of record CM068293.1, read on the forward strand.
GTCGGTCTAGCTCGATGTTGGACATGTGATTAATGTGAAGAACCAGCCCTAGAGCAATCAAAAGCCACAATCTGAACCACACATCTATGTGACGTGATCATGTTATGAACTTTACTTGAACCCTATTGCGCTAGTTTACTATTGATGATATTATTTTACCAACTAACACTTATTTTCAACAATTTTCTATTATTTTTGTCCTTAAAAGTTTTTTTTAATTATTACTAATAATTTAAAATTATTTTTCCTAAATTAAACTTATACATTTTTGTTTGAAATCTTGGAAGTTTAAGCTTATTTTGTTGTATTGGGGGTTGGGGCAGTAAGCCAACAAGGTAAGTAAAAGTTAAAAGCAAATTAACATAAAAAAGGTTCAGGCATAATCGAAACCTGCGACCCTTGATGCAAAATTAGGCGATGCAATCGTTGGGCTGCTCAAAGCATTATACAAAGAAATGTGTTGTATTTATAGTACTTTAATCAATAAAAAAAACTTGCTAGATTTTTATCGGATTCAATATGGGTTCATCTTAACTCATTGTACCCATACTACTGGATCCACCATTAGAAGAGAGATAGAAATTAACATATTTATATAAAATTGGGTCTGACATAGTAGGATTGTAGATGATATAATTTTAATGATAAGTTGTTATAACAGAAAAAAGTAAAAGTGAGTAGAATTTGAAAAATGGATGAAAGCAAAAAGTGAGTAAAAGTTAATAATACGAAGAGACTATTAATTTATGAAATTTGCATAGTACACCAACAGTGTATCATGCTCATGGTACACCCTGTAGAAAATAAAGGCGTTCTTCAAATTAGTTTTTTTTTTTTTTTTTTTTTTTTTTTTTTTTTTGATTCCTCCTTAATTTAAGGGATTTGTTAGTTATTCTCCATATTAATAGTTTTCAAAATAGATTTGATATTTTTGGAGAGACACAATTACAATTTTGAAATACAGGGAGAATTCCCAGAGAGAGAAAATTTTTAGCAGAGAAAATTAATGGCGGGGTGTAAGAAATTCGACATGATTCCATTATAGATTTGTTGATAATATGTATGAGAATGAAGATTTGGTTAATTATGAAGATGAATTTGAGGATTTCATAATCAAATGTGAAGGTTTTTTTCATATTAAAATTTAATAATTATAATTACGATGTTGATGCTAATGATAATGTTCTCTTAAATTATTAAATTTTATAATTTGTGGATTTCATAATCAAAGGAATTTGTTTTTGTTTTTTTTTTGTTTTTTTTTTTTTACTGTTTTTGTATTATTTTTAAAGGTTGAAGATGATGTTTTTTTGATTATGATGAATGTTCCTTTATCACGCATTCAATTTGTTAATTGTAATGGAATATGTTCTTTAAGTCCAATTAATATGTTCTTTGAGTCTAAACTATATGTTCTTTACATTACAAATTATGTTCTGTAAGGTATAATGTTCTTTGTGTATCAATAATATGAACTATGTTCTTTTTACTTGAATAGTATATTCTTCTGTGTTCATGTTTGTTTGTTTTTACTCTTATGTTCTTTTGGATATTGAGTGATATAGCACATATTATTTTAAAAAAAATTTACATCATTTTAATTATTAAACTATTCATCTTGAATATTATTTATTAAATTTATATTTTTTTTATGTTAATAACATTAAATAATTGTGTACATTTTTTTTCCAGGATCACAATGATTGATGGAAATATTCTTTTTGTACATCATATATTGATGACTGATTTTCAAATCCAAATTAAAGAACATCCATGACATTTATAAAGAACATGATTATATTATGCAATAAGCACTACTTAAATTTAAATATTTAAATTTAACAAGGATGGTCCAAACAAAAATTTAAAGAACATTTTCACAGTAAGCAATGAATATTATGTTACAATAAATGTACATTACAATTACAGTTAGAAAACATGGACATTTAAAATACTTTATCAAAAGATCTAATAGAGATCATAATATTAGTAGTGGACATATGGAAGAAAAATAGTGCTAATAATTAATTGTACTTTACATACAAAAATAAAGTACATCATATTTTCTAATAAAGAACATTATAAAAACATATAAAGAACATCACAAGATTTACACATGACATTATTATTATAAAAAATATTATAATAATTACATAAAAAAAAAAAATTGTTGAAAGAATATGATTGATTTTGGTAGAGATTTTTCAAATTAAGGAAAATCAAATAAAATATTGGTAACTGAAATTTTAAATATGAAAATGAATTTTCGAATTTGAATTTTCAAAATAAAATCTTGAAATATTTTGAAGAAAATAATTTTGGAAAAAATAAAATTATTCTGGAATCTTAATTTTTTTGAAAATATTGTATCAATTAATGTGGGATTTAGTTGATTCCTTTCCGAAATTTAATGAATATACCTAAAAAAACTCGCGTTCTTTATTTCACATCTACATGTCCTTTTTCAGCTGAATGTTCTTTGTTTAAAAGTCGTATGTTCTTACCGCGTTTTTTTTTAATTTGTTTGTTGCCTGCGTTTTATTTTTTTGGGCAGCGTCGTTTTTGTCAGACTCATGAGACACCCGGGTGTACAAAATCCTAGTCTAGCTTAGGGTCAAACATTTAGCCCTATACTTATCCAGAGTGCTTAAGTTTGTCAATTCAAGCCAAAAGAAGTTAGTATGAACATGGGATACCATCAATTGGTTGTGTGAGCATGATATGGCGTCACATAAATATAAGGTACATAAAAATTCATTTAGCGTTTGATGCATTATATTAGAACTAACATGCTTGTCCTCCACAAGTAGATGAACTGTAAAAGAACGAGAAGGAATTATTGGCATTAATGATACCTATGTCATTTTTTTTTTTTGAAAAGTCAAACTAATTCATTGATTAGACTATTAGAGTCATCAGTCTCTACAATATAATTCAAGACTAGCAAATAAAATAGAAATTGGATCAAATAATCTTCTAATTGGGCAGCAAAACTACAAAATCTCATATTAGATCTCATATTGACGTATATAAACCCTCTTTCACATACAACATTGTTTGATACAATAACTTTTCACGAGGGGGTCTTTTTTCGATCTAATGTATTTTTGAAATCGAACAACAATATTTCATGCAATTGATTGTAGAATTAACTTTCATCATTAATGAGATTGCACAAATTCTCATAAAAAAAAACAATTTTTCCTGCATAATTAAAATACATAGCCTCAAATAACTCTCACAAAGAGAGAAATTAATCCTAATATACGAATGGATATAACCCAAAAATTGGAAGAAAAACTCTCTAATAGAGAGAGAAAGAATAAATATTATGAGCATAATATAAAACTAGAAGGAAAACAAGAGATCTAAGGGCTTACCATCAACCAAAAGGTTGGTGGTATTCCCAGTCCTAGCTTAGAACAACAAAAATATTTAGGTTATTTGAGGAGGAATAGACAATAGAGAGAATAGAGAAAAAGGAGGGGAGGTGGTGCATTATGTATACCTCATGTCATTTCATGTAAATTATGATTAATGTTTTTATTTTATGCATTTGTTGAGCATGGTTGGGACTAAACATTGTAAGTATGTTTTTGATAGGTTGTATACTTGTATATGTACTGTATAACATTTACTAATAATATAATATTATAATCTTTCATATCCATTTGGCTATTCGTTTTAATTTAGGCCAAATTAGAAAATAACACCTGCTAAATACCCCGATTTTGATAATAACACCTGTTGAAAAAAAAGTTTTATTATAACACCTACAAAAATTCCAAAATTTTGGTTTCACCACCCACTAACGGACTTTTGGATGGAAACCGTTAGTGGGGCCCGCCATGTACACGTGTCAATAAGGTATTGGTTTAAAAAAAAGATAAATAAAAATAAAAAGTAAAACTAAAAACAAAAGAAAAAGAAAAACCCCTAAACCCTAACACAGCCACCAGAGCCACCACCGGCGGCCGTCACTCCACCACCGGAGACCCTCACTGCCGCCGGAAACCTTTCCTTCACCGGCGGAATCACCGGCCATCACCCCCACCGACATTAGCCCCCCCGCAAATCCCCTTCCCCTTCCCTCTCCCCGAAAAATCACCCCCACCCACCACAGCCCCGCCGTGAAAACCACCTAGCCCCTTTGCCCCCTCGCCGAAAACCACCTAGCCCCTTCGCCCCCTCGCCAAAAACCACCCCTGGAATTACCCCTCACCTTCAAACCGGCCGAAATCGACCTTAAAAGCACCAGATCTATCGATTTCGCGGTGGGGGCGAACGAAATTAACTGTTTAGGGGAATGTCGGTGTTAAGGGAGGAGGTTTGGGGGTTGTTGGTGTTAGGGGAGGGGGTTTAGGGCGCTGCTGGTGTTAGGAGAGGGGATATCGGGCGGTGCTGGCGTTAGGGAAGGGGTTGTCGGTGTTAGGGGAGGAGGTTTTTGGGGCTGGCTGGGTGTTAGGAGGGTTCCGGCGGCTGGCTTGGCTGGGGCAGGTGGTGCCGGTGGTGGGGCTGGCTGGGTGAGGGGGTTAGGTTTATTTTTTATTTTTTAGATTTTCTTTTTTTTTAAACCAATACACAGCTGACACGTGTACATGGCAGGCCCCACTAACGGTTTCCATCCAAAAGTCTGTTAGTGGGTGGTGAAACCAAAATTTTGGGATTTTTGTAGGTGTTCTAATAAAACTTTTTTTTCAACAGGTGTTATTATCAAAATCGGAGTCTTTAGTAGGTGTTATTTTCTAATTTGACCTTTAATTTATTACAAAAAAGAAAGACTTTTTGTCAACTTTAATATATTCTATGATGTCCAAATAATATTTGGTATAAGCAAGTATATAATCTGTTTAAATAATTCAATATCTTCAAAATTTTTTGCAAAATTATCTTTTTGGTCACTCTATACCTTTTCCCGATCACAAAGTCTTATATGTGGCTGGCCACACGATGTGGCCATCCATCATATGGGTTACTTCGTTAGTGTTATAGGGATTACTCGTTTAGTTTTACGGGGTTACTTCGCTGGTATTATAGGGATTACTTAGTGGTTACTCAGTCAGTATTAAGGGGTTAATCGATCAGTGTTATAGGAGTTACTTTGTTCTTTTACAAGTAGCCACATAGTGTGGCTAGCCGCACACAAGATGCACTGATTGTGAATTATTGTAGGAATATTTGGCCTTGCTTACCAAGTATACCTAATTATAAATATATGTGTGTAAAACCGATGTGAGGAATGAGAAATACAGTGAAATACTTTGAGATTAATTTAATATGGTGTTGGAGCTAGTGTGACACAAAAGTTACGGGTTCAAATCTCATCCACCCCCACTTCAAGTGGAATATCTCGCATAGGGTATGCGGAGGGCCCATGCTGCATCCACATTTCAACCCCAAAGGAATCTTGTGTGAGGGGGAGAGTATAAAACATATTCTTGGGCCTCAACTACTAGATTAACCTTTTGGTTGAGATGATCCTTTAAAAGTATCCAAATTATAAGCTAGCTATCAAATATTTTCTTCAAAGAAAATAAAAGCAAACAATATAATTACTTTATTGAAAATTGTATAATACACCAGGGTGCACCATGCTCATGGTGCACCTGGTGATGTGGCATAACTAATTAGCATTAAATTAGTGAAAAATAAAAAAAAATTAGTGAAAAATAAAAAAATAAAAAATATGGGCGAAATTATAGGGAAGTATTCCCTTTAAACTACTTTCAGTTTTAAATTAATATCCTTAATGGACATTTTCCATTTTTAAAACATTTTTGGGTTTCAATAATACAAAGTATGTTCTTTGAATTTGGCTCGTATATTTTCTTTGAGGTAACGAGTGACGCACAAATTCTTTTTTATCATATATCATTATTTTTTATTATCGTATGTTCTTTGAGTTTGATCAGTGTGTTGTTCAGGTATGAATTATATGTTCTTTACTTTATATTTTATGCTCTTTTAACATATGTTATTTTGAATTTTGAAATTTAATTTGAAAATGAAATCTTGGTTTTTTCTTAGTTGAAAATATTTTAGAGAGAGAAAACTAAAATTATTATGGAAAGTTATTTTTTGGAGAGAGAAAAAACAAATTTTGGGGATATGATATCTTTGGTAAAGATTTTTTCCATTAATGTGTAATTTTTCATAAAATTTTAATAAAGTTTTTATCACGTTCTTTTTGTAATGTCTTTATGTTTTTTAATAATGTATGTTCTTTGTTAAACACAAACATGTTCTTTTTCAAAAATCTGCATGTTCTTTTTCAAACAGCTAAATGTTCTTTCAGCCTTTTTTTTAACACAAACAGATCATGCATTGTTACTTTATTCGATATAGATCTTATTTGATTTTTTTTTCCTTCATATTTGAAAGAAAATTGTATAGTATCGTCTGTGATTTTTTTTGAAGCAATATCCTTTGTGATATGAGTTTTTCTTAAAATTAATTTGATCCTAATCCAAACACATGCACATTATCAATTTGTCTACCTAGTATGAAAGCCACAATTTATTTCGTTATAAATTCTTACAACATAATTAACGAGAAAATTTCCTCAATAAATATTAATTTTTGATTTCTAAAAACTATTATTCAAAACCATTTTTCATCTATCTATCTATCTATATATATATATATATATATATATATATATATATATATTTTATTTGTTTGAAATGGCTCAGGGAAGTGGTAGTAGTGCCAGACTAGGTGTGTTGCTTGGCATATTATTGTACCTTCTTGCTGCCATGCCTATCTTTGCTGCTGAATACAAAGTAGGTGACACAGCTGGATGGACTTATAATGTTGAGAATTGGCCTAATGGAAAGTCTTTCAAAGATGCTGATCTCCTAAGTTAGTTTAATTTCTTTCTCTCTTTACTTTCACTTCTATTTATGAGTTTCTTTTAATTGTGATTTAATCATAAAATTCACGATTTGAAAACTGTAACACATTTCATTTTCTTTTATTTCATTTGAAACAAAAAATTAATTATGCATATTAAAAGGATCACAATGGTAATGGAATAAACATATTAATACTCTAGAAGGGGGGGGGGGATTGAATAGAGTATGGGCGTTTTTCGCAAAACTGAAAAAGTCAAGGCCTTGAGATCAGTTACAGGGCGGAATAAACTGATCTCTATTTTACAATTCAAGACTTTGAAAACTATTTAAAGTAAAACAATTAATAAACAGAATGTTATAAACGTTTGTTTTGGATTTTGCTAAAACTGTTTAAAACAAAGAACGAAAGCAAGAATAAGGCAAAAATAAAAACAGAAATAAACACAAGGAATTGTTACGAAGTTCAGCACAAAGGCCTACGTCTCCGCCTAGGGTTGTTCAACCCGTAGGATTTTAACCAACTTTTATTTCTTCCCTTAGAGTTCTAAAGCAACCTAGAAGATCTCACTATCTTCTCTCCGTAGTACTTCCCACTACACCTTAGACACTTAAATCCTAGAAATAAAAGCTAACACACTCAAACAACTTCGAGTATTATAACTTTACTACGAAGTGTATCACTCAAAATTACAATGTTTAGCACAAGTGAACATTCATATTTTTTCCCTCACTTTTAAGTAATACAAAGTAGTAAACAATGAGAGAATTAAAGCTCTTAGAATAGCACAAGACTTCTTGAAAAACTTGGATAATAAAACCGGCTGATCTTCATGCTATTTATAAGGCTTTGAAGCTGACTTTAAAACGTTGCACAGCAGTCTCCGAGTCTTCAACAAACTCCAGAATTTCGAAGCTTTCAAATTTAAACTTCAAGGCTGTTTTGAATTCAACGTTTATCTTCTTTAGAGAGCCAGCTAAGATCTGTTACAACAACCTTATAACTTCCTAAAAATAAGGTTAGCAAGCATAAGATAAAGTAACAACAATATTTATCTTAATCAGAAGCATTATCATATTCAGAAAATTCAACAACCGAAATAAGATAAATAAATACTTTGACAGAAAATTATAGATAAAAACAGTTAGCATGCTTATAGCAGAATATAGTACGAATATAATTTGGCACAACATAAAATAAGCTAAGCACAAAATAAACTAAGCATATTAGATAATCATTGACTATTCATTTTGACTTCCATCATTCAACATAAAATATAAAACTAAGTAAGAATTAAACTAAACAACAAGGTGGAGTCATCAATCTCCCCCTTGATGGAAGTCAAAACCTATAACAATAAGAACAAGTATGATTAGTTAACCCAAAAAATTAGTAAGATAAAATAAGAAGCATAAGAATAATAACCATTAATAACACCATTAATAACCATTAAACATATACCAAAAACTTCCCGAAAACTAACCAACACACACACAGGTGTTCTCCCCCTTTTTGACATCCAATCAAGTATTAAAAACAACCAGAAAACATAAGTTTAAAGTTATTACAGACCAGAAGTAGCAAAATAACTTTTTTAAAAAAAACATCAAGGGCTTGAAAAACAGAAATAAGCCTTGAAGTGTCCTGCAGCTCCCCTGCTCATCCAGCCAACTGAGCACTGATTTCCTCAAGCTTCCTCTCAACATCTGCAAACAGGGAGTACATGGATTGGCGAAGATCCTCAATGCCAAATTCCAGAGCTTGAAGTTTGGAAGCAGGAACAAGGATATCAGCTTTGGGTTTATAGGCAGAGGGGATGTCTGAAATGAACTTCCAGGTATCCCTTCCAACTCTGAAAATGCCAATTTTGTTGAAGAGCTCCAAGCCCACACTAGGAGTAGTAAGACGATCTACTTCCTCGGTGTCAACTGGAACATCAAAAAATTCGAAGATTTTGGGCAAAAGATTCGCATAAGGAAGGGTAGCAAGACGAGTAGAGTTGTAGATGTGAGCCATATAAGCTAGAATAATAGAAGGAAAATCAAGAGGGTAACCATTGAACAGCAGATACAAGATTTCAAGGCATTAATCAGTTAATAATTCCCTTGAATTAGACCTGGGCAGAATAGTGCGAGTCAGAAATTGAAAAATGATCTTAGGTTCAAGATCAAGGGAAGAGTGAGTGAGCTGCTTTGAGGTAGGAGTATTGGGCAAAAGAAATTGAGTCCTAGCAGCAGTAATGCAAGAAAGACGAGAAGGAAATGATTTATCATAGACAACAGGAGTAACCCCCAAAATTTCTGCCAGAATCTGATTAGTTAACCTAATTTTGATTCCTTTAACATTTGACTCAATTGAAGGCCCCTCGCTATTATTAACAAGAGTCATGTTAACATAAAACAAATGAGTGAGATGGGGGGTAAGCAAAATCAGGCAAAGAAGCAAGATTAACAAGAGAAGACTCACAAAATAGCTTGAAACATCGAAGCGATGAAGAATTGACAAGATCCATAGCAATTGGTTCACAAGAACAGATCTTGCGAGAATGAAACCCATCTTTCCATTTACCTAAGGTTTGAAAATTCTTGAACCATGAAGGAGGGAGAGAAGCTGAAGCTTGAGATTTCTCGGGAAATTTGATAGGAATGGCTTTAGAAGGGGTTTCTTTTTCTGGAATAGATGAATGAGAAGATGCAGATTGTAAAGGTTCAGAGTATGGAACTTGCTTTGGAGCTTTCTTTTGGGTTTTGGCTTGTTTCTTTTTCTGAGCTGGTTTAATGGCGACATGTTTTCTTTTGGGCGCCATTAAAATGGTGAGAAAGAGAATGAAAAAGGAAATGGAAGAGTATAGAAGATGAGAAGACAGAAATAGCAGAGGAGAGAGAGAGTGAATTTTTGGCGGATGAGAGAGAAGGAGTGAACGCAGGCAAGTATTTATAGTTACGGGATAGTAAAAGATTTTCAAAAACAGATTAAAAAGATAAAAAAGGTGAAAAGGTGCGTCTGTTAAAAAAAATAATAGATTAAATGAATGTACGAGTTTTGAAAACGTTTTTAAAAGAAATAATAAATAATTACATTGAATGAGAATTCACAAGAATAATCATCAAGTACTGTTCCAGATTTATTTATTTATTTTTCGGCAGTTTTACTTTAAGGCCTTGAAATATAGTTTAGGGCTCTGAAGTAATTTGCACTTAACACAAAACAAATACTTAAAGCAATTAAATAAATTAAATAACGTACCTTGGCTCCCCCTGCGAAGTTGCATCCTTATTTAACATTCCCAATTTCCATATAAAATTAAATCTTTCTTCACTCAAAGGCTGGTAAATATGTCAGCAATTTGAAAATTTGTAGGAATGAAAGAGATAGAAATGTCACCTTTCTCCACATGATCTCTTAAGAAATGATGTCGAACATCAATATGTTTGGTTCGAGAGTGCTGCACAGGATTCTTAGCAATTGATATAGCACTTGTATTATCACACTTTAAAGGTATTCCTGTATAATTAAGGCCAAATCTTTAAGCTATTGAGATATCCACAATATTTGTGAACAACAAGCACCAGCTGCAATGTATTCAGCTTCTGCAGTTGATAAAGCTACGGAATTTTGTTTCTTGGAGTGCCAACTTATGAGAGATGATCCAAGAAATTGACAGCAACCTGAAGTACTTTTCCTGTCTACTTTATAACCTGCAAAATCAGCATCCGAATACCCAACAAGCTCAAAGTTGCTATTTTTAGGATACCAAAGACCAAAGTCCTTAGTTCCATTTAAATACCTTAAAATACGTTTAACAACACTTAAGTGTGATTCCTTAGGATCAGCTTGAAAACGTGCACACATACAAACACTAAACATAATATCAGGTCGACTTGCTGTTAAGTAAAGAAGAGATCCAATTATACCTCGATATTGCTTTTGATTTACTGATTTACCATTCTCATCTTTGTCTAAAGATAGTGATGAACTCATAGGAGTTTTTGCGACTTTGGATTGTAGCATATCATATTTCTTAAGGAGCTCTCTAGTATATTTGCCTTGATTCACAAAGATGCCTCCTTTATCTTGTTTAATTTGCAATCCAAGAAAGAAATTGAGTTCACCCATTAAGCTCATTTCGAATTCCCTGCACATAATATCAGAAAATTCCTTGCAAAGGGAATCATTAGTAGCACCGAACAAAATATCATCAACATAAATTTGCACAATCAGTAAGTCACTTGCTTTGATTTTAACAAACAGAGTTTTGTCAACTTGACCACGTTTAAAACCGTTTTCCAAAAGATATTTTTGATAAACGTTCGTACCAAGCCCTTGTTTCAAACCATATAAAGCTTTATCAAGTTTGTAAACATGGTCAGGAAAAGACTCATTTTCAAAGCTAGGAGGTTGTTCTACATAAACTTCCTCTTTTAGAAAACCATTTAAAAAGGCACATTTTACATCCATTTGAAATAGTTTAATACGCATAAAGGATGCAAAAGCAAGTAAAATTCTGATTGCTTCCATGCAACAGGTGCAAAAGTTTCCTCATAATCAATACCTTCTTCTTGATTGTAGCCTTGAGCTACTAACCTTGCCTTATTTCGAGCAATTTTACCATTTTCATCCAACTTGTTTCTGAAAACCCATCTTGTTCCAATTACTGATTTTCCTTTGGGCCTTGGAGTCAAATTCCAGACTTTGTTTCTTTCGAACTCATTTAGCTCACTTTGCATAGAAATAATATAATCCGGTTCATGCAAGGCTTCTTTGACATTTTTTGGTTCAACAAGGGAAACAAAGGCATGAAAGGCACAAAGAGATTTTAAGTTTGCTCTGGTTTGGATTCCAGATTTTGGGTCAGAAATGATTTTATCAAGAGGATGAGATGAGGCATGTTTGAATTTTCTGCGCATTAATAAGTGGGTAGAAGGAGGTTCTCGGAGTACTGTTTCAAGACCATGGGATGAATTTTGGCTAGATTCAGGTTCAGGTTCAAGGTCTTGAGATGAGCTTTCATGGCTTTGAGGAAGAGAAACAGAGGATTGATTTAATTCTTCTGTGGTTTGAATGGGTTCTTGGATGTTCTGGGTAGGGCGCACTGCTGGAGCTTCTGCTGCTTCTTTATCACTTCCATCATCTGTTTCTGGTTCCTCGTATCTGTTCAGCTTTAGACCTGTAAAACTTTCACTCAAAGTATCCTTTTCGGATTCGTAAAAAATAACATGTATGCTTTCTTCAACAAGCTTAGTTCGCTTGTTAAAGACTCTATATGCTTTAGAAACAGAAGAATATCCCAAGAAAATAGCTTCATCACTACGTGCATCAAATTTCCCAAGGTTATCTTTGCCATTATTATGAACAAAGCAAGTACATCCAAATGGTTTTAGATGAGCTATATTGGGCTTCCTTCCTTTGAAAAGCTCATATGGAGTTTTCTTTAAAATAGGGCGAATTAAACAACGGTTTGAAACATAGTTAGCTGTGTTTACAGCTTCTGCCCAAAAGTATTTTGGTAAAGCATTTTCCAAAAGCATGGTCCCGGACAGATCCTCAAGGGTGCGGTTCTTGCGTTCCACAACCCCATTTTGTTGAGGTGTCCTTGGAGCTGAAAAGTTGTGAGAAATACCATATTTAGTACAAAACTTTTCAAAATTGATTTGATCAAATTCTCTACCATGGTCGCTTCTCACAGCTACCACAGGTAGGTTTTTCTCAGTTTGAACTTCTTTGCAAATTTTTGAAAACTCCAACAAAGCTTCTGATTTTTCTCTTAAAAATGAAACCCAAGTAAAACGAGAATAGTCATCAACAACCACAAGGATATACTGTTTTCCTTTTGGGGTTTTGACACGCATAGGACCACATAAATCAATATGTAAAAGTTCAAGGGGTTTAGAGGTACTCACAACCTTTTTGGTCTTAAAGGAGCCTTTAACCTGTTTACCTCTAGCACATGCTTTCCACAGCTCTTTTTCTTTGAAATTTAATTCAGGCAAGCCACGCACTAAACTCTGTATTGACAGCTTTTTCAAAGTATGCATGTTAATATGTCCAAGTCTTCTGTGCCAAAGCCTTGTATTTTCAGTCAGGGCCTTGAGACACTTCAGACTAGAACTTTCAACAAGATTAGAGTGAAACGAATACACATCATTATTTCTAGGAGCAGTTAGAATGATCTTACCACCTTTGTCACGCACTTCACATTTTTCATTATCAAATATTACCTCGTTGCCTTTGTCGCACAGTTGAGAGATGCTTAAAAGATTGTACTTCAATCCATCAACTAGATAGACATCATCAATGGAGTTAAATGCATCACCTCCAATTTTGCCAATGCTAACGATATTGCACTTCTTTTTGTCTCCAAGGGTTATTGTTCCACATAGATTAGTTTCAACCTTAGAGAATAGAGCAGAATTTCCACTCATGTGCCGAGAACATCCACTATCTAAAATCCATCTATAATCTTTCTTTTTCAAGCTCTCCTGCAAAATAACAAATTATCAAACCTTTCTAGACCAAACTGCAAATTTGGAATCATATTCGGGATAAACCATGTTTGGTGGTCTAGTTCCCTTAACTACCCAGATTTGCTTAATTTGGTCTCGAGTAAAATAAGGAAATGAATTTTTGATAATATGAGGATCTTTCCTTTTGAAAGGACAAGTAAGCTTGGTATGACCTTTTTTGCAACAATAAAAACAGGTAGGACCATTAAAACTTCCTTTGGCTTTAACAAAAACAGTAGGTTTCTTTTTGTCAAGATATTTATTAAAACCAAGTCCTGTTTTGTCTCTGGATCCTCGAGCTTTATCCAAAATTTTGTCAAAATCATTTTCAGAATTTGAAAGTTTATTTAAAAGACTTTTCTGATTTGAACACTTTTCAAAAAGACTTCTCTTCTCTTTTTCAAGACTGTAGTTACAATAATTTAGAGAAGTGAGTTTTTGTTTCAAAGTACTGTTCTCGGTTTTCAAGGCCTTGATCTGAGTTTCAGATACTTTGACCTTATTTTCGAGAGCTGTATAAGCTTCTTTTAAAACAGAAACTTCTTTGGTTAAATTCTCAGTAGTTTCAACTTGCGTACTGAGTTTTTCTTTCAAAATTTTTGACTCTTGAATCAAGCTTTCCTTATTGATAATCATATTATGCAAGAATTCAGAAAGAATATTTGAAGGACTAGACATGAGATTATTTACAATTACCTGAAGATGTTCTTCCTTTGAAGTGTCTTTTTCTGCCATTAGACATAGGTTGGCTTGATCATCATTGTCTGAATCACTTGAGTCAGAATCGCTCCAAGATGCCACCATAGCCTTCTTCTTGAATTCCTTTTTGTAGGGCTTAGACTTCTTTCTTTGAGGACAATCTCGTACAAGGTGATCTTCTTCACCACATTCATAGCATTTCAAGGTATTGAGTTTGTTGTATGTCTTTCCCTTAGGCTTTTCTTGGCGATTGCTGTATCGATCAGATTTCCCATGATTTCTTTCTTTTGAGAACTTCTTCTTCATCTTGAGGATTTTTGTAAGACTTCTTGAGAGAAGGGCAAAGGGGTCTTCATCATCATCATCTTCATCTGAATCTTCCTCTATTTCTTCTTCTTTCTTGGCTTTGAGAGCTAGCCCCTTTGTGGATGAGGCAAGCTCTCCATCTTCTTCATCAAAGGTCATTTCATGGGTAATTAATTTTCCCAAAAGATCATCAAGAGGAAGGGTTCTTAGATCTTGAGCTTCTTCAATTGCTGTAACTTTAGAACCCCACTTTGCTTTTGGAAGACATCGAAGGATCTTTCTCACTTTTTCTTCATTTGAGAAAGACCTGCCAAGAGAATCAAGATTGTTAATAATTTGAGTGAATCTAGTAAACATTTCCTTAATAGATTCATTGGAAAGCATTTTAAAAAGTTCATATTGTCGAAGAAAAATGCTGATTTTGGTCTCCTTGACTTGGCTTGTTCCTTCATATGTGACCACGAGCTTATCCCATATCTCCTTGGCACTTTTGCATGTAGACACACGATTGAATTCATTTGCATCCAGTGCACAATATAATAAGTTCATGGCACGGTAATTCTTTGCAACACTTTCAAGATCCGTTTGATTGAACTCATCATCATTCTTGGGAACGGCTACTCCACTTTCAGTGGTCTTCATAGGAACTTTAGGACCCTTCTTGATAATCTCCCAGAGTTCAAGGTCTTGATCAATCACGAACATTTGCATCAACGACCTCCAATGAGCAAAGTTGTTGCCACAAAAGAGAGGAGGGCAATTTGCGGATCGACCTTGAGTGAAACCTCCATCACTAATGGAATTCATCTTCACAGATTGTTAGATCTTTACGTGAATACCTGCTCTGATACCAAATAAAAGGATCACAATGGTAATGGAATAAACATATTAATACTCTAGAAGGGGGGGGGGGATTGAATAGAGTATGGGCGTTTTTCGCAAAACTGAAAAAGTCAAGGCCTTGAGATCAGTTACAGGGCGGAATAAACTGATCTCTGTTTTACAATTCAAGACTTTGAAAACTATTTAAAGTAAAACAGTTAATAAACAGGATGTTATAAACGTTTGTTTTGGATTTTGCTAAAACTGTTTAAAACAAAGAACGAAAGCAAGAATAAGGCAAAAATAAAAACAGAAATAAACACAAGGAATTGTTACGAAGTTCAGCACAAAGGCCTACGTCTCCGCCTAGGGTTGTCCAACCCGTAGGATTTTACTAACTTTTATTTCTTCCCTTAGAGTTCTAAAGCAACCTAGAAGATCTCACTATCTTCTCTCCGTAGTACTTCCCACTACACCTTAGACACTCAAATCCTAGAAATAAAAGCTAACACACTCAAACAACTTCGAGTATTATAACTTTACTACGAAGTGTATCACTCAAAATTACAATGTTTAGCACAAGTGAACACTCGTATTTTTTCCCTCACTTTTAAGTAATACAAAGTAGTAAACAATGAGAGAATTAAAGCTCTTAGAATAGCACAAGACTTCTTGAAAAACTTGGATAATAAAACCGGCTGATCTTCATGCTATTTATAAGGCTTTTTGAAGCTGACTTTAAAACGTTGCACAGCAGTCTCTGAGTCTTCAACAAACTCCAGAATTTCGAAGCTTTCAAATTTAAACTTCAAGGCTGTTTTGAATTCAACGTTTATCTTCTTTAGAGAGCCAACTAAGATCTGTTACAACAACCTTATAACTTCCTAAAAACAAGGTTAGCAAGCATAAGATAAAGTAACAACAATATTTATCTTAATCAGAAGCATTATCATATTCAGAAAATTCAACAACCGAAATAAGATAAATAAATACTTTGACAGAAAATTATAGATAAAAACAGTTAGCATGCTTATAGCAGAATATAGTACGAATATAATTTGGCACAACATAAAATAAGCTAAGCACAAAATAAACTAAGCATATTAGATAATCATTGACTATTCATTTTGACTTCCATCATTCAACATGAAATATAAAACTAAGTAAGAATTAAACTAAACAACAAGGTGGAGTCATCACATATTTATCATTAGCAGTGGTGGAGCCTCATAAAACAAACACTAACGGTAAGAGATTTTTACAATATATCTACTATTTCTGTGTTTTGAAACATTTTAATCAAACGTGAAACCTTAGCCTGTTAGCCCCATACAAATCCATAAAATTGATTTAAACCCAATTAATCTTTGGATCCGCAACTAATCATTCATCAAATTATATAAATAAATTATTGATAATTTTCTCGTGTCTGTTTAAAGTTCTAATATTGATTAATTTTTTCTACAAGTAATATACATTTCTCTCAAATTATATGTGTTTAGAAGTGTAAAAACAAAAATCAAAATATCGCTAATATAGAATATATATGATTATGTTTTTTGTCTTATTATGATATTAATATACCATACATAAAAAGAAAGAAATAATTAAGGTTTATTAATTTATCAAGTTTTATACAAAGCTAATGTTATTCTGCAGTTTTTAATTACTTCAAGGAACGTCACAATGTGGCAGTCTTAACTAAGGAAGGATACGATAGTTGCACAGCACCAAGCGGATCAATAGTGTACCAAACTGGGCATGACGAAATCCGATTGGACCCAGGTCAAAGTTACTTCATCTGTACTACTCCTGGTCATTGTGAAAATGGCATGAAGATTGCTATTAATGCATCTGATTCTAATTAATTACTTCTTATGTTTGAAGTTAAGAATGGTTGTTATTACATGATTCAACTATTTTAATTAGCTTGTAATAAATTCGATCATCATCATTATCATTCGACATTCTTGTGATAAATTTGTCTTTAATGTATCATCGGCTAGCTTTGGACAACACAACCATTGACTTTTAGCCAACTGGATCTCTCCGGTGCGTAATACATAATTGCGCATATGATGACGCGTATCATATAAACACTCTAATCTAATTGATGCACAAGATTTGAATTCATGATCTTTGTATCACAAGGCTCCGATACCATGTTAAAGGACCAATTTAACCAAAATTTTAAGTTGATGGTTGAGACTCAGAAATATATTTTATATTCTATCACTAACATCATAATTGTCAAATATATTAAAGTCATAATGTCTTTCCAGCTTTCCTTGACATAAATTAAAACACAAAAGCAGAATGCCAGAATGCTTAATTATCATCATTTCCAGAATCATCATTTCCTATGCTCATATCATCATCCTCATCATCTTCACCAGCGGCACCTTTTTATTGGTCTAGAGATAATGTCCGCATCTTCATCTAATTACAATAATCAACGAATTGAGGCAGTTTTCTAATATATACTAGAATCTTCATTACTTTTTATTTGTGAGATATAAAAAATTCCGTTGTTGCAACTAAAAAGTAACGGAGGTAGTATTATTTGTATAGCATAAAGGAAAAAAATTTGAAACAACATTTAAGAAATACTCGTAACAGGTATTATCCCACATAACACAGTGAGTAACGTTTATCATACGAGGGCGCCCCCATTACTCACTGTGAGAAACGTTTTTGTTTCTCACAGTGGCAGTTTCGTAAATAAAATGTACCAGTTTAGTCACGGTGGTACATTTTATTTACGAAATGGATGATAAAATTGTACCACTTTAGTCACGGTGGTACATTTTATTTACGAAATTGTCAATGTGAGAAAACGTTTCTCACAGTGAGTAACAGAGATTTACTGCATAATACAGGATCATTACCTATACAAAACAGAGTAGTGTACATCTTGATAATAATATAATATGGGTAATATCCGAAACATTAATGGTTAATTACCAATTATGTAACAATGAAGGACCAAATGATGACAAACAAAATTGGCAATTAACAACGAACATGTAGTCTTTACCTACCGAAAACAGTGATGCACTTCTTCACTACAACAATGCAATTGATATGTGAAATAATTGAAAACAAAGATCACATTAAATTCAAGAAAAACCTGAAACATGATGACGAGCGTGTATCCGAGACTTTGCTATCTCTCGGACCTCACTCATCATATCATCCTATCATCAGTGAAGAGCGTAGGACGCATGTGCTTAAGCATTTCTTGCACAACCAAGCTCTCCAGCATGGCAGCTTCTAAAGATGCCGCGTCACGGCTTCCATGACCATCTTTTGGAGTTTTCGCTTTATCCTTTGCTTTTGTGTACTTTAGTCTTTCCTCGAAATCTTTAAATGTTTCCAAACCCGGGAAAAATATAGGCTCATTAAAACGAATATTTCTAATAT
Source organism: Chenopodium berlandieri (assembly GCA_034703905.1). Taxonomy (NCBI): domain Eukaryota; kingdom Viridiplantae; phylum Streptophyta; class Magnoliopsida; order Caryophyllales; family Amaranthaceae; genus Chenopodium; species Chenopodium berlandieri. Next base: position 14,763,141 of record CM068293.1, read on the forward strand.
TGAATGACTCAACTTGTGGAGTTTTCCCAATGGTATTGCCTTCTTTGTCACTCCTACAATCGGATGATTCCGGAACCTTCGATATGGTAGCACCATTCATCTTGGCACTGATTTGAGCCAATAATGATTGAATGTATGACAATTGGGAGAGAAAGTCTTTTATATCTTTCTTAATTTCCCTAATTCTATACACAAAAAGAGCAAGGAAAATCATCCGTTTAAGTTTTTTCGATCATGTATGATTTAAAAATACAATTAAATGATTCGAGGGATACAATTCAAATTCGTATAGAACATAAACCCAAGTTTGATGCAATTAGTGTTCGTAAATACAATTACAAAAATACTAATAAAAAATTCGAATTAATTTCGTATATAAAATTACTATAGTAATATATAATATACTAGTTTTGTGACCGGGCGATGCCCAGATGGTTGATAAAATTTTAAAATAACATATTTACTTGAATGCTAAATACGGTCAAATAATTTGTTCTGATAATGTAGGATATTAGATTTACAATATCATATGGAGTGTATTTTGTGTAGTTTTGTTTGTAAATAGATATCTACATTATTATTGACTTCAATTATTTTTATTGAACTTAAAATATTTTCAATGAACTGAAAATATTTTACCAAGTTAAAATTATTTTTGATTAAAAATTATTTTACTGATTATCTAATATTTTTTAAATAAATTAAATAACAATGCATTTTGTATACGGCTAACCACACCATTTGGCCGGACAAAGTAACCTCTGTAATACTAAATGTGTAACCTCTAACACTGATTAAGTAACCCTATCTATAACACTGATTGATCTGAGTAACCACTATAACAATGACCAAGTAACCCCTATAGCACTAACGAAGTAACTCAGATCTTGTAATAGTTGGTGACACGGTTTGGCCAGCTAATTATAAAAGTTTGTGATTAAATATATTATAAATGGATCTTATTTTATAGAACTTTTTAAAACAAATTTGATGATGAAAATAGAATTGAGTTACAGGATATTTATTAAAAGTTATGATTAATTTTGTATATATAAAATATTAGAATTTTATCGATAATAAAACTCTATACAACAATTTTATCTTAAAAAATATATCCAAAAATTGCTTAATTAGCATCATATGTGTCACAATAATACTTGTTTATCTTCTACATGGCGCGACACTTGGCAAAAATCTAGAATGCCAAGTGTCTCTGTGTCATGGCCTGGCTACGAGGGGGTAGGGACGTGAGTTTCAGCGGGGAAGGGGACGAAGTGGGCGGCGGAGGAGGTAGGGTTAGCGGCGAAGGGAGAGGGAGAAGGGGAGAGAGAATATGGGGAGGGATAGGAAGAAGAAGAAGAGGAGGTTGAAGAAGTGTTGGTGAAGGAGATCGAATTCAATGAGTCCCGCCATTGATGGGTTGCTCAAGCTTTTCCTGTTTCAATGGAGATTGGAGAAAGAGAGTTGAATTTTCTGGGGGAGGGAATTTGTGGGATTTGATTTTGGAGCTTTGGCCAGTGGTGCTCCAATGGTTTAGGTCGCCGGCGGTTGGGGGAAGATTGATAGGCGCCGACAGGGAAGCTGTGCTGGACGCCGATAGCGAAAGGTTGGCTGACTGGTGGAGGTTGTGGTGTGGGTGGCTGGTTGGTGGTTGTTTTTCATGAAGTGTTTTTCTTTTCTTTTTTTTTCTATAAAAAAAAACTAACTATAGTTATTTTTAATTAAATAAGATTATAATTGGAAAAATTTCCTAATTAGAGTCATTTTGTAAAATAAAATAAAAAAAATGTCACTATTTTAGTGTTACATAAGTTGGGGGTTACCAAGCTCTAAAAAAAATAATAAAAAATAAAAAATTGAGGATTACTATTGAGAATTTTCCTATAAATTTCCTATCGTGTGGAGATTTTGTTTTGTACTTTTAAAATCATGTTGTAGTATTTTCTTTTGAATAGCTTATTTTGAATTTGAAAGCTTATTGACTTAAATGGTAGAGCAATGTACCTTTGTACACAGATGTAGGTTCAAATCCTACATAAGCTGTAATTACAACATTGCATATAAATTGGATGCGGCAAAAGAAATATTGTGGTGCTTTACGCATCCTTTCTAGTCTAGATGACTTAATGGCTCAAACTAATAGATCTCATATTTTGTTTATCATATCGCCTTAAAAATAATAGACAACTATTATAAATATTCTCTCCATCCCATTATTAAATGCTTATTTATCATATTTTGTGAGAATTAAATCCCTTTGTGTATGGTATATGGAACAATAATTAAGACAATTGAAACGAAAATAATATATTATCATATTTTTGGCAATTAGAGAAGGGAAAAAGAATATTTTTTTTTTAAAAAAAAACACTAAGTGTTAGTATTCAAATTAAATAATATGTAAAAACACTAAGTGTTAGTATTCAAATTAAATATTATGTAAAATTTATTTTTTAAATAATAAGCACTATAATTGAAAAAAAAAAATACTAACTGGATTTGGAAAAAAGAATCGATCATAGTACGTGAAAACAGGAAACACTCAACCAACTTAGCTAGATTTGAAATTTGTTTAAAATTACAAAAATTAAATAGTATACTTAATAAATAAAATCAGTGGTACATAGCCGTATATTACTTTAGTGGTACATAGCATTACATGTTATTTACGGTAAAATTTTCGTTGATATGGTAGAAGAAGTCTGAATAGTCAATGGAGGAAATTGCATTATCTCCTAAATATACAAATTCATCTTATTACATCGTGAAATTAAATGATCTAATTATTCATCCGTACCTACTCCTAAATCTCCGAAACATGATTATCGTCAAATAATTATTTGACATGATTTGAATTCATGAAATAGTCGTATCTATTGACTAATTGACTAATTTGATGATTATATTAATTGTTCGACATGATTTGAATTCATGATTATTAAATGAAATAATGTTCAAGTTTACTTTTATCTAATTGACTAATTTGATGTTTATATTAGTTGCATACAACTTAAGAGGAGTTTTTATGAACTCAAAAATTATTTAATGAACAATTTGAAGTTTTTGTTTCTGTTGAAGATTGTACTAATCAACCACATGATAGAATTTGGGGGCACACGAAAGTTTGATAGAACTGATTATCATACAACAAATTTGTAATTTTATAAATTTCGTAAATTGTACAAATATGTTTGTCAGAGCCCATGTCTCTCACTCTCTTTGATAGAACCCTTAGTTTCTATCAAACATTGGTGGGGAGCTCTCTTGATTAGTTCCTCTTCTAAACCAAGCACATACAACATATTTATAGTGGTTGTTTTCACTCTCTAGATTTTTCTACACTTGTCTAATATTACATGTATCTAGATATTTTTACATCACTTGTCTTTGATATTTTACAAAATCTTCTAGATATAACATCACTTGATTTTTCGATACTATTTAAGATTTTTCTATTTCACACACTAGAGATTTTTCTAGATTAACCTCTAATACCACATACTTTCTTTCATTGTAGCAAAAAATGGTTTTCCGAATTATAGCTTGGTCAACAAATTAATGGAAAAAAATTGCGGAGTATTAAAGAAAAGTTAAATATTTTACAATGATCATTTTGAATATAACTACCATACATTAAACTAAGTGGCGTATTGTGATTGACTCAAATTATCCATGTAAACATTTCTTGTTGATTAAATTTAATGAAAAAATAACTAATTTTTTTTTCTTCTTGTTTTCTAATTTCATTTATTATTTTCGATATTAATTTCTCAAAATCATTTTTTTAATATCATCGAAATTAAAAATCAATATCGGGAAATTAAAATTAAAATTGGTCTTCGTTTTTTTTATCCATTAATAGAACGAATTCATGGCCATTGTCAAAATTTTGTCCGTTTCGTTCATCAATTAATTTTATTTCGCTTGATCCAATTCGTTCATAAGTTTGTTTCATTTCAATTCAATTTTCGATAAATAATTAAGGTTGTATCTTCAAAATTTCACGAACAATTGCCTTGGTTATACGAAGAATAAGCCGCATAAAATCTGTGTATATGTCCTGGTTGCAGGCAATATATTGATTTAGTCAGAAAAATGGTGGATTGTCAATAGGCCAATCAGAAAAGACAACCACCTTTTTTTTCGCTTAATAGTTTAGATCCGTGAAACAATAGTTAGTTTTAGCTATCCTGTTTGTGTGTAAGGTATTGACCTATATAAGATTAGGTCATTACCTGAAAAATACCAGAGAACAAAATACTGCAAGAAGTCAATATGCGGCGTTAATAATAAATAAATAAATAAATAAATAATAAATAAATAAACAAATAAAGTGGAGAATACGTACTAGAATGCAATTTAATGTAAAGTATCGGGTCATAAAAATTGTTATATACACCCGGGTGCACGGTGTACCCATGCATCCAAGGGTGTTGTTCGCTCATTTCGATGATTATTGTTCAATTTATCATTAAATGAGCAAACAAATATCCTTAAGTGCATCGTGCACCCGAGTGTATATAACAATCTCTCCAGATCAGAACATGTGAAAATATTGTTTAGTTATATTTTTAAAAATCTTCATCATCACACTGATAATCACAACTTGGTCTAGTCTTCAAATTGAATAATATTACCTCAAAATAAACCCAATTCAAAAATTTGTGCATGAGATCAGATTGTGTATATGCCATGAATCATCACGTATGTGTGCAGATATGTATTGCGCACCAGCGAGATTTAGTTGATAAAAACTAAATGAGTGTGACGGCCAAAGTTGAGGATAAATTATAATGATTAATTTATAACAAGATAATTTTTATTAAGATTGTTGAATATACGAATAACAACCATTAATATCATCAAATATATGATGTAATTATTGATTATGACACATTAATAGCAATCTTCATGCCTCTCTCACAATGGCCAGGGAAAGTAAAAATGTAGTAGCTTTGACCTTTGACCAATGTGATTTGGTCATGTCCACTTTCGTAAACTTTTGTTGGGGACGGAGCAACGGATAAACACAATATCGAGAAGAATAATAAAATACGGAACAACAAGAAAACAACACACACATTTTACGTGGAAAACCCCTCCTCAATAAAGGGAAAAACCATGGTCCGAATCTCCACGGACAAAACAACTTCACTAACAATAATTAAGGGAGTACAATGACCACTACAACAATTACAACAATATTAGATACAATGTATTTATAGGATAGTCTCCACTAGATACCCTTAACACTCGTACTTATACTAATCCTAAAATACCCCTCACACTAATATTGTGTTTGCCTCTCGTTTGTTCCTCCCTCACTTCTACTCTCACTTACGAGCTACATCTGGCTAGCTCCACTTCTACACGGTGTGTGCCGTCTCACTTCTACACGGTTTGGATAGTGGTTCGGAAACAGCTGAGAATTCAAGGACCGTTTCAGAGGCCGTGCATGAAGAACCCACCATTGTGAAAGAGGCTGTGTATGAAGACGCTGCCACAGTGAAAGATAGCGAAGCTAAAGAGGTGGAAAAGGATGATAGTGTCAATGCAAATGCAGCTGAGCATGGTGATGAACATGCTGTCTCTGCTACCACCACAGAACCTGGTGAGCACGGTGGTGAACATGCTATCTCTGCTACCACCACAGTGCCTGATGAGCATGGTGATGAACCTGGTGACAATGCAGCTGATCAAGGTATCTCTGCTACATGAAGATGATGATGATGTTTCTGATTTGGAATGGCTTTAACATAATTTAGTGTCGGGTATTACATATTATAAGTAGCTGATGTTTATGGCTTTTATGGACAAGTTTATGTTTTTAATATGGACAAGTTTTATATGTCCTTATGTTTACATTAACCATTAAGTAGTAGTAGTATATGACAATAAACAGGATATATTTTCATATGCAACTAGTAGTTGTAATCGACTTATGTTTGATGGTTTAAAATTATTGTTACTATTTTTGGTTGTAGGCCCTTTAATTAATTTGTTTAACAGTTATAAGGAAGTTAGAGGAAAAATAAATAAAAAAAACTAACAAGAAAGCACATGTTTTTCCAAATTATTAGCATCTTTAATTTATCTGAAAAAAAAAAAAAAGTAAGAATGACCAAAGGGCAAGTTGTAACAATTGTTTCTATGTTTTATTTCTTATTTTGGTATTGTCTTTTTTTACAGTAGGACATTGCCTAATTATATAAATAAAAATATAGTGCATGTTTTTCCAAGTTTTTTTTTTAAAAATAATTTTGGTATTGTCTTTTTTTACATTAGGACATTGCCTAGTTATATAAATAAAAATATAGTGCAAGTTTTTACAAGTGGTTACAAAAAAATAAAATAAGAAAAAAATAAAATGAAGGCTACATGTTTTCAACAAGTGTGTGTGAGTGGGGTTATTTTTATAATTGTGGTATTGTCTTTAGTTATAGTAGGACATAGCCTATTAATAAAACTTACGCAAATGCAAAACAAAATGGTCTACAATACTAAGATAAAGGAAAAACAATACAAAAAAAAAAAAAAAAAAAATAAAAAAAAAAAATAAAAAAATGGCACGTCTTCACAAGTGTTTGTTTTATTTTTTTCTCTATTTTTTCTTATAAATATGGTATTGTCTTTAAATAGAGTAGGACATTGCCTATTATTTATCAAAAAGTTATGCAAATCCCTTATTATATTGTCTGGATAAAGATAGGCTGCAATACTAAGGGAAAGCTGGTTTAATAAAAAGGGCAAATTTTATAAAGTGTTTTTAATGTTTGGTTTTGGTATTGTCTTTATTATAAGTAAGATATACCATATTAATTTAAAAAAAACTTATGCTAATGCTATAATCTAATGCTATATGAAATTGGTTACAAAAAAATTCAAACTTATTGATCATTGAAGAATAATCTTGTTACAGTACAAATTTGACTTATGTCTTGCCCAAATGCAAACATGTGTGTAGACTAAACAATGTAATTAAATGCTACTGTATCTAACGTGATAAGTAGCACCGCTCAAGCGGAAGTATCACCGCACAACCTCTTGATGTTGTCATCATTATTATGTTCGCTAATAAGAAACTTTGCCAAGTACTTTAACCATTCAACACGCATTTGATCGACTTGTTTGTTCAATGACACAAGTAAAAAGGGAGTTAGAATTATTGCGATTAAACAATAGGATTAATTTCACAAGTAATAAAGTTTCAATTATACTGTATAGGTAATGTCTTTGATGGCCTTGATATCACCACACTCGATGTACTTCAAGACATACATTCCACAATCATGACTGAAGAGAGATAGAAAATAATATAAATTAGCGTTATAAATTAAACAAGTCCATATTTAGGTTAATGGTATGATGTTAGATAGATATACCCGTGTGGTTGCTTATGAACATCTAAAACTTCATATGAAATAACTTTGTAGTCTTTGAAAAATCGACCCAATGGTTTTCTCCGCATTGCAATGTTAGCATATTTTATCAAATTACAATTTCAAAAGCCATCATAATCACACAACAAGTGTTTATAAGGCTAACACACAGTCAGATAGTTACCATATCCATAGCAAAAAGGTATCGGCTGTTAGACATCTGTAGCGGATCAACAGTACAATGTACACCTTTTGAGCGAAGACATGATAAACCAGCAGGAACCAATATCGTGCGCCTAATTCCATAACTGGGATGAATATCTGATGAACAAACAACATTTTATGACGCACATATCATTAAACACATATGAAAAATTGGACAAAACTTACTAGCTCAAACCTGTTCAATCTTGTTGAGATCCCCACACGGTATGAAGGGTTCAAACACTTTGTAACAGTAACTAAGAGTCGATTGATTTATCGTATGCGGGCACCGTTCATCTGATTTCATTACTATAGTCTGTGCCAAGCATGTATAATAAAGTATTGTTATCAATCATAATTAATAAACACGTGTAGTAACAACCACTGTGAATACCTAAATATTGCCGGCAATATGAGCTTAGTTGGGTCATTAAATCCCATTAGCATATCATATAAGTACACATTTATATACTGCATTTGAAGAAAGAAAGAAAAAGAAAAAAAAAAGCCATTTAATATAGGTTAACATGTCTATGTACAATAAATTAAAATTGGTTGGAAGATTATGATATAGCATACTTGATCAGTTATAAATATATCTGGATACAAACACCAAGATTCACCAACGATCAACCTGATAATTGCTTTATATTTGGCACAATAGAATTCATCAGAATTCAGTTCTTTGTGAACCATTATACATATCTGTTTCTCCAAGGATGTTAGTTTTGATACATATTCAAGAAATAGGGGAGTTGGAGAATGCTAATCGATCTTGGAACCATTTTACATCACCAATATCATCACAACTGTGTACTTTAACCTTATTGCTTGGTCCCTGCGTTTTATGCGTAGTAGTTTAGATAACAATGAACCATATAGACATAGGGTAATAAATTAATTAGGCAATAACCAGTACTGTGTTTAGTCATTGCCATATCAATTTTATACAAGATCACCTCTCCGGTAATTGCATTCCAAGTACATTTCTTCTGCCTCTTTGATTTTGATTTTTTTTAGGATGTCACTTGAAAACCACGTAGAGTTGAATATTAAAATAAGAAACATATTGGAAATATGAATACCAATTCACCAAGAGCTTGGTATTCCTTCTCGGCAGAGCACGTTGATGCTTTTTCATGAACAAGTATATGTTGCTACAATACACAGTTAGCAATACTCAGTACACCAATTTAATTGTTAGGAAATATTGATGACTATTACCTTTTCCACTTGTGCTTTTGAATTGCTTTTATTTCCTTTGTTTGGCTTTGAGGATGGTGAAGCCTTTGTTTGTTAATGGGGAACATGATTTACTAGATCAGAAATCTTATTATTAAATGTAATGACCAATATATTAATGAATGATTATAGCTCCTAATTGACTTATTGCTCTTGTCCTTGGCCTCCTATGCGGCCTCTTCTCTGAATTTGAATCTGTGGAAATCATGTCATTTGCTTCATCATTACCAGTCTTTGTTGTTGTGTTTGCCTTTGGAGTTTTCACTTTAATGTCAGGTTCTCTTTTGCTTTTGTGTCCTTCAGTGTTTCTTCCTTCTCAATAAGGTCCTTTAGTGTTTCATGTTTCAACACCCGGAGGAAATTGAGGCTCATTGAAACGGATATTACAAATGCTGAATGAATCAATATCGAAGCATTTAACTTGTTCTTCTTCTTCGTCGCCAGTGTTTTCCACATCTAGAGTGTTATGCACATCTAGCTTTCGCTTAGTGGTCGAGACACGTGAGCTGACAATCAACTCACCATTAGGGCTTAGGAAAGGAGACTTAGAGCGATTTAGATGTGGTTGATTCGCAATGGTATCGCCTTCTTTGTCAGTCCTACAATCGATTGATTCTGGAACCTTGGACATACTATTGGATAAACTTTTGGTTATACTAGCAACATTGGTAATGAGTACAGCCAATGATAACTCAATGTTTGACACTTTGCAGTGAATGTCTTTTATCATTCCCTTATTTTTCTACAAGTAAAAAGCAAGAAGATTTTGAATTCAAATTACTCTTGAAATTACAAATCGTTTACGAGAACTTAAACCCTAGATATATGCAATTAATTTGTTGAATACTTTAAATACATAAACCCTATATATATGCAATTAATGTTCATAAATCGAATAAAAATTACACAATTAAAAAATTCAATTATCTTTCAAATACATGTAATTCAAATAAAATCTGTTTCGAGTATACTTACATCTGCTTTCTTTTTAACCATGTTTGGTGTTGAAATACAATTGTTGAAGTTGTAAATCAAAGAGTTTTCCGTGGAGAACGATGAAGATGTGCAACGTAAAATATTTTGAATATAATCATTTTTTTTAAACATTTGAATATAATCTTTTCAAATTTTAAAATATTCTGATTTTAAAATTTTCCATACAATAATAATAAGATAAGAAATTAGGAAACTATCCTTATTGTAATTGGTGATTTAAAATGTTTCTTAAATAACATTTCTAAAGTTAAAAGATATCCTAAAAGATATTGATTCCATAATATTTTATATATATATATATATATATATATATAATAATTAAATTAGATTCATTTAAATCTTTATACATGTTTCGCATAAAATATTTTGCAATGGTCATATAGTACATTAAAGTAATTGGTAATGTCCGTATGGTCATAGGCATTTAATAATTAAGATGTTTCTAATAGGTAATGTCTTATCCGTATTTAGGTAAATACCTTAAACACAAACAAGATTTGTATTTCGGTTTCCGTTTTTTTGGATCAAAAAGGGTTTCGAAGAAACAATGATACGGTTTCTTATCAGATTTTCCTGACGAACCTAGATTACCGAAATACTTCAAATTTTTGTGATCGAGTACATAAATTCGCTGTTTTTGCATCCGTTGATTGATATTGTACAAGTAAAATTTATTTTTCTAGGATTAAAAACCTAATTCAAGATGTGTTAGGACCTCGGATTTGGATTTATTAAAAATTCTCAAATTCTGTATAAATCGTGCCTTATTTCTTTCTCTCCATTAATGCGCGACTGAATTTCAGGGACATAGATCTAAATTTATGGATAGTTTCATCAATTGATGAACAAACTTGAAGAACATTGAAGAACGTTGATGAACATTGATGAACAAATTTTTTATTTTGATTTTTTTTTATTTATTTATTTAATCTTAATTTGGGTTTTTATTAATAATAGAATTTAATTAAATAATTTCGAAAATAAAAAAACAATTTCAGAAAATCAATAATTAATTTTTGGAAATAAAAAAACGAATTTAAAATGGAAAAAATTAAATTAAGATTTGACCAACATTTAAAAAAAAAAATCAAAAATCAACCGATCATAATTAAGTATAGTCATGTTCATAATAAAGAAGACCATAGTAGAAACATCCAAAAATTTAACCAGCTTTATTCATTCACAATTTGATTGCAGACACTTTTCAACAAGCCAAAAGTTATGTAAAGTAACCAAACTCATAATAAAAGATAAGTAAATTACACAATCAAGCTTCAAAAGAGAGAAGCTAATAAGATCAAACACTCAAACTTTTTTTTTTTTGTTGTTTAGAAAGCCACAAGGACGAGTGATGAGATCGATTTCAGAATCACCTGAAACCGAGAGGGAAACTTTAATTTAACCACTTAAGGTATCCCTCACTCTCATCAAACATTGTACTCAAAATTAAGTCCTAAGGACATTTGGGATTTTTACCAGGGCCACCAAACAGAAAACACAATCCTTGGTCTGGGTCTAACTCTGGTAAAAGTTGTGCATTGTAACAAAAAGGGTTGGTTCCTCCTCCAAATAAATTTGATCTTTCAGGAATTTGAAGTGTGAATGATTCATCCACATATTGAAGCGAGCACACGTAGCTCGCTTTATTAACCCTTAAATCGGGAAATAATCCGTTGCCCATATTCGTCTCTGTGTGCGGACGGGTTCCTATTGAATCGTAGACGGATCCGCCCCATTCTAAACTCGTAGCGCCTTCTGGTAAGCCGGGGAAGAGGGATGCTGGCCAGTATCCTATTGACGTGTCCATGACACTTAGCCACCAATTTCCTGTCTTTCGATCCTGTAATAATATTTGATTTATTAGCATATAAAGCATAAAAGTGAAAATGGGTAACTAAAATGAGCAAACAAGCTAAGGAGATGTCATTGTTGTAAACAGTATTATTAAGTAATCTAAAATTAATGCAAATGGATGTACAAAATTTGCTAATACTTTTACGAGCTTTTGTGATCTATGGATAAGAACAAAGAAATTAATACATAGTCGTCATGTTAAATTTGTTGGATTCGTCCTGCATATACTTTCAAAATACTAGATTTTTTTATTTTTTTTAAATAAAGGTATTAATAGTTGAATATATATGCATCCACAAATATGATAAAAGAAGTATGTCAATTTACTTTTAATTAAAAAAAGAATGAAAGAACTATTTTTAATTATTTTCTTAGATTTAATATCCGCCAATGTAGAGCCACTTGAACCTATAAACATTCATAGTTGAAATCATGAACAAGAAAGAACTATTGAACATGAAGTATATATGAGAGCAAATTTTTTCAAATATATATGTAGATAGATAAATAGATAAATAGATAGATAGATAGAGAGCAAATGATTAAAAATAAACCAAATTTAGCTGTACGTTAAAAAAAATGTACTCCGGAATAAACATCCTGATTATTATACCTGAAAAATGGCTATTTTTAACCCATACAAGTCACCACCTATGGTCGAAACTCGTGTTATGAAGGCTCCGAGTGAAAATTTGTTGTTGACTTGCACAAATCCGTTACAATCCAAGTCCCAGCAACGAGTAGTCAAGGAATCATCTGTCTGTTTGATTTTTAAAAATTGTGTCAACAGAATAATTGATTTGTCCCATAATTAATCATATAAGTTTCTTAATTAATCAATTTGGCAATTGCTACTAATAAACACCATAGGCTAATAACTTTGTCTTTAAAAAAATATTGTAAGAAATAAAACACCTAATAAAATCCAGATTTTATGAGAAATTACCTAATAAAAAAAATATTGTAAGAAAATACCTAATAAAAGGTAAAATGTAGTACGTAAAATATTATTTATTGCCGGATTTCTACCATTTTAAAACACCCCGGTAGGGAGGAGGGTTGGAGCTGGTGATTTTTTTTTATACTTTTTTGGATCAATCACGGTCTAACACTTGTCCCTGGTTTAACAGGTTGTTGACTTGTTAGGAACTTCTAGAAGAAAACACACCCTTAAGTTGATATTATTGCAGTATAATCAAAAGTTAAGATTATACAAAATAAATCGATCAAAGTTGGGATAATTAAAAGGAAAAATTGATTATAATAATCTCACCTAGCCGGTTCGCGGTTAATAATCACACCTTTGAATTATTATTTAATAATCCCACCTTTATAGGGGATCTTCTTCTATTGGTCCCTAACCTGTTGGTAACCGGTTTTACTAAGTTAATATGCCACGTGTCATTTTGTAATAGGTTGAAAAATAAAAAATAAAAAACTAAAAAGAAAAAAGAAAAAAAACCCTCCAACCACCCCCACCAACTGAGAAACCCTAACCCTCACCCTAGCCCCACCAAAAACAGGCCGACTTCCACCCTAAACCCTCGAAAACCCTAACCCTCACCCTAGCCCCACCAAAAACAGGCCGACTTCCACCCTAAACCCTCAAAAACGGCCGGTCGGAACCCTCCCAATAACAAAAACAACCCCGTCGACCAAAAGCCACCACCGAAATCACCCCTAACCCAAATCCCAACCCCGAAACCACTATAACCATCACCTTGAAAAACGCCAAAAACCTCTTCTCACTGCCAAAAACCGCCGCAAAGCACCTCTAACCGCCGAAAACCTCCAAAAGTCCTACCCAAATTCAAGCTCAAGCCATCCCTTCTGCTCTTGAAGATTTTTTTTTTATTTTTTTTACTTTTGTTTTCTTAATTCATTGAAATTAAGGGCTGGTTTATGCTGCATGAGGGTGGGAATTAGGGGTGAGCATGGGTCGGGTACCCGTACCGTTAACACTATCGGTTCGGGTACCTGATAACCAATAACACTAAAAATGATATCTATTACCCGAACCAATAAATTCTGGTACCCGAACTTCGGGTACCCAGATTTTCGAATGGGTTATCGGGTACCCAATATGATATCCAATAATAAAAATATAGACTTTATAATATAGTTGTTATGATATCATTCAACACTAATCAACAATAATACCACATGATCATGACCAAATTACTAATAACTACTAACCATTTAAATTATGAAGTGATTACGAAGTAAAGTAAGAGTTTAGATTTTGGATAAATAGATTTAAGTAGGAAAAAGAAAAGCAAAAATTGCTTATCGAATCGGATCGGGTAAACGTTAATTTTAAAATGATACCCAATAACCGTACCCAATAACAAATTATCGGATCGGGTACCCGAACAATTATGGTTATCGAAATGGGTACCCTAATTTTTGGTTCGATTACGGTTCGATTTTTCGGATAAATTTACTCGGCCCTAGTTGGAATAGGGGTTCCGGCGTTTCGGCGGTGGGGATGGGGAGGAGGGGCTGCCGGAGGTTGGGGGTTAGGGTGGTCTTTGGGGGTTGGCTGGGTTTTTTTTAAAAAAAAATCTTTTTTTTCTAAATATTTTTTTTTATCAGAATTTTTTTTAAGGTTTTTCGTTTTGACCAATTATTTAGTGACAAGTGTAACTCTTATTATTAAAAAAAAAAGTTTACCTAATATACAAGTTACCGGTCATAAGGAACTAATAGAAGAAGATCTTCTATAAAGGTGGGATTATTAAATAATAATCTAAAGGTGGAATTATTAACAGCGAATCGGCCAAAGGTGGGATTATTAGAATCAATTTTACCTTATTAAGACCAACGTTGCTATATTAAATACAAAGAAAGTATAATTGTTAAAACCAAAGTTGCTATATTTAATACATAGAAAGTATAATGGTGAATAAATTTTCTTACCGTAAAGTAAATGAAAAACCTTGTTCTATGGTCACCATAATGCTTTGGAAAGACCTGCAAAAGAATTCATAATGTATATTTATAAGAATTCATAACACTGTTTCAACTCTTCCAAGCTTGCCAATATCATGAAATTATGGACTATCTCCAACTTACAGTCCAACCAGCCTGTAGGAAAACTCCTGGACTGAGTAGGACAACCAATCTAGAATCACTTGAATCAGTTTGCCTGGCTACGTAAGGATCCCATACGCTTATTGTCGCGCTTCCTCCATAAAAGCGCGTTCCAGTGGCAGGGATTGCTTGTACAACAGCAAACTATACATAATTTCACATTTGGAGTTGTAGTAAATAATAGTATAGTTAGCAATAATGTTCTTAAACAATATAACATGTAATTGTCCATTAATTCTTTCCCAGTAAACTTGCCTCATGGTGTGGTCCTCTGATTGTATCGTTAGACTGTGTTGTAGGAGGCTGGTCTTGAAGCTGCCTTCTTCGAATGGGAACGGTGTCTTCTGAGCAGAAACCGTTCTTGTGCCAAGGTTGATGGATGAAGCCTGGTGTAGGGTTGCTTTGGTTCATCATTTTGAGAGATGAGCTAGGTTCCATCTTGATTATTTCACAAGTTACAAATATGATTTTCAATAAATTAATAGCCGAAATCAAATTTGAAATCTTAATTTAACCAAATCAATTGACTTATAGACTCATATAAGATCTCTATGCACTAAAAATTAAGCCGGCCTGTGACACACAGCTTAGCACTAAAGAAACATGTGATACAAGTCCACTGTTTAGCATGTTGTATTGTTGTGTCAGTCAGGCAGACTTGAGTTAGGCCTTGTTTAGTTCAACTTATTTTTACTTATTTCAGAAAAAATAAGTTCAGATCAGATTAGAAAAAATAAGTTCAAATTAGAACATCGTTATATGTGCGGTTTTTTATCGTTAAATATTCTTAATTTCGTATTGAAAAAAATAGTGAAAATTACATACTTCGTATTAATAAACTACACATTATTACGAATCTAACAAAATCCCACTTGATATATTTTTTCCTTATAGATTATCGTACACTTAAGGTCAAAGTTTGGTCAAATCAAACAATCAGGTTATATCAGACCAGACCAGATCAGATCAGACCAGATCAGTAAAAATAAGGTGAACCAAACAAGGCCTTAGTTGAATTTATTTTGAAATAGCACAAGGCTACGACATGACTTGATACAATGAACCATATTAAAAATTTGTTTAAGCATGCTGCACGACACAATACAGTGGCATATGGGCTAGAGTTGTGCCGAGGTTGCCTCTTTTATCAATTTTGCATGGCACGTATCCAGGGGAATTGGCTGAGGGTCGGGCTTACAAGCCCAGGGTGGTTTCAACAGGAGGTACAAATGGGATGATCTACCACCATATTTATCTGCTTTGTTTATAATTCTCCAAATAAACTAATTTTCTGAAACCATAATTAAGTGGGAAAAGAAAACGATATTCACCGTATAATGAGTTGTATCTTAAACAACGGGCTTCTGTTTTTTTCTCCACTACTTATTGGGTTTTTCTATATGGTAACCTTCTAAATTTCACTTTTCTACGTTGTGCCCCTCCATTTAGAACTTTCCACATTATAACCCCAAAATACATTTAGTGTCTATACGGTAACCTTGCCATTATCCCGCCGTTAACAAATTCCGTAAGTGGAGCCCAGTCTTCACTTATTAATATTTTTTTTATCGATTTGCGTGTTAAAAATTGTTCAGTGAAGGGTTTTTGGGGCTATTTTGGCCCTTAAGGGTCCAAATTAAGCTAGATTTTGGGGAAAAAAAACGTAAACGCCTTTTTGCGTATTAAGAAATGTCTCGATTTGCGTGTTTGTTTACATTTTTAATACGCAAAACGAGACATTTACGTTATTTTTTTTCCAAAATCTGAGCTCAATTTGAATACTTAGGGACCAAAATAGGCCCAAAAACCCTTCACGGAACAATTTTTAACACGCAAATCCATGAAAAATATTAATAAGTGAACACTGGGGCCCACTAACGGAATTTGTTAACGGCGGGATAATAACAAGGTTACTGCATAGACACAAAATGTATTTTGGGGTTACAGTAAAGTTCTAAATGAAGGGGCATAACGTAGAAAAGTAAAATTTAGAGGGTTACTATATAGAAAAACCCTTAATTATTTTAGCACTTTTACTTGTTTTAGTTTGGTAAGATTTTTCACAAAACCTGTATCTCGTGATCCTTGAGGAGAGGATGATCAAAAGCTGGCTGTTTACGTATATCAACACAATATACCACATCTCCATCTTCGCTCTGTTCGTTTAATACAACAAAAACATCCGATACAAGTTATACAAACCATATATATGTGACAAACAACAATTAAGGTAAAAAAAAATAACATTAGGAAGCCCTGTATAAATCATATATATGTGACAAACAACAATTAACTTATTTAGCTTATCATACAATGCAATACCTTAATGGTTTTGACAGCTCCCTTGGGAGTAGCTGAATCGTAGTTACTCGTCTCCTGTTTGAGGATTCTTCCTCTAACGACATGGGGTAAATTTAGCACTAGTGTACCCACTAGCAGAAGTAGCACAAAGCGGTATAGTCCATGGAAACCGAGGAGCTCGGAAGCCATAAGAGGAACGTTACCAAATATACGTATTTGTATTTGGTTAATACAAAAAATGAAGTAGATTATATTGAGCAACCTTGTCAAAATATGCTGTTTTTATAGCAGGGAGATCTTGCTCATAATGTGTTAAGACTAAAAAAAATGGCATGAATTATTCGGTAAGATTTGTTTCTTGTTTGACATTTGATTACTTTATTACTTAAAGAGATGGACATGATCATTAAACAACGACCATGATAAAGACCAAATTATACTTTATTACTCCTTATTAGTTGATTGGCAAATATAATGATGATTAATGATAGGAAAAAGAATTTATTGGCCGGTTAAGTAGATAATGCTAAAGAAAGTTCAAACACTTCAAAGTCTTTGACATCTATGTTACACCCCAACAAATATTTTTTTTGAAAGAACCCCAACAAATATTATTTTTGTTACAAATTTAAATCAGGATCGAAGAAAGGAAACAGGAGAATTGAATGAAAGATGAACTGGTAAAAAAATAGAGAGGTTTTATTAGAGAGAGAAAATCATCATACAAAACTTGTGTGTTTGATTATGAAAGCTTACAATCTGTATAACAAAGAAATCTATATATACTAGATTTTATTACAAAGAAAACGAGCTGCAATAAGACTATAGAATCTTCTGGAACTTGGCGGAACTGGATTCTGTTATAACATCTAGCTTATGCTGACTTGGACATTCTGTTATAACAAATCTTAGGCTGCTGTAGCTTGATCAATAAGCAACTTTGCTATAAGCTGAGCTGGCTTAGAATCCTCATTGCAGTCTGTATATTTAACATTTTTTTTGATGGCAAGACCAAACAAATATTTTGAATAAGAATAATTCTAGGACGAAATCCGGCTAATTTAATAGAATATAGTACAAAGTATGTATATTCTTCAAAAAAAAAAAAAGTACAAAGAATGTATTACGTATATACTAATACTAGTTTTGTGTCCGGGTGATGCCGAGATGGTTGATAAAATTTTAAGATAAAATTTATACTTGAATGTTAAATACGGTGAAATAATTCGTTCTGATAATGTAGGATATTTAGACATACGATATCATATGGCTTATATTTATATAATAATATTTTTTGTATTTTTGTTTACAAATAGATATCTATGTTATTATTGACTTTAAGGGGCCGTTTGGTTCGCAGTAATAATCAAAAGGGATGAGATTCCATGGGAATCATTCCCTTTGTTGTTTTCCTTTTTTTTTTTTTTTTTGCCATTTCTATCATTCTCTATCCCCTTTGATTACCCAAAAACCTTTTACTCCCATTCCCCACCCCCCTAGCCTTTCCCATTCCTTTTCCCCAACCACCACCGTACCCACATCAGCCACCCTCACCTACTTCTCGCCGGAACGTTGCCGCCCCTCACCGGAATGTCACCGTCATCCCCGAACCCTCGCCGCCCCTCCTCTCACCCGAAAATCATTCCTTCACCCACGCATAACCTTCCCCCTCCACTTAGATCCGTCAGCCGCACCTCGCCGACCCTCTCCGATGATCGCATTACCTTCGTTGTGGTCCTCAATGGCAGAGATCGGAACCTTCTATGAGGTTCCGATCATGGGTTGGAGGTTGTTGATTTAGCCACTAAAAATGGGTTTAGGAGGTCTTTGATGGAAGATATGGCGAAAATTGTTCTGGGTTTTTCTGAAATCATCCTTTTTGGTTGACTTTAATTTCATTTGGTTTGACTTTTTAAGTTGACTTGTTTTGAATGGTTTTAAAGAGAGTCTTCTGCTATGTATCTTTGATAATTGCCTTAGCCATTTTCACGGTGGCAGTAATGTCTTAGAATTTCCTATTTCGTATTTTAAAAGGGCAAAACAGGTATTTTACAGAAAAGGAATTTTTAGGGTGTTATACTGCCAGCCTAGGCCCATCGCAACACGCGGTCTGGTGCTTTACTGCTGGGCGCTGCTGTTGCTACTGCAAGCCCGCAAGCCCTTGCAGCCTGCCGGTGCTTGCTAGCGGCAGCAGCTGCTAGTGAGGCCTAGCACGCTACGCACGTAGCTGCTGGTCTTGCTAGCCAGTGGTAGCGCTACTCGCACTAGCTAGCCAGTAGCACACACTTGGCTAGCAGGCATAGCTAGGGTGAGCAGCGAGTTAGGGTTAGAAAATAAAATAAAAATTAATCTCATCCGAGATAGCCTCTAGCCTGACTTTCCGATCACTTGACTTTACTGAATAATTAACTCCGTAATTGATTCTGAACCGTCTACACTTATTCGAAGGACACCATTCCCTTTCAGGAAACTGCGCCCTTTTCCTTCCTCTTCCCTTCACCAACCCTCAAAAACCAACCCCCATCCCTTTCCCTACCTCGAAATCGCCCAAGGGGGAAGGGAGGGGTGGTGGTTTTGAGGGGTTAGGAAGAGAGGGTCGTTTAACATGCATGTTAAGGAAAGGGAAAGGGGGCAGTTTGGGGGGTTGGGGGAGGTGTCTCGGGTTGGGGTGGACCGGCCGGTCGGCTTTAGGGGTTGGGTAGGGATGCTCGACCGATTTTGAAGCTTGTGGTGGCCAGTCGTTCAGGGGAGTGTGGCTGAGGGGTTATTCTTCATAATTTTTAATATAACATTACATACGATATTATTGATTTATATACGATATTTTTTTTTAATTTTATTATTAAATAAATATCTATATTAGTTCACTTTACTGCTAAAAAAATTCATTGATTAAGAATTAATGAGAACTTGATAATTACATTTCTAAAAAGAATACATTACCATCTATTAATAATTTTAGTATTCAAAAGCTATGAAATGCAGTATAACAATCATATTAGATAGTGATTTTTGTAATCAATTAAAATATATCCCTAAGGTTTTTTTTTTTTTTTTTTTTTTTTTTTTTTTTTTTTTCAGATCACCTTGTTTTGCTGATGTGAATTATTTTTTTTACTAAATAGAATTAATTTTATTTGATTTAAAATATATTTACTGAACTAGAATCATTTTTATAGAGCTGAATTTATATTTACTGATTCTCTATTATTTTTGTAACAAATTAAAATATATATATATTATAAATGGATGATGTTGGTGTGCTTTTTTAAATGAATGTAAATAGAAATGGGTTATAGGATATTTATTAAAAGTTATATGATAATTAATAATGTTGTATGTATAAAATATTATATATCGATAATAAAACACTATGTGACTTTTTAATCTTAAAAAAAAAACTATCCAAAATTTGCTTACTTATTATCATATGTGTCATAATAATACTTATTATTTGTCGCTTACATGACGCGACAAAAAAAAAAATAAAATTGGAGTGTCAAATGTCGATGTTTTATAATCTAACTGCGAGGCTTGACTTTTTTTCTTTGTGATATGATTCATCTCATAGTCTCTACTCTCACCGGCCCCCTCGTTTTTATTTATATATATATAATACGAAGTATATCTTTTAACACATCTCCTATACATAGAATATTAAACTACTATCTTTTATTTTAATGATTAATTCACTAACAAAACCCACAGACGCAGTATTCTAAGAAACTCAATTCAACCATCTAATACTCTGTGCTGGTCAAATACTTAAAAGTTTTGCATCTTAAAACAAAAACAACGGAGTACTTTCGATCCTCCAACTCATATACTTGCAACATATTGCCTTTGACACGTTACCGAGAGAACTTACCAATCTAGATAGCACAACCATATTCATGTGCATGTGATTCTTGTTCAAAACCAGATTTCTATTTATAGTGAACCTAAGTCCTAGCCTTTTCATTATTTGATTTTATTCGTATTAGTTTAAGCTAGTAGCTGTTAGTATTTCATCTCAAACAAAAGCCCTTTTACATAATCTATATCCTTTAATCAACCGTAATTAGAATAGCTTTCTCCGTGCGGATTTAACCCTATTTTTCTAACTATTTTAGCGAGTGGACTTTAAGTTATCTTTGATTATTAGGTGATACGACTTTAGCTTATCAACCACTAGTAGAGGAGTTTGGAAAGAGGGTTTTTTGCTTGGCTCGTCCTTTTAGGAAAATAGGTTGGGAAGAATTGGAGTTGCAAAGATGAGCGATGGAAATAATATGAGCTCTTTCCCAAAATATAGTCGAGAACAATTGCAATTCCGTAAATACAGTCGCTTTTATTTATATTCCCTGAATACTGTCCACGTCACCGGTTCATTGGGGAAAAAATTTTAACCGGTTTTTTTTAGAAACCGCTATCTGAAGTGGCGGTTTAGTTATAAAAAACCGCTACTTCAATGAATGTTTTTTTTTTTTTTTCAAAATTAGTTTTCCTCTTCGATGAGACAGTAGAATTCCCTCTTAAAAATGTTCTCTGTTTTCTCTCTTCATATTTTCTCTCTCCTCCATGAAAATTTCTCACAGATTCTCTGAAATTTAGCCAAAAATCTGAAAAGAAAGAAATCCATAAAAAGATGATAAAGAAACTGCTTCGTCAAGTTCTCTGGTGCAAAAAACGGTAACATCAACCGGAGGAAACCAGAATATCGGGTTAACAAGTCCAATTCAACGCCATTCTCTCTCTCCTCTTAGTGCACAAACTAATCGGAACTCCTCCGCGAGAAGGCGGCGATACTCAATCTTTCAACAAGAAAACGAAGCCGTCGTAGGCGGAGGAGAAGAAGGGAAAAGGCAACAAGAAGATGAAGAAGACAAAGAACTCAATTCAGAGTTTGTTTCTTTCACTGTTCATATCCCACCAACCCCAGAAAGACCGCTACTTTAAGTAGCGGTTTTGTACTAAGAAACCGCTACTTGAAGTAGCGGTTTTCTACGAAGAAGTAGTGGTTTTCCTTGAACCGGAAAAAAAAAACCCGGTTTTTTTTACCCCATACTTACGTGGACGGTAGATTGAGAAAATTAAAAGAAGTGGCTGTAATATGGGAATTGCAGTTTTTCTTGACATTATTTTGGGAAAGAGCTCAAATAATATATCCTAATTTAATCTGTGTGTTTAAAAATAAAATTCGTGAGTAATACCAACTCCGAGAATAAAGAAAAACAAGTTGTTAAAACCAGCGACCATCTTTAAAATATGTTGTTGAGTTCATTAACAAAAATTAGAAAATTCATCTCCAACCTCATTTAATTGAGCTACTATAGTATTACCAATGTTGTAATACGAGATCCAAAACTAGAAAAATAAACCCGCATGTGTTCCTTAAATATCTCAATTTTTGTATGAAAAACCCTTCGTTTGGAAAATGAACGGGTAGGCGTAAATTCTAGAAAGATTAATTGGGTTTGAGTTAGATCTACGAATTGAGTTAGATTTTTGAAAGAAGGGAGAGACAAGAAAATAAGGTGAAGGATGAGAGAGAAAAAAAAAGTGGTAGAAGTGGGGATTGGTTGGATAGTGTGAAGATATTAAAGCGTATTAAACAAATTAAATGAGGAGGTAAATCATTATTGCTAAACTCTTAACAAAAAGTGTCATTTATATCAAGTTTGATAATGTGTAAAAGTTTAGAGTTATCATTGATAGTTTTTTTAAAATGGCTACCATTGATAAAAGTAAAAAGTAAGTTACATCGTGCTATTGACAATGAAAGAAGCTTTTATAAAAAAAAATAAAAAGCAAAAACCATCACAAATATGAACACAGTTATACATACACATTATTACTTATTGCATTAAAACAAGTTCTATAAGCTAAAATATGGAATTTTTCGTAAATACTAGTTTATTTGAACAACTAATAATAAATTCGGTGCATAAATCCAATAATTCATCTTTCGTTCTTTAAACCAACTATGGCAACTCATAACGACAATAGGGGCAGATAGGATTCTTATGCAGCCATCTTACGATACAAGAATCATGAAACAAATGCTCGCAACGCAACTTCACAAGCGACTTTGTTGCAAGATCAACATAAGCATCAACAATAGTTGTAGCAGTTGTTTCGATCTTTGCATCTTCTTCCTCTTCCTCTTCTGTGTCCACGAATTTCAATTTTTGTAGACATATAATACTGTCAAATTCAGCTAGAAAATCAGTGAGAAAATTTGGGAAAAAGTTGATCAGAAATTTTTTTATTTCTTGTGGAAAAAGATATCTCAATTACAATCACGTATCAATACAGTATTTATAGATATATATTACAAGAAGTATGTACAAGTATAACCAACTCTAAATTATAACAAACTCTCAGCAAGTTGTTGTAACAAACTTGCTAACCTGGACAATCTGTTATGCACCTTTGCTCATGACTTCGGGTCATCAGCATCAGCATCACAATCTTCAACACCCCCCCTCAAGTTGGGAGGTGAATGAACCTTAGGATCAAACAGCCCCAACTTGGACAATAGGTCTTGAAATTGAGCAGAAGGCATCACTTTAGTGAGAACATCAGCCAACTGAGACTTTGTGGGCAAATAAGTCAGTTGTAACAGCCCCTCCATGACTTTGTCTCTGGTAAAATGACAGTCAATTTCTATATGCTTCGTCCTGTCATGAAAAACAGGATTCTTTGCTATGTAAAGAGCTGACTGATTATCACAGTGCAAAGTGACTGGTTTCAGACCAGTGACTCCCATTTCTTCCAATAATCTGACAGCCCAAACTATCTCAGTTGCTGCAGAGGCCATGGCACGATATTCAGCCTCACTAGATGATTTAGAAACAGTTCCCTGCTTCTTTGACTTCCAACTTACAGGAGAACCACCAAGCTGTAGGATATAACCTGTAATAGACCTCCTGGAATCAGGACAAGATGCCCAATCAGAGTCAGAAAAAGCTTGTAGGGTAAGATTATCATCATCCTTCAATAGAATCCCTTGTCCCTGAGTATGTGAGAGGTATTTCAGTGTATGAACAAGAGCAGAGAGATGCGAAATGCAGGGAGTCTTTAAGAATTGACTCAACGTTTGAACTGTATAAGCCAAATCAGGTCTTGTATTAGTTAGGTAATTCAGTTTACCAACTAAAGACCTGTATAACTCAGGGTCAGAAAATGGTGGACTGTCATTTACTTGTAGGCTTCATATTCACAGGCAGAGGAGTTACAACCTTTCCATCTATATCAAGTGCTCTAGAAGCCTGAAGAAGTAACTCTTTGGTGAATTTCATTTGGCTTAGAACAATTCCCTCAGAAACATAGGAAACCTCAATACCCAAGAAGTAATTCAGCAAACCCAAATCCTTGATGCTGAATTTCTGATGCAAGTGAGACTTGAGATCAT
This sequence comes from Chenopodium berlandieri, assembly GCA_034703905.1. Taxonomy (NCBI): domain Eukaryota; kingdom Viridiplantae; phylum Streptophyta; class Magnoliopsida; order Caryophyllales; family Amaranthaceae; genus Chenopodium; species Chenopodium berlandieri. The sequence continues at coordinate 14,787,606 of CM068293.1, forward strand.
TAATAGCCTGTATATCTGTGCCTGTGACTATTATATCATCCACATAAACAGCAGCAATGGTGATGTGATCATCTATTCTTTTAATGAACAAGCTGTAATCATTTTTGGACTGAGTGAAACCCTGGAACTTCAGTTCAGCCACCAACTTAGCAAACCATTGTATGGAAGCCTGCTTTAGCCCATATAAAGCCTTATTGAGTCTGCAAACTTGATTCTTGGGGTTGGGAAAACCCTCAGGTACTTTCATGTATACCTCTTCAGATAAATCCCCGTGTAGAAAAGCATTATTAACATCCAATTGATAGATATTCCAATGCTTGCTTGCTGCCAGAGCTATCAAACACCTTACGGTTGCCATTTTAACTACAGGAGAGAAGGTTTCATCATAATCAATACCATATTTTTGTGTGAAACCTTTTGCTACAAGCCTTGCCTTATACCTCTCTACTGTTCCATCCTTCTTCAATTTGAGTTTAAATACCCATTTATTACCTATAGGCTTCTTTCCCTTAGGTAAATCAACCAGGTCCCATGTCCCATTGTCAACCAAAGCATTTATCTCCTTGTTCATAGCCTCCATCCAATTAGGATCACCAACAGCCTGTGAATAATTGGCTGGTTCCCTGATATCAGAAACTTGGCATAAAAGGACTTTGTGCTCTGCAGGAAGATCAGTGAATTTAACAAGGTTGCACCAGTGAGCTGTCAAAGAAGGAGTTTGGGAGAAAGAATTGCAAATGTATGCATCCAAGTAAGCAGGTCTTGTCTTTGGTCTGGTTGACTGTCTGAGTAAGACTACAGGAGGTTCAGCAAGCAAACTATCAGAGGAACTGGATTCAGTTGGGGTAATATAAGAAGCAGAAAGGTTTGGAGTGGATACATTTGAAGTAGAGTATGAAGAAGACTGGCTATGTGAATTATTAGAAGGTGAAAGAGGTGTGTTTGGTTCAGAATCAGTAATGGTATAAGGATAGATTGGATAATCATCAGAAAAATGATTATGTGTTACACTAGGTAAGAAAATTTGTTTAGGATATGAAATGGATGGCTCAGCTTGCTCGTTTATTGTGTGGAAAGGAAAGTGTCTTTCCTGAAAAGTGACATCTCTAGATACAATAATTTTATTTGTATCTAAGACCAGTACTTTGTATCCTTTCTGGTTTACAGAATACCCAAGAAACACTCCAACCACTGCCCTAGGCTGTAGTTTACTTCTGTGATTTTTAGATGTGTTGACAAAACATAGACAACCAAAAACTTTCAAGTGATCCAGGTTAAGAGGCTTGTGAAATAATCTTTCATAAGGAATGTCATTATGGATAGCCTGTAAAGGCATTCTATTAATGAGATAAGCTGCACACAACAAGCATTCTCCCTAGAATTTTTCAGCAAGATGTGACTGAAATAATAAAGCTCTGCTTGTCTCAAGCAAATGTTTATGCTTCCTCTCAACAACTCCATTCTGTTGAGGAGTATCTGAACAGCTAGTGTAATGAAAAATTCCTTTCTTCTCAATCAGACTTTTCATTTCTCCTTCTATCAGTTCTCTTGCATTATCTGATCTTACAGACTTCACTTTCAAATTGAATTGTGTCTCAACATAATTGCAAAAAGACTCAAAAATGCTCACATAATCAGTCTTGTATTTCATTAAATGGATCCAAGTAAAACGACTGTAATCATCAACAATAGACAAGAACTGATTACAACCAGTATGAGTTTTTATTTTGTATGGTCCCCAAACATCAATATGCACTAGTTCTAAAGGAGAAGTAGTTTTGATAGAACTAGTTGGAAAAGACTTCCTATGCTGTTTAGCTGCAGGACATATTTGACAAAAACAATCTGCGAGACACTTATTAACATCACATGATGGCTTAACTAATTTCATCTTCTTAAAAGACATGTGACCAAGCCTAAGATACCAAAGCTTTGCTTCATCTACTGCAACAAAACACTTCTTCTCATCTACTCGAGCATGCTGAATACTCTTCTCATCAACATTATACAAACCCGACTCCAATCTACCAAGAAGCATTGAAGGTTCTGTCTGAGAATGTTCTTGAATGCAGCACTTATTATGAGTGAAATAGACTCTACAATTCATATCCTTACACAACTAATGTACAGATATGAGATTGAACTTGAATTCAGGAACATGTAACACATTATGCAGTGTGATCTTGTTATTCAGCCTAACTGATCCAATGTGTTTCACCAAGACTCTAGTGCCATCAGGTATAGTAATAGTGTTATTAGCCATTCTAGCCTCTTGAAAACTCTCAAACCAGTTCAAGTTAGAACACACATGATCAGTTGCATCACTATCAAGCAACCATTTCTTATCAAGACATGAAATAAGACAGTAATTACCTGTCATGAGAGCTTTAGAATCTGAAATTTCAGTACCCTCCTCCTGAGTCTGTTGTTTGCCAATCATCTGCATCAGCACCTGAGTCACAGTGGCTTTCAGATCAGTACCAGGAATGCTCTCTTCTTCTTTGCTGACTGCTGCAGCCTTTCTATCTTTGAAATTCTTGAAACCAGGTGGATATCCATGAATTTCAAAGCATCTATCCACAGAATGGCCTGGAATATGACAGTGTGTGCAATAGAACCTACTTCCTGGCTTATCTGATTTGTCAATTCTTTTGTTTCCAGTCAGATTGGACTACCTATAACCTCCAGTATTGTAATACGAACCACCTTGCTTCTCTCCTTGCCTGAAATTCCTTCCTCCAGCATTATTCTGATACTTCTTTTTGTCTTCAACAAATGCCAAAGACTCATTATGTAAAGCATCTTTAGTAACCTCTGTATGCCTCTCTTCTTGAGCAAAAATTCTGTATGCCTCAGAGACTTTGGGAAGAGGATTCATCATGAGAACATTTCCTCTGATTGTTGCAAATTGTTTAGTTAGCTTCATCATAAACTGCAAGAGTTTCTTCTCCTGTTCTCTTTTAAGAATCTTCTGTGTCAAATTGCAAGTACAATTGTTGCAAGTGCAATAAGGTATAGGATGAGCTTCTGCTATCCTATCCCATAGTGTTCTGATCTCTGTATAAAATTCTGATACAGATTGATTACTCTGAGTAATTGCTGCAAGCTTCTGCTCCAATGAATAGATCTGTGCCATGGAAGCAAAACCAAAACGTTCTTCAAGATCTCTCCATACATCTGCTGCTGATTTGAGATACAAAACAATTTTGGCAATAGTGTTTTCAAGATTTAACCAGAATCCAAGACAGAACAAGATCATTGCATCTTTCCCATGCATTACATTCTATAGGATCCTCTGGTTTTGGTATAGAACCAGTAACAAAACCGAGTTTATTCTTGGCTGAGAAATTGATCATCATAGATCTCTTCCAATCATGAAAACCTTCTCCATTAAACTTGAATGAAACAATCTGTGCTGTATTAGTATCAGAAGGATGAATGTAGTACTTACTTGATGGATCTTGATTCAAAGGCAAATTGATTCTGCTAGAATTCTCCATAATCGAACAATTTGAGCGATACTTGATCAAAATCAGAGAAGAAATTCAACGAGAAACTTGAATTCGTGGATCAAAAAACACAAATCAGATCAGCTTAATCGATTGAAAAAGGAACAAATCAAATCAGAAAGAACTTCTGAAAAAAAAACTGATTGAACCAGAAAAATCAGAAAGAAAATCAGAATAGCTCTGATACCATGTCAAATTCAGCTAGAAAATCAGTGAGAAAATTTGGGAAAAAGTTGATCAGAAATTTTTTTATTTCTTGTGGAAAAATATATCTCAATTACAATCACGTATCAATACAGTATTTATAGATATATATTACAAGAAGTATATAAAAGTATAACCAACTCTAAATTATAACAAACTCTCAGCAAGTTGTTGTAACAAACTTGCTGACCTGGACAATCTGTTATGCACCTTTGCTCATGACTTCGGGTCATCAGCATCAGCATCACAATCTTCAACAAATACACATGCCCTTAACTCTTCTTCGTCAAAATAATAACCTCGTTTCCAGTCGAAACCCATGCCCTTAACTCTTCTCCACTGCAAATTCGTTCAGGAGTAACACGAACGACAATCGTATAATCGAAAACATCAAGATGATTCTTATCAATACAACCTTGTTTTCTTTCGATGGCTTCAACTTTTTCCCACACCTCGTCGCATATTAATTTCATTTTTTCTGTAGCTCGCTCAAATGACTCAGCATTATTAGAGCTTATAAGGTACCCATCAATTATTGATCTACAAAAAGAGCAAAAAGGGTTAAATTAATAGAGTTTTTTATTTTGAAAATTTTTGTTTACTCACCAATAATTGTCGACCATTGTTTTTGATAATAAACTAAGGTTTCCTGAACATCGAATATGAGTCGAACTTGGAGTTTCTTGAGGGAACAAGGCAAGCCACTCTCATTAGGGTTGTTATGGGGGCAAGAAATTACGATGCCTTGAACATGGAGCGATTCATACTTATCTATTTCCATACTCAAATTTATATAACCACTCAAAAATTATTTATGAAATCGAATTGAGTTTATTTGAGAAAGGGAGGCTAGAGTTTATATAGAATTAAAGTTTTGGGCATTATATGAGGGAGGTTTGATAAGTATTATTAGAGTTTAATAAGTTTGATTTATTACCATATTTGCCAAAACAATTTTCTTATTTCATCAATAATCAATCACGTGTGTCCTTATCTCGCAATATCCAACCTGATGACCAAGCTGCAATTAGCAATGCGTTGGGTATGCAAACCACGAAAGATTTGGGAATGCCGACACTAACAAGCTGAGTCACTCGTGAAACCTTCGCTCATATGTGCGCGAGAAATTAGATCGAAGACTCACGGGTTGGAAAACATTATACTTGTCCCTTGCAGGCCACATCACTCTCACCAAATCCACAATCACCACTGTTAAACTACTCTATGCAAACCGCAAAGCTTCCTAGATCAATTTGTGATGAAATTGATAAAAAGGCTAGAAGGTTCGTTTGGGGGAAGTTCGGATGAAAAGCGTAAAATTCATCTGCTTTCGTGGGATGTCTTGCAACTCCCACGAGATAAAGGTGGAATGGGGATTCGTTCGGCAAGACAAGCAAATTCTGCTTTTCTTACTAAGCTCGGGTGGCGTGTTCTCACAGAACTTCATGCTCTTTAGTCACGGGTTCTCCGCCCTAAGTATTGCAAGGGTCCTTGTGACATTGATATGTTCCTTCGTACCACTAACATGTCCGTGTGGCGTGGTATCACTGAAAATGCATCTTGGCTGAAGAAGGGATCAAAAGTAGCTATTGGCAATGGGTGGAATACTTTATTTTGGGAGCACTGCTGGGCTACAGATAAACGGGAAAATCTCTGTTACTCATTGTGAGAAACATAAGCGTTTCTCATAATGGCATTTCTGAAATTAAATTGATGTTTTTCACTTCCTGGGATGCTGACTCGGATTCACAATGGCAGCAATCCCAAGCTCGGTTAAATTGAAGGAGCTATTGTGGAAGAGATGTGGGATCAGGACAACGACTGGAGATGGGATCTTTCTGCCCGTCTTTTCCCCGAGCAGCAGCTAAAGCAGATTGCAGCCCATACCCTCGTGGAAGACCCCGATATATGTGGCATTCGCTACTAAAAAGGGGCTAGCAATGGCAAATTCTCAGTGAAATATGCTACGAAATTGATGCGTGAGGATAAGATAATATAATTCCTAGGGATCCTAAATGGGAACTTGTATGGAAAGCCCCGGTTCAACAAAGAGTTTGCACATTTATGTGGCTTATACTCCATGATTGTCTCCTATGCAATGCCAACAGACTTAAGAGGCACTTAACTGAAGATCCTCGCTGCCAACGATGTAATCTTAGAGAGGATGAAACTCTAATCCACTTATTGAGGGATTGTCCATCTACCAAGAATATATGGTCAAGTGTGGGTGGAACCGCCCTCTACGCTTCCTTCTATAATGGAGACCTGTATACTTGGGTTGTGAAAAATTTAGAAGCAGAAGGACTTATCTTCTCGGAAAAATGGCCCACCTGTTTTGCAACCACACTTTGGTGGTTATGGAGATGGAGAAACATGCATATCTTTGATAGAAGAGAGGAAATCCCCATCAACACAGGTGCATTTATTCGAGGGCAAGTTGAAGACTTTGGGACGTATTATCCAAGCTTAAATTACTTGCTCCAAGAGTAAGTCAGAATACCAAGCAAAGAAGAGAGATCCATGTGCGCTGGTTAGCCCCACCAGCAAATTGGTGGGCTTTAAACACAGATGGAGCAGTGAAAGGATCCCCTGGTATTGCTGGGGGTGGAGAAGTAATTACAGATGCAGAAGGCAGGTTCGTGAAAGGGTTTGCAGCTAGCTTTGGCATAGGCCATGCCTATAGAGCTGAGCTTCTAGCACTCGAGCAAGGACTGAAATTAGCGAAGCAGCTGGGAATAACAAGGCTAGTGGTTCAAATGGACAATCAAGCTTGTGTAGAAGCCATCATCAACACAAGTCAACAGCATGGAGATTGTGTGTTGTTTTTTCCCTCCAAACCCCCTTCTCTTTTAAACACATTTTTTTTTTTTCTTATGAGCACTAACAAAGTTACAATGTTACTCACACGTAACTTGTTAAACTCAAAACAAATCTACAAATTGGAGATTAGGACAGTTAATCACTCTCAAACTACACCAATTGCATGGCCGAATATGGATCACCGACCCATTTGATTCATACAGAGTGCACATTAGATATTTTAGTCTCTTACTGTTCTAGGGGTGAAACTAATATGGTTTAAAATCAAATCAAATTAGTAATAATGCACTTCGGTTTTTTTTTCTTTTTAAAAATATGGTTCAGTGCAGTTTGAGAAATTAAAAATTGTGGTTTACAATTTGATTTCGGTTTTAAGATTTTAAAAATTGAAACCAAATTGAATTATAGACCCATATCTAAATTATAGCCAAAAACTATTTTCAACCCTTATATAATACCAAAAACACTTAAATAGGCAATGTTGAGTAAGACTAATAAAAAACATTACAAATCAAAGCCCAAAATACTAGGCCCAAAAAATTGCGGTGCGGTTTGGTTGTTTTTTTTTATTTTTTATTTTTTAAAACCAAATTGAAAATGGTGTGATTTGGTTTTGATCGAATGATAATAAGGTGCATTGCAGTTTGATAAATGCCAAACCGTATTAATATAATTTGGTTTCAGTTTAGGTTACAAATTAAATCACATTGCAAACCAAACTTTCACCCCTACACTTTTTTTTTTAAAAAAAAAAAAAAAATTAACAACGATTGATTCATAAATTAAAAGTCATACGACATCTACACAGAGATTTATATCTAACAAATACATGACAATTGAATCAAATAAAAACATCCTATCAGCAAAGTTACAATCGTTGTCGCAAATCGTACATTCTTTATACCCTCTTTCACATCGCTGTGATTTACAGCCTTCTTCGACGAATATTTTGTGGGTATTGATTATTTTGTCTTTTTTAATTTGTGGGTTTGATTGAGTTATGTTAGGAATATTCTGGAGATATTTAGGAGATATTTATTCCTTAATTATAGGCTTAGATTGAGCAAGATGATATTGTATGCGTCTTATTTGATCATAACTTTCGTGTACGATATATTGATCAATGAATTCCATTCAAGGGTAAGTTTTGATGCCCTTTGTCAAATTTTACATGGTATCAGTCGCTCAGGAAATATAAAACCCTAAACCATGGCCGGTGATCAACAACCGCCATCACCACCACCTCCACGCATTGATATAACCTCTCCATTTTACCTTGGTCCTCATGACCGACCTGGTGATTTCATCACTCCGATCCCTCTTCGTGGAGATAATTATGACGAATGGGCTAGTGATTTCCAAACAGCTTTGGAGGCAAGACGAAAATTCGGATTTCTAAATGGTTTAATCACTTCTTTGATTTCTCCCTGTACTCAAGATGATTGGAATACCATACATGCTATGTTAATCTCATGGCTTATGAACACCATAGACCCTGAGGTCAAAAGTACTTTCTCCAAGTATAAAGATGCTAAGCGTATCTGGGATACCCTTAAATCCCGATTTGCTATGGTTAACAGTCCTCGTATTCAACAATTCAATCTTCAATTGCAAAGTGTGAGCAATCGAAATCCATGTCGGTGGCCACATATTTTGGCAAATTAACAACCTTGTGGGAGGGGTTGAATAATTATGAGCCATTAATTACTTGCTCATGTTGTACAACATGTACAGCAGGGGTGGCGTGAAAATACAAGACTGCGTCAGTTTTTAGTGGGCCTTTGCACAGATTACTATGCTCAAACTCGCACAAATATTTTGTCGCAGGATCCCTTGCCTACTATTGATCGAGCATACCAACTGATTATTCAAGATGATCGTGTTCGCCTCGCGAAATCCGTCCCAGACGACAGCCCACCTGATGTAGTGGGTTTCGCACTTCGTACAAGCACAAGGAGGGGTGTTAGAATATATGATAAGTATATTGTGATAAGATTGTATATATTGTATTATTAGTAGTTATCTCTAGTTTTATTAAGTAGATAAATTTGTCAGATTTATAGGATATTAGTTCCTAGTTTGTAGGCTCTTTTTACTCAATGTATTATGTATATATCCTGACGAAATCAATGGAAATCCTCACGGAATTGCATTACTTCATGGTATTAGTCTAAAATCGATCCTCTTCTCTCTTCATCTCACCTATCTCTTTAGCTGCTCATCACTATCCATGGCCGAAACTACCTAAAAATTTCATCCTGCTCTCACCGTTTCCAATGTCAAATCTGTCATTCCCATAACACTGGACTCGAGGCACGGCATGTATCATCCTTGGGCGGCATTATTCAAGGTCCTAGTTCGGGTCCATGACCTTCATCACCATATCGTTCTTCCTACGAAGGAAAGAGAACTCGCTGCCTACAATGCCTCCAAAGCCGTCGACCCAGCTCTTTGGAAACGCCTTGACGCGGTGGTTCTCCAATGGATTTACGGGACTATATCCACAGACCTTCTCCAAGCTATCTTACTCAAAGGTGATACTGCTCACGGGGCTTGGGCTCGCCTAGAGTCCATGTTTCAGGACAATAAAGCCTCTCGAGCAACTCATCTTGAAGAAGAACTTGCTGACCTTAATTTCAACAATTTCTCTTCTATTCATAGCTACTATACTCACATCAAGTCTTTAGCCGATCGTCTTGCCGATGTTGATGCTCCCCTCTCCAACAGCAGGCTAGTCCATAAACTCACCGCCGGCCTACCAGAAGCCTATGCCGGGACGGTGGACATCATTCAAAATCAGGAACCCTTACCTTCTTTTAAAAGTTGTCGATCCCGTCTAAAACTTCCGGAGCGAACTATCAAGAATCGCCTCGCAAAGGAGGCTAATTCCGGCGGCCCTGCTGCTCTTGTGGCGACGGCCGGCACCACCTCTGGCTTGGAATTCGGTGTAGTCTCATCTCGTCAGTCCTCCAAAACATCCAAACAGAAGAAGAGTGGTAAACCTTTTGGGCGAAAATCACCTAATGGAATGCAGCCCAAAACCCACCTCCTGCTTCTTTCAATTGGCAGAATTCTCCTTGGGCTGCGTGGGCTCCTTGGTTCTCCAATTGGCCCACTACTCCTCCTTGCCCTTACTCAGCGTCATCTTGGACACCGAGGCCCTTCCCTACCTCTGGGTCACGTCCAGATGGGCTAGGAATTCTGGGCTCCCGTCCACAGGCATACACGGCAGCAGCCCCAAATCCTCCTCATATGGATCAATTTGATAGCTACACTCCCACGGACATTGAGGCAGCGATGAGTGCTCTTTCGCATTCTCAGCCGGATGGGAATTACTATATGGACACTGGTGCTACATCTCACATGACTTCGGACCGAGGTATATTTAATTCTTATTTCAATTCGAGCATTGATAATCACATTATTGTTGGTAGCGGTCACCTAGTTCCAATTGTACTAATAATACAATATATACAATCTTATCAGAATATACTTATCATATATTCTGACAAGGGGTAAGCCTCAAGGTCCAGATGAGCATAGAGATAAACCGGACAAGTCCCACCTTGTTTGTACTAACTGCAAAAAGACAGGTCATTTAATTGAAGGCTGTTTTGAACAACGCAGCTATCTTGACTGGTGGCCTAATCAAAATAAAGTGCACGGGGCTGGCAATGGACAACCTTCACAGTTGAGTGGCAAAGGGCGTGGTGTAGCGCAGGCAAATGCCACAGTGGCTGGGGGTCGTGGGACAGGTGAAAGCACATCCACTGTTAGTCAATCTCACAAGCATCCTCACAAGTGTTCTCGACGGAACAATGGACAGCCCTCGCTGGATTCATTGGTAACACTAAAATTCCTTATGATCGTTTGAATGGTGAGTTTGACAATGCAATGTGGATAGTTGACACAGGTGCTTCTAGACATGTTACATGTGACGATAAATGGTTATTTGATACTTGTATCATATCTCATTATCCGGTTGGTCTCCCGAATGGCAAAATAGTTATGGCCACAAAGGAGGGCTCGGTTCAATTATCACCTAAAATTGTCCTTAAACACGTGTTTTATGTTCCAGATTTGCATTGTAACTTAATTTCGATATCGCAATTGATTGATGATACAAATCCAATTTAATGCTTATATGTGTGCTATACAGGACCAGTTAAGGGAGTTGATTGGAACGCGTGTTAGACAGGATGGACTGTTCTAGTTTGAAGGGACTGCAATCGGTGCAGCATGTGTTAGTGACTGAGGCTTCTTCTATGTTGGAGTTATGGCATAATAAGCGAATAGGTCATCCTTCTGAAAAAGTAGTTAAACTTCTTCCTCCTGTTCATAATTAGAAGGGTAGTTTAAATAAAGCATGTGAAGTTTGTTTTCGTGCTAAACACCCTAGGGATTGATTTCCTTTAAGTGAAAATAATTTGAAAAGATACATAGTGATTTGTGGGGATCATATAGACATGAATCTTCTTATGGTGCTTGTTATTTTAGTAGATGATTTTTCCCGTGTCGTATGGATTTATTTGCTTTTTAATAAAACTGAGGTATTCCGTATGTTTATGTCATTTGTTGCAATGGTGGATAAACAATTCTCTCAAACAATTAAAGTCGTTCAAAGTGACTATGGCACTGAATTTTATTGTTTACGTGATTTCTTTAATGCAACTGCCATTTTATTTCAAACTTCTTGTGTTAGGACTCCGCAAAAAATGGTCGGATTGAGAGAAACCATAAACATATTTTGAATGTGGGGAGAGCATTGAGATTTCAAGCCAATTTGCCAATTTATTTTTGGGGTAGAGTTGTTCTTGCTGCTGCTCATTTGAATAATCGTACCCCCTCTCCATTGTTGCATAACCAAACTCCATACGAAATTTATTTGGCACTACTCCCTCTTACACCTATTCGAACATTTGGATGTCTTTGTTTTGCACTAGAGGTGATTAAAGTTGGCCCGGACCGACCCGGCCCGATTTTGGGCGGGTTTTGGGCAGAATTTTGCGGCCCGAATTTTTTTTTTTTTGGCGTGTTTGGGAATGCATTTTTATGCATATTTAGTTATTTTTTGGCCCGGCCTGAAAATGGCCCGAAAAGCCCGCCCGACCCGACCATTTTGGTCGGGTTTGGGCACAAAAATTTTCGACCCGAAGTTTGGCCCGACCCCACCCGAGAAATGGCATAACTTTTTATCTTCGGCCCGGCCCACCCAAAGATCACCTCTATTTTGCACATAATCAGAAAACTAAGGGTGATAAGTTTGCTAGTCGGAGTCGCAAATGTATCTTTGTAGGATATCCTTTTGGGAAGAAAGGGTGGAAACTCTTTGATCTTGACTCAAAAGAATTCGTTGTCTCTTGTGATGTTAAGTTCTTTGAAGATGTATTTCCCTTTATTAATCTGAAATCTTCAAACATTCTTCCAGAAAATATTGTTCCAATGACTGTACGTAGATGTGAATTATGATTTTGATGAAGTGGATAATTATGTCAATGGTCATAGTGTGAATGATCGACCACAGCAAGACGCAAGGACGGGCTTTGACGGTGCAGCCAACCAGCAGCCTGGTGTCCCTGCGACCCGCTGGCTGCATAATGGTTGAGGACCGAGCAGCCACTGCCTAGCCCGCTGGGTTTCCAGCGCCCGCAGGCTAGGGTGTGGCAGCTGGCCTCGAAGCACCTGATCAGTCCGCAAGGTATTCAGCACCTGCAGGACCTGATGGGCAGCACATTACCACCCCTTCTACTCTCAACACTCGGCAGCCTATTAATGATGCAGCTAGCTCACCTCTTAGCACCAATGGTGCCCACTTTCAGTCATAAACAGCAGAATTTGATGGTAATCTTGGTCGGGGTATGCGGGAAAAATTCCCTATTGTTCTACATCGAGAAATTGTGACGCACACCATTTTGGCAAACAGTCCATCCTCTCCATCATCTAACACTTCGTCTCCATCGCATCCCTCAGGTACTCCCTATCCAATAGCACATTATATAAGTTGTGACAGTTTTTCTTTGAATTACCGAAATTTTATTGCAGCCGTTACTCCTGACAAGGAGCCTCAGTCTTTTAAGGAGGCCATGAAAGATGCAGGTTAGAGAAAATCGATGCAAAATGAAATACAGGCTCTAGAAAAAAAAGGAACATGGACAATGGAAGATCTACCTCTTGGAAAGCGTGCTCTTAGAAGTCAATGGGTGTACAAGATTAAATATAACTCCGACGGGACCATTGAACTTGTGAAATCTAGATTGGTGGTTTTTGGCAACCATCAAAAGGTGGGTCAAAAGGCATTTCAGGTCCTTCATGTTTAACACGGTAAATTCTTTTACCCGTTTAAATATTTCATTAAATCTATTCAATAGATCTTAATTCCCACTATGTACTAAGTGCCGTCTTAGCCTGGTCCATTATTGAAAAATTCTTTCAAATCTAAGCATTTAGCATTTGATAGTCATTTTACAATAGAGATCGTAATCTTCTTGTTGGACCTTACAAAATTGTCCTTAGCTCCCACTAAACTTCTTATTCAAAGAATTTCCATGTTTCTCAATAAGCTAAACCTTATACTAACTTTATGAGAAAACCCATTCCACTTCCTACATGCTTCCCTCAATCCACCAATGGATTTCTTGAGCTTGCTTTCAAATCTGGCATTATTTAGATTTACAAAACTCTTGGACTATATCCATAGTCTCTACCAAAATCCTATTTTAGGAAGGCAGTTTTGGTATCTATTTTTCCATATTTCATATGCGCAATTTTGCTAGAATAATTATGAAAAGACTTAAGTATTCTGATTGGTGAATAGGTTTTATTAAATCAACCCCGTGAATTTAATTGTAACCTTTTCAACCAATCTAGCTATGTATGCATATATATATTTCCATATTTGTTAGTTTTCTCCTTGAAAACTTATTTGCGATTAATGGGTCTTTACCCTTCATGAAAATTAATCAAGTTTCAAACATGATTTTCAAACATGGAGTCTGTTTTTGATTTTATGGCCTCGATCTAACCATTTTTCGGAATTCAAATTTGTCGTAGCTATCTTACAAGACACTATTCCCTTATTATCCAATAGTAAATAGTATACTTGTAAGTCTTAGGTTCATTTCTAACTTAATAGAAACTTTACAGGATTCAATCCAAGCCTTTTAGTGAATTCTATACCTATACGGGGTTATTGTATCAAACACTGAGTCTCAACGCGCTTCTAAAGCTCTGTGATTGTTTTGATCTTACTCCAACACTTTTATAGTTTTTTAACTAATGAATTCTCTTTAAGGCACTTGTAAAGTCCTTTGAGTATTCTTGATCAGTGATTCTCATGAATCCTTTCTAAAGTCTTCCGAGATTCTCAGTTCTGGTTTGTTGCTCGTCTCGATGGTCATCGAGTTCATTTTCCTCCCACTTGTCGTCTTGAAGATGTGTTACTTTCCAAAAAGACACCACTTAGAGCAACAAGTACTATGTTCTCAATTTAGTTGTGGAAGTAATGCCCTTAGTCTCACTTGAATGCTTACAAAGAGACTTGTATGTTGTCTTTGGGTAAAAGTTTGTCGTGAAACAAACAGTTAGCTCCCACTTGAGATACCTTATCCCTTACTGAGCCACTTATCTCCCACGGAGCCAATGAGCTCCCACTGAGGCTAAGAGCCCTAGACATATACTTAAAAAGACGCTAGAAACTATTTCTATCAATAACTGAATATAGTGTCTTTTCTTAGCTTTGACAATTTTGATTAGTGTAACATTAGTCATTTGTGCATATCTCTAAGAATTTTATAGGAAGGGATGTGATTCATCATCGTTCCAGTCATTTCCAAACGGCTTCGAGGTCTCCGTCAAGATATACTATGTTCATTGTGGAGCTGATTATGATTCCAATTTCATAATATTGAGATGATCACTCTTCGTTCAAGCAAATATCGCTCGATCTAATCTAGACGTTTTTGTGATCTTTCCAAGTCGATTCTATACTTCACTTAACTTTTGAGCTATTAAAGATCTAGTTTTTTCACATTTGATGAATATAGCCGTATTCTTTCAAATTCTTGTGAAAACGTTAAAATAATGGAATTCTCTTTAGCTTTCGGAGTCAATTGTCTATACCAAGCACAATAGCTCCTTTCTTTGTCAGTTTCAACAAGTAAGACTTCCTTGCCTTAGAACGATTCCGATTCGATCAACTTTTAAGAGTCCATCTAAAAGAGTCTTGAGTATGTTCTTGTTGGTGTGACATTGCTAAAGATAGACGGAATACAAATCATGTTCATGACATGAACCTTGTGAGTTTACGTTAAGGAAATGTTTGTTTATAATCAACCATCCTTGACTCATGGCCTAAACGACAATTACATTCAAATAAAACCAACAACTATTGTTCTTTTACTTTGAATGTGAGTCTTTCCGTGGTGTAAACTAAACATTTGCTGATTATGGAACATAATAACTGTTATTTGTTCCAGCCTTAGCTTTAAAAGGTCTTTAAACAAAGAAGATAACCTTACAACTGATGTAGCACCTACTTGCTTCATTCCAAGCTCGTAAGTCAATAACTTAGCTTAACTTCATTTGTTTTGAGGTCACTTCGAAAGTGGAACTCTCAAGCAGTATCTAATACTTGTGAAGGTAAGTTGTTAAGTTTAACTACAATGACATGAACTCTTAGGTAGAATTGGAATCTCAAATTCCTTTTCTTTGTTCTTTGTTTCCTATATTTCTTATCATACATCATCTCATAACTTTAAGAACCTTTTCTTTAAGTATTTTGACTTTTATACTTTGTTAGGTATAATCAAATATCTAATGCACCGTAAAACAAAGTTCCATCTTTTCCTTTAATTCGTACTTGAATTACTACATCAATGAGTCCTACTCATTAGTGTATAAAGGGAAAAGATATGTTGGTTGTCAACTATTGACAATTTGAGTTTTCAACTCAATACTTCATGTTTATCAAAACTATCTACTATTTTGAATACAAGATGTCCAACCATCTTTTCAGACTAAACCATAAAAGTCATTTATGAAAAGTTGTATTTTAGAAATGCCTCTTCTTTCCTTGAGAACCATTCTCAAAAGATTTCCTTTTACCAATCGTTGGAAACATTATAATTTGATTTAGAATTCTACATATATTAGTGCAAAGTATAACCATTTATCAAGATAACATAATAAGCATTGAAATACATGCAATCTAGCAATTTCAATTTACTTATTAACGTTCTATTCCAATATTTATAAATTTGTCCTAATTAGGCGAGAATAAAACAATTCCAAGATCCCAAAAATCAATAAGTGATTAAGCATGCTTTGGCTTGTCTTAACACTTTATATTTTAAGGTAAGCAATCTAATTGCTAATAGCTCTAAGCTATTCTTGGTTCGATAAATCGTCGCATCCAATGCTACCTTGACGATTATCTCCTTTGCCACGACATCTAAGGACTCCTTACTGATATCGTTGAGTTTAACCAAAACTAACGTGTATGAGATGCCTTACTTTATCAAACCCATCAACATACCTTACTTCCCTAGGATAGTAGTAATGCCTTGCTTTGGCATAGCCCATTACTATTCTCATTAGTTCGGTAAGTGTCATTTTGGAATGCCAAATTTGAACTCAATATTATAGGGACTTAGGGTTTGATTTAAGTGAACTAAATTAGTCATTCAACATTCAAAATCCTAAAAATTATCTAATATCTCAATTATATATAAGCAAAATATACAAGGCATAAATAAAGATGCATTGGCAAACTAGCATGAGCCCCTTGAACTTGAAGCATCAAATCTTCAAAGGCCTTCATTGCATCTTCTTAGCTTCGTATTCTGAGAAACGCCGTCTTGAGACATGACCACTAGTTATGTAACTACTAGAAAAACTAGGACTAATCTAAATAATTTAAGTACAAAAATACTTAACGGCACGCAATCCGTATTTACTATCCTAGTCGGGCCATACTATTTGCCATTTTTGTAAAACCTGCATTAGAACATCTACAATATTCCATTCATCCATTCACTTTTAAAGTGAATGGCCCATGCATTTTATAAATAATTCAAACAATACAAAACATTGTATCAAATTGAGTGCATAATAGCTCCTAACTTAGGAGGTTAATCCGATTAACACGCCTAATTAAAACTAGTCAAGTTGTTTTTCTGATTATGTGAACTAACGCAATAACAAAAGCACAATCAAGGCTTAATAAAGCTCAAAACAATTAAAGAAGCTCCCACTAAAATCCACATCCAACTTAATTAAAATTAATCCAATTAAAATTAATTAAGCTAATCAATCAAAATTTTGTCAAAAATTTGCAAGTACGTGAAAAACCGAGGCCTAACCTTGTTTTAAACAAAAACCTAAAACCAGTGCTAAGTGCCTAGCTCCCAAGCCAAAAGGCCTAGGGAATTAGCTAGGCACCAAGCAAGGTGCGCATGGTCAGTCGCGCGCAAAAAGCAGCACACTAAGGCTGCCTTGACGCGCACCATTGCTAGCACCAGCTGCTGCCTAGCAGCCCTAGGTTTGTGGCATGGTGCCTGGTGCTCGCACCTCAGCCCCGCAGCACTGCTAGGTGCTCCCGTGGGCATCCTAGCAGCGTTTGCTGCTAGATGCGTGGCACACAATCACCTGCCCGGCCATGCTAGCCCTCCCCGCACACTTACGCTCGCAGCCACACGCACACTAGCACCTGCACGCACGCACCAGCTCGGCAGCAACATGAGGGTTGCGCAAGCAGCCTTGCTAGCCGAGCTTGGTGCTCTAAGCTCGATGCTTCGATTTTCATGCTCGTGCTTCAGAATTTTATTCTGATTCTGTGTGTGACTTTAAAATTAATTCTAAATTAATTTTAGAACTAATATTGAGCAATTTTGGAAATTAAAACAAGTCTAACTTAACTAAATTCAATTTTAGTGCACAAACCAAAATTAGTTCAAGAACCATTCTTTAAATTATTTCTGGCTCAACTTGATGCTACAAAAATTAAGGGATAGTCTCACAATTAATTTAACCAACATAAATTAATAATGTGATTTGAAAAAAAAATAGCTGAATAAATTATTAATCAACTAATGAAAAAATTTATCTAACTTTACTTATGCACATTTGAATATTACAACCTTCCAATATGAAGAACTATAATATTTCAAGCACAAGTATGAACATTTAAGATTTTAATCAACTTCCGAAATGATTAAAACCAAAATTAATCATTATGGATTTTAGAAAGTTAAAATTCAACCATTTAAACCATTAAAGATTGAATCTTTAACATTTTTAAGGGCTTCAAAATTATATTCACCATAACCTTTCACACTACAAGCAACTTATTTGCAAGAATGTGAAATTTCAAGTTTATGTGAAATTAAGAGCTCTCCAAATTAAGAAAATAATTTACATTATAAACATGTTTAACAAGGAGTAAAATTGCAGAAGATTAATGGTATAATCAAACGCATAATCCAACAATTGCATGTCGTAATTAATCAAGGTTTAAAGATTTGAAATTTTTTGTTTCAAACGAAAACCCACTTTGTGGGCAGATTTTGGCCTCTGAAAGCCATTTTTTAAACACTTTGTGAGTAAAGGTTGATTTAGAACATCGATTCCACCCAAAATTCACTATTTTTGAGTCGAAATCTGAGTTCATAGTCATAAATTAGCAATAATACGATTTTAATCCAATTAAAACCAAGGTCCTAATCTAATTAGATTGCTAATCCAGAAACTTAAATCCATTTAAATCACCTTAATAAATTTTAGTTGTAAAAATTAAATGCAAGAGGCTCTTATACCGCTATTAGGTTTTGCGGTGTCCGATACCGCGCGAAAAACAAAACCCAATAAATTGGATCGTATGCAGAATAATTACAACTACATAAACAAAATAGCTCACCCTTGATGCGTGCTTCGCTCGCAACTAGAGCTCGGACTTCGGACTTGGAAAACTTCAAGCCCCACAAATGCAAGACCTCCAACGTCTCACACCCTCGATTACCGAACCGGCCCCTACCCCGTAGCTTAAACGAGGCTAGACCAAAATTACTAGAGTTTTACGAATTTTAGATTTTCTCACACTTTGGGAGATTCCTTTTGAGTTCTACTTAAGTGAGTAATCCCATTACCCAAGGTGGGTATTTATAAGGAAATGCTCCCAAGAGTTTCATCAACTTTCCATGTGGGAGAGTTGGTGAGATGAGAAAGTAAGCAATTAATATAATTCCGGATAAAATTATATAAGCTGTGCAATAGTCAAATGACAAGTGTCAACATAAGGGAAGGAGTAGATAAGGACCACAAACCCTCCCCTTGGAGAGCAAGCAAGCCCTAACAACCCCATGTGTACGATATACCCCTGGCCTTGGGCCTCAAGGCGTGCTGCGCTTGCAGCCTTGGCCTTTGGATGGGCCTGCCTCGCAAGCCCAGCTCGCTGCTAGTGCTTGCGCCATTGTAGGCTGGCCTCGCTGCCTAGCAGTGCATGCAAGCGTGTTGGGCTAGCAGCCTTACCGCATGCAACGACGTGCTGGCCTAACACACTTGCTGTGTGCTTGCGGGCTAGCGCTGCTAGCTAGCCTGCTCGCCCAACCAGCACATATGCGTGGCTGCTGAGCTTCCGGCCAAGGCAAGCACATGGCTAGCAGCCTTGCTAGCCTAGCGCGCCTAGCCCTCGCTTGGCTAGGCCAATGCGAGGCTAGGTCTTTACACGTTAACTTATCATTTGACGTATTTTCTCGTCCTCTCGATTCATTGAATCGACTCGACATTCGACACTCTAAGCTCGGAACCCTGCGTCTTAGTTCCTAAAAACTCTATCGACTTATTTAATCCTCCGGATTAATTCGTTATCTTGGTTTGGTTACACGATTGGGTGTGACCCGAAGGGTTCAGTCAAGAGCAAGCTGTAATATTAATTATACATTAATATTACTGATTAGAAGGGGCCTCCAGCTAGGAATTTCTATCACTTGACCTCACTGAATAATTAGCTTTCCTAATTAATTCTGAATCCTCTATCGGAATAATACACTTGTTCGATGGACACCATTCCATTTAGTGATTAGTTGAGCAATCAAAATTCAAATAAGTAAACCTAAATGAGCAAATTTAATTGAATAATTAATTTTCGTTTACAAAGTATTAAAGCCATATAAGTGAATAAAATGAGCAAATTGATGCTTTTGCATTTGATCAAATTTTTTTTTTATATAAACCATAAGTCATTCAAATGGTTAGAGACATTAGTATTTATCCTCAATTTAATGTGTGTTGCTCATCATTTGAACTAATTTTGCTAATGATAAAATCATATTGTACAAGCTAAACAGTAGATGTATTCTTAATGTTGTAGAAGATCAAATGTATGTATAATTGGAAAACCTATATAGAGAAGTTGAAGAATCGGAGTTATTTGGTTTCAATACAGTTGAAGAAGCATTCAAAATTGGTAATTCCGAGTATGTTGGTATTGGTTTCCTTATTTAATTGGTTTGCTTATTTGTGAAATGAACAACATAGTTTTGCTCATTTAACCAAATTGATCAAGGAAATAAGGCAGCATTGTACCATTGCGATGTCTTTGATAAATGCTCCGAATGAGTCTTTTGAACCAAATGGTTATGGCTTATCGGTAAGTGTAATTCTAAGGTGTTGATGTCCCTTTTTGCACTAATGTAAGCTTCATGGAATTATATTCAATAATGAGATACCTATGTAATGGTTACAGTGGGTTTTTCATGTCTTGTGGAGGAGTATAGAAGGTATTCAAGGTAGGTATTTGCCCCGAAGTGTGCTGCTGTTGCTCGTACAATTGCAAGACCTGTTACTGTGCAGTAAGGCATAGTTAACATCATAGTATGTGAGGTTTCCTACATAGGGACTATTACTGATGGACTAGGGCTGCTGCAACTGGCACTTGTAGTCCAAGTGCAGCAGTGCTAAACTCACGACTTGTGCCTGTTGTTCTTGCTGGGCCTGGTCTTCTAGGGTGCGTTAAAGTACTTTGTAATCTACTCATTTGCTTGTATTGAGTAAATGAGCTTAAAAAATAGCCTAGAGATTATCAATGAATATGAATCAAAGTATAAACAAAAATTTGAGATCACTAATCCAAGTTTTAAGTATATGAGATGTTTAATTTTTTTTTTTTTTTTTTTTTTTTTTTGGTGTCTATTTATCAAAGGAGCATTAATTCTTGCTGCGGGGTTGAGGTGGAATCTATTAGCCATGTGTTGTTTGATTGTGGTAGGCTATATGCCTTTGAGAGCATAGTGATTTTTCGGATTTGATTCAGGAGGTGGCTGGTATGGATCATGTGCCTAGATTACTATGGCGTGCAAGCATGTTGGATGGAGAGGTGAATTTCAAAACTAATGGCAAATTGATGGCACTGTGGTTCTGAGGAAACAAATTTGTTCACGAACAAATTAATCTCAATCCAGGGATTACAGCCAAAGTTTTTGTGCAATTGGTTGATGACCATCGTTTGTACTCAAAGCTCGTCATAAGAACTACAACAGGTCCAGCTCATTGGTTTGTACCTCTTGAAGGGGTAATCAAAATAAACATTAATCCTCACATTGCAAGATTGGGCTATATGGGGTTAGGTGTTGTTAGAAGCCATAAGGGGAAGCTAATGCTCGTTGCAGTAAAAAGGGTGAAGGGAGAGGCTGCTGCTATTCGCTACGGGTTGCAGTTGGTGAGAAGATTCGGCTACATCAATGTATGGGTGGAGTCAGATGCTTTGGAGGTGGCTCAAGCCATTAACAAGCAAGCTTGTGGGAAAACGCCTATGTTTTTTTTTATCTATGAGGATATACAAATGTTAGCTAATTATGTTAATGCATGTAATTGCTTTTACTCATATAAGGAGAGCAGGCAATACCGTTGCTCATCTTGTTTCGAGATGGGTCACAAATGGCTGTTCAGAGTTAGTTTGTATGAACAATTTTC
Organism: Chenopodium berlandieri; assembly: GCA_034703905.1. Classification (NCBI taxonomy): domain Eukaryota; kingdom Viridiplantae; phylum Streptophyta; class Magnoliopsida; order Caryophyllales; family Amaranthaceae; genus Chenopodium; species Chenopodium berlandieri. Next base: position 14,809,103 of record CM068293.1, read on the forward strand.
CCCAAAGTATCCAAACTTTGCTGGACTTCGATTTGGAATGATATTGCCTTTTCACTTTTCCCTAAAAAAAATGTTTTGTTCATTTATCAAATGAGCAACATTTATTAACTACTAGCAATTGTAAATGTTCCCCAAAGTTCAGATTTTAGCTTCTTAACTACTTTTTTTTTTAATCATGCTTAGTGCAGTGAGCAAATGTTGAATTATAAATGTTTTGAAACTAGTAGCCTTGTAAGATTTGAACCTACATCCTCTGTGCAATATAATATAGGAACACAGTGCTCGACCAATTGAGCTAATAGGCTTATAATTTTACTAACACACCTAAGAAGATATAGTGCACATAAGAGATAGTAGCCTATGTAGGTAACTTATAGTATTAATGGAATATTATGAGCAAATGTAACTATATTTTGCTAGGAAACTGCACATAAGAGGTTATAATATCATTTGAAGTTTTTTTCAACAAGACTAGAAAGAGATATTAATCAAATATATTGATCATATTAAAAGGCAACCCAAGAATGCAAAGTTACTTAGCAATCTAATGGACACCATCATTTGCAGCACAAACATGAGTTTTGCATACTTGATGCACTCAAATAATTAATAAATGAGCAAAATATATTTCCTCATCAAACAAATGAGCAAAATACGTTTGCTCATTAAACAAATGAGCAAAACTTTTTGAAAATTAAGCAAATTACAATCTTGACATAGTTGCTCATTTGAGCCTAATTATAGTAAAGAGCAAAAATAATGTCCATTCATGCCTATTATAGTAAGTGACCGAAAATATTCAGCTTATTTGAGTCAAGTAGCCAAAATGAGCAATATTATATTGCTCATTTGTGTAATGAGCAATATTGTTTTGCTTATATATGTGTAATGAGCAATATGTCGAAGTTGCAGACAGTAAAAAACAATTTGCCAAATTACTAGCATATCAATAAAAGCATCAAATCATTGGTTTCTAGATTTCAATTCAATTAGATTTTTACAAAGTTGCTAATTTGAGAGGAACAATATGAATTAAATACAAGAAGAAAGAATTTTTCTTACCACGAAAAAAAGTTACAGGAGAGTAGCTAGGGTTTATAGATGGACTGTGAGATAGATAAAACTTGAATGCAATGAAATTACGATGACATAGGCAGTGGAGGCCCGACAACGCAGGTGGTGGAGGCTAAACGATGGTTGAGGCTGCGGAAGGGATGCAGCGATGGTAGATGGAGAAAAGAGGAATGTTAGTTGTTAGAGTGAGGACGACAGAGACGATTAAAAATGAGTGAGGGACATTGTCATGAAAAGGCATTATAACTCTGGGTGTACCGTACATCCTGGTATATAACACAATTTCTATAGATTATGTGATCAAAGTATGTGGTACCAAATTAAAGATTAGTGCCATTTTCTATCTTAAGAAACTATTACGTTGTTTTGTGATGTTATTTTTTATAAGTTATATTAAACCAATACAAAATACAAAATTAAAGATATTGATGCACTTATTTAGATACGGATGATACGGATGGAGACATGGAGTACTATTTATTCACTTCCCTCTAAATATTGTTCATTATTTATACATAATAAATTTTATAATTATGTTTAATTCGTTATTTATATCTCTATCAAATTTTAAGATTAAAAATTAAAAAAAAAAAAAAATAAGAATGTTTGTGATACCGTTTGCAAGATTCATAGTTTTTTTTTCCACAAATTCTTATATCTCTATCATAATTGAACTTCAATTCAAATTGAATTCATAACAATTAAATTTGTCAATATAATAATTTGGGAAACGTTTGTTGTACATTAAACTCAGCAATTGATATAGCGTGATCTAGGCTATGATTAAAAAAAACACACACACATATACAATAAACACGTTTGACATACTTGATCTTACTGTCAAATAATGAAAAACCTAAATTCAATTAGAACCCAAAATTGGAATAAGCATAATAATATTTGGATATATTTTAGTCTATGATCAAGAAACTAACCCTAGCCTCCTCTCTCTCTCTTCTCTCTCCTAAATTCTAGCTTCCCTTGTTAATTTTGAAGGGGCTTTAATCAAATTTCACTAGTAGAAAGCCCCAATTTTAATTTCTTTTAAGTTTTTATTTATTTATTTATTTATTTCGGGTTTATCTACTTCGAAAGACAAGATATTTTTTCGATTTCCTTCAAAAGACAAGGTTTTCGAACTTCTTCAAAAGACAAGGTTTTATTTGCGTCTAATTTGTTCTCTAATTGTGCGGGGCTACTGTTTCGGGGTTTTCTGATGTCCTGCGGGAGAGTTACAATTCCGAGACTGGAACCGGAAGCCTGTACCTGCAAAACAAACGGATGCTCCGGGTGATTGGAGATCCGCCTCCGACGGTCAAGTTAGTACTTGATTAAGGAGTAATTAATGCGGAAATTAAAGTGATTGGGTCTCTCTAGGTGAGAGTGTTTAATGTGTATATTCTGCGTAATCCCCCCTTAATGAGGATTAAGGGAGGTATTTATAACCTCGGGAAACGTGCCAATCTAGGTTTAGGTTAACCTTGGGCTGATTGGGCTTCCCTCGGAAGTTGGGCCTAGGTGGCCGACTTCTCCATTAGGCATGAAGTATGCCACATGTCATGACATAATAGGTCCAGGGTGGACGAATAAGCGCGTGCCACGTGGCAAGCCCTGAGAGGTCCAACTGGGGGACACTTGGCAGGACCTGATTGGCCCACGTGGCGCATTCCGATTGGTGGGAGCAAAATCCCCTAATCATTTGCCCCTCACAGATGGCACGTGACGGGTCACGTGTTACCTGTGACAGATGTCGCCCTGTAACAGGCGTCGGCCTGCTACAGGTGTCACTCGACGAAAGGCCGAGAGATTTTCCCGCCAAAATTTTGAATTCTGGAAGTGACCCTTCGCCTTCTCACTTCGCCTATATAAAGGAGTGTTGACTTCGGTCATTTTCACACTTGAGAACTTTGTGAGAGAACATTCAGACCCCTGAACTTGCTCTGACATTTTGGACCCTTTCTACCCACCGCCTGCTCTGACAAGCCGACTGCAAAAGATTTTCAGAACTTCATCAATCGTCACTCGTTCAGGTAACCGTCGGTTCTCTTACTCTTAATTTTCTCTTTACTTTATTCTTTTTTGAAATGGCATCACGGAAGCACACGACACGACCTAGGTTAGTGATCAGCCGGTCACCGGGGACGGCTGAATCTAGGACTAGGAGTGCCGCCTGCCCTTTTCTGGACCCATCTTTGCCCTTTATACAAAGTCCGACTATATCTGTGTCTATGCAGAGCATGATGGCCAGAACAAAAAAGACTGCCAGGATCTCAAACTCAGACGGCTCCTCCCACAGGGTGCCAATTAGTAAAACATCTGACCAGGCGCCAGATGTGGAAGTGAAACAAAGCGGCTTAAAAGCCGGCGGTTCTGAGGGAGGAGTCAAAGTGACCCCTTCCCATTTTACAGTTGACAACTCTACATTCTCTCCTGCTCCTTTTAAAGGAGAGGAGGCGGGCCCCTCCGGGAGAGGGGAGGTGTCGTCCTCTTCGGACTCGTCAGAGGATGAATCCGAGTCTAGCTCTTCTGGCCATGCTTCTCTGGACACAGAAGAGAAAAACAGTCGCCTACAAGAAGCGAGGCTTTCTCACGCAGTTGAGAAGGGGGACAATTGGGCGGAGCCATCCGCCTCTCACCGAGAGCAAAATACCCCCTACTACTGCACGGTACCCCGAGGCCGGATCACGGCCATGCAAGAGAAAGTGGGGAGCTTTATCGCAAACCACACAATGGGCCCCGGCTTTTTAGTGTTCGTGCCGGATCCAGAAGACACAGTCGTCTGGCCGGCTGGTACTAGCTATGATGGCGCCTGCTTTGGCTGCTACGAGGCGGCCATCAAGGCTGGGCTGCGCTTCCCACTACATCCGGCCGTTCAGCGGATATTGGATGGGTATGAGTTGGGGTTATGGCAGTTAGCCCCAAACTCTTGGGTCAACGTACTCGGCTATGTGGCCGGGTGCGAACTGCACGGGGTGGAGCCAAACTTCGAGGCTTTCGCCCACATGAACTATCTCAGCCGGACCCCTAAGTCAGGCGGTACCGGCTGGAATCAATTGACGAGCCACAGGGGCTACCTCATGACGAGAGGCAAAGCAAACAAGTGAAAGGATTGGCGGAACACCTTCCTTATTATTGAGAGTTCAGACACAGAGCTGAACAAGCGCTTCAACGGGTGGAATAGGAATCCGCCTCTTCTTGCAGGCGGCCGCAGCATGCCGCCTGTTCCCCCCAAGGCTAAAAAAGAGATCCTAGACAAAGGACTCTTCAGAGTAGAGTCTAGGGTGAACTCTGCTTCAGGGGTACGAGAGCAAGTACCCCTGCACTGCGTTCCGAGCTTCAAATGGCTCTATGACGAGTACTTTTTGGCCGCCTGTGGCCTCAGCAGTCGGTGCTCAAGAGGTAGCCGGCCTGTCAAATACTCTGTTTTTCCATGCATTATTATTTTGACTTTTTATTAACTTTGCTATTTGTTTTTGCAGCGGACGCCATGAGCAAAATTACCGCTTCCAAGACTGCGGCGGCCATGTTGCGGGCCTCCATCATGCAACAGTCGTCAACCGACTCCCCCAACAAGGGGGCACCCTTGGTTGGCTTTGAAACTTTCACTCTTTTTGGAGTTGTGTTTTATGCATATACTGACTCTTTTCTTCTTTTTTAGACGGGCATTCCAAGAGCTTCTTCTTCACAACAGCCGGACTCCAAGGCCCGGAGGACGACTGTTGCGAGCTCTCCTGGTTCTGCCAGGAAACAGGCGGCGGCTGAGAAGCAGCTGGCCGCTTCTTCTAAAACTCCAGCTGGGCCGCCTAGAAGTATGAAGCTGTCTTTGTGAATTTAGACTTGCTCCTTTCTTTACTAGGGCTAACTTGTTTGTTTCCTCTTGATGCAGCCGGCCCTCAGGAGCCTCACTTGGTCGAGGTGGCCAAGTCTATGATCAAGGCCGTTCCTCCAGCTGAAAGGGAGGCGGTCAGGGGTGTCGGCACCCTTGACCTAGACGGGATTGCAGGAGTCCTTGCTGAGGTATACTTAACATATTTTTGAGTATTTGAATTCCAGGACGCCTGTTTTTTGTTTGAAAACTGACGCTTGTTCCCTTTTACTTAGGCCCTGCTCCGAGTGAACGGCCTTCGCAAGCCGCTTGATAGGAAGAACAAAGAGGTAAAGGATGCGAAAGCTATGGCCGCCTCTGACTGTGATAAGGCAATGTTTCAAATTGCCCAAAATGAGGTTCTGACCATTGATATTCTTTATTATCAGGCGCAGGCTACCTCCGCTTTCCGGGCTCAGTTAGAGGCGGCCCAGAAGAGGAATAGCGAGCTGGAGGCGACCATCAACAACCTCAAGGCCGAGCTGAGACCTCTTCGCCAAAAGATGTCCTCATACGAAACCTTGGAGAAATCCTTGGCGAACGTAAAGGAATGCCTGGTGACCCAGGAGAAGAGTCTTACTCAGGAGCTCTCGGAAAAGGCCGAGCAAGAGAAGAAAGAGCTGGTCCGGGAGATGATGGAAGACTCTGCTCAAATCCAGCGCATGACCTGGGGCCGCCTCTTCCCCAATGCCGACTTTGCCTCATGGGAAAAAACGTACCGCCAGTGTTCTGATAGATATAATCAAGAGATCCTGGCGGCTGCTGAGGACGAGGCGTTGGAGGAAGCGTTGGAGGTGGAGGAGCAGCCGGTTATGGCGCTTGTGCCGCTTGGGGGTAATGCATCGAAGAAGGATGCAGCTGAAGCCGATTCCAGCAAGAAGAGTGCTGACCAGGCGGCAGCTGCTAATATTGAAGATCTGCCCCCTTCTTAAGCTTTATGTCTTCTTTCCACGGCCTGCGTGCCATTTGTTTGTATTTACCCGGCCAGGGGGCCGGGGCTCTGAATATTTTGCCGGTCTTTAATGACCGGCTTTCTTTTAATGAATATTTTTATTTTTGTTTTGCTTCAAATTTGTTTAAGTATTGAATATTCTGATATCCATTTGTACACTATACCGACTGTTTTACATGTCCGATAGTTGCAGACAGGTACGGATAGTTAGGCACGCCGCCTATGCCCCTGGACGACTGGTTGTCTGTTTCCAGACTAGACGATCAGTCGGCCATTTATCCAATCGGTATTCGAACCATTTTAAAGACTGGATCCCCTTTAGGCAGGCGGTCCTGTCATTTGTAAATTTATCCAAGTAGGAAAGTGGTTTCCTACTTGTCATGTTTTTAGGCTAGAGACTTTAGACCGTCTAGGCCGACTGTTCCCCGCCATATTTAATCTAGTGTGAATAGGTGCTGTATGAACACCTTTTTAGCTTCATACTAAAATTTGAAGGAGCGACCAAGTAAACATGATTGTTACCTAGTCGCCAAGTAACTGAGTAGTAGAGGTGTCAAACGGTGGGTGCCGGTTGTTCCCCTTTATTCGCCAATGTTTGTTGGCTATTAACTCATAAAATACCAACTGTTCTTATCCCAATTAGTTCAGTCGGTCGGTTGACCCGGATGGTTACTGCGTACACTTACTTGACGTGATTAGTTAGTTAAGTGAGAGATATCCTTGTCCGGGAAACGGCTACGTGGTTGTCTTGGTTAGACAGTCGTATAGGTGCCGTGTAATGATTTTATAGAACAATGTTCCACCCAAAAGGGAGCTGCTCTCTGCGACGAATTTCATCCGGATGGATGCCGTCGGACGCCTGCTATAACGTTGGGACAGGTCGAATTGAATTTTTATATTTTGATCAGTTGGCTTGACGCCTGGTCTGATCATTTTAGCCATGTGTTTTAGATAGTTCTTGGTGAACTGTATTATGGGAGAGTAGCCGGTTGAGTGAAACAAGCAGCGTGCCCCTCTTAAGTAAAAATGAAAATTAAACATGGAGAGTAGCCGACTGTTTGTTAGTGGGCGTGCCCCTCTTAAGTATAAAATTGAATATTATGCAAACTTTATTCAAGTAGCCCTTGACTATTTACATCATTCAAAAGAAATATTTCTTAAGATTATCTACATTCCAAGTTCGAGGCAACGGTTGGCCGTCTGGTGTTTCCAGACGGTAGGTACCGTCTTTAACCTCTTCACAGATTCGGTAGGGACCTTCCCAGTTGGGAGTTAGTTTGCCAGACTCATTAGCCCGACCAACTGCTTCCATTTTTCTAAGTACAAAGTCTCCCACTTTGAGTGGACGCCTGTGTACTTTTTTGTTGTATGATCTAGTCATTCTCAGGCGGTAAATTTCATGGCGCAAGACAGCATTGCCCTTCCTTTCAGGAAGTGAGTCTAATGCCATGCGCATGGCTTCCCAGTTTGCCTCTTCGTCATATAGAATAACTCGAAGAGTCGGCTCGTAGTGTTCTATTAGAAGAACAGCTTCCGCACCATAAGTTAGGAGGAATGGAGTTTCTCCAGTCGCCCCTTTTTCAGTCGTCCTAATGGCCCAGAGAACATGTGGTAATTCATCCGCCCATAGGCCGCCTGCTCGTTCAATCTTTTTCTTGAGACCGTCTGAGATGATTTTATTAAAGGCTTCTACTTGGCCATTTGCTTGTGGACGACCGACAGATGCAAAGTAGTGTGCAATTCCTTGGTCACCCAACCAGCTTTTGAGAACAGGCGTCTCAAATTGGGGACCATTATCAAAAACCATAGACATGGGAACCCCGAACCGAGTGACGACATTTTTCCAAATGAATGAAATTACATCCTTCGTCTTGATTCCCTTTACAGCCTCCGCCTCTACCCATTTAGTGAAGTAGTCGACGGCAACAAGTATGTACCTCCTTCCGCCTGTAGCAGGCGTATATGGACCCAGAATATCCATGCCCCACTTAGCAAACGGTAGTGGGCTATGAATGGTAGTGAGGTCAGTAGCCGGACGGTGAATTAGTTTGCCAAACCTTTGGCACTTGTCACATTTTTTCACCATCTCCATCGCATCTGCTTCTAAAGTAGGCCAAAAGTAGCCCTGCCGCCTTGCCCGTTGAGCAAGCGTCCTACCGCCTATATGGGAAGCACAGTAACCAGAGTGAAGATCGTCTAGTATCTCTCGCCCCTTTTCTGGAGTAACACACTTTAAGAAGGGTTGAAGGTACCCCCTTTTGTGAAGTTCTCCCTTTATTATTTCAAAACTGGTTGCTCGTTTTTTCAGTGCTGCCGCCTGTTGATGATCATCCGGCAGGGTATCATTTGTCAGATATGCCCTGATTGGATCCATCCAGGTTGAGCTTCTGTCTAAGATTCCAATAGGGTCTTCCTCAATGCTTCTCCTCTCTATTACTTCCCAAAAAACAGTTCGAGGAGTATCAGAGGAGGCGGATGATGCTAATTTTGAAAGTGCATCCGCCTGGTTGTTTTCTGATCTCGGCACTTGGGTCAGATGGAAATCTTCAAGGGAGCCGACTGCTTGTCGAACCGCCTGTAAATACTTGATCACGGCCGGATGGGTTGCTTCGTATTCGCCATTGTACTGACTCACTATCAATTGTGAATCGGAACAGGCGTCTATTTTTATTGCCCCTGCCGCCTTGCACATGCGGATTCCGGCTAGTAAAGCTTCATATTCTGCCTCATCGTTTGAGGCCTGAAAACTGAAACGTAGAGCATACTCGTACCTGTCACCCTCTGGCGACTGACATATGACGCCTGCTCCACAACCATTTGAAGTAGAGCTTCCATCCATATATACCTTCCAGACTTGGTCTGGAACTTGAGAGTCAGGAGGACGAGTCATCTCAACAATAAAGTCAGCAAAGGCTCACCCCTTCACTGCTTTTTTAGGCTCGAAGGTAACTTCGAGGCTCTGTATTTCTATGGCCCATTTGATCATTCGGCCTGACGACTCCATGGTGGTCAGTGGCCGCTTGATAGGTTGATCTGTATACACGACGACTGCATGTGCCAAAAAGTAGGGCTTCAATTTTTTAACAGCCATGAAGAGTGCAAGACCAAATTTCTCCACTAAGGGATACCTCAACTCGGCATTTTTCAGTACATGACTGACAAAGTAGACCGGGAGCTGACAGCCGTCTCTTTCAGCAAGGAGAACAGCGCTTAACGCATGATCAGAGACAACCAGGTACATGTAAAGTACTTCTTTGGGCAAAGGGTTGACCAGCCTCGGCAAGGAATGCAAGTGAACTTTCAATTTCTGGAAGGCCGCCTCAGCATCCGGCCCCCATTCAAACCTTGCCCTTTTCTTAATTGCCTGGAAAAAGTATAGGCATTTGTCGCCTGATCGGCTTAGAAATCTTCCCAAGGCCACTAGACAACCTGTTAACTTCTGAACCTCTAGGATGGTACGAGGCGACTGCATGTCAATGACCGCCTGCACCTTCTCAGGGTTCGCCTCTATTCCCCTCTGATTGATAAGGAATCCGAGAAATTTCCCAGACTCAACTCCAAAGACACATTTCTTGGGATTGAGCATGACATGGTGCCGCCTGAGTGTGGCGAAAGTTTCTCGGAAGTCCGACAGATGATCTTTCTGAAGTTTAGACTTGACAATCATATCATCAATATATGCCTCGACATTTCTCCCAATCTGATCAAAGAACACAGTGTTTATCATTCGCTGGAAAGTGGCCGGGGCATTCTTAAGACCAAACGGCATGACCGTGTAACAGTATAACCCTTGATCAGTGACGAAGGCCGTCTTCTCCTGATCTTTCTTCCATAAAGGAATTTGATGGAAACCAGAGTAGGCGTCCATGAAGCTTATCAAAGCATGGCCGGCTGTTGAGTCGACCAGGTTATCAATTTTTGGCAGAGGGTAACTGTCTTTGGGGCACGCCTTGTTTAAGTCTGTGTAGTCTACACACATTCGCCAGGTGCCCTTCGGCTTTTTAACAAGCACCACATTTGCAACCCAGTCTGGGAAGTAACATTGCCGAATGAACCCTGCATCAAGTAATTTTTTAACTTCGGCGGCTGCCGCCTGACTTCTTTCTTCGCCGTGGTTCCGCTTCTTCTGCCGTACCGGCTTCTTTTTTGGATCCACGGCCAGTTTATGTACCGCCAGATCAGGACTAATGCCTGGCATTTCATGGACTTCTAATGCAAAGATGTCCTTGTATTCTTTCAATAGTTTGTAAAAATCGTCACCCAGGACCTTTAGAGCAGTCGTCCCAACTTTAACTGTTCTGTTAGGACGCGAGTCATCTAAGATCAGGTCCGTATGCTCACCAGCCGGCTGAGGGCGGAATTCATCCGACCGCTCCTCTGCCAATGATTGCTATTTTCTGTCTTTTCTTGCGGCCCCTGTCTGGGATGCCTTTCTCTTCTTGCCGCCTGCTTCTTGAACAGGCACACTCTCCTTGACATTGTCAAGGTCTATTTTTCCACCACTCGACCCGATGGCCATAACAGTGGGCTTGACATCCGAGAGATAGCACTCTCGGGCCATCCTCTGGTCTCCCCTTAGGGACCCGACTGTTCCATTATCCCTCTCAAACTTGAGCAACATAAGAGATGGGATTATTACAGCCTTGGAATTATTCAGGGTTGGTCGTCCCAGAATCATGTTGTAGGCCGAGAGTTCTTCTACTACCAGGAACCGGACTACCATGTGTCGTCCTTCCCCTTTTTTGCCCAGGCGGATGGGTAAATCCACTCGTCCCACTGGGTGGACGACTCCTCCTCCAAACCCTACTAAAGGGTGGGATGCCGGATGTATGCAATCAGTCTGATATTTTAGTTTCGACAGACATTTGCTACTGATGAGATCTGAGGAGCTTCCGGTATCTATGAGGATTCGGCCTACTCTCTGGTTGGCCACTTTACATTCAATAACGATAGGGTCGTCATGCGGCCCTCTTACCCCTCCTAAATCTTCTTCAGTGATGACAATCTCAGGAAATGAATATTTGGAGGGCCGTTCTTGGTGAACGGAATTTACATCTAACCGTCTGATATTGTCTTTGTTGCCCCTAATAGTGGGGCCGCCTCCTGCGAAGCCGCCTGCAATAGTGTAGACGACTGCATCATCTGTATCAGAGTTGTCGGCCTGTTGACTCTTTTTGGCCGACTGCTTTTTCGAGGAAGTGTTCCCCGTGGATTTCTTGACAAAAGAGTCAAGATCACCTTGCTCAGCCAGGCGGTCCAGATACCGCATGAGACTGATACATTCGTTGGTGTGATGACATACATCTTCATGATAATCACAGAATTTTTCTTGGTTCCGGTTGTTTGCAGAACCCTTCATGGGGACCGGCTTCTCAATTGAGATCCGTCCCTTGATTTCCTTTAGGATAGCTTGGTTGTCCTTGCTAAACGCATACTTAGGGGAGTATGGTTTGAATTCTTTTTTCTTCTTCTGGGCCGGCTGTTTAGAGGAATCAGCCGCCCAGACCTCTTTTCTCTTCTTTTCATCTTTGTTTGACGACTGTATATGTCGTCCTTCTCTTTTGTCGAACTTCTTCCCGTCCGACTGTTTTACCGTACTACAAAGATCAGTCGCCTGTATATAGGCTTCCGCTTCAATCAAGGCCTCTTGAAGAGTCGCCACCCTCTTTCGGACCAGATCAAATTTGAAGGTCGACCCGTCTTTGAGACCCCTGAAAAATTCAGTATAGGCTACCTCATCCGGTAACCCTTGAATCTGTATTCTCATCAGGTTAAACCGCCTGATGTAAGATCGAAGCCCCTCCTTCTCACCCTGCTGAATTGTTCCTAAATCAAGGGTCGTCTTCTTCGCAGGGATGTTCATGGCGAAGTTGGAGGTGAATAAGTAAGCAAGCGTCCTGAAGTTATTTACACAACCAGTCGGCAGGTTTCCGAACCATTGTTGTGCGATTCCTTTGAGAGTCGCTGGGAAACACTTGCACCAAGTGGGATCATCCAACCCTTGAAGGTACATCAGGTTGGTGAATGCCATCAGATGGTCTTCTGGATTAGTAGTGCCGTCATAGGCGCCTACTAACACATTTTTCACTTTGGCCGGCTGAGCGGCTTCAGTAATTTCCTTGGAGAAGGCCGACGGCTGTTCGCCAAGTCTAAGCAACCGTAGCTGCCAGTCCATAGGTTGGACATTTTTTGCTGCATGTCCACCAAACGGAGGTGGCTGCAAAAAATACTGTTGTTGCGGTACAAACGGTAAGTTTGGTACCGCCTGGTCGCTATGAAAGCCGGACTGACGGGAGGTGCCGCCTGACTGACTCTCATGATACGACTGGGTATGCCTCATCGAGGTATTTCGCAGACTGTCTTGGAAATTTGAAGTAGAGGCCGACTCTGACAATCGGTCACTCTTCTTCTGCTCTAGCAGCAGCCGAGCGTCTGTGTATGTTTTCTTCGACCCGTCCGCCTGAATGTGACGAACAGGTTTCCTATTTCCTGGAGTAGGAAAACGATATTTTGTGAAATCAAGGGCAGGCGGCTCCCACTTCCTAGATTTAGGATGAGGAGTCGCCTCTCGCCCTTGAACTGGCTTCCTCTTGCCTGAAGTGGAAGGTTTCTTAGCCGACTGTTCCTTGGCCAGAGCAGGCTTCTTATTAAGCAACTCTTGGATCTCTCCCTTGAAGTCCTTCATGAAAGTCATGAGTTCGTTCCTTGTGATGGGAGCAGACCCATCAGTCGGCTGCTGCCGAACAGGCGGTGCGCCTGCCGGCTCGCTTTCAGTTTGAAGATGTTCCCGTTCCCTCCTTTCGGTATGACGGGTACGTCGAGCCCTTAGGGTCCCGTCTGAAGCTGTGTGAGCTTCAACTACAAATTCGTTCTCAGTATCATGGTCCGACTGGACTTGAGGGTCGTCTAGGGGACGTCTCTCTTCAGGAGCCGGTACAAACGTGGATGTCATCTCAGATTTACTCTCCCCACAGACAGCGCCAAAATGTTTCGGGGTTTTCTGATGTCCTGCGGGAGAGTTACAATTCCGAGACTGGAACCGGACGCCTGTACCTGCAAAACAAACGGATGCTCCGGGTGATTGGAGATCCGCCTCCGACGGTCAAGTTAGTACTTGATTAAGGAGTAATTAATGCGGAAATTAAAGTGATTGGGTCTCTCTAGGTGAGAGTGTTTAATGTGTATATTCTGCGTAATCCCCCCTTAATGAGGATTAAGGGAGGTATTTATAACCTCGGGAAACGTGCCAATCTAGGTTTAGGTTAACCTTGGGCTGATTGGGCTTCCCTCGGAAGTTGGGCCTAGGTGGCCGACTTCTCCATTAGGCATGAAGTATGCCACGTGTCATGACATAATAGGTCCAGGGTGGACGAATAAGCGCGTGCCACGTGGCAAGCCCTGAGAGGTCCAACTGGGGGACACTTGGCAGGACCTGATTGGCCCACGTGGCGCATTCCGATTGGTGGGAGCAAAATCCCCTAATCAGCTACCATTGATTATTGCTCGGATCGGATTACGAAATCAGCACAAGAATTTTCTTTCTTACAAAATTACAAAGTGGCGATGGATCCACTCAACAAGTTGTATGAGACAACCAATCAAGAATGTGCCGAATTGTTATATTTATGTAGTTTGATTCTTAGCCCTTCCCCAATCAATTCTTGTTTGATTTTGTCAAATTCGTTTTCATTATCGTTAAATTTGCCAATTATAGATGTCATATGACTTTAGTTAATGAAATTTAGTGTCATTTACGAGTTTTTTTTAATAAAAAAAAAACGAAACTACTCCCTCCGTCCCAATATATAGTTATTGTTTGTGTTTTTTTACGGTATTTAAGAAATGAGAGGAGAAAGTGGATGAGGTACATCAAAAGTAAACAAAAGTTAGACAAAAGTACAAGGCAAGTGGATAATTTAAGGGTAAAAGAGTGAAAAGTACAATATTAGACAAAAGTTAGAGACAGAATGTGGAAATAATGTACAAGGCAAGTGGATAATTTAAGGATAATTAGGAAGTTTAATGAATAAAGTTAAAAAAATGAGGGTATAATGATCTTTACATACTATCTAAAAATAAAATTAGTAACAACATTTTGAATCTCAAAAATAAGAAAGCAGGAATTATAATATGGGACAGTGGGAGTAATACTTTATACCACCTAAAAATATGCATGCCAATATCCTCTAACCATAATTTGGAGAACTACAAATATACAATGATATACATTTTGACTTACTTTTATTTATTCAGCAAAATCTATAATTTTTAAACATCAATTGTATTCAAAATTTACAACTAACCACTGCAAATGGAGAAAGAGGGAGGAAAACAAATATCTTGAGTGAAAAATTGCCGGTTAGATAGAGAGACATGGAGGAGAGAGAAAATGGATTGCATGAGTGAGGATGAAATGAAGAAAGATGAATTGGAAAAATACAGAAGATAGATTATAAAGTAATAAAAGTGGCGTGATACCCCATTAATAGCTTCCAGATTTTTAGATAAAAAGAGATAAATAGACTAGAAGGCCTAAAGACTAGTCAGACTACTAGTCTAAACTCTATACAAACTTCTTGCTTTTTATTCAATATTTTCAAAAAAAAAAAAAATAAATAAAAAAATAAAAATAAAGTAACCGGGTCAACTGGTACCCAAAATCTCATAAACTTGCCCATGACCCGACCCGTCAGACCTGTCAATTCTCGGGTCAGGTACCCGATCCGCCAATTCAGAAAAAGTAAAAAAAAATACCCGACTTAAATGAATCGGGTCAACGAGCCGAGTTAGTCAGGTCCGGTGCTTTTGAACACCCCTACCTAAACCAAACCCAAATCTATCACCCAAACCCAGATCTACAACCCTAACCCTAACCAATCCGGTCGAACCACCCATCCTAAGCGAACTACCCCACCACCCACCCTAACCGAACCAGACCCACCATCTTAACCCACCACCCACCTAAAACCATCCTCTACGACCGCCGAAAACCACAACCACAATCCAAAAATTAACAAAAAAAAATAAAAAAAGAAAATTAAAACAAGAAAACATACCTTTAAAATCGAATTGGCTTTGAATTTCATGTCAAACTTGGTTAATAAGGCCAATTCGACCAAGAAAACTCTAAATGATCGAAATAAATCTTAGGAAAATTTGTTAGAAAAAACCTTTTAAAAGCACCATTTTGAGGAAAAAAAACCTTTTAAAAGCTTTTTGGTTAAAAAAAACAATTACGTTCATTTTTTTTGCGAGAGGAAACCTATTTCCTTAATCACCCTCTAATTAACTTAATTAGACTCTAATTTTTCTTATTTCTTCTAATTAACCTCTAACCCACCAAATTATTAAATAATTAGATTTTTTATATATATAAAAAAAATAAAATAAAAAAACCACCACCCCTCCCCTTCCTCCTCCCTTTCTCTCTCCCATGGCAGCAACCCCCCTCCCTCATCGGACCCGCTGCCCAGATCCCCCCCACCCTCCCTTTCCCCCTTATCACCGCGACGACAACCACCTCCTTGATTTTGAAAAACCCTGGAAAATCAATTTGGGGGTTTATAATTTTGTGCATCTTGCTTGTAATTGATGCTTGTTTTGGCTTTGATCACTACAAGAAAACAGCTGAATTCTGACGGGCTTTTTCCGTTGGAAACAGGGGAAAATCCGTCGGAAAACGGCCTTCCGACGAAATTCCGTCGGAAACTGTCTCTCGGAACAGCCTTTGTAGGAAATTCGATGTTTTCCGAGGGAAATTCCGTCGGAAGCCACTTTTCCGACGGAATACATTCTATCGAAGTTGGTTTTGACTTTAACCGAAATTCCGTCGCAAAGTTTCGACGGAATTTTCCGTCGGAGTTGAAGTGGATTCCGACGGAAGGGGAATATTCCGACGGAAAATTCCGTCGGAAACGGTATATTCCAAATTTCCGTCGGAAAATTCAATAAAAAAAAAAAAAAACTCCGCCACCACCCCCACCACCAGCCCACACCACTAGCCCCCCTACCACCTTAACCCACCTCACCAGACCCACCACCTACCACCTCACCTGACCCACCACCTGACCGAAACCCACCTCCCCACCTCACCAGACCCACCTTCCCACCTACCACCTTAACCCCCAACCACCTGCCCCCATCGCCGAAACCACCCAAAACAACACCTCACCACCACCGAAACCTACCTCCCCACCTACCACCTTAACCCACCTCCCCACACCAAAACCCACCTCACCGAAACCACCCAAAACAACACCTCACCACCACCGAAACCCACCTCCCCACCTACCACCTTAACCCACCTCCCACACCAAAACCCACCTCACCGAAACCACCCAAAACAACACCTCACCACCACCGAAACCCACCTCACCACCACCGAAACCCACCTCACCACCCAAAACAACCACCGAAAACACCAAAAAAAAATTAAAAAAATCCATAATTCACCAACAACATATATTTCCAAAAAATCAAAAAAATCAAGAACTTAATTAAAATCAAAATTTAAGAAGAAAAAAAAGAGAAACATACCTTAATTTGACAAGAAAAAAACGCCGAAATTGGGTTTGTAAGGTCAAATTCGACCATGAAAATTTTAGATTTAGAGTTTTCATGATCGAATTTGACATGGAAACCTTGATTTTCATTGAAACTCTTCAAATCTTCTTGAGTTGCCAATCGAAGAAATCGAAACAAAAAAAAAAGAGGGGAAGAGGAAAGAGAAACAGGGAAGAGGAGAGGAAGGAGAGGAAGGAGAAAGAGGGGAAGAGGAAAGAGGAGTGGCGCCGAGGCAAGGAGAACACCGGAAAGGAAGGAGAAAGAGGGGAAGAGGAAAGAAGAGAGGAGAGAGAAAGAGAAGGGAGGCGGGGAGAGAGAAAGAGAAATAAGGTATGTTTAGGGTTTTTTTTGGTTTTTAAAGGCTTTGTTTTTTTTTATTATTTAATTATTTTCCGACGAAATATTCCTCAAAACTTAATATTCCGACGGAATATTCCGTCGGAAATTTCCGACGGATTTTAATTCTGTCGGAAAATTAATGTTTCGACGGAATATTCCGTCGAAAACTGCCAACGGATTTTATTTCCGTCAGAATATACATTTTTCGACGGAAAATTCCGTCGGAATGCCCATATATTCCGACGGATTTTTATTCCGTAGGAATTCCATCGGAAATTTCCGACGAAATATAAATCCGCCGGAATATATAGTATTTCCGACGGAATTTTGTTTTCGTTGGAAGATGTCCGTCGGAATCTGGCCTTGTTCTTGTAGTGGATTATGTATGTTTGTGATGCTAAGGTGATTTAGAAGCAAATTACAATTGTTTTGTACTTGATTTGAGCATGTTTAAGTATATTAGAACCAAAAAATTGAAGGGTGGTGGTGGTTGCCAACGGGGATAAGGGGGAAAGGGAGGGTCAACCAGTGGTGAAGGTAAGTCGCCGGAGTTGGGGGGTCTGGGCGGCGGGTCCGGTGGGTGAGGGGGTTGCTGCCAGGGGAGGGGGAAAGGGAGGAAGAAGGGGAAGGGGTGGTTGGTTGGTTGTAGGGGTGGTGGTATTTTGATATATAAATTAAATCTAATTATTTAGTAATTGGTTGGGTTAGAGGTTAATTAGAAGAAATGAGAGCAAATTAGAGTCTAATTAAGTTAATTAGAGGGTGATTAATGAAATAGGTTTCCTCTCGCAAAAAAAATGAACCTGGTAGTTTTTTTTTTAACCAAAAAGCTCTTAAAAGGTTTTTTTCCGCAAAATGGTGCTTTTAAAAGGTTTTTTCTGACAAATTTTCCTAAATCTTAAAAACCTTAAAAATTGAAATGGTGTAGAAAGCAAAGATGGGAGAAAGCTGGCGTGGTGGTGGCGACGAAGGGTGAGAGAAAGAGAAAAGGAGGAAGAGAAGAAAAAGATCGAGAAGAGAGAGGACAAATGAGGAGAAGTAGAAGAGAGAATGAAGAAATGAGGAGAAAGAGAAGAAAAAGATCGAGAAGAGAGAAGGAGAAGAGAAATGAGGAGAAGAGAGAGAAGAAACTGAAATGAAGAGGAAAAGAGGACGGTTGATCATGTAGGTTTTTTTTTTTGTTTTCCTTTTTTTTTTACCCTTTTTTTTATATGAAATCCGTCGGAAGTCGTTAAAATTCCGTAGGAAATTTCCGACGGTATTTATTTTCGTCGAAAATTATTTGTTTTCCGATGGAAAATCCGTCAGAAATTAAGTTTTTTACGATGGATTTCCAACGGAAAATCTTTATTCGTCGAATTTTTTACGGAATTTAAATCTATCGAAAATTCTGACTTTTCCGACGAATTTCATTGTCCGTCAGAACATATCCGTCGAAAATTGAGCTTTTTCTTATAGTGTCACATGATGTGGCCAACCACATATAGGAATTTGTGATAAACATAACATACAATGTCTTCCTACAGTTGATCGTAAGATAAATTTTTAAATTTGGTATTTGATTCAATCCAAACTTTATTGTTACATGATATATATATATATATATATATATATATATATATATAAGAGACACACGCGATGCGTGCTTGTGCAATATAAAAAATCTATCATGCTTGATTGACTTTCTTTTTCTTGAAATGTTATCCTCCTTTAAAAGTTATCGATCTGATCCTCCTTATTCTAATAAAATAAAAAACTTTAATGGCTTTAAAAATTGTTGATAAGAAAAACAAATAAAAAAATATTAGTTATTAAAAAAAATGTTAAACCCCTTCTCTCAAAAATATTAGGTTTGCTTGCTACGGAGTAAATAATAGGATATGACTTCTCTCAAAATAAAAAAATAATAAGGAATGGATGGTAATTTTATTTTATTTTATTTTATTTTTCTTTATAAAAAGGATGGTAAGAAAATGAAAGGGGTATTTTGAGAAAGTGAAATTTATACCCCTTCTCACTTTATATATAGTAGCTAGAAATAGAAATTTAATCCCTTGAAATATAATTACACGGAGTTGATTAGAAATTTATTTATATAATACTTATAATAGAATTGTGGCAAGTGTACAATCCTATAATTAAGGGTATATTCGACATCATTGTGCTTTTCAGTTTTTGGTTTTAAAAGTCATATGATATATGTTGGAGCACCAACTCAGCCAAAAAGTTAAGCTGATGGTTGAGGCCCAGAATTATTTTTTTATACTCTATCACGCCCCCTCACATGAGAGCCCTTTGGGCTTGAAATGTGGATGCAGCATGAATCCTCTGCATACCTTGTGTGAAATATTCCACTTGAAAGTGTGGGTAGATAAAATTCGAACTCGTAACCTCTGTGTCACGCTGGTTCCGATACTCTGTTAGAGTCGCATTTTAACAATAAGTTTTTGGTTGACATGACCCTCTAACAATATATTTCACTAAACAATATAGTCCAAACACTTTATGTGATTTCCTGCATTTTGTTTTTAGTTTTAAAAAAGGGAAGATGAACAAGCCCAAATTTAAAAAAAATTAAATTGATTGTAAAGCTGGTGGGTCATCCCAAAAATTAGTATTTCAAAAAGATCTTTTTCTAAAAACAAAATAAAAAAAAAGATAAAATTATCCGACGCTCGAGAAAAGATAAGATAAATAAGAAACATATAACAAATAATAAAACCATTAACCATAAATTTCTGAGACTAATTCATAGGGTTTAAGCGAAAACTATATCTTAGCCATCTTTTGTCTCCTACAAATGGCGATGTCAATGAAGTATTCGAATCGAGATCAAATCTCGACATTACCGGAAGAAATAAGGCAACATATACTCTCTTTGTTACCTTGCAAAGAAGCAGTTAAAACTAGTATTTTGTCGTCGAATTGGAGGTATGTTTGGCTCAACTTACCTACGTTATCGTTCGATAAATCCATCTTTGCTAAGAAAATAGAATTTCAAAGTATTGTCGAATTAGTATTGTTCAAAAGCTTCCTTAAGATAGAAACTGAGAAGTTAAGAAATTTTATATTGTTGTTTTTGGACTTCCTTGAACGTATAAATATTCATAGAAAAGATAGAGAAAAATGTATGCGATACACAACTTCACAAGTGTTAGATCTTTATTTATGTACACTACCGGAATTCTACCCACGAATCGTATCGTTTTTCAAGCAATTGGAGGTGAAAGAATTACGTCTTACCTTAAACTTCGGGTTTTTAACTAATGAGAAGGATACCGAGTTTTTGGAATCAATAGGTGACCTTCAAGAATTAACAAGTTTATGTTTATATATTGGACAGTCCGGTAAGCTAACGAGTCCTTTACGGCTTCCTTCGTGTCTTCGAAACCTTAGTCTCGATAATGTGGACATACATGTTTTGGTGCTTGAAAAATTGTTTGATTCGAATTCTTGTATCGAGAGCTTGTGCTTTAATTGTTGTTCGGGCTTTACGATACTTAAAGTTTACGGGCTTCCTAAATTGAAGATGCTCAAGGTTACATATAACAAAGATTTAATTCGTCTTGAAATCGATGTACTACCTAGTCTTAGCTCATTATTTTATTATTTGACAATTCATCAAAGAGCTAAGTTATTGGTTTCTAAGTCCGTTGCCCTTAAGATATTGAAGTTATTGAATTATGATTTGCAAGAACAATTTGGGAATTCCATGGATAATCTTGTGTTATTAGAAATGGAAGCTTGCAAAAATATACACGCTTTTAACGTGGAAAATTGTAAGAAATTGACGACCTTACTTTTGGATGGTTGTCAAATTAATGATGATTGTCTCAATAAGTTTATAGAGACACTTCCAAGCATCAAACATTTGGGTATAAAACATTGTGATCTCTTGGAAAAAATGAAAATTTCGCGTAGTCATCTTCAACTCTTGGCTTTGCTAGGGTGCATTAAGTTGCATAGAGTTGAAATCAATTGTCCAAACCTTAATCGTTTTAGTCATGTGAACTTCGACAACTTGATTGTCCTCTCATCGATGACTCCATTTCCTCCTACGTCGGTTAACCTTTGGCTTCCTCATCGACGAAATCATAGCGCAGAGTATGTCAACCTCCTTGAATTGTTCAAAAGCATTAGAAATTGCAAAAAGTTGATCTTAGGAGCGTATTACATTGAGGTAATCTCTAGTCTCACTTTCAAGTACTTTTAAGTTTTAATTAGAAGTTGTTCTCTCCACATGAAATAAGGAGACGAGTCTGATTTTAATAAGTTTTGATCTGGTCTGATCTGAATTTTTATTATCTGGTTTGGTCTGGTCTGATTTATTACTTTGATTAAATTTTGACCGCATTTTAATAATAATCTATAAAGAAAAACATTATTAAATTGGATCTTGTTAGATTCGTCTCATCATGTACTTTTCAAATATGTAATTTTCACAATTTTTTTAATACGTAATCAATGATATTTAGTAATAAATAAATGATAATTCAAAGTTCCGGTCTGACTTGATCTGAATTGGTTAGGAATAAGTAATAAATATCTAAAACAAGTTGAAGAGAACAGGTCAAATCTAACGAAAGAATAATCGTGTTGTGTTGTGTTTTTTTTTGCAAAGGATTTAATGATTTTATGGAGAATGAAGCAAAGCTCTTGCCCACCACTTAATGAAGTTAAACATTTGACAGTCAAATTGTTTGAAAAAAGGGCATCTCAATCTCTTGCAAGATATGTGGAAGCTTTACTTTGGTTATTTCCTCAAGTAACAACAATGCAATTCATATGTTCTGAACCTTCATCTAGCATATCCTTCAAGGTATGTACGACCTTCTCTATGATCTCTTTATAGTTGTTTGCGGTTAGTTATCGGAAATAGATTCTTGTTTCATACATACCCATTTTTTTTTTAACTATACTACTAAGGCTAAGCTTATATTGTAAGGATTGTAACTATTGCATTCGAAAAACCTTTTCATATATCAATCTTGAAAAATAATTGATCGAGTTGGTGCTCCAACATCCATGGGCGGATGTATTCGTGTGCATAGTGGTGCACGTGATTCAATAGAGAATTTTTGACACATATCACCTACAATTGTTACTATTTTAAGAATTACCACCTACAGTTTATTTATTTTTTTTTTTTTTAATTTTACCACCTAGTATTTTTTTAAACATTAAAACTTCCCACTTACTTGGCTCTATGATGTCATGTGGGGCCCACTAACTACCTTCCCACCCTTTTTCCCTCCTTTTCTTTCTTTCTCTCTTGATTTCTCATTCCCCTGTATTGTATTCCTCTCAAATTTGGGGAAAAACTTAAAATAAGTGTGGCTAAGAAAAATTAAGGCTAGGATCAGTGGTCATACTCCAAGAACACGATGATTCCACGAAAAGGTATGCTTCACATCTTAATTGGGGGCTTTCAATTCGTTTTAGGGTTTAGGGTTTTCAATTTGGGGATTTAATGAATGTGGTTGAGATTGTGGTTTTCAAGTGAAATTAGGGGTTAGGGTTTTCAATTCGTGAATTAATTAAAAGGAATATGTAACTAATTACCTGGTTCTATTAGTTACAACTCAATTAAGGTTATAATCCAATTATAGTGGTACGATTACTAGGGTTTCACATTGTCAGTGTATAAACTCAAATTACTTTGCTTTTTCACTCCTTTTTGCTGAATCCAATAGACACACTCCTCCTAAGCTTGGTCCCCCCTTCAACGTTGTCGTTTTTCGAACTATTGAACTCTCCAACTACCAAGAATTAGGTACAAATCAGGAACTTTTTCTTCGCTTTTTGACCACGATTGAGGAGATAGAGAAAAGAACTCTTTTTTGCTGAATCCAATAGACAAACCCCTCCTTAGCTTGGTCCCCTATTCAACGTTGTCTTTTTTGGAACTATTGAACTCTCCAATTGCCAAGAATGAGGTACATATTAGGAACTTTTTCTTCGTATTTTGACCACGATTGAGGAGAGCAAGAGAGAAAAGAAGTGACTCGTGAGAGTAAATTTTCCGTAGAAATTAGGTGGGTGAGCTTGTTTAATTGCCATTAAAGGTGAAGGAGAGAGGAGGAAGACAGGGGAATGAGAAATCCAGAGAGAGAGAAAGAAAAGGAGGGAAAAAGGGTGTGAAGGTAGTTAGCGGGCCCCACGTGACTTCAAAGAGCCAAGTAGGTGGGAAGTTTTGATGATTTAAAAAATAGTAGGTGGTAAAATTCAAAAAAAAAAAAAAAAAAAAAAAAAAACCTGTAGGTAGTAATTTCTAAAATAGCAACAACTGTTGGTGGTAAGTGTCAAAAAATTCTAAAAATTCAAAAATAAAAAATAAAATAAAAACCATAATTTGTAGTTTTGTGATTGAATGAGTTGATTAATTTATTTCTCCTCAAAGTTTTGTGGTTTTGTGAATTGTGATTGAATTAACCATGAAGAATGGTCTTGATTTGTTGATCGATGGTGATGGACGATGATGATGATTGTAGAGGAAGAGAGCCAAACAGAGCAGCCACATACGAAGAGGAAGAAGGAAATTGGGGTGGGGGTTGGTCTGATGGTTTTCCTTTTTTTAATAATTTTGTTTTGTTTTCCCTTTTTTATTCATTCCTTTTTCTTTTTTTAAAAAAAAAATTATTTTTACTTTTCATTTCTTTTACCTTTTATTTTTCTTATTATAATAAATAAATTGTTTTGAAATTTGCAGGTTGAATTGTTGAATGGTTAAAGTTGTTTTGTTCTATTGTTGTAAAATTGAAGTCAAAGTATAAAACGCCGTATTTTGGCATTGTGTTTTACCGTTTGGACTTAGGAGAATTGAAAATGAACGGCTTTTAGGAAAAAAAAAACATGTGTCAAAATCACAAAAATCATCTGTTTGTTCCTCCCCCAATATGACCCTATAAACCCATAATTGATGTAATTTTGAGGTATGGCTTAAGTTTTATGTGTTTATTTCAAGTTTTCTATCTTATTTTGGATATTTTTTTGTTTTTCTATGCTGCGATATGTTAATGGTGGGTTGAGGTGGGTGCAACGGTTGTGGAGTTGTGGGTTTTTTTTTTTTTTTTTTTTTTTTTTTTTTTTTTTTTTTGCTTTTTTTGTGTGTGGTGGTGGCGGTGCGGGTGGTGGTGTAGGTAGGACAAGATGATCAATAATTGATTTTGACTCACCAGCTCAAAAATCTTGGATTTGCCATTGCCAACATCATCACCTTTCTACGAATACATATTTTCTTGTGCATAAATTGTGAATAGTGATCAAATAGGACTTTTTGATAGCATTAAAAGTTAAGTTGAAGTGTTAAGAAATTGTATATAATTTGGTTTAATTTTTTACATTTTTGTGTTGTGTACATGAAAGAGTTAATCTTTGAGTTTCTTTTAACTATCTAATTTAAACCGAATTTTTTTTGGGTTGCATTTTCAGTTTAATTACAAGTTGCCAACGCCTTTAGATGCAAAAAGTTGTGGTTGCTATGGATCAGTCTCTATCCGATGTTGGAGGAATTCAATTGAGAGTTTTGTAATGCAGGAGAAAAAAGGATTTCAAGATGATTCCTCTCTAGAACAATTTTTTATTAGGGTAATACAATGATTCGGGTGTTATGGGATTTGGTGCAATACTAAAGCTTGCTATTATTTATAAGACAATACAAGCTTTTTGAGGTTAAAGTTTAACGGATGCTTCTAAGTTCTAACTGTCGGACTGTCTAAAACAAGTTCTAAAGGATTCGAGTTTAAAAGATCTTGACCTGTGGTGCATCCGGTTATCAACCTATGTTCTTTGAGGTTTGAAATGTGTAATATGGTGTTGAAATAGATTTTCTATCTCAAACATGAACATGTTTTTTTCTTTTTTCAGGTTTGAACTAAATGATCTATGATTTGGTTGTGAAGATTAAACAAGTTTTTTGGATTTAAAATACATTTTTATGTTTCTTTTGTAGTTCACGTTATTTACATATGAACTTTGAATTAATTATAGTATTATGTGAAGTATAAAAGATAAATGTACATGTCCATAATACTTACGTTAGTATTGATAGATTAGTCACAATGAATATGTCCATAACACCAACCTTTTGTTAATTTTAGGAAATTTTGTGAAGTATACTTACGTTACATTGTTTTTTGAACAATGTAATTACCCGTTTGTTTTAATTTTGTTTAGAACTACCCGTAAAATCACAAATATTTGTTTAGCACTATCCATAAACTGTTTCCTTCCAATTAAGCCATTTGTGGGGCCCATTCCCACGATTTCTTATCCATTCTAAATATTAATTATCAAAATCGTACATTGACAATTTAACAAATGTATTGGTCGAACTGATACACTTATTCAAATACTTCGTATGACGGAAGTATCAATGAAAGCTTACAGCAACTTTATGATCTTTACCGACCAATCTTTTTGGTGTTTAGCGGCGTGGATAGAGCTATGGCAATTCCATGTGACACCCTAATATTATCTATAATGATGCTCTCACCATTAAAAATTAGTATTATTTGATCAGATTTATAAAAATATATTCTATAAATCTTGCTTTTGCAACAGGAATATATACTTTGCTGATTTGTATTTGATTTATATCTATTTGTTTGTAATTAATGGCCTAAAGATAGAGTTTGATGTTTGCTAAGCAATTTCAATCCCTTCTACCGTCAAAAATAGATTAATTTTCACGAATTTAATTATAAAACAAATTATAGATTTTATTATCATTTCAAGCCTAATGTACTATTTTTCTCTTCATTATCTAAATTTCATCATAACTATAAATCACAAAAACGAAAATTGAGGTTTACTTGCTATTAAAATTTCTTGAACTTGCTCATATACATATATATTTATAAAATTGTCACATATTTATTGTATTGCAAAAATATATTATCATCACATACTATGTATATATATAGTAATGTCACCATACCAATTATACATTGCATTATATATGGCCGGCCAATTATATGGTGCATGAATCTATCACATATGTTTGGGGTAAAAATACCCTAAACACGTGGCCCAATGGCCTAGTGACACGTGGCACCCAGCCATTGGTCAGCAGGGCTCCAATCCTCTGCTGACACGTGTCATCCAAACCCTAAAAGGGGAACCATCCCTTCCCCACTATAAATAGTGGAAGGACCCCCATTAATGGGTAGCTGGAACATTTATTACACACATTGAATACTCTTTAAAAAGACAAACACTTACCCCGAGCAATATTAATTGCGGAATTCTCCCATTACGCGAGAAGTAACTTTTACATTACGTGTATCCTACCTCCCGTATCTTTACTAACTTGATCGTCGGAGGCGGAGCTCCTACCCCTAGGAGTCTTCGTGATTTTGCAGGCACAGGCGTCGAAGGGCATTCTTGGAATTGTAACTCTCCCGCAGGACACATCAAAAAACCCCGAAACATTTGGCGCCGTCTGTGGGGAGAGTACTTCTAAGATGACTTCTGATACTGTGTCACCGAATCAGGGCAAACGGCCTGTGGTCGAGCCTGAGGTCCAGACGGACCATGAAAGTGGAGATGAAATCGAAACATATGTGGCCCCGGATGGGTCCTTCAGAACGAAGCACACTCGTGCTAAAGATAGAAGAGAGCGGGAAATTAGCCAAGGTGCTCCCAGCAACCCATCCGGGCAACCGGCTGGAATTGCTCAGACGGTGGAGGGCTCAGCTCCCGTCACCAGAAACGAACTCATGTCATTCATGAATAGTTTCAAGGGTGAGATCAAGAGCCTCATCCGGTCAGCGACTCCAAAGAAGGGTCAATTGGCCAAGAAGCCTTCTGCAAAGAAGGCGGTCAAAGAACGAGTTCCTACCCCTCATCCAAAGCCAAAGGAGGGGGAGGGCTTAAGGTTTGACCCAAGCAGACTCCGTTTTCCTCAAGGGGAGCTGCGAAAGGCCATCCGGCACGTACAGCCGGATGGCTCCAAGAAAACATTCTCAGACGCCCGCACGTTTCTCCAAGAGAAGCGAGGTCAGGCGTCTGCGTCGGCCTCAACGTCGACCTTCCCGGATAGTTTCCATAACGTCTCACAAAGGCATACGGGAACGAATCCTGGGAGCCAGACGGGCGAAGTTTCTGCCCGGTCTGGACCCAAAGTGATCCAGCCTGGTCCATTCGGCACACCGAATGGGTTGGGTGGATCCCCTTTTATGTCACCGGGTCTTTTCGGTGGGCAAGTGCAGCAGCCGTACCAACCCACGGACTGGCAGCTGCGCCTGCTAAACTTGGGGGAACAGCCAACGGCGTTCTCACCTGAGATAACCCAGGCGGCACAGCCGCCTAAGATCAAAAATGTTTTGGTGGGAGCCTATGACGGCACCACCAACCCAGAAGACCATCTAATGGCCTACTCTAACCTCATGTACCTTCAGGGGTTAGATGATGCCGTCTGGTGTCGATGCTTCCCGGCAACCCTCAAGGGCATAGCCCAGCGGTGGTTTGGTAACCTACCAGCCGGTTGCATCAACAGCTTCCGAACTTTGGCGTACTTGTTTACGTCAAATTTCTCAATGAATATTCCTGCTAAAAAGACTAGCCTCGACCTAGGGGCAATCCAGCAGGGCGACCGGGAGGGCCTCCGGTCATACGTCAGACGGTTCAATCTGATGAGAATTCAGATTCCGGGACTATCAGACGAAGTGGCCTATACAGACTTCTTTCGAGGTCTGAAAGACGGGTCGACCTTCAAGTTTGACCTCGTCCGGAAGAGGGTTGCTACCCTCCAAGAGGCGTTAATTGAAGCTGAAGCCTATATACAGGCGACGGAGCTTTGTGCTGTCAAGCAGCCGTCAGACCCTAAAAAGTCTAACAAAAAAGAGAGCCGGCAACAGTATCAGCCGGCAAGAAAGGAAGACAAGAGAAAAGGGGTCTGGGCAGCTGACCGATCAGGTCAGCCGGCCCAGAAGATCAGGCGGAAGTCAGAACCGTATGTCCCCAAATACGAGTTCACAAAAGATTGCTCCACCATCCTCCTAGAAATCAAAGACCGGATGTCTCTCGACAAACCGGCTGAAATGAAAAGTCCCGTGAATAAACGGGACAAGAGCAAGTATTGCCAATACCACGAGGATGTTGGCCATGACACCAATGGCTGCTATAGCCTCAGGCGGCTATTGGACCGTCTGGCAGATGAGGGGGCCCTAAAATCCTACCTACCCAAGGCTAAGGGTAATACCCAGGCCAAGAAAGGGCAGGCGGCAAAAACCGGTCCTTTAAACTCCGAGACGGATGAAGAGACAATCTTCACCATAGCAGGCGGTTTCGCCGGAGGGGGTCCCACCATCCGGGGTACGAAAGACAACATCAGGAAGCTGGTCAACTCAGCGGATGAGGGCCAGGCGTCGAAAGACGTCTTTCCTGAGGTCCTTATTTCTGAAAAGGACCGGGGCAAGGTCAGGCGGCCTCATGACGACCCCATCGTCATCGAATGCAAGGTTGCCAACCAGAAGGTTGGCCGGATCCTAATAGATACCGGGAGCTCGTCTGACCTAATCAGTTACCAGTGCTTGACCAAGCTCAAGTACACATCCGGTAACATGCATCAGGCTCCACACCCCCTAGTCGGTTTTGGGGGTGGAGTAGTGCATCCGGTTGGAAGCATAGATCTTCCGATCCGGCTGGGTGAAAAGGGGGAAGGACGCCACATGATAGTCAGGTTTTTGGTTGTGGAGGAACTTTCCGCCTACAACATGATATTTGGCCGTCCTACCCTCAACGCATCTAAGGCTGTCATCATCCCGTCTCTCATGCTGGTCAAGTTTCAAAAGGATGATGGAACAGTCGGTGCCCTAAGCGGGGACCAGAAGGCGGCCAGAGAGTGCTATCTCTCGGACGTCAAGACCACTATGGGTGCAGCCGGCAAGGGTGAGCCCATAGATGTTGATAACTGCGACCCAGCAGTCCCGGCTCCAAGGGCAGCCGGTAAGAAAAGAAAGGCGGACCAATTGGCACCCGTCAAAAGGAGAAATAGCAATCACTAGCCGGGGAAAGGTCAGATGACCAACGACCTCAGCCGGCTGGTGACTGCCTCGATGTCATCTTAGATGACAGCCGTCCCGAAAGAACAGTCAAGGTCGGGACGGTAGCCTTCGAACGGTTGGGAGAAGGCTTGCTCCAGCTGCTGAAGGAATTCAAAGACATATTTGCCTTTGAAGTGGAAGAGATGCCAGGCGTCAGCCCGGATCTTGCTGTCCACAAGCTAGCCGTAGATCCCAAAAAGCAGCCAGTCAGGCAGAAAAAGAGGGATCACGGTGGAGAAAGATCTCAGGCGGCAGCGGCTGAGGTCAAAAAGCTGTTGGATGCTGGGTTCATTCGGCAATGCTACTACCCGGATTGGGTGGCAAATGTCGTTCTAGTAAGGAAGCCGAACGGTACTTGGCGGATGTGTGTGGATTACACAGATCTGAACAAAGCATGCCCAAAAGATAGCTACCCGCTTCCGAAGATCGACAGCCTGGTCGACTCCACAACCGGCCATGCTCTAATGAGTTTTATGGATGCCTATTCTGGCTTCCATCAAATACCCCTCTGGAAGAAAGATCAGGAGAAGACGGCCTTCGTCACTGATCAGGGGTTATTCTGTTATACGGTGATGCCGTTTGGGTTGAAAAATGCACCGGCTACATTCCAGCGCATGATAAACACCGTTTTTATCAACCAGATTGGCAGGAATGTAGAGGCGTATATCGATGACATGATAGTCAAATCCAAGCTGCAGACGGATCACCTAACAGACCTGCGAGAAACCTTCACCACACTCAGGCGGCACCGGGTCATGCTTAACCCAAAGAAGTGTGTGTTCGGTGTTGAGTCTGGCAAGTTTCTCGGATTCTTGATTGACCAAAGAGGCATTGAAGCTAATCCGGAAAAAATACAGGCGGTAATTGACATGAAATCTCCCCGCACTGTAAAAGAGGTCCAGAAGTTGACCGGTTGCCTGGCGGCATTGGGGAGGTTCCTCAGCCGGTCAGGTGACAAATGCCTCTATTTCTTCCAGGCAATCAGGAAGAGGTCAAGGTTCGAATGGGGTGAAGAAGCAGAGGCGGCATTCCAGAGGCTTAAGAAGCACTTGCATTCTCTCCCAAGGCTAGTGAGCCCCCTACCCCGGGAGGTTATGTATATGTACCTAGCCGTCTCTGATCACGCCCTTAGTGCTGTTCTCCTCGCTGAGAGAGACGGCATTCAGCTGCCGGTGTATTTCATCAGCCATGTTCTTAAAAATGCTGAACTCCGGTACCCCATGATCGAAAAATTTGGGTTGGCCTTATTCGTGGCAGTCAAGCGGTTGAAACCTTATTTTTTGGCACATCCGGTTGTGGTATACACAGATCAGCCGCTCAAGCGCACGATGACGGCTATAGAGTCATCCGGTAGAATGATCAAGTGGGCTGTTGAAATACAAGGCCTTGAGATAACTTTTGAACCCAGGCGGGCAGTGAAAGGTCAGGCGTTTGCCGACTTCATTGTCGAGATGACTAGGCCGGTGCAACCGGAAAATCCTGATCAGGTCTGGAAGTTATTTGTAGACGGCAGTTCTACGGTGAACGGCTGTGGTGCAGGTGTTATTTGTCATTCCCCGGAAGGGGATAAGTTTGAATATGCACTACGTTTTAAGTTCCAAGCCTCCAACAATGAGGCAGAGTATGAAGCTCTACTAGCCGGGTTGCGCATGTGTAAGGCAGCCGGTGCAAGAAAAGTTGACGCCTGCTCAGATTCACAGCTGATCGTTAGCCAATACCTTGGTGACTACGAAGCCACCCATCCGGCTATGATCAAATATTTGCAGGCGGTCAAGGAAGAGGCTGGGTCCTTCGATGAATTTCATCTGCGACAGGTGCCCCGGTCTGAAAACAATCAGGCGGATGCCCTCTCAAAGTTGGCATCATCAGCCTCCTGTGATTCACCTAGGACGGTCTTTTGGGAAGTTATTGAAAAACGAAGTATTCAGAATGATCCCATTGGAGTCCCGGATAGAAGTGCTACTTGGATGGATCCCATTCGGTCTTTCTTGACGGATGGTACCTTACCGGATGACCCTTCGGAAGCATTAGCGCTCAAGAAGCGTGCTTCAAGTTTTGTTATGCATCAAGGGGAACTCCTCCGGAAGGGTTACCTGCAGCCGTTTTTGAAATGTGTAACCCCGGCTAGGGGGAGGGAAGTTTTGGAGGACCTGCATGCGGGATTTTGTGCTTCACATATTGGCGGCAGGTCCCTGGTCAGAAGAACCAGGCGGCAAGGGTACTTCTGGCCCACTATTGAAGCGGATGCCATGGATCTAGTAAAGAGATGTGATAAGTGCCAAAAATTCGCCAAGTTGATACATCAACCGGCCACAGATCTCACGGCAATCCATAGTCCGGTTCCGTTTGCTAAATGGGGCATGGACATTTTGGGACCTTATACGCCTGCGACAGGCGGCCGCCGCTACATTCTTGTAGCGGTGGACTACTTCACCAAATGGGTTGAGGCAGAGGCGGTAAAAGGGATCAAAACGAAAGACGTGATTTCTTTCATCTGGAGAAACGTCATCACCCGGTTTGGGGTTCCAATGTCCATGGTTTTTGACAACGGACCGCAGTTCGAAACGCCTGTTCTCAAGACCTGGTTGGGAGACCAAGGAATTTCCCATTTCTTTGCATCCGTTGGCCGTCCTCAGGCAAACGGTCAAGTTGAGGCTTTTAACAAGTTGATCTCGGACGGGATAAAGAAGAAAGTAGAGAGAGCCGGTGGGCTATGGGCAGAGGAACTACCTCATGTCCTTTGGGCTATCCGGACAACTTAAAAGGGGGCAACCGGAGAGACCCCATTTCTCATGGCATACGGCACTGAAGCAGTTCTTCCCATTGAGCATTATGAGCCTACTCTACGCGTTATGTTATATGACGAGGAGGCTAACTGGGAATCCATGCGGTTGGCATTAGATGGTCTCCCAGAGCGAAGGGGGAATGCTGCCCTGCGTCATGAGATCTACCGTCTGCGTATGACAAGAGCCTACAACAAGCGGGTTCGTAAAAGACCTCTGAAAGAAGGGGATTTTGTGCTTCGCAAAATGGAGGCAACCGGTAGGGCCAATGAGCAAGGCAAATTAACCCCAAATTGGGAAGGAACCTACCGGATCTTTGAAGAGGTACGAGACGGCACTTACCGCCTGGAAACTCCAGACGGAAGAAAGTTGCCTAGAACTTGGAATGTAGATAACCTCAAAAAATACTACTTCTGAGTATTGTACATCTTTTGTAAATTTTCAATGATTAATGAGAATTAATGAGAACTACGTTCAATTTTGTATAGTCGCCACGTCTTGTGCCTACCACAAGCGGCTCCAAAAACTAATTTTTGTATCCGGTGACACCCATACGGGTGAATTCATCGAAGAGAACATCTCCCATTTGGGTGGTAAATTGTTCTAAGCGATCACACAGGCGGACAAATCCGCCTGACGATCCCTCGCACCAAAAAAGGGCAGGCTAGTACCCCTAAAACTTGCAGCCTGCCCACTTTCTGGAAGTACCCCTAAAGGCGCTCCAAAATGCAGCCGGTACTCAATATCGCCGCCTGACTCTCTAAGAGAAGGTTGGCTTCAAAACATTCGCAAAACATTTTGTTTGCCCCGAATTCATTCAGGGGTATGCTTGCAAAAGCCCAACCGGTGAATGGACATCCTAATCTGGCGTGATTCTTCTGCGAAGTCCCAACCGGTAATTCAGTATAAATCGACTGGCTCCCGAATCTAATGTTGGCACGTAGGGTATATATTCGTGCTATATCATATGGATAGCCGCCTAGCTTGCAAAGACCCAGACCGCTATCCAGGGGCAATTACCCAGACGCCATCCGGTCAGGTTTTGGGTCGAAATTTCTTCGCCTAGTTTGCGAAGACCCAGACGGCAGAGATACCGGTGGGGTCTTCGTGGCAATCCTTGCAAGTTTCTTCGCCTAGTTTGCGAAGACCCAGACGGCTGTGCTACCGGTGGGGTCTTCGTGGCAATCCTTGCAAGTTTCTTCGCCTAGTTTGCTAAGACCCAGACGGCTGTGCTACCGGTGGGGTCTTCGTGGCAATACTTGCAAATTTCTTCGCCTAGTTTGCGAAGACCCAGACGGCAGTGATACCGGTGGGGTCTTCGTGGCAATCCTTGCAAGTTTCTTCGCCTAGTTTGCGAAGACCCAGACGGCAGTGATACCGGTGGGGTCTTCGTGGCAATCCTTGCAAGTTTCTTCGCCTAGTTTGCGAAGACCCAGACGGCTGTGTTACCGGTGGGGTCTTCGTGGCAACCCTTGCAAGTTTCTTTGTTTAGTATGCGAAGACTCAAGCGGTATTGTTACCGGCGGGGTTCTTTTGGTTATCCTCGCAGAAGATAAAAAAATAGCAAGAATTCTAGCATTGAAGTGCAGAAATATTAAAAGCATTCAAAAGCAAGTGTGAAAGGCAGAAATGCATTCAAAAGCCGGCTCAACCGGTGAAAATGATAATATTAAAAATAAAAATGTACAAACCGGCGCAGCCGGTGCAAATGTTAATATTCAAAATGAAAAATTACAGCCGAGTAGCCCATCTCATCCGGCGCTATTACAAAATAATGCAAGGTGCGCAGGCCGGGAGGTAGTTGCTACTCGAGGCGAACAGTGAACCGGTCCTCTTCCGGTTGGTTTGGGGTAGGATCAGTGTGAGCGGCTGCGTCGGCTTCAGGAACAAATTCTTCCTCTTCAGCAGCCTCCGCCTGCCTTCGTGCAATCTCCCTCTCAACCCACGCGTCATAAGGTCCGGGACCCGGCTCATTCGCCTCCTCGGCCAGAATGGCAAGATCAGAATATTTGAAGGCGAGTTCCCAGGCGGTGAAGTCCGCCTCCGGGTGGATGATGGAAAACACCCTTCTCATCCGGTTTGCGCAGTCATGCTCATTCTCTTCAATGAGCCTCTCCTGCTCCGCCTCCAAGGTGGCCTTGAAGTTTTGGCTGGCAGCAGCCGCCTCTTTGAGCAGGCGCTCATTCTCTTTGGCAAGGCGGCCATTTTCAGTCTCCGCCTTGCTCAGCCGTTGGAGGGGCTCTTTCTGTTCCTCCAACTGTTTATTGGCATCATCCAGGGACGCCTGCAGATGATCAACTTGGCTCTTCAGTTGATCAATCTGCTGTTGGAGGGCCTTGGTCTTCTCCGCCTGTTGCATGCGTAGAGATTTAGTTTCTAAGCCATGCATGTACAAAGAGTATTCAGCAACGCTATGGGCGTCATCAACAGCCCGTTTGCCTCTCCTTACCTCTTCAGCCTTGCGGGTATAAGCTCGTTTGAGCCCCTCTACGCGCAGCATAGCCTGCAAGAATACAGCCGGTTAATGCCACATTTGAAAAATGCATGCCAAAATAATCACCGAATGGTTGCTGGAGCATACGTCGGCCAGGTCGACCAGCACCCGGTCGGCATTAAAGGAGTTGATCCCAGGGATCGCTTCCTTCTCGTCCCTGGGGACGGCTTTTAGCATGGCCCGGGCATATTGTGCCCCGTCCGGCCAGTGGGGAGAATTATCTGCACCAGAAACAGATGGTGAGAAACTCGCATATGCTCTGCCTATTGATTGCCGGCTGATTGGAGAATCCCCCGGCTGCGATCGAGATTGTGAATAAGACTTGACCCGCATGGGCAGGTCAAGCAGTGTAAGGTCAAAGTTACCTTTGTGGCCCGAGCGGCCTTCAGAGGCACCGGCGGTCCTCAATGGGATGGCAGAAAGCACATCCGCAGATCCGGGCCCGCCTGGGGCCTTTATTGATTTGCCGCCGGTAGTTGGCCGGTCGGCTGTCTTCTGCACCTTCGATGCAGACTCTTGTTGGGTCGGCGGTGGCCTGACCTGTTTTTGAAGGGACCGGGGCATCTGCTTCCCGTCCTGAAAATGAGAAATTATAAGTAATGGAATAAAAAGATTAAAGTCAAGAGGGATCAGACGGTTATACCTTCCTCGCCGCCTGGGCAGCAAGCTTTTTCTCGAGATTGGCTTTCCGGATGTCGGCAGCCGATCTAGCCGGTGTCTTCTCGGTGGGCAGCATTTTCTTGGCTTCTTTTGCAAAGGCAGGCACTCGGTTAGAATCATAAGCAAGCAAGGAAATAAAAGTATCCGGTTCGGTAGATACCGGATGAGTTTCGAATACATACGTTTTTTAAACATGCTGCTTAGACCACAAGCGGACAAAAAGCATTCGTCCCTAAAAAATTCATGTTTGGGCACCCAGTTTCTGGGTACCCTTATTATCTCTCCGGATGAGAGGGTGTCAGGAACTAACTCAAAAAATCCGGAGTCGAGAATGGTCTCTCTATCATCCTCCGGGACAGGGGGCAGGCGGCACTTGGTTCCCAAGAGTTCCGGTTTCCGGTTGTAGATCCGGAGTTCTCTGTTCTCTGCCTTAGTTGGGGCCTTAACCAAGTAGAACCGGTGCTTCCAGTCTGACCATTTGGATGGCTTGTCCAAGGTCATAAGGTATTTGGGCTGGGTGGTTAAGGTATACCAGGCTCTCCAGCCGCCTGGGCTCCTACTCAAGTAGTGCATATGGGCAAATGCCTCCCTGCCGGGGTTGAGGCCCTGCATCTCGCAGGCGGCGATATACCCCAAAATATTTACCCATGAGTTGGGGGTTAATTGCCAGAGACCCAGGCCATACCCCCTAAGAATGGCCTTTATTGTGTCGTGGAGAGGGAAGCGGACACCGGCCAAGAAGGCCGCCTCATAGCACCCGAACCAAGCGTTCGCGTTCGGCTGTTCATCCTCCCACCATATTGTTCCCAGAGCGGCCGGAATTTTTATTGTGTAATCACCCCCCAGCGGCCGCCGTTTGATAAAATCTGGCAGCGCAGCCCGCATGACCTCGCGGTCCTTAGAGGAGACGGCGATCATGAGAGGATCGTTCCTATTATCCCAAGAAGGCCTCTCCGCCTCCTCGCTATCCTCAGACTCGGTTAAGTAGCTGCTACTGCTACTTTGAACGAGGCCGGCATCAGAGCCGGCTGGGGTGTTGGAGACCTCCTTATCAGAGCCTGCCTGCTCTCTGGTCTCATTGAGGGGAGCAGCCTCCTCATTTAAAATGCTATCACTCGGGGTGCTAGGAGTACCCCCGGGTGAGCCTCTCTGCTCTACCCCTCGCTCTACTTCACCACCTGAAGCTGGGGCCTCAGGCGGCTGCTCATCTGAGCTCCCACTTCTGTAGTTGGGATCTCTGGCAGTGGACCGGATTCTGGCCATTGTGTCCTGCACAGACATAGAGTCGGTCGATATGGGTGTTGAAAAAGGGTTGTCCCAAAGAACAGAGGCGGCAGACCCAGTTCTAGACTCAGCCGTACTAATAAACCGGCTGAGTTCACAGCTAGGTTCCGGGTATGGGTATAAGGGGTCCATCTACTTATGGGACCAATGAACAAAAATGCGAGTAAAAGACTCAAACGGAAATACATGAAAAAGCAAGAAAGAATAGAGACGGTACCTAGAAGAAAGTCTGGAAATTCTTTGGGATGCTTGCGAAGACTCAGGCGGTTCAAAATCCGGCTGGGTTTCTCTGATTACCCTCGCGAAAACCTTTGGCTAACTTGCAACGACCCAGACGGTCTGTAGACCGGTTGCTCTCAACAAATCTCAACTCTCAAATTGCCGGCTGCTCTCAACTTTTCTGAAATTTTGCAAGGTTTGTAAATGGGAGCTCGGGGGGCATCCTCTCCTATTTATAGGATTTGTCCCAGAAGGTGAAGAGTCGTGACTCTTCGCCTTCTGCTTTTCCCTCCTTCAAAAAGAATTTGAAGAGTTGCAAAAAAAAAAAAAAAAAAAAAAAAAAACCTTTCACCGGTGCCACGTGGCACCTTGCCACGTCAGCACCAGTGAGGGGCAAATGTTTGGGGTAAAAATACCCTAAACACGTGGCCCAATGGCCTAGTGACACGTGGCACCCAGCCATTGGTCAGCAGGGCTCCAATCCTCTGCTGACACGTGTCATCCAAACCCTAAAAGGGGAACCATCCCTTCCCCACTATAAACAGTGGAAGGACCCCCATTAATGGGTAGCTGGAACATTTATTACACACATTGAATACTCTTTAAAAAGACAAACACTTACCCCGAGCAATATTAATTGCGGAATTCTCCCATTACGCGAGAAGTAACTTTTACATTACGTGTATCCTACCTCCCGTATCTTTACTAACTTGATCGTCGGAGGCGGA
This sequence comes from Chenopodium berlandieri, assembly GCA_034703905.1. NCBI lineage: Eukaryota > Viridiplantae > Streptophyta > Magnoliopsida > Caryophyllales > Amaranthaceae > Chenopodium > Chenopodium berlandieri. Next base: position 14,846,111 of record CM068293.1, read on the forward strand.
GCTCCTACCCCCAGGAGTCTTCGTGATTTTGCAGGCACAGGCGTCGAAGGGCATTCTTGGAATTGTAACTCTCCCGCAGGACACATCAAAAAACCCCGAAACAACATATAAGATTAAAACTTCCAAATTATACCTTGTAATATATACAACAAACCAGTTATATGGTGCATGAATCATAAGCTAACACATGAAGTATAAGATTAAAACTTCCCAAAATGAACATTCATAATAAACAACAAAGGAAGTGTAAGTTAAAATAAAAGGTGGAAAAGTGATTCTAAAGTTGAGTGTACATGTTCCATCCTAGAAGCTAGAAATGTTGACACTACATACATAATTAATCAGTAATGGAATTGTGTTTGTTATGGAAGAATCTGATGAGTAGTTAATTATCTTAAAATACTCCGTTAGATTTCAGTCATCGTTGATTGCAGCGTTTAGACCATATAAAAGGTCGTGTCTGCTACTCTATGTGCATGTTCAATTGTTTATAGATAGATAATATGATCAGTTGGCTTGTTTTTGACTACTATTATTAAGGTTAATTACACTTTAATAAAGCTAAAGTATATTATTATACACTGTAAAGTTTATACTGCACTATATTATTAGTGTAACAAGAATTATACCCTTTTTTTAGTACTATATAAGTAATAAACATAAAATGCTTTCCCCATCGATCCATTTAGCAACAACAAAGAACAAAACTCATTTATCATTGCTAGTAATTTAAACACACAAGATAAGTTTAGCAACACCAATTTTAATAAAATGTTCAAGCTAACATCCTCCCACAATGGAGAAGATCTCGTAGCCCGCCGATGAGTGTGGGTGTATGGGTCTGTAATTGTTGGGGCCAGGCCATCGGGTTTAGCCGTAGGGGTGTGTCTAAGAGAGCAAGCGGTGCCGTTTGTAGTCCTTGATAGAGCTGATCGCATTGCTTCTCTTTGGCCAAAATATTGATATATTTCGCCTGGCTTGTACGTGGTAACGTGGAGAAGTACGTGCTCTAAAGGCCATATCATAGTTTGTACACAAGCAACGCGAGCTTGTTGATGGTGTGACAATGGAGGTTGATTCAGTCATTCTAGCTTCAGGGTATCATAGCATTGTTCCTATGATATCCTGTAGCTAGAATGACTGAATCAACCTTCATTCCCGGTTTTAGGCCTTTTGAGCCCATACTTCTCCATGTTACCAAGTATAAGCCATGCGAAAAATATCAATATTTTGTCTACCAACCATAGAGGAATTCATCTCATTTCTCATTAGTAACACTGCTAGCTCGAGCGTCGATTTTCCCATAATTTCTCTAGGAAGAATACGGACCTGATACGATAAAATGTACAACTAAAATTAGCAATAAAATATTTAACCAAAAATTGATGCATCATTTTGTTTGTTTGTTTGGTTTTTTTTTTTTAAAATAAATTAATGTTATAGTAGACGGTAGTCATCTTCAAAAGGACTACCATAGTTCAAAAAATTAATAATAAATAAAATAAATAAAATGACTACAACTAACTTAATTATCATCGGGTGATTTTTTTATTTTATTTTCTTATGGTTAAATTATTAAAATTGATTTTTCTTTTATAAAAATTATTTTTATGAAGAAATTAATTATGAAAAAAAATTCAAAAATCCAAAAAATTAATTATGAAAAAAATGAATTTTTAAAAAAGAAAAAACATTTTTAAAAAGTTTGACCCCAATGAAAAAGTAAATAAATAAATTGACCAATGAAAATTTAGTATATATATAGTGGTAGCTGTTTGGGGGTAAAAATACCCCTAAAAGTGGACCACTGTTAACGCGACATGTGTTCCAATAGCTTGCTGACACGTGTCACCAAAGCCCTAGAAGGGGATTGATCTCCTTCTCAATAAATAGAGGAACCATCCTTATTTATAAAAACAACATATATTGAATACACATCCAATACACTCAAACACTAAGCAATCTTCATTGCAGAACCCTCCTGACTCAGGAAGGGTTATTACTACATTTCGCAATATACTCCTCATACACGTTCTAACTTGATCGTCGGAGACGGAACTCCCTCGGGAGTCTCCGTTGTTTTTGCAGGTACAGGCAGCCGGAGGTCAGTCTCAGTGTTGTAACTCTCCCACATGACACATCATGGCGCCGTCTGTGGGGAGAGTACCACTGAGATGGCTTCACGGCAGTTTGTACCACCTCTTAACAGGAGGCGGCCTACGGTTGAGTTTAAAAACCGAGTCCTCCTCCCTATCCTAAGTGTCTGAGCCTGCTTAAACGCCGCCCTACCCAGACAGCTTCTATAATACCTCAAATGAGGTATTCACAATCAAATTGAGGGGGTTAGTAAGGCGGTTTGATCGCCCCTTCTAGTCTGGCCCTCAGAATCCATTCGGCACAGTAAGCGCTTCAGCAGCCATACATGCCGGGTGGACAGTCATGTATGCAGCCGTCCCCTTCTCAGGGGTCAGGCGGCAAGAAAACCTTTTGTGTTCTCAAATAAAAAGAGAGCTCCAATGCCAAGTACTACAGGCGTTGTTCGGCCAATTGTCAAGCACAACAGGCACTATGAGGCCTAAGGTCTAGTGCCACAAGCTTCATAAGGTCGTACTTGCCCCATGCTTATACAGGCGGCATCATGCCCCCAGGCAGCCTCTCAGTAAGCCGGCAAGCCTTTCAATCAGTCGGCATGTTGGCATAACAAGCTATATACAGGCGGCCTCAATGAGCGCCCGTGCCTGCGAGCAGGGGTTGCTAAATTCAGTCGTCCTCAGGCTCCGTTGTAAGCATACCATACAGGCGGTCAAGTACCTCAGGCGTCGTGAGGCTGACCATCCAGTACAGGAGGCGTCATAAGGCCGACTGTCAAATGCCTCAGGCGTAATAAGGCCGACTGTCTAGTACAGGAGGCGTCATACGGCCGAGTGTCAAGTGCTATAAGTGTTATATGACCAACTGTCAAGGGTCAGCCGGCAAGCTTGTTAGATATACATGCAATCATATCATTATTATGATTAATCATTATTATGATTAAAAAAAAAAAAAAAGTGTGCAATTGCAAGTCAGGCCGCCTAACTTCCATATTATATACATTTTAATTCAATAGTGGAACCACTGTGTATATTTATACTCATTTCATGAGTAGTGCATGGCTTCCATGCATTCTTTAGTTGCTACGTCGAGTATACACAAGCGGCACAGATGTAATAAGCTCAATTTGGGTATCCAACCACGCAAACATAATTTTATAAATCATGCATGCGGCTGGCAAAGAGGTGGCAATCATAAGAGCACCCACCAGGGTCACTCCCGCATATGCCGTATGAGGCTTGATTGTTGTAAGGATACCGCCGTATGTATGAAGGGAAGCCACACCATCCAAAAGCCGGTTGTTAAGCCTTATTGAGCAGCCAGCAAGCACCTCTCATAGACAAACGGCATTACGCCGCACGAGGAAGGAATGCTTGCAGCACACACGGCCAGCTCGGTCGAATGTATGCATAAGGTCACTCCATCAAGCAACAGACAAACCTATAATCAACTAGCTTCCAGCCAGCTCTAACCTCGCACCCGGCATGATTTGTCCGGCTGTAGGTGCAGCAAGCTAAGCCGATTGTGAGTATGAGCAACGTGCCACAAGCTCAACTCTATCCTTGCCTAGTGCTCCTTGAATTGGCTCACACAAGCGGCACCATGTTAAGGTGGTTGTGATACTTGTGTAAGAGTGCCGGTTGTTACTGCCTGCCATTTGATATCTTGCGTATAACCGGCTGGGTGCTTGCAAATAAAAGCACGCATTGATTTCCCATAAATGGCAATGTCGATATTTCATGCGGCAATCATAATACAAAAAAAAAAAAATAATAATAAAAAATAAAAAAAATATTTTGAAAATTGCAAGAGTTAGGCCGCCTAACTCCCACTATGTACATAAATTATACAATGTTGGAACCCCATGTACACATTTATACGCATTACATGAGTAATGCATGGCAGCCATGCATGAACAACCCCATGTAACACACCCCGCATGAAGAGGCATGACTGAGTGTTAAAAGAGTTGTAGCTACGCTATGCTCTTATCAATAGGGTCAAGCGGGGACTAGCATGAGAAAACACCAAGCAAGCAGCCAGCACTAAGCACTACCCCGGCTGTGCATATCGGCCATGAGTGGATTTTTGAGCTCTTAATAGCAAAGGGGTCAGGCGCATTCTTCACGCATGAGCTGTGCCATCTAAACCCGGCTGATTATTATGAGCAAAGCGAATTCACCCCCGGTTGTATGCACTTGCGTAGAAGTCTGTTTGGGACTCATACGAATGGGCATCATCAAAACTTGAGTAATTTGATGCACCTAACAAGCTAAGCATACAAACGGGTCAAGGCATCGCAAACGGCTGTGTGTGCAGCTCTTGATCATGTTACGCTGCTGCCATGAGATTTCGATAGTGTCAGCCGGCATTTGATTGAAATTAGCATGATCATGCGGAAGCCCAAGCATGCTTGCAACATGCTTGTTGTTCCATGCACACGCAAGCGGCAAATTGCTCAATTCGAGCCAGGCAGCCAGCCACCTCCTCCGGGTGCGTGTATATGGGTTAAGCAGCATGAGTATCTCGGTTTTTTACCGGCTGTTAAGCCATATTGAGCAGCCAGCAGATCCCTCCTCGCATACACAACCCCCACTTAGTGGCATGAGTAAGGTTCAGCCCAACAGCGAGCTTGTGATACATCCGGCTGCAACATCATAGCCGGCTGTGCTTATGTGAGCTTTTGTGAGTTTGCTAGCATGAGGAGCTTCTTGAATGCCGGATGGGCAAGCCAGCTCACATTGTGAAGAGCAGCCGGCATTATTGTGGTTATCATAGAAGAGGTCTCAAAGACCCGGCTGTGAGTGTAGGCAATGTGACGCTCCTAACAGGGCAAGCGCCTGGCCAGCTTCACCTAGGCAAGCGGCACCACCACGCATGGGTTAGCCGGCTGTGCTACTTGTAGAAAAGACCGCCTGTATGCCCAGCAACAAGAACTCGGTTGTGTGAATGCATGCTTCGAATACCACCAGCAAACTCACAAGTGGATGTGAAGGGCAACATATACAAGCGGCACCATCACAACCACCACGCATCCGTCATAATTGACGGCTGTGTATATACGAATGAAGACGAGCTAAATTACATATTACCTCGAACGCATGCAAGTGGCCCTATAAAGAGCCACCCTTTTTGAGTTTATAGACTCAGCCGGCGCTTACAAGAATGTAATGCAAGGCCGTAGCCATCCAGCAGCTGACCAGGCGATAATAAGCCAGGCAGCTAGCCTCCACCTCCGGCTGTGTATGAAAACGGTTGTGGGTGTGAGTGTCGAACGATTAAGCCCGGCTGTGTACAAAACCAAAACCACTCGTCATGATCAATCCGAGTGTCGAATTGATCAATCCGGTTGTAGGTACGCTCAAGCTAAGCCGGTTGTGAGTGCTTGAGCAAAATAATGCTCCTAGCAAGCTAAGTGTCTGGCGAACTCTAACCATACAAGCGGCACCAAAGCAAGCCCGGCTGTGGGTGTTGGATTCAAAGGCCAAGACCAGCTGTGGGTGTTTTTTCAAAGCAGCCATGATTAACATTAGCCGGCTGTGTGTAGGCCAAGTGGCCACGAAGGAGCAAACGGGTTGTATTTGCATGAGCAATGTCTTATTATAATTCTCAACAAGTTCGTGAGTGAACCAGTGTTAGCATATATTTGCATATGCATAAAAAGCTCCAAGGTTCAAGTGGCATTCTCAACCCATGCGTGAATCAGCATGATCATGCATAATGGCTTCTTGATAATAATAATGATTAATCAAATCATTATTTATATAGTGGCTTGATTAGAATAAATCAAATCATTATTATGATTATATGATGGTTAGAATAAAATAATGATTTATCAAATCATTGTTATTGATTGATATAATGGTTTGATTATAATAATGATTTATCAACATCATTAAATAAAAATAAATATAAAAATAAAAAAAAACCGTCTGGGGTATCATCAAGTAGATGAGCCTTGAAATCTCCGGATGAAAGGTGCATGTATGCATTACGATATTAACGCCGGTAATGGGTACATCCTTGCTAAACCTCCTGTATGTATGAAGCCTGAGAAATAAGCTTACCGGTTGGGTGACACTCCTGTCACACCATGGAAACCGGCTGAGGGTACAAAGATTAATGAACAGGCGACCCCTCATGTTATTATTACAAGTCTTTGAAGCTGGAAATTGAAACAGTCGGTCTCATCATAAGGCGGCCTCCGAGTAAAACATCGCTTCGAAGCAAATAGATTGGCCGTATATATAAAGGTCAATGTAACCTTATGAGGTGCCATGGGAAATGGCAATGGCCGAGTGTGGGGCTGGACGCTCCTTTGCGTTGGTAGGGTTTGAAGTCTTGCCTCCTGTGAAGCCCTGCCTTCTGTATGCATCTTGCCTCAAGTGAAGCCCTGCCTTCTGTATGCATCTTGCATCCTGTATAAGTGTTGTCTCCTATATGGGTTGCCAGCACAAGTATTCACCAAGCCGAACCAAGGAAGGGTTGGATGAAGGTCGCTTGAGTCTCACCTTTCCAACCGCATGTGGTCGGACGCTACAGCGGCATGAGCATACTTTAATAAAATCAGTTGTTTATATGGGTGGAAGTCTAGCTACTCAAATCAACCGCCTGGGGTATCATCAAGTAAGACTTCAGAATAATGCCTGGGTACCTCCGAAAATTCTTGTTCTTTTTCCGAGTGTATGTTTCTTGGAGCCTTGCTGCATGTATATGGGTTGACAGCCCCCTGGCACTTGAATTTGAAACTACCCCAAGCGGCATGATAGAAAGACTGCCTGATGTAGCCCCCCGGCACTAAGTATTGTCTAAGGCAGGATGCATCTCAATGGAGAGCCGTCTGTATGATCTGAGAGCAAATTCGTTTCTTGAGCTCCGATGCACGTCGCCTCATGGCCGCCTGTCACCCTTTGAAAGGCTTGGTATCATGAGTTAGCAGGAGGCCTTTCAATGTCGTCGAGCATATTGGCATCCTCCATCAGAAGTCTCCCTTAAAGGCAGCATACCGACCGGAAGAGGTCTAAAAAGTATGTTGAGCAGGCTTAAGTAGAACCACCGCCTGTGCAATGCGCAGGCGGCAAAAATTAAAATAATCCGTCTGCTCCAACAGGTGTCCGGCGACGCCCATATGGGTGAATTCGTCGCAGAGAACACCTTCCTTCCGGGTGGAACATTATTCTAGCGATCAAGCGAAGGCCAATGGCCGAATGATCCTATTGAGGCCAATGGCTGGAGTGATCAAGTGAATTCCAACGGCCGGATGATCCAAAAATAAAACAATACGTCTGCTCCAGCAGGCGTCCGACGACGCCCATTCGGGTGAATTCGTCGCAGAGAACATCTCCCTTCCGGGTGGTACATTGTTCTAGCGGTCATAACTCAAACAGCTTTAACCGGCTAAGGTTAAAGATAACTCACGGCTGTTTGAATGATCCATTGTAACCAAGATACAACCGGTTCTTCGCTGCAAGACAGTACAACCGGCACATGAAATCTTGGTCATGCCATAACCAGCGTTGCTCAAAGCACCCCAAACGGTTATGCACTCGAATGATCAAACAATGGCCAATGGCCTAAATGATCAAATAAAGGCCTACGGCCAGATAAATTGCGTGCAAACCCCCACTTGATGGTCGACAGTCCGCCTAGGCTGGGGCTATCAGCATAGTGGGGCTAAAAGCAATAATCGTCGACATCTGTCTAGTTCAGCAGCAATCATTATTATGATTTTATTAACTCGGAAAATGTCATACCATTCAAGGTATCAAATTTTCCAAGTAAATCAAATTTCTCCCCAATTGAACTAGACAAATGCCGACCAAAGAGGCTCAAGCGGTCTCGTTTTCGAAAGAAGCAATCCCTCTTAAAAGTGAGATTACTCCTTCCGAGGGGCTAATGTTTGGAGGTAAAAAATACCCCTAAAAGCGGACCACTATTAACGCGACATGTGTCCCAATAGCTTGCTGACACGTGTCACCAAAGCCCTAGAAGGGGATTGATCTCCTTCTCTATAAATAGAAGAACCATCCTCATTTATAAAAACAACATACATTGAATACACATCCAATACACTCAAACACTAAGAAATCTTCATTGCAGAACCCTCCTGACTCAGGAGGGGTTATTACTACATTCCGCAATATACTCCTCATACACGTTCTAACTTGATCGTCGGAGGCGGAACTCTCTCGGGAGTCTCCGTTGTTTTGCAGGTACAAGCAGCCGGAGGTCAGTCTCGGTGTTGTAACTCTCCCACGGGACACATCAAAAAACCCCGAAACAGTAGCCATTTTAAAAAGGATTACTTTTGAATTTTCTTTATTGAATTTCAAAAAAATTGCAGCACTTGTTAAAAATTATCAAATTTTTAAACAAAAAGGTATTGAAATTTTTTGGTAATGAAGTGTTCTAGTTTCTATAGAGTTCGTTTTTTGAAATTTTACAATTCATCTTTTGAGCCCGTACTTCTCCACGTTACCAAGCTAAGTATAAGCCAGGCGAAATATATCAAATTATCAATATTTTGGCCAAAGAGAAGCAATGCAATCAGCTCTATCTAGGACTACAAACTATAATACATTAATGATATTAGTAATTAGTGATGATACTCATGATGATAACAAGATAGGAAGCAATTATTTGTTGTTGTTCTAGTTTCTTGCGGCAAAAGAAGGTTGAAAGAAAGAAAGTGTCATTGCACCTTAGCTTGTTCGCAGCAAGTTACAGCAACAGTGAGGTGGTGGAAGGCAGTGGTGAAATGGCTGGTGTTAGGGCGACAGTATGGTGGCAGTTGGCGGCAACAATGGTGGTGCGGTTGCGGTGTTTATTTGAGCAAACAAGAAAGGAAAATAGAGGGAGAAGGAGAGGGCCGTAAGTTGAGAAATAAAGTAGAGAATTTTCTGATTTTTAATGTGAGTAAATGGGAGTAACTAAGGGTCTATTTATAAGTGTTTAAGGGTAGGAAGATAGAGTTCAAGAGAGTATTGGATTAGTACGAAAACAAGATAAGTTTAGGTTAGTTAAATGAATTTGAATGTAATTTGGCCTAGGTTAAGTTACGTGAGAAATCAAATAAAAAAGATGAGAAAATAAAATAAGATTAATATTGATTTAGTTGGAGGAGTATGGATAGAAATCAAAGTAATCTAAAAATTAACTACTTAAGTTAAGAAATATGATATCATTCCCAAAACATAGATTTTAATTAATAAAATAAATGATTTTGATAAAAATACAAATTTATTACATATTTTAGATAATATCAAAACTAAAAGTAATTGTAAATAATAAGATGAAAATTAAAATTGTTGAATATTATTAATTGATAAATTCAGAAAATTGTATAGTTAAGTCCAAATTAAAAGTACGTACAATATAAATTTTGAAATTAATAAAATATGGCCCAACCAAGATAATTAATTATTGTTAATTTAGAAATACAAAAAAATAAAAAATTAATTGTTCAAATAATTAAATACTTATATTTTGGCTCCATATTCAAATAATCAAAGGAATAATTAAGAAAGTATTTCTCAAAATTCGGGGTATTACAAATGGCCTGGGTGGTCAGATTAAAAAGTTAGGGAGTTTTCAGTTAAGAGGTGGCCGGATTTAGGGGTTAGAGGGTTTAAAGGTGGTTGGGGGAAGGGAAGCAGTGGTGGTGGCTATGGAAGCTTGAAGGAGGCAAGCTTAAGCTTGAAGAAGAGAGTTAAAAAAAATATTGAAAAAAATTAACCTGTTTAACCAGTTGTAGGTTACAAGGTCTGTTTTGAGAATATGGAGGTTAAAGGTGGGATTATTAGTTTTCATTTTTCCTATTTAAAAAAAGGGATGAATTTGGAGCACAAAGATTTGCTTAGGTCAAATTAAGATAATAAAGGTGGAAGGTTAAAGAAGGAAAAGTAAAAATGGAGGGAAAGTAAATGAAGGAGGGCAGAGGTAGTTCAGAAGAGAGTTAATTGAGTGGAAATACGTAGGCATGGGCCCCACAAATAGCTTAATTAGATGAAATCCGTAATGGGTAGTGCTAGCCAAACTTTAAGCATCTAAGATTCTTAGGGTTGTTGCTTACAAATAAAAATAAAAGGGGTAATTGTTCACAAATCTGTTCATCTTTGAGGTAGTTTCTAATAAAATTTCCATATTATTTTTAGCCATTACATATCTACTTGTAGACACCTAAAAATGTCTCCCCGAGCAAAGCCCAATGACGAAACAACTTTTCATTGCCTAATTTGGTCCGGTTCGCCTAACAAATCTGAGAATTACTTAAATAGTCCTTTTGTTTTATCCCAATAACATTTCCTAACCATTTTAGCTCTTTCATCATTCCAAATACTTTTCTTAACCCAAAATCCATAAGCCTTAGCCCAATTTTCCCCTTTTCGTAAATGCAGCCCAAAATTGAGCAAAGCTGATTTTTGTGTCTCATAGTTTTTATCCAAATCCTAAGTGGTTGGATAGCCCTTGAAATAAGCTTTCTAATGACATATCATAAGTCTAATTCCGATTAAAAACGAAAAAGATATGATTAAAATACCAATCTTTATCTTAAACTGACACCGTTCCACTATTTCAATCATATCTCAAATTCTACAAATGATTTTAACCTTATTTTAATTGTGTTGGAAAATAGACTTTCAAAGATTTCCAAATAATACATATTATTTATCTTATTCCGAGTTCTAGATAAAAGTAATGATAAAAATAAAAACTGCAAACTACTGACCCACACGATGTGTTTTCTAAATTCTATCTTCTTTTGAAATTCTATCTTCACTCGAGTTTAATCCTATAAATACCACCCTATTTTCTTATTTTGAGGAGGCGATTTTGACATCCCTACAACTATTTTTCAATCCCATATTCCCCAAAAGACTTAGACGTAAAGTTTCGACATACAATTTCTATTGTTCTTCTTAGCTTTATTTATAATCTTATTCAAGTAATTTAAAGTCCAAAACAATATCTAAAGGTTCTATGTACCTATTTTACTAAAGTGTGAAGGTATAATCTCAAGGGTGATATCAATTTTTCTTACTCTTTAATATACTCCGTAATTCGTTTGAATTATTACACTACAACAAATTGATCTTTGTGCCACATGGAATTGATATTAGGGTGTCACATGGAATTGCCATGGCTCTATCCACGCCGCTAAACACCACAAAGATTGGTCGGTAACGATCATAATGTTGTTGTGATCTTTTCATTGATACTTCTTTATATTTGAATAAGTGTATCAATTCGAATTATACATGCGTGTGTCAATGCACAACTTTGATAATTAATATTTTAAATGTTTAATAATGTAATTAACAAAAAGTTGGTGTTATGGGCGGACATATACATTGTGACTAATATATCAAAACTAACTTTATGTATTATGGACCATTAAAGGAACATGTAAATTGTTCATGGATCATTAAAGGCAACCACAAAAAAGGACAAACCGAAGGCAACAACGATTCAATCCATGAAGGTTACACTCCATTTATAATTCATGAGATTACTAACTCCATAGTGGTCCTGAACTATAATTGGATATTCGGGGATGATGGTATGGATTGAGTCATGAACCCAATGCTGTTCGTATTGGCCTCTACTCGATTCTTAGAACGACATGTATTAATTGCATCCCAAAAGACATATAAACAAAATTCAATTTACTCCAATTAATTAAACTAAGTCCGTTGAATATTTAATGAACACATAAATCTAATTATTGTGATCACTTGAATAATTTAGCAACAAGATTAATGAGAACCTAAACCGGTTGTCCAAATTATCGTATTAGACATGATTTTCAATTACATATTCTCAATTAAACATGCAATGTTAGTGATCAAAACAAATAGAATATAAAGAAACGAATTAGCTTGATAATTCTAACTTTGCATAAAATATTGGAAGCAACTTGATAATTAAAGGAACGAATTAAAAGCATTCTAAACATGATACCATATATATAATTATTAATAAAATTTTAAGCATGATACTAACAAGATTAATATAACGCCTAAAAACATGGTACTAATAATTAAAAATAACAATTCCTAAACATGACGCTAGCAATCAAAGTAATAAAAAAATTAGAGTAGATAAAAATCAAGAGAATTAAATACTCACTCTGAATGTGCAACTTTGAATACTATATAATAAATAAATTGTTAATAACTTCAATAAAAATAACACTAAAACAAATCATCACTTGTGCCACGAATTATGCCACGGGAATTCCAAATTAGTGGCATAATTTCATCTAGCTACAGGAAAAATGAACTATGTTACAAAACCTAATTTATGCCGCGGGTATTTATTTTTTGTGGAAAATACCACACTTGTGCCGCGAGTAGTGCTTTTCTCGTGGCACACTTTACATTTGTGCCACGAGTAGCTCTTTTCCCGTGGCAAACTTTACATTTGTGCCACGAGTAGTGTTTTCCCGTGGCAAACTTTACACTAGTACCACATGTAATAATTTTCCCGTGACAAGCACATATGCTATGCTAAAGGGCAGAAGGGGCACTCACCCTGAACCCAGACCTTTGGTTCAACCAAATTGTACTCATAAGTTCACAACCAGGTGGCAAGTTAAACATTAGCAACCAAATTAGATTCAATCATCAAATTAGGATTATAGTTTTTGGGGAAAAAGCTCCAATTACGTAGTTGCATCAACCAAAATTTTATAGCAACAAAATCAAGTTCCTTATCTTATTGGGGATTGGGGATTTGGGGTAAGAAATTAATTTTGATAGGAGAGAAGAAGGAATTGGAAAATTAAAACTAAATAAAAATCAAAGCACTAGTTAATTGAAAATCTGTACCAAAGCTTTTGGGCACTGATTTAATCTGATACTAGGTTAGCTCCCGTGCCATGCACGGTAATTTTCAATAACCATTATTAAACTACGATTATAATTGATTTTGGAATAGGCTGTGTTTGGGGTAAAAATACCCTAAACACGTGGCCCAATGGCCTAGCGACACGTGGCACCCAGCCATTGGTCTGCAGGGCTCTAATCCTCTGCTGACACGTGTCCTCCAAACCCTAAAGGGGGAACCACCCCTTCCCCACTATAAATAGTGGAAGGACCCTTATTAATGGGCAGCGGAAGATCATTGATAACATTCAATACTCCTCATAAATACAAACACCAATCCCGAGCAATATTAATTGCGGAATTCTCCCAATACGCGAGAAGTAACTTCAACATTACGTGCATTTTACCTCCCGTATCTTTACTAACTTGATCGTCGGAGGCGAAGCTCCTACCCCCAGGAGTCTTCGTGATTTTGCAGGCACAGGCGTCGAAGGGCATTCTTGGAATTGTAACTCTCCCGCAGGACACATCAAAAAACCCCGAAACAGGCTGGGCAGGATTAGGAGGAGCAGATGAGGAAGGAGGATATTTTGGAACAGCTGGGTCAGCCATCCAATGTGAGGCTTGGGCTTTTCTGGAAGCTTTGAAATGGTCTAGAGATAAAGACAAAAATGGAATCCTCCTCTTTTCTGACTCCAGCTCTCTTCTTAATAACTTAAAAGGAACTCTAGGGAAGGAGATTTCGATAACCTGGTTGCTAAAGGAATTAAGGGAAGTTGGTGCATTATTTCAAAGATGCACGATTTTAAAGGTTCATAGGGACCAGGTTAAAAGGGCGAATGATATTGCTAGAATTTGCCGGATCCAATTAACTAATTGGACGTAAATTTCTTTTTCCTCTTTTGCTATTGTCAAAAAAAAAAAAAAAAAGATTATAATTGATTTTTTATAAACATTGTAAATATATAGTTGACAAACTTTAATTATAATAAAGAATTACAAAAGAAATGCTACATATATATAAAATGATGTAGAATGATTAAAATTATGTTAATAATTTTTTTATAGCTATATAAATATTTGTGTTATTGCCAAATCTTTTTTATTTTAAGTAATTATATTGTATAAGAGTAGGGAATTATTTATGTATAAGATTTTTTTTCTTTAATTGAATTTTATTCAAATATTCAAAAAAAAAATAAGAAAAAAAAACAACTAAACTAAGGACACACCAGAAGATGACACGTGTCATTGGTGGTGTGTCTTTTAGTATATTGTTATTGATTTATTTTATTGGGTCTACCCGTCTTGTTTAGGTAGGGGTGAACATGAGTTTGATACCCGAACGGGCCAATTGTTAACACTATCGATTCGGGGAACCGATAACCAATAACACTAAAAATGATAACCATGAACCAAATTAATAAATTCGCCCAAATTTTCGAATCGTTTATCGGGTACCTAATATAAAATCCAATAGGAAAAATTTAGACATTATACTTTAGTTATTTTGATATCATTCAACACTAATTGACAACACCACATGATGGCAACCAATTTGCTAATAATATTACTAATCACTCAAAATTATGAAGGGATTATGAAGTAAAGTAAGAATTCTGATTTGGATGAATAGATTTAAGTAGGGAAAAAAAAATTGCTTATCGGATCGGGTAACCGTTAATTTTAAAATGATATCTAATAACCTACCCAGTAACGAATTATCGGTTCGGGTATCCTAATTTTTTGATCGGTTACAGATCGGGTTTTTGGATAGTTTTTGCTCAGCTTTAAGTTTAGGCACCTGTTTTTAAAAATCATTATCTATCTCTTATTTATTTATTTTTTATTTATTTTCGTTTGCTTTTTTCTACAAGTGTAATTCATACACTGGGTAGATTTAACTAAAAAATATTATATTATATTAAAAACTATGTCATATATGCTTGTCACGGGAAAATTATTACATGTGGTACTAGTGTAAAGTTTGCCATGGGAAAACACTACTCGTGGCACAAATGTAAAGTTTCCCACGGGAAAAGAGCTACTCGTGGCACAAATGTAAAGTTTTCCACGGGAAAAGAGCTACTCGTGGCACAAATGTAAAGTTTGCCACGAGAAAAGCGCTACTCGTGGCACAAGTGTGGTATTTGACACGGAAAATAAATACCTGTGGCATAAATTATTCTTCTTATTTAGGTTTTATAACATAGTTCATTTTTCCTGTAGCTAGATGAAATTATGCCACGAATTTGAAATTCCCGTGGCATAATTCGTGGCACAAGTGATGATTTGTTTTAGTGTTATTTTTATTGAAGTTATCAGCAATTTATTTATTATGTTGTATTCAAAGTTGCACATTCGGAGTGAGTATTTAATTCTCTTGATTTTTATCTACTCTCATTTTTTTTATTACTTTGATTGCTAGTATCATGTTTAGGAATTGTTATTTTTAATTATTAGTACCATGTTTTTAGGCGCTATATTAATCTTGTTAGTATCATGCTTAGAATTTTATTAATAATTATATATATGGTATCATGTTTAGAATGCTTTTAATTCGTTCCTTTAATTATCAAGTTGCTTCCAGTATTTTTATGCAAAGTCAGAATTATCAAGCTAATTCTTTTCTTTAAATTCTATTTGTTTTGATCACTAACATTGCATGTTTAATTGAGAATATGTAATTGAAAATCATGTCTAATACGATAATTTGGACAACCGATTTTGGTTCCCATTAATCTTGTTGCTATATTATTTAAGTGATCACAATAATTATATTTATGTGTGCATTAAATATTCAACAGACTTAGTTTAATTAATTGGAGTAAATTGAATTTTGTTTATATGTCTTTTGGGATGCAGTTAATACATGTCGCTCTAAGAATAGAGTAGAGGCCAATACGAGCAGCATTGGGTTCATGACTCAATCCGTACCATCATCCTCGAATATCCAGTTATGGTTCAGGATCACTATGGAGTTAGTAATCTCATGAATTATGAATGGAGTGTAACCTTCATGAATTAAATCGTTGTTGCCTTCGGTTTGTCTTTTTTTGTAGTTGCCTTTAATGATTCAGGAACGATTTACATGTTCCTTTAATGGTCCATTATACATAAAGTTAGTTTTGATATATTAGTCACAATGTATATGTCCGGCCATAACACCAATTTTTTGTTAATTATATTATTAAACATTAAAAATATTAATTATCTAAGTTGTGGATTGACATGCGCATGTATCGTTCGAATTGATACACTTATTCAAATATAAAGATGTATCAATGAAAAGTTCACAACAACTTTATGATCGTTACCGACCAATCTTTGTGGTGTTTAGCGGCGTGGATAGAGCCATGGCAATTCCATGTGACACCCTAATATCAATAATGATTCTCTCACCATTAAAAATTAGTGATTGATCAGATTTGTAATTAAAATTTTATGAATCTTAATTTTGCAACAGGAATATATACTTTGCTGAGTCGTATTTGATTTGAATGTAATTGCTTGTAATTAATGGCTTTAAGATAGCGTTTTATGTTTGCTGACGTATTTCAATCCCTTCTTACTGTCAAAAGCAGGTTAATTTGCAAGAATAAAATTATTATACAAGTTACATATTTTAACATAATGTTCTATTTTTCCCTTTATTTAATTTATCTGAATTTTATCATAGCAATAAATCGCAAAAACAAAAATTGAGGTTTACTTGCTATTACGACATAAAATTTCTTGAATTTGCTTGTATACATATTTATATTTATCATATCGTCACATATTTATTGAATTGCCAAAATATACATCATCATATATACATATATTGTATTGCCACCGTACCAATTCTACATTGCAGTATATGTAGCCAGGTATATGGTGCATGAATCTATCACATATAAGATTAAAACTTTCTGATAATCCTTTGCAGTATATATAACCAGTTATATAGTGCATGAATCCTAAGTTAACACATACGAAGTATCCCTATTTTTATTAAAAGTTTGAGAAAAATCTTAAAAATAGTGTTTGGACAGTTATATCTATCCTCAGAATTTTTTATTTACTTATTGACCCATATTAATGTTAAATGTCTATTTTTTAAGAACTTTTTATTACCTCTAAAATGTTTATTTAATTATTAACCCTCATTAATTAATTAATTTTTTTTTTTTTTTAACTTTTAAGAATAGTCTGTGAACATTAATAAATGCTACCAATAGCTAAAGCTGTAACATAAGATCAAACTAAAAGAGCTCCCCATATATGGCTGACTATAGCACGCAAATCTCGCGGGTTAGCCACCCTAGTAAGATTAAAACTTCCCAAAATGAACATTCATACAATTAGTAAACAACAAAGAAAGTACTCGTATAAGTTAGAATAAAAGGTGAAAAAGTTTGTGTTTGTTATGGAAGAATCCTAGAAGCTACAAATGTTGACACTACATACATAATTAATCAGTAATGGAATTGTGTTTGTTATGGAAGAATCTGAGTAGTTAATTAGCTTAAAATACTCCATTAGATTTCAATCGTCGTTAATTGCAGCGTTTAGCCCATATAAAGGCCGTGGCTGCTACTTTATTTTCATGTTTAGTGATAATATGATCTGTTGACTTGTTTCAAACTACTATTACGAAGGTTATTACACTTTATTAAAGCTAAAGCATACATATTATTATACCCTGTAAAGTTTGTACTATATTATTAGTGTAACAAGAATTATACCTTTTTTTAGTACTATATAAGTTATAAACATAAACTGCTTTCCCCATCAATCTCATTACAACTGCAACAGCAAGAAAAATACTCAAACATTGTATTATTCCTTGTAAATTAAACACACAAGCAAGTTTAGTACCACCAATTTTCATAAAATGTTCAAGCTAACGTCCTCCCACAATGAAGAAGATCTCGTAGCCCGCCGATGCGAGTGGGTAAACGGGCCGGTAATTGTTGGGGCCGGGCCATCAGGTTTAGCCGTAGGGGCGTGTCTAAAAGAGCAAGGGGTGCCCTTTGTAGTCTTAGATAGAGCTAATTGCATTGCTTCTCTTTGGCAAAAACGTACATATGATAGGGTCAAACTACACCTTCCTAAGAATTTTTGTCAATTGCCCAAAATGCCCTTTCCTGAGTCTTATCCAGAGTACCCTACCAAGAGCCAGTTTATTACCTACCTTGAGTCCTACGCAAAGCACTTCGGAATCGAGCCCGAATTCAACACGAGCGTTCAGTCTGCCAGGTATGAAAACGCGTTTGGGCTTTGGCGGGTCAAGACTACGGGCCATGCTGAGGGCCCAGATGGGCCCGAGGTTGAGTACTTGTGCCGGTGGCTCGTGGTGGCCACCGGAGAAAATGCTGAGTGTGTGGTCCCTGATATTGACGGGCTAGCCCACTTTGGCGGGAAGGTGATCCACTCGAGCGAGTACAAGACAGGCGAATCGTTCCGTGGCCAAAAGGTACTAGTGGTCGGGTGCGGGAACTCGGGCATGGAGGTCTCCCTAGACCTCGCAAACCATAATGCACAACCTTCTATGGTGTGCCGTAACTCGGTAAGTGAAAGCTAACTTTTCGACCACCATATATGTTCCATATTACTAATAGCATAAACAATTCGGTGTAAAAGCTAACTTTACACTACAAAAGTACCATGATAATAAAAGTAACTAAAGATGCATATAAATTATAAATAAGTACTGTATAAAGTATAATACTTCCTCCACCAAAAAATTGCAATACTTTTTTATTAAAAATGTGAGAATTTTTTAGATAAGTGTTGTAAATTTTTTGGAATTGAGAAGTATATAACAATAAAAAAAACTTAAAGTGGTATGTCAATTTTTAGTTAAATATATCGCCTTCTGACTTTAAACTCCTTATTTTACATATTTTTCTAATAAATTGTACACATTTTATCGTATCAGGTTCATATCCTTCCTAGAGAAATTATGAGAAAATCGACATTCGAGCTTGCAATGTTTCTAATGAGATGGATTCCTCTTTGGTTGGTAGACAAAATATTGATATTTTTCGCCTGGCTTATACTTGGTAACGTGGAGAAGTACGGGCTCAAAAGGCCTAAAACTGGACCACTTGAACTAAAGAACGAGCATGGAAAGAGCCCTGTGTTAGACATAGGTGCCTTGGCTAAAATTCGATCTGGGGACATCAAAGTTGTGCCTGGAATCAAGAGTTTCTACGCAAACAGCGTCGAGCTCGTTAATGGTGTGGCAATGGAGGTTGATTCAGTCATTCTAGCTACAGGGTATCATAGCAATGTTCCTTCTTGGCTTCAGGTTAGTTAGACGTTATATTTTATCCATTCTCTTTCAGCTGACCTATTTTGAGTTTACATCATCTATACACTCTCCTTTAACCATTAGTTGTAATTTATACATCAGAAGATGTCCATAAATAATATGCCTGTATTCCAAACATACAAATAATTCGGTCTATCATAATTCAGATAACTTTTTTACCTTTCAATTATAAATTCTCTTGCACATCCATAGATTTCCGTGTTATTAAATGCTTTTTAACAGTTCCCATATACATAGTAAAATACACATATATAACCAAAATATCATTACTTATATATAATATTCCCATACTTTCAAGAGTATTATGTAATCCCTCCATTCTATCTCCTAAGTATCTTAAATTAAATAGGTACATCATTTAGGTAAGGAGAGAGTATTAATTACTTCACCATAAATTTTTTAGTTTTTTTCTTCTTTGAGTTGTGAAAAGATAATCGATTAATTTACTAAACAAAGTTCCTAATAATTTGGATAACAGGATGGTGAATTCTTTAATAAGAATGGAATGCCAAAATCTCCATTTCCAAATGCATGGAAAGGAAAGAGTGGACTTTATGCAGTTGGATTTACAAGGAGAGGGCTTGCTGGTGCTTCTTTGGATGCCGTAAAAATTGCAGAAGATATATGCAGAGTTTGGAAAAAAGAAACTAAGCAAAAGAAACTAAATGCACCTCGATTTAGGAGGTGTTTCACTACATGATTTTAATGTATAATGAGTATGGAATTACATGCATTATATATATTTTTTTTTTTTTTTTTTTTTTATAAAAGGTTTAAGAAAATAACATATTTAATAGAGAAGCATAGTAAATGTTGAGCCGCATCTGCCGAAATTTGGTGATCTTGGTGAACCCATTGTTTATCCGGCTTGTGAATACTGCATTGTTGAAAGGATGCCCCTAATAGCTTATTTAATGACCCAAATGTAATTGATGTCAGCATGACCATCAACCCTAAGAAGACTAACTAAATTGTTGTTGATTGAAAATCCGAATCCAAAGCCTAATGTAATGCGTACAGACAAGGTAAGGCTTCATAATCCTGAATAATAAAAAGGCCTTTTCCTACGCCTTGGGATGTTCTCTTGCTTTTGGTGCGCTTTGCTTAGGGTTTTGAAAATGGTTTTGAAAAGAGTCGTCACTGTAAATTTTTAATTATGAGTATCACGGAAATCTCAATATTGACTCCATTTTTAAATTAGAGCTTGTAATGGTCTTTGAAACCAAGAGAAGAGCCTTTTCGATGGTTTGTTGCGTTATGCAAAGTCCAAGAATTGTCTGCATATTATAGCCCTTTTTTGTAATGCTTTGAGGTGAACTTTGATTTAGTAATTATGGATCTTTGAATGTGACCCTTTTAAATTAAGTCCAAAATCATGCAAATTGGGTACAAAAATAAAGATTGTTGAAGATGAGAGGGAGAGATGCCTAGCTAATGTTAGGATTACAGTGATTTCTATGGAAGAAAACACTTAAAATATGTGTGGGTACAAAACCTAAAGTGAATGATTACAAGACAAATTGTAAAAAATCAAATACAACACAATCTAAGAAATTACAGAAATTCACAAAGATAACACTAGTGTAAAGATGATCAAACTTGCCTTTCCTCCAAGCCGACAACGACCAACATGAACATGAGAATAATGATGTCCCGTAAGACTTGAACCTTGTTACACTGTCAAAGGCATGTATATAATTTCCTAAAGAGGTTTATTTCCCCCACACTGTGCTTGGGTTTAATCAAAAATCCTCTTTGAGAAACAATTGACAGCAAATTTCGTTCTTAGCACTAGAATCGAAAATACAATGAACAATTCACAAATTTGGTTAAATTTCTAGAATTTTCAATGAAAAGTTTGCAAGATTTTTCAAAGAAAGTTGTGGAGAATACTTAGGGAGAGAAAGATTATGAATGTTCTGTACTACTTTTCTGATCTCTCGCAAAAGATCTCTTTAATAAGAGAAATAACCGTCAGCAAAAACCGCAGAATTGGGAAGCAGCGCAGGCGCGCCTCCCAAAATCCTGCGAATGCTAGCTTCAAGTCAGAGAGGGGCGCGGTTTTATCGCGGCTTGCACCGCGGGCGCGCCACCCACATTCTTTCAAAATGCTGATTTTGATCCAGAACGGTGCGCGGTTTCAGGCGCGCTTTCATCGCGGTCACGCCTACCTTGCGCAAGCACGCTTAACATGGACGCGAGCGCGCACCATACAACTAATGACGGAAAGCGTACTTAGACACGCATTAAGACTATATTAATGACGGAATTAAAGACGTTTAGACCATCTGCGAGTGCAACTAGGCGCATAGATGCTATTTATTTGGGATGTATGTAGGAAGGCTATCTGGTAAATTCACATAATTTTTGTAATTTTTTATCGTTACAGTAGTATTTTCAATGTACTATTATATATGTATTTTTTTATTTCTACAGTATATTAAGGCATAAACTATATCAATCCCGTTGATCTTGCCACCAATCAAGGGATTGATATCAATCAGCATTTCTGATTTTATTCTCTCCTAATTTCCTGTACATATCTTTTGTTAGTTTCCTTTCTTAGCTTCCCTCAATGTATATATTTTAGTTTGTACAACTCTATTCGATGCAAGTGAATTTATTCTATTATAGAGTATAGGTAGTACTATTTATAGCCATTATACATAACACTGGTACAATATTTGAAGACAATTTATATAGTTATTTGTACCACCAGAAAAACATTTTTCACCACTCTTTTGTCTTATTCATGCTCTTTACTTACCATGTAAATAGCAGCTATGCACTAATACTTAACCACTAATTGTTGCTGAAGATGTAAAAACAACTCTCAAGTTTAGTTGCACATGACTGACGTGCACAACTCTCAAAGTTGTGTCGGATGTTGCGCTCTCCATTAATTCCGAATCATTTTGATATTCAAAATAAAATCTTTATATAATTGGCTGCACAACACTTGAACTAGCACTAGACTACCAAGTGAAACTTCTAAAGCTATGGTTGCCAAGCATGACTTTTAATGTTGTGTGTGCCTGACACTTTATTAAGGGGCTTAGCTTGTTTAGTTCACCTTAGTTTTTCTTATCTAATCTAATTTGATCTGATTTGATCGAATATGATCTTAATTGATATGATTTGGTCTGATTTAATTATCTACTTTCACCAAACTATAGTATGTGCGTTATACTGATAATCAGCTTATAATCATCTTGAGCAAGAGAAGAGGTCAGGCTAAACTTAATAAGAGATTTTAAAAGATAAAGTTCCTATCCCAAAATCTGTTTGGCATCATTATGGTTATCTGTTTTTTGATTTTTTGTTTTTCAAAATTGTATGATATATGTCATATAATGAATTTATGAATTTAAATCATGATAATTTTGAAAACTAACAATAGAAAGTGGAAACAACTTTTTAATTTCTTGTTTCATGTTTTTGGTATTTTATTTGTTTTTTTAAAACAAAAAACTAAAAAAAAAAAAAAATATCAAACAAGCCCTTAGTAACTTATCGAATAACTAAGCACGGTTGCTCTGAAAATATAATGATTCTTAGGAGTTATTCGACAATTTACTTAGGAGTTATTTGACATTGTTTTTCTTATGAGTTATTCGACAATTTACTAAGGGTTTACAAAGGGCTTGTTATTCAACAACTTACTAAGCCCATAGTTAATGACGCTAAAAACTAATTTAAGAATAACATATGTTAAAACATGAATTATGTATTGTTTAATACCTCAAAGATCATAAGGGCAAAATTCAAAGAACATCGGCCCTAAAACACATACAAGATTAACAAAAAAGAACAAAGATTTAGAAAAACGTACATTAGGGATAAAACATAAGAACATAAGAGATATACAATAAAAACAACGATTACCTTAGTAAACAACGATCAACTATGAAAAATAAATACAAAATTTCATTCTCCTAAACTCCTTTAGTTAAAAAATCCTCAAATTTACCTTCATCATTCTCAGTCACTCTATTCAGAAAACAGCTAAGGATCAAAATCATGACGAAACTCTAAATGCACAGTGTGTGATCGTCTCCGAACTCTGGAATTTCTCTCTCTCTAAATTTTTTATTTCTCTCTCTAAAAAATTCAAATAGTTGAATATATGGAGAAGTATACAAATATCTAAATTGAGATCCTATTAAAATGAGAGATAATTATGAAACTCCTTCAATTACGGAACAAAAAATTCAGAGTAAAGATTGAAAAACTAGATGTTTTTTTTATAAAACACTAGTGGTAATTTACATCCTCCTCTACCTTAAAATTTTCATATCTTACTAGTTACTACACATGCAGTCTACGCATCTACACATAAGTAGCAAATGAAGAATACTTGCAACAAAATTGCTTATACTGCAATCCTTTTTCAGCTTCACGTCATAGCCATGCATGTAACGTCACATGCAAATATGCAAGGCCTTATTACGCCAATTTAATTAATACTTTCTCATGTATTGTAGGGTGTACATATTTAGAAAAAATGACGTATAATAAAATGAGATAAAGTTTAATTAGGACATTAATTAGCAGAGACGGATCTTGGCTAAAAATATTAGAGGGGCCGAGATTTAAATCATTTACCTCTCGCTCAAAATTAATCACTATGTTCTAATATTTTATAAGTAAAATAAGGTTATTTAAGTTCATTAACTAATTAATTACAATAATTTACTGGAGGCCGGGTCCTAAATGGCCCCGGTGGAAGGTCCCCTCTGTTAATTAGCCACATTGTTTTCCACCTAATAAATAAACTTTTGGTCAATTAATTATCTTGGAGGAATTTACACAAGGGATTAATTGATTGATAAGCTTTATTTGTTATTTTTAATAATTTAACTATTTTAGGAAAATATCTTTACCTGAAAAAATAATTGTTACAACTCACGCGATAATACATCGATAACATTTTCCGGCCCAATACATTTAAAAAAATAATTAATCAAAATTTCTGATTCCACAAAAAAGATGAACAATTGGTGTTATATGGGGAAACTAAAACGAACCATTGAATTAATCCACTACTCCCTCTTTCTTATACTTTCTCTCGAGGCTAAGCTAGGGCTTACCAGGGTTTTTGCTTCGTGGAGTGTCTTTCTTCCCTCTGGATATAAGAGGTGAGATTTTCTGACGATTGATTTGCTGAAAATCTTTGCATAAGTATTGGTTTTTGGTCCGCGAGACTGATTGGCTGGATTGATTTCCAAGATGGAAAATGGCTTAACCCTGACAGAAGAGGAGGAGGAAATTATATACTGCGAAGATGAAGAGACGGAAACGATATCAAAACAACTTAGGCTTTGCCTTGTTGGAATGCTTCTGACCTTGACCCTGTTCGAGGCGATGCAGAACACGTTGAGGATTGCTTGGAGGTTGATGAAAGGGGTTGTTGTTCGTGAAATTGAGAACAAATTATTTATCTTTCAATTCTTTTCTATTACTGATAAAATCAAAGTGCTATTGAAGAAGATTGAGGAAGGAGTTCAGCCATTAAAAATCTCCTTTGATACGATAAGAATGTGGGTCAAAGCTGAAGATGTGCCTCTAAATAAACGCACTAAGTCTATGGTTGTCTCAATGGCCTCAAGTATAGGTAGATTTATTGAATTTGATGAGTCTGATCCGATAGGGTGGAGCAAGTTTATGCGGTTCAGGGTGGATTTGAAGTTGGATAAACTGCTTAGGAGACGTATGCGAATTGCTACCTCGAATGGAAGTAAACTCATAAAATTCTCTTATGAGAAGCTGATGGATGCATTAAACCAGTATATGTCAACAACGTATGAAATATGATGACGTGACCCCTGTTTCTGAATTACCTTATGGGATGTGACTGAGAGCTTCACCTATGAGAAAGAGGAGAACTGTTGACCATAAAAAAGAAGAGTTAAAGATGTGCCAAGAGTTCAAAGGGAGTCTACGAGAAAGTAAGGCCAAGTTAAAACTAAACTTTGACAGGGGCGAATAAGGGGAAATTCCCTGTTTCTCAAAGTGAGAAACGAAATTTGTTTCTCATTGGGGCATTTTCGTAAATAAATCAACAACTTTTTCATTATTGTGGGCTCCACAATTGGATAAGTTGAATAAAGTTGTTGGTTTATTTACAAAAATGTCATGAAACAAATTTTGTTTCTCACTATGAAAAACTGGGGCTCCCTCCCGAATAAGGCAGGCAGTGGTGGAGTTGCTTTAATCAAAGGGGCTGCTATGGTTTATGATAATCATGTGGCAAAAGAAGGATAGGAGACTGGTGAAGTTTTTGCAGATGATGATATTGATATGTTAGAGAGCAATTCCAGATTCTTGAAAAGACGGAGATTGGAGAGAATGTCAACTAATATGGCCTCCTCGGCTGGGAAAAATAATGAACCTATTTTTGATACTCATATGTATGACAATCCTAATGACTCGAGTTTTGCAGCTATTCCTTTGTCGAGTGGTGGTAATTTGATCTCTAATATCAATGAAATAATGGCGGAGATTGGTGATGACCAATCCCGCCGATCCTAATAAGCTACAATTGTCGAGGGCTTGGCAGCCCTCGAGCAGTTGGTAGGCTCCGAAAGTTGCTGAATACAGAGGGTCCGGAGATTTTTTTTAATGGAGACTAAATTAGGTGTTCGAATAATTAATAGAGTTAAAGATCGTCTTTCTTATTAGTTTGGCCATTTTGTGGATTCGGAGGGTAGGTCGGGTGGTCTTGGTTTACTATGGTCTAATAATGTTGATGTTGTGGTGCTGTCATCCTCTTCCCATCATATCGACTATACAGTTCGAGGCTTATTTAATAATGAGATTTGGAGGCTCACGGGATTTTATGGGTGGGCTGACAACACCCAAAAATTTCTTTACTGGGAGCTTTTGAGAAATTTGTATAGTATGTTTGACTTGCCATGGTTGGTTGTTGGTGACTTCAATCAAATTCTTTTTGAAGCTGAAAAGAAGGGTGGTGCCCCTCGGGCACAGCGTGAGATGGATGATTTTTGGGAGGCGCTAGATTACTATGGTTTGCAAGATCTAGGGTACAATGGAGAATTATTTACGTGGTGGAATAAGCAGGCTAATCCGGATGGTATTTGTGAGCGTCTTGACATAGCGGTTGCGTCTGTTGATTGGATTACTTCAATCCCACATGCTGCTGTTTTTAACCTTCCAAGAGACAAGTCTGACCATGTTCCTGTTAAAATTACAAATGTTGTAGGGATCGTAAGAGGTCACTACGACACTCAAAGAATCACCAACTCAAGACAACCAACCAAATATCCAAACCAATCAACCCAAAATATCACACAACAAGAATATGAAATATGGACAGCAATATTTCACTCAAAAAGCATCAATAATAAGCGGAATAAAATACAAGTAACACACACGAATTATACGTGGAAAACCCCTTCGATGCGAAGGATAAAAACCACGGGACCTCTTGAGGAGTCCACCCTAACTATTCTCTTATTGCTAATAAAATTGAGGGTAAAATGAACCCAATATATTTCACAACAATTCACAAGCCACCAAAAACAATAAACAATAAGAGATCGAAAATTAGAGAGCAAAAGAGTAAAATTCACCCAAAAAACAGCAGTTTCGTCCAGAGACGACTGCGACCAAAATAGAGCTCAAAATGACGATTCAACCGTCCAAAATGAAGCCCTTGATGTCTGAAACAAGCTGCCAAAATTTGAGCACGATCCAACGGTGAAAACTCTGAAAACAACCAGTTTTTGAAGGCTTCCCAAAAAAACTCCGAAGTTGAAAGCTCTTGTAAAAGAACTCTAACTCTCTCTCTATTTTTGTGTGTGTATGCTCAGCTGCTAGCTGCCTCACTTGGTCACTTGTTTAACACAAGATTTTCCATCTAAAACTTTCAAGAGAAGCCACAAAAGTCATCCCCAAAAGCTTCTAGAAGAAGCCACAACTAAAGTCCCTAAATTAGATTTAATTCAAGCTAGTAAAATGTAATAAAAATGGACCAAGTAAATAGACCAAAACAAGATACATTTTACTTCAATTGGGTTAGACCCATAACAAATGCCCCTTCTGGTGGGGGTGAAAAGAAGAAATTTAGGTTTGAAGATATTTGGGTTACGTCTCCGGGGTGTGAGAAAGTTATCAGGGATGCATGGTGTAAAGATAGCGAGCTGGTTAATGCAGCAGATGTCATTGTGAAGATTAAAGAATGTGGTACAGCTCTTCAGAAGTTGTACTAGGAGGAGTTTGGGCATATACAGACGAAAATAAAAAAAGGCAAGAGAAAGATTGGCCTACTTAGACAATTGTGCTCCAACTGAGAGAGTAGTGGAGGAAAGAAAAAGAGTGTCAAACAATCTTGATGATTTGCTGCATTTAGAAGAAACAATGTGGAGACAGAGGTCGAGGATATTGAGCCTAAGTGACGGAGATCAGAATACAAATTTTTTTCATATGAAGGCATCCAGAAGAGAAAGAGGAGTTTTATCAAAGGTGTTTATGATGAGAAAATGGTGTGGAAGACTAATCCGGATGAAGTGCAGAGTGTAGCGCAGGGATACTTCCAGAATTTATTCACCTCAATACGACCTGAGTTTTTTGAAGAAACTATTGCTGGCGTTCAGGGAGAGTGTCAGAAGAAATGAATGAACGTCTCATCCGATCTTTTGATCCGGGTGAGGTTTATACCGCACTTTTCCAGATGCATCCAAGTAAAGCTCCTGGTCCAGATGGAATGAATGCAAATATTTTTCAAAAGCACTAGCATATAGTTGGGAAGGATGTGTTAGAGTATGTCATCTCTATGCTGAATGGTACGTCTGATTTGTCGTGAGTTAATAATACCCATATTGTTTGTATTCCAAAAATTAAATATCCCACTGCTATGACAGAATATAGGCCTATTAGCCTTTGCAATGTGATATATAATATAGCCTCAAAAATGTTGGCAAATAGACTGAAGTTAATTTTGCCAGATGTTATATCTTTGAATCAAAGTGCCTTCACTCCGGGAAGGTTGATCACAGATAATACATTGATCGCATTTGAGACATTCCATTCTATGAACAGTTTGAATTCAGGAAATAATGGAAATATGGCTATCAATCTTGACATGAGCAAGGCTTATGATAGGGTCGAGTGGATTTTTTTGGAGAAAGTTATGTTGACTATGGGCTTTCATGCTGATTGGGTTCGTATGGTTATGAGCTGCGTTTCTACAGTCTCACACACGATTGTAGTAAATGGAGAGGCATCGAGTGCATTTGTTCTGGAGAGGGGCCTCCGCCAAGGTGACCCCATATCACCATACTTATTTATCATGTGTTGAAGTCTTCTCAAGTCTGATACAACTTGAAGTTGCCAGGAAGTCACTCTATGGAGTAAGAATTTGCAGGAATGCCCCTATGGTTTCTCATCTTCTATTCCCCGACAATAGCATTATTTTTTGTAAAGTTACAATAGAGATTCTCACGTTGTAAAGCAGATTCTTGCTCGATATGAAGAGGCCTCGGGTCAAATGATAAATTTTGGGAAGTCTGATGTTTCTTTTAGTTCGAATGTGGGTCAGGGCAAGGAGGAGATGGTGGCTATTTTGGGCGTTAATTGTGTGGAGCAGCAAGGCAAGTACTTAGGGATGCCTACTTCAATTGGACGTTCAAAAAACCGTGCTTTTGCTTTCTTGAAAGAAAGAATCTGGAAAATATTAAAGGGTGGAAACAACAATCTTTGTCGTTTGCAGGTAGAGAAGTCCTATTCAATAAACATATGGAAGGACCCCTGCCCCCTGGGTTGACAGACCATATTCCTGCTACATAATTTCTCCTCGTCCTCCTCATTGTTCAATAGAGAAGCTCAATCATTTCTCCAGGCATTCAGGGAGGAATTGAAGAAGACCCCTGCTGTAAAGAGGGTGGAACGAGCTGCTGTTTGTTGGCAACCACCACCTGTAGGCAGCCTGAAAATCAACGTTGACGCTGCAATTTTTGGCGAGCTAGGATCGGGGCTGGGCGTGATTATATTATTCGTGACCATGAAGTCAATTGTTTTGGGGCTACAAATTGCTATTCAATGCAATGTTGAGAATGTCATCATTGAGAGCGATTGTCTTCATGTAGTTAACAAGCTCAAGTCAAGAGAAGTCGATGGCTCATACTTGGGTGTGATTCTTCGTGAGATTTATTTTCTTTCAAGTGACTTTAGTTCTATTTCTTTTACTCTTGTTTTTAGAGAAGTTAATGAGGCGGCTCATGTAATAGCTTATCTAAGCCCTCTTCAGTACTCTACTCGAGTTTGGGTGGGGGAGTGCCCTATAGTCATTTCTGATATTGTAGCAGCGTACTACTGTTCTTTCTTAAATAATAATTAATCGCCTCGTGACTCTTATCAAAAAAAAAAAAAAAAAAAAAAACAAAAAGTTTACTATTGACTTTATCGATTGACTTTTTTGTCATGATCACGTAATTTATACTTCACTAAAAAGAATTCTTCTCACTGTAATCTCTTTGCTAGCTTTATTAATATAATAGATTAATACTTAGTATATATTAATACTCGCATTAATTTATTTGTTGCTCACATTTATGGCTCGTAACTATATAATGGCATTAATATTTCTTCATCATCCTCTTTTAATTTCATTACCTTCATTCTTATCTTATCTTATTACACAACCTTGCTATAAAAATGCCTCTACTACAAGCATTTTCTAGCTTTACAATCACACCTACACCTGCGAAGTCACCTGCAAAGCCTAGTTCCATCAATTTTAATTGGTTGTCGCAAACCAATTTTTTCTAATTTTTACTCTCTCTCAGCATCCCAATCGTCGGATATCAGCCTACGTACTCAACACATCGTTCCTCAGTTTATCAACAACATTTCCCAAATAAGTATGCAATTCTTATTCGTTTAAGTTTTAACCTATCAGTGCTTAATTATTATTATCATTCTTAACTCTCTTAACATACTATTATAGTATATTTTGTAATATTTATTCTTATTTCCAGAAAGAGTGGGTTTCTAGAGATAGAACTCAAAGTACGTGATTACGAATCGGATAAATACGGTGTTGTTAACAATGCAGTCTATTCTAGTCATTGTCAACTTGGTATGTACTTCCATCATTCTTTTTTAGATCTTAAATTTTGATGCTTATGATATGCACATCTTTAAGCATAATTATCTTCAATTAGATACGAGTTAAAATATATAAATCCTAATACTCCCTTTGTTTTAACAACTTCAACTCGCACTCACTTTTCATTTTCATCCGGTTTTCTAATAAGTTTATTTACTCATTTTTAAACCACAGTTTGTGGGCACCAATTATATATAATAAATCTCTTTTTCTCTTCTCTTTAAAACAAAAGTAGACACATACATGGTTACCATTTATTTTCACTATTCTTTGATTTCTGTAACTATATAAACCTACTGTGTATAACTTAGGAAAATAGATGGAGTACATTTTGATATGTATAGCAAAGCTAAATATAAGCAAACCATACATCGCACAGGTTTCATCTAGTAAGATTCTAAATGCTGCTAATTAATATGATTTTGATGCTTATAATAGTAAATTTTTTATATAATTCGATAAGTTAGTCATACAGTTAAATATAGCAAATAAAAGTAGTGGATGGAGTGTTATTAGTATAAGTAACAAAAATAAACATATATTTCATTCATATAGTATATATAATAACTATAAATGGCAGTAACGCCATGTTTGTACAACTATAATGGGGGTGAGAAACGGATGGAAGAAGAGGGTTAGATGGGATATATAGTGACCAAAGAAAATTTCATTGTCTTGTACGGCCTTTTACTTTGTTGGATTTGTTTCGCTATGTGAATTTTCACAACCAAATATAAAAAACTTATCATGAGTAATTTTTTTTTTTTTTTTTTTTTTGGATGGGATCGTGAGTAATATTGTTACGCCGGCTTAGTTATTCATAATGCTCGTTAAATATGTACCTTGTACAATAATTGAGGTCTTAACTTTTTAAAAATATATTTCATCCATTTTACAATAGCTATATCATATTTACTTTTTACATTATTTTCAATTCTCTTGTTGACATTCAACAAGTATAATTCCTATTCCCTCCATTTGCGAATACATAAGCAGTTAAACATTTACATAAATATTTTATTAAAGTATAATTAAATATATTGAAAGTCAAAATAATGTATAAGTCAAACGTGCATGATTTAATGATACAACTATTTTAAGACAGATGTATATTCAAACCATGCACATTCTCGCCATAGAGTGAAAAGTAGGAAAATTCTTCGTAAATATGGATTACGCACTTCTTCGTTCCATTGTAGCAAAGGATATTTTTACAATGGTAGTTTGTATTATGACTACCATATGATATTAATGATAAACAATATTATCGGTTTATTTTTTCACATTATTAAATGGACAGAGTTATTCTAATAATACCTACGATGCAAATATATATTGTTTTTGAAAATTTTAATCCAACATAAAATAAATATTTTTTGAGAAACTATAATACACAAATTTATATATGTGACAAGCCGCACCGTGTGGCCAGGGTTACTTATTCAATGGTAAACCATAACCAAGTAACCCCTAACCGACCTAATATCCCTTGTTCAACCAAGTAACCCTTGACCGAACGAGTAACCCCTAATCAAGTAACCCCTAACCGACTGAGTAACCCCTGAATAAGTTACCGGCCATGAAACCCCTGGCCTTACTAATAAGTAACCCCTGAATACGTAACCCTAGTCACACGGTGTGACCAACCACACAGAACGTGCTGAAAAAATAAAACTTTCACCGTATTATTATTATTGCACCATATAGGTTGGACACATTAATTTTGGTAGTGGAAAAAAGGAAGAGAGAAAGGTAAAAATACAAAATTGTCCATGTAATGTAAATATTAACTAAAGAATAAATGTGAAAAAGTGAAAGTATGTTGGATATTTGCAGTGTAAACAGAGATATTTTTTTGTCCTAAATGGAAATGGTGCAATATTTGTGAAACTTTTATAAAAGACAGTTAATGAAACTAAAAATTTGTTAAATAAAAAAACAGCAACTTTTCTGTGCGGCTGGCCACACCGTGTGACATAGATTACTTGTAGGGTTACTTATTCAGGGGTTACTTGTATGGGTTACCTATTTAGGAGTTACTAGTTTGAGTTATTTATTCAGAGGTTACTTGTAGGGATTACTTACTCAGTCGGTTAGTGCGTTTTCTGTGAGAGTAACCCTTGGCCGACCGAGTAATCCTTGAATAAGTAACCCCTATAATTTACCCCTAGCCAAATGAGTGACCCCTGACCAAATGAGTAACCCCTAAATAAGTAACCCTAGAATAAGTAACCCATGACCAAACGAGTAACCCCTGACCAAACATGTAACCCTGACCAAACAAGTAACCCCTGACTAAACGAGTAACCCCCTACAAGTAATGCCAACTACATAAAAAATTGTGATTAAAAAAATGTTGATAATACTATTATATACCAATATTTATTCGGAGAAAAATATGTCAATTATGGACTACGTAATCATTAAAATATTGTGTAGTTATATTTAAACGACCATTATAAAATTTTAATGTAGAGAAGGGAAATAAGTGATGCGGGTGGATAGACTATTGACATTTGACAATAGACAATTATTGACAAATCCATTGATGTTATATACTACCTCCGTTTATTATTATCTGCAACAACCGTACCTTTCATGGAGGCCAAGACAAAAGTTTTTAAGCATGATTATTAAAAAATAAGGGCATGTCCTTAAATACTAATTCAATTTAAAAATAAAAAAAAATAAAAAAAATAAAAAAAAAAACCAAAAATTTATGGGAACTACTAAAACCCAGAAGCACCACCACCGAACCCCCCGTAAACCCACACAGCCACCCCACGAAACCAAACCCACGAACCAGACGAACCCAGCCACCACCACGAACCAGACCCACGCTACCCCACGACACCAAACCCACATAGCCACCACCACGAACCAGACCCACACCACCCCACGAAACCAAACCCACAAACCAGACGAACCCACCCCAAAACCGCCACCTCCAATCGGAAAAATCTAACACCATGAATTCCGCCCCTAAAAAAACCAACCCAAAGATACAAATGAAAAACCACTACCTTCTCTATCATCAATTAAAGATTTATTTGGTCAAATTTAACCATTAAAATTCTAGATCTAGAATTTTCATGGTTAAATTTGACCATAAAACCTTCAAATTTGAGCTTTAGTGACAAGACTGAAACAAAAGGAGATGGAAGAGAAAGAAAGCGGAGACAGCGACGACGACAAGCATGACACTTATAGGGCGACTTCCGACGAAGGTGGTGGTTGAATTTGAGGGGAGATGAACAAAGAGAGGGGGAATTTATGGTTAGATGAAGATAGAGTGGAGATCGGTACGGTGGTAGTAGTGGTGGTGGTGGTGGTGGACTGGTGGTGGTGTTTGCCATTGAAGGTGATGGTTGAAGAAGATGGTTGAAGGAGATGGTGAGATATAAGTGAGAATGAAAATACAAGGGTTGATTGGGGTTGGAAGGATGAATATGATTAGTTTGGGGTTATTAATCATAGTTAGATTGTAGGTTAGAATATAATCAGTTTTTTTTAAGGGTAATATGGTAATTTTACCATTACTAAACTTACTATAAAAGGAAAAAAAAAACTTGTTGCAAATAATATAAAACACCCACTTTTAGTAATTGTTGCAAATAATAAAAAACGGAGGAAGTATATACAGCAATTCATGAGATTTCGGAAAGAGTTGGTTTGAGTTTTAATACAGTCGAGAGCAGTGTTGCTGCAATAGCGTTGTCAAAACTTTCCGTTACTTTCCTAGCGCCTCTCAAGGTACGTATGCAACGCGTTACATCTTTTGTCGTGGCTTGTGTTTGGCTCAATGAAGATTTATCGATAATTACTTATTGAGGTATGTATGTGCATATATCGCGTTATCCAGAGTGGAGACAAGTTTGTGCTCAAGGTGAAGGTGTCGAACTACTCGGCTGTTCGCCTATTCTTTGATCATTTTATCTACAAGCTGCCAAATAATGAGGTTTAATTTCTTTCCCCTTAAGAATAAATGCATCCTTTTTATTTTTCTTGTAAGGTATATATGGGCATGTTACAAATTAAATAACTTACTAATAGAGTATATAACATATTTCTGAGCCTCAAAGGCCCTCAACCACAAACTGTTTTACTCGTAGTTGTTATTTACTTAACTAACGACTTCCATATAATTTTTTGAGTAACAACCAGTCCTTGAGAGCCCTTTTCCTAAATAATGTTGCCTAAAGCCTCAATTCCCAAATTACAGCCATTTTTTCATTAATTCCCTATATACTATTCACGTAAGCAAGTGGGAAAAAAAACCGAATTTTTTTTTTTTTTCGGTTCAGTGAGAAACCACTACTTAAAGTGGCGGTTTTCAAAAACTGAAGACCGCTACTTGAAGTAGCGGTTTTTAGAATAGGAAACCGCTACTTGGTTTCTGCTGTAATTTTTTCTTTAAAAAAATCTATAGAGCTAGCAATATGATTCTTTCAGCAAACAAATAATCAAAAAAACAAAAACAAATTTCACATAACTATACTACTTCAAGATTGATAATACTTACGGAGTAGAAGAAAACAAAGGGCCATTTAAGATTGATAAATACTCCAATAAAACCAAACAAAACTTACAAAAAAAAAAATTAAAACTTAATTTGTTAGATCTAGATCACATAATTACAGAAGTTGAAAATTAACAAGTGAATTGAAAAAATAACAACGAAATTAGGGCTTAAATTAACAATTCAATTGAATTGAAATTAGGTAAAAAATAGTAACCCTCCATCCCTAATTTACTACATAAACAGTGAAGTATTGATGATGGTAGCAGTTCTCCGGTGTCAAGCGTGGCTCCGAGCGGCAGCAGAACCAGGTGAGTGGGGACTTGAACGTTTTTTCATCATGTGTGTTTGAGCAATATGAGAATTGAGAACAAGAAGATTTTTTTTTTCTGGGTTTTTCTAGAAGCCGTTCAGTGAGGTGAGAGAGTATAAAAGAGTATGAAAGTTTTTTATTTTTTTATTTTGTAAATACCTAAAACCGCCACTTCAAGTAGCAGTTTTCATAAAAACCGTAAAAAAAAATAAAAAAATAGGTTGAACCGGTGACATGCACATTAAAGTGGGAATTTTTAAAAAAAGTGACAGCATTTGTAAAATTAGATCTTTTGGTAGCATTATTTAGGGAAAGGGCTCATTCCTTGAAGCAAAATCAATTGGTGTACTTCTTGACAAAAATTACCGTCCGGTTCGTATGCCAACAGAGATAGAATCCAAGCTAAGGCAGTTTATTATGTCTTTATGATGCATCAAGGAGGTTCGACGACACTTATTTATCATACTATGTCTACTGATGGCGAGCCATTGAATTGGTTGATTACCATTCCAAATCTCTGTGAAGAAGCAGCATGATCACTCGTCTAGTTGTCTAGGGCTTGATCATGAGCAATATTTATCACGTATGTTAGACAATTTGTGTGTTTTAGAATTTTTAGTGTTCCGCAATTTGATTTGTTATCGTCATTAACAGAATTATTACTATTAATTAGAAATTTGTGTAAATAAAAAAGTGTTGTATGTAATTTATGTGAAACGGAAGAAGTATAAATATTTTAATATGTTATGTAAGCCAATGATGGCTATATATAATATATACACAACTTAGTTCCTTTCCTATCACATTACAACTCTAATAAATTATTAGTATTAGTTACTCTATGATTGTGGGATTGGGGTCTACCATGCATCTAGTGGTGCCGGAAAAAGGGTAGTTGAAGTAGTTGGTTGATCATTATGGGGATGGATAAGGGTTAGCTAAGAGCTTGAACGTAGAAGTGGTGGTCGTGGTGGTGGGTGGTGGACGTGTCTTGGTGGCATTGAATGGTTGAAGTATGGAGTTTGTTCTCTACAAACTTAATGTTACAAGTTTACATACATGTAAGCTATGAAGCTCAAAAAAAAAAAAAAATTAAATAAATAAAATAATAATAATAATAAATTAAAAAAAAAAAAAAAAAAAAAAAAAAAGCTATGAAGCTCAATAAATTTATAGATGGACGGTGCACCTATTAATTTGTTACAAGATGACGACTTTAAAAAACATAAAATGCACGCACCTTAATATCCTAAAGAATAATAATACTAGTTTTGTGCCCGGGCGATGCCCAGATAGTTGATAAAATTTTAAAATACGCTCAAATAATTCATTCTGATCCCGTCAAAAAAAATAAATAAGTAAATTCGTTATGATAATGTAGGATATTTAGACATACATATATTAGTATAATAATATTATTTATAGTTTTGTTTGTAAATAGATATATGTTATTATTTAAAATATTTTTATTGAATTTAAATTATTTTTACTGAAGTGAAAGTATTTTTACCAAACTAAAATTAATTTTACTGATTAAAACTTATTTTTATAGATTTTCTAATTTTTTTTAAATAAATTAAATAACAATGCATTTTGTATGTGGCTAGCCACACCATCTAAACGGACAAAATAACCCCTATAAAACTGACCGAGTAACCCCTATAATACCAATTGAGTAACCTCTAACACTGACTAACTAACTCCTATCTATAACACTGATTTAGTAACCACTATAACATTGACCAAGTAACCCCTATAGCACTAACGAAGTAACTCTTGTAATAATTGGTGACACGGTTGGCCAGCTATGTATTTAAATATATTATAAATTATATTAAAGAACTTTTTAAAACGAATTTGATGATGGAAATAGAATTGAGTTCTAGGATATTTATTAAAAGTTATGATTAAATTTGTATATATGATATATTAGAAGTTTATCGATAATAAAACTCTATGTAACAATTTTATCTTATTAAATCTATCCAAAAATCGCTTATTTTAGCAGCATATGTGTCACAATAATACCTATTTATCTCCTACATGGCGCGCCACTTGGCAAAAAACTGGAACGCCAAGTGTCGCTATCTCATGACCTGAATGTGAGACCGGCTTTATTTATTAATGATATATTAAATTTGTAATTTAATCTACTAAACATATGGAGAAATTGGGAGCGCGCCAAAGAACAACAATACATGTATAAAAAATTCATATTTCAAGCTTACACTTTATTGGATGAATAAAAAAAGTAAAATTAATATTTTCAACATATAACAGTCTAAGTTATCTAACAAGTATTTAGCTCTACACTTTATTTTATACTTCGTACATAAAATAAATTTAAGAAAGAAACCTTTGTTTTTTCGGTATATCTAGTATTTGTAGGCAAATAAAAGAAATTTGAATCTCATCATATATATCGATAATTAAATAAATAAATACGGAGTATATTTGGCTTGATGAAATTGACCATATGAAGGCGAGCAAGTAAAACTCAATTACAAATGTGGCAAGGGGATTTCGATTTTGATGAAGGTGATGGAACTTTAGAAATCTTAACTTGCGCGACAAGTTTAGTCTCCTTGTGGAACTCCTTGCTCTCATGATCATTACCTTCATGATCAAGAAAGCTTTGTTTTAGTGCCCTACAACTTGCATGTTGTATAACAACATTAAAACTTAGCAACAAAACCAAGATTATCAAAGGTTTAGTTAATTTGGGAAAAAAGTTCATTTTGTATAAGATATTTGTGAATGTTTATGTATTGACCTGTTAAAATATACGAAGTATAGCTTGAATAAATGGAAATAAAAAGATTATGATTAATTTATGAAATAATATGAATACTTTGGGTTATAATTG
This sequence comes from Chenopodium berlandieri, assembly GCA_034703905.1. Taxonomy (NCBI): domain Eukaryota; kingdom Viridiplantae; phylum Streptophyta; class Magnoliopsida; order Caryophyllales; family Amaranthaceae; genus Chenopodium; species Chenopodium berlandieri. The sequence continues at coordinate 14,884,173 of CM068293.1, forward strand.
AGAAGAGGTGCATATTTATGTGTATTTATAATATGCATTTATTAGTATGATCTTATGGGTTAGCATGGAATGACTTATGACTTGGACCATTGAAATTTGAAATGTCATTTGACTTTGGTTTATATTTATCCGTAACGTGTAATTAATTAAGCGAGGAGTGCTGAAAGCTTGAATCTATAATTATGTATATTCTTAATTTCTTATATATATTAATTCGATGATTATGCATGTGTAGCATTTTAATCACATAATAAAGTTGGTTGATATTTTGTGATGCTAATTACGTTGTAGAAGTGATTTGGGCCTTTGGGATGTACATAACTCGAGCTTATTTTAATTAACATTACTAACGAAAAATGTGAATTGATAATACTTATGTTTTTCGCTTAATATTAATATTACATATATTATAAGATTTATAACTACATTTTTGAAGCTCTCAAATCCATTAAAGAAATACCCCACAGTCCATACCAAACGTGGCATGCACAAATGATGTGACGAAACTACTCCATATAGAATAAGTTGATTCATAAAATGGGATATTAGATAGAAAATCATTATAATCGAAATTTGACAACCCCAAGTAGGTACGTGCAAGATGATAGAATATATAAATCAAACTTCAACCATCAGTTTAAATTTTTTATTAAACATGGGTATTTTAACACAAGATATGACTTGTTACATATAGTACTAAAAAATCTCGCTCAACTTACTAATTTTACTTCATTCGATTTGTTCAATCCGTCCTAGTACCCAACTAAAACTCCTAGTCCAACTTCAAAGTCTGGTTATCAAAATTGCAAGAATTACTATGAAGGAAAAACAGGAATTTAAGAAGCCTTGTCCTTCACGTTTCAAACAATAACATGGAATTGAAAATTTCAAAATTTAATTACAATATCAAATAAAACTTATTCATCTGATTCTTGTCAGAGATTGAAAAAAACAAATGGTCTGTCAATTATAAATCAAAATTTGACTTTTGCTCACAAAATAATGAATTATTTTTTTTTTTTTTTGGTAATTTCCACATTTTCAATACCTTGACTTTTATATGGGCCGAATATGGATTAACTCAGATCACTTCGGCCCAGCTTGGATTGAGGCCCGCAATAATCATGTGTTGCGACCTTGCGTAATGCTAGGACTTTTTCAACTCATCATGCTGTCATGCAACTTATGCAACAGTTGTACTTTTGTCGTCCTTTTGTATAGACTAGATGAAAACCCATGTGATACACGATTTTTCATACATATATCTCAAGAAAAGATATTTCCTATATACTTTAAGTTTTTTTGTTTTTTTTTTATAATTATTTGATTTATTTTACAATTTAATAATTTCAGACAAAAAAAAAAAAAAAACAAATAATAATTTAATTAAAATGATAATGCCAATTACAAAAGTATAATTTTTTTAATGTAATTTATAATGCGACTTAATTTATTGTTGTTTTGTATTTTATTCGTTGTTGTTAGTTAGATGACAATAATATGATATCTTTCAAAAAAAAAAATAATGTAAATATGATATTTCATTGATTACATATTAGGATAAAATCTTTAATGTGAAAAGATAATAATTTTTTATTTTTAAAATAATTTAAATCCTTAATCATTATTCGTTGCTTTTTACACTTGAAATTAAACTCTCAAATCTATGTATCATTTTGTATATATCTTGTGATCTCTTGATATATAACAAATTATCTGTCTTTTCAAATTTTTAGACATAAAATGTTTAAAGAAGGTAAAGTTTTTTATTGCATTGTAAGTTTTAAATTTTATTTATGAAAAAACATCTTATTAATCGGGTATTTAGATAAAACCATTAATTTCATAAGATAATTTTTATTTTTTTAATAATTTAAATCCTAATATCCCACGGTTTTTTATACATAAAATCTCATAAAAATAATTTTTGTAATTACCATACTCATAATATTTTTTAACATTAAAAATAATAGTTATTAGATGTAATATTTCGATGTAAAAAATTTTGTAATTGAAAAAAAAAAATTCGATAGGATCACCAACTTTGTTCACACCAATATCTCTTCCATCTAATAAAAGTGGATAAATAGAACATGTTATCAAAAATAAAATTTATATAAAATTAATCTTTATAGTCTTATAAAATAAATTAAAATATTTACCAAAAAGTGAATAATTGTTGTGAAATTAATCTAAAAATTGTAATTATACAAAAATTAAATCTATGCATTGGATTCATCATCCCCAATTGCCCAAACAATAGAATTTTGGAAAATTGAATCATTATTTTATTGTCGCTGACAATGCATGCGATATTGCTTCTTATTTGTGACGACTGAAAAGTATCTAATAGAGTAAATTTTTTCCTTCAATCAATTTTGAACAAAATTGTAGAACAAAGTTGACTTTAATTGAGGTATGAACGTAACCACCCTGTAATTAAAAATAAAAAATTAAGTTAATTTTATGACTTAACTAAGTTACATAAATCACAAAAAATTTGTTTTAATCATAAAATTAATTGATAAAAACTAAAAGGTTCATTAAAAGGTTAAATAAATGTAAACGATTTATAATGATATAATACCTCCTCATCCAATAGGATCATCAGGCGAGAAACTCATACTTTGATATTCTATAGATTTTTGCTCGAATATAATTCTCTAATTAAATTAGATCTGCATGTAAAAACAAAATTCAGTAAACAAAACATAAACATGTAATCATTAAGTATCCCAAATAAACACAATTTAAGCAATAATCACAAATATACATTTAAACATGGGTTTTGAAAATTAGGCTAAGAATTACCTAGCCATTGATGACCTAATAAAACTGACACAAAATTAATGACACAAAATTTGCTTGGTTTGGTTTTGTATTGATACGAAATTTTATTTTTTTATCATAAACACTATCAAAATTTATCTTATAATAGTAGGTATATAAATCCTATATCTAAAGATGATTATTTTAAAAGATAATTTTTAGTTTTTTAAATAAATTAAATCCTAATAAATCAACATCCGTTGTTTTTACTTACGTGGAAAAGTTCTTAAATCTCATTCGTCACTTTTGTTTAGGTGGCAAACGAATTTTTTATTTCCAAAATAAAATAGAAATCTAATTTTTAATTGGTCGACAATATACCTTTGCTTATGTGGCACGCCGAATGCTCTCCAAAAATATCTCCTTTATTTATATATATACTAGGTGTAAAGCCTTTGGTAATATTTTTTTTTTTTTTATTATTGTTAAATAAGAACAGAGTAAGTCATAAATATGAAGACATCAATTATTACTGTAATGGATAAGCTATTACAATTATTTTTTAAGAAAGGGTAAATTATTACAATTAATTAAAATCTACTTTTTATTAATAATTATTGTTGAAGTATTTGACCATTGTTGAAGTAACAACTATACCAAAAGGCTTAGTAGAATCAGCAAGTAGGTCTTTTTGTCTTGAATAATTAGGAAATACATTATCCCAAATCTTTAATTGGATTCGTTGTCCCCTAACCATGATATCAAAATACAAATAATTTACTAATAAATCTAAAATAAATCAAATATAAATTATCTTACAATAATAAAACTTAGTTTATTGTAATTGATAATAATAATATATACAAATATATTTGAATAATAATTACATTTGTTTTCTATTTCAACTGAATCTCCAATTTCTTTTACAACCATACCAACCACATCTTGTAAAAAAATAAAAAAAAATAAAAAAAAAATAGTAAAACGAATGATAAAACTATAGAATTTTTTTACAAAATAAAAATTGAAAATATGTAAAATATATACCAGGGAGTGTTGCATTACTACGTATCTAAATGTTGCAATTGAACAAAATCAAATCTGTGCAACGCAATTTTATTATTATCTGCAACGCCCTTAACAGATGTATTTTGAAAAAATTGTATCGTTATCTTGTTACCGCTCACAACACGATATTCATTCTTGTTAGGTACAACAGAAAAATATCGAATTGTGTAAACTTTGCCTTCAATTAGTTTTGAAGGAAATTGTTGGACAAATTTTCCTTTGATTGAAGCATGGACATAATCACCCTACATGTGCAAAATAATATTGTATGTCAAAATAATATTGTAAGTTACACAATGAATTTCAAAAGAAATTATATATTATTCAATGAATTTAGAACGATAAGTATTATCAAATAAAAAAAATAAAATTAAAGGCATACCTTTTCGTCAATTAAAACCATGTCCAAACTAATCAAACTATTATGATTTCGAAAGTTCAAAACATCAAAAAGCCTTGATACGCGTACTTTAATTTTCCAATCAATTTTGGAAGAATTAAGTTCTCGAATCGACGAAGTAGACTTAAGAAAACAATACAATGAAAAAATAATTAAAAATAATATTACCAGTAATTATAATTTGAAAAAAAAAATTGAGTTTAAGGAATTACACTGACATTTTCTTAAACCTCAATGTGAAATTTGTTTTGTATGAGGTATTGTGTGATTATTTGATGGTGCGTGAATTAAATTAATGCCTATTTATAATAATAACACATCATAAGCTAATTAAATCAATTTATCTTTTTTCCAACTTAAATTTTATCATTTTATTAACTATTGAAATACGAAGTATATACGTATCCGTAAAAAAAAAAAAAGTATATACGTATGACCAACATTAAGTTATTGTAAAAGGATAAATTTTTTGAATCAAATTATTGATCATAATTATTGATATGGTTATAATGCGATGGGTTGAGCTCAGTAGACGTTCTTATGCACACGTAGCAACATACTTTATAAAAAGCTTAGCAATTTCTTGATAACACTACTTTGCTTAATTAAGTTAATAAATCATTCCTTTTTACACAACACGTCATTCAATGCAAAAAAAAAAAAATATATCAAATCAAATTAAATCGACAATTAATGTCACATTATCATTTAAGGAATAATTTTTATTTCATAAGGTTTTAAAGATAAATCCTATATCTGAAGATGATTATCTTAAAAGATAATTTTTAGTTTTTTACATAATTTAAATCCTTATTCTTAAATCACATTCGTCATTTTTGTTTAGATGGCAAACAAATTTTTTAATTCCAAAATAAAATAGAAATTACGTGGCAAAATTCTTAAATCTTATTTGTCACTTTTGTTTAGGTGGCAAACGAATTTTTTAATTCTAAAATAAAATAGAAATCTAATTTTTAATTGGTCGAAAACATACCCTTGCTTATATGGCGCGCCGAATGCTCTCTAAAAATGCCTACTTTATTTATATATATTAGATTAGATTAGATTAGTAAAATAAAATACTCGTATTTTTATCTCTATTCTAATGCACGCAAATAAAGCAATCAAAGCCGAAGCTTGCATAAACTATTTACTGCACATAAGTAGCCACCCTGGTTTTCCACCCCAACATTAAAGCCTAAGTATTCAACTTACGTAAACTCTTTTGTATAAACAAATAGATATAGTAAAATGAAGTTTGGACATAAATTAATCACAAAGTTTTCCGCCGTGGAACACTTAGCTCTTAACTGATTTGCTTTTACTATCTTAAGTTATTTTTTTTTATTAATTTACGGAAATACCTAGAAATTTCCTTTTATATAGGTTGGTTTAACGCGGATTAATGCTTTATAATTCTTCCATTCCAAAAAGAATGCATCACGTATTTGTCTTGTTGACCGTTTTAAAAGAGTTGAATCAATTACTTCAGTATATGTTAAGCATGCAACTTTCTCTTTCTTATGACAATATCCACTTAATATATTTCTTTTTCATTATCCTCCTTTTATTAAAACTAGTTATTTTTGGGTAGCTCTTTTAGTGGTTCACAACATATGTAACATTTTTAGGTGTATAAATGTCCGCACACTATTTTAAGAGTTTTTTTTTTTTTTTTTTTTTAAAAAAAATAACTTTAATGAGAGAGAATAAGTAAATAAATATTTTAGAGGGTATAATTGTCCAAACACTATTCATAAGAGATAAATCATTAAATCACATAAGGAAATCTTAAAGCCAATTAACATCACATTAATAGGGGCATATAGATAAATAAACATTTTTAAGGATATAATTGTCCTTACACTATTTATAAGTGTTATCTCATACTTTTTAAAATGTAGGGATCATTAATCACTCATTTTTAAGGATATAATGGTCCCTTTATGTTTTTAAAGTGCCCTAATTTGACCAACACATGACATTTGATAATGCAAAACATCGACAAATAAAAATTTAACAGTAGATTTTAAAAAGTTAATATGCGAAAATAATATATTGATACGATTCTAACAAATTATATACTAATATAACCATATATAGTCTTATGTATAAAGCACAAACATTAGCCAAAGTAATGTAAGTGAATAATGTAAAAATTATCATAGTGGGACATTAAAAAACAACTGAAAGAAAAATAATACAAGTAATCCTACAATTAAATAAATTATTCTTAAACTCTGTGTAATTTCAAGTGAGACAATTATTTTAGAACGGGAATAATAAATGTTTTCTCAAAAAAAAACAATATACATTGACAATGTATTCGGCCAATAAATTAAAGATTTTTTCACTGACTTCTTTTTAAAATCATATTTTTAGTCGTAACCAAACGTGACTAAAACATCATCACTTCGAATAATTTTATTTATTTCCTCCAATGATCTCTCGTCCTTTTGATTTTCTTCATCTTCCTCTCACTTTCTCCCTCTAATATCTCTTTAATTTGCTTACTTTACTAATAGACTATTATTATTACTAATCACATGATTAAAATGTTCTAATTATGGCTCGTTACTATATAATGTCACAAGCTATTGCAAACATTTCTCCATCATCCTCTTTTCTTTCACTCTTCATATCTTATCTAACTACGCACAACGATACTTATACCAAAAATGACTACACTACAAGCCCTTTCTAGCTTCATCACAGTCACACCAACGCATGTAATGTCACATGCAAAACCTAATTCCTTCAATTTTTGTTGTCGTCAACCAATTTTTTCTAGTAATCAACCTCTCTCCCTATCCCAATCGTCCGATTTTAGCCTCCGATGCTGCCCACCACATCGTTCCTCACTTAGCCCTCAACAATGTTTACCGAATCAGTAATTCCTTTTCTTCTAGTTAATTACTTATATTTGTTCACTACATTCATAATTTAAGTTTTTACTTAATCTTAGCTTGTATATAATTGTAAAATACTTCGTATATAACAAGAGATAAGTTGGTGAAAGTCATAGTCTATACGGAGTAATATTAGTTATTTTATGTTTTTGGACACTCTTAATAACATTCTGCTAATTGAATATTTCATGTGTATTCTTATTGCCAGGATGAGTGGGTTTCTAGAGATCCAACTCAAAGTACGGGACTATGAATTGGATCAATATGGTGTTGTTAACAATGCGGTCTATTCGAGTTATTGTCAACTTGGTACGTACATACTACTACGTTACAAAAACATGCATTTATGTTAGTTATATGGTACGGTGTAGTTAAATTTAATATTATTTTTTAACGTAAAAATATACGAAGTATATATTAAGGTGTATTGATGACATGCATGTTCTGCTTTTAGCCTTTTTGAGATTAAAAAAATAGGAATTTTTTCTTTTTATTTTTTTTAAAGTGTACAACTTTACAATGATTTATCCTATTAAAAAGAAAAGGAAAGTGAGTGATTTATTATTAAAATGTGACTACTTATGGAAAATTGACACATCCATTGATGTTTATTAAATTATACACAGCACATCATGAGATATTAGAAAGCATTGGTCTGGATGCTAAAACAGTGGAGAGCAACGGTGGTGCTTTAGCGTTGTCAAAACTTTCTCACACTTTCCTCGCACCACTTAAGGTACGTATGCACATTTCGACCTTACTCATTGAATCATTTTTGGCTGTTTATTTTGCATTATTGAGAGTAGAAAGTAAAGTACTTCCTTGTTTAGTTTTTAAGTGTACCTGTTTGACCGGCATAATTTTTTAGAAGTTTGGGTTGAATTTTTTGAAATGATATGCATATGAGAGGAAAGAGTTGTACTTGAAATAGCGGAGGGAATGAATATCATGTCAATGTTGGGATTGGTTATCATTGATAGACAACCCAAACTTAGGGTATGCTTCAACCTAAATGCTCCATTTGTACATTATTGCTTAGACCGTTTTGACGTAATAAATCTCTGTTACTCACTGTGAGAAACATTTTTGTTTCTCACAGTGGCAATTTCATAAATAAAATGTACCATCACGACTAAAGTGGTACAATTTTATCATCCATTTCGTAAATAAAATGTACCACCGTGACTAAAGTGGTACATTGTATTTACGAAACTGCCACTGTGAGAAACAAAAACGTTTCTCACAGTGAGTAATGGGGGCGCCCTCGTCTTGACGGTTTTAATATAGTATTTACTAGGTACAAAATAAAAATTATTGGTTATAATAGCTGAAATTTTTATAACAAATTATGTAAGATAATACCTGAATCTTGTAGAAAATTTTCCAAGGTTTCAAAATTCAAAATGAGGTCAGTAGACTCCACTATTATATTGTTATGGTGGCTTCGCCCCTTAACTCGTGTATGTAAATGATATTCAGTTATGACTTGCCCTTGGCCACCCGACGAAATTTTATAATAATACCTTACTGACGCACTTGCGTGCTTATTTCGTGTAATGCAGAGTGGAGATAAGTTTGTTCTAAAGGTGAAGGTCTCAGAATCCTCAGCTGCTCGTATATTCTTTGAGCATTATATCTACAAGTTGCCAAATAACGAGGTTCGATTTTTTCTTACTCTTTTACTAGCTGTTACTGTTGTTTTAGCTTGGTAATTAGTTAACAACTTCCACAACCTTTTGTATAACAGCCGATCCTAGAAGCAAAATCAGTTGTTGTTCTTCTTGGCAAAAATTACCGCCCTGTTCGTATGCCTGCAGAGGTGAAATCCAAGTTACGGCAGCTTATGATGCATCAAGAAGCGGGCGCAACGCTTATTGATCATGCTATGTCTACTGCTCCCTCGCTGTTGAACGGGTTGATGACCATTCCAAATGTTTGTGAAGCAACAGCAGGGTCATTTAGAGCATGATTAGGAGCAATGTTAATCATGTATGTTGGACAATTTGTGTATTATAGAAGGTCTGTAGTTCCGCAATTTGGAATGTCTTTTGTTAGGATGTGCGCTTGTGAATTGTGTGCAGTCAGGGTATGTTATATAAATGAACAATTGTTACTCTATTTCTTCTAAGATAAATGTCTTAGTTTAACAAGCACATACATTAATCAACACGAAACTTTAATCAATAATATCATTAATTAACTAAATGGTAAAATTAGAATTTAAAATTTGAAATTCCAAAAAGGATCTCTGAGATCAAGCCATAGTTCAATTAGATAATCACTTGAAATAGTACATAGATTGTTGGAAGTATGACTAATAAATTTTAATATAAATTTTTATTTATTTCATATTTGTGGATATGCAAATAATAAATTTAACAGCAACTTTTGTGTGTGGTTTGTGGGTGACTGGTCACACTATGTGGCCAGCTAACACACAAGTAACAACCACTGACTAAGTAACCCTTGACCGACCGAGTAACCCCTGATCGACGTAATAACCCCTGACCGACCTAGTAACCCCTAACCAAGTAACACTACTAGAAATAGGTCGTTTTCCGACGAACTTAAATTCCGTTGGAAAATTCGAATTTTCTTACGGAATATGGTTCTGTCAGAAAAGTCCGTCGGAAAAGCTGAGTTGCGACGGAAAATCCCTCAGAAATATTTCGACGGATATTTTTTTTTGGAATTTACTGATTCTGACGGAATATTTCCTCGGAAAATTTCTTCCTACGGAAATTTCCGTCGGAAGCTGAAAATTTCGAGAGAAAAAAATCCATCAGAACATAGTATAGGAAATTTCCGAGGGATTTTAATTCCGTTGAAAAGTTCCGACGGAATTTAAAGCCTTTCCGACGGATTTTTGACTTAAAAAATAAAAAAAATAAAAAAAAAAACCTACAAAACCCGGAAACCCTACCCTTTTCATTTCTGTTTTCTCTCTCCTCTCTTCCGCCTCTTTTTTCTTTTTTCTCCTCTCCTCTTCGTTCTCCTCCTTCCTTCGTTCTCCTCAGCTCTTTCATCTCTCTGCCTCTTTTCTTTCTCTCTCCTGTCCTCCTCTCTCTCTCTCTCTCGCTTCTCTGCTTCCGTTAGTTTCTCTACTCCTCGCTTCATGGTCGTTGAAGACCACTGTCAAAACACAACCACAATGCACCGTCGTCCACCATCGTTAAAATGAAGGTTTTTGGGTCAAATTCGACCATGAAAACCCTAGATCAGACTTTTCATGGTCGAATTTGGCCTTGTAAACCCAAATTTGAGGTTTTGTGCGGTGGAATCAAGGTATGAATCTTTTTTTTTTATTTGTTTGTTGTTGTTTTCGGATTTTCTGGATATTTGTGGGTTGTTTTTTCGATTTTTTCCGGAAATTTTCGGCTTTTCTGATTTCTGGATTTTCTAGAAATTTTCTAATTTTCTGGAAATTTTCGAATTTTTTGGAGGTGGGCAATGGGGTTATGGTGGTGTGGTGGGGTGGGTTAGGGGGTGGCTAATGGGGTTACGGTGGTGGGGTGGGGTGGGGTGGGGTGATTGGTTACGGTGGTAGGGTGGGTTAGGGGGTGGCTAATGGGGTTACGATGGTGGGGTGGGGTGGGGTGATTGGTTACTGTGGTGGGGTGGGTAAGGGGGTGGCTAATGGGGTTACGGTGGTGGGGTGGGGTGGTTGGTACAGTCGTGGGGTGGGTTACTGTTTTTTTTTATTTTTTTTAATTAAAATTTCCGACGAAAATTCCGTCGGAAGCATAGTTTTTCCGACGGAATATTTCGTCGGAAGTTTACTCATACCGACGGAAAATGTTCCGTCGGAACCTTACGACGGACTTTCCAATTTAGTCAAAAATGACTCCGACAGAACAAAATCCGTCGGAAATTCCGTCGGAATGGACCTTTCCGACGGAATATCGCGAAATTCCTACAAAGTGTAATGCGACGGTGCTTTCCGACGAAATTTTAGGGTTTTCCGAGGGATTTTTTCTGTCGTAGATTGGCTGTTTTCTAGTAGTGTAATAACCCCTGACCAAGCCCCTTACCGACTTAGTAACCATGACCGACCGAGTGAGTAACCCCTTACCAACCAAGTAACTCCCGACCAAGTAACCCATACTAATTGATAACCCCTTTTCATAAATTAATTTTAACTCTACTGTTTGGATATCAAATAAAGTTTAATTTCTGGGGAATAGAGGAATTAAGGAGAAGGAGAAGAACAAACCAACTCGAGAGTAGAACCAAAAATAATCATCAGGGGTTCGGTGGTGTTGTTGGCCGCTGCAGATGAACCAAAATTGGTGCAATTGGGGTCCTTGTGATGGTGCGCAGGTGCAATGGTGGTCCGTTGCGACGGTTTGGTGGTGTTGTTGGCGGCTGCAGCTGCAGCTAGGTGAGTGTGTGGCTACCGATGCTGTAGTAGCGGCAGATCGGTGGTGTTGTTGGAGTGCGTGGGTGAGCTGGGCGGCGATGGTGGAGTGCGGCTGTGGCGATGCAGAAGGGTGGTGATTGGTTGTTGTTGCTGTTGTGATGAGTCGGGCTGAATCGAAAGTAGGGGCTGGTCAGGTTGTTGGCTTGATTGATTGTGGTGGCTGAAGGATGTAGGGGTGAGAGGTGGAGTTGTGGTGTAGGATTAAAAAAAAAAATTATGGCTGGCCACACCAAAGTTTGTCTAAATTTAAATCTAAATTTCAACTTAAGATATTTAGAAGTAGCTCGATAAACAAACTTATTTTATTTATATGTGTGATAAAGCATCATTGTCCTAAAATCGAATTTGTACGTTCGGTATTATTCATAGAGACTCTTAGCAATTCAATTGATCTCCACTAATACATAACTCTTTCTCCTAAGTGTCCTACAATGAAATAGATTGATGAACACTATTGATCAATCTATTTCATTGATCTCCACTAATACACAAGTCTTTCTCCTAACTCTTTAGCTTTCCTTTTCTCTCTCCTTCGATCTCCTTCTCCATCACTGCGTCGCAAGCAATGCCATCGATGGCAAGGGTTTTCTGAAACAAGTTTCATTCAATTTATGCAATTTATCTCCTTTTTCATTCAGTTTTTGTGAAGTTTCACAATTAATCATGCTTTTCCTTTTCATTATCTGTAACTTGATGTTTAAATTTCAATTTATGCAGATTTATTAATTTTTTTTGTGCTACTTTGTAGAGGATTGCGATTAAGGGGTGAGGTACTCCTTAAATCATCGAGGCTCAATTGAAATGACGTACTCCTTGATGATTAATTCTTGTTTCTGTTTAACTTTTAGGATTTTATATTGAAGTGTGCGAATTTTACTTCGATTCAAATTATAAGTACTTAAATTTTAAATTTTACTTTGATTCTTTTTTAGATTCAATTTCTAGGGTTTATGTAATTGATTCTTTGTACGTTAGTATGCATTATTAATTGTACGTTATGGAAGTAACTAAATGATAAATGTTTGAATGCTTTGTTGTGCATATTTGGTGCCCTTTTTTGTTTGTAATGGTTTTGTGAGTATAGTAGTATCTAATTTGATTTTGAAAATAAATTTGGATATAAATTTATGTGATTTTGAAAATAATTTATGTGATTTTGGTGCCCTTTTTTGTTTGTTGTTTTTGAGTTTCAGTTTGTATGTGATGTTTGATTTTAAGTTTGATTTTGTCTCTCTTATTCGATGATTATTGTAATTTTTTGATTCCTAGAAACCCCTTTTTAATTTTTCTTGTAATTTTGATATCTTGTTCGATGATGGCAGGAGGTGGATCAACAAGGAGCAACCCACCCAAGCAGAGGAAGAGAGTTGAAGGTGAGTCACCAGAGTCTTTGCCTTCTGCTACTCTTTCTAGTAAGTGTGCTAAGGATGGCAGTGCTTTCTCTCGCTGGTATTTTTCTCCCTATATCTAAACCTAGGTTTTACTTTTTTTTTTTTTTTTGATTCATGTTTTTCAGCTATTAGTGTTGTTTAACCCTAATTTTTTTCAGGTTTTTAAACTTGTGTATTCAATACATCGCTGTTTAGATTATCATAACGATAATAACATTTTTGGAATTTCCCGATAGTGTTTTCAATCCCGTGGTGCAGTTTCTCTGAACACTAGTATCTTATAACAGTTTTTCAAATGCCTAAATTCCACCCGCTCTATTTTATCTGTTTTCCATTCAGCTTCACTTTTATGTGTGTTCTTCATAGTATTTGCGCTGAGGTTTCATTGTCCGTGCAAAATTATTTCGATGTTGTATCTATTGTGTGCTCTTATCATTAGCTTATTCTCAATTCTTTTTTTGTACTGAGAAGCTAGAGGGCATAGTATATCACTATCATATTGTGCTTTGAAGCGCATATTGTACTTCCTCTATTCTGCATATAATGTTCTAATGACCTGTTCCAAGTCAAAGTGTGGTTAGATTCCTGTAAAATATGGCGATTTCATATGTTGTATGCCTGTATCTTATGTCAAAATTTTCTTATAGAATTTTTAAATACTATTTTAGGATAAAAACATTTTGTATAAGTTAAGAGAATTTCTTCATTATAGTTCTGTCTTGAAGGCCACAAAATGTCAAGTGGGAATGATTACAAGGGAGTAAGAAAATAGCATTTTCTCTTTTTGTATCTTTCATAATTGTCAGCCAATTGAGTATCTAATGTACCTGAGTTTGGGTAATAAGTAAGTTTTCTCGAATTAGTTCAGCCAGATCTGCTTGTGTGAACCACGATGTCAAATAGTATGTAATTTATTTTATACAAAAACTTTACGCCTGAGTGTAAACCTGAAAACACAAGTTTACCGATTAAGGTGGCTCATTAAAATATGTGCACATGGTGGATGCCATTGTGTTTCAGATCAAGGGTTATGGAACTTAATATCCTGATTTCGTGCTTATTGTTATGTAAACTGACATGTGCGGTTGTGAGATTGTGTTGATATAAGAAACACCTTTGGAGTATTTGTATCAATCATGATTTTCAGTCAATTTAAGTATCGATGTACATGACTCTATGTTAATTGTTAGTTATCTTGAAATAGTTCAAACCTGATCATCCTGCGTGTGCCAAGATGTCAAGCAATTTGTTTACTTTACACAAAAAGTTTTTGCCTGGGTGTAAACCTGAAAATTTGAGGCTGCCAATTAAGGTGGCTCATTAAAATGTGTGCACATCTTATATGCTGTGAAGTGGTGGATGCTATTGCGTTTCAGATCAAGGGTTAATGAACTCAATAATTCTGTTTTTGTTGGAATAGGCTGCATGTGCCAGACAACCAGGTTTCCCTATACTGCCTCTAAGGGAACTTCTTAAGAGGCATTGAATATTGTTGATGTTGATGCTGTGTAACTTGATCCGAGCCTTTGTAGCTGTAGCTGTAGCCTGTAGGGTTTATTTGTTTTAAAAAATAATTTACACTTTGAAGCTACATATAACAATGGTGAGACTATCACAGTCTCACACTCTCACAGTGCACTTAGTATACTTATATTAGCTACAAATGTACTCATAGCATTGTAGGACATAACTGGGGCGAATTTGGTGGATACTGGATACCTGTCTTGCATATGCACTACTTAGTATTGTAGCATTATAGAGTGACTTTCTTTAGTTAAGCTATCATTATCTCATTACATGAATAGTTTTTTTTTATTTAAAGATGAAACACTTTGATTTTTACTCTATTTTAACAGTCTACTCTCTTTAACATTAGTGATTAATAGTTAAAGAGAAGCATTGTGATGTGGGATTTTGTTGAGTTCTTCTCGATGTATATTTTCAAAATATCTTTTTTTTTGGGGGTAAATTTTACACAATTAAATTGTAAGGATATTAGTGGTTGAAGCTATACACTAGCAAGTGTGAAGACAAAAGTGTTTAATTTGTAAAAACAAATGAAGTACTCCGTACATTTTATCAATGAAAAATGTAATTCTTAGGAATTTGTTGTGCTCCTTGTTCAAGCTGACTGATAGTGAGGTGCACTATTCCCAAAGGTGCCAAGAACATAGTCTTGTTGTATTTGCCCATGCACTTATAAATCTG
Organism: Chenopodium berlandieri; assembly: GCA_034703905.1. Classification (NCBI taxonomy): domain Eukaryota; kingdom Viridiplantae; phylum Streptophyta; class Magnoliopsida; order Caryophyllales; family Amaranthaceae; genus Chenopodium; species Chenopodium berlandieri. The sequence goes on from CM068293.1 coordinate 14,899,338, forward strand.
GTGTTAAATGAAACCCTGCACCTAGCAAGTTGACATTTTGTCCTTTCTTGTGTATTATACAGGTGCTTCTTGTAAATTCAGCAGCAAAGGACTTTTGGCATTGTTTTGATGACTGAAGCAAAGGAGGTCAAGCCATCTGGTGATGACATTTCTAGGTCAGTGGACACTACAAATTCATAAGTTACAAATTCACTTCGTTTACTTTCTTGAGTACTTTGCTTTTGGTGTTAGCTTCATGTGTCTATTTCTCTCACTAGTTTTACTTTCCATTTTCCATGCTGAGAATTGTTAAGTTTGCTGTGTGCTGCTAAAACTTTTCACTTCATAGGTAATGTTCCAATATATTTTCTTTCTTTTCATCAGAAGTTGTTTGAACAGTTTGCCACACCTTAATTCCCTTTGATTGTTAATTACTTACCAACCCCCCACCCCACCCCACTCCACCCGGGAACTTCTGTTGATTCTTGATTGAATCCTTCTTCAGACTCTTCACCAGTTGGAGCATGAGAATGCAAAAATTTTGAATGTAAAAGGGGAGCTTAGTGATGATAATGCATCTTTATACGAGAAGCTACGAAAATCTTATGACCATTTGTATCGGGGTGTATCATCGTAAGTTTCTCGCAATTTTTTTTTAAAAAAAAATATGAATCCATTTAGCTTTATATACTCCCTCTGTCCAATAACACAAGTTATTGACGAATGGTAGGGAATTTAAAGAGAGAAAGTAGAGAGTAAAAGGCCCAAGAACAAGTAAAGTGAAAAAACTTGCTAAAAGAAGAATGCGTACTTTAATGTGGGGCATCTTTCAGACTTTCAGTAGATGCAAACTTTTCTATGGGATGGAGGGATTATATTTTGATTGGTCAATTTATTATTATTTTTTTAATTGAAGTATTTTTATTCAGATTACTTTTTTTGTTCTTTGCTCTTGTCAGTCTAGCTGAAGTTGATATGCAACCTCCAGTGACGCCTGAGGATGGTCATACTACGAGGGTAACTAGTGGGGATAGATGATTCTTCTTCTTCTGCTGGAAAGGAATCTTCTGCTGTTGAAGCTGTGTGGGATGATGAAGATATGTACAAGAGCTTTCTATGAGTGTTTGCCTGATCTTAGGTTTGATTTTTTGATTATCTTTTTCTACATTGAACTAGTTGATTTAGTTTTTGGGGGCATTTTCTCTTTCCACAGGGAACACCCTAAAAAAACAGGGGTGCAACATTAGAATTAGATGGTTGATGCTCTATTTAGCTAGTGCTTTTGTATTAGAAGACATACAATCATTGAATGATTTTTTTTTTTTATTTGTTTCCAGAGCATTTGTTCCCGCAGTTTTATTGGGGGAAGCTGATTCAAAGTCCAGTGAGCACCGCCATAAAATCAGATTGGGGAAATCCAAACTGGTAAAAGAATATTGTATGAAGCATTACATGTCAATAGTGAAGAAGAGGTTGTTGAACGAAATTTGGTTTTTTATTTTTTATTTTTGGACGAAAATTATAATATTATAGCCTTTTTTAATGAAAATACATAACTTTATATATATGTTAGTGTTTCTATACCAATTTAAATGAAAAAAATGCAAAAAAATATGAAACAGAACCGGTGCTAAAAGTTTTTTTTTAATTTTTTTGGCCATTTTTCACACCGGTTCACAGCAAGAACCGGTGCTAAAAGTTTTTTTTTTTTAATTTTTTTGGGCCATTTTTCGCACCGGTTCACAGCAAGAACCGGTGCTTAAAGTTTTTTTTTTATTTTTTTAGGCCATTTTTCGGACCGGTTCATCCTTCCTTTTTTGTGGATACCTTTTGACGGGAGGAAAGGATAGGGAAATGAAATGCTTTATTTTTCCTCCCTCTTTAATAAACCAAATCCCTTAAATATTGAAAATATTTTAAGGTTACCTTCTCCCTTCCCTTCCTTCTTCTTCCCTCTAGCTTCCTTTTCTCTTCCACTTTCCTATTCAACAAACCGTACATGTTGTTATACATACACAATCAAATGCACTTATATTGAAAGAGAGGAAGTACATGATTAAATGAAAAGATAAAAAAATTTACTCGTAATAATTAAAGGAGCAACTTGTTCAATAAGTTAAATGAACATTATTTTTATCAGGAATAGTGGACCTTGACTAATAAAAGAAAATTTTCACTAACCAACTTCCGGCTGTTCTCTTGTAGTTCTAAAATATTCCATTCTCCATGCTGGGTGTCAGGGAGTTGGAATGAGACTGGAAGTAATAAAAAGTAAAAGTAAAGTGGGTTGCTGTGGGGACTACCTAAAATATTATTGCTATTCTTAACATGTTCTCATTATAAATTTCATGCTTTATTTTTTTTCCACACAAAATAAAATTATAAAATATCTTGTTACATATATCTTTAATTTACCTCTTGAATCTGTTTCCTTCTTACAAACTGTTAAATTATTAACTCAATAAAAAACATAAACTGATGGATGAATCTCGTGATCGATTTATATACCCTATTACGTCCTTTCATATTTATGAGAAATAACATGTGACTTTTGAGGATGACCAAAGTTTGATGGAGAAAAGTTAGGTAGACGGAAAGCTAGTATTGCATGGTGTAATTAGATAATTAAAACCATTATTAACGCGTGATTAATTTAATAAAATAATGACAGGTATCTTTAAAACCTGGCCTATATAAACCTCACCAACGGAGTATGAAGCGTCACAAATTTCCGAATTTATTTCTCTCTCAATTCTCATTTTATAAAATCAAATATTCATCAACTAGTCTAGTTATCCATTTTCATTGGTAAGTTTGGATTATTTTATAAATATTTTTAGCATTTTAGTTATGAGCTTTAATAAATATATTATCCATTTTCATTGGTAAGTTGATTTCTCTTAATAAAGGGTTATTTTATAAATATTTTTTAGCATTTTAATTATGAGAACCCACACATTTAGAAACGCTTATTTTTAACGATATTTAGAAACACATAGATAATAACAAATTAACAATACAAAAATATAAATACTTATTTTCTTAGCATATTTCAATTTTTATAGAAAATCGTCATAACTTTCTTATCATAAAAAAAAGTCATAAGTTTTATGATCCTTCATTTTAAGTTTTTCAACATTTGGAGATTTGTATGGTAACATTTTATTTTCTTTTGGCTACAATACTCAATATTGTCGTAACAAGCTTACTTACCAAGCAATAAATTTTGCCCTCACTATAACATTCCATCTTATATATTCATTATACAGTGTGTTTTACGTGATGAATATACATAATTTATTCTCTTATTGTATGATTTATTAATAAGATGAGCTTAGTACGTCAACAGTCTCTAATTCTTCCTTTGTCTGTATACATAGGCATATGGCAAATTTCTCAAATTTTTCTGGCGCAGTAAGAAGGTAAGCAATATTTCTGAATTCTTTCTTCTTTTAATTTTATTTCCATCTCAATTTCTTTACTTTTTAATAAAATATTAATCTCACTATCTTTTTTAATCAACTTTTAGTACCCTAACTACCCTTTTTTTTTTAAGTTAAATGAAAGTCTATTAATCTAACTAATAAAATTATTTAACGGTCAAAGTGTAATATTTAAAAAAACAAAAAAAAAAGTAACAATAATTTACATGACAATATTAATGCATGAACAAAAACAAAAATATATCAAGTATATATGTGATAAAATCTAATAGATGAATAGTAAAAAAAAAAAAAGTCAAATTGTGTTAATAATCCTAAAATAAAATAAGTGAGTAATATAGAGTATAATATAATACTTTATGTTGTTTAAGTTAAAAATACGTTATGTATAGTAGAAATATAATATGAAGAAGCTAGAAAAGGAGTTCCTTGATGAATTTTATTTGTGGATACTAAGTGGTTTACATTTACGTTTATAATTTACAGGTTGGAAGGCAAAGTGGCCCTTATCACAGGAGGCGCTGCTGGAATCGGTGAATACGCTGCTAAAGTTTTCTCTAAACATGGTGCCAAAGTTGTAATTGCTGATATCCAAGATGACTTCGGCCAATCTGTCTGCAAAGAAATAGGCACATCATTAGCCTCATACGTTCATTGCGATGTCACGAATGAAAGCCACGTACAAAATGTAGTAGACTCGACGATTTCCCAATACGGAAAGCTCGACATCATGTTTAATAATGCAGGCATTGCAGGCATGTCCAAGCGAAACATCCTTGACATCACTGAATCCGAGTTCAAAGAAATCTTGGGGGTGAACCTTATTGGCCCCTTTTTGTGTACTAAGCATGCCGCTCGAGTAATGATCCCGGCCAAACGGGGTACCATTATCAATCATGCGAGTATTTCCTCTACCATAGGAGGTGCGGCATCTCATGCCTATGTTGGCTCGAAACATGGTGTGCTAGGTCTTACAAAGAACACAGCTGTGGAGCTCGGAAATCATGGGATTAGGGTGAATTGTTTGTCACCGTACGTGGTTTCGACTCCAATGACTAGGAGCTTCTTTAAGCTAGATGATGAAGGAATAGCTAAAGTATACTCCAATCTCAAAGGGGCTAAGTGTACATTAGAGGATGTGGCCCAAGCAGCTTTATTTCTTGCTAGTGATGATTCCAAGTTTATTAGTGGCCATAATCTTGTTGTGGATGGAGGATTTACTATTATGAATCGAGGATTTTGTATGTTTGAATAACTCATGCAATAATTGTCATAGTGTGTTGTTATAACATTGGAATTTTATTTATTTCTCTTAAATAGGTAAATTAGAAGTAGCTATATCACTTTTTAGATCCAAAGTACCTATATTACTTGAATGTAATTTGTACGTTAAAATTTCGTTGTTATTAAGAAAGTTTGAGTACTTTCATCTTGCAAAAGAAAAACTACGGCTAGATTATTTCTATTGGCTTCATCAGTATCTTAAACAAAAAAAAAAAAACAAAATAATTTATGCAAAGTAAAATTTCTTTTGCGAATATTATATCTTTATTATCCATCTTGTAGTGCTTTACATGTGTGATTAAGTAATTTTGTTTAGCAAAATAAAAGAAGGCGGTTAACAAATATTTATAGAAGTGTCTTCTAATAGCATTAGGATCGGAGTTTGCTTGGTTTGTATACAACCTAAAGAATATATTAGGCCTTAAACATTGGCAGCCCAAAGACTAAAAAAAATATTAGGGCTTAACATTTTTTTTTTTTTTTTTACAGAATATTAGGGCTTAACGTAATTAAGTTTGAATTGCCTATTTTGTATAGAACTAGATGGAAGCCCATGCGATGCACGAATTTTTTTATCTAAGATTTTTAATTATTTGATTTATTGTATTTAATAATTTCAGACAAAATTACAAAATTTTAATATTTATTCATTTTTTACTATAATTTATAATGAATTTATTAAATATAAATAAATTGTACATATGATAAATTTTTCGTTATATAAAATCTTTAATGTTTAATGATAAATTTTTAATAATTTAAATCCTAAATCATTATTCATTGTTTTACCATATCTTTTATTTTGATAGAATCACCAACCTCGTCCACAACCAACCTACTACATCAATGGATAAATTGAACCGTGAAATGTTAGCCAAACTGAAATTGATATAAATTAAATCTTTACATTTATATAAAATAAATCAATATATTTACCAATAAATGAAAAATTGTTGCGATATAAAATCAAATCTATGCATTAGAATTTTTTCATCATCTCCAAAATAACCAAAGCCATCCATATATTAAGTATACAACATCTAATCGTATGTCATTACATAAACAAATAATTGTTAAGTGTCCTAAACCTGGACATTGATGACCAAAATTACTAACAAAAAATTCGCTTGATGGGGTTTTGTATTGATACGAAATTTTATTTGTGTCATATGATGTGTTAGATCTACATGTAAAAAAAACATTTAGTCAATAAAACATAAACATATAATCGTTGAGTATCCCAAATTAATACAATGTAAGTAATAATTAGAAATACTAATTTAAACATAGGATTTTAAAAATTAAGCTAAATATTACCCGGCCATTGATGACCAAAAATTAACACAAAATTACTAACACAAAATTCACTTGATGGGGTTTTTTATTGATACGAAATTTTGTTTGTGTCGTATGATGTGTAAATTTATAATGGTAGGTATCACAAATTTTAATTTAATTATAGATAACAAATAATTTGTATTTCTTATCATAAATACTATCAAAATTTATCATATAATGATACGTATCAAACTTTATTATAAGCGTTTATCATTTAAATATTTTTTAGTTTTTTTTTTTTTTTGATTTCTTATACTCGTAGTATTGAATTAATAAATTTATCTTTTCCTATATTTTTACTTTATTTTTTTCATTAAAATAATTTAATTCGTGATTATAATTTACATGGCATTAAAATTTTAGATATATCAAATCTAATTCGTTACTTTAATTCAGGTGGCGACATATTTTTTTAATTCAAATATAAAATACAAATCTTTCTTCTTATTGGTCAAAATAAGTATATTTCTTACGTGGCGTTCCGAATGCTCTCTAAAAATGCTTACTTTATTTATATATATTAGATTAGATTAGGATAAACTTCAAATTATTTTAGAAGTTTGGTCTCCTATAAATAAGATTTAGTTTGCAATTCTTTATTGTTTTCTTCTCTCTCCCACATATGCAGATCAGGTCAAGGTTAGTTCAATATTGGATGTTTTATTTCCATTAAATTTAGTTTTTTTAGGTGGTATTGAATTATTGAATTTAATTACTGTCTGAATTGCTTTCAAATTGATCATCAAATTTTTGTTTTTGCAACGTTTGATTTGTAGGGTATCCACAAAAAGATGACCCTACAAACACTAAAGGAAAAGGAAAAGGAAAAACATGCACTTGTGGACAAGGGTTTCTGCCTTAGCCTCCGCCTCCACATCCTCCTCGGCCTTCGCCTCCACCCCCGCCTCGGCCTCCACGTACACAATTGCACCCTCTCCCACCACCAACAATAGCATACCCGCCTCCACAAGTGAACCCTGCCTCACATATGCAGCGTTTTGGAGATGAAGATGAAAAGCGTAGTTTCAAAGACAAATATAATTATTATTATAATTATTATTATCGTTATTATAATTATCATTATAATAATTATTCTAATTATTATTATAATTATTATCGTCATATTTATTCTGAAAAGTATACTAAAACTACCAAAAAGCGTAGCTTTTTCAAAACCCTAAAAAATTTTATGTTCTCTCCCTTCAAATCTAGCCATGCAAATTTAGAAGATTCATCTTAATGAGGAGTTCAGAAGCGATGACATAAGTTTAGGGTGTTTAATACTTATATTGAGAATTTAGATTTCTTAAGCAATGACTATTTTTATTTAATGAAATTACCCTTACCAATTTTATCCAAAATACATAAATAATTATTATCCTAAAAAGTACAGATTCCATTTATTTACATATTCTTACTCTATAATTTTACTGTTTTGTTTAATTTTTTTGTCCCCGTTTGGACTGTTTAGCACTCCCGTTAGCTATAAGCAAATTTTTTTTTTTATTATTATTTTTTTACACAAGCTATAAGCTATTTATCTGTTGCTTCTGATTGATCAAAAAAAAAAAAAAAATTGCTTCTGTTGCCTTTTCGGTTGATAATTTAGGAATTCATGTATTGGCTTTCATGGTTTTCTGCTGCTGCGCATTGTCAGATTTGTCACCACTCTGATATTAATTAGTTACTAATTTAACTCTTGATTTGACACCGGAAACATTAATGTCATTTACGACACCCTCCCAAAGTTCGTGACGTTAGTTGCTCGACTTAAAGTTTGTAAACACCCATATAATAGTCATTGGCGGACTTGGCCTTATGCCTGGTGGGTCAAATGACTCACCAGGGCCCAAAATATTTTTTAAGTTTTTAAAAAAAAAAAAAATAAATAAATTATTTTCTAAGTTTTTTTTTTTTAAAAAAAAATACTAACTTTAAACCTTTTGTTAATGTTGTTGGATTTTTGATGAAATGTGAACCTAATGCTTGTACAGATTTTAATCTTGTCAATTATTAGTTTGTTAATTATTAGAGAGCTAAGCTTGTCATGTTGTCAATTATTAGCTTGTTAATTATTAGTTTGTTAATTTTAGTCTTGTCAATTTTAAGCTTGTTAATTATTAGTTAGTACTGTAATCTTGTCAATTTTCTATTTGGATGATCTTTGTAAATTATTTTTCTTGGGAATTTTGGTAAATTTTTTCTTTTTACATATTTGGTTATCAATTGTGACTCACCAGTCGGAAATTCCTGGGTCCTCCACTGATAATAGTTTGTGTTGTTTCAGTCAATTATGGTTCGTAAAAAATAATAAATATTATATTTAGATGATATTTACCAAAGATTTAGGATATGTCTGTATCTATTTTGTATACTTATCGAATTAAGTTTGCTAAATCTTTGAAAAATATTATCTATATATAATATTGATCATTTTATAGAATAAATTAATAGAATACTAAATCAAATAATATTAGAGAAATAAAGCCCGTGCAAAGCGAGACCCTAATGACTAGTAAGCCATTTTCTGCATAATTTAGATACACATTATGAAGAAGAAAAAAAAAACAATATATTTTTTATTTACAAAATCTAATAATTTAGCTTTAAATTTAGGAAAAATTGATTCTAATAATCCTACCTTTTGGCCGGTTCGCTGTTAATAATCCCACCTTTTGGCCGATTCCCTGCTAATAATCCCACCTTTTGATTATTATTTAATAATCCCACCTTTAGGGGACATTCTCTTCTAATGGTCCTAACCTGTTGGTAACTGGTATAATGGGTTAACATGCCACGTCGAAATATTTTTTTTATATATTTTTTTTATAAAAAATTTTTTTAAATTAATTCACACTAGAAATAGGCCGTTTTCCGACGGAATCGTTCGGACGCACTTAAATTCCGTCGAAAATTCCGAATTTTCCAACAGTATTTGGGTCTGTCAGAAAAGTCCGTTGGAGTAGATAAGTTGCGACGGAAAATCCATCGGAAATATTCCGACAGATTTTTTTTCCCTCGGAATTTACTGCTTCCGACGGAATATTCCCTCTGAAAATTTCTTCCGACGGAAATTTCCGTCAGAAGTTGTAAATTCCGAGGGAAAAAAATCCGTCGGAATATATTAATTTCCTACGGATTTTAAATCCGTAGGAAAATTCCGTCGAAAATTTCCGACGGATTTTAATTCCGTCGGAAATTTTCTACGGAATTTAACCCTTTTTCGACGGATTTTTATTTTATTTTTTAAAAAAAAAGTAAACCCTACACTCCTAAATATACGGACCCCCTCCCCCTCCCACATCCCTATTCATTTCTCTTTCCTCTCCTCTTTTTTCTCCCTGCCTCTCTTCTTGTTCTCTCGCCTCTCTTCTTCTCTTTCTCTCTCTTCTCTTATTGTTCTCCTCTCATTCTCCTTCTCTACCTTTTCGATCTGCTCCTTATATCCTCTTCTTCGATCTCCTCCTTCTCTCCTCTACTTCTCTTCAACGGCGACACAGTACAACAACGCAACAACCGCGCAGCGACAACAACAACAACGATACCAGGAGCAACTACACCACCGCAACGACAACAACAACACCAGCCCCAGCAGCAACGACAACAACAACTGTAGATCTAGTTTATTTTTATTTTTTAAAAAAAAAAATTCTGATAATAATTAATTTTTGATATAATTGTAATGTTATTTTATTAATTTCAGAAGATAATTGTATATTTATTTATTTTGTTTGATTTCAATTTTTTTTTGTTTATTCTTTTCGATTTTTGGTTGTTGTTTCGATTTTTGGCTGTTGTTTCGATTTTGGGGGTTGTGGTGTCGGTGGTAGTGGGTAAGGGAATTGGGGCTGGATCTAGGTTGGTTTGGCGTTTTCCGATTTGGTTTTTTTTTTTTCTTGGTGGGTTGGTTAGGTGGTTGGTTAGGGTGGGTGGGGTACGTTTGGTCAGGGTGGGTGGGGAAAGTTAGGTCGGATCTAGGTTGGTGGGGTGGGGGGTCTGGTCTAGGTCAGGGTGGGTGGGGGAAGTTTGGTCGGGTCTGGGTTGGGGGGGTGGGAGGTCCGGTCTGGGTTGGAGCTGGTGGTGCTGTGGGTAAGAAAAGGGGGTTTTGGTGGGTTGGGATGAGGGTTAGCGTGGGTTAGTGTGAGAAGGGGTCTGGTGGGTTAGGGGGTGGCGGTGGGGTGGTGAGCAAGGGTGTGAGCAGTGGTGGAACTGGGTGGGGTAAGGGGTAAGGGTGGGGCTGGTTTTTTTTTTTTTTTTTATTGACTTTTTCGACGGAATTTCCGTCAGAATATACCTTTTTTGACGGAAAATTCCATCAGAATATACCTCTTCCGACGGAATTTTCCGTCGGAAACCTCTCCAACTCCGACGGACGTTTCCGTAGGAAAATTGCGACGGAATTTCAATTAAAGTCAAAAAAGCGCCGACAGAAATAAATCCATCGGGAACTAGCCTTCCAACGGAAATTCCGTCGGAAAAGGTCGAATTTCCTACAAAGGGTTTTGCGACAGACAGATTCCGACGGAAGGCTAGTTTCCGACGGAATTTCCGATGTTTCCGACGGATAATTTCCGTCGGAATCAAGCTGTTTTCTTGTAGTGGTTTTTTTTCCCCTTTCATTCTTCCTTATCGTTTTCCCCTCCTTCAATTCCTCTATTTTTTCCGGCTAGGCAACCCACCCCTTCCCTTGCAACCAGCCACTCTCTACCCATGATCCCAAAATACCAGAGCCAGCCATGCCCATCCCTGAAACAACCCGCCCCAACCACCCCCACCACCGAAACACAAAACCCCAGCCATGCCCACCCCTAAAACAGCCTAACCCAGCCACCCGCACCCTCGAAACACCCCACCCCAACCTATCTTCATCCCAAATCGATTCATTTCAGCCTTCCCACACCCCAAAACGCCCAAACCCAACCTTGCCTAATAACCCCTTAAAAACGCCACCCCAGCTCTCCCCACCACGAAAATCCCTACTCCAACAAAGGCGCATCTTGGGTCTTCAAATTGGAGCATCAATTGAAGTTGTTGGTGGCCGAATTGCTGATTGCAATGATTGTAGGTGGCCGAATTGCTGATTGCAATTATTTGGAGGTCGAATTTTTGTTGATTGGTGTGGATTGGAGTGCAGGAATTGCGAGATGGATGAATTGCGCGGAGTGGTGGCTTGCTGGTGAAAAGGATGCTGGTGGCGTGACTGTTATTAGTGAGTCAGCAAGGAGTAGCGAAGGCAAAGGGATTGCGTGGTATGAGGGGATGAATTGGGTTAATTGCTGTTGTTGGTGATGGTGGTTGGAAATGAAGAAGGACTCGTGGTTAGGGAAGGGGGGGTGATGCACTGATGCATGTGTGGCCAAAGAATTTTTTTTTTTTTTAAAAAAAAAAAAAAAAAAAAACCTACCCCAACAACAAGTTACCGGCCATAAGGGACCATTAGAAGAGAACATCCCCCAAAGATGGGATTATTAGATAATAATCAAAAGGTGGGATTATTAGCAGCGCAGCAAACCGATTAAAGAATTAAAGGTGGGATTATTAGAATCAATTTTTCCTTTAATTTAAGCTTTCTCCAGTTCTCCACAACTAAACACTACTACACCCTATAGTAGTGTTTAAGTCATTATCAAACAATAAGTCTTTGTACTATTTCTTTTAATTTTTAGTTGTAATTAAAGGATATTATTAATAAGATATAAAAAAAAATATTTTATTGCAACTAAAAATTAATGGAACGGATGTAGTATTAAGTTGGTAAACCAATAGTATTGTCTTCCGATCCGTAGAGTACGGGGTAATAATTAAATAAAATGAACTCAAGTTTGGGCAATAAATTTGTCCAATAATTTCCACAAAATTAAATTAAAATACTTTCCCCGTTTCAAATTAGATGACATAGTTTGACTCTATGAACTATTCACATAACATGCTTTGACTTTGTTTTATAATTTCGTGATGAGAAAAAACATAATCATGTGGGGTCTATTTGATTCGTCTCAACATATATTTATAAATATCAATTTTTTATAATTTTGCTAATATATAATTAAGGATATTAACATTATAAAATATGAATTGACAAACGTGTCTAATAAAACGTGCCAACTAATATGAAACGGAGAAAATATGTTTTTGGTCATCCATCGCGGAAGTGCATAACACTTAATGCAATCTGATAAAATTGGAATGATACAGAGAAGATTAGCATGGCCCCTACACAGGGGTGACACGCACAAAAGGATTAGACCTAATCCGATGGCAGATCGAGCTCGGTTTGGGCTAGGCCCTAATAGCAAATTTCTACCCACTTTATGCTGGGTCAGGCCACGTTACCTGGCCTAATTCCATTCCATTCGGACTTTTTGGACCTACTTTGTATTAAAGTAATTATTGGTAACAATTCACGCTATAATGGCTCATGGTAGCTAACTAATTTAAGTCCCATACAACGCATGATCTTTATTTAATCTAATTATAAATTACTATGTTAATTTAACAATAATTTTTTAAAAAAAAAAAAATCAATATTTTTAATTGAAATGAATACTTGAATTTCTTTTCAAAAAAAAAAAACTAACTTGAATTTTATGTTATATTGATATCAAAAGTTACTCGTAATGATCATTAAACATTTAAAAATAAAAACGCAAATTTCATGATTATAGGACTTTATATAAGAATGAATTTTTATGTTATAACTTGTGCAATGTACTTATATACGCCATATGTCCCTACTTTGTTGGTATGTTTTGACCTGCACAATATTTCATAGCATATTTTGACCGGCACAAGTGTTTTATAAAAATTTAAGTGGCTTATTTTTTGTGACAATTAATAATCAAGGTTTTTTTATTTTTATTTTATATGTATAGTTATTGAATTGTAGTGTTATTATTATATATAAACCAACAAATATATAATAAAAGTTAAAGTGTTAATACTGGTTGGAGCAAATAAACTTTCAAAGGAAAATATACGATGTAGAATGATACGGAGTATAGGCATAGTACATAATTCTAATATATTACCTTATATACGTAGTATATGTTTGTTAACTATAGAAAAATACCTATTATAAAATATAAGAAAGATATGTTAAAATATTTTCATTGAATGCATATAGAATATACTTAAAATATATTTGCCAAATTGAAAGTTAGATATGATAGGATATATAAATTAATTGCATAAAGATTTGACAAAAAAAGGAAAGTGAAAGTGACGGAAATTTTTTTAATCAAATTCGCTTTTAGTATTATGTTATTAATAGCTATGCCTTCCTTTAATATTACTACATCTAATGATAAGTTACATGCATGAACTTAAATTGCTAATAAGATTGAATTTTTTTATTTTACTTAATATAGTTTTTATTTGGGTACCAAACTGGCCCCATCCATTTTAGCCTAAGTCAATCCTATCTACATAAGCCCAAAGGGCACCAAAGGCCTCATAAGGTCCAAGTAAGCCCAATGTACTATAAAAGACCATTATAGTTGGGAAGGGAAAGAGAGAAAGGGATTGACATCGATGGATGTTTCGGCTGGTGTGGTCCGGTAGGAGGGTTGTTCTTCGTTGGGGGGTTAGGGATTTTATTTAAAAATACTAATTAACTACAAAAATTATTTTAATAAAAAAATTATTATTTAAATTTTAAATTGTACTAATCATATTAGGACACGTGGCATACTTAATCTAAACAACAGAATTTTAGAGATATTTGGGGAAGATATTTATAAAGGTTAACTTAAAAAAAAAAAAAAAAAAAAAATACGGAGGGAGTATATAAAACTTCGCTTCTCTACGTGTTAAAATTATAAACACTTGATATTAATAAAATATACAATAATACGAATCTAACAAGACCACATATGACTATAGTATCTCTTATTGATCAATAAGAATTTATGGTCAAATTTATTTACAATGGGGCAAAAAATTAAGGACAAAGTGAGTATATATTTCAAAAATAAATTACTACATACAGAGTAATACAACAATTCCTCACAGCAGTCATACAGATGGCCGATGGATTAACTAAATTACCTAGGGACATTTGAAGGAGGACCAAAAATACAGGGTACCGCCTAAGCTGGGGGCATATATGCTCATCAAATAGTCTGTTATATTTTGCGTATTGTATTAAGGTAAGACCCGTCCCAGGCATGATTATTGTTTTCAATATTTAGTTAATACTTCCTCTATTTTTTATTTACTGCAGTATGAGTGATTTTACACTTGTCGATGTATTAGTTTGGCTACTTTTTTTTTTTTTTTTTTTTTTTTTGTAACATACTTTGGCTATTAATATATCTAATTATATATTTTTTTTTAAATATTAAAAAGTTGATATTAAAAAATTAGATTTTGAGACGAATCTAAGTGATCCCACATGACTATGTTTTTCCTAATGGATAAATTACCAAAGATGGTCAAAGAAGATTATGTGATTGAATAGTGTTAAAGTCTTTATGGTGCAATAAAAGAAAAACGGAGGAATTATTATATATTTAAATAAAGGAAAATTTGTGAAAAACGACCTTTTAAGATAGCGACTTTGTAAAAAAAGACCTTTTAAGACAAAATTTGTGAGAAAGGACCTTATAAATTGTGTGAGGTTGTGAAGAGGGGCATTGGTTGGTTTTCCGCCTAGTCAACGCCTAATTCTAGCGTTGATTTTCACGTACCTAGCATATGACACTGAAAAAAGACCCCCAATTACTTTTTTTCCCCACGTTTCACCTCATGTGCCTAGCACGGGATTGTTTGAAATCGAGGAAATTGTGGGAAAAAAGCACGAAAGGGTCTTTTTAAGTGTCATGAGCTAGGAAACTGATAGTCAATGACGGAGTCACATGTTGACTAGCCGAAAAACCAACCAAAATCCTTATTCACAACCTCACACAACTTATAAGGTTTGTTCTCACAACTTTTGTCTTAAAATGTCCTTATTCACAAAGTCGACCTCTTAAAAGGTTCTTCCTCAAAAAATTCCTTAAATAAATATTATGCACAAATTTGATTAAAAAAATAATTATTTTCTTCTCTATGTTCTTGTATTTACTAAATGGAACATGGAATGCAGGAATGACGGAATATCATTGAAAGATCAAAATGCCTCATATACCTTGTTTGAGGAATGTATTAACTTTTTTTTTTTTTTAGCACGAGTGTAAAACTGTAAGGTCTGTAACCTACAATTACACTGTTGCTCTTCAGCAACTGAACCTTAACAAATGACTGTACAAGTCCAATCGAGAGATGCTAAAATGCTAAAACTGATATATCTAACTTCTAAGTATTCTTTCGCTTAGTCCATATATATCTTGTGAAATGTGACTGAGTCAAAAATCAGTTATTCATTGAAAATATTGCAGCCCTGATGCTGAGAATTTTCCATAACTTTTCAAAATTCCTGCAAATTATTAGCCTGATGTACTGTAAAAGATGTTGACAACTCGTTCAAGGGAAGGGACAGGGTCGTTTGGCTGCTTGTAAGTTGTAACACATTCGCATATGAGGTGCAGTACTCTGTAATTCTTATTCAATACACTTGTACACTTTCAGAAAATTTCATTATCATTTCAGACCAAAATGTGAATATTTTGAAACTTTCTCAGCTTCTCGATTGGCAGCAGGATCCTAAATATGATGACAGTTTCAACAACATTTGAGAAAAACACCTAATATCAACAACTCGTTCATAATCCCCTAATAAAATCAAATAAGAAGATGGAATGAACTGTCTATCCAACATTGTTCCCAAAAAAAAAAAATATCTTGTATAAGGAAACCTTCTAAAACCAAGGAAATACAAAAACACCAATATAATAGAAGTGAAGCTCATAATACCATAATTTCTTCTTGCCTTCCACTGGTTTCTCGTATGTGAACTGGAAAAAAAAAAAAAAAAAAAGACAAGACCATAATTATCATCTCGTTCAAACCATGCTTCACAACGTAACCCCATTAGGCCCATTTCCTGTCTTTTTCTTACCAACAAAACATGTTGAATCATTATAAGATTGACAAGCACACAAATTGAATGTCAGGAGTGAAAACACAACACAATAGATCGATTTACACATTTGTTTGAATGAGACAAGATTCATCAAATTTATTACGAAGTATGAGTCTTTGTTACCTGTGCTAGGTGCAAGAGACATATTATTAATGGTAAGGAGGATCCTAACTAGACCTCAACCCTCATGGTTTTTTTAGTCCAATATTTACGGGTCAGCCACTTGGGAGTAGAGGGGGGTAAGGAAATCTCTACCTTCAAATACTCTCACTTTATAAGATTCGAACTTCACATCTGTAGGATTTGAGATAAGAATTTTACCGGGCGAAGTGAGCCAACACTTTGTTGGTATATACTCTTTTGCTTTAATAAAATCGAAGATGAATCAGAAGGAAAACATCCTCATGGCTATAAAGAATCGTTAGATTGTCTCTCCAACAAGGCTGTATTTTCCGGCGATATAAGCGGGAGATGTTCCACAGTGCAAGATTTACTCAACGATCGTAGTTTTTATGAAGAAAATTTTTATTTGATTCAATATCTTATGTATTTGTTAAAACCGAATCTCTTTTGTAGATGTCGTATGACTTTTTATTAATAAAATTTTACTATTAAAAAAAAAAAAGGAGATCGAAGAATCTTCTCCATAAAGCCATAAGCCCACAACTTGCCCAAATAATTCTCACCCCCATAAAACAAATGCAAAACAAAAATCCAGGGGTGGGGGGAACAAGAAGCCTAGCAAGTAGCAACAAGAGAAATGACATCATACTTCATACTTTACATCGACATACGCAAACAAATCCCAGAGAGCACATAGAGAAGGTATGGTGAACCTATAGGTAAATATTAATGCCGAAGCTAAATGTGGTGACTGCTCTATGTTGATGTACAACTAAAAAAAAGTAACTATTTTTGAAGGGAAATAGTTGGCTTTTAAGTTATTAAACTAAAATGTTTGATATGTCCTGTACAGCCACATCCGAGACCCATAGGGGACTTCCATCGCCACTCTTAGACTCCATAAAACATAGCTAACAATAAACATGATGTTGAAATAAGCCTTTAACTATAAGTATAATCACTGAAGATCCTTCTTAAGAGCGTAACAAAGTAAAGAAATATATGGATGAAGTTTATTACTTTATATCCAGTAAAGGCAGAGAAAACAATGAGGAGGATAGTTTGGCCCGCAAACAAGGCTCAAGGAGGTTCCATAAACAGAAATATGTGTAAATCAAGCATTTGCCAAGATAGAAATACCTTAAGATGGAGAAACTTGCAGACTGGAAAACAAATGTTATTGATAGATAGAGACTCTAGGCATGGTGCAAGCCAAAGAAGAGCCTGAACAAGTTCGGCTTGTGTATACTTTAGTAAGAAATATTCGAGATGCACCACCAATGTTTTGACTCCATGAAGGGGTGGGCGGGATTTCATCCTCACTGATTCAGAGATCATAAATTCCTTGTTTTTCAAATATCATGCCAAATAAAACGAGGGCGCCCCCATTACTCACTGTGAGAAACCGTTTTGTTTCTCACAGTAGTAGTTTCGTAAATAATATGTACCACTTTAGTCACGGTGGTACATTTTATTTACGAAATGAACGATAAAATTGTACCACGTTAGTCACGGTGGTACATTTTATTTACGAAACTGCCACTGTGAGAAACAAAAACGTTTCTCACAGTAAGTAACAGAGATTTACTGAAATAAAACACCAAAAACAAAAAATCGAATCAGCTAATTAATAGATAGCAGCATAGCACGATGGAAAGAAAAGGAAAAAAAAAAAACTATCATGCAACCAAAAAAGTAATATACGAAGTAACCTATGTAAGCGAAAGAAAAAAATTATTATACCTCTTCAGAACCAACAAAAAGTTGTAACTTCTCACAGTGACGAAGCATTGCAAGAAACCTGATGAAACGAGCATACCACTTGTCATCTCTGATGTTTGGTTTTATGTCAATGCTTGCTTCAGTTAACTTGAGAGCACGACCACCCTTGGGTTTAATAGTCATAAGCTCACCATTCCAACCATTTTAAGGCGTTTACAGGAGAAAATCTCGACATTGACAAGATGTTGTTTGAAACAAAAACATTTTCTAACCGATTGCAGCGATATAGTTCCAAGTTTTTAAGGACAAAAAGTTTTTCAAGTATCAGTTTAAAAACGTCATCACCCAATTGAGCACCAAGTAATCTCAGACTTCTCATCTTTGGACAGGCTAGCACCTTGATTGCACACGTCTGAGCATTTATATAGTGGTAATTCTCAAAACAGAACTCCAACAAATTAGGTGCCTAGATCTCAATCAACTCAAGGACATCAGTAGATGTCTCAAAATCCATCTTTAAGAGTTTATTGAGACCAGAGACTACAAATCTTGTCAACCCTTTGCAACTTGTGACATCCAAAATCTCGAGATTAGGACAAACATCAGCTAAGCTCCCCATAACTCCATCATCCATATAAACATATTCAAGGTATATCTCTCGTAAGGAAGGTAACTGAGCATCCACAAAACGAGACGAATTCAACTGACATTTTTGCAAGTGCAGTTCTGTGAATGAATTAGCCTCAAATACAATCTTAGGCAAACAATATCTGGGTTTTTTCCATGAACTAAAGTCCAAGTCCAATACTTTGATATGCCGCCTAATTACACATTCAAGCCAATGGTCCAAGCAAGACTCTGAAAGTCTAGATGGCTAATACAAGAGGGGGGGTGAATTGTATTTGCGGTGAAGTATAAAAACTTTTTGCGGAATTTAACTAAATAGAACAATGACGAGAGAAGATATAGGCTTTTCCAAATTTCCACTATGTAATCAAACTCTTTACAAGTGAAAATTCAAACCCGTTAACAAGTTCCACAAATTAGGAACTTGTTCCCAACTCTCACAGAAGATTTCAACTGCGAAGCTTCCTTAACCTCACCTTACAAAAACTCACAATCCCAAACCCCAAAATACTTGAATACAATCTGTAATTGCAAATACCTATTACACTCAAGAATATATGAAGTACAAGAACTCTCTTTATGTTATAAGATTACTACTGGAATTTTAATGCTCAAGAGTTGTGTATTGCAATGAATATGTATGTGGTTTATATAAGGAGATTTATTCCTTAACCTCCACGTACCTCAACCATTTGCCAGTCAACACCCACTAACTAATAGTGGAGAATGTGACTATAATCAAGGTAGTGGAGATTTCTTAAATCTCTCCCTTAACCCACGTAGCATTCAACATGCTTAAAAATAGTTACTGGAAAAACAATTTTGTTGAGATATTCATGCAACCAGAAAACAATATTTGACTAGATCAAATATTCTGTTTTAAAAGAATTTAAAGAAAAGATTTTATTTTGAAAAGATAATTTATAAATTATTTAATTATTTAAAAACAACTAAGATTATTTAATTAAGATTAATTATCTTTATTCGAAAATAGAAGACTAGATAAAACATTTATAAATTATCTTTTCCTCAAATAAAAATTATCTTTTAAAACTAATTTTTATTCCAGTAGTCTTTAACATAAATCATTGAGTTCCTTTCCAAACTTATATTATTGAGTGCTTACAATTAAAAACTAGAACGTGAGATTTGCATGAGGCTTTTTAGATAATGCTACTCCGCATCCCTTGAATCAAGTTCCTACTCCGGAACGAACTTTGCTTGAACCCTTTAATCACCAAAGACTTAAAACGCTCATTAGTCAAGTTTGTCATTTTGTCCATCAAAACCAAAAGGGTCAACAGACTCCAACTCCAACTCTAACTTCAACCCGTAACCAGGAACATAAAGATCAAGCGTCTTTAACTCTGAAATCGAGTCAAGAACCCGATCAAGAAATCCATAAAACGCCTCCCTTTCCCTAAGAATTGCCTCTCTCTCTTCATGCTAGCACCATCATTCACGCCATAAGGCAATTTTTCAGCCACAAGTAAGGTTCTAAATTTAAATCCATTCAATTTCAATTTCGGAAGTTCGGTCCACAACCCCCGCCAACTGCTCGACAAAATGCTAGTTTTAACGGCATCAACAGTTGGCAAAAATGAAAGTATGTACCTTCTAATTGGTTCTGGCAAATAAGAAATTCTATGTAAATTCGTCTCTATATTCTTCTTCTCCATGCTCTTGTTCACCTAATGCAGAAATTAACATCAACAAAAATGCAAAAGTGACAATTAAATCTGATTTTGTGCCCAATAAAAATATAAATCTAGATGTTGTGAGAAATAACTTGATAAAAAAATGTTATAAGTAGGGGTGTCAATTCGGTTTGACCTTGGTTTGAATCGGGTCCGGTTTGAAGCGGTTCAGGTTGAAACGGTTTCATTTAGTCGGCGGTTTGGTTCGGCTTTGATTAGTAACGGTTCAGTTCGGTTCGGTTTATTTTGGTGCACTTTGAATTCGGTTCGGTTCAATGGCAGTTCGGTTTATAAACATTTCGGTTCATTATCGGATCGGTTTGGAATGGGTCGGTTCATGGGCGGGTTTGCCCGGGTCAACGGCGGTTCGGTTTATAAACGGTTCAATTCATTATCAAATTGGTTTGAAACGGGTCGGTTTAGGGGCGGGTTTACCCAAACCCGGGTCAAATGTCGGTTCGAGTTATAAATGGTTCGGGTCATTATCGGATCGGTTTGAAACGGGTTGGTTTAGGGGCGTGTTTACCCGGGTCAATGCCGGTTCGGTTCATATCGGTGTGGGTCATTATCGAATGGTTTGAAATGGGTCATTTCATAGACTAGTTTACCCTGTTCAATGTCGGTTCGGTTCATATCAGTTCGAGTTATTATCGGATCGGTTCGAAACAGGTCGGTTAGAGGCGAGTTTATCCGGTTCAATGCCGTTTTGGTTCATATCGGATTATATACAATTACATAAACCCTTAATTATTCAATTATTCTAAGTCATGCTAATATATTATATTTCAAGTTTGGTTATACTATTGTTGATGTTTATTAGATATTAATATATTATCATATTAGTATATTAGTCTATTACAAATTTATAAGTTATTAGTGTAATATTTTTTTTCATTATCAATTATTATCATGCTATCAGCTGCCTATTTTATTGTTTTAGTGATCGCGTCATGACCATTATTTGATGAGTTGCTACTTTGAATACGATAAATTGATTTAGACACCGAATTGTATACAATTACACAAATCTTCATATATTATATATCATGTTAATATGTTATATTTCAAGTTTGGTTATACTTTTGTTGTTGTTTATTAGATATTAATAAATTATCATATTAATATATTAGTTTATTACAAATTTACAAGTTATTAATGTATTATTGTTTCATTATCAAATATTATCAGGCTATCAGCTTCTTGTTTGATTGTTTTATAGATCGCGTCATGACCATTGTTTGATGAGTTGCTACTTTGAATATGATAAATCGATTCAGACATTGGATTGTATACAATTATACAAATCCTCATTTATTCTATGTCATGTTAATATGTTATATTTCAAGTTTACTTGTAATCTTGTTGTTGTTTATTAGATATTAATATATTATCATATTAGTATAATAGTTTATTACAAATTTATAAGGTATTAATGTATTATTATTTCATTATCAAATATTATCAAGCTATCAGTTTTTTGTTTTGATTGTTATAAATATCGCGTCATAACCATGATTTGTTGAGTTGATACTTTGAATACGATAAATCGATAATTGAGGAAGTAAAAGTATTTGATTAGATCGTCATGAAGTGTTTTAAGTTTAAATAATCAGATATGTTTATCGATTATCTTTACATACCAATGATAGTATGATACCAATGGTACCATACATTATTATTTATTACATATAAAGATATACATATACTGATATACATCAACTATGTCATATTGAATCAATATCAACTTCCAAACATTTGCGTTTCTTACAACTTATAAGTTACATAAGGTTAAAATGTTAAATGGATTAGTTTGATAGTTTATTTAGATTATTACTCACACTTAGACAGCCTGAAAGGCTAAATGGACGAAAGTCACGAAAATGACGAAACCATTATATAGTACAACTGTACAAGTGTACAACGAAATAAGAATCGTTTAAAGTTACATTTTGCAATTAAGATAAACTATAAATCGCATTTACCTCGAAAATAAGAATCCTTTCCGGCTCCTATCTTACCGGATATCCCCGTTGATCAGCCCCTCATTGCTACATTTTCTGTTGTTTTGGATCAGATTAAGGGTTTTCCGCGTGGTACGTCATGCGGTAGAGACGGCCTGCGTGCTCAGCACTTTCTTGATTGCTTGAGTGGTGCTGTGGTTGCTATTTCAGATGAGTTGGTGGACTCTATTACGCAGGTGGTAATCTCTTTCTCGTAGGGAAATGTCCTGCTGAGTTGGGGGAGTATATTGCTAGTGCTCCTCTCACGCCACTAGTTAATCCCAGTGGTGGTACTGTTTAGCGGCGCCTGGTTTCAAAGGTTGGGGCTGCTTTAGTTGGTCCGCATCTGGGAAGCTATTTAGGAGGTCTTCAGTTTGGTGTTGGGGTGCCGGAGGGTGGTGAGGCTATTCTTCATGCTGTTAATCGTTTGGTTGAGGCTCGTGGTGGTGATGTTGGCCTCTCTATGTTGCTGGTGGATTTCCAGAATGCCTTTAATTTGGTTGATCATACGGCTTTACTGCGTGAGGTTCGTCTCCGTTGTCCATTTCTCTCGCGTTGGGTTGAATTCTGTTACTCATCTCCAGCCAGGCTCTTTTATGGGGAGCATACCTTATGGTCATGTCAAGGTGTGCAGCAGGGTGATCCTCTTGGCCCTTTGCTTTTTGCTTTGGTGCTCCATCCGTTGGTTTGTCGAATTAGGGATTCTTTCGACTTATGTTTGCAGGCTTGGTATTTGGATGATGGCACTATTATCGGTGACACCTTGGTGCTAGGGAAGGTTATGGAGTTGATTTTGGTGGAGGGACCTTGTCTCGGCCTCCATGTTAACGTTGAGAAAACGAAAGTTTTCTGGCCCACAGAGGACCCACGTAGCCGTCTGGCCGGTGTTTTTCCTCCAAATATTGCTCGTCCAGTTCATAGTGTTAAGTTGCTTGGTAATCCTATTAGTACGGATGCCTCTTTTTGTGGTGAGCTTGTATCACAGAGAGTGTCGAAGACCACTGTGCTAATGGATGATGTTGCTAAGCTTAAGGATCCTCAATGTGAGTTGTTACTACTTCGTCACTACTAGAAAACATGCCATTTCCGGCGGAAAAATTCCGTCGGAAACACCGTGAATTCCGTCGGAAAACACTGTTTCCGACGGAATTCCGTCGGAACGTGATGTCGGAAGACCTCTTATAGGAAAAATGGCGTTTTTCGTTGGAAATTCCGTCGGAACAGTGTTTTCCGATGGAGTTTCCTCGTAGGAAGGACAGTTCCGGCCACCGGAAAGTCCGTCGAAAATTTCCGACGGAAATTCCGTCGAAAATAGCAATAAAAAAAAAACCCACCACCACCCCAACCACCCTACCCTACCCAGACCACTCTGCCCAGAATACCCCACGCCACCCTGCCCAGACCACCCTCCCCAGACCACCCCACGCCACCCTGCTAAGACCACCCCACGCCACCCTGCTAAGACCACACCACGCCACCCTGCCCTACCCTACCCTGACCCAGACCCACCATCCAGACCACCCCACCCAACCCTGCCCAGATCCACCCACCACCCAGACCACCCCACCCTACCCTGCCCAGACCACCCTGCCCAGATCCACCCAACCCATAACCACCAAATAACCCACACACCACGAACCTTACACCACCCACACCCACCCTATCTCCACCTCGCCACCCCCACAACCACCATATCTCCACCCCCACAACCCACAAAAAGCACAAAATCGAAACCAAAAACTTAAAAAAAACCGAAAAAAACCAAATAATCGAAACCACAAAACCAATCAAACAAAATCGAGACCACCAAATCGGAACAAAAACCACAAAAATCGAAATAAACAATTTATATATTATATTGTCCGAAAATCCGCAAAATTACAAACTTAAATTACAAAATTTAAAAACTTATATTACAATTTCATCGTAAAAATCATTAGAATCATAAATTTCTAAAAACTAAACCTAGATCTACATATATTTCCGACCTTGTAGGCGTTGTTGAGCGACGGTGGCTGTTGCGGTTGTTGTTGTTCCAGTTGTTGTTGTTGCGGTTGTTGTTCCGGTTGTTGTTGTTGTTCCGGTTGTTATTGTTGCGATTGTTGATGTTGATGAATAGAAAGAGGAGAAGGAGAAAGGAATGAGGAAGAAGAGGAGAGAAGGAGAATGAGAGGAGAAGGAGAATGAGAGGAGAGAGAAGGAGAAGAAGAGAGGCGGGTTGTTGTAAGAAAGAAAAAAAAGGAGAAGAGAGGCGGAGAGATGGGGGTGGGTTTAGGGTTTTTATTTTTTTTATTATTTAAAAAAATTCCGACGGAATAATTTCTGACGGATTTTAATCGCCGGAAAATTAATATTCCGACGGAATATTCCGTCGGAAAGTTCCAACGGATTTTAATTCCGCCGGAAATTTAATATTCCGACGGAAAATTCCGTCGGAAAGCCCATATTTTCCAACGGATTTTAATTCCGTAGAAAATCCGTCGAAAATTTCCGACGGATTTATATTCTGTCGGAATTTCCGACGGATTATCTTGCCCGTCGGAAGAAGTCCGTCCGAAATAAGCCTATTTCTTGTAGTGCGTGCGTGTACTGGGGCTTTGAAACTCTACTTCTTAATGCACACTTGTCCTCCTCATATTTTTGAAGCGGCCCAGATTTCTTTTGATGTGGCCCTTCGAGGTTCTTTGGAGCGCTTTGTAACTGCTTCGGGGCCAGGTTTTGGTGATTGGCAATGGCGACTTGCCACCTTACCTTTTTTCTTACGGTGGATTGGGTGTCTATTCAGCGGGTGATGTTCGACACTATGCTTTCCTTGCGTCGCGTATGCAGTCTTCTGGTCTTCAGTCTTCTGGTCTTCAGGCTTCGCTTCAATTCTTCGCAATTATGGTATTGTTGGTCCAGATCCGACCATTGATGGCGCTCTTAGTCTTTTTAATAGGACTGTGAAGACTGACGTTTTGCGTAATCCTAGTGAGATCCCTGCCCCCAAACTCATGAAGAAATTAGTAGATATATATTTCATGAAGGTCACTGCATCTGTAAAATCCACTTTCTCCTTATCTTAGCGTCAGGTTGCCTTATGGAAGTCCCAACAGGGGGATCACACTTCTGCCTGGTTGCGAGCGGTCCCGATATCAAGTTTCGGTCAGACTATGATTGGAAAGACTTATTGTTGTGTTCTTTGCTACCGGTTGGGTGTTCCCTTGTTCTCCGTTTTGACACCTTGTTCTGCTTGCTCAAGGGTTTTTGATGGGGATATTTTTGGGGATCATGCAGTGTCTTGTGCTGGGATGGTGGGTATTAAACATCGGCACAACGTTGTTCGTGATACCCTTGTTGATATTTGTTTCCACTCTGGGATTTCTGCAAGGAAGGAGGTCAACATTGGGTTGACTGGAGGGAACGACGGGGCTCTTCGACCAGTAGATGTATTGCTTTACTCCTGGGATAGAGGCCTAGATGTATGTGTTGACTTGACGGGGTCTTCTCCATTAACACAATCTGGGTTGTCTGACTTCGTTCATGGTCGTGTTGTGTCGGCTGTGGCTCAGCGGAATCGAAACAAGTATAGGGCACGTTGCAGGGCTATTGGCTATGGTTTTCTTCCTTTCTCCTTTTCTTCATTGGGGGAACTAGAGAAGGATGTTGTTGCGTCGCTAAAGCGGGTTCAGGCGTTCGCTAGGACTAAGGATATTGGTGCTCGTGCGGCTGCTCACATCTTCAATAGGATTAGGTTCGCTATAGCTAGAGGGGTGGGGGCCCAGGTTGTATCTCGACTCCGCACTAATTTCCTGTAAATCATTTGACTTTGTAGGTTTTTGTGATTAATAATAATAATAATAATAATAATAATAATAATAATAATAATAATAATAATAATAATAATAATAATAATAATAATAATAATAATAATAATAATAATAATAATAATAATAATAATAATAATAATAATAATAAAATTAATAATATAATTATGGGAAATAATGTATACTTATATAAATATTTTTTTGAAATAAAATATACATATATATTTATAATATTTTACTTGGTTTTTTTTTGGAAAATTATGTTGGCAATAAACTTAAAAAAAATAATAACAGTTAAAAAAATAAGAAAAGAAAAAAACATAAAAAAAAATCAGAAGTTCATAATGACCATATCTTGAAAAGCAACGGTCATAATGACCTCGAAAAAAACAAAAAGTATACTACTGTTGGATTGTAAAAAAAAATACTACCGTTGGATTGTAAAAAAAAACGAACTTTCCAAATGATTATCAGCCACACATTAAAAATTTTAAAAATAAAATAAAATGAACGAACGGTTAGATTAAACAAGTCAAACAACCGTTGGATTGCATTAAAAAGTAAAAACTAAACCTAGAGTATAAGCTGGTAACCCTAATACATTCAACGGCGCCTCTTCTTCTACCCTCTTAATCTCTCCCTCTCAATCTCTCAGGTCTTACCCTCATATGTTCATACCACCTCACACTCATACTCATTTCATCCATATTTTATTTTTTTTGTGATTAATCTATCTCCTGGTTTCTATTAAATATGGGTGAAATTTGTTGTGTTTTGCATTGAAAATCCAGTGAAATTCGGTGACTTTAATTCCGTGAAATCTGTTCATCTATTTTGTGATTGTCTTTTCATCTATTTTGTGATTATTTGTTCATCTAGCTTCAAACCACAGCGACCATTTCAACCTTCAAACTCTAATCCCGAATATTGTGTGCTTTTCCTCGAAAGTTTTAAGGTACTCGTCTGAAATTTGTGATTTATTTTTCTGAATTTTATTTATGTACAATGAATTTGATTTGGGTTTTGATTATTATTGATGTATAAGGGCAGTAGTGTTACCCTTTTATTAAATCCTGTTTGATTAGGGGATTTTTATCCACCAATCACCATCTGACAAGTGGACCAACCAGGTTCCGCCACGTGTCCTTCACGTAGGCCAATTGGAGCCTGCCACGTGTCAGTCAGAGATACGTCCTCCATGGACCAATTGCGACGCGACACGTGTCCACCCATGCCAAATGGGAAAACTGGCCAACAAGGCCCAATCCTTGTGGGAAGCCCAGTCAGCCCTAGGTTTAACCTAAACCTAGGTATTGGCACGCATCCCAAGGCATATAAATATGCTCATTAATCCTCATAAAGGGGGGTTACGCACATTAAACACTCTCACCTAGAGAGACTCAATTACAATATTTCGCATTAATTACTCCTTAAACAAGTACTAACTTGACCGTTGGAGGCGGATCTCCAATCATCCGGAGTGTCCGTTTGTTTTGCAGGTACAGGCGTCCGGTTCCAGTCTCGGAATTGTAACTCTCCCGCAGGACATCAGAAAACCCCGAAACATTTTGGTGCCGTCTGTGGGGAGAGTACTTTTGAGATGGCATCCACGTCTGTACCGACTCCAGAAGAGAGGCGTCCCCTGGACGACCCTCAAGTTCAGTCGGACCATGATACTGAAGAAGAGTTTGAATTTGAAGCACATACAGCTTCAGACGGGACCCTAAGGGCCCGGCGTACCCGTCATACCAAAAGGAGAGAACGGGAAGATCCTCAAACTGGACTCAGTGATCCAGTCGGCGTACCGCCTGCTCAGCAGCAGCCGGCTGACGGTTCTGCTCCCATTACAAGGCATGAACTCATGACCTTCATGAGGGGCTTCAAGGGAGAGATTAAGGAACTGATCAACAAAAGGACGCCTGCTCTTGCCAAGGAGCAGTCGGTTAAGAAACCTTCCTCTTCAGGTAAGAGGAAGCCTGTTCAAGGACGAGAGGCGACCCCTCATCCTAACTCTAGGAAGTGGGAGCCGCCTGCGCTCGATTTCACCAAGTACCGCTTTCCTACTCCAGGAAAGAGGAAGCCCGTTCGTCATATACAGGCGGATGGGTCGAAGAAAATATACACTGATGCTCGGCTATTGCTAGAGCAGAAGAAGAACGACCGACTGTCAGAGTTGGCCTCTACGTTAGATTTTCAAGATAGTCTGCGCAATACCTCTATGAGGTATACTCAGTCAAATCATGAGAGTCAGACAGGCGGTACCTCCCGTCGGTCTGATTTTCATAGTGACCAGGCGGTACCAAACTTACCATATGTACCGCAACAACAATATTTTTTGCAGTCACCTCTGTTTGGAGGACAGGCGGCAAAAAATGTCCAACCTATGGACTGGCAGCTACGGTTGCTTAGACTTGGGGAACAGCCGTCGGCTTTCTCTAAGGAAATTACTGAAGCCGCTCAGTCGGCCAAAGTTAAAAATGTGTTAGTAGGCGCCTATGATTGCACTACTAACCCTGAAGACCATCTGATGGCGTTCACCAATCTAATGTACCTTCAAGGGTTGGATTATCCCACTTGGTGCAAGTGTTTCCCAGCGACTCTTAAAGGAATCGCACAACAATGGTTCGGCAACCTGCCGACTGGTTGTGTGAACAACTTCAGGACGCTTGCTTATTTATTCACCTCCAATTTTGCCATGAACATACCTGCAAAGAAGACGACCCTTGATTTAGGGACGATTCAGCAGGGCGAGAAGGAGGGGCTTCGTTCTTATATCAGGCGGTTCAACCTGATGAGCATACAGATTCAAGGGCTACCGGATGAGGTGGCCTATACTGACTTTTTCAGGGGTCTCAAAGACGGGTCGACCTTCAAATTTGATTTGGTTCGAAAGAGGGTGGCGACTCTTCAAGAAGCCTTGATCGAGGCAGAAGCCTATATACAGGCGACTGATCTTTGTAGTACTGGAAAGCAGTCGGACGGAAGAAGGTTCGACAAGAAAGAAGGACGACAGAAGCAGTCGTCCAACAAAGATGAGAAAAAGAGAAAAGAGGTCTGGGGGCCGATTCCTCTAAACAGCCGGCCCAGAAGAAGAAGAAAGAATTCAAACCATACTCCCCAAAGTATGCGTTTAATAAGGATAGCCAAGCTATCCTAAAAGAAATCAAGGGACGGATCTCAATTGAGAAGCCGGCCCCCATGAAGGGTTCTGCGAGCAATCGGAACCAAGGAAAATTCTGTGATTATCATAAAGACGTTGGTCATGAAACCAACGAATGCATCAGTCTCATGCGCTATCTTGACCGCCTGGCTGAGCAAGGCGATCTTGACTCTTATGTCAAGAAACCTAAGGGGAACACTTCCTCGAAAAAGCATTCGGCCAAAAAGAATCAACAGGCAGACAGCTCTGATACAGATGATGCAGTCGTCTACACCATTGCAGGCGGCTTCTCAGGAGGCGGCCCCACTATCAGGGGCAACAAGGATAATATCAGGCGGTTAGACGTCAATACCGTTCACCAAGAACGGCCCTCCAAATATTCATTTCCTAAAATTGTCATCACTGAAGAGGATTTAGTAGGGGTGAGGGGGCCGCATGACGACCCCATTGTTATTGAATGCAAAGTGGCCAACTAGAGAGTTGGCCGAATCCTCATAGATACCGGCAGTTCCTCGGATCTTATCAGTAGCAAATGTCTGTCAAAGCTCAAGTATCAGACTGACTGTATACACCCGGTATCCCACCCTCTAGTAGGGTTTGGAGGAGGAGGAGTCCACCCGGTAGGACGAGTGGATTTACCCGTCCGCCTGGGTGAAAAAGGGGAAGGTCGACACCTGGTGGTCCGATTCCTGGTAGTTGAGGAACTCTCAGCCTACAACATGATTCTGGGACGTCCAACCCTGAATAATTCAAAGGCTATTATCATCCCGTCTCTTATGTTGCTCAAATTTCAGAAGGATGACGGAACAGTCGGCTCCCTAAGGGGAGATCAGAAGATGGCCCGAGAATGCTACCTTTCGGACATCAAACCCACTGTCATGGCCGCTGGGTCAAGTGGTGGAAAAACAGACCTTGACAATGTCAAGGAGAGTGCGCCTGCTCAAGAAGTAGGCGGCAAGAAAAGAAAGGTCGCCCTGATGGGGGCCGCAAGAAAAGAGAAGAGATAGCAATTATTGGCAGAGGAGCGGTCAGATGAATTCCACCCTCAGCCGGCTGGTGAGCATACGGACCTTATCCTAGACGACTCGCGCCCTGACCGAACAGTCAAGGTTGGGACGACTGCTCTGACAGTTCTGGGTGAAGAATTCCATCAACTTTTGAAAGAATACAAAGACATCTTTGCATTCGAAGTACATGAAATGCCAGGCATCAGTCCTGACCTGGCGGTACATAAACTGGCCGTGGATCCAAAAAAGAAGCCGGTAAGGCAGAAAAAGCGAAACCATGGCGAAGAAAGAAGTCAGGGGGCAGCCGCCGAAGTAAAGAAACTACTTGATGCAGGGTTCATTCGGCAATGTTACTTCCCAGAATGGGTTGCAAATGTAGTGCTTGTTAAAAAGCCGAATGGTACCTGGCGAATGTGTGTGGACTACACAGACCTAAACAAGGCGTGCCCCAAGGACAGTTACCCTCTGCCTAAAATTGATAATCTGGTCGACTCAACAGCCGGCCATGCTTTGATGAGCTTTATGGACGCCTACTCTGGTTTCCATCAAATTCCTTTATGGAAGAAAGATCAGGAGAAGACGACCTTCGTCACTGATCAATGGTTATACTATTACACGGTCATGCCGTTTGGTCTAAAGAATGCCCCGGCCACCTTCCAGAGAATGATAAACACTGTGTTCTTTGATCAGATTGGGAGAAACGTCGAGGCATACATTGATGATATGATTGTCAAGTCTAAGCTTCAGATAGATCATCTGTCGGACCTCCGAGAAACTTTTGCCACACTCAGGCGGCACCATGTCATGCTTAATCCCAAGAAATGTGTATTTGGGGTTGAGTCTGGGAAATTTCTCGGATTCCTTATCAATCAGAGAGGAATAGAGGCGAACCCTGAGAAAGTGCAGGCGGTCATTGACATGCAGTCGCCTTGCACCGTCCGAGAGGTTCAGAAGCTAACAGGTTGTCTGGCGGCCTTGGGACGGTTTCTAAGTCGATCAGGCGACAAATGCCTATACTTTTTCCAGGCCATAAAGAAGAAAGCAAGGTTTGAATGGGGGCCGGATGCTGAGGCGGCCTTCCAAAAATTGAAAGTTCACTTACATTCCTTGCCGAGGTTGGTTAGTCCTTTGCCTAAAGAAGTACTTTACATGTACCTGGCCGTGTCTGATCATGCTTTAAGCGCTGTCCTTCTTGCGGAAAGAGACGGCTGCCAGCTCCCGGTCTACTTTGTCAGTCATGTACTGAAAAATGCCGAGTTGAGGTATCCCTTAGTGGAGAAGTTCGGCCTCGCACTCTTCATGGCCGTCAAAAAATTGAAGCCCTACTTTTTGGCACATGAAGTCGTTGTGTATACCGGTCAACCTATCAAGCGGCCACTAACCACCATGGAGTCGTCAGGCCGGATGATCAAATGGGCCATAGAAATTCAGAGCCTCGAAGTCACATTCGAGCCTAGAAAAGCAGTGAAGGGGCAAGCCTTTGCTGATTTTATTGTTGAGATGACTCGTCCCCCTGATTCTCAAGTCCCAAACCAAGTCTGGAAGGTATATGTGGAAGGAAGCTCTACTTCAAATGGTTGTGGAGCAGGCGTCATATGTCAGTCGCCAGAGGGCGACAGGTACGAGTATGCTCTACGCTTCAATTTTCAGGCCTCAAACAATGAAGCAGAGTATGAAGCTTTACTAGCCGGAATCCGCATGTGCAAGGCGGCTAGGGCAAGAAAGATAGACGCCTGTTCTGATTCACAATTGATAGTGAGTTAGTACAATGGTGAATACGAAGCGACCCATCCGGCAATGATCAAGTATTTACAGGCGGTTCGACAATCAGTCGGATCCCTTGAAGATTTTCATCTGACTCAAGTACCGAGGTCAGAAAACAACCAGGCGGATGCTCTTTCAAAGTTAGCATCCTCGACCTCCTGTGATACTCCACGAACTGTTTTCTGGGAGGTAATGGAGAAAAGAAGCATCGAGGAAGACCCTATTGGAATCTTAGATAGAAGTTCAACCTGGATGGATCCAATCAGGGCATATCTGACAGACGATACCTTGCCGGATGATCATCACCAGGCGGCTGCACTGAAAAAGCGAGCAGCCAGTTTTGAAATGATAAAGGGAGAACTACACAAAAGAGGGTATCTTCAGCCTTTCTTGAAGTGTGCTACTCCAGAAAAAGGACGAGAGATCCTAGAAAATCTCCACTCTGGCTACTGCGCTTCCCATGTAGGCGGCAGGTCGCTTGCCCAACGGGCAAGGCGGCAGGGTTACTTCTGGCCTACTCTAGAAGCAGATACAATGGAGATGGTGAAAAAATGTGACAAATGTCAAAAGTTTGGCAAGCTGATTCACCGTCCAGCTACCGACCTCACCACCATCCATAGCCCACTACCGTTTGCTAAGTGGGGCATGGATATTCTGGGTCCCTATACGCCTGCTACAGGCGGTAGGAAGTACATACTTCTGGCAGTCGACTACTTCACTAAATGGGTAGAGGCGGAGGCTGTCAAGGGAATCAAAACGAAGGATGTGATTTCATTCATCTGGAAAAATGTTATCACTCGGTTCGGGGTTCCCATGTCTATGGTTTTTGATAATGGTCCCCAATTTGAGACGCCTGTTCTCAAAAGCTGGTTGGGTGACCAAGGTATCTCACATTACTTTGCATCAGTCAGCCGTCCACAAGCAAACGGCCAAGTAGAAGCCTTTAATAAAATCATCTCAGACGACCTCAAGAAAAAGATTGAGCGAGCAGGCGGCCTATGGGCAGATGAACTACCACATGTTCTCTGGGCCATTAGGACGACTGAAAAAGGGGCGACTGGAGAGACTCCATTCCTCCTAACCTA
This sequence comes from Chenopodium berlandieri, assembly GCA_034703905.1. Lineage (NCBI taxonomy): Eukaryota > Viridiplantae > Streptophyta > Magnoliopsida > Caryophyllales > Amaranthaceae > Chenopodium > Chenopodium berlandieri. The sequence goes on from CM068293.1 coordinate 14,932,394, forward strand.
TGGTGCGGAAGCTGTTCTTCCAATTGAACACTACGAGCCGACTCTTCGAGTAATGTTATACAACGAAGAGGCGAACTGGGAATCCATGCGCCTTGCCCTGGACTCACTCCCAGAAAGGAGAGGCAATGCAGTCTTGCGCCATGAAATTTACCGCCAGAGAATGACTAGATCATACAACAAAAAAGTACACAGGCGTCCACTAAAAGTGGGGGACTTTGTACTAAGAAAAATGGAAGCAGTCGGTAGGGCTAATGAGTCTGGCAAATTAACTCCCAACTGGGAAGGACCCTACTGAATTTATGAAGAGGTCAGAGACGGCACCTACCGCCTGGAAACACCAGACGGCCAACCGTTGCCCCGAACCTGGAATGTAGATAATCTCAAGAAATATTATTTCATTCAATTTGTACTAAGAGGGGCATGCCTACTGACAAACAGTCGACTACTCTCAATGTTTTATTTTTCATGCTTAATTAAGAGGGGCATGCCGTTTTTTCCACACAACCGGCTACTCTCCCATTGCACAGTTCACCAAGAACTATCAAAGGCCCATGGCCGAAATGATCAGACCAGGCGCCAGGCCAACTGATCCAAATATTAAACTAATTTGACCTGTCCCAACATCATAGCAGGCGTCCGGCGGCATCCATCCGGATGAAATTCGTCGCAGAGAGCAGCTCCCTTTTGGGTGGAACATTGTTCTATAAAATAATTACACGGCACCTATACGACTATCTAACCAAGACAACCACGTAGCCGTTTCTCAGACGGATACCTCTCACTTAACCGACTACTCAGGTCCAATAAGTGTTTGCAGTAACCGTCCGAGTCAAATAACCGACTGAACTACTTGGGATAAGAACAGCCGGTACCTTATGAGTTAATAGCCAACAAACATTGGCGAATAAAGGGGAACAATCGGTACCCACCGCTTGAAACCTCTACTACTCAGTCATTCGGCGACTACGTAACAATCATGTTTACTCAGTCACTCCTTAAAACTTGGTGTGAAACTAAAAGGGTGTTTATATATCGCCTGTTCTTACTAAGTTAACACAGCAGGGACTAGCTGGCCTAGACCGCTTAGTGCCTCTTGCTTAAAACTATGGCAGGTAGGAAATCACCTTCTTACTTGGTTAATTCTAAAAATGACAGGACCGCCTGCCTTAAGGGGATCCAGTCTTCAAAACAAGTCAGAAACCGGTTGGAAAAATGGCCGACTGATCGCCTAGTCTGGAAACAGACAACCAGTCGTCCAGGGGCATAGGCACTGTGGTTACATCTTACCTATTTACAACTATCGGCCATGCAAAACAGTCGGTATAGTATGCAACTGGACATCAGAGTTTCGATACTTAGCAAAATAAAAGCACAATTCGAAATTTTGTCAGAAAAGGCGACCTAAAAAGATGGTCGCCTAATTTCTATTAACAGCCGGCCATAAACACCGGCATAAATATTCAAAACCCCGGCCCCTTGGCCGGGTAAAGATACAAAAAAGAAGCCGGCCATTAAGAACCGGCAAAATATTCAGAACCCCGGCCCCCTGGCCGGGTAAAGAAAAACAAACGGCACGCAGGCCGAAGAAAAAGAAAAAAGCTTAAGATGGGGGTAGATCTTCAATAATAACAGCTGCCGCCTGGTCAGCATTCTTTTTGCTTGACTCAGCCTCAGCTGCATCTTTCTTCGATGCATCTACCCCAACAGGCACTATGGCCACTATCGGATCCTCCTCCTCCAATGCCTCGTCCTCAGCAGCCGCCAGGATCTCTTGATTATATCTCTCAGAACACTGGCGAAACGTTTTTTCCCATGAGGCGAAGTCAACATTTGGGAAGAGGCGGCCCCAGGTCAGGCGCCGGATTTGAGCCGAGTCTTCCATCATCTCTCGGACCAAATCCTTCTTTTCCTGCTCGGCCCTTGCCGAGAGCTCCTCAGTAAGCCTCTTCTCCTGGGTCGCCAGGCGTTCCTTAACGTGTGCCAAGGATTTCTCCAAGGTGTCGTATGAGGACATTTTTTGGCGAAGAGGTCTCAGCTCGGTCCTGAGACTGTTGATGGTCGCCTCCAGCTCATTATTTTTCTTCTGGGCCGCCTCCAACTGAGTCCGGATAGCAGAAGTAGCCTGCGCCTTATAATAAAGAATATCAGTTGTCAAAATCTCATTTTGGGAAATTTGAAACATTGCCTTATCACAGTCAGAGGCGGCCATAGCTTTAGCAGCCTTTACCTCTTTGTTCTTCCTATCAAGCGGCTTGCGAAGGCCGTTCACTCGGAGCAGAGACTGAGTAAAAGGAAACAGGCGTCAGGTTTCAAACAAAAAACAGGTGTCCTAGAATTAAAACCACAAAAATATGCTAAGTATACCTCAGCAAGGAACCCTGCAATTCCGTCTAGGTCAAGGGTGCCGACACCCCTGACCGCCTCCCTCTCACCCGGAGGCACAGCTTTGATCATGGACTTGGCCACCTCGACCAGGTCCGGTTCCTGAGGGCCGGCTGCATCAAGCATAAACAGAAACGTTAGAGATAGTAAAAAGGAAGCAAGTCCGAATTCAGAAGGACAGTTCCATACTTCTAGGCGGCACCAAAGCAAGCCCGGCTGTGGGTGTTGGATTCAAAGGCCAAGACCAGCTGTGGGTGTTTTTTCAAAGCAGCCATGATTAACATTAGCCGGTTGTGTGTAGGCCAAGTGGCCACGAAGGAGCAAACGGGTTGTATTTGCATGAGCAATGTCTTATTATAATTCTCAACAAGTTCGTGAGTGAACCAGTGTTAGCATATATTTTCATATGCATAAAAAGCTCCAAGGTTCAAGTGGCATTCTCAACCCATGCGTGAATCAGCATGATCATGCATAATGGCTTCTTGATAATAATAATTGTTTCGGGGTTTTTTGATGTGTCCTGCGAGAGAGTTACAATTCCAAGAATGCCCTTCGACGCCTGTGCCTGCAAAAATACGAAGACTCCTGGGGGTAGGAGCTCCGCCTCCGACGATCAAGTTAGTACAGATACGGGAGGTAGGATGCACGTAATGTAAAAGTTACTTCTCGCGTAATGGGAGAATTCCGCAATTAATATTGCTCGGGGTAAGTGTTTCTCTTTTTAAGGAGTATTCAATGTGTGTAATAAATATTCCAGATCCTTCATTAATGAGGGTCCTTCCACTATTTATAGTGGGGAGGGGATGGTTCCCCCTTTAGGGTTTGGAGGACACGTGTCAGCAGAGGATTGGAGCCCTGCTGACCAACGGCTGGGTGCCACGTGTCACCAGGCCATTGGGCCACGTGTTTAGGGTATTTTTACCCCAAACATTTGCCCCTCACTGGTGCTGACGTGGCAAGGTGCCACGTGGCACCGGTGAAAGTTTTTTTTTTTTTTTTTTTTTTTTTTTTTTTTTTGCAACTCTTCAAATTCTTTTTGGAGGAGGGAAAAGCAGAAGGCGAAGAGTCACGACTCTTCACCTTCTGGGACAAATCCTATAAATAGGAGAGGATGCCCCCCGAGCCCTCATTTACAAACCTTGCAAAATTTCAGAAAAGTTGAGAACAGCCGGCAATTTGAGAGTTGAGAGCATTCGGAGTTGAGATTTGTTGAGATCAACCGGTCTACAAACCGTCTGGGTCGTTGCAAGCAAGTCAAAGATTTTCGCGAGGGTTATCAAAGAAACCCAGCCGGATTCTGAACCGCCTGCGTCTTCGCAAGCATCCCAAAGAATTTTCCAGACTTTCTTCTAGGTACCGTCTCTATTCTTTCTAGCTTTTTCATGTATTTCCGTTTGAGTCTTTTGCTCGCATTTTTGTTCATTGGTCCCATAAGTAGATGGACCCCTTATACCCATACCCGGAACCTAGCTGTGAACTCAGCCGGTTTATTAGTACGGCTGGGTCTAGAACTGGGTCTGCCGCCTCTGTTCTTTGGGACACCCCTTTTTCAACACCCATATCGACCGACTCTGTGTCTGTGCAGGACACTATGGCCAGAATCCGGTCCACTGCCCGAGATCCCAACTACCGAAGTGGGAGCTCAGATGAGCAGCCGCCTGAGGTCCCGGCTTCAGGCGGTGAAGTAGAGCGAGGGGTAGAGCAGAGAGGTTCACCCGGGGGCACTCCTAGCACCCCGAGTGATAGCATTTTAAATGAGGAGGCTGCTCCCCTCAATGAGACCACAGAGCAGGCAGGCTCTGATAAGGAGGTCTCCAACTCCCCAGCTGGCTCTGAAGCCGGTCGCATTCAAAGTAGCAGTAGCAGCTACTTAACCGAGTCTGAGGATAGCGAGGAGGCGGAGAGGCCCTCTTGGGATAATAGGAACGATCCTCTCATGATCGCCGTCTCTTCTAAGGACCGGGAGAACATGCGGGCTGCGCTGCCTGATTTTATCAAACGGCGGCCGCTGGGGGGTGACTATACAATAAAAATCCCGGCTGCCCTGGGAACGACATGGTGGGAGGATGAGCAGCCGAACGCAAACGCCTGGTTCGGGTGCTACGAGGCGGCCTTCCTGGCCGGAATCCGCTTTCCTCTCCATGACACAATAAAGGCCATTCTTAGGGGATACGGCCTGGGTCTCTGGCAGTTAACTCCCAACTCTTGGGTAAACATCCTAGGGTATATCGCCGCCTGCGAGATGCAGGGTCTCAACCCCGGCTGGGAGGCGTTTGCCCATATGCATTATTTGAGTAGGAGCCCAGGCGGCTGGAGAGCCTGGTATACCTTAACCACCCAGCCCAAATACCTTATGACCTTGGACAAGCCATCCAAATGGTCGGACTGGAAGCACCGGTTCTACTTGGTTAAAGCCCCCACTAAGGCAGAGAACAGAGAACTCCGGATCTACAACCGGAAACCGGAACTCTTGGGAACCAAGTGTCGTCTGCCCCCTGTACCGGAGAATGATAGAGAGACCATTCTTGACTCCGGCTTTTTTGAGTTAGTACCTGACACCCTCTCATCCGGAGAGATAATAAGGGTACCCAGAAACTGGGTGCCCAAACATGAATTTTTTAGGGACGAGTGCTTCTTGTCCGCTTGTGGTCTAAGCAGCATGTTTAATAAACGTATGTATTCGGAACTCAGCCGGTTTATTTCGAACCGGATGCTTTTATTCCCTTGCTTATTTATTTTTTCTAACCAAGCGGCTGCCTTTGCAGAAGAAGCCAAGAAGATGCTGCCAACTGAGAAGACACCGGCTAGGTCGGCTGCCGACATTCGGAAAGCCAACCTAGAGAAAAAACTTGCTGCCCAAGCGGCAAAGAAGGTATAACCGTCTGACCTTTGTTGACTTGAATCTTTCCATCCCTCAACTTATATTTTCCTTGTTTTCAGGACGGGAGGCCGATGCCCCGGTCCCTTCATAAACAGGTCAGGCCACCGCCGACCCAACAAGAGTCTGCATCAAAGATGCAGAAAACTGCCGACCGGCCTACTACCGGCGGCAAATCAATAAAGGCCCCAGGCGGGCCCGGATCGGCGGAAGTGCTGTCTGCCATCCCATTGAGGGCCGCCGGTCCTTCTGAAGGCCGCTCGGGCCACAAAGGTAACTTCGACCTTACATTGCTTGACCTGCCCATGCGGGTCAAGTCTTATTCACAATCTCGATCGCAGCCGGGGGATTCTCCAATCAGCCGGCAATCTATTGGCAGAGCTTATGCGACTTTCTCACCGTCTGTTTCTGGTGCAGATAACTCTCCCGTCCCTAGGCCAATATGCCCGGGCCATGCTGAAAGCCGTCCCTAGGGACGAGAAGGAGGCGATCCCAGGGATCAACTCCTTTAATGCTGACCGGGTGCTGGTCGACCTGGCCGACGTATGCTTCAACAACCGTGTGGTAATTATCATGCATCTTTAAATATGCAATACTGATCCGGTTGTATTTTTGCAGGCCATGCTGCGCGTTGAGGGGCTCAAGCGAGCTTATACCCGCAAAGCTGAAGAGGTAAGGAGAGGCAAACGGGCTGTTGATGACGCCCATAGCGTTGCTGAATACTCTTTGTACATGCATGAGTTAGAAACTAAATCTATACGCATGGAACAGGCGGAGAAGACCAAGGCCCTCCAACAGCAAGTTGATCAACTGAAGAGCCAAGTTGATCAACTGCAGGCGTCCCTGGATGATGCCAATAAAATGTTGGAGGAACAGAAAGAGCCCCTCCAACGGCTGGGCGAGGCGGAGGCTGAAAAGGGCCGCCTCGCCAAAGAAAATGAGCGCCTGCTGGCGGCAAGAACTTCAAGGCCACCTTGGAGGCGGAGCAGGAGAGGCTCATTGAAGAGAATGAGCATGACTGCGCGAACCGGATGCATCGGGCGTTTTCCCTAATCCATCCGGAGGCGGACTTCACCGTTTGGGAACTCGCCTTCAAATATTCCGATCTTGCCATTCTCGCCGAGGAGGCGAATGAACCGGGTCCCGGACCTTATGAAGATTGGGTAAAGGGGGAGATTGCACGGAGGCAAGCGGAGGCTGCAGAAGAGGAAGAAGTTCCTGAAGCCGACGCGGCCGCTCAACATGATCCTGCCCCAAACCAACCGGAAGAGGACCGGTTCACTGTTCACCTCGAGTAGCACCTACCTCCCGGCCTGCGCACCTTGCATTATTTTGTAATAGCGCCGGATGAGATGGGCTACTCAGCTGTAATTTTTTGTTTTGAATATTAACATTTCCACCGGCTGCGCCGGTTTGTACATTTTATTTTGAATATAATCATTTTCACCGGCTGAGCCGGCTTTTGAATGCACTTTGATTTTTCTCACTTGACTTTTGAATGCTTTTTTATGTTTCTGCACTTCAATGCTAGAATTGTTGCTATTATTTTTATACATCTTTCTGCGAGGATAACCAAAAGAACCCCGCCGGTAACAATACCGCTTGGGTCTTTGCAAACTAGGCAAAGAAATCTTCAAGGATAGCCAAGCAGACCCCTCCGGTATAACTGCCGTCTGGGTCTTCGCAAACTAGGCAAAGAAATCTTCAAGGATAGCCAAGAAGACCCCACCGGTATAACTGCCGTCTGGGTCTTCGCAAACTAGGTAAAGAAATCTTCAAGGATGGCCAAGAAGACCCCACCGGTATAACTGCCGTCTGGGTCTTCGCAAACTAGGCAAAGAAATCTTCAAGGATGGCCAAGAAGACCCCACCGGTATAACTGCCGTCTGGGTCTTCGCAAACTAGGCAAAGAAATCTTCAAGGATGGCCAAGAAGACCCCACCGGTATAACTGCCGTCTGGGTCTTCGCAAACTAGGCAAAGAAATCTTCAAGGATGGCCAAGAAGACCCCACCGGTATATCTGCCGTCTGGGTCTTCGCAAACTAGGCAAAGAAACTTTGACCCAAAGCTAAACCGGATGGTGTCTGGGTAATTGCCCCTAGATAGCGGTCTTGGTCTTTGCAAGCCAGGCGGCTATCCATATAATGTAGCACGAATGTATATACTAAGTGCCAGCATTAGATTCGGGGGCCAGTCGGTTTATACTGAATTACCGGTTGGGACTTCGCAATAGGACTACGCCTAGTTGGGATGTCCATTCACCGGTCGGGATTTTGAAAACATACCCCTGAATGTTGAGGCCTGCCTTCTCTTAGAGAGTCGGGCGGCAATACTTTGTACCGGCTGAGTTTTGGAAACAGCCTTTAGTGGTACTTCCAAAAAGTGGGCCGGCTGCTAGCCTGCCCTTTTTTGGTGCGAGGGATCGTCAGGCGGATTTGTCCGCCTGTGTGATCGCTTAGAACAATTTACCACCCAAATGGGAGATGTTCTCTTCGATGAATTCACCCGAATGGGTGTCACCGGATGCAAAATTTAATTTCTAACACCGCTTGTGGTAAGCACAAGACATGGCGGATGTATACAAAAGTTGAATGTAATTCTCATTAATCATTGGAAATTTACAAAAAATGTACAACACTTAGAAGTAGTATTTTTTGAGGTTATCTACATTCCAAGTTCTAGGCAACTTTCTTCCGTCCGGAGTTTCCAGGCGGTAAGTGCCGTCTCGTACCTCTTCAAAGATCCGGTAGGGTCCCTCCCAATTTGGGGTTAATTTGCCTTGTTCATTGGCCCTACCGGTTGCCTCCATTTTGCGAAGCACAAAATCTCCTTCTTTCAAAGGTCTTTTACGGACCCGCTTGTTGTAGGCTCTTGTCATTCGCAGACGGTAGATCTCATGACGCAGGGCAGCATTCCCCCTTCGCTCTGGGAGAGCGTCTAATGCCAACCGCATGGCTTCCCAGTTAGCCGCCTCGTCATATAACATAATGCGTAGAGTAGGCTCATAATGTTCAATGGGGAGAACTGCTTCAGTGCCGTATGTCATGAGAAATGGGGTCTCTCCGGTTGCCCCCTTTTCAGTTGTCCGGATAGCCCAAAGAACATGAGGTAATTCCTCTGCCCATAGTCCACCGGCTCTTTCTATTTTCTTCTTTATCCCGTCTGAGATCAACTTATTAAAGGCCTCAACTTGACCGTTTGCCTGAGGACGGCCAACGGATGCAAAGAAATGGGAGATTCCTTGATCTCTCAACCAGGTCTTGAGAACAGGAGTTTCGAACTGCGGTCCGTTGTCAAAAACCATGGACATTGGAACCCCGAACCGGGTGATGACGTTTCTCCAAATGAAGGAAATCACGTCTTTCGTTTTTATCCCTTTTACCGCCTCTGCCTCAACCCATTTGGTGAAGTAGTCTACTGCTACAAGAATGTAGCGGCGGCCGCCTGTTGCAGGCGTATAAGGTCCCAAAATGTCCATGCCCCATTTAGCAAACGGAACCGGACTATGGATTGCCGTGAGGTCTGTTGCCGGTTGATGTATCAATTTGGCGAATTTTTGGCACTTATCACATCTCTTTACTAGATCCATGGCATCCGCTTCCAGAGTGGGCCAGAAGTACCCTTGCCGCCTGGTTCTTCTGGCCAGGGACCTGCCGCCAATATGAGAAGCACAAAACCCCGCATGCAGGTCTTCCAAAACTTCTCTCCCCCTAGCCGGGGTTACACATTTCAAAAACGGCCGCAGGTAACCCTTCCGGAGGAGTTCCCCTCGATGCATAACAAAACTTGAAGCACGCTTCTTGAGCGCTGATGCTTCTGAAGGGTCATCCGGTAAAGTACCATCCGTCAAGAAAGACCGGATGGGATCCATCCAGGTAGCACTCCTGTCCAGGACTCCAATGGGATCATTCTGAATACTTCGTTTTTCAATGACCTCCCAAAAGACCGTCCTAGGTGAATCACAGGAAGCTGATGATGCCAACTTTGAAAGGGCATCCGCCTGATTGTTTTCAGACCGGGGCACCTGTCGTAGATGAAATTCATCGAAGGACCCAGCCTCTTCCTTAACCGCCTGCAAATATTTGATCATAGCCGGATGGGTGGCTTCATAGTCACCAAGGTATTGGCTAACGATCAGCTGAGAATCTGAGCAGGCGTCAACCTTTCTTGCACCGGCTGCCTTACACATGCGCAGCCCGGCTAGTAGAGCTTCATACTCTGCCTCATTGTTGGAGGCTTGGAACTTAAACCGTAGTGCATATTCAAACTTATCCCCTTCCGGAGAATGACAGATAACACCTGCACCACATCCGTTCACCGTAGAGCTGCCGTCTACAAATAACTTCCAGACCTGATCAGGATTTTCCGGTTGCACCGGCCTAGTCATCTCGACAATGAAGTCGGCAAACGCCTGACCTTTCACTGCCCGCCTGGGTTCAAAAGTTATCTCAAGGCTTTGTATTTCAACAGCCCACTTGATCATTCTGTCGGATGACTCTATAGCAGTCATCGTGCGTTTGAGCGGCTGATCTGTGTACACCACAACCGGATGTGCCAAAAAGTAAGGCTTCAACCGCTTAACTGCCACAAATAAGGCCAACCCAAATTTTTCGATCATAGGGTACCGGAGTTCAGCATTTTTAAGGACATGGCTGATGAAATACACCGGCAGCTGGATGTCGTCTCTCTCAGCAAGGAGAACGGCACTAAGGGCGTGATCAGAGACGGCTAGGTACATATACAGAACCTCCCGTGGTAGGGGGCTCACTAGCCTTGGCAAAGAATGCAGGTGCTGCTTAAGCCTCTGGAATGCCGCCTCTGCTTCTTCACCCCATTCGAACCTTGACCTCTTCCTGATTGCCTGGAAGAAATAGAGGCATTTGTCACCCGACCGGCTGAGGAACCTCCCCAATGCCGCCAGGCAACCGGTCAACTTCTGGACCTCTTTAATAGTGCGGGGAGATTTCATGTCAATTACCGCCTGTATTTTTTCCGGATTAGCTTCAATGCCTCTTTGGTCAATCAAGAATCCGAGAAACTTCCCAGACTCAACACCGAATACACATTTCTTTGGGTTAAGCATGACCCGGTGCCGCCTGAGTGTGGTGAAGGTTTCTCGCAGGTCTGTTAGGTGATCCGTCTGAAGCTTGGATTTGACTATCATGTCATCGATATACGCCTCTACATTCCTGCCAATCTGGTTGATAAAAACAGTGTTTATCATGCGCTGGAATGTAGCCGGTGCATTTTTCAACCCAATCGGCATCACCGTATAGCAGAATAACCCCTGATCAGTGACGAAAGCCGTCTTCTCCTGATCTTTCTTCCAGAGGGGTATTTGATGGAAGCCGGAATAGGCATCCATGAAGCTCATTAGCGCATGACCGGCTGTTGAGTCGACAAGGCTGTCGATCTTTGGAAGCGGGTAGCTATCTTTTGGGCACGCTTTGTTCAGATCTGTGTAATCCACACACATCCGCCAAGTACCGTTTGGCTTTTTCACTAGAACAACATTTGCCACCCAATCCGGGTAGTAGCATTGCCTAATGAACCCCGCATCCAACAGCTTTTTGACCTCAGCCGCTGCCGCTTGAGATCGTTCGCCACCTTGATCCCTCTTTTTCTGCCTAACCGGCTGCTTTTTGGGATCTACGGCTAGCTTGTGGACAGCAAGATCCGGGCTGACGCCTGGCATCTCTTCCACTTCAAAGGCAAAGATGTCTTTGAATTCCTTCAGCAGCTGAAGTAAACCCTCTCCCAGCCGTTCGAAGGCTGCCGTCCCTATCTTGACCGTTCTTTCGGGACGGCTGTCATCCAAGATGACATCAAGGCAGTCACCAGCCGGCTGAGGTCGTTGGTCATCTGACCTTTCCCCGGCTAGTGATTGCTATTTTTCTTTTTTGACGGGTGCCAATTGGTCCGCCTTTCTTTTCTTACCGGCTGCCCTTGGAGCCGGGACTGCTGGGTCGCAGTTATCAACATCTATGGGCTCACCCTTGCCGGCTGCACCCATAGTGGTCTTGACGTCAGAGAGATAGCACTCTCTGGCCGCCTTCTGGTCCCCGCTTAGGGCACCGACTGTTCCATCATCCCTTTGAAACTTGACCAGCATGAGGGACGGGATGATGACAGCCTTAGATGCATTGAGAGTAGGACGGCCAAATATCATGTTTTAGGCGGACAGCTCCTCCACAACCAAAAACTTGACTATCATGTGGCGTCCTTCCCCATTTTCACCCAGCCGGATCGGAAGGTCTATGCTTCCAACCGGATGCACTACTCCACCCCCAAAACCGACTAGGGGGTGTGGAGCCTGATGCATGTTACCGGATGTGTACTTGAGCTTGGTCAAGCACTGGTAACTGATTAGGTCAGACGAGCTCCCGGTGTCTATTAGGATCCGGCCAACCTTCTGGTTGGCAACCTTGCATTCGATGACGATGGGGTCGTCATGAGGCCGCCTGACCTTGCCCCGGTCCTTTTCAGAAATAAGGACCTCAGGAAAGACGTCTTTCGACGCCTGGCCCTCATCCACTGAGTTGACCAGCTTCCTGATGTTGTCTTTCGTACCCCGGATGGTGGGACCCCCTCCGGCAAAACCGCCTGCTATGGTGAAGATGGTCTCTTCATCCGTCTCGGAGTTTGCCGGACCGGTTTTTGCCGCCTGCCCCTTCTTGGCTTGGGTATTACCCTTAGCCTTGGGTAGGTAAGATTTTAAGGCCCCCTCATCTGCCAGACGGTCCAATAGCCGCCTGAGGCTATAGCAGCCATTGGTGTCGTGGCCAACATCCTCATGGTATTGGCAATACTTGCTCTTGTCCCGTTTATTCACGGGACTTTTCATTTCAGCCGGCTTGTCGAGAGACATCCGGTCTTTGATTTCCAGGAGGATGGTGGAGCAATCTTTTGTGAACTCGTATTTGGGGACATACGGTTCTGACTTCCGCCTGATCTTCTGGGCCGGCTGACCTGATCGGTCAGCTGCCCAGACCCCTTTTCTCTTTTCTTCCTTTCTTGCCGGCTGATGCTGTTGCCGGCTCTCTTTTTTGTCAGACTTTTTAGGGTCTGACGGCTGCTTGACAGCACAAAGCTCCGTCGCCTGTATATAGGCTTCAGCTTCAATTAACGCCTCTTGGAGGGTAGCAACCCTCTTCCGGACGAGGTCAAACTTGAAAGCCGACCCGTCCTTCAGACCTCGAAAGAAGTCTGTATAGGCCACTTCGTCTGATAGTCCCGGAATCTGAATTCTCATCAGATTGAACCGTCTGACGTATGACCGGAGGCCCTCCCGGTCGCCCTGCTGGATTGCCCCTAGGTCGAGGCTAGTCTTTTTAGCAGGAATATTCATTGAGAAATTTGACGTAAACAAGTACGCCAAAGTTCGAAAGTTGTTGATGCATCCGGCTGGTAAGTTACCAAACCACCGCTGGGCTATGCCCTTGAGGGTAGCCGGGAAGCATCGACACCAGACGGCATCATCTAACCCCTGAAGATACATGAGGTTAGAGTAAGCCATTAGGTGGTCCTCCGGGTTGGTGGTGCCGTCATAGGCCCCCACCAGAACATTTTTCACCTTAGGCGGCTGTGCCGCCTGGGTTATCTCGGGCGAGAACGCCGTTGGCTGTTCCCCCAAATTAAGCAGGCGCAGCTGCCAGTCCGTGGGTTGGTACGGCTGCTGCACTTGCCCACCGAAGAGACCCGGTGACATAAAAGGGGATCCACCCAACCCATTCGGTGTGCCGAATGGACCAGGTTGGATCACTTGGGGTCCAGACCGGGCGGAAGCTTCGCCCGTCTGGCTCCCAGGATTCGTTCCCGTACGCCTTTGTGAGACGTCATTGAAACTGTCCGGGAAGGTCGACGTTGAAGCCGACGCAGACGCCTGACCTCGCTTCTCTTGGAGAAACGTGCGGGCGTCTGAGAATGTTTTCTTGGAGCCATCCGGCTGTACGTGCCGGATGGCCTTTCGCAGCTCCCCTTGAGGAAAACGTAGTCTGCTTGGGTCAAACCTTAAGCCCTCCCCCTCCTTTGGCTTTGGATGAGGGGTAGGCACCCGTTCTTTGACCGCCTTCTTTCCAGAAGGCTTCTTGGCCGGTTGACCCTTCTTTGGGGTTGCTGACCGGATGAGACTCTTGATCTCACCCTTGAAACTATTCATGAACGTCATGAGTTCGTTTCTGGTGACGGGAGCTGAGCCCTCCACCGTTTGAGCAATACCGGCCGGTTGCCCGGCTGGGTTGCTGGGAGCACCTTGGCTGGTTTCCCGCTCTCTTCTATCTTTAGCACGAGCGTGCTTCGTTCTGAAAGACCCATCCGGGGCCACATATGTTTCAATCTCATCACTTTCATGGTCCGTCTGGACCTCAGGCTCGACCACAGGCCGCTTGCCCTGATTCGGTGACACAGAATCAGAAGTCATCTTAGAAGTACTCTCCCCACAGACGGCGCCAAATGTTTCGGGGTTTTTTTATGTGTCCTGCGGGAGAGTTACAATTCCAAGAATGCCCTTCGACGCCTGTGCCTGCAAAAATACGAAGACTCCTGGGGGTAGGAGCTCCGCCTCCGACGATCAAGTTAGTACAGATACGGGAGGTAGGATGCACGTAATGTAAAAGTTACTTCTCGCGTAATGGGAGAATTCCGCAATTAATATTGCTCGGGGTAAGTGTTTCTCTTTTTAAGGAGTATTCAATGTGTGTAATAAATATTCCAGATCCTTCATTAATGAGGGTCCTTCCACTATTTATAGTGGGGAGGGGATGGTTCCCCCTTTAGGGTTTGGAGGACACGTGTCAGCAGAGGATTGGAGCCCTGCTGACCAACGGCTGGGTGCCACGTGTCACCAGGCCATTGGGCCACGTGTTTAGGGTATTTTTACCCCAAACAGACCTCGTACGCGAATAATTGAAGGGTAAAATTTTGATGTTCTTAAGTATTGGGAATCTCAAGCTTCTTCATTTCCTATGTTAACTAATATGGCAAGGGATGTTTTGGCCATTCCTATTACATCAGTGGCATCCGAATCTTCTTTTAGCATGGGCGGTCGTATTCTGAACAAGTATAGGGGTAAGCTTTTGCCAAAGAATGTTGAGGCATTGGTTACCACCCAAAATTGGTGTCTTGGTTATGAAGGGGATGCCGAGGAAGACATTCTCCTTATTGGTAAAGAGATGGAAGCCGAAAGTGCTTCATCTACATAAAAGGTATTTTTGTTGCTGTGTTGCCTCAGTGTGGCTGTTGTTGTTTTAATTTATCTTTAATCAAATCGGTGCCTTTGTCATTTATGTTGTGATGTCAATATATATGTACTTGCTGGTGTTGCTTCACTGTGGTTGTTGTTTTAATTTATCTTGAATCAAATCATTGCCCTTGTCATTTATGTTGAGACGTCAATATATATGTACTTGCTGGCAACATTTATCAAGTTTAAGTTAAAACAACTATTGCTCGGTGATGATATGATATTATTAAATCTAAGAGCAATTTTTTTACAAAAAATTACTTCCGAAATGCCTATGATGAGTGGTATTTCTGTTGCCTTGTTGTGGCTGTTATTGATGTATCATTGTTACCGCTTCTGCCTATAGTCTTCTAACTCTTCTCCACTGCTGCTGCCCTGATTTGTTGCTTTATCTAACCCTTTCTGCTGCTGATTTACGACTGCTGCCTATGGATGACTGCTTATTTTCTATGTCCACTTACTGTTGTTTTAATTTATCCTGAATCAAATCGTTGCCCTTGTCATTTATGTTGAGATGTCAATATATATGTACTTGCTGGCAGCAATTTCAAGTTTAGTTAAAACAACTATTACTCAGTGATATGATAGTATTAAATCTGAGAGCAATTTTTTTTACAAAAAATTACTTTTGATGCCTATGATGAGTGTGAAGAGGGATGGGCGACAGGAAATGGTTCATTTTGGTAAGATTATTGTTAGGTTAAAGAAATTGAGTTATGGCCTTAGTGTAGATCATTGTGTTCCCGATTTTGTTTCCTATGAAACTATTGTTGTTTTACTACTGTTACCCTACTAATTTACTTTTGTTGCCCTGCTGTTGTGTGGAGCTGATCAAATGATTTACAACTATCCAACCTGCCTACCTGCTAATGATTGTTGTTCCCGAGCCTTTTTGCTGCTGATTTACCTTAGTAGGAGCTCTTTTGTATGGAGTTTTCCTCCAAAATCACTATGTATATATTACAAGATTTACACCTTCCTTGTACATCTTTTTATGATAATTAGGTTGTTTTCATACTCAATGTAATATATAGTCAATATTTTCATTAACAATTATAATTAGGTTGATTTTATGAATTTTTTTTTTAATTTTGAAGTAATACAATTTTTTTTAGAACAATTTTTGTTTTTTTTACAACCTTCATAATTATTTCTTAGTAATATTGTGCAAGTTAATGATTATAATTACGATTGTATGAACTATAAATATAGTGGGTGTTTTTTTTTTTTTTTTTTGAAATTAAAAGCTTACAAGAGTATAACTATATTCCGTAGAATTCTAACAAATTGTTAAAGGTTGTAAATAGTTCAATTTGAATGGAACGAGTTGTAAACGGTTCGGTTTAAATAGTTTGTAATCTAATCGGTTTAAACGGGTTGTGGTTTGAAAACAGTTCGGTTTACGCGGTTTAACAAGTTACAACGGTTCGGTTTAAACGGTTAGCAGTTTACAATGGTTCGGTTTAAACGATTTTTTCTACGGTTCAAACGGTTTCGGTTTATAAACGGTTCGGGTCAATAACGGTTTATAACACATTCGGTTCGGTTCGAATTGGAGCGGCTGGGTTTGTTCTCGGTTTATGGTTCTTTACGGGTTAACATTAATCGATTCGGTTTGGTATAGGGTTAACTATATACGTTTCGGTTCGGTTTTCGGTTTGAAATCAACGATTCGGTTCTTGCTGGGTCGTTTCGATAACGGGTCGATAGTTGGCAAGGAACTGGATCCTCCCCCAAAAAGGGGGGCGGCTGTGGTCCCGACAGGGGCCTGCCAGCTCAGGAAGTTCCACGGTTCAGTTTGAAAACTGACACCTCTAGTTATAAGAAACTACAAGCCCATAAAATGTCGTAAGCCGCCTCCTTTTCTCTTTTCTCTCTCCTTCATCCTCTCTCCTCTAGGTTTTTAGCGCTCTGGGCCGTTTAGGTTGGAAATAGTTTAATATCTCCGGAAAATAGACTAAAAAAAATTAGACTATTTTCAACAGTTTTTCTTTAAATTTTTTTTTGGGCTTGATTGTTTGACATCGTTTTTTTTCAATTTTTTTTTTTTTTTTTTTTTAATAAAAAACCAAAAACAAGAAAAAGATGTTTTCACTTTTCTTTTGTAAATTTTAAATATTTTCATGATTTCAATAAGTTTAACTAATTTCATATAGATCAAAGATATATGTTGAGATTTAGAAAGATGTTAGTCATACTTCATCACCAAACATGTAATGTACTCTTATAATTATAAATTAATAATTATCAATCAACTGATCAAGGACTAATTTTTGATTTATTATATATCATACGACTTTGAAAAACCAAAATACAGAAATCCACAGCGATTCCAAACATACTTGGTTTGCTTTTTGTTTTGTTTTGCTTTGCTTAGTTCTCTCCATTTATAAGTCTTTTTTTGAATAGCCATTAATAAGAGTCTGTACTAATTTTTTTGGGTTTTTCCAATTTTTCTAGGATTTTGATTCTCAATTTTAGAGTTTTGATTGATAATAATTGAGAAGGTGATTTGGATTCATATAGATTTAGGGTTTGACACCAACTCTACGATCAAAGACATCAAAAGTCACTATACGAATCAAGCTTGAAGTAGTGGAATATGAGCTATGCATATGCAAATTAGTTATGATATTGATTGTAAAAGTTATGTTAGTCAATCAATAACATAATACTAAAATAGACAACAGGAATAACACGTATCACTTCCCGGTGCTGTCTTTTCCGTCCAACAATTTTTTAAGGAAAAACTTAGATAATTTTTTTTTAAAATAATTTCACTTATACGATATATCAGAATAAAACCTAAAATTGAGTATCAGATTAATTATCTAAATTATATATAATTATATTTAAAGATCACCTTTAATTGTCATATTTCAGAAGATATATTTTTATCGATATAACAAGCCAACCAATACTATAATATGCCAAAATATATATGCATTATACTTTGACTCCGTAATTATGTAAGATTTCATATTTCTATTTTAATTTAATATAAACTTTAAGTAGCTAAGATATTTTATGAAACTTTGATATTTTAAAATAAATTTAAACTTCACTTCATCTTGTGCGCGGCTGACCACACCATGTGCCCGACTCAAAACTAACAAAGCCCCCGGAATTGTAACTCTCCCGCAGGACATCAGAAAACCCCGAAACAGTAACCCCTATGACTTTGATCGAGTAACCCTTATACCATTGATGTAACTCCTGTAATACTGGTCGAGTATCCTCTATAACACTAAGAATTAATTTACCCACATTATAGCTGGCCACACCGTGTGACCAACCACATATATAAATGTGTATTTAAACTCTTGTCAAAAATAAAATAAAAATTAAAACTTAGATATTTTATATAATTTTAAATATGGAAAATTCACTCATTTTTATAAGTTAAATTATTTTCACGATTATTAGTGCTCATATTTGTTTAAAAAATATGTATACTACGTATATAATATGCTTATGATAATTATAAATTTATAATTATAAGAGTACATTACATGTTTGGTGATGAACTATGACTAACATCTTTCTAAATCTCAACATATATCTTTGATCTATATGAAATTAATCTATACCAATACCTAAATATTTATGGATTATATATAGTCAGATGTAATCAGTTCATTTAGTTGTATGACAATTATTGGCCTCTCCTCTCCTCCTCAATCTCTTCTAGGGTTTTTCCAAATTCTTAGCAATTTAGGTCGAAATAGTCTAATTTCTTTGAAAATTAGACTATTTTCGACCCTTCTTCTTAATTTTCTTTAGTTTTGTCATTTAGATTTCAATAAATCTACACGAGCAGTGTAGATATTCGTTCGTCTTCCTATGGTGGAGTCGTTACTTTTTGTTACTTTAATTGTTTATTTATGTTTAGGGTTTGTTTGTGTGTTAGGGTTTATCAAAAAGGTAATCATCTATTATTATCAGTTCGTTGGTAAAGATTTTTTTCGGGATCACAACAGGTGTCAAGTTTTCAAAATGCGTTCAAGTTAATCAAATGAAAATCATCCTTATGGCTACAACAAAGTTAGGCCGTCTCTCTTTGAAAGGTTGTATATTCAAGCTATGTGTGCGAGAGATGTACCACGGTGCAAGATATTTTCAACGATCATAGCTTTGATGAAGGAAACCCTTGATTCAATTTTATGTGTTTGTTAATTTAGATTTCATTTGTAGATGCCGTATGACTTTTTATTAATGAATTGATTTGTTTCAAAAAGTTATATGACAATTGTGTTATTGTTAATGACACAATGCTTAGGAAAAAATATACCACCTACTACCCTACTGGTGGGTAAAATAAAATAGTTGTTATATTGGCTAGAAAATTGGTGAGTGCGACCGATAAAACAGGTATTATTTATTAGAATGTTGCCTACTTAAGCAAGTGGTCATATGAAAAAAAAAAAAATGTATAATTTCGGATTTGGTACCGCTAGACCGCTACTATGGTTATGTGAATAGATGAATCTACTTATGTTATACGAAGTAGTCTTTTTTTATTATAAGTTTATTTGTATTTCAAAATTGAAATTTTATTTAAACTCTGATTCTATTTATGTTAATTCAGTTGTTGTAATAAAAATTAAAATTTTATTTTGTATTAAAGCTCACATAGAAAGATCATTTTGTTAATGTAAAGGAGTCTATCACTCTGTAATAATGGTGCATCGCACGGGCACTATATATACTAGTTTCTTAAATTTGTGGTTTACAAATATTTATTATTATTGTCGATATTGTATTTCTATTCATTAATGATATTATTTCCCGTAAAAAAAATAAAATAAAATAAAATTGTGAAATACTACCTCTGACTGGATTTCCCACCTAATTTCCAAGCGTTAGACCTATCTCAAAACACCCCCTCGAAACTAATGAAGTACGCGGTCCGGTTTAGTGCGGTTTGAGTGTAAAATACGATTTGACATTTTGTCGAAACCAAACTATATTAGGTGTCAAACCAAGTCATTCGGTATGCGGTTTAATAATATTCTAAATTTTTTTTATTTTGGTGATATTTTTTTACTTCTTTCGTGTTTAAATAAGTGAAAAGTTTCACTTGTGTACTTATTCCAATGCAACACTTTGATTGATAATATATTTAATTATCAATAAGTAACAAACTATAACAATTGAAATTAATAAACTATTCAATGAAAACATTTCAACAAGTACACACAAAAACAATATATATTCTAATGTATATATAATTCACAAACATTAGTCAAAGTAAATTAGATGAATAATGCAAAAAATCAAATTGTTTCACTTATTTAAACACGAAGGGAGTAATTATTAAAGTTAGCTTACCTTGTATCATCAAAGTTTAACTTGACCAAAAAAAAGACCTAAAATAATAATCACAATAATTATATTCTAGACTACATGTGTTGTTTTTACAACAAAAATTTTGTCGCCGTAAAAAACAATTTTTTTTTTTTTGTAAAAAAAATAAAATAATAAGATAAATATTTAAAAGAGGAGGAAAATCTAGAGTCTTACTCCCTTAACAACCCACCTACAAAAGAGAACAAAAACAAGAACTTTTTTTTTCTTTTTTTTAGAGAAACTAATAAATAGTCTATAAACTAATATTAAAACAAAATATGCTGACATCATCCATTCCTCGAATTGTACACGTGTCTTTCTCACATAAATTTTTTTTCCCGTCAATGATAACATCATTAGTGTTTTTTTTTTTAATAAACCTCTCATATGTTTCTGTAATAACCATTGATATCATCTTTGTGCACATGTCATTATTTCATGAGTCTTGATTTAACCTACAATGCATTGTGCTCCAGCAACTGAACCTTAACAAATTGCTGTACAAGTCCAATCGAGAAATGCTAAAACTGATACATCTAACTTCTAAGTATTCTTTCGCTAAGTCCATATATCTTGTAAAAGTGACTCGGTCAAAAATCAGTGAAATATTGCAGCTCTGATGCTGTGAATTTTACATAACTTTTCAAAATTCCTGCAAATTATTAGCATGATGTAAGGGCAGGGTCGTTGGGTTGCTTGTAACACATCTGCATATGCAGTACTCTGTAATTCTTATTCAATACACTTGTACACTTTCAGAAAATTAATTATCATTTCAGAACAAAAAGTGAATAGTTTAAAACCTTCTCAGCTTCTCTGCATGATTCTAAATATGATGACAGTTTCAACAACATTTAAGAATTCAGACAGTTAGCTGTAAGTTCATGAGCCTTATACAACCAATCTTTCATAATCCCTAATATCAAATAAAAAGATGGAATTGTCTATTTGTCTACCCAACATTCCAAAACAACAACAAAGCCTTAGTCGTTCAAAAAACAAAAAAAAAAAAAACACTTGTTTAAGGAAACCTCCTTAAGTCAAGGAAATACAAAGACACCAATAGAAGTGAAGCTCATAATACATGATCTGCAACTTTGGTCCAAAATGCTACCCATCCAATTATATCTAAGCATCTTCCCCATTTATATATTCAGGAAAATAAGGGGGAAATCTGCCCAGCATTATCTTCGATTCCATCCAGGCCTCACTTTCTTGACAAAACATACCATTTTCCCATCAACCCTCGCCTTAGAAAAGAAAGTCGCTAGATCTGTATCGTCTTCATCTCCACCCCAATTCTCAAGGGATACTTCAGTAAGGGCATGCTTCCAGCAATTGATAGGGAGAGATTTCCAGCAGCCACATTTCTTCTTGCCTTCCACTGGTTTCTCGTATGTGAACTAAAAAGAAAACAACAGGACCAAAATTATCATCTCAATCAAACCATGGTCTCCAACCCCATTTCCTATCTTTTTCTTACTAACAAAACATGTTGAATCATTATAAGAATGAAAAGCATACAAATTACACAACAGATTTACACATTTGTTTGAACAAGACTAGATTCTACATATGAGCCTTTGTGACACATGCAAGGTGCAAGGGACATATACTAGTTTAATAAGAAAAATCTCCTCCAAAATGCCTTAGCTTAACTTGCCCACATTTTTTTCACACCCACAAAACAAATGCAAAACAAAAACCCAGGGGTAGGGGGGCAAGAAGCCTAGCAACAAGAGCAATGATATCATACATCATACCTCACATCGATGTACACAAACAAATCCCAGAAAGCACATAGGGACATCATAAGCCAAAGAAAAAATTAGTAATTATATAAGGGAATCCTAAAACTAAATATTGCAATTTGTAGCTTTGTATGTACAAGCAGGTTCCAGACTGGTTATCCAACCACAACTGTAGATAAAAAATTTCTCATCCGTCATTAACATACAATGGATGGCTACGACGCCATCCAGGTTTTCAAGCTGTCTTTAAACACAGCCTTAATTAAAAAGTGACTAAAACGATCTGCATAAATAAGTACATACTAGATGTACTCGCCAAAGACATAACAATGTGAGGAGGTGTGGTGAAACAGTAGGATTTGATTTAAGGATTAACACTAAATGAGTATCATACAACTAAGGCCAAGCACAAAGTAACAAAGAATTTGCGGAGCCCTAAGTAACTTAAAAGTTAAAACTCCCACAACCTGAGACATGCAGCTTTCTTCCCTGTTATCCCCAGTGTTTCCAGTTTTATATGCACAAAAGAAAGCTTCATTTTCTCAGTCCTTGTCCTATGTACCATCATAACTCAAATCATAAAGCACATAGCTAAATATGTGGTGACTTCTCTTGGTTGATGTACTACTAAAAAACTATCTATTTTTGAAGGAAAAAAGCTGGCTTGAGTTATTAAACAAAAATGTTTGAAATGTCCTGTACAGCCACATCCGAGATCCATAGGGGCAGTGGCGGTTCCAGTATGGGTTCAGTGGGTTCTGAACCATACTGGATTTTGGGAAAAATTCATAAATCTGATGAAGAAAAATTAAGTTAAAAGCAATTGCAAGCTGCAATATTAACTATACAATTCCGTGGTTCAGTGGTCAGATGTAGAAATGAATAGCACATACTCAAGCTGGCACGCGGGTTCAATTCCCCTGCCTATCATTTTTGGGTTTGTTTTTTTACATTTTACATTTAATAAACTACTAGTATGACTTTTTTGGGCTTGATTTGATTTTTTATGTAATATTATTTTTTCCTTTTCTTTCAAATCAGAGCATATAATTTTTAAGAAAGCCATTTTTTATTTTATTTGAACAAGCTTTATCAAAATATATACATTTTATATTTAATTCATTTTTGGATTTTATATTTGTCCATTTTGAATTGCAATGTTGCATTTTTTACGTTTGTCAATGCACATTTAATATTATCAATATATATTTTTATTCATAGAAATAGTTTATCAATATATTTAAGTATACATTAATTAAGGAAAAATGAAAATTAAAAATCCAACCTTTGCACTTTCTTCTCTAAAAAATCCAACCTTAAGTTTATTCCACAAAAATCCAACCTTTATACCCCATCTTCATCTAAATATCCATTACCTGTTGGTGACTGGTTTTATAAGTTATATGCCACGTGTCAGCTTTTTATAGGTATTATTTTTTAAATTATTAAAAAAAAACAAAAAATAATTAAAAGAAGAAAAAAAAAAAAAAAAAAACAAACAAAGCACCCAGCCCCCTTTTACAGCCTAAATGACTACCACTTCGCCGCCGTCCCAATCGGAACAGCCCACCGCCTTCCCCTCCCCATCCCCACCTTTTCTTCCCCGGCAACCCTACAGACCTCCTCCCCAAAAGCACCACAATAATCAGCTCCAAAATAATCAGCTATTTCCCCTGTTTCTCTTGGCTGCTTTGCGATTATCACCACTCAACCATCATCATTATCACGAAAATCGTCCAATTTCATTAATTCCGAACAATCTAAACTCGTGGTTGTGGTTGTGCGCGGGACTGGGATTGGTGGTGGGTGGTGAGGTTGCTGTTTTGTGGGCGATGAACGGTGCTGGTGTTGACGGTGAGGTGGTGAAGATGCGAGGTGATTGCTACAGTTGTGATTTGTTAATGTGGGTCGAAGTGGGCTGAATTGGTGATAGTAAGTTGGGTATGGGCAGCAAGGAAGGGAAGGAGGAGTTGGTGATGCAGGGGCTTTGTGTGGGGCAGGGGCTAGATGTTTCGGCGAGCGGCAGGAAGGTGGGTTGGGGGTTTCAGGGCGGCAGGAGGGTGCTGCTATGTGTTTCGGGGCGGCAGGGGAGTGGGCTGGGGGTTTCAGGGCAGCAGGGGGTTGTGGCTAGGGGTTTTAGGGGGGGCAGGAGGGTGGCAGCAAAGGGGAGAGGGGCAGTTCAGGTGGCAAGGTGTTTTTGGGGTGGTGGTTATGGTGGGCATGGAAGGGGGATGGGGAGGTAGGAGGAGAGTGAATAATTAAAAAAAAAAAATCCATTTTAACCTGTTTAACAAGTTTCAGGTCAAATGGATCTGTTGGTGAAGATGGGGTATAAAAGTTGGATTTTTGTGGAATAAACTTAAGGTTAGATTTTTTAGAGAAGAAAGTGCAAAGGTTGGATTGAAGAGAATCTAACAAGACTTCAATGACTATATTTTTCCTAACACATAAAATACAAAATGCGGTACAAAAAGTGTACATAAATAGTGCAAAATTTCAAACGTTGTGAATAAAAAGAACGGATGAAGTATATCTAATGTTCGAAACTCCGAAGAGTCCGAACCCATATGTCCAAATTTCTGGAACCGTCACTGCATAGGGGACTTCCATCTCGACTCTTAGACTCCCTAAAACATAGCTAAGAATAAACAACATGCTCAAATAAGCCTTAAACTATAAGTATAATCACTGAACATCCTTCTTAAGAGCGTGAACAAAGTAAGGAAATTTATGCATGAAGTTTATTATTACACATCCAGTAAAGGCAGTAAATTTGAATAAATTTCTTAAAACATATAAACAATGAAAGTAATTAACCAAAATTCTTGTGGGGCTCTAAGTAATTTAACCTACAGCAAGGAGACATGTAGAAGAACAAATGTGAGCTCAACTCTGTGCAGTTCAATTAGATGAACAAATGCAAGTTAATTTTCTGTCATTATCGACTTTATCTTCTTAGCTAAATCATTATATAGGCAGCTGGACATATAAATGCTTTTACAAGGTTTATTACAAGTAAAAAGTCATTAATTAACCTCAAGTAACTGAAAAAACTTCGAATAAATAAGGCCATCTAGTTATATATTCGTATCAGAGTCACCACAACTTGTTTTCTGATTCGAAATGCCTATGCAACAATAGTAGCAATGCAGGACAGTCTGATTTTTACCAACTCTAATGTATAACTTAATCTGGATAATTGTTTGTGGTGGTCAGTTCCTTTTTATACTTCGAATTATTTTGCAATGTTACTGGAATACTACTACAGAAACATCTTTAAACATGAATTTTTACACAAAAATTCCAAGTTATGATTGTAATAAATATAGCAATATCAGCCTATCAGGACAAACCACCTAAAATAAACAGAAACATGAGCAGATTAAGTATTTGCCAAGATAGAAATACCTTAAGAAACTTGCAGACCAGATTAGAGTCGTTATTGATAGATAGAGACTCTAGGCATGGTGCAAGCCAAAGAAGAGCTTGAACGAGTTCGACTTGAGTATACTTCAGTAATGATGAACGAAGCTGCACCACCAAATTTTTTACTCCATGCAGGGGAGGGCGGGATTCCATCCTCACTGATTCAGGGATCAGAAATTCCTTGTTTTTAAAATATCATGGTAAACAAAACACCAAAAAAAAGGTAGAATCAGCTAATAGATAGCATGATGGAATTAAATTAAAAACTTATCATGCAACCAAAAAAGAAATACAACATGAAAGAGAAGGAAAAACATTATTATACCTCTTCAGAACCAACAATAAGTTGTAACTTTTCACAGTGACGAAGCTTTGCAAGAAACTTGATGAAACGAACATACCACTTGTCACCTCTGATGTTTGGTTTTATGTAAATGCTTGCTTCGGTTAACTTGAGAGCACAACCCTTGGGTTTAATAGTCATAAGCTCACCATTCGAATATTGAAAGGATTTTAAATTAGGAGCATCAATTTCAACCATTTTAATGCGTCTACAGTAGGAAAATTCGACCTGGACAAGATGTTGATTTGAAACAGAAACATGTTCTAACCAATTGCAGCGATATAGTTCCAATTTTTCAAGGACAAAAAGATTTTCAAGTATCTGTTTAAAAACATCATCACCCAATTGAGCACCATGTAATCTCAGACGTCTCATCTTTGGACAGGCTAGCACCTTGATTGCACACGCCTGAGCATCAATATTGCGATCATTCAAATAGAAGAACTCCAACAGATTAGGTGCCTCAATCTCAATCAACTCAATTACATCAGCAGATGTCTCAAATTCCATAGTTAAGAGCTTATTGAGACCAGAGACTACAAATCTTGTAAACCCACGGCAACTTATGATATCAAAAACCTCGAGATTAGGACAAACAGCAGCTAGGCTCCCCATAACTCCATCATCCATATAAACATATTCAAGGTTTACCTCTCGTAAGGAAGGTAATTGAGCATCCACAAAACGAGACGAATTCAAATCACATTTTTGCAAATGCAATTTTGTGAGTGAATTAGCACCCAATACAATCTTAGGCAAACAATATCTGGGTTTTTTCCGTGAACTAAAGTGCAATTTCAATACTTTAATACGACGCCTAACAACACATTCTAGCCAATGATCCAAGCGAGACTCCAACTCCAACCCGTAACCAAAAACATAAAGATCAAGCTTCTTGAAATCCGAACTCGACTCAAGAGCCCGATCAAGAAACCCATAAAACGCCTCCCTCTCCCTAAGAATTGCCTCTCTCTTCACTCTAGCACCATCATTCATACCTTTTGGCAATTTTTTAACCATAAGTGAGCTACGAAATTGAAATTTAAGTTGAAATTCACTCAATTTCAATTTTGGAAGTTCAGTCCACAACCCCCGCCAACTGCTCGACAAAATGCTAGATCTAACAGCATCATCAGCTGGCAAAAATGAAAGTATATGCCTTCTAATTGGTTCTGGCAAATCAGAAATTCTATCTAAATTCTTCTCCAAATTAACCTTCTTCTCCATGTTAATGTTCACCTAATGCAGAAATTAATACAAAAACATCAATAAAACGGCAAAAGTGAATTTTATTTGGATTCTTTTGTCAAAGTTACCTAATAAATTTCAGATTTTATGAGAAAGTACCCAATAAAAAAATTTTAAAAAAAAATAAAAAATGGTAAGAAATTACCTGAGATAAAATATTGTAACATACTACATATGGCCGGATTTCCACCGTTGAACTAATTTTCATGCATTAACCCACCTCAAAACATCTCCAGAAACCACCGCTTCATCCCCAAAACCAACACACAACTCGCTTGAAATTGCCTCCATCACGCCGAAACCACCCTCCAACATCAAAACCACCCTCTTACCCCAAAAACCATCATCTCGAATCCCGATACCAACTAACTCGAAATATCCCCTAACAATCCCAAAAAAAGCCTTACCACCTCAAAAACCAACCCTCACGGTGGTTTCATGGGTGTTTTGAGGTAAGTTAATATAAGAAAATTAGGTAATGGTGGAAATCAAACCAGAGTTATTCCGTCTTTTACTATTAGGTAATTTCTCACAAAATCTAGATTTTATTAGGTAGTTTCTGACAAAAAAATCCAATTTTTTAAAGAAATTATTTAGGGAAATCAAAATCATAATTCATTGATTGTATAGACAACAAACTTTAACTGAGAAATGAAGAAATCAGGATTTTTATTACCTGAAAATTGAGAATTTGGGGAAGATGGATGCAGAAGCCAAACCCTAAGCAAAAATCATATTGCTAGATGTGTCTTTAAAAGTTGTAAATAAAACTATTAATTGTATTATTAGTGATTTTATCATACTCATTTTATAGAAGATTTAACAAACACCAACTTAGCCAAGAAGATTCAAATTAGTGGCTTTATAAAACTGTTGATTGTATTAGCTGTATTACTTTGCTAACCGATAATTGAGGGCTTGTTTGGCGTTACTATAGATTTCTGTTTTTTGATTTTTTGTTTTTAAAAACTATATAATATACTCCTCCATTCCTGAAAGTTCGACTCACTTTGCAATTGTGCGGTCTTCAATAGACATTTTTGACCATGAATAACTCTGGTTGTGTATAAGTGAAATTTGTAAAAATTTTATATTTGGATTATTTTTAATAAGGGGAATCTAATTTATTTATATTGTATAGTTCATAAAATGTGGTCTATTTTAACCACATGAATAGTAAGTGAGTCGAACTTACAAACAGAGGTAGTATGGCATGTAATGAATCAAAAATTAGTCAAACTTACTAAAAATCATGATAATTTTGAAAACTGACAATAGAAAAGAGGAAACACTTTTTTCTTGTTTCTTATTTTTGGTTTTTTGATTTAAAAAAAATATAGAAAACTAAAAACGATGTCAAACAAGGCCTCAATTATCGGTTAACAAAGAAATACATTTAATACAATCAACTAATTTGAATCTTCTTGGCTAAGTGTGTTTAATAAATCTTTTATAAAATGAGCATGATAAAATCACTACTAATACAAGTAGCAGTTTTATTTACAACTTTGAAAGACACATCTAGCAGGATCAATTAAATAAGACACATTCGTTAAGAAAACCGTTAAAACTACCGTTTAAAAAAAAATTCTTCGAATTTCGTGCTAAAAACATGTTCTTTAGAGGTTTAGGGGTCATTTTGTCCAAAGGAACCGATTTAATGTCAAAATTTACAAGAAATAATTGAAATTGACTCATTTTGCGTACTAAAAATAACTCAGTTTACGTGACACATGCAATATGAAGCATTTTCAATAATAATAGCATGTTTTTGGCATAACAGTCGAAGAAATTTATTTGAAGCCTTATATTTAACGGTTTTTCTTAACCGAAAATGTCAAGTGGTGGTGAAATCTATTTTTTTAAATATTATATATTTCTCCTCTAACGGTTTTCACGCACCCAAACCCAATACTACTTTTTTTTATTATTTTTTGTCTCTCACATTCATTACTTTTCAATAAATTATTAATCAAACTATGTGTCTTTACAATTTTTTAATACTCTCACTACCCCACTTACCTCTTATTTTATTTAAATTAATTAAATTGCCTAAAACTATTTGCCGATTAAAGTGTAACACTTATTAAACCACAAAGGTAGTATTAATTTATACTTTCATTATACTTCATATTAGATTTTTCAATTATACTTTCATGATACTTCGTATTAGATTTTTCAAACATTTACTAATTGATGAATAAATATATTAGTATTTCAACTAATGCATTAATAAACTTAAAATTCTTTTAAAAAATAAAAATCATTTTTACTAAACTTAAATTATTTTTACTAATTAAAATTTATTTTTACCAATTTATGATTGAATTTGTTCTTTAAAATTACTAATTTTAACTAAAATTAAATTATTTTTTGAACTTCAATCATTTATAGGCCAAAACATTTTATCTTAAAATATTTATATTTAGTACAAATAATTTAATTTTAATAAAAAAAAAAATTAGTTTAACAAAAAAAAATATAGGAAAAATAGAAAATAATATCTTACCAATCTTTGGCCTTTCGAAAGCAATTCAACCTTAAATTTATTCCAAAACAATCTCACCTTTAATGTTCAACAGCCAACTCCTCCCACCCCACCAACACCCATGTCTTCCGCTTCCTGGCAGCCACACCCCCCGTCTTCCACTCCCAAGGCAGCCCCCACCAACACACCAATCACCGACGACACACCATACATGCATCCACCGTCGCAACCCCATCACAACCACCATAATCACCACCAATAACAATCACCAACTCGCCATAACCACCACCCCTCTTTCTTTATGCTTTTTTTTTCTGCCTTGAATATTTAATTTGATCTATGACTTTGTTCACCATTCACCATATTCAACCCCGGAAAATATTGTTGCTGCTTTGAATCTCTGATTTTTTGGCTCTTTTCCTTTCTTTTTCTTTTCAATTGAGATTTGTGGGATTTTGTTGCCGTTGTTGGGGTGTAAGATGAAGGAGATGGGGTGGCGGCAGATGGTGGTGGTGTTGTTGGCGGCAATTTCGGGGTGGTGGTGGCTTTGGTGTTGGCCATAGAAGTGGGTGGGGAGGTGGGAGGATAGGGACTTGAGAAAGAAGAAAGAAAACATTTACCCTGTTTAACAGCAAGTCATTTAGCTCCTTAAAACCAGATGGGGTCAAAGGTTAAATTGTTTTACAGCAGAATAAACTAGTTTTTTTGGCTCGTTCTAACTTCTAAGTAGGGGTGGTTATTGGGAGGGTCAGTGCGGGTCATTAGCGAGGCGGGTCAGTTGCGGGTCATTATGAATATTTAGTAGGTCAGGGTCGGGTTAGGGTCAATGCGGCTCAGGGTCGATTCAGGGTTGAGGTAAAAGTGAAATGGGCCATTAACGGGCCTTTACCCACATACTTTTTATCTGCATAAACAAACTTCCCCTTAAAATTAAATTGAAAACAGAGAAGAAAAAAATATAGAAAAAAGCAAAAAAATTCCATTCTAATCAACTAAAAAATTACATCAAACAAACTAACTAATCTCAAACAATTAATATGCTAAACATTTCTTACAATTCATGACAATCCAAAAAAAAAAAGGATTCTAGTAATTTTTTCAATCATTTTTTTTCTTCTCTGTTTAGAAATTTCTAGAAAATGCGACGATGACGATTCCGATTCGATTTGGCCGAGTTACATTCCGAATCCGATTATGACTCGGACTCCTCCCGCGACCGCACCAGACACCGCTGGAGAAGCAACAGCCGCCGCCGAAAACGAAGATTCCGGCGACCGGAGGAAGAAGAAGGTTTCGGAGGAAGAGATAATGGAATACCTCGCGAAGAAGGCGCAGAAGAAGGCCATGATAACAAACCTCTTTGATAACAGGAAGCTCTGACTTCAACCAAGAAGACAATGTATGAGGCTTCTTCTCGGAATGTTCTAGACTCTAGAGAACTATGAGTGCGCTTCAGTGGAGGAGAGAGAAAGGTGGGCGAAAGAATAGAAGAGAAGAGAGAGAAAATGGAAGTGTGGGTTGGCTGACCCTTACCATTATTCTTGGGCTTTTTATTTTAATTTTTAAATTATTGGGCTATAAAATAAGACCCTATAAAAGCCATGTCCATCAAAAAATTAAAGGGTCAAAACCCTTTAATATTAGGCCCGACCCTTTTGCCATTGGGTAGCCCTACCCAATAACCAGGCCTACTTCTAAGTATGGGTTGTGAATACGTTATTACTCTATATTTATTTATTCATCAAAAAATTTACAAATTACTTGAATAACTTAAGTCGTTTGGTTGGATCATTTGAAATGAATTAGAATGCAATTAGAATCCATTCCATCTGATATTTTATTTAGTTGAGGTTTTTAGTAATGAAATCTCATACCTAAAGGACGCCTGAGATGTCGGTAGGAGAAAAAATTCTGACATTTTTGAAGTGTCTCGATTGAAGGTAATGTTGTATAGGGGTAATACTTTGGATTAATATAATTTTTTAATCCCAACTTTGACCAATTTAATTTTATAATCCCAATTTTGAATTATTCCTCAATAATCCCAACTTTGATATGGCCTTTCACTCCTCAAACCCAAAAATTAGGAACCGGCTAAGGAAGTGAATGTTGAGTCAACAAACCTCAATATTGACTTTGATCACCAATTCCCTCCAAAAATGATGTCCAGTCAGCATCTCCTTCCAACTACTCCTTCCTGGCAAAATTAAAATCCCGCCATTAATACTCTGCAACTTTCACTTTCCCCCCAATTACGACCCATTGTACTTCTCTGAGAATCTCAAAAATCGCAGCGGGAAGGCGAAATTGTTGTCTAGGGTTTCCATTTGAGGGAGCAACTCAGTTGATGAATGCGAAGCAGGGGACGCAAGAAGGAAGTAGAGGTAACCCTGAATTCGTAACTTTTTGGTCATTCTTTTGTTTAGTCAAGCAATTTCGACATACAATAATGGTTTATAGTTGTGTGAATTCTTGTTTATGAATTGAAAAATGCCATAAAAATCAAAACTTGGAATTAGGGTTTCTTTGATGTGAATCTTGTTTATGAAACGAAAATGCCATAAAAATCAAAACTAGGAATTAGGGTTTCGTTGATGCGAATTCTGCGGCGGGTGTTTGTGTTTCTGTGTTGGTATAATGGTTGATTTATGTTGTGTTGTCTGTAGTTAGTAGTGTACTACTGTTTCAAAATTGAATTTTGATAGTGAAATTGTAGGTTGAACATGAATACTAATTTTAACAAGATCAACTTGAAGTTTTGGCATTATGGGGCTTTTACTATAAAGTCTGATGGTGAATTGGTGTATGAGTGAGGGAAGGGTAAAACAAAGCAGGTTGACCCAGATGAGTTATGTGTGTGGGACATTGTACAGATGGGGACTGAGTGTTGTGGTGGGAACATGTTGAAGCTGAGTTATATTTGATTCCTGGACTAAGTATGAGTAATGGTTTGAGGAGGATTAATGGTGATGAAGATGTGAGGGAGGTGACAAAATTAGGTGCTAAATACAGAGTTGTGGAGATGTAAGTACACCATGGTGCTAAGTCACCAGTGCTGGACCCCACAGACCCACCTGATGTCCAAACACATTTTCAACTATTGCCCCAAGAAGAAGAATCTGATGAGTGTGATTCCTCTAAATCCCAGGAAAAAAAAAAGAAGGGGACCACCTAAAGGTAGTTTGACTCTAAGTCCAAAAGAAAAAGCTCCCACCCCTTCACATTTAATAAGTAAAGGTAATCCCACATTGAAAAAACAGTTTCCAGGTCACCTAAAGTTAAATTTGTCTCTAAGTCAGCCCAGCTCCCTCCTTTCAGTACTTATTATCCAGATCTAGGTTTAGGGAACCCTCTTCTTTCACAACATTCATCCCAAACACAACCTCCTGTATATGAAGATTACAATTGGGTTGATGACAGACCTGAGTCTCCAATTCCCTTACATGAGTTAGTAGGAGGTGACACTGATATTAGTGAGGACACAGACCCTCCATATGACCCTAAGACTAATAAAGGGAAGGGAGTTGCAGTATCTAGTGAGAGGAGGGTGTTTGGTGATGTGTACACTGATGAGGATAGTGATGAGGACAGCTATGACCCTAAGACTGATAAAGGGAAGGAAGTTGCAGTAGCTAGTGAGAGGAGGGTGTATGGCGATGTGTACACTGATGAGGATAGTGATGAGGATAGCTATGATGTAGAGAAACCTTGTCCTGGAGCTGAAGAAGAATTGGATGTGGGGTTGGAGCAGTTAGATCCAGAGGTTGAGAAAGAATATGAAGATGCAATTTTTAATGAGACATTACAAACAGATTCTGATGTGAGTGATGAGGAGTACAACACAGCTAGAGAGAGGGTTAAAGCTTGTAGTACACAGTTAATTCAGGCTGCATCTAAAGTTATACATGAAGTAGCTGAAGGGAAACTAAGTATCCAAGATCCTGTGACTGAAGGTGAAAATTTCAGTGAATATGAGGACTCTGATGAGGAGATGCATACACCACCTAGGAGTGAAGATGAGGGGGTGATGGTTTGAGGAAGAGAAGATCTGCACTGCTTGTAAGCCCAAATACAGATTTCAGTCAATTCAAGTGGAAAGCGGGTTTAAGATTTGCCAAAAGGGAAGATTTCAGGGAGGCAGTTGCCAAATATGCTGTGTTACAGGGTAAAAACTTAACTTTTGCTATTGGGAATAAGAAGAGACACCAGAGGGTAGGAGTGAAATGCAGTAAAGGGTGTCCTTTCTATGTTTATGCATCTTGGCATTCAAGAAAGGTAGCCTTGATTGTGAAGAGGGTGAGTGGAGAGCATACCTTCCAGAGGAACATGAAGAAGAACAGGCAGTTGAAAGCTACCTGGGTTGCAAAACAATTCCTTGAAGTATTCAAAAGCAGACCACATTGGCCTGCAAAGGAAATAGTGGAGTGCATTAAAAGAGTTTTCAAGATCATTGTGAATAAGGTGTTTGCTTATAGAGTGAAATATGCTGCCCACACTCTCCTATATGGTTCAATGCATGACCACTACCAAAAAGTGGGAGCTTATCTTGCATCATTGCAGACAAGCAGCCCTGGCAGTACATCTGAGCTAGTGACTGTACAACAGAAGAAGGGTCCACCTGTGTTTAAAAGATTTTTCATGTGCTTTGAGGGGTTGTCCAAGGGATGGATAGATGGTTGTAGGAAAGTGTTGGCCGTTGATGCAAGCTTTCTGAAGACCTTTCTAGGTGGTCAATTGCTTTGTGCTGTTGGAAGGGATGCCAGTGACCAAATGTTCCCAGTGGCATGGGTTGTTGTTGAGGGTGAGAATAATCTGAGTTGGGAATGGTTTTTTGTGCATCTACAGATTGTGTTGGAGTTGGGAGATGGTGAAGGTGTTGCAGTCTTGTCTGATGAGCACCAGGTATGAGCACTCTACTTTTATTCACTCTAAGCACAAATGTATCTCCAAATAATTTTTGTAGCTTATTACTTATTGCACTTACTTTGATGTTAGGCTATTATGAATGTTGTGTCCTCTGTTTTGCCCAAAGCAGAACACAGGCATTGTGCCAGGCATATATTTGCCAACTGGCACAAGACATATAAAGGAGATGAGCTTAAGTTGCAATTCTGGAAGATTGCGAAGTGTTACAACAAGGAAGATTATGATGATGCATTGAATGAGCTCACTGTAATCAATTCTGAAGCAGCTGAGGCATTCAAAGCCTATAATCCTAGCCATGCAGTTGCTTGCATATTCTTTATGAACAAAGAAGCAGAAGACTATGTGGAAAGGTGTTACACAAGGGAAGCATATCTACAGGCTTATGCAGGTATACACTAACTCTTCTCCTTTGTGAGACTAATTTACCAACTTCTACTATTAGTTTACCTGATGATGCTTCTATAAATTGACTGGGACAGGTTCAATTCCACCCCTTGAAGGTGAGAGGTTTTGGCCAAAGGTGCAATGTCCCCTGGACCCACCACCAATTAAAATTGGTCTAGGGAGGCCAAGGAAAAATAGAATTAGGGACCCTTTTGAGAACCCTAAAAAACCTGGCTGTTTGACCAAGTCTGGTGTTGAGATGACCTATTCCTTGTGCAAACACAAGGGACACAACAAAAGAAGATGTCTTAATAAGGATACAATACCACCCCCTACTGAACCACCTACAAAAAGGCCTAGGGGATGGCCAACCACCTCATAGCAATGTGCCTGAAAACCCTCAAACTCGGCTCACAATATCTGCATCAGCTCTCACCATTCATTCACTGCCTAGCCTGCATAGCTTGGGAGAGGTGGCAGAGCTATAAGAGGAGGGTTAGGATCAAGAGGAGGTGCTAGAGTTCTGCTACATCTGCAGCTTCTTCTGGTGGGAGAGGACAAGCTCAAAACTCTATAAGGAGAGGAAGAGGCCAAGCTGAGAGCTCTGCAGGGAGAGGAAGAGGTGGTAGGTATAGTGGTGGTAGGGGAAGACAGAGAATTCCAAGAGGAGTGGGTGTGTACATTGCTGAGGATGGGAGTATACAACCCAATGTATGTGTTTAAAAATTGCAAATTGGTTTTGTCATCTCTGTTGTTTCATTCAGCTATTCTAACTTAGCCTACTTTTTCATGTGATAGGTGCGTGGCCAATCCAACAGGAGAGGAGGACTGACACCCAGGCCAAGCCATGACCAAAGTTTGAATTCCATAATCCCAAGTCAGCAATCAACCGTCCATCAGCCAACTAAGTAAAAAGCTTTTCATGTCAAAGATAGTTTAGTTAGCAAACTCCTCCTTTTGTGTAGTAGTTCCAGACTAATTACTATTAGCTTAGGTTGAAGTGGATATTGTTTCACTTAAGAATTAGGGCAGAATTTCCTTTTGTGAAAGAAACTATTTGCTACAGCCCTGGTATTTTGGATTTGTCAACTTATATGTTGGGTTGGTACATAATGTACCTATTTTGCCAATGACTTTGCATGATTATTTGTTTATGCGCAAAAAAAAATTACAAACATGTTGTTCAGGAAAAAACCATACTTCATTTCATTTCATTTCAAAAGGTACACACCATAAATCCTACTTTAAGTACAACACCATTATGGCAAAAAAAACCCAGGAAAATAAAAGGGCCATAAACAAATTAGGCTCATTCCTTGAACATTTCATGAGATCAGTCCTCATGTCACATAGCTCTTCTTTCAATTGCTGCACCACCTCCATTTTTTCCCGTTGTCCTTGCATTATCTTCAATCTGTCTTCAAGGAATTTGTTCTGCATCTCCAATTCAGCAATTGTAGTGTCCCTTTCAAATATCTCTAATTGCAGATCATCCCCATTAGTACAGTCAACCCACTTCATAAAATTGTAATTGGTATCCTGCACCAAAAAAATACCCCTTTAAATCAAAACCCTAATTACAATTGGGATTTAATTTTTCCAAAAAAATTAAATAAATTTGGACTAATTAGGACTAATTAAACCTTAAATAACTACATTTTAACCATTACCGACCATTTTGGGCATCCATAAAATCTGGATCCAATGTTATGCGCCTTCTTCACAGTTCGCACAACGGCGTCCAAACCACAACTGCATTTCGTCGTGGTGTACAAACCTCCTCGCGAGTTTGAAGAAGACCTAGAGGAACAAACTGGTACACTTCTACCTCCAGCCATTGCTAATGGCGAACTATGAGAGAAGAAAAAAAGGAGAGGATGCTGAAAAAGAAAGAAAACAGAGAGGATGGGGGAGTTGTAACGGGAAAATAACAGAGAGGATGAGAAAGAAGGAAGTAATAAAGGAGTTTATTATCCTAATTTTCTTTAAAAAAAAAGAAAAAAAAATTAAAGTAACAACTCTTGCCACGTAGGACAGCAACCTGGTACAACAGATTAAGAAACCGGTTGGGTATGAGGAATGAAAGGCCATATCAAAGTTGGGATTATTGAGGAATAATCCAAAGTTGGGATTAATAAAATTAAATTGGTCAAAGTTGGGATTAAAAAATGGTATTAATCTTAATACTTTCCCCTCAAAATAGAGGTAATAGTTACTCTAACCCTCAGGGTAACTTTTTTCCCTCTTGCTTCCTTCTCTTTCGGCACGTCATTCATCTCACTTGGTCACTCCTACCTTCCACCACTGTCACCGTCACCACCTCTGTCCCCGTCATCGGCACCACCATCTCCCATCTATCTCCTCAACCTTTATCTTCCTCTACCTCTATCTCTCCTTGTTCTCTCAATTCCAAATGAGCTTGCCGTTGGAATGAATCAATTAAGTAATATCTTACTCTATGTCGGTTAAAATTGACCAAAGATTTCAGTTAAAAACCTTCAATTGGAGTTGGATTTATCCCATAAAAGAATCTCAATTGCAAATTTGGTATTTATCTCTCTCTCTCTCTCTCTCCTCTCTATTTCCTGTGGTTTGTGAAATTGTGATGTTGGAAAGTTGTTGCGGTGATGATGGCTAATGTCGCCGGTAATAATGGTTGATGGTTGCATTTGTCATGTCCCTCAACTTTTTTCTTTAACCCTGCAATAATGCCAAACTTGAGAAAATGAAAATATTAACCCATTAATTGATTCTCCTGTAAGATTTATCCCATTAATATTACCCCCTTAATTAATTATTTAAGGAAATCCAGGCGAGGCTTAACATTCACAATCCATTCTATTAATAAAAGATAGAATCCATTCCAAACGATAAAATCAAAACATTGGACTAGTATGGGTTTTGGAATCCATACCTCTTTAATATGAAATTCCATATCAATCCATTCCAATTTGATGAACCAAACACCCCCTAATTTCATTGACTTTTTTCACCTTTTTTAACATTTTACAATTTGTTTAGGTTAAAATGTTTTATTATTGTAATTAACCTTTTTTGTTTTTAAAAACTTTTGATATAACTAGCCTTTTTTGTACTATGTTTTTTTGGATTTGATAAATAAAAGTACCAATAATGGATTAATTTGGACGAATCTTGATAGTATGATTTATAGAAAAAGAATGTCGAAAGAGTTGACATAGCTTTTGTGTTCATTTGTTGACTAATTGTCGATGATATCTTATAATTGTTTTATATTTCCAAGTTTCCAAAAGCCTAGAAAAATTATAGCAAGATTTAATCTTTCAACATATAATCAGCAACATATAAATTGGAAAAAAAATAGCTTAATTATAAAATCAAACCCTCTAATTTTGTTTTTTTTTTTTTTTATTTGCCACGAGGGCGGGTGATAAGAATCAATCCCAAAATCTCATGGAACTGTGAAGGAAACTCTAACCACTTGAGCTATCCCTCACTCTCATCAGTTTTGTTTTAAAATACCAATAAAGTATAGATTAAAGGTAAAATTGCTTACGAAAGACCGAGAAAAAGTGGAATTATTTATTTCCATTTTCTCAAAAGTGTATTAAATTACAAGTAAAACAATTTTCATTCAACAAAAATAATTTAAGTTCATTACATATAAGGTGAAAGAGTATAGGACCTTAATCAATACTCCCTTCATCCTTAATAGTTTCTATATGTTACTTTAATTTTTGGGAAATTATCAATGGTACAACCAAGGTTTGAGCCTTTATCAATGGTACACCTACTTAACTATTGTTTATCAGCGATACACCCAAGATTTCATACAATTATCAGCCGTACACCTACTGTACACATTTCGTTAAAAAAAACGTTAGATTTGGTTTTTAATTACAATGAAATGACTAAATTGACCCCGTACCCCATAGACATTAACTCTCTCCCTCCAAACTCTAACTACCTAAATTAAAATCACCCTAAACAAAAGATCGTTCATCTTCTTCTTCCTTCTCACTCTCTCCCCTGTTTCCGCTGTTGTGAGGAACCCTAATTCAAGCGCGTTTGGAGCAAAATTCCTGGAAATTCTACACTACATTGTTGATCGTTAAAGGTTAGTGTTGATCTGAGCCTTCAAAATTATGATTTGG
Organism: Chenopodium berlandieri; assembly: GCA_034703905.1. Taxonomy (NCBI): domain Eukaryota; kingdom Viridiplantae; phylum Streptophyta; class Magnoliopsida; order Caryophyllales; family Amaranthaceae; genus Chenopodium; species Chenopodium berlandieri. The sequence continues at coordinate 14,970,944 of CM068293.1, forward strand.
CAAAAAATAGTTTGGTTTTTGGTATTAGATGAATATTTGTGTGAATGATTGAAGTTTGATTTCCATGTACAATTGTCACTCGATTATGGTTTGAATTATGCATAATATGCCTCTGATTATGATTTTTTGCTTAATTTTGTGTTTGTTGCACAAATAATTCGATTTGGGTGTGTTTGAGTTGATATTCTAAGTTTGTTAGTGATAGGTAACCTTAGGTCAAATTATGTGTTATGTACTGTTGCATGTCATGTTTAAACGATTTTCATTCATTGATGATGGGATTGAATTGTGGTATTTTTCCCTAATTTTGCAAAATGAGTGACAAGGTTGTGATAAGATTTAAATATAAGGTTCACAATGTTGATGTTGAAGTGGATCCTGATCTGTGCAATCTCATGGATTTAATCATTGAATTTGAAGATAGGTTACTGAAAAAGGGAATAGTTATATTGAACCCTATCTTTGCTTATGCATATAGAGGCAAGCATTGGCCTATTGATGATGATGGTGGTATGATTAGGATGTTTAGAACATTCCCTAATGCTAACTTGTATGAATTTTTGGTTGACACTGCTAAGGATTCCACTTTCATGAATGATCTAGTGTCTGAGTGGAGGGGCAAATAATTTGCTGCTGAACAAGCTAACTAGGCTCAACCACCACCTCTAAATGAAGCTAACCAGGCTCAACCACCACCTCTAAATGAACCACCACCACCTCCTCAGCAGCCTACAGATGATGGTGCATCACCTACTGTTGGTCTTGAAAAGAACCCCTCTTCTGCCCAACCTTCAAATGCTCCAATGACCAAACTCAAACCTAGGAGGAGATTGAGATTGACATACCAGTCTACCAATGATGCTATTGCTACTACTGTTAGGGATACTGACATACCCTTATTAAATGATATTGCTACTGACCCCTCATTAGATGATATGTTCCCTAAGGAGTTTAATTATGATCCAACTATTACTGCTGCTGATATGCAATAGGAGCTTGAGGGTATTGGTGTTAACATTTCTAGTAAGGAATACACTAAGGGTAGGAAGGCATTTGAGAAGGTGTGTGAAAAAAGTGTTGCATCTAAGGGTAAGGGCAAGGGTAGGGGGAAGGGTGATACTTCTGCTACACCTAAGGGTAAAGGAAAGGGTAAGGGGAAGGGTGAGACTTCTACTGCAGCAAAGGGTAAGGGATAGGGCATAGAACTAAGTAATGTTCTTGGTCAAAGAATTCCCCCATCTCTAGAATCACCACACATCATCTTTAAAACTCTTACTGGGAGGAGGAGTCCTAGATTTACAGTCCCACTATCTAACCCCAGCATCTCTTTACCTGAAACCACCTTATTTGATAGGAAAGTGCCTAAAACCATAGCTATTAGGAAGGGTTTGTGGGAAAATCTGAAAAATAAAATAAAATAAGGTCCAAAATGTTAGTGTTGTGAGGAGAATGGTGAATTTTGATGATGCAAGTGATGAGGGTTCTGATGATGCAAGTGAGGGTGCTGATGATGCAAGTAGGGGTTTTGATGATGCAAGTGAGGGTTCTGATGATGACAGTGGGGATTCAGAAAATGATGATTCTGACAATGAAGTCATCATATCTTATGACATTCAACCTGATGAAATGGAAGAAATTAGTGGAGTTCCACATGTAGAAGAAAATTGGGAGCTTGAAGAATGGTATGACTTTATTGATTTTGATGATGATGTCGGCTACTTGAACAAGCTGTACAAAAATGGAGAAATGTATGAAGAGAAAGACTTTGGGAAAATCCAGCTGAAACCTTGGATGTTTTTCATTGATAAGGGTCATTTGAGGGAAACCTTGAAGGACTATGTTGTCCAAGAAGGGATTGCTTTGAATGTGGTGTATGCAGACAACAGGAGGTACACAGTCACTTGCTATGCTAAATGTTGTGACTGGAGATTACATGCAAGCAGGCTGCCAGATGGCAGGACATGGGCTGTGAAGAAAATATGGCCTGATGTGCACATATGTAGGGGTTTGGAGACATACAACCCAATGTGCACTGTCAAATGGGCTGCATACAAAGTGATGGAGGATATTAGGGCTAATCTAGATATCCCTGGGAAACCTTTGAATGAGCTGCTGTTTCAAAGGTATGGCATGTACATGAAGCAAGCTTCTTTGTACAGATTGAAGAGGTATGTGAGAGATGTCCTGTTTGGAGGGCATGATGAGTCTTAAACTCACTTACCTATAAATAGGTTAGGTGATTACAAGTACTAACCCAGAATCAGCAGTATTTGTAGCATGGCATGAGAGTGAGAGCACCCCAAGGGTGAACTTGTTTAGCAGCATCTTTATATCTTTTGCTGGGCAATGGAAGGGGCTCCTAAGTAGTTGCAGGCCATTAATTGGTGTTGATGGGACACATTTAAAAGGCAACTATGGGGGTATCTTGTTGTCTGCCATTGCAATTGATGGAAACAATAAACTTTCCCTGTGGCATATGCAATAGTGAATGCTGAAGACAAGGAAAGCTGGTCATACTTCTTTTGGCATTTGCACAACCTTGTTAAACACTCAGACAGGACAGATTGGACTATAATATCTGATAGACAAAAGGTACATCATACTTTTGCTTTCCATTATACAGTTGCATTCCTACTTAGAGTAGGACTAACTGATTTGAAATTGTTCTTGCAGGGTGTTGACATAGCTCTGAAGCAAGTTTGGCCTGCAGCTAGGAGAAGGTATTGTTGCACACACCTTAGCAGAAATTTCAAAAAGCTCTTTCCAGGTCCATTGATGTATATCTTATTCTAGAGGGCTTGCAATGCAACCTGTGCATTCAATTTTAGAAAAGCAATAGAGAAGTTTCAAAAGGAGGGAGGTGAAGAGGTGATGAAGTGGTTTGCAGACATTGGTGATCAGTCCAGATGGAGCAAATACAAGTTTGATCCAAATGTTTGTAATGACTCAAACACATCAAACTTTGTGGAGAGTTTTAACTCAACCCTTGGGGTTGATAGGTGCAGACCTATCCTAAATCTACTAGAGGGTATATTCTCAAGACCCTTGATTCATTTTTACCTATAGTTGCAGATGCTATGTTTTGGTGAATTGATATTGTTCTTGTGATAGGAATTAGAAGGGTTTGTATGGTGAGGTTGTCAGCTAGGCATGAGAACTCAAAGTCACGGAATGATGATGACGTTTTCCCTATAGAAAAGAAGGTTAAGGACATCAGCAAGGCAACCACCACTTGCAAAGCATACCAGTCTACTTCCAGGGGAGTATGAGATACATGAGGGAAAATCTCAGTTCCCATTAAGCTTGAACAGCAAGATATGCTCTTGTGGTGCTTGGCAGCTATCTGGCATACCTTGCAGGCATGCCATTAGGGAAATGGTCCATGCAAGGTTGATCCCTACAATTACATCAGCTCTTGGTATTCTGTGATAACATACAAGCAACTATATAGCCACTGCATACATCCAGTGCCTGATATGAGTCAGTGACCAAGCATGGATGCTTTCCCTCACATTGATCCTCCAAAAATGAAAAGAGGTATTGGTAAGCCAAGCAGGAACAGAAAAAGGGAAGAAGGGAAGGATCAGCCTAGCAAAAGATCAAGAACAGTCAAGTGTGGCAGTTGTGGTTCTTTTTGGACATAATGCTAGGACCTGCAAGGGAGGTTTAACCAGTAAAGAGGCAGCATAACAGACTGCATCAGTGCTTGATGCTTCACAGCTGCAGAGTCAGCCCCCTCTTAGCCAGTCACAGTCCTAAAATTAGAGAGCTTTGCATGTTCTTGCTTAGAGTTGCTTAAATTTTTGTGTATTGAAACTTTGTGTTGGTTTATGTCTCTAGTAGCTTTTGATAATCTAGTTTTAATTTCAGCATTTTGAATTATGCTATTGACAATCAATTTGGTACTCTAAGCTTTTGAATTATGCACTGAATGGCAAATGCATTTTCTTTTGGTCAATATTTGTGTATTGAATTATGCATTTTGATTTTTCAACAATTGTCCTACTTTAAATAAGAAGTTCAGCAGCAACATTTCCATAAAAATAACATACTTAGCTTTATTCATATCAAATAGCAGATTACAGCAGCATTACATTATTTCAAAGCTACCTGTTTCGGGGTTTTCTGATGTCCTGCGGGAGAGTTACAACACCGAGACTGGATCCGGACGCCTGTACCTGCAAAACAACGGAGACTCCTGGTGGTGGGAGCTCCGCCTCCAACGGTCAAGTTAGTACTTGATTAAGGAGTAATTAATGCGGAAATTAAAGTAGTTTGGTCTCTCTAGGTGAGAGTGTTTAATGCGTAATCCGTGTGTTTTTCCGTGTCTCTCCTCTTAATGAGGATTAAGAGGGGTATTTATAACCTCGGGAAGCGTGCCACTATCTAGGTTTGGGGTAAACCTAGGGCTGACTGGGCTTCTAAACAGGATTGGGCCTTGTTGGCCAGTTTTCCCATTTGGCATGGGGGACACGTGGTGTGTCTCAATTGGTCCGTAGTGGACGAATCTGGGACTGACACGTGGCAGGCTCCTATTGGCCTACATGAAGGACACGTGGCGGAACCTGGTTGGTCCACTTGTCAGACGGTGATTGGTGGATAAAAATCCCCTAATCATTTGCCCCTCACAGGCGGCACGTGACTGGTCACGTGTCACCTGTGACAGGTGTCGCATGGTGACAGGCGACGGCCTGCGAAAGGTGTCGCCCTGCAATTGGCCGAGAGATATTTCCCGCCCAAATTTTTAATTTGGAAGTGACCCTTCGCCTTCTCACTTTTCCTATATAAGGGAGTGCTGACTTCGGTCATTTTCACATTTGAGAACCTTTGCGAGAGAAATTCGGACCCCTGAACTTGCTCTGACACTTTGGACTTTGTTGCCTACCACCTGCTCTGACAAACCGTTTACAAAGGACTTCAGACTTTCATCAACCGTCACTCGTTCAGGTAACCGTTGGTTCTCTTACTCTTAACTTTTTCCTTTTATTTTTATTTTTTGAAATGGCCCCATGGAAGCACACGACACGGCCTAAGTTAGTGATCAGCCGGTCACCGGGGACGGCTGAATCTAGGACTAGGACTGCCGCCTGCCCTTTTCTGGACCCATCTTTGCCCTTTATACAAAGTCCGACTGTATCTGTGTCTATGCAGAACGTGATGGCCAGAACAAAAAAGACTGCTAGGATCTCAAATTCGGACGGCTCCTCTCAAAGGGTGCCAATTAGTGAAACATCTGACCAGACGCCAGATGTAGAAGTAAAGCAAGGCGGCTGCCAAGCCGACAGTTCTGAGGGAGGGATCAAGGTGGTCCCTTCCCATTTCACAGTGGATATGTCAAACTATTCTCCTGCTCCTTCTAAGGGAGAGGAGGCGGGCCCCTCTGGGAGAGGGGAAGAGTCGTCCTCTTCTGACTCGTCTGAGGACGAGTTTGAGTCTAGCTCTTCTGGCCAATCTTCTCCAGGCTCAGAAGAAAGAAACAGCCGCCTACAAGAGGCGAGGAGTTCTCATGCAGTTGAGAAGGGGGATAATTGGGCGGAGCCGTCCGCTTCTTATCGAGAGGAGAACACCCCTTACTACTGCACGGTACCCCGGGGCCGGATCACGGCCATGCAAGACAAAGTGGAGAGCTTTATCGCTAACCACCAAATGGGCCCCGGATTTTTACTGTTCGTGCCGGATCCAGAAGACACTGTCGTCTGGCCGGCTGGTACCAGCTACGATGGCGCCTGTTTTGGCTGCTATGTGGCGGCCATCAAGGCTGGACTGCGCTTCCCATTACATCCGGCTGTTCAGCGGATTTTGGATGGGTATGATTTGGGGTTATGGCAGCTAGCCCCCAACTCTTGGGTCAACGTACTCGGCTATGTGGTCGGGTGCGAAATGTACGGGGTGGAGCCAAGCTTTGAGGCTTTCGCCCACATGAACTACCTCAGCCGGACCCCTAAGTCGGGCGGTACCGGCTGGTATCAATTGACAAGTCACAGGGGCTACCTCATGACGAGAGGTAAAGCGAACAAGTGGAAGGATTGGCGGAACACCTTCCTTATTATTGAGAGTTCAGACATAGAGCTGAACAAACGCTTTAACAGGTGGAATAGGAATCCGCCTCTCCTTGCAGGCGGCCGAAGCATGCCGCCTGTTCCCCCAAAGGCTAAAAAAGAGATCCTAGACAAAGGACTCTTCAAAGTAGAGACTAGGGTGAACTCTACTTCAGGGGTACGAGAACAAGTACCACTAAACTGCGTCCCGAGCTTCAAGTGGCTCTATGATGAGTACTTTTTGGCCGCCTGTGGCCTCAGCAGTCGGTGCTCTAGAGGTAGCCGGCCTGACAAATACTCTTTTTTCACGCCTTGTTTACTTGGGATTTTTGCTAACTTTACTGTTTGTTCTTTTGCAGCTGACGCCATGAGTAAAATAACAGCATCCAAGACTGCGGCGGCCATGTTGCGGGCCTCTCTCATGCAACAGTCTTGTACCGACTCCCCCAACAAGGGGGCACCCTTGGTAGGCTTGAAACTCTTCCTCTTTTTGGAGTAGTTGTCTTATGCATATACTAACTCCTTTTTTTTTTTTTTTTTTGTTTAGTCGGGCACTCCAAGAGCTTCTTCCTCGCAACAGCCGGACCCCAAGGCCCGGAGGACGACTGTTGCAAGCTCTCCTGGGTCTTCCAGGAAAACGGTGGCGGCTGAGAAGCAGCCGGCCACTTCTTCTAAAACTCCGGCGGGGCCGCCTAGAAGTATGGACAATTACTTGTAAAAACTTTTACACTTGCTTCCTTCTTGACTAGGTCTAACTTGCTTTTTTACGCTTGATGCAGCCGGCCCTCAGGAGCCTGACTTGGTGGAGGTAGCCAAGTCCATGATAAAAGCAGTGCCTCCATCTGAAAGGGAGGCGGTCAGGGGTGTCGGCACCCTTGACCTTGATGGGATTGCAGGGGTCCTTGCTGAGGTATACTTAGCGTTTTTTGAGTATTTTTATTCCAAGACGCCTGTTACCTTTTTGATTGGAAACTGACGCATGTTTTCTCTTTACTTAGGCCCTGCTCCGAGTGAACGGCCTTCGCAAGCCGCTTGATCGGAAGAATAAAGAGGTAAAGGCTGCAAAAGCTATGGCCGCCTCTAACTGTGATAAGGCAATGTTTCAAATTGCCCAAAATGAAGTTCTGACCATTGATATTCTTTATTATCAGGCGCAGGCTACCGCCGCTGTCCGGGCTCAGTTAGAGGCGGCCCAGAAGCGGAACAGCGAGCTGGAGGCGACCGTCACCAATCTCAAGGCCGAGCTTAAACCTTTCCGCCAAAAAATGCTCTCATACGAAGTCATGGAGAAATCCTTGGCTAACGTAAAGGAACGCCTGGTGACTCAGGAGAAGAGTCTCACTAAAGAGCTCTCGGAGAAGGCTGAGCAAGAGAAGAGAGAGCTCGTCCGAGAGATGATGGAAGACTCTTCCCAGATCCAGCGTATGACCTGGAGCCGCCTCTTCCCCAGTGCCGACTTTGCCTCGTGGGAAAAAACGTACCGCCAGTGTTCTGAAACATATAATCAAGAGATCCTGGCGGCTGCTGAAGACGAGGCGTTCGAGGAGGGCTTGGAGGTGGAGGAGCAGCCGGTAGTGGCGCTTGTGCCACTTGGGGGCAAGGCATCAAAAAAGAATGCAGCTGAGGCCGAGTCCAGCAAGAAGAATGCTGACCAGGCGGACGCTGCTAATGTTGAAGATTTGCCCCCTTCTTAAGCTTTTATGTCTTCTTTTCACGGCCTGCGTGCCGTTTACTTGTATTTACCCGGCCAGGGGGCCGGGGTTCTTAATATTTTACTCTTCTTTAATGCAATTTAATTTGGCTTGAAATTTGTCTAAGTGTTGAATTTTTGATATTGAATTGCACACTATATCGACTGTTTTGCATGGCCGATTGTAGACAGGTACGGATGGTTAGTCACTCCGCCTATGCCCCTGGACGACTGGTTGTCTGTTTCCAAACTAGGCGATCAGTCGGCCATTTATTCAATCGGTATTCGACCCGTTTAAAAGACTGGATAACCTTTAGGCAGGCGGTCCGTTATTTGTAAAATTAACTAAGTAAAAAAGAGTTTTCTTACTTGTATTTTGTAGGCTAGACTTTAGGCAGTCTATGACTGGATTACCTTTAGGCAGGCGGTCCTGTCATTTGTAAAATTTACTAAGTAAGAAAGGGTATTCTTACTTGTATTTTGTAGGCTAGACTTTAGGCAGTCTACGACTGGATTACCCTTAGGCAGGCGGTCCTGTCATTTGTAAAATTAATCAAGTAGGAAAGGGTTTTCTTACTTGTGTTTTTTTTGCTATAGGCAGTCTAGGACGACTGTTTCCTAGCATAATCAGTGTGAATAGGTGTTGCATGAACTTTTTTATTTCATACTAAAATTTTTTAAGGGGTGACTAAGTAAATATGGCTCTTACCTAGTCGCCTAGTGATTGAGTAGTAGAGGTATCAAGCGGTGGGTACCGGTTGTTCCCCTTTATTCGCCAATGTTTGTTGGCTATTAACTCGAATGGAAACCTAGTAGGAATAGTGGTTTGAGTGCCCTTGTTTGCCAAAAAACAGGTGGTCTACTCAAACTTTTTAGGTTCCATACCAAGTTTGAGAGAGTGACTATGAGTTAACGTTGGTGTTACTCAGTCGTCCTCATTCTAGATTGAGTAGTAGAGGTACCAGGCGGCAAAGACCGTCTGGACCCCTTGATTTGCCAATGTTTGTTGGCTATTAACTCAAGAGGTACCCCCTGCATTTATCCCAAGTAATACAGGCGGTCATCCGACTCAGATGTCAACTGTTACCACTAGTTTGGTTAGTGATAAAAGTTATCCTTGTCTCAAAAACGGCTACGTGGTTGCCCTTGGGGACAGTCGTATAGGTGCCGTGTGATTAGTTTATAGAACAATGTTCCACCCAAAAGGGAGCTGCTCTCTGCGACGAATTTCATCCGGATGGATGCCGTCGGACGCCTGCTATAATGTTGGGACAGGTCGAATTGAATTTTTATATTTTGATCAGTTGGCTTGATGCCTGGTCTGATCATGTTTTTTGATAGTTCTTGGTGAACTATCTATTATGTGAGGGTAGCCGGTCAAGCGGCGTTCCCCTCTTAATTTAAACATAGAGAGTGGCCGACTGTTTGTCAGTTGGCATGCCCCTCTTAAATAAATACAAACATGGAGAGTAGCCGACTGTTGGTCAGTTGGCATGCCCCTCTTAATACAGAATTGAATAGTAAGGATGCAAGCTTTATTCAAGTAATCCTTGACTTTACATTTTTCAAAAGAAATATTTCTTAAGGTTATCTATGTTCCAGGTTCGAGGTAACGGCTGGCCGTCTGGTGTTTCCAGACGGTAGGTACCGTCTCTAACCTCTTCATATATTCGGTAGGGGCCTTCCCAGTTGGGAGTTAGCTTGCCAGACTCGTTAGCCCTACCAACAGCTTCCATTTTTCTAAGTACAAAGTCCCCCACTTTGAGTGGACGCCTGTGCACTTTTCTGTTGTACGATCGAGTCATTCTCAGGCGGTAAATCTCATGGCGTAAGACAGCATTGCCCCTCTTTTCAGGGAGTGAGTCTAATGCCAGGCGCATGGCTTCCCAGTTTGCCTCTTCGTCATATAGCATTACTCGAAGAGTTGGCTCGTAGTGTTCTATTGGAAGAACAGCTTCCGCACCATAAGTTAGGATGAATGGAGTTTCTCCAGTCGCCCCTTTTTCAGTCGTCCTAATGGCCCAGAGAACATGTGGTAGTTCATCCGCCCATAGGCCGCCTGCTCGTTCAATCTTTTTCTTCAGACCGTCTGAGATGATTTTATTAAAGGCTTCTACTTGGCCGTTTGCTTGTGGACGGCCGACAGATGCAAAGCAATGTGCAATTCCTTGGTCACCCAACCAGCTTTTGAGAACAGGCGTCTCAAATTGGGGACCATTATCAAAAACCATAGACATGGGAACCCCGAACCGAGTGATGACATTTCTCCAAATAAAAGAAATTACATCCTTCGTCTTGATTCCCTTAACGGCCTCCGCCTCTACCCATTTAGTGAAGTAGTCGACAGCAACAAGTATGTACCTTCTTCCGCCTGTAGCAGGCGTATATGGACCCAGAATATCCATGCCCCACTTAGCAAACGGTAGGGGGCTATGAATGGTGGTGAGATCAGTAGCCGGACGGTGAATTAGTTTGCCAAACCTTTGACACTTATCACACTTTTTCACCATCTCCATGGCATCAGCTTCTATGGTAGGCCAGAAGTAGCCCTGGCGCCTTGCCCGTTGAGCAAGCGTCCTTCCGCCTATATGCGAAGCACAGAAACCAGAGTGAAGGTCATCTAGTATCTCTCGCCCTTTTTCTGGAGTAACACACTTTAAGAAGGGTTGAAGGTACCCTCTTTTGTGAAGTTCTCCCTTTATCATTTCAAAATTGGTGGCTCGTCTTTTCAGTACTGCCGCCTGTTGATGATCATCCGGCAGGGTACCGTTTGTCAGATATGCCCTAATTGGATCCATCCAGGTTGAGCTTCTGTCTAGGATTCCAATAGGGTCTCCCTCAATGCTTCTCTTTTCCACTACTTCCCAAAAAACGGTTCGAGGAGTATCACAGGAGGCGGATGATGCTAATTTTGAAAGCGCATCCGCTTGGTTATTTTCTGATCTCGGTACTTGGACCAGATGGAAATCCTCAAGGGAGCCGACTGCTTGACGGACCGCCTGTAAATACTTGATCATGGCCAGATGGGTCGCTTCGTATTCGCCATTGTACTGACTCACTATCAATTGTGAATCAGAACAGGCGTCTATTTTTCTTGCCCCTGCCGCCTTGCACATGCGGATTCCGGCTAGTAAAGCTTCATATTCTGCCTCATTGTTTGAAGCCTGAAAACTGAAACGTAAAGCATACTCGTACCTGTCGCCCTCCGGCGACTGACATATGACGCCTGCTCCACAACCAGTTGAAGTGGAGCTTCCATCCACATATACCTTCCAGACTTGGTCTGGAACTTGCGAGTCAGGGGGACGAGTCATTTCAACAATAAAGTCAGCAAAGGCTTGCCCCTTCACTGCTTTTTTAGGCTCGAAGGTAACTTCGAGGCTCTGTATTTCTATAGCCCATTTGATCATTCGGCCCGACGACTCCATGGTGGTCAGTGGCCGCTTGATCGGTTGATCTGTATACACGACGACTGCATGCGCCAAAAAGTAGGGCTTTAATTTTTTAACAGCCATGAAGAGTGCAAGACCAAACTTCTCCACCAAGGGATACCTTAACTCGGCATTTTTCAGCACATGGCTGACAAAGTAGACCGGGAGCTGACAGTCGTCTCTTTCAGCAAGCAGAACAGCGCTTAACGCATGATCAGAGACGGCCAGGTACATGTAGAGTACTTCTTTTGGCAAAGGGCTGATTAGCCTTGGCAAGGAATGCAAGTGAACTTTCAACTTTTGGAAGGCCGCCTCAGCATCCGGCCCCCATTCAAACCTTGCCTTTTTCTTAATTGCCTGGAAAAAGTATAGGCATTTGTCGCCTGATCGACTTAGGAATCTACCCAAGGCCGCCAGACAACCTGTTAGCTTCTGAACCTCTCGGACGGTGCGGGGCGACTGCATGTCGATGACCGCCTGCACCTTCTCAGGGTTCGCATCTATTCCTCTCTGAGTAATGAGAAATCCGAGAAATTTCCCAGACTCAACTCCAAAGACGCATTTCTTGGGATTAAGCATGACATGGTGCCGCCTGAGTGTGGCGAAAGTTTCTCGGAGGTCCGACAGATGATCTTTCTGAAGTTTAGATTTGACAATCATATCATCAATATATGCCTCAACATTTCTCCCAATCTGATCAAAGAACACAGTGTTTATCATTCATTGGAAGGTGGCCGGGGCATTCTTAAGACCAAACGGCATGACCGTGTAACAGTATAACCCTTGATCAGTGACGAAGGCCGTCTTCTCCTGATCTTTCTTCCATAAAGGGATTTGATGGAAACCCGAGTAGGCGTCCATAAAACTCATCAAAGCATGGCCGGCTGTTGAGTCGACCAGGTTGTCAATTTTAGGCAGAGGGTAACTGTCTTTTGGGCACGCCTTGTTTAAGTCTGTGTAGTCTACACACATTCGCCAGGTACCATTCGGCTTTTTAACAAGCACAACATTTGCAACCCAGTCTGGGAAGTAACATTGCCGAATGAATCCTGCATCAAGTAATTTTTTAACTTCGGCGGCTGCCGCCTGACTTCTTTCTTCGCCATGGTTCCGCTTCTTCTGCCTTACCGGCTTCTTTTTTGGATCCACAGCTAGTTTATGTACCGCCAGCTCAGAACTAATGCCTGGCATTTCATGGACTTCGAATGCAAAGATGTCCTTGTATTCTCTCAAGAGATTGTGAAAGTCTTCACCCAGGACCCCTAGAGCAGTCGTCCCAACTTTAACTGTTTTGTCAGGACGTGAGACATCTAAGATCAGGTCCGTATGCTCACCAGCTGGCTGAGGGTGGAATTCATCCGACCGCTCCTCTGCCAATGATTGCTATTTTTTATCTTTTCTTGTGGCCCCCATCTGGGACGCCTTTCTTTTCTTGCCGCCTGTTTCTTGAACAGGCGCATTATCCTTGACATTGTCAAAGGCAGTTTTTCCTCCACTGGACCCAGCGGCCATAACAGTGGGCTTGACATCCGAGAGATAGCACTCTCGGGCCATCCTCTGATCTCCCCTTAGGGAGCCGACTGTTCCATTATCCCTCTCAAACTTGAGCAACATAAGAGATGGGATTATTACAGCCTTGGAATTATTTAAGGTTAGTCGTCCCAGAATCATGTTGTAGGCCGAGAGTTCTTCTACCACCAGGAACCGGACTACCATGTGTCGTCCTTCCCATTTTTCACCCAGGCGGATGGGTAGATCTACTCGTCCTACAGGGTGGACGACTCCCCCTCCAAACCCTACTAGAGGGTGGGAGGCCGGATGTATACAATCAGTCTTGTACTTCAGTTTGGAGAGGCATTTGCTACTGATAAGATCTGAGGAGCTTCCAGTATCTATGAGAATTCGGCCAACTCTTTGATTGGCCACTTTACATTCAATGACGATAGGGTCGTCATGCGGCCCCCTGACCCCTCCTAGATCTTCTTCAGTAATGACAATCTCAGGAAATGAATTTATGGAGGGCCGTTCTGGGTGAACGGAATTTATATCCAGCCGCCTGATATTGTCTTTGTTGCCCCTAATAGTGGGACCTCCTCCTGCGAAGCCGCCTGCAATAGTGTAGACGACTGCATCATCTGTATCAGAGCTGTCGGCCTGTTGATTCTTTTTGGCCGACTGTTTTTTCGAGGAGGTGTTCCCCGTGGATTTCTTGACAAAAGAGTCAAGATCACCTTGCTCAGCCAGGCGGTCCAGATACCGCATGAGACTGATGCATTCGTTGGTGTGATGACCAACATCTTCATGATAATCACAGAATTTTTCCTGGTTCTGATTGCTTGCAGAACCCTTCATGGGGACCGGCTTCTCAATAGAGATCCGTCCCTTGATTTCTTTCAGGATAGCTTTGCTATCCTTGTTAAACGCATACTTTGGGGAGTACGGCTTGAATTCTTTTTTCTTCTTCTGGGCCGGCTGTTTAGAGGAATCAGCCGCCCAGACCTCTTTTCTCTTCTTTAGATCTTTGTTTGACGACTGTATCTGTCGTCCTTCTCTTTTGTCGAACTTTTTCCCGTCCGACTGTTTTGCTGTACTACAAAGATCAGTCGCCTGTATGTAGGCTTCTGCTTCAATCAAGGCCTCCTGAAGAGTCGCCACCCTCTTTCGAACCAGATCGAATTTGAAGGTCGACCCGTCTTTGAGACCCCTGAAAAAATCAGTATAGGCCACCTCATCTGGTAACCCTTGAATCTGTATTCTCATCAGGTTAAACCGCCTGATGTAGGATCGAAGCCCCTCCTTCTCACCCTGCTGAATTGTTCCCAAATCAAGGGTCGTCTTCTTCGCAGGAATGTTCATGGCGAAGTTGGAGGTGAACAAGTAAGCAAGCGTCCTGAAGTTGTTTACACAACCAGTCGGCAGGTTGCCGAACCATTGCTGTGCAATTCCTTTGAGAGTCGCTGGAAAACACTTGCACCAAGTGGGATCATCCAACCCTTGAAGGTACATTAGGTTGGAGAATGCCATCAGATGGTCTTCTGGGTTAGTAGTGCCATCATAGGCGCCTACTAACACATTTTTCACTTTGGCCGGCTGAGCGGCTTCAGTGATTTCCTTGGAGAAGGCCGACGGCTGTTCACCAAGTCTAAGCAACCGTAGCTGCCAGTCCAAAGGTTGGACATTTTTAGCTGCCTGTCCACCAAACGGAGGTGGCGGCATAAAATACTGTTGTTGTGGTACAAACGGTAAGTTTGGTACCGCCTGGCCGCTATGAAAGCCGGACTGACGGGAGGTACCGCCTGACTGACTCTCATGATACGACTGGGTATGCCTCAACGAGGTATTTCGCAGACTTTCTTGAAAATTTGAAGTAGAGGCCGACTCTGACACTCGGTCACTCTTCTTCTGCTCTAACAGCAGACGAGCGTCTGTGTATGTTTTCTTCGACCCGTCCTCCTGAATGTGACGGACAGGTTTCCTTTTCCCTGGAGTAGGAAAATGGTATTTTGTGAGATCAAGGGTAGGCGGCTCCCACTTCCTGGATCTAGGATGAGGAGTTCCCTCTCGTCCTTGAACCGGCTTCCTCTTGCCTGAAGTGGAAGGTTTCGTAGCCGACTGTCCTTTGGGCGGTGCAGGCTTCTTATTTAGCAATTCTTGAATCTCTCCCTTGAAGTCCCTCATGAAGGTCATGAGTTCGTTCCTGGTGATGGGAGCAGACCCATCAGTCGCCTGCTGCCGAACAGGCGGTGCGCCTGCTGGCTCGCCTTCAGTTTGAAAATGTTCTCGTTCTCTCCTTTCGGTCTGACAGGTACGTCGGGCCCTTAGGGTCCCGTCTGGAGCTGTGTGAGCTTCAACTTCAAGTTCATTTTCAGTATCATGGTCCGACTGGACTTGAGGGTCATCTAGGGGACGCCTCTCTTCAAAAGTCGGTACAAACGTGGATGCCATCTCAGAAGTACTCTCCCCACAGACGGCGCCAAAATGTTTCGGGGTTTTCTGATGTCCTGCGGGAGAGTTACAACACCGAGACTGGATCCGGACGCCTGTACCTGCAAAACAACGGAGACTCCTGGTGGTGGGAGCTCCGCCTCCAACGGTCAAGTTAGTACTTGATTAAGGAGTAATTAATGCGGAAATTAAAGTAGTTTGGTCTCTCTAGGTGAGAGTGTTTAATGCGTAATCTGTGTGTTTTTCCGTGTCTCTCCTCTTAATGAGGATTAAGAGGGGTATTTATAACCTCGGGAAGCGTGCCACTATCTAGGTTTGGGGTAAACCTAGGGCTGACTGGGCTTCTAAACAGGATTGGGCCTTGTTGGCCAGTTTTCCCATTTGGCATAGGGGACACGTGGTGTGTCTCAATTGGTCCGTAGTGGACGAATCTGGGACTGACACGTGGCAGGCTCCTATTGGCCTACATGAAGGACACGTGGCGGAACCTGGTTGGTCCACTTGTCAGACGGTGATTGGTGGATAAAAATCCCCTAATCACTACCAATAATACAAATACATAACAACACCAATTTTGACCACCAAAATGAACAAAGTAAGCAAATTCATCTGTTTTGTGCATAAAGTCATTGAATTCTCTCCTCAGAAGTTGAACACTTGTAGCTTCAGGTGTATTACCCACCCTACCTGCTATGTCACACACAATCTGCTCCTCCTTAACCCACATGAAAAATTCACACAACCTGCACTTGTAGTAGGGCCTTCCTGGGTTTGAAACAGAGTTTGAGAATCGTATATCAACAGATCTTGAGGGGTCACAGTTGCAATTAACTGATTTGAACCACAAACTCCTTCCATTCCTGTTGCTTGAAGAACCCATGCCAGAAGAAGACATTGAAAAGCAAAAATAAAAAAAAGGGAAAAGGGAAATTCGAGAAGAAGAAGAACAGTAAGCTGCAAATGAGTGGGTGAGTTAG
Source organism: Chenopodium berlandieri (assembly GCA_034703905.1). Lineage (NCBI taxonomy): Eukaryota > Viridiplantae > Streptophyta > Magnoliopsida > Caryophyllales > Amaranthaceae > Chenopodium > Chenopodium berlandieri. The sequence continues at coordinate 14,987,025 of CM068293.1, forward strand.
TTTAAATAGAAGGAGGGAAAGTAAAGAGGGAAAAAAGGAGGGAAACTAAAGAGGGAAAAAAAAGGAGGGCGTTTTTTAAGTTAAAAAAACGTAAAAAAAACCAAATCTAACGTTTTTTTAATGGAATGTGTACGATAGATAAACGGCTGATAATTGTATGAAACCTTGGGTGTACCGCTGATAAACAATAGTTAAGTAGGTGTACCATTGGTAAAGGCTCTAACCTTGAGTGTACCATCGATAATTTCCCTTAATTTTTTAAGTTTTAATTGATTGGAATAGAAGAGAAAAAAGTGATGGAATCTAAATTAATATTGTGAGAGTAAAATTGTAATCCCATAGACAATTTATAGTATGGAGAAATTTTTGTAAAATGCATCATAATTCAGGAAATTAAGTTATTTTCAAAGATTTTACATGGAAATTGCTCTACAAAATAGGTCTTATTTTGGATGATGATTGATATACATATGCTATTAGTATACAGTAGATTACTCTTGCCTGCTGAAATTGTCAAAAAAAAAAAATTAAATAAAAAATTGTAAGTCCTGCATTTCAAGGTATAAGCATGAAACAAGATAATTATTTCAGGACAGCATGAAGCAAAGAATAGTTACTATCCAGATCATCAATATACATGAAGTGGTTAGATTTTCAGTGCTGAAGCCGCTGGAGCACCATATGGCTGTAAAGTTTGCAGCAAAAAAAATTAATCGACTGCTGTATCAGTGGGAACATCAGCAATTGAGTCCTCTGTGCCTCAGAGTGAAATAATTTCTGCTGCGTGAGGGCAATCGTTTGCCAGTAGTTGCACACACAGGACCTCCAGAGTGTTGCCGAGTTCTTAAAAATTGCAACAGATGAAATGCAAAACGAGCCTACAAAAAAAAAGTATTTTCCTAAATTACGAATATAAAAGAACAAAGGTCTCAAAAGAAAATTGAAATAAAGAAAGTTTTGGGCTCTAAAAGATAGTTACTGATATAGAACCTTCGTTCTGATTGATGCAAACAGTATCAACAATTAATCATTGAGATCCAGCAAGCAAACACACTCAATATGTGGAGTGTGAGGGAACATGTCTACAGGTTGGATGCTCCTTAATTTGTAGCATCCTTTTATTTTCTGCTCCACCTGCAAAGACACCATATATGTGATTCAGGCAGCAGGAAATCAACCCTGGAAACAGATTCCAATGATAGAAGATTAATCAAATACCGAGCCATGACACAGGTAATCAAGGTCGCGAGCGCATGTGGCAGGATTGCAGGAAACATAGACGATTCGAGGAGCTTTCAACTTTAACAGAAACTTGATCAGCTTCATGTGCATTCCAGGACGATTTGGATCTGGAATATTGAAACATCATTTGAAAAATTAGAAACTAGCTAGCTCATACAAAGATTACATCTAACTGATTACTTATATATGTGAAACAAATGGCCAGCAATTGACATCAGGCAAATGACGATATATGCATATATCCTAATAGTAAGTCCCTCCATTTCAGTTAATTGTCAAAGTTGACAAAACACGTACACTGAGGTAATAGAACCAATAATTTTCATTTCAGTGGAAGAGTGCCATAAATGCACAGGGTGACAGTAAATATCTTAGAAACATCCTAAAACTGGAATAGTGCCATAAATACACAGGGTGATGATGAAGAACTGGGATAGTCTACTGAAACATCCTAAAACCAGAAACATCGTAATCAACTTGAATAAGTTGAAATGGGTGAAATACATTTTCCCAGCCTCATAAATTAAGGGAAAAAAATCATAGTTGGGATACAAAAACATGGAATAATTAATAAATAAATACAAAAACATAATTAGGAGAAACAGCGCACTGGTGGGAGCAAACTATGAAAATGGATACTTTACCTGATATCACTACATCAGGTCTAGGAAAATTCTTTCCAAAGTTTTCATCAATTTTATTAAGGTCTCCTTGGACAAATGTAGCATTGCAGATTCCATTCAGGTCAGCATTTCGACGAGCATCTGCGATGGCTTGAGGAACTACTTCATAACCATATACATGTTTGGCCCTGAAATTATAAGAAAAATAATGAGTATTACTGCATAGTGTATATTACTCTCTACAATAAAGTCAAAGCTACGATGCCAAGATTGCGAACCTTCTGGCAAGTGTGAGACCAATGGTGCCTGTTCCGCAAAACAGATCCAGCACAATTTCGGAGCCATCACCTCTGAGACCAGCAACATCCTCAATTAGTCCATAAAGAACCTCTGCCTGAAAAAGTACGAAAATTTGGCATTTAGACCAGGAAATGATTAATAATATTACCAGCAAGGTCAGAACTCAGAAGGACTCTACTTGTTAAAATCCAGTCATGCAGAGACTATTAATATCATTGCAAAAAGAAAGAAAGACTATTAATATGAGCACATACCTGCTGTGTATTTGTCTGGAAGAATGAGTTGGCAGAAATCTGAAACGTCAGCCCTCTCAAAACTTCAGCAATAGTAGCTTTCCCATACAATACATGCTCCTTCTCCCCAACTGAAGTGCTCCCCACTGAGGTATTTATGTTGTTCACAATGCTTGTCTATTGATCATGAAAAGGAAACTTAATTATTACTATGTTTACAAGCAAGTAAAACAGTATGAAAGAATAGAAAGCTAGGACTTTCTCCTTCAAAGACGAAAGTGAACCTCACATAATTACAAATATTCAATATAAGAAGTGAAAGAACGGAATGCAAGAAATAAGAAGAGGAAATTTAATACCACACAAATGAAAGAAGAATAATCAACTTTCAGAAATGAAGACCTTAGCAATTGAAATTGCCATTCTTTGTCAAGAAACAACCTATCCCAAAAGCAATCCTAATTTTATTAGCTAACTCTTGCCTTACCCAAAATTAGAAGCCATGCTTACCACTCATTTCATCTCTCAACCAAAAGGTTCACATCTCACCAACAAAAGTTCTCAAAGTCTCATCAAATGATTGCACATCAAACTACCAATTAAAAAAATAATACATATGCAGAGAACAGCGTATCAATATCACTATTGTTAGGATAAATATTTGTGTATTTGACTTCCTTGAATAGGAACTAAGGCCATAGTGCTGCACACATCTCCTCCAGGAAGTAAGCAGCATAGCTTGATCAACCTTAAAACTGTCAATACCACACAGACAGAAAGAAAAAAAAAAAAAAATGTATTCCAGCATTTATATCTCCATTACTTCCTTCTGCAAAATGCCTTTACAGATACCACAACTCAACAATCAAGGATCTACAAGTAACTCAGTTTATGCAAATTTACCATATCAAGAGAACACCATTGATCTAATTCGACTCATCTTCTGTGTTTTCTCGCTGGATCCTCATGACAGGCACTAATATGATTTTATGTTCTCGCACTAACACAGGAATAGTTACTCATTTCATATAATCTGCACTATGCATCACATATTCGCAATGAGATCAAGCGACAAGAAAAAAGCATTTTTTAGCTGCCATCATGTCATTGGAGCATATGACTTAATTGAAATATATTTAAGAGAGAGTAACCCCTTGACTCTCTAAGTTTTGTGACCTTTGTTCTGCTACTAGACCACATAATGTCCTATCAATTTCTTGAAACATCCTTGTCAGTACTCTGTTTTACAAATTAGCTGGAACAGATTCCATATGTAGCTCCAAGCCTCATTCCCCTGACATTTCCATGGCCAACAATGTAAATTCTAGACCTAGCAAAGGTTTATCTGACTTGAAGAAAGGGACAATACAATTAAACCCCCAACACCTTGTGTTATTCAAAGTAAAATAGCCACCTATCCAATCTTGATATTATTTGGTCAAATCTAGTGGCGTAAAAAAGCTGAATTAATCCAAACCTGATAATACTTAAACCAAATTGAACCGCAAACCTAGTTGACCTAAAAACTTACTTAAAATAAATAATTACTATAATCTCATGCTTCATATCAAACATAATGCAAATAAACCAATAAGATATTATATGAGTTGTTTGTTTTATATCGCATTTCTATAATCTCATGCTTTGTATCAAACATACTGCAAATAAATCATTAAGAAATAATATGAGTTGTTTCATAAAACATCCACAAAATTTAGGTAGTTGATTATGAAGATGAAAGATAAATCCTATTTACAAATTACATGCCCAACCAGGCTGTGATGAATCAGCAACAAGCCCTACAGCCACCACTCAAGGTTTACACAAGGAGAACGAAGAACCGTGACTGGGGTAATGACTTGGCAGGGGACCAACAAGCAAACAAAAGCAATTAACATTCCACTAAGGGGTGTGGGCAACAAGGTGAGAAGGGGGACTGCTCTGCTGTGACTGTGGACAGCCAGTGAAGACAATATAGCAATTAAGGATTGTAGTACTTTTTGTAGTATGTTTATATATATAAAGAAGTAGGGCTTAGCTTTGATGTTCTGTTGAGTATTGAGAACTTTGTGAGAGCTTGGTAGCCTGAAGTTACCTATTGAGATTGATAACCTCAAGTTATCTTGTTAAACCTTTGGCTGGAATTAATGAAAGCTTGAATCTTTCAGCTAATTTCTGTATTTGTGTTCAATTCCTCATACTTGAAAAGTCAGTTCATTACACAGGCACTTTTCCGCCATCAGGGGAGGGTTTGAGAAATTGTTTTGAAAATTCGGTCGGTTTATTTTTATTTTGGGTGAGGGGAGGATTAGTCTACGGCAAATAAAAAGAACGAAATTTTCCAAGGCCTGTTAATGATTAAAGAGGTTTGAGACAGATTAGAGTAGAGCCAAGTTTAATAACTAAAAAATCCTTCCAAAATTCTTTGAACCTGCACTATCAGGAAGGATGTAGTTCTCCATTCTCACTCTCATCATAGTAAATGGAAACGGAGCCAAGCAGAGGAAGTATTTTGAATTTAGGAGGGTAGGTGGCCCTTCAGATGGAACCCCAATTGACATCAATGCTATTCTTCTTCCAAGCTTTCATCTAGAGATCAGATAGACCATTCCCTGTTACTTATGAAGCAGAGCACCCTATCAGATCCAGACCATCCAGTAAAAGGGATAATGGTGACCCTGATTTTGACGTGTATACAAAGCAAGGGGTAGAAAAGGAGCTGAGGTCCTATTGAAGATAAGAGAGACTAGCTCTCCTCGCCGAATGGAGAGGGAACTGAATGAAATATATTAGAGGATTTATACTCTCCAATGGTCCATCCAAAATGATATCATTTCCATCACCCAGGCACTATTGAGAGTATTTAGCTCAATGATTTGCTTAGGACAGTCTTAGCGATATTTAACCAATTTGGTCAGGTCCAGGCATATCATCTCAAAACCATTACAGTCAAAGTCATCGTGACAAAGTGAATGTACTAAGGAAAATAATTAAGGAAGAAAAAGAAACTAGACCATTTCCCTAACATAAAATAATACAACCTAAATACTCCCTCCGTCTCATAATATAGTGCCTATTTCATTTTGCATGATCTTCATTACATACTCCCTCCGTTTTTAATTACTTGCCCCATTTCTCCATGCGCGGAGTTTCGGGAGAAATTGGAGAAGTAATAAAATATGGAGGTAGTGGGGTTGGTGGAAGAATAAAAAATTATAAAAAGCAAAAGTAGTTGAGAGAATTGGAGGAGAGAATATGAAATTAATAAAATATGATTTATATTGGGTCCACTAGTTGAGGGAAATGAATTAAAAATTATAAAAGCTTTCCAAATAAGGAAATGGAGCAAGTAATTAAAAACGGCCGCAAATGGAAAGTGGAGCAAGTAATCAAAAACGGAGGGAGTACCTTTGACCACAATATATTTGACTACATAATAACAAAAATTATAATTGATACTAACAATATTTCACACAGCTATGTTTTTTGTACATACAAATGATAATTTTAAATCAAAGTTTTATAAGTAAGACAATAAAAATGAAAATGGGCACTATTTTATGGGACAGGGAGTATTCTACACAGATATGAACATTAATTCTACTTCCTAGCAGAATCTAGGAAGGATAGAAAGGAAGAAACAAATAATATCTTTCATCATCAACAACACAATAAACATAGGAGGTTTGATAGCCCCACATCTTCCTACAAGGCTACAAGCACATACAATTTTTTTCAGTAGACTTAAATGTTTTTACGAAGTGAGAGCTAAAAATGGCTCACCACTCACCTTACAAGAAAAGAGTAATGATTAAATTTCATAACATAATAATAATGTCTAGAATAGTAACTATAAAAATATAAATGAGACTAACCACTTCAGTGATGGCCGAAACTTTCTCAACTAGAGGCTCTAATAGCTCTGGCTTGTACGCAGAGGTCACAAAATTGACCATAATTTCAGGCTTACCACTTTGGACATCCCTGCAAAATGAATGACCATCCATAGTAAGATTTAAATATCAATTATCTAACGAACTCCAGCAAATTCGAGTCCAAGCAGAAGGATAACCTTGATTGCTTTTGAATAGAAAGGCACATGTTAGAATGTCACTGACCTTCTAACTCCTATCTATGAAAGCGGCAATGACACAACTGAAAACATACATTTGACACTGCACCCATAAGCCTACCCAATATTTTCACATAGTAGGCTAAATTTACAATTAAAAATATTAACAGCAACTTTCCAGATAAATTTTTATCCAATACCTGCAAATATCAGGACAGCCTTTGTCATCTCTGATATCCAGGTTTGTTTAAGTTCCAGAAAAGGTCAACACTCTCTTAAAATTGACTTTTCTAAGAGTTAGCAATTAAATTTTGGAGACTCGATAAGTGCAATTTACATATGTATATTTATCATTTGGAAGCAAGAGAAATTGGCTAAGTTGAAAGTATTCAAGGTCATTCAGATTTCAGGTTCCAGATATGGATGGAAATAGAAAGAAAATAAGATACCAGAAGTCATGGATCACCAGAGATCCCTTTATCCTCTTAAATTGACATGTCTCCATGGAAAAGGTTTAGGTAAGGATCAGTGGATCACAGCCTAAAGTCAAGCTTCAAATATTACAGTTTAAGAAAGTATAAATCTAATTCTATAAAGCCTACCGCTTTAAGCACTCACAGGCCAGAATTCATGAAGTAATGTTATATTACGATAGCCCTGCTCTCTTCACCTTATTTTTGCTGGATTGAAATTATTCTTACTAAACTAAAATTATTTTTGCTGAACTTAAATTACTTTTACTGAACTGAAATTATTTTAAGTGTACTTAAATCATTTTTACTAATTTAAACTATTGATTCTCTATTATACTACGTATTTGTTCTTTAAAGTTACTGATTTTTACTGATTAAAAATTATTTTTACTATTTTACTGAACTGAACTAAAATTATATTTACTAAATATTATTATTTTAAGTTGAAGAGAACAGGGCCTAATTGAATATTGACATCTTGTTGTATGCAATAAATAATGCTATCTAGAACAAACAGAGAATACATTGATGGTAACTTAGAAATAAGAAAATCCAGTTACCTGCCAGTTCTTATCACTAGATGCTTGAGAAACCCAGCATGGGTATGAACATTATAAGGAGAGAGGCCTAAGCTCTGATCTCTCCAGCAGTCTTGAACTGCCAAGAGAACCTATTATCAGAAATTCAAATTAACTCTGAAATAGATCATGAACCAAAAAACTCTATATCTAACATGATCATGGCATGTGAAGATGACATACAACCCTCAGCATATTAAACATGAAAAGGATGTAAACAAGAATTGATCTTTGCATTAAGGGACTCAAGAAAGTAATGCTTGACATAGGTAGTAGTAGCAAATGTAAATATATAATTCTAATCCAGAAACAAAACTGCATGAAAAAAAGAGCCAAGTGTTCATTATCTAGAGACCAAAGTAAAATTTAACTTACTGCATCGGCAGGCTCACTTTGTAACAAGCACTTGTTGATATTGAGTATCTTGTCAAAAAAGCCTGGGGCATGAAGTCCAAGAGCATAATCGTTCACACTACCTTGTTCTTCTTCCCAAAGTTCTTGAGGTATCCATCTTTGATTGCTAAATGAGAACTCCATCTGTCAAAGAGTAACAATATGTCAATATCCCATTAAGTTTGATATTAAGTAGTGTAAACATTAAGTTTCAGCATAATTAGATTATTAGAAACATTATAGAAGTGTTAAAGGAATAACTTTACAAATAAACAAATCCGCCGGACAATAATATTAGAATGCTAATGTAATTAGAAGATATAAGCATATAAACAAACATATACATCAGTACATATGAGTACATCTAAATTTTACAATGACTTCTCATCATTACCCAGTAAAAGTACTAAATGTACTATAATTACACCTAAAATTTTATATATAAGTAAATGGCTGGTGATCTCGACATAGGACTGGCAGTTATTTATTTATTTTGTTAATTAATGACATACATTCTACTTCCATAGTTCCATCTGTTTTCACCTTTTTTGTTTTCCTCTGTGTGTGTGTGTGTGTTTGTTTTTCTTTTTTTTTTTTTTTTTTTTTGGGGAGGGGGGGGGGGGGGGGGGGTTGAGCTGCTTCAACATATATCACAGTAAAGAGTTGAGGTTTTCTAACCTTGTTTCTGTAATGAAACTGGTTTGCACAACGAATAATGGGCTTTGTGATGCTGAGAAAATCAGGTTGTGCATCAGAAAACTTCCCAACGTGTAGCATTAATTCCCAAACTTGTTGCTCTTTATATTTTAGTTGGGCTTCATATGACAGACTCTGTGTCTTACAGCCTCCACAATATGAAGCATATTCACAAGGAGCATCCACAGCATCGTGGTGAGGAGATAATGTCTTCACCTTTGCCACCTAGAAACAATTCAAATAAACAAAAGAACTAAAAATAAGTCAATAAATGTCATCACAAAAATATAAAGAGGAAGTTAATAGACTCAAACAAACTTCTTAAGTTCTCAACAATCAAACAGTACAGCATAGCAGCCCCAAAGCAAGAGGCAGAGGATAGAACCAACTCAATTATCCTTTCCTAGGAAATTGGTTAACTCACACAAAAGGTTGGAACTCAGAACAAATGCATACAAATTAAGGGCTGCCAACAGTATCTAAATAATTAGGATGAAATCGCGTTAAAACCAGGTATTCTTAGCTAGTTTCTCTGATTAGCGAGAGAAAAAATATAAAAATTCAGATTAATTTAGGGATTTATGAACAACATTTTGTATTAATTGATTGGTTGTATCCTAATATTAATTACCAGCTTTTGAGAGGTTGCTCTCTCCCAAGGAGTGATAACAGATTACTTTTCTCACAGAGTATTACTATCAGCATCCTCCGATATCCATTACATCAGCCTTCCCTACTCTTGCTCACCACTTCAACGTCCCACAAACTCAGTACTGATTTCACTTGCTACCGTTAGTACAATTTCAGTAACAAACTGCTAAAATAATGAAATGGAAGCACCATTAAGCATTTCTAATCAGATTTCCTTTATGCTCATATTTCTTGTCAAGCAAAAGTTGACAGCCCTAAACAGGATATCAAAGCCAAGCAGACATGTCGATAGTCCAAGAACAATGAAAGATAAGTAGATAACCACTTGACACAAATTTCAGATAAATGGACATAAACGATCTTCAGAACTTAGCTCATCATTGCATACAGGGGTAACACCCCAAAATCCATTATCCAACTCTTGTACACTAAACTTTGATCTAACTTTCTTCATTATTAATGTAAAGAAAGAAAGGAAAACTGTATCACATGGATGACATCATTCTCAAATGCTCAACATGAAACTCCCACCTAAGCTACTCCACAATTTCAAGGAGACATTTCCAATGATCACCTTAACTGAAGAGGAAAGACACTAACATCCATCTAACCTACTTCAAATTCAAACCTGGCTTGAAGTTCAAAACTCTAAATTTGAAGTATATGGAAATATAAATAAAAAGTAGCATTATAATTCCATATATTCCAAATCCATTGCACAAACACAAAGTTGAGGCTGATTATAACATGTAAGAAGGCTTACCACCCAACTTCATAAGAGTTCACATTTATGTTCCTATCATACTAAGTCGAAATGAACCCATCATACCGTCTTTTACAAGAATTTATCGACAACTCGATTTTCATTTTATTACTTCAAATAATTACAACAAGTAAAACACAATATTCCATATCAATTCCAATCAAATAAACTAATTGTTCCAACATTGTAACATAATTAAATTCCAACCAAAAATATAAATAAAAAGTAGCATTATAATTCCATAAACCTCAGCATAGTAAAAAACAAAATTCCATATCAATTCCAATCAAATAAACTAATTGTTCCAACATTATAACATAATTAAATCCCAACCAAAAAAATTCAAAAAGTAGCATTATGATTCCATATACCTCAGCATAACTACCCTTTTTGCGGGTAACCCGACCCAGAAAGCGTTCACCAGGAAGAGCACGATCACACATAAGAACAAACCCAGTTTCAGGAACTTTACAAACCCCTTTTGCTTTAAACGCCAATGTCTCACAAACTAACTCAAGGGTTTGCCCTCTTTTGGGGTAAAACGATGCGTTTTTGTTGCTGGGTTTTGGAGGGGAGTTTGATGGGGTTGAAGGGTGTTGCTCGGAGTTTTCTTCTTCTTCGGCAGTAGAGATTGAAGCGGCGGAAATGGAGGAGGAGAGAGAAAATGGAGTTGGGGAGAAATGGCGGAGAGTGCGAAGCCATGGACGTGTTCGTGGGTTTATGGTTCGGAGAGTGTGAGTTGTAGGTATGGTTATGGCTGCCATTGCTGAGTTTGGAAGTGTGTTAAGCTTGGTGCTTCAATTTTGGAAGAAGATATGTATCAACTTTTATACTAGTAAATAAAATACAAGTACTTTTGTACTCCATATATTTTGTGAATTTTTTTTTTTTTTAATCAGAAAGAGCCACAAGAACGGGTCATGATGATCCATCATCCAAAGATCTCTTTTGAGAATTAAGTATAGAAAAACAAAAATAAAAAAAGATAAAAAAATAAAAAATTGGGCATCTTAATGTTTTTTTTTTTATGTTACTTTCTTTTAAGAAAAAAGGATAAAAGAAAATTTGTTAAAAAAGACCTTTAAAAAACACCATTTTGAATAAAAAAAAAAAAAATCATTTTTAGAGTTTTTTGGCAAAAGAAAACCTGTTGTAAGAATTTATTGTTGAATATAACCCACTACCTCTAATTCACTTAATTAACTTCTAATTTCTTCTAATTACCCTATAACTCTCCCTTTATCATTTAAAAATTAAATTAATTTATAAATTAAAAAAAAAAAAAAAAAAAAAAAAGAGAACCACACCACCAGCCAGCCACCCCCTCCCTTTCCTCCTCCCCAGGCAGCAGCCCCCCTCCGCCAACTAGGAATGACAATGGATTAGATTCGGTTTGGATGGGGTTGAATCCGAATCTGATCCATTTAATAATCGAACCGTGGACTTGGGTCCGAATTTGAATCCAAATCCGATTGACCCGAGTCCGATTCAGAGCCCGAAACCGACTCACATTTTAAAGGTCCGAATATGGTTAGTTTATTCGAACATCCGAATTGATCCGAGTATTGTTTGTATTGTCTCTAATAACTTTTATTGCATCATATTAGTGCAAATTTTTTTTTAAAAAAAACCTATTGTTTGGGGTAATTTAACCCCAGCCACGTGGCCCAATGGCAGCGCGACACGTGGCATCTCGCCATTGGTCAGCAGGGCTCCAATCCCCTGCTGACACGTGTCCTAGGAACCCTAAATGGGGAACCAATGCTCCCCACTATAAATAGTGGGGGAATCCTCATTAATGGGCATCCAATTCCTTCCAATTCAATACTATCATAAATACATTTTACACTAAAACCGAGCAACCTTAATTGCGGAATTCTCCCATTACGCGAGAAGTAATTATCCCTTGTTACGCACTTTCTTCCTCCCGTACATCACTGACTTGATCGTCGGAGGCAGAGCTCCACCCAACCGGAGTCTTCGTGGTTTTGCAGGTACAAGCGGTCGAAGGACATTCTTGGAATTGTAACTCTCCCGCAGGACACATCAAAAAACCCCGAAACATTTGGCGCCGTCTGTGGGGAGAGTACTTCTGAGATGGCTTCTAACCCTGTACCACCGGATCAGGACAGGCGGCCATCGGCTGAGCCTGAGGTCCAGACGGACCATGAAAGTGGTGATGAGTACGAACTCAACACCTATGTGGCCCCAGACGGGTCCTTCAGAACAAAGCACACCCATTCCAGGGATAAGAAGGAACGGGAAAACATCCAAGTTGCTCCAAGAAACCCAGCCGGCAACACGGTTGGGGCTGCCCAGACGGTAGAGGATTCTGCTCCCGTTACTAGGAACGAACTCATGACCTTCATGAATAGTTTCAAGGGAGAGATCCAGAACCTTATCCGGTCAACTACTCCCAAGAAGAGTCAGCCGGCCAGGAAGCCTTCTTCTAGCAAGAAGGCTATTAAAGACTGAGTCCCTACCCCTCATCCAAAGCCGAAAGAGGGGGAAGGCCTTTGGTTCGATCAAAATCGGCTCCGCTTCCCGCAAGCAGAGCCCAGAAAACCCATCCGGCACTTGCAGCCGGATGGTTCCAAAAAGGTGTTTTCTGACGCCCGGTTCCAAAAAGGTGTTTTCTGACGCCCGGACGTTTCTCCAAGAGAAGAGAAGTCTGGCGTCTGCGTCGGCTTCAACGTCGACCTTTCCTGATAGTTTCCGTGACACCTCTAACAGGCGTACGGGAACAAGTCTAGGGAGTCAGACGGGCGAACCATACGCCCGGTCTGGACCCAAAGTGATCCAACCTGGTCTGTTCGGTTCTCCGAATGGGCTAGGTGGATCCCCTTTTACCCAAACGGGTCCGTTTGGCAGAAATGTGCAGCAGCCGTTCCAACTCATGGACTGGCAGCAGCGCCTGCTAAACTTGGGAGAACAACCCTCGGCGTTCTCCCCTGAGATAACCCAGGCGGCACAGCCAGCCAAGATCAAAAACGTGTTGGTAGGGGCCTATGATGGTACCTCCAACCCAGAAGATCATTTAATGGCCTATTCCAACCTCATGTACCTACAGGGGTTGGATGATGCCGTCTGGTGCCGATGCTTCCCGGCTACTCTGAAGGGCATTGCCCAACGGTGGTTTGGTAACTTACCAGCCGGCTGCATCAACAGCTTCAAGACCTTGGCGTACTTGTTTACGTCAAACTTCTCAATGAACATCCCGGCTAAAAAGACAAGCCTCGATCTGGGGGCAATACAGCAGGGTGACAGAGAAGGACTCCAGTCGTATGTCAGGCGGTTCAATCTGATGAGAATTCAGATTCAAGGACTGTCTGATGAGGTGGCTTACACAGACTTCTTTAAAGGTCTGAAGGATGGGTCGACTTTCAAGTTTGACCTCGTCCGGAAAAGGGTAGCCACCCTCCAAGAGGCGTTAATGGAAGCTGAAGCCTACATACAGGCGACGGTGCTTTGTGTTGTAAAGCAGCCGTCGGATTCCAAAAAATCCGACAGAAGAGACAGCCGGCAACAACAACATCAGCCGGCTAAAAAGGAAGAAAAGAAGAGAAAGGAGGTCTGGGCGGCAGACCGATCTGGTCAGCCGGCTCAGAAGCTCAGACGGAAATCTGAACCGTACGTCCCCAAGTACGAGTTCACAAAGGACTGCTCCTCCATCCTCATGGAGATCAAGGACCGGATGTCTCTCGACAAGCCGGCTGTTATGAAGAGTCCCGTAGGCAGCCGGGACAAAAGCAAATACTACCAGTACCATGAGGATGTTGGCCATGACACTAATGGTTGCTATAGCCTCAGGCGGTTATTAGACCGTCTGGCCGACGAAGGGGCTCTAAAGTCTTACCTGCCCAAAGCCAAGGGCAACACCCTGGCCAAAAAAGGGCAGGCGGCAAAAGCTGTTCTTGCAAATTAAGAAACGGATGAAGAGACTATCTTCACAATAGTAGGCGGCTTTGCCGGTGGGGGTCCCACTATCCGGGGCACCAAAGACAACATCAGGAAGCTGGTTAACTCAGTTGAGAAGACGCAGGCGTCGAAAGACATATTTCCTGAGGTCCTTATTTCTGAAAAGGACCGGGGCAAGGTCAGACGGCCTCACGATGACCCCATAGTCATCGAATGCAAGGTTGCCAATCAGAGAGTTAGCCGGATCCTAATAGATACCGGGAGCTCGTCTGACCTAATCAGCTATCAATGCTTGACCAAGCTCAAGTACAAATCCAGTAGCATGCACCAGACACCCCACCCGCTTGTTGGCTTTGGGGGAGGTGTAGTGCATCCGGTAGGGAGCATAGATCTTCCAATCCGGCTGGGTGAAAAGGGGGAAGGACGCCATATGGTGATTAAATTCCTGGTTGTAAAAGAGCTTGCCGCCTACAACATGATTTTTGGCCGTCCGACCCTCAATGAGTCCAAGGCTGTCATCGTTCCCTCCCTCATGCTTGTCAAATTTGAAAAGGATGATGGTACAGTCGGTTCCCTCAAGGGGGACCAGAGGACGGCTAGGGAGTGATATCTCTCTGACGTCAGACCTACTATGGGGGCAGCCGGCGACGGCAACCCCGTAGACCTTGATAACTGCGATGCAGCAGTCCCGGCTCCAAGGGCAGCCGGTAAGAAAAGAAAGGCGGGCCAGACGGACCCCGTCAAATCAGAAAAATAGCAATCACTAGCCGGGGAAAGGTCAGATGATCAACGACCTCAGCCGGCTGGTGACTGCATTGATGTCGTCTTAGACGACAGCCGTCCTGACAGAACTGTCAAGGTTGGGACGGTTGCTTATGAACGGTTGGGAGCAGACTTGCTCCAACTTCTAAGAGAATTCAAAGACATCTTTGCCTTTGAAGTGGAGGAGATGCCAGGCGTCAGCCCGGATCTAGCTGTCCACAAGCTTGCCGTGGATCCTAAAAAGAAGCCGGTTAGGCAGAAAAAGAGGGACCACGGTGAAGAGAGATCTCAGGCGGCAGCGACTGAGGTAAAAAAATTGTTAGAAGCTGGGTTCATCCGGCAATGCTACTACCCGGATTGGGTAGCAAACGTTGTCCTCGTGAAAAAGCCGAATGGTACCTGGCGGATGTGTGTAGACTACACAGATCTAAACAGAGCATGCCCAAAGGACAGTTACCCGCTTCCAAAGATCGAAAATCTGGTCGACTCTACAGCCGGTCATGCTCTGATGAGTTTCATGGATGCCTACTCAGGTTTCCACCAAATACCCCTATGGAAAAAAGATCAAGAGAAGACGACCTTCGTCACTGATCAGGGGTTATTTTGTTACAAGGTGATGCCGTTTGGGTTAAAAAATGCACCGGCTACATTCCAACGCATGATAAATACCGTTTTCATCAATCAGATTGGCAGGAATGTAGAGGTTTACATTGATGACATGATAGTCAAATCCAAGCTGCAGACGGATCACCTACTGGACCTCCGAGAAACATTCACCACACTCAGGCGGCACCGGGTCATGCTTAACCCAAAGAAGTGTGTATTTGGTGTTGAGTCTGGGAAGTTTCTCGGATTTTTGATCGATCAAAGGGGCATAGAGGCTAATCCGGAAAAAGTGCAGGCGGTCATAGACATGCGGTCTCCTCGCACTGTGAAAGAAGCCCAGAAATTGACCGGTTGTCTGGCGGCGTTGGGAAGATTGCTCAGCCGGTCAGGTGACAAGTGCCTCTACTTCTTCTAGGCCATCCGGAAGAGGTCCAGATTCGAGTGGGGTGAAGAGGCGGAAACGGCATTCCAAAAGCTAAAGCAGCATTTGCACTCGTTGCCAAGGCTAGTGAGCCCCCTGCCCCGGGAGGTCCTTTACATGTACCTCGCCGTCTCTGATCATGCCCTCAGTGCCGTTCTCGTCGCTGAGAGAGACGGTAATCAGCTGCCGGTGTATTTCATCAGCCATGTGCTTAAGAATGCTGAACTCTGGTACCCCCTGATCGAAAAATTTGGGTTGGCCCTGTTCGTCGCAGTCAAACGGTTGAAACCTTAATTTTTGGCTCACCCGGTGACTGTATATACGGACCAGCCGCTCAAGCGCCCAATGACCACCATCGAGTCATCCGGCAGAATGATCAAGTGGGCTGTTGAGATACAAAGCCTTGAAATAACTTTTGAACCCAGGCGGGCAGTGAAAGGTCAGGCGTTTGCCGACTTCATTGTCGAGATGACTAGGCCGGTGCAACCGGAAAATCCTGATCAGGTTTGGAAGTTATTCGTAGACGGTAGCTCTACGGTGAACGGCTGTGGTGCAGGCGTTATATGTCATTCCCCGGAAGGGGATAAGTTTGAGTATGCACTACGGTTCCGGTTCCAGGCCTCTAATAATGAGGCGGAGTATGAAGCCCTGCTAGCCGGTATACGCATGTGTAAGGCAGCAGGGGCAACAAAGATTGCTGCCTGCTTAGACTCTCAACTGATTGTTAGCCAGTACAATGGTGACTACGAGGCCGCCCATCCGGCTATGATCAAATATCTACAGGCGGTAAGAGAAGAGGCCGTGTTGCTTGACGAATTTCATCTAAGTCAGGTGCCCCGGTCCGAGAATAATCAGGCGGATGCTCTTTCCAAGTTGGCATCATCCGCCTCCTGCGATGCACCTAGAACGGTTTTTTGGGAAGTCATTGAGAAAAGAAGCATCGATCATGACCCCATAGGTATCCTGGATCGAAGCGCCACCTGGATGGACCCCATCCGGGCTTACTTGGCAGACGGTACCTTACCGGATGACCCTTCTGAAGCAATGGCGCTCAAGAAGCGTGCTCTGAGTTTTGCTATGCATCATGGAGAACTTCTCCGGAAAGGTTATCTACAGCCGTTTCTAAAGTGCGTAACCCCTGAAAGGGGAAGAGAGGTTCTAGAGGATCTGCACGCGGGTTTTTGTGCCTCACACATAGGCAGCAGGTCCTTGGCAAGAAGAACCAGACGGCAGGGTTATTTTTGGCCCACTCTTGAGGCAGACGCCATGGATTTGGTGAAACGGTGTGATAAATGCCAAAAGTTCGCCCGGCTGATACATCGACCGGCAACTGACTTGACAGCCATTCATAGTCCGGTTCCGTTCGCAAAATGGGGCATGGACATTTTGGGTCCGTATACGCCTGCATCAGGCGGTCCCCGTTATATTTTGGTGGCAGTGGATTACTTCACCAAATGGGTTGAAGCAGAGGCGGTCAAAGGCATAAAAACAAAAGACGTGATCTCCTTCATTTGGAGAAACGTTATCACCCGGTTTGGGGTTCCAATGTCTATGGTCTTTGATAATGGACCTCAATTCGAAACGCCTGTCCTCAAGAGCTGGTTGGGAGACCAAGGAATCTCCCATTGTTTTGCATCCGTTGGCCGTCCTCAGGCAAACGGTCAAGTTGAGGCCTTCAATAAACTGATCTCAGACGGTATAAAGAAGAAGGTGGAAAGAGCCGGTGGACTATGGGCAGAGGAACTACCTCATGTCCTTTGGGCCATCCGGACCACTGAAAAAGGGGAAACCGGTGAAACCCCATTCCTCATGACATACGGCACTGAGGCGGTGCTCCCCATCGAACATTATGAGCCAACGCTTTGCATCATGCTATATGATGAGGCAGCCAACTGGGAAGCCATGCGGCTTGCATTGGATGCTCTCCCAGAGCGAAGGGGCAACGCAACTTTACTCCATGAGATTTACCGCCTGAGAATGACACGAGCCTATAACAAGCGGGTTCATAAACGGCCCCTGAAAGTAGGAGATTTTGTGCTTCGCAAAATGGAAGCAACCAGTAGGGCCAATGAACAAGGAAAATTAACCCCAAATTGGGAGGGACCCTACCGGATCTTTGAAGAAGTACGAGACGGAACATACCGCCTGGAAACCCCAGACGGTAGAAAGCTGCCTAGAACTTGGAATGTAGATAATCACAAAAAGTACTACTTCTAGAAATTGTATAGTTTTTGTATATTTCTATATAATTAATGAGAAAAATTTACTACATATAATGCTTACATGCGCCATGTCTTGTGCTTAAACACAAGCGGCACCCTTTACTTATTTCCCATGCGCCGTCTTGTGCCTAACACAAGCAGGCCCGGAAATTTAATGAATCAACCGGTGACGCCCATTCGGGCGAATTCATCGAAGAGAACATCTCCCATCTGGGTGGAAAATTGTTCTAGTGGTCAAAAATCAGGCGGCCCTGACCGCCTGATTGATCCATGGCACCAAAGAATTGCGGGTTAGCATTCCCAAACATGCATCCGGCCCCCTCTTTGGATCGAATACCATTTAAGGCCGATCTCATTACAAACAGCCGGTACCTAATGTCCCGCCTAATCGACTAAGAGAAGGCAGGCGGACAAGCATCTGGGTTAGGCCAAGAATTTATGAAGGGTGTTCTTGCGAAAACCCAACCGGCAACCGTTACAAACGGTTGATACTTGGCACTTAGCTAAAACCTTAGCATTTGCGCTATAGCATATGGATAGCCGCCTGGCACCATTTCGTTTACACCAGTCTCCTATCCTGGGGCAATTACCTACCCTAATCCCAACAAGTCATGCGGAAACACATTCATTCAAAAAACGTGCAAGGCAAAAAAATAGTTACTTGAAATAGAGTTGCTTGCGAAGACTCAGACGGTAATTGTACCGCCTGGGTTCTCTTGTCTACCCTCGCAAATTTCTTTGCCTACCTTCACAAATTTCTTTGCCTAGCTTGCGAAGACACAGACGACGGTTATGCCAGCTGGGTTTTCTTGGCTATCCTTGTAAAATTATCAAAGCAAGAAAGATGCGACATTCAAAACATTCAAAACAGCAGAAAGGAAAAGAAGCAAATTCATTCAAAAACCGGACCGACCGGTTGAATTATAGCAGAAATAGCCGGCATAGCCGGTGAAAATGTTAAAATTGTTTACAAAAAGATAAACCGGCACAGCCGGTGAAAATGTTAATGCTCAAAATAGAAGACAATAGCAGAGTAGTCCGACCCTTCCGGCGCTATTACAAGATAATGAACGGCGCGCAGGCCGGGAGGTCGTTGCTACTCTACATTCACTGTAACCCGGTTGCCCTGAGCTTGGCTCCCTTCCGCATGAGCTGTGTTGGTGTTGGGGACGGAGCCGGGATCCTCATCCTCGACTGTCGTCTCCAAAGCAGCCGCTTCCGCCTGCATACGCTGGAACTCGGCGTCCACCCATTGCTTGTACGGTCCGGGCCCCGGCTGACCCTCCTCTTCAGCCAGAATGGCCAGGTCTGCATATTTATAGGCGAGCTCCCATACGTTGTGGTCTGCACCCGGGTGGATGATGGAGAACGCCCTCTTCATTCGGTTTTGGCAGTCCTGCTCATTCTCCTCTATGAGCCGGCTCTGATCAGCCTCTAGGGTGGACTGGAAATTATGCTGAGCAGCGGCAGCCTCCTTGACCAGGCGGTCATTTTCTAATTGCAGCCGTTTGC
Source organism: Chenopodium berlandieri (assembly GCA_034703905.1). Classification (NCBI taxonomy): domain Eukaryota; kingdom Viridiplantae; phylum Streptophyta; class Magnoliopsida; order Caryophyllales; family Amaranthaceae; genus Chenopodium; species Chenopodium berlandieri. The sequence goes on from CM068293.1 coordinate 15,006,490, forward strand.
TGTCCTTTTCCGCCTGGTCAAGCCGCTTGAGGGGCTCTTCATGCTTTTTCAGCTCATCTTCAGCGTTATCCAAGGCCGCCTGGAGGTTGTCCATTTTCAGCTTTTGCTCTGAGAGGGCCTTTTGGAGGGACTTGACCTGATCCGCCTGTTGCATGATTATAGCTTTAGTCTCTAAGTCATGCACAATCATTGAATAATGAGCAACGCTATGCGCGTCATCCGCAGAACGTTTGGCTCTTCTTACCTCTTCCTGTTTGCGGAGGTAGGCCCTCTTAAGCCCCTCCACGCGGAGCAGTGCCTGCGACAACAACACAACCGGTATTAGTTGAAAGACCGGATGGGTATATAACAAATTATGTGCCGGGTTTGTACTCAGTTACTTACATCGGCCAGGTCGACCATAACCCGGTCGGCATTGAAGGTATTGATTCCAGGAATCGCCTCCTTCTCGTCCCGGGGGACGGCTTTCAGCATGGCCCGGGCGTATTGAGCAGCGTTCGGCCAGCGTGGTGAGTTATCTGCACCAGAAACAGACGGTGAGAATGTTGCGTACGCTCCACCAACGGACAGCCGGCTGATCGGAGAATCTCCCGGCTGCGAAGAGGAGTACGATTTTACCCGCATGGGTATGTCGAGCAATGTGAGATCAAAAGGGTTTGTACCTTTTTGGGAAGCCTTTTGGCTTCCAGAAGCAGATGGACCAGTTGCGGTCCTTATTGGAGTGGCCTCTAAGGCCTTCTTAGTGTTAGACCCGCCTGGGGTCTTTCTTGTTTTACCGCCGGTTGTAGCCCGGTCGGTAGAAGCAGTTTTTGGCACCTTGAGTGCCGGTTCCTCAACAGATGGCCTTTGTCGGATCTGTTTTTGTAAAGAGCGGGAATAACACCCCCATCCTGAAACAAGACCACAAGCGGTTAGATGAATAACTAGCCAAAGCAACATCAAAGCCAAGCACATAGAGAAGGTCAGGCGGTCTAACCTTTTTGGCCGCCTGAGCGGCAAGTTTCTTCTCCAGATTTTCCTTGCGGATATCTGAAGCCTTCCTTGTGGGTGTCTTGGCGGAAGGTAGCATTCTCTTAGCTTCTTCTGCAAAACGAAAATACATCCGGTCAGAAATATGAATTACATTGCAATCAAGAGAAAAAGGGGAGCCGACAACAAAATTAACCGGCTAGGGTTTGTAACCTTTGGTTTTCCACATTTTGCTAAGCCCGCAGGCGGACAAGAAACACTCGTCCTTGAAAAATTCGTGTTTGTGCACCCAGTTCTTGGGTACCCGTATTATCTCTCCGGATGTGAGAGAGGTAGAGGTCAGTTCGAAGAAGCCAGAGTCCAGAATGGCCACCCGGTCGGTATCAGGAACAGGGGGCAGCCGGCACTTTTGCCCCAAAAGCTCTGGCTTCCGGTTGTAGGTCCGGTATTCCTTGTTCTCCTCTTCAGACGGAGCTTTGACCAGGTAGAACCGGTTCTTCCAGTCCGACCACTTAGACGGTTTGTCCAAGGTCATCATATATTTGGGGTGAGTAGTCAAGGTATACCAGGCCCTCCAGCCGCCTGGGCTCCGGCTCAAATAGTGCATATGGGCAAACGCCTCCCAGCCGAGGTTGAGACCCTGCATCTCGCAGGCGGCGATGTACCCCAAAATGTTCACCCAAGAATTCGGGGTGAGTTGCCAAATGCCTAGGCCATACCCCCTAAGTATGGCCTTAATTGTGTTGTGAAGGGGGAAGCGGACGCCGGCTAGGAAAGCCGCTTCGTAGCATCCAAACCAGCTGTTAGCATTGGGCTGGTCATCTTCCCATACAACCGTCCCGAACTCCCCCGGCACGGTCATCTTGTACCCCTCACCAAGCGGCCGCCTGGTAATAAAGTCTAGAAGGGAAGACCGCATGAGGGCGCGGTCCTTTAGGGAGACGTCGATCATGAGAGGGTCATTTCGGCTTTGCCACGAAGGCCTCTCCGCCTCCTCGCTATCTTCCGATACGGTTAAGTAGCTGGAGCTACTACTTTCAACCCGTCCGTCATCGGAGCCGGCTAGGGAGTTCGGAGCATCATTGGCAGCTCCTGGTTGCTCAGCCTCCTCAGCCGGAGAGGTCTCCTCGTTGTAGGAGCCTAGAATGCTATCGCTTGGGGTGGCGGGGGTACCGCCGGATGGTTCTCTAACCTCCCCGTCTGGTTCTCGTGTTTCAGGCGATAACTCGTTCGAGTCCCCGCCTCTGTAATAAGGGTCCACTGTTGTTCCCCTAATTCTGGCCATGGTGTCCTGCACAGACACGGAGTCGATCGATACAGGCGTTGAAAAGGGGAAATTCCAAAGATCAGAGGCGGCAGATCCAGTTCTAGATTCAGCCGTACTAATTGACCGGCTGAGTTCACAACTATGGTCCGGGTACGGGTATAAAGGGTCCATCTACCTATGGGACTTGTAAACAAAAATGCAAGCAAAAGACTCAAGCGGAAATACATGGAAAAACAAGAAGGAAAAGAGACGGTACCTAGAGAAGAAAAGTGTTGGAACCTCAAGAAATTTCTTGGGGAGGCTTGCGAAGACACAGGCGGTTTGAATACCGGCTGGGTTATCTGAAGTACCCTCTCAAAAATCTTTTGTTTGCTTGGTCTAATACCGGCTGCTCGTAAAACTATCAAATCTCCGTGTGCTCTGAATTTCAAGTACCGGATGCTCTCAAATACCGGATGCTCTCAAAATTCAAGAAATTTCACGAAGTTTGTAAATGAGGCTTCGTGTGCTTCCTCCCCTATTTATAGGGTTTGTCCCGGAAGGCGAAGGGGCGCGACCCTTCTCCTTCTGCTTTTCCCCCTTCAGTTAGAATTCGAAGGGTTCAAAAAAAAAAAAATATATATATATATATATATATTTTAATTGCTCCGTCAGCTCTCTTCTCAGGTGCCACGTGGGACCCTGCCACGTCAGCACCTGAGAGGGGCAAATGTTTGGGTTATTTAAACCCAGCCACGTGGCCCAATGGCAGCGCGACACGTGGCATCTCGCCATTGGTCAGCAGGGCTCCAATCCCCTGCTGACACGTGTCCTAGGAACCCTAAATGGGGAACCAATGCTCCCCACTATAAATAGTGGGGGAATCCTCATTAATGGGCATCCAATTCCTTCCAATTCAATACTATCATAAATACATTTTACACTAAAACCGAGCAACTTTAATTGCGGAATTCTCCCATTACGCGAGAAGTAATTATCCCTTTTTACGCACTTTCTTCCTCCCGTACATCACTGACTTGATCGTCGGAGGCGGAGCTCTACCCAACCGGAGTCTTCGTGGGTTTGCAGGTACAGGCGGTCGAAGGACATTCTTGGAATTGTAACTCTCCCGCAGGACACATCAAAAAACCCCGAAACACCTATAATTTAAAATCTAAACATAACGTATGTAAATTATAAATTAAATTTGTTACTATCAAACAAGAAAACATCTCAAGGTATAAATTGCTACCAGCTTATCGGCTTATCCTCATACAACAACAAAGTAACTTTTAAAATGTCTTTCAATTCGTATTCGGATTCAGGTCGGACTTTAAGCAAGCAGGTCCAAGTTCGATTCGCCTCCTATTTGAATTTGGATCTATTTTGTTGGATTTAGACTTTTAATGATAAAGATTCGATTTGGAATTTTTTCTTCAAATCAGGTTGGATTCGAATTGAATTGTCATCCCTATTCCCAATTGAGCCGCCGCCTAGAACCCCCACCCTAGTGACCCACCTCCATTCCCAGCTGGCCCTCTTCAATTATTGTAATAAAAAAACATTGGGAAGATAAAGAAATATGTCATTAGTAAGAAGATTCCTAATAAAAAGAATGTTTTTTACAACAGAAAATGGATCATTTTTTTGTTTCTTTAGAGATGTTATTTTATTGTTCTAGAAAATAATACAAGTGTTAAAAATATATATATATATATATATATATATATATATATATATATATATATATATATATATATTTATAGTATAGTACGCCATTAAGCATACATTTCGACATTTGTTATAACTTAAGAAAATGGGACACTCAATGAATTCTTGATTAATCAATTGAATTTAAAATAGATTAGTCAAATGACCAAACAAGCACTAAGCCCATCTCTTCCCATTTTTGCATACAAGCTGTATTTTTTCTACTGCTTTCTTCCAAATTATCACAACAATTGATTTCAGCAGCAACTTATATTCTTACAAATTGTGAGAAAAAGAGAAACGCAGAAAAAATGGCTGAAGGCATTGCTTAGTAGTCTTGGTTCCTCAGCACTGAAGAGCACAACCTCTGCTTGGGGATACAAAGATAATCTAGAAAAACAAACCAACAGCGTCACCATGATCAAAGCTGTGTTAATGGATGTAGAGGAAAGACAAGTACAGGGTACTACTACTCACAGTGTTCGTGACTGGGTGGACAAGCTTAGAGCAATAGAGCTACTACTAATCAAGCAGACAACTTATTCGATGAGCAACACGGAAACAGGTCATGAGTGGCAGTATGTTGACCAAAGAGGTCTCCAGAAGAATGGCATCAATTAAAGGGGTTATTAAACAATGGAAAATTTGGATGTAGAGTTTTGGTTACAACACGATCAAGGGAGGTAGCTCGGATCATGGGAGAATATTATGGTTTGGGATATCTCTCTGAAGAGGACTCTTGGTCTCTTTTCAGAAAAATGGCATTTGAACCAGGAAAGGAATATGATGATCCTAATCTTGTTCGATTAGGAGAACGTATTGTTAAGAAGTGTGCAAATGTTCCACTTGCTATATGAACTCTTGGAAGCCTTCTAAAGGGAAAGGGGGAAAAGAAATGGCGTTCTTGTATGGATAATGAGCTTGCAAGGATGGATGAAGCTGGCAACATCATTTCCATACTGAAATTTAGTTATCAGCACCTTCGTTCTCCATTGAAGTATCGTTTTGCCTTCTGTGCTTTGTTTTCGAAGGACGCTACAATAAACAAGGAGAAATTGATTAAACTTTGGATGGCACACGGGTTTATTGTGCCGTCATATGAAAATCAGAGTTTTAAAGATGTTGGTGAGTATTTCAATCATTTGTTGCAGAGGTGCTTCTTTCAGGACAGTACAAGAGATGAATGGGGTAGCTTCAAGAGCTTTAAAATACATGGCTTTAAAATACATGGCTTTAAAATACATGACCTAATGCATGATTTGGCTAAAGAAGTAGCTGGGGTTGAGTGTGTGGCTACAACAATAGAAATGAAGGATGTCACCAAGAGAGCTTATCATCTATTTTTGGATTGCAGTCTGAATTCACCATGCAAAATTCCGCGTTTCTTGCCAAAGGCAATGTGTTTGCGAACATTTCTTCTGCCTGAACATGTAAGTACAGGGTCATACTTCCGCACATCCTTCTGTAAGTTTGTTTCTAGCTTGAGATTCTTCCGGGTGTTGGATCTACATGGATTGGAAATTGAGAGTTTGCCAAAATATATAGGTAAATTAATACATTTGAGGTATCTCGACCTCTCCAATTTACCTATAAAAAGACTTCCAAACTCGATCGCAAAGCTTCTAAATTTGCATACTCTAAAACTTGATGATTGTCTGCAACTTAAAGAGATTCCTGTAAATATTGAGAAACTTATCAATCTTCGGCATCTTAGTGTGAGCAACTGTGAGTTGGCTTACATGCCTCATGGAATTTGCCAGCTAACCTCACTTCATAGACTAGATTGGTTCCTTGTGAAGCTTGAACCAGTAGCCTACTGTTGTCCATCTTCCAAACCAAGTATGCTTCAGCTCAGTGATTTGAAAGCTCTCAATTACCTCGGTGGACAGTTAAAAATTTCAATACGTGGAATTTCAGCAATTCTTCCATCAGTTTTCGGCAATGGAGGCAAGCTTAACAGGAAAATGTAACCTTTTGGGGTTACATATAGAAATGGACCTTGATGATGGAAGGAATGATAAAGCAATTTTGGAAGGTCTCCAACCCCATCATAATCTGAGGAAGCTGCTAATCGAAGGTTATGGAGATGATAGCTTTCCAAACTGGGCAAGCCTGGGTGGACTGAGCTTGGCTCTTCCAAACCTTCTTCACATTGAACTAAATAATCTTCCTGCATGCCAGCATCTTCCCTCTTTTGGAGAGCTTGCGTTTCTTGAAAGCCTTACTTTATTGATGCTTGAGAAGGTGGAGTACATGGAGACTGGCAAGCCATCTCTACCTCCTTCATCAACTTCTCAACCAGCGACAACATTATGCTTTCCATCCCTTAAGAGGCTTACAATTGTTTCGTATGTATGAGTTAAAAGGATGGTTAGAAGCACTGGGTGAAGAGAACCAACATTTATCATGGCCATCATTCCCAAAACTCTCTAAGTTGTCAATAATAAATTGTCCTAAGCTCCAAAGCATGCCATTTTCTCCTTTTTTTGATGACTTAAGGATTGTTGATGTTGGGTTCAATCTCCCAATGGCAATGCTCAACAGTTCTAAATCCAAATTGAAGGATCTAACCACTGACAAAGTGGATGATTTAGTTGTGCTCCCAACAGAGAATTTACAAATGCTCTCTTCTCTCTGCATTCAGTCCACCAAACTTGAGACTTTGTCAAACCTCGAACCATTATGTAAGGGCTTATCTCTCTTCCATGCTTGGAAATTTGTTGCTGCTCTGTATTGAAATCTTTGCTTCAATGTTTGGAACATCTTACTTCCCTTAATGAGTTATAAATTAAGTTTTTGTGAAAAAATGGACTCGTCCACAGCTGGAATGGAAAGTAATAGACCTTGGATGGCTCTTAAGAATCTTTGTTATTTGACACTAGATGTACTTCCGAAATTATCAGCTCTTCCTGAAGGTCTTCAATACTTGACATTTCTTCGGTCTCTTAAAATCTTGTACTGCGAGAATTTGGTTGACTTACCAGAATGGATAAGCAGCCTTGTGTCTCTTCAGATTCTCGAACTAAGTTATTGCCACAACTTAGTCTCGCTGCCAGAAGGAATCAAACTCCTGAACTCCTTGTTACAACTTGATATTGTAGACTGCCCTGGATTATATAGAAGATGTCGTAGTCCTAATGGTGAGGATAGGTTCAAGATCCAGCATATTCCCCTCCTTAGTGTTCGAAGTAGTTTGTAATTTCTGCTTGTTCCTGGGATTCAACCTGCCAACCTATAATTTAATTATGTATGTTTAAAGGTAAACATGTATAACTGTATTAGTTTTCCACTTCTTATCATATTTGAAATGAACTTCTGCTATACTAGGTTTGATTTTATGCAGTACAATATTGCTCACTCTAAGATATTTTGTTTTAGTTGTTGAGCTTCACTAGCTTATTGCACTTCAATTACCATACAGTGATCCAATGGGCATTTGACTTATATAATCAGCTTTTTTTTATGGTCTGTAAAATTAGGCACAAGAGCTTAATAAATTTTTTTCTTAGATGAAAAGACATTTATGTAAGAGTTGATCTATTGTTATGGCTGCTTCTAAAGAGACGATCCATTGTTTATGTTTAGATAGGGGATTCTGTCGTAGAGTTGAGCTAAATTTGCATAATCTACTTTTATCTCCAATTTTTAGAGGAATAGCCTTATGATGTACTGCAATCAGATTGTACTTGTTAGAAACAAAATTCGTGGTCTGGGAGCTTATTATAAATATAGGTAAGCTATACGGATTAGACAAAATCCTGAATGGGTAAGGTTCAAAACCAATATGTGATTTCGATGAACTTTATAGGTACGGCTAATAGAACTTCAAACCAAAGTGCAAAGTTTATGATTGCAGACTGCCAAATGCCAAAGATGAAGTTTGTTTGGCTCCAAGGTGAAAATTGCTGTTTGTTTGAGATTACAAATATTTTGAAATTTATGGTGCACGATACTGAAAACAAGGCCTAAAAGAAGAAAAGGATCTAGAGAAATTAATCCTGCTATTAAGAGTAAAAAATGAAGTGCCACAGTTGCCACTGCCCTTTTCTATTTTTTGAAGGTATTTTGTAATTTTCACCTAGGAAAATGAAAATACTACTACTTTGGCTCCAAAGATGTGGGTGATTTTAAGGGAAGGAGATGAAAAATAGAAAAATGCTTATTAGAGAGATAGTGTTCATAGTATCATAGTGCCCTGTAGGTGCTTAATTAGATCTAGTGATAAATTTGTTAATTGGCATATCTGTCATCTTCTTGCACGAGAAGTATATAACTCTTTTGATGTTCCCTTTGTTCTGGAATGACATTTCATCATTTGACTTCTGACATTCAGATTTGTCACATTTGTACAGTTTGTTCATGTTAGGTTCAGGTTTCCTGCACTAAGTTATTGGTCTAGTACTATAGTTGCATTGCTAGTTGGTGGTGTTGATTTCTGTATTCTTCATGTGTTGGAATTGATAGTGCGGAAGTGCAGTGGGTTTGAATAATTTTGGAGGAAATATTGATGTTGAAGATTTTGTGAAATGGAGACTTGTATTATATGAATGAGATTGTTGTGGTTGTTGTGTTACATTGCTCACCAAGAATACACCCATATTTATACTAGTACTAGGTTGGTGCATACATGTCTCTAGATTATTCTAGCTTGGTCCTTAGTCTAGACTTTTCTAGGATATTTTACTTAAGATATTTTATAGGACATTTCTAGATACATTAAATATTTAAATGTTCTTAGAGTTTTCTAGACAAATATATTATATGGTAATCTACAAGATTTTTCTAGATTAATCTTTTTAACACTCCCCCTTAATCTGAAAAATCTTGAACGCCAAGTTGTCTTCTGAATTGGAAGAATTTATCTTTTGGAAGTGCCTTGGTGAATATATCTGCGAGCTATTCTCCTGTCCTGCAAAATTGTAGCTCGATCTCTTGTTTCTCGACCAATTCACGGATGAAGTGATGTCGTATCTCAATATGCTTCGTGCGACTATGGAAGACTGGATTTTAGGTCATTGCTATGGCTGAAATATTATCACAATACATGGTAGTTGTTGGACCTTGCATGCCTTGTTGTAGATCTTGTAGAATTCTCTTTAACCAAACTGCTTCACATGCCGCGCTTGTTGCTGATATGTATTCTGCTTCTGATGATGATAGTGCCACCGTGGCTTGTTTCTTTGATGACCATGAGATAGACTTAGATCCTAGCTAGAACACAGTACATATCCACTTGTACTTCTTCGATCGTCAATGCTTCCAGCCCAGTCGCTGTCTGTGTAGCTTGTGAGCTTATAATCGATTTCGGACTTGTACATGATTCCATGGCTTTTCGTTCCTTTGATATTCCGGAGAATCCTTTTTGCTGCTGCTAAGTGAGTTTTTCTTGGTTCACTCATAAACCTTGAAATGATGCTGACTACATGAGCAATGACGGGTCTTGTGTTTGTAAGATAAATGAGAGATCCGACCAAACTTCGGTAGAGTGATGCATCCACTTTATCTTTTCCATCATTCTTGGAGAGCTTCTCATTTGTAGCCATTGGTGTAGCCATTGGCTTACAATCTCTCATGTTGAATTTCTTAAGCATATCTTCTGCATATTTCTCTTGTGAGAGAAAAATCCTTCCTTGGCTTTGCTTCACTTTCATGCCTAAGAAGTACTTCATTTCTCCGAGGTCTGTCATTTCAAATTCTGACATCATAGCCTTCTTGAATTCTTCTATTAACCTCGGATTAGTGCCCATGTAGATGAAATCATCTATATATAGACATAAGATCAGAAAATCTGACCCTTGAGTCTTGATATAGAGTGATGGCTCACTTGGGCTTTTTGTAAACCCATTTTGGAGAAGATAGCCTCAATTTTCCTATTCCATGCTCGAAGAGCCTGCTTGAGCCCATAGATTGCCTTTTGAAGGCGATACACTTTATCTTCTTTGCCTTCGATTATATGTCCTTGTGGTTTTTCAACATATACCTCTTCTTCCAGCTCCCCGTTGAGAAATGCTGACTTGACATCTAATTGATAGACTGGTAACTTGAATTGTGCAGCAAGGGCGAGAACTGACCTGATTGTCTCCATGCGAACAACTGGTGCATATATCTCGTTGAAGTCGATGCCAGGCTGTTGTGAGTAGCCTTTTGCTACGAGACGTGCCTTGTGTTTTTGGATGGAGCCATCTTCATTGAACTTGATCTTATAGACCCACTTGAGGCCTATAACTTCCTTGTCTTGTGGCTTCTCCACGAGCTTCCATGTGTTATTCTTCTCTATCATGTTGATTTCCTCGTTCATGGCGTTGATCCATTTTTCTTCTCTGACAGCTTCTTGAAAGTTTTGTGGTTCGCCTGCGAAGAGTGCCATGATTGCATGATTGCATTGATAGTCTTCTAAGTAGCCTGGGGGACGCCTTTCTCGATGTGATCGCCGTACTTCTGGTGTTGGACTTGAGCTTGATGGTGAACTTGGACTCCTTGATGAAGGTCTTGGACTACTTGGTGATGATGTACTTGATGTTGATTGTGTTGGTGATTGACTTGGGCCTTTACCTTGATCTGGGCTTGTTGGTGGAATGCTTGCTAGAGGAACTTATGAAGTGTTCTCGTTCCAGTGCCATTGTGCTCCTTCGTCGAAGATTCGGGCTGATAAAGACGATATCCTTTAGACTCGTCACTATATCCAATAAAGATACATTTTTCTCCTTTTCCATCTAACTTATTCCGATTCTCCTTCGGGATGTGGGCATATGCGATGCACCCGAAAACTTTGAGGTGCTCAACTCTTGGCTTTCGTTTGTGCCAAGCTTCATATGGTGTCATGCTTCGTATTGCTTTTGTGGGAGATCTGTTGAGGATGTAGACAGATGTGTAGACTGCTTCGGCCCAAAAATATTTAGGTAGATTTTTTCCTTGCATCATACTTCGGGCCATTTCAGCAATTGTCCTGTTTCTCCTTTCCGCAACACCATTTTTTTGTGGTGTGTGTCTGGCGGTGAGCTCCTTTTTGATTCCTTGTGCTTTACAAAATTTATTGAATTCATTACTTGTGAATTCTCCCCCACGATCGATTCGTAGAACCTTTATTGAATGCCCACTTTGTTTTTCTGTGAGGGCTTTAAATTGCATGAAATGGGATAATGCTTCTGATTTTTTCTCCAAGAATTATACCCATATCATGCGTAAAAAATCATCATCAAGCAACAAAAAATATCTTTTTCCGCCTAAAGACGGATTCTTGGTAGGGCCCCATATATCAGCATGGACAAGTTGTAATGGAGCTCTAGCCCTCCAAGATGAAGTTGGGAATGGTGATCTATGCATTTTGCTATAGATACAACCCTCACAAATTTTCTTTTCATTAGTGATTGGTGGTAGCCCAATCACCATTTCTCTATTTTTTAACAGTTTAAACTATCAAAATTTAAATGCCCAAGTCTCAAATGCCACAAGGTGGATTCATCCATTATTGAAATTAGGGCAGTATTAGACTCCAGTTTCATTTTAAGTGGAAATATTTTATTAGGAGCCATTTTGGTAGTAGTGATTAATTGCCTTTTTTTCTTATCATATATGTGGCACTGATTATTGTCAAATTTCACCATATAGCCCTTTTGGACTAATTGGCCCACGCTTAACAGATTTTTTGCAAGTTTAGGGACATAAAAGATATCGGGGATGAATTTAGAGGAGCCATTTTTTGTTTTAACAACAATTGTCCCTTTTTCGGCAACTTCTTGCTCACTCCATCACCAAGCGTTATTTGTGATTTTATATTTTCATCAAGATTGACAAATGAATTTTTATTGCCGGTCATGTGGTTGGAACAACCACTATCTATGTATCATAGATCATTTTTCTCTTCTTGAGCATTTAAACATGTATAAAATATTTGATTATTATTTTCTGTGAAATTTGACTCTTCTTTTTGACGAAAATAACAATCTTTTTCAAAATGAGAGTGTCGTGTACATCTTTTGCATTTGTACCGACAATCTTTTGTATTATGGTCATCTTTCTTGCATAATATGCAATAAGAATTATTATCTCGGCTTCCTTGATTTTTATAATTTTCTCTCCCTCTACCATGGTTGTTAAAAAATCCTCTTTTAGGTTGAAAATCTTTTCCGTGGCCATTTTTATTTCCTCCATTATTAGTAAATTTTAATTTAGCTTGAAAAGCTTGTTCTAATGGCTGCTCATCAAATCTATGCATTCTTTCTTCATGAGCTAATAGAGAGCCCATTAGCTCAGTCATGGTGAGTGATTTTAAATCTTTATTAGACTCTTTTATAGCAACCACTATGTGATCAAATTTTTTGGTAAGTGTTCTTAATATTTTTCGAATTATTTTCACATCTTCAATTATGTCTCCATTAGATTGGATTTGGTTAACAATATTTGAGACTCGATCAACATATGTTTGAATTGATTCACTATCAACATTTGAAGGCTATCAAATTGTCCCCACAAAGATTGAAGTTTAAAGAGTATTACCTTTTTCGAGCCTCTATATTTTGTCTCCAAAATACTCCATGCCTCCTTTGCCGTTGTAGCGGCCATAATCGTAGGTAGTATTGTTTCATCTACGCTACGATAAATTATGGAAAAGGCATAATGATCCCTTCTTTTGTTTTGTTTGTATTGGGCTTTCTTAGTGTCATCCTAAGAAGCCTCTTCATTAGCATTTTTGGGTTTCTCATAACCATCTTCAATAATTTCCCATATATCTTGGGTTATAAAGATGGATTTCATTTAATTTGCATACTCCATTGATCAAATTTCTCCCCCTTAAATGAAGGTACCCAATTAACTTGGGGATTAAAAAGGTTTGTGTTTTTGTTTGTGTTTGAGTTTGTGTGAATTTGGAGTAGGAAAGACCATTTGAATTAATGTGGGGTTTATATTGATATGGAGTTTGGATGTTGGATGAAAGTTGGAGGCTTTGGATTAACTTTGCTCTTGATACCAAATGTAGGAATTGATAGTGCGGAAGTGTAGTGGGTTTGAATAATTTTGGAGGAAATATTGATGTTGAAGATTTTGTGAAATGGAGACTTGTATTATATGAATGAGATTGTTGTGGTTGTTGTGTTACATTGCTCACCAAGAATACACCCATATTTATACTAGTACTAGGTTGGTGCATACATGTCTCTAGATTATTCTAGCTTGGTCTTTAGTCTAGACTTTACTAGGATATTTTACTTAACATATTTTATAGGACATTTCTAGATACATTAGATACTTAAAGTGAACTGCTATTCGTCGTTCCCAATTTACAGGGTGGCGCTCCCATTTTTGGAGGAAATGACATTTTTGCCCTTATGTGAATTTGGCCTATATAAGGCTCCACCACCTTGTCACTTGGATTAAAAAAATCCCGAGCCCACCACCAAAAATCTTAAACTGTTTACGAGAAAAAAATAAGCAAGGTGTAGCAACTGGTCTTCGACGATGAACGACGGCGACGATCGTACGCCCGAGGCTTCGTCGGAAGAATTTGTAAGTCGCTGAATTTTTTTTTTTTTTTTGTGAAGTAGAGATCCGCCCAAATATTCTGGATGTCTTGTGGAGGATCCGCCTGAATTTGTAAGAATATGTTTATTTTTTTTTTTTTTTTTTTTTTTTTTTTTTTTTGCTTATTGTACGTTATTGCTTATTATTATTATTATTATTATTATTATTATTATTATTATTATTATTATTATTATTATTATTATTATTATTATTATTATTATTATTATTATCATCATCATTATTATTATCGTTATTGTTATTGTTATTGTTATTGTTATTGTTATTGTTATTATTATTATTATTATTATTATTATTATTATTATTATTATTATTATTATTATTATATTTTTATTGTTATTATTATTATTATTATTATTATTATTATTAATATTGTTATTATTATAATTATTATTCTTATTATTAATATTATTTTTAAAATACTAAGCTTGGCGTGTTTTTTGTGTTTGTCATGTATGTTTATAGGATTCAGAGGTTGAAGAAGGCAGTGACGTTGTGAATTACAGTGCAAATTTTGTGACAGACACGGTTTTTCAAACGTTTGAGGATGCAGTATCCAATGATTGCGTATCCAGAGGGGCATCGTAAAATCAGTGGGTTGAGCCCGGATGCGAAGCAGGTTGTGCGTGACATGACGAAGTCTAAGGTTGCACCGCATAACATCATGGCTACTATTGCCGAGCAATTTCCTGTTGATCATCCAAACATCAGACACATCTACAACTGCCGGAATGACTTGAGATCGGAGATGTCTAACGGGAGAGGAGTTGTTCAGCAATTTCTGCATTTGGCGAGACATAGTCAGTATCTTTACTGGGTCATGTTTGATGATGATGGCGTTTTACAGCACGCCTTTATGGTGCACCCAGTCACGGTAGAAATCTTTCGGACGTACCCATATGTGATCGGTATGGATTCCACTTACAAGACTAACCGATACGGGATGCCGTTCTTTGAGATAGTTGGTGTGACACCGACAAATCAGAATTTCCTCGTTGCTTACGTGTTCATGCGCAACGAGTGCACGATAAGCTATCGATGGGTTTTGCAGAGATTGAGAGACTTGATTGGGTATAATAAGGAACCGTCGGTTTTGTTGACAGACCGTGAGCTTGAGCTTGTGGAATGTCCTGGACGTATCCAAGTTGTCGAACCACTCAGGCATATTTGGCTCAATGATGCTACGGTACTGGATGCAGCCAATGAATAGAGTAGCAGGCACGCGTCGTGCTGGATCAACTCCGTACGATAGCCAGTTAACCTCATTGTCAGTCAGATGATCCAACCTAACACAAAAAGCGAGGAGGCACTCCATGCTCTTGTTGGGGCACCCCGATCCGACATCCCAGGCAGACGCACGAAGAACAGTAAGCTCTCTGATCAAGGTCCCCTGCTAAGGCCGAATTCACGGAAAGTACTCGTAGATCCACGCATGCAGAAGCGTAAGACAACCAGCGATAGAATCAGCATCTTTTCGTGATGCTGTACCCAACTGCCGATACAATGCTAGCACATAAGAACCCCATGAGTACTCACTAATCTGAACATCCTCAACAAAAAGCTCGTTGAGGAAGGAAGGATGAGTACGGTTTCCACTCTTGTCCAAAAACAAACATCCGCCAAGTACTAACCACAAGTACGCCCTGTAATGGACACTGAAGGGCCTCTGCGCCTCCAAGGTCGACTCCATTATCCTCTCAGTCAGCACCCCACTACCCTGCCATACGGTTTTAGTACCACACTTCTCATTCAGCTCTTCCGCAATCATATCCATGGTAATCGAGCACGCGTCCCGTAAAACGTCCGTGTTAGGAGTAGTGGAAACCATGGAACCATCAACACGAAGCCCTAGAATATGATACACATCACGCAGCATGATCGTGATCTCCCCAAATGGCATGTGAAACGTGTTCGTGTCTGGCTGTCATCTCTCAACAAAAGCAGAAATCAAGGGTCAGTCAAATCGCCTGAACATGATCCCGGGTAAGTGAGATAGACCACTGCCATCAATCAGTTCCAGGTGCTCCTGCGCAAGACGACCTCACTAGTTACCCAATTCTGAACACAACTGTGTCCTGCTCAAACACCGCAGAACATTTCGCTCCTACCCACCCCATATATATGCAGCCACGTGACCCCCAAAACTAGGAATAACAGTACCATCCTCAGGCCCACCTGGCATCGGCTCCTGTACTACCCATGTCTCTGATGAGGTGGTAGAAGGTTGACTAAGCTCACTACTACCAACAAATCCCCCATGTTGAGCCCTATACACGGTCCGATAATCCTGAGGGTCATACTCTGAATCTCGATCAGCATGACTAGCTCGCTCATCGTCCTCATCGTCAGATGAAGGCACTCTACCCGACGAGTACATGGGGGCGCTCCCATCTGACTGATGCTCTCCCGACCAAGTACCAGCAGACCCGTACTGCTGCTCATGATGAAACGGTGCCTCCGAAGGTCCTGCACCACCTAACTCCCTCCTAACTGATGCATTCAAACGTCTTGATCTTGCATGTCGAGCACCCGAACCCTCAATCTGCATTAAATAAGTACAAAATCAGATTCCATTAATACTTACACACACAACTATGATATCAAAGTTGAATCACTAATATTCAAATTCAAAATATCATTTCAAAACTATAATAAACAAAATCAAATAAACAATAATAACAACATTAACAAGGATCAATAATAACTAATAATAATTTGACAACAATAACAATAAACCAAATTAAAACAATAATAAACCACAAAATCGGCAACATTACAACACAACAACAACAACAACAACAACAACAACAATAATAACAATGGTAATAACAACAACAATAATAATTTCAATCAATTTTTTATAAAATTTTAATCACGAAAAAATTACATAACAACAATACAAACAATAACAACAAAAACAATATAATTATATTAGTCAAAAAAAAAAATTACATATCAATAATCACGAGGAAAAAAAATTCCAAAATTAATAAAAACCATAATACATAACAATTACACATAACAATAACAATTAAAATTATATTACTAAAAAAAAATTACATATTAATAATCACGCGAAAAAAAATACTCCAAAATTAATAAAAAACATATGCATAACAATAACAATAAAATAAAAAAAATTATATTACTCAAAAAAAAAAAAAATTAATCACGAAAAACATGAAAACAGAAAAAAAAAAAAAAAATTCAGAAAACCCAGACTTCCGCCTGAAAAATCCGGAAGTCTGGGAAACTTCTGGATATTTCAGGCGGATGTGGTACTTCCGCCTGAAATTTCCGGAAGTTTCCCCAGACTTCCGGATTTTTCAGGCGGAAGTCTGGGTTTTCCGAAATTTTTTTTATTTCAAAATCAGAAACAATTAAACAACAACCAACCTACTCGCCGCCACTAATGCCGCCCCCACGACCATCGTATGTCAGCCTTATGCATCGCCGGTCTGCCATAGCCGGATTCAATCTTTGATTGGTGGTGTTCGTTGTTCTTTGTTTGATTTTCAAAGCTTGGGGTTTTTTTTCAACAAAAATTTTTGATTTTTTTTTTTTTAATTTCTGACTTTTTTTTTTAGAGTGAGAAAATTTTAGAGAGAGAGTGTGTAGGTTGTGAAATGACTTGTGACTTTCGGAAGTGAGTTTCCCGAGTATTTATAAAGGAGGGGCAAATCAGAAAATTCAAGAAAAAATGCGAGCTCACCTTGTAACTTGTGAACGACGTTTAACAACACCCTTAGAGCTTTCTAGACAAATATATTATATGGTGATCTACAAGATTTTTCTAGATTAATCTTTTTAACATCATGATCTGCATTCGGTAGTTGGTTTCCATTTTTGAGTCTGCAAAGGGGATATTGCAATTGGTTTCTTAATTGGGCATGTACAAGGTTTCAAATTTCAGAGTTTTCACCTCAACATCAGAATGGTTGATTGTGTCTGAATTTTTTGCATCCATTATTATTGCACTACCTTATACGGAATTACGGAGTACGTTGAGTTTATGATTTAGCTTTACTGCTTTAGTCTTCTCATCTTCTGTTCTGTTTCTGTTTTTTTTCTTTTATTTTTTTTTATTTTTTGGGAGGGCTACTTTCTTTCCCTTCCACCAAAAAAAAGCTCAATACAAAATGGAGTGAGTTACAATATATGGAGTAAGTGAGTAACAGGACAGTGGGAGTTTTTTTTTTTGAAAAAAAAAAAAATAATAAAAACAAAAAAAAAAAAAAACCCCCTCAGTAATAAAATTTTATGCAAGCAACTGAATGAGACATTAATCTTCAAGGCAGGACTAAACACTAAAGTAAGGACAATGATCATTACAATTTCAAAATCTTATAAGCAAATACTTCGTACAATACTAGTCATGGAATGGGCCATACACAAGAAAATAAAAAATAAAAAAATCAATCTGATAACAGAAGTTGATTTTTTTTTTTTTTTTTTTTTTTTTTTTAAAAAAAAATCACAAGACAAAAGTCCTATGTTACCCATGCTTTTAATGCGAAAAATGTTCAATTTCAACAAAAAAGTAACAAAACAAAAGTATTTTTTTATTTTAAAAAATTAAAAGTACTTACAAATGTTAAGATAACACTTGGCAAAGTATAATTCTACCAAAGTGCCATACACATGCTGTCAAGTGTCAACATTCTCCTATCTCTTCCCAATCTTCCGGACAATTCTCTACTCTTCATTATTCTCAAACCCCTTTGTCTTCAATTCAATATTTTTTCAGTTTCAAATAAACGTATCATTTAGTTTCAAAACTGATGTAATTTGTGTGATTTATAACAATAATCACATTTAATTACCAAAGCTGTTTTTTAAACGTTTTGTTAATCTCTTTGTTGTTTTCCTGTCATACTATACCTCTCTTATTACCTTACCAACTTATAATCATACATGGTATGATCACAACAATATCCTTCTTTTTCTCATCTTGTTCACCTCTTGTTATACATTCAATTTTGTCGATTTCGAACTCGTAGTATGATTTGATTGGATTATATTATTAGAAAGATTGTTCCTTTTGGTGGTGGGTTTGATTTGATTGGATTATATTGTTAGAAAGATTGTTCCTTTTAGTGGTGGGTTTGTTATGTTAGTGTGAATCATATTGTTGTACATTATAGGGGAGGATCACCCATTTTTAGGTGATCCCATTTTGTGTCGTGTTTGTGTTCGTGTTTTGTTGAGGCTCTTATGGATCAAAGGACGGTTTTGATCAATGTGATAGAACCAACTAGTCTATATTCATAAACCCGGATGCCAAAATCCCAAATTTTTGGCCATTTGTTTTGAGGTAAAGATCCAATTATAGGAAAGAGCTTGTTCTGATTAAAATGCAGGTAAGGATAATGAACGGCGATAATGGGAAAGACGCCGTAAGTTGTGCTAGAACTGTCCCAAACAAATCTTGGTCATTCAAGATCTTGTACTTTATTTTGATATTCTTTGTTCTTGGTCTTGGAGTTTGCATATTAAGTATGAATATGATCAGGTATCTTGGGTTGCGAAACATGGTGTTGAGAGAATCGTCGAGGTTAGAACCTTGCGATGATGCTACAAATACTCTAGAATGCTGGAGAAAACCGCCTTCTAATCTTATGCATAACATGAATGATACTGAGTTATTTTGGAGAGCTACATTTGCTCCTCGAATTCAAGAGTATCCTTACAAGAGGGTTCCGAAGGTTGCATTCATGTTTCTGACCAGGGGACCTTTGCCGCTTTCACCTCTTTGGGAGAGGTTTTTTAGAGGCAATGAGGGACTTTATTCCATCTATGTTCATTCACTGCCTGGCTATAGAGCAAATTATTCCCGTTCTTCGGTTTTTTATGGCAGACAGATTCCTAGCCAGGTATACAATACTTTCTCTGAGTTTGTTAGTCCTGTTTATTAATGTGGCATCAATGTTGATTGTTTTAGATGCTTTTGATATCGTCTTATAGTATCGTTGTTCTGATTATCTGAAGGCAACAGCTTAGTATGTTCTGTTTATCTGAAGGCATTAATTTACTTGTTTTAGCTCACAGGCTCAGACTAATGTTAGTTGAGTTTCTGGCAGCTATAAGTTGTAATTTACATTTTTAATGCATTAGACAAGGACTTTCAAAGAGGGGCAAAAAAACAGCTTAAATAGCTTTTTGAACCAAAGATGCTTGTAATGTTCAGGATTATTTATTTCTATACTAGGCTACTTTCATTGAAGGGTCTTGTGTTTCGTTATACCATGATTCTGCCTGTACCTGAGAACCTCTCAAAAAGTCGAAAGCAGAAATTCTGCAGTCAATAAAGCTAATGTGAAAGATTGTTCCTGGACAGGAAGAATGATTTATCTAACAGAAACTTTAGTATTAAGTTGGAATGTAATAGTTTCCAGTTTTGACACTTCAGATTTGGGTATAGGATAGTCAATTTAACGGAGATTAAGTTCAGTACTTTTTAGGGTCTTACTGAACTAGTCCTCTGTCCAAATTGATGTACAATCTTACTATTTAGGATGTCCAGAAAAAACCTGTCGTTTTAACTAGAACAACGGTTTATGATTGAATATCCTTCATGATACATCCTCCTTAGTTATGAGACGTTGGGTTAATGTGACAACTATTTCATATGAAGAGTGTATACTGTTAAAAATGCTCTAAGGCTGAGCAATATCTACCAACACCAGACAAACTATAGTGGAGTAAACAAAAATAGGGGATGTTTTATGCAACGATTAGTTTGTTCACTTTGTTGTAACTTATATTTACTTGGACTAATCACTATCATCAACTCGTCAACCAAATTCTGTGGCACTGAACTGAACATCAAGATCAATTCAACACTAAGTAATGCAGAATTCGTGCAGGGAAAAAAATTTAGGGCTGCATCTTTGAAATAACAGAAATTAAACCTCTGTTCTGCTATTACTTTCAGTTCATTTAGGACTGTTTTTAGTGTGGTTACTAAAAGTCTGTGCTGGTGAACGTCACATTTTAAGTATAAGTGATACAGATTGACAGATGTTACTAGAAGTGCATGCTGTGAAAAGAATTTCTTGAACATGTTTTACAAGCATCTTTCTCATAGGAGTGTTCTGGTTATTGTTTTTTCAGGTAACAGAGTGGGGGAAGATGAGCATGTGTGATGCTGAGAGGAGACTTTTGGCAAATGCGTTGCTCGATCTGTCCAACGAATATTTTGTTCTGCTTTCAGAGGCCTGCATTGCTACCCGTAACTTCACCATTGTTTACCGTTACATTTCAAAATCTCGTTACAGCTTTCTAGGCTCCTATGATGAACATGGACCCTATGGAAGGGGGCGATATGACAAGCGCATGGAGCCTGAGGTCACCCTCGAGCAATGGAGAAAAGGTTCCCAATGGTTTGAGGTTAACCGTGAACTTGCTCTCCGGATTGTAGAGGACAAAGTTTACTATCCAAAGTTCAAGGAATTCTGCAAGCCTGCTTGTTATGTGGATGAGCACTACTTCCCCACAATGCTAACGATCCTAGTTCCACATTTGCTAGCAAACCGAAGCCTTACGTACACAGACTGGTCTAGGGGCGGACCCCACCCAGCTACATACGGCAAGAAGGATGTTTCAAAGGAGTTCTTTGACAAGATATTAGGAAGGCGAATGTGCTTCTACAACCATCGCCTCGTCTTTCTATGCCAGCTTTTTGCTCGAAAGTTTGCACCCAGTGCTTTAGAACCCCTTTTGAGCTTGTCATCTGAAGTTTTTGGATACTGAAATAGGGAATAGAGACTGCTGGTACCTAGAAAATGTTACAGTAACATGCTTCTGAACCAACTGTGTTTTGTTACTCCTGTGGATACAAGCTTACCCTTTTTCGGGGAAAAGTGAATATGTAGCAAAACTCTAGATTACACGCTTCAACAGGATGGTTACATACATGTAAGTTTAAACATTTGATGCCTATATATAGAAGAGCCTACATACACTACATCATGAAAAAAATTATTTGTTCTAAAGCTTAATGAGATGGTTAGGGTACAAGTAATAACTTGCCAATCGTTCTTTTCCTGAACTGGATAGATAACAATTAGATAAATGCTGAGCTAAATTTTATTTAAAAGCTGAATTTACTGCAGAATAAGCACCCGCATTGGACCACATTTCATGTGCGTCTCAAAATGGATTACAATTCATCATGACGAGTTCTATCATGTTCGAGGTTTTTTATCCCCTTTTCGAGAAGGTATCTCACAGCCAGTGAGGCATGAAGAGATGCACCATAAGGAAGCACATTTTCGTTAAGAACAAACAACGGGTTATGCTCTGAGCCTGTCCTGCCTAGCGTCTCATTTTGCAGACCAACAAAGAACAGAAGTCCTGGGATTACTTCTTGATAATGTGCAAAATCCTCAGATCCAGTCAGGGGCTTGGCCTCTTTCACATTATGAGAGCCAATCATATCTGTTGCAACGCTACTGAAGAGCTTATGCAAGTTTTCGTCATTAATGGTCGGTGGGTATGTGACTCCAGCATCAAAGAAATCGATAGTTGCAGTGCACCTTTGTACAGCAGCTTGGCTTGTTATAACCTGTAATGTAATGCAAATATTAGATGGGGATGATAGCTTGCAAATTAATTACCATGCATCAGACAATCAGAAAAGCACTGTGCTTAAAAAGTGCAATATACGAATAGATCTTCAATCCTTTCGTGGACTTAAAGAAATACCTGGAATGGTGCCCAACAACTGATGGAATTTATGCAAAAGTCCCAAAATAAAAAACAAAACACAGCCAGACACAGACACGCACACTGGATTAAAGACCGTTTGTATACAATCAACACTAGCAAAGTACCGGAGATGATAAAAAGTATTTTTATTATCTTGTAGAGTGACCCACTCAAGGCAAAAATCAGCATTCACTAACTCAATTGTATTTCAAGAAAGCAAGAATATCAGAACCTGGATACAGTATGTATTAATGTAATAGAATATCATCTAGAGAAGTTCAGGACAGTGTCATGTTATGTTTATAATATTATCTACAAAGTATTAATTACTCTGGCCCTCAAGGTCTGTCTTAGCCATATGAGCACACAAAAATAATATTAAAATAAATAAATAAAAGCTTGTAACGTTATTGTTTAGTTCACTATTATCTTCTGAATACCTTATATGAACGTAAAGGTGCCCGTTGTTCTCAATGATGAAAATGTAGGTCAAAACAAAAAAATGATCCCAAAGAAATTATTATCAACACAGAAAGGCCAATAGAGTATTATACCTCTCCAATTCTTTGTTTAAGTCGTGTAAGGCTTTCCTTTAACAAGGCTCTGAATGTACCACCAATAGTGACAGAATCCGGTATTACATTGAATGCAGCGCCTCCTTGGAACTTCCCTACTGTAACAACCTGCACAAGAAAACCTAATTTTCAAAAATATATGGGAAGAATACTACAGTAGAAGATGATATACCTCCACAGTGAGTATGACAGCAGAAGAAACAGACGGAATAACTTTCAGTTAGAATACCAAAGGAAGACCTCATTTCAATAGCTGATTAACTTTAAACACTTCAATAATATAATATATTTTCAATGGATAATAAAATAGAAAAAGGAAGAACATCTTGATATTCTGATGCTCATAGTTGAGGGCTAGAGGACTATAAATTATAATTGTCCGAACCACTCATCAATATATGCTAACTAATTATGCCTTCTAATCTCAATTATTCCCACACAAGTTGGTTAGACTGAAAAAGATATAAAAATTTAGCAAATAAGTATATTCTCAAATACTATCTGAAAATTCATAGATCACTATACTAATGGGAAAAGTTATAATTTAAGAAGCAAACACAGGTGATTACCCTGATAACAAAGCCCAATCTAACAATTAAAACTAAGTGGTAGTTAAGAAAACAGATTATTTGAGAATCAAGGGGATCAGTTTCACTAAGAAGCAAATACAGGTGGCTACCCTAATAACAAAGCCTAATTTAACAATTGAAACTAAGCGCTAGTTAAGAAAACAGATTACTTGAGAATCGAGGGGATCAGCTTCACGAGAAACAATATGCTGTAAGCTAACAATCACATTCGAAGCTGCCAATATGGGGTCTACTGAGTGATGAGGAATAGCAGCATGACCACCTTTTCCAGTAATTACAGCTTGAAAGAATCCACTTCCGGCCAAGAGTGGACCAGGCCTGGAGGAAACTTGACCAACAGGTAAGCCAGAATTAACATGCAAAGCAAATATGGCTTCAACATTCTCCACTGCTCCTGCCTCGATCATTCTCTGGGCGCCGCCATATCCCTCCTCTCCTGGTTGAAAAACCAAAACAACTGTTCCCTGCAGTTTTATGAAAGGGAGCAAAAGGCATAAGACTTCAGGGAACTAAATAAGTATTAAGATTTAAGAAGACTGCTCTAATTCGTATATCGAAATCTTCATCATTGAAAACAGGTAGCTGCACACCAGTAATAAAATATCAATTAATTACAGTGCTATGTCATTTGATTGCACTGGTCAAAATAGGTTAGCCAATTTCTGCCCCAACTTTATACAGCATTCTCAAGAAAGCACACAAGCAGTACATTTAACATTTTTACAGTCAATTTCGAACAGATGATAGCGAAAGCACCTTTTCACAAGAAGATTCTCAAAAGTTGTCTGTCCAAACAACCGAAAATGATACCAAACTATAGTCAAGTAAGTCAATTCCTCATGCCTATCTAACTGCTTATAGTCAACTCAACTATATGATAGTTTGGACAACTTGGTTCTTGTAATTAGTTAACATGTCATCCAATTAACTTAAGGACAGAACAGATATTTTTTCACAAAAGTAACATGCTATTTTCTGTGGAATTGCTTTTAAAGCTTAGAAGAAAATCCTTAACTGCACAGAAAAAAGAAAGATTTTACTACGTACTATAAATAATTCAATTTACTTTAGGAGCTACTGCATTGCCCTGCCCCTGAAGAGCCATTGAACGCTTCAAATTGGCCACACAATTAGGCCACATAATGGAGATAAATATATGTCATATTGAGCATCAACACATTTATAGCTACATAATTCCACTATTTACAGCATCAAGTCGATAATCCGCATAAAATGAAGCTATTCAATGAGGACGGATGAAACTGCGAGTCACGAAAGCAAATTCAGCAGAAGCAAACCTGTAACTTGTGTCGATTCTCTTGGAGGATCCTTGCAGCACCAAGCAACATGGCAACATGAGCATCATGCCCACATGCATGCATTTTCCCAGGAACTTGACTCTTGTGTTCCCACTCCACCATTTCCTGCAATAAGCATGAGCATAGTAAGATTCAACAATTATTGACTTCCCTCAATCTCCTCTCCCCAAAAATCATCAAACCACATATGTTTTATAAATTAAAATGTAAATCGCATTTTATCATTCATCAGTAAAAAAACACAATTCCAAGAACATCACATTCATTGTTTCAAGAGCTACAAGAGCAATGGTGTGGACGGGATTAGATCACGTGTAGAGGTCACAGACTCACGCCTTTACCAACTAGCCTTTACCAACTAATCTACCACATCTATCCATATAATATTTTAAATAACATCCATAAACAATTTATTATTCAACACCCATGTCCTACAATTATTACTAATAAACAATGAACATTAATGTTTCGTTCAATAAAAAACAATGAACATTAATGTAATTAAAAAGATAAAATATAAATAAATTACACAAAATTTCAATTAAAAATAAACAATCAAACAGTACCTCAATAGGAAGAGCATCCATATCAGCCCTCAAAGCCACAAATGGAGGTTCCCCAGTTCCAATAAACCCAAGAACACCAGTAACAGCAACTGGGTACTTGTAATTTATACCCAATTTATCCAATTCCTCTCTAATAACCCTACTAGTCTCAAATTCCTCAAACCCCAATTCAGGATTTTCATGTAATTTCCTTCTAATACCCACCATCCAATCAAAAACCTCAGATTTCTGGGTTTGATTAAGGAAAAACTTTGGGATCTCTTCAAGCTCATTTGAGGATAAAATTGACTCAGATTGTATGAAATTTACAAGAAAACAGTGAAGAATGAAGATTGCAAAAACCCATTTGGAAAAACCCATGATTTTGGTTTGGTTTTGTTTTGCAAAATGTTTAATGTTTGATCAAATAAATTCTGTATATAACATAACAAAGATTAAATTTTGTTTCTTGAGGTGGAATAGGGGACCAGATTCTATGGAGTTGGCGCACTTTAAACAGTAATTAGAGGAGAATAATAGGCTGAAATTAATAATGGTAGTAGAAAAGTTGATGAGGGATGTTTGATGGAATTGAATAAATTATGTAGAAGTGGGTCATAGGAGTGGTATTTTTTGTGAGTTGTGACTCAATTTTTTGATAGACTCTTCGCTATAGTTGCTTGAATTGTAGCATTTTTATCATGTGCTTGAATAAGTTGTTGAGATATTTTTATAAATTCTTTCCGTTTAAAATAATTGACACGTTAGACATTTTATCATTCTTATGAAATAAGGAAAAATTAATTTTAATAATCCCAACTTTGATTTTCTTTAAATAATCCCAACTTTTGATTATTCTTGAATAATCTCAACTTATATAGGTATCTTCCTAAAATAATCCGAAGTGTTATTTTTTTTACTTTTGTTGATCCCTTTTGGGACTATTATGTAAAACAAAAATAAAAGTTCGGATTATTATTAAAAGATACCTATATATGTTGAGATTATTCCAGAATAATCAAAAATTGGGATTATTTAAAGAAAATCAGTCAAAGTTGGGATTATTAAAACCAATTTTTCCCTAAGTTACTCCCTCCGTATTTTTATTGTTCCACTTTTTTTTTTGCGATCATACTCTCTCCGTATTTTATTACTTGTTTAATTTCTTCATACACAGAGTTTTAAGAGAAATAGTAGAATTTTTATTTTATTGTGGAAGTGGGTTGGTCGAATAATAAAAAATATATGAAAAAGCAAAAGTGAGTATAAGTGAAGAAGAGAAAGAATATTAAAATATGATATGATGGGACCACTAGTGGGCAGAAAAATAGTAAAATAATAAAAATATAGTTAAAAATTTGGAAAATTTAGTAAAAATAATCTCAACTTTCACGTATTCGCTTTAAATAATTTCAGCTTTGGATTATTTTTAAAAGTTATCGATTACCTGTTGAAGAGGTATTTTTTTTTTTAGTAACACGTGTTAGCACGTGATTAGTTGAAAAAAAAAAACTAAAAAAAAAAAATTAAAACAAAAAAACCAGCCTCAACCCACGACAACCCCCACCACCACCCCCCAAATTTTTAGCAGCCTTCTCCCACCGCCCAGCTAGGTACCCCCGCCCCAAACAGTCGCGCCCAGCCCCCATCCACATGCCAGCACCGACGCTTCCCCTCTCCCAACCCCCTAAACCACCAAAACCATCGCACCCATACACCGAAACCGCCAAGAAAACCCTCCCACCCGCCGCAAAAACCCTTGAATCGGCCGTCCTCTACACTCATAACCAAAGTTATTAAAATCGGGATTCTAATTTGAATCGGAAGGGGCTCTCAAAATCGAATCGTAAGATTCTACGGACATGCATAATCAAGGCGTCATATCCAAATTTAATTAAATATATTTAAATTGTTTCGGGTGGTTTTCTGTGTCCTTCAGGAGAGTTACAATTCCAAGACTGGATTCTGGGCGCCTGTACTAGCAAAACGACGGAGACTCCGGTTGGGTAGGAGTTCCGCCTCCGACGATCAAGTTAGAACGTGTTCGGATGTAAAAAGTGCGGAATGTAAATGGGATCAGGTTCCTCTTAGGGGAGGAATGATCATCCGGCTATAGCAAACAGCCACACTGAATGATCATCCGAGTATAAACTTTCAAGTGTGTTTAATTCTACAATTAATGCTCTCACTGAATGTTTGTGAATGTTGTTCCCCAGGTGAGAACATCTCCCTTTTATAAGGTCTCGAAGTACGTGCCCAGTCCTAGGTTACGGAAACCCAGGACTGATTGGGCTGCCTAGGAGTTTGGGCCTTGAAGGCAACCATTCCTAGTTAGATATTTGTCTGCCACGTGCCGTGCCCTGATTGGTCCACTTTGGACTCACTAAGTGACACGTGGCAGACTCTAGTTGGTCCACGTGGATGACACGTGGAGGGTCTTTATTGGTCCACGTGGCAGGGTAAAAATCCCCTAATCATTTGCCCCTCACAAGGTGACGTGGCTTGCCACGTGGCGCCTGTGACAGGTATCACATGCGAATTGGAGAACGGTTTTTTACCATTTTCCTTCTCTCTGTTTTTTTTTTTTTTTTTTTTTTATTTCAGGGGTGCCCCTTGAAATTCTTACCCTTCTATATAAGGGTGGCGCCCCAATCATTCGTCGCACCTTCTCAAAATTTTCAGACATAGAATCTCTAGAATTATTTGGAAAGAACTTGTCATTTTCTGAGAGAAACGACTACCGCCTATCCCTGACCGCTTGTTTTTACAGCAGTTCGAGACCTTTTCAAGCATCTTCAGCACTTTTAACCCAAAGGTAACCGCTTGCTTTTCTCTCGTACTTTTACTTTGTTTCTTTCCTTTTTGAAAATGGTTTCCCAAAAGCACACGGCTCGGCCTAAGGTTAGTGATCAGCCGGTCACCGGGGACGGCTGAATCTCGAACTAGGAGTGCCGACTGCCCCTTGCTGGACCACACTTTGCGAAATTCTCCGAGTCCGACTGTCTATGTGTCTGTGTAGGACACCATGGCCAGAATTAAGCAAACAGTCAGGCAGCAATACACTGATGACTCCTTTAGGACGCCTCTTAGCGAAATCTCGGATGTGCCGTCTAGCACCCTAAGTACCCCCAATGATTCAATATTAAATGAATCAGGGGATGAGTCACAAAGAGAAGTCTCGGGCTCTGTTGGCCAGGCCCCTCAGGCGGACGCTAGGTCCGACAGCTCGGACAGCGAGTTTGAGCCTAGTACTTCGGACAGCGAGAGAGTCCCTTTCTGTTGAAAAGGGGGAGAATTGGGCCGAGCCGTCTGCTACACGCCGAGTGGATTTTGCCGCTTATTATCATCACGTTCCCACGGGCAGACAGAAAGCAATGGCTGATAAAATAAGGACTTTTAGAGCTGAACATGTCATAGGACATGGCATTATCTTAGTTGTGCCGGATGCCGAGGACACCGTGGTCTGGACAAAGGCGTCCAGCTACGGGGACGCTTTGGCTGTTATGAAGCGACCATTTAGGTTGGCCTTAGATTTTCCCTCCATCCGGCCGTGGAACGAATCTTAGATGGATACCAACTGGGTGTCTGGCAACTTGCCCCAAATTCTTGGTTTAATATCCTAGGCTATGTTTCCGCCTGCGAAATGCTGGAAGTAGATCCCAGCTTTGAGGCATTCGCCCACATGCATTACCTCAACCGAACCCCAAAAACAAGCGGGTCCGACTGGTACACTTTTTCTAGCCACAAGGGCTACATGATGACCATTGGGAAGGAAAACAAATGGAAGGACTGGAAAAACAAGTTCTACATTGTATCCTGCCCTGACAAAGTGAAGAACAAAAAATACAACAGGTGGAATCGGAACCCACCTCTGCTATCAGGCAGATCTGAATTACTGCCTGTTCCAAGAAAAGCCAAGGAGGAGATCTTGGACAAAGGCCTCTTCAAGGTGACCATCCAGCCTAATGAGGAAACCGGAGTGAGAGAGGTCATACCTCAAAGTTATTTTCCTCATTATGATTGGCTATTTGAAGGGAACTATTTGGTCGCCTGCGGTCTTAGCGTTGAGAGGCCGAGAGGTAGTTGGCCGAATGCTTTAGTTCTTTAGTAAGACTTTGATTGTTTTATATATCTTACTTAACCATTTAAAATTTCTTGTGCAGACAAAACAATGGAAAAACTCTCGGCCACCAGGAAGCCAGCCGCCTACTACCGCTACCTTTGGGGCAAGCGGAAGGGCGAGGAGACGCCTGCTGCTCAAACACCTAAGGTGAGCTTTTCTTTAATTTGACTAAGTCTTGATATACTTTTCCCGCCTGCTTCTTACTCATGTTGGTTTATGCGTAGGGCGATTCAGCCAAACCTTCTCTATCTTCACAGCCGGACCCAAAGCTTCAGAAGTAGACGACCGGCGATGTGACGACTCCTGGAAGGTCCAGGAAACATGTGGCGACCCAGAGGCCTGGAAGGACCCATCCTCCTAAGTCCCTAGCCGCCCCTGAGGCTAGCCAGCCCCAAAAGGAGAAGGAGGTGGCCGAAGGTATTTCAAGCTTTAGTCCTTTGCCTTACCCTTGTAGGGTAAAATTTAATTAGCAGTCGACCAGTACTTCTGAAAGCAGCCGGTCTATTGGCCAAATTTACACCAAGCATTTACAAAGTGTTGATTGTGCAGATGCCCCTCAGAGGCCGGATCTTCAACAGCTGGCCAAGACCATGCTGAGAGCCATCTCCCATGAGGACAGGGAGTCGGTTAGAGGAGTCGGCACCCTCAACCTTGATGCCATCCTCGCTTTTCTTGCTGAGGTATTTTTGACTTGTAATTTTTTACTTCTTTTTTCTTTACACAACTCTTAGAGCCGCCTGTTACTGATGCTCTCTTTTGCCGAATACAGTCTATGCTGCGAGTGCACGGTCTTTGCAGGCCCATCAATGAGAAGACCAAAGAGGTAAAAGCTGCGAATGCTCGTGCCGCCTCTTCTCTAGATACGGCCATGTTTTAGATTACTTAAAATGAAATATTGACGACTGACATACTGTATTCACAAGCGACCGCCAACCTGCAAGTCAAGGCTGATTTGGACGCTGCGAAGAGGCGGGTCTCTAAGCTGGAGCAGCAAGTCAAGGACCTCAAGGCTAAGCTTGAGCCCTTCAATGAGGCGGACCAGGAAGCAGCCGGCCTCCGCACCCGGGTGGACAAACTCAAGGCCAAGCTGCAAATCCAGGAGGTCCAACTCGCCAAGAAGTATACCTCAAGGGCTAAGGAGGAGAAAGAGGCCCTGGTCAAACAGATGATGGACGACTGCGACGCCATCATGAAGATGACTTGGGAGGCTCTTTTCTCGGATGCTGGCTATTACGGCTGGAAGCATCAATTCGCCGCCTCCTCTTAAGAGTACAATGATAAACTCTTGAATCAAGTTCAAGAGGAAGAGGAAGAAGAGGAGGAGGAGTCGTCTGATTCGGCCGAGGGACCCGGTCGGGAGGAGGAGGAGGATGCTGAAAAGGAACAGGAGCCGACTGGGGAAGAGAAGGATGCGGCTGCTGATACTGAAATGCCTCCTCCAGAAGCTTAAGCCTTGGGTAGTTTTTTCTACGGCCGGATGGCCATGTATTTACTTCTTCGGCCTGCGTGTCGTATGTTTCGATTTATCTTTACCGGCCAAGGGGTCGAGTTTAACAATTCCTGCCGGTTGTACCGGTTAACTCTTTTTGTCGGTCATAAGGCCGACTATATTATGAATCATCCGGCCATTTGGCCAGTTTCACCAATTCATACTTGCTTTGAATTTTTGCATTCCATAAATTTTTACTAAGTATAACTTGCTTTTTGTATGAATGCTTTTTTCATTATACCGACTGTTTTTGCCCCTAGGCGGCTGTGCGCCTGGTTTTCAAAGGTAAATTGATTGACATGGAAATTTTTGATATTTTAGGGAGTATGACTGATTTCCAAGTCAATCAATCACTATGGTGATTGCCCCAAAACCAGGCGGACGGTCGGCCATTGTAGAGGCGGGTATGTATTATCCGGCCATCGGCCTCATTGTAGTTCTAAGACGAACACGCTTAGCTGCTAAGTTTTTATACTTAGATTATTTTGTTGATTCTAAATTGGCCGTTTGTATTGTTCCTGGACAATAGCAGAAGTCTAATGGTATATCTAACCAACATAGCGACTGCTTGTTATATTACAGGCGGTAGCTTTTAATATTTTTGGTTTTATTAACCTAAGTAGGAATAGTGGCCGAATACTGACTGGTGTCAATAAGACAAGCGATTTTGTTCGTACCATTTAGGTTCCTTTTTAGGTTACTCAGACCAACCGACTGTGAGTTAAACCTTTGGGTTAATCAGTCTTTGTCACTTGATTTTGAGTGTATAGAATAAGCAGACGGCCAACGGCCGCATGTTGATTCGCATGTTTAGCTGCTAAGTTTTGGACTTAGCTTATATCCTCAAATTTAGCTGACTGTGTTGCCTCTGAGCAACAGCAGTCGGTATCCGACCCAGATATTACAGATTGCCGCTTGTTTTTAGAACAGTCGGTAGTCTTTTTATCCTATTCTAATTTGATCAACTCAAACGGCTGTGAACTTGACAGTCGGTAGGGTCGTTTGTTTTTAAGTTGATAGAGCAATGTGCCACCCAAATTGGAGATGCTCTCTGCGACGAATTCACTCGGATGGATGTCACCGGACGCCTACTCATTTTGGAACAGACGTATATTTTGTATTATCTGGCCATTGGCCTTACATCCGGCCATTGGCTTCAACAGGTTGTTAAAAGGAACAACGCATAGCTGCTAAGTTTTTAGACTTAGCTTACATCTACTCATGTTGGAGCAGACTTTAAACATATTAATAAGGCCACATGTATATTGTGCAGACGGTACATAAAGATAAAAAAATGCAACTTTTCATTGATACTTTAAAGTACAAAAAATTACAAGTCTTAGAAGTAGTACTTTTTTAAGTTGTCTACATTCCAAGTTCTGGCTAGCTGCCTGCCGTCTAGTGTTTCCAGGCGGTAGGTGCCGCCTCTTATTTCTTCATAGATCCGGTAGGGGCCTTCCCAATTGGGAGTCAGCTTTCCCTGCTCATTGGCCCTACTAGTTGCCTCTATTTTTCGTAACACAAAGTCCCCTACTTTCAAGGGCCGCTTGTGTACTCTTTTGTTGTAGGCTCTCGTCATTCTTAGACGGTAGATCTCATGGCGCAAGACAGCATTGCCCCTACGTTCCGGGAGTGAGTCCAATGCTAGCCATATGGCCTCCCAATTTGCCTCCTCGTCATATAACATGACTCGAAGAGTCGGCTTATAGTGCTAAATAGGCAAGATAACTTCTGCACCATAAACCATGAGAAATGGGGTTTCTCAAGTCGCCCCTTTTTCAGTCGTCCTGATGGCCCATAGAACATGCGACAATTCATCCGCCCACAGGCCGCCAGCGCTTTCGACTTTCTTTTTAATGCCATATGAGATTAATTTGCTAAAGGCTTCAACCTAGCCGTTTGCTTGAGGACGGACGACTGATGCGAAACAATGAGAGATCCCTTGGTCTCCCAACTAATTCTTCAGGGTAGGCGTTTCAAACTAAGGACCATTGTCAAAGACCATAGACATGAGTACCCCAAACCGGGTGATAACATTTCTCTAGACGAAGGAGATGACATCCTTTGTCTTAATGCCTTTGACCGCCTCTGCTTCTACCCATTTAGTGAAGTAGTCAACAGCAACTAGAATATACCTCCGTCCGCCTGTAGCAGGCGTATATGGTCCCAGTATGTCCATGCTCCATTTGGAAAATGGTATTGGACTATGGATGGCTATTAGATCAGTGGCCAAACGGTGTATGAGTTTGCCAAACCTTTGACACTTGCCGCATTTTTTCACCATTTCCATGGCGTCTGCTTCTAAGGTAGGCCAGAAGTAACCTTGCCGCCTGGCTCTCTTTGCAAGGGTCCTACCACCTATGTGGGAGGCGCAAAAGCCTGAATGCAAGTCTTCTAGAACCTCTCGTCCCCTTTCTGGGGTGACACATTTCAACAAAGGTTGAAAGTAGCCCTTCTTGAAAAGTTTTCCATTATGAATTTCAAAATTGGCCGCATGCTTTTTCATTGCGACCATCTCTGGATAAGTATCCGGCAAGGTGTCATTTGTTAAGTAAGCTCGGATGCCATCCATCCAGGTTGAGCTTCGGTCCAGTACTCCAATGGAATCTTTTTCAATACTTCTTTTTTCCATAACTTCCCAAAAGACTGACCTAGGTGCATAATAAGAGGCGGATGATGCCAGCTTAGAGAGAGCACCCGCTTGATTGTTCTCTAACATGGGCACCTGACTTAGATGAAATTCATCAAGTGTCCTAGCTTCTTCCTTGACCGCCTGCAAATATTTGATCATGGCCGGATGGGTGGCCTCATAGTCACCATGGTATTGACTAACAATCAATTGTGAATCAGAGTAGGCGTTAAGTTTTCTTGCCCCTGCCGCCATGCACATGCGGATGCCGGCTAGTAGGGCTTCATATTCTGCCTCATTATTTGAGGCTTGGAACTTGAATCGTAGTGCATAGTCATACTTATCCCCTTCAGGAGATTAACATATGACGCCTGCACCACAACCGTTCATGGTAGAGCTCCCGTCCACATATACCTTCCAAACCTGATTAAGGTTTTCAGGATCAGCCGACCTTATCATTTCGACAATGAAGTTGGCAAAAGCCTGTCCCTTCACTGCCTTCCTTGGTTCAAAAGAGATTTCTAGGCTTTGAATTTCAATCGCCCATTTGATTATTCGGCCAGATGATTCCATGGTTGTCATAAGCCGCTTGATAGGTTGGTTTGTGTAGACCACAACCGAATGCGCCAAGAAGTAAGGTTTTAACCTTTTGACTGCCATGAAGAGAGCAAGTCCAAACTTTTCAACCATGGGGTACCGTAGTTCTGCATTTCGTAGAACATGACTAATGAAGTAGACCGGGAGCTGGGTGCCGCCTCTTTCAGCAAGGAGAACAACACTGAGCTCATGGTCTGAGACGGCTAGGTACATGTACAACACTTCCTTTGGCAAAGGGCTAACAAGCCTTGGCAAAGAGTGAAAGTGTTCCTTCAATCTCTGAAAGGCCGCCTCAGCATCCGCCCTCCATTCAAACATAGTCTTCTTTTTTATGGCTTGGAAGAAATAGAGGCACTTGTCGCCTGACCGACTGAGGAATCTCCCCAATGCCGCCAGCCTGTCAGCTTTTGAACTTCTTTTTCAGTGCGGGGCAACTGCATGTCTATGACCGCCTGTATTTTTTCTAGGTTGGCCTCTATCCCCCTTTGATCAATCAGAAATCCGAGAAACTTCCAAGACTCAACACCAAAGACACACTTTTTGGGATTGAGCATGACCTTTTGCCGCCTAAGTGTGGCGAATGTTTCTTGGAGGTCAGCAAGATGATCCGCCTGTAGCTTGGATTTGACTATCATGTCATCAATGTAAGCCTCTACATTCCTCCCAATTTGATTAATGTAGACTGTATTAATCATTCATTGGAAAGTAGCAGGCGCATTTTTCAAACCAAACGGCATCACAGTATAGCATAATAACCTCTGATCAGTGACGAATGTCGTCTTCTCTTGATCTTTTCCACAAGGGTATCTGATGGCAACCTGAATAGGCGTTCATGAAACTCATCAAGGCATGGCCGGCTGTAGAATCAACCAAACTGTTAATCTTTGGTAGAGGATAACTGTCCTTGGGACATGCCTTGTTAGAATCTGTGTAGTCAACACACATGCGCCAGGTACCATTCGACTTCTTGACAAACACAACATTGGCAACCCAATCTGGGAAGTAACTTTGCCGAATGAACCCAACATCCAGCAGCTTTTTTACCTCGGCGGTTGCCGCCTGACTTCTTTCTTCACCATGGTTCCTTTTCTTTTGCCTAACAGGCTTCTTTTTGGGATCCACAGCAAGTTTATGAACAACAAGATCCGGACTTATGTCTGGCATCTCTTTGAATTCTTTTAACAGATTGTGCAAGTCTGCACCCAAGCTTGCCAAATCAGCCGTCCCAACCTTAACAGTTCGCTATGGCTGTGTGTCGTCCAGAGCAATATCAATGTGTTGACCAGCCAACTGGGGACGGAGCTCATCCGGCCGTTCCCCGATCAATGATTGCTATTGTTTTTCATTTTAAATGGCCACCAACTGGTCGACCTTTCTCTTTTTGGCCCCTGTTGTGGGAGCAGGCGCAGTTTCTTTGACCTTATCTAGGTCTACTGGTTCGTCACCCTAGTCGGATGCGGCCATAGTGGGCTTTACATCAGAGAGATAACATTCTCTAGCCGTCTTCTGGTCCCCATTCAGGGAGCCGACAGATCCGTCATCTTTCTCAAATTTAAGGAGCATAAGGGAAGGAATTATAACAACCTTGGATTCATTTAGAGTAGGACGACCCAATATCAAGTTATAGGCCGTCAGCACTCAACGACCAAGAAACGGACAACCATGTGGAGTCCTTCTCCCTTTTCCCCTAGTCGGATGGGTAAATCTATCCGGCCTACCAGATGCACAAGTCCACCTCCAAAATCAACTAAGGGGTGAGATACCTTGTGCATTATTTTAGGCTTGTACTTGAGCTTTGCCAAGCACTTGTGGCTGATGAGATTAGAAGAACTTCCAGTGTATATGAGGATTCGGCCTACCTTTTGGTTGGCCACTTTGCACTCGATGACAATGGGGTCATAATGCGGCCTCCTAACCTTGCCCCTATTTTTCTCAGTGATGATAACTTTAGGGAAAGTGTCCTTGGATGCCTGCCCCTCATCAACTGTGCTGACATCCAGCCGCCTGATGTAGTCCTTGGTACCCGGATGGTTGGGCCGCCTCCAGCAAAGCCGCCTGCTATTGTATAGATTGGTTCTTCATCAGTATCCGAACTATTAGCAGATTGAGGCTTCTTTTTGGATGACTGCCCATGGTTAGTTTGTAGAGTAACCTTGGACCTCAGAATATAAGACTTAAGCACTCCTTTGTCAGCCAGACGGTCCAACAGCCGCTTGAGACTATATCAGTCGTTGGCGTCATGGCTAATGTCCTCATGGAAATGACAATATTTATATTTGTTCCGGTTTTTGGCGGAAACTTTCATAGAAGCTGACTTCTCAATGGTCACCCGGTCTTAGATCTCCATGAGGATGGAGTAACAATCTTTGTTAAACTCATACTTGGGGTTGTATGGTTTAGATTCTTTTTTTTTTCTTCTAGGACGGCTGCTCAGAGCTGTCGGCCGCTCAAACTTCTTTTCTCTTTTTATTCTCTTTTTTCCTAGCCGGCTGTGGTGACCGACTCTCTTTTTTGTCAGACCGCTTTGAGTCCGACTGCTTACTAATGCTGCAGAGTTCGTTCACCTGTATATAGGCGTCCGCCTCCATCAGTGCCTCTTGGAAGGTAGCAACCCTCTTTTTTACGAGGTCGAACTTAAAGGCCGACCCGTCTTTCAGACCTTTGAAAAAGTCTGTATAGGCCACTTCATCAGACAGCCCTTGAATCTGAATTCTCATCAGATTGAACCGCCTGATATATGACTGAAGCCCTTCTCTATCTCCCTGTTGAATGGCACCCAAGTAAAGACTTGTTTTTTTAGCAGGGATGTTCATAGAGAAGTTGGACGCAAACAAGTACGCGAGCGTCTTCAAATTGTTGATGCATCTGGCTGGCAAGTTGCCGAACAATCGTTGGGCGACGCCCTTCAATGTGGCCGGGAAGCATCGACACCAAACGACATCATCCAACCCTTGTAAATACATGAGGTTGGTGTAGGCCATGAGGTGATCTTCTGGATTGGTGGTACCATCATAAGTACCTACCATAACAATTTAACCTTGGCCGGCTGTGCTGCCTCGGTTATCTCCTTGAAGAACGCTGAAGGTTTTTCCCCAAGTTTTAGCAGACAGAGCTGTCAGTCCAAAGGTTGGACGTTTTGTGCCGCCTGCACCCCAAAGAGGGTCGGCTGCATGTAAGGTTGTCCATACGGCATGTATGGCTGCTGAGGCACATAAGGAGCCGAATGGATTATCTAAGGGCCAGAGTGGACGGACAGGCCTGACTGACCCTCTCGGTTTGATTGTGAATACCTTATTGAGGTATTCTGAAAGCTGTCTGGATAACTCGATGTTGAAGCCGACTCAGACAGCTGTTGGCTCTTCTTTTTCTAGATTAACATCCGGGCATCAGAATAAGTCTTCTTTGTGCCATCCGGCTGGACGTGCCGAATGACCTTCCTCGTCCCTGTCTCGGGGAATCGGATCTTTGTAAGATCGATCAAGGACTGCTTCCCTTCCTTTGATTTAGGATGCGGAGTGGGTTCTTGGTCCTTGATAGATGTTAGGTTTTCAGTGAATTCAATAAGAAAAACACTTAAAATTTGTGTGGGAACAAAACCTAGATTATATGATTACAATATAAATTGTAAATATCAAATACAACACAATGTATTTCAATCAAGTATTATAAAGAACTAAGAAATTAAAGACATTTCTAAAGACTACACTAGTGTGAAGAAATTTAACTTGTCTTTCCTCTAAGCCGACAACACAAAGCATGAACATGAGAATACCGATGACCATGTGAGTCTCAAACCTTGATACACTGTCAAAGGCGTGTATACACTTTCCTAAAGAGGTTTATTTCCCCCACACGGTGCTTGGGTTAAACCGGAAATCCTCTTTGAGATACAATTGACAACCATTTTCGTTCTTAGCACTAGAAACGAAATACGATGAACAATTCACAAAGTTAGCTAAATTTCAAGAATTTTTCTCACAAAAGTTTGCAAGAAGTTTGAGAGAAAATGTGGAGAATAATGATGGGAAGAAATCTATAATCTGAAAAAACTCTATATCCTTTCGATAAAACGAAAGATATTAAAAGCCGAGAAAATAACCGCAAAAACCGCAGACAAAGGAATCAGCGCGGGCGCGCCACCAGGCCGCGCGAATGCGCCTACCCAATTCTGCCAAAATTTTGCATTTTTCCAGAGACTTGGCGCGATTTTGACGCGCTTTTATCGCGGGCCGCGCCAACCTTGCGCTGGCGCGCTGAACAATGGCAGGAGCGCTCCACTCTGACACTCTAAATCATCCGAAATAAATCAAATGATCACAATTCTCTCATACACTCTAAATCATCTAACAATAGACTTGTTCCTCCCAGAATGGGAAGGCTTCTTGGCCGACTGCTCCTTGTCGGAGATAGTCGTTTGCTTGTTGATTAAGTCTTTAATTTCCCCTTTGAAGCTGGTCATAAATTCCATGAGCTCGTTTCTGGTCACTGGAGCTGCGCCTTCGGCTGCCTGGTTTTATCCAGTCGGCTGTACAGTTGGATCACTTGGACCAGCTTGATCATTGCCTCTTCCTTTATTTCCAAGGGACGGGTGTGCCTGGTTCTGAGTGAACCATCAGCAGCTACATAGGTGTCGACGTCAAAGTCGTCACCGCTGTCCTGGTCTGAGTAGACCTGGACTTCGGCCGAGGGCCGCTTCTCATTAGGAGCTGGTACAGACTCATGCGAAGCCATCTCAGAAGTAGTCTCCCCACAGACGGCGCCAAATGTTTCGGGGTTTTCTGTGTCCTTCTGGAGAGTTACAATTCTCAGACTGGATTCTAGGCGCTTGTACCTGTAAAACAACGGAGTCTCCGGTTGGGTGGGAGTTTCGCCTCCGACGATCAAGTTAGAACGTGTTCAGATGTAAAAAGTGAGGAATGTAAAGATCAGGTTCCTCTTAGGGGAGGAATGATCATCCGGCTATAGCAAATAGCCTCAATATCCGAGTATAAACTTTCAAGTGTGTTTAATTCTGCAATTAATGCTCTCGCTGAATGTTTGTGAATGTTGTTCCCCAGGTGGGAACATCTCCCTTTTATAGTGTCTCGAAGTACGTGCCTAGTCCTAGGTTACGGAAACCTAGGACTGATTGGGCTACCTAGGAGTTTGGGCCTTGAAGGCAGCCATTCCTAAATAGATATCTTTCTGCCACGTGCCTTGCCCTGATTGGTCCACTTTGGACTCTTCACTGAGTGACACGTGGCGGACTCTAGTTGGTCCACGTGGATGACACGTGGAGGGTCTTGATTGGTCCACATGGCGGGGTAAAAATCCCTCAATCATAAATTATGAGTTTGAAACCTAATTATTGATAAATTAGAGTTGTTTACCAATTATGCAACCAATAATTAACATTATATATTTATAGATAATTTTGTAGGCATGTTTTAAACTCGTAAGAATTTCGCTAGTCTAAAGAAAAATGTAAAATCGGGTAGAACCGTAAATCCAATCGTATGACATACGTAAACAATAAAATCGTAAGATTCTAAGATTTAAATCGGGATTTTAATAACAATGCTCGTAACCCTAGCGCTAGGGTTCTGATGGTGGGGGGAGGGGCAGTTGGGGGTTTTATGCGGCGGGAGGTCATTTTGAGAGATTGTAGGGGTTTTAGACTTTTAGGTTGGTGGGTTTGGTGGTTTTGGGGGAAGGGGCGTCGGGAAGGGGAGCTGACAAGGAGGCAAGAGGAGCTACCGGCGCGGGGAAGGGGGTTTTGACCGGCCCATGGATGGGAGCTACCGGCGCGGGGGAGGGGGTTCTGGCCGCTGTAGTGGTGGTGGGGAAGGTGGTTTGTGGGTGGAGGCTAGGCAGTTTTTTTTAAAAAAAAGTTTTTAAGTTTTCCTTTTTTTTCAAATTTTGTAAGTTTTTCTTCTTTTTTTTCAACCAATCACATGGTGACACGTGTCACCTTAACCTGTTATAACAGGTTGGGTGATCGGTTGGGATCACTTTGAGCGAATGACCCCCAAAATTCGGATTATTTAAAAATAATTCAAATTTGAGATTATTTAAAGCGAATACGTGAAAGTTGTGATTATTTTTACCAATTTTAGTTTTCATAAAAAAAAAATAAGTAAGTAATAAAATATGACTGCAAAAGGAAAGTGGAGCAAGTATTAATATACAGAGGGAAGATTTAATTACTTGCTTCATTTTCATTTTTGAAACCTTTAATTAATAATATTATAACTACTTTTCTACTCGCTAGTGGTCTCGGATATTATATTTTAGTATTTTTCATATTCTCTTTCCTCCCCAACTACACTCATTTTTGCTTTTTCAATTTTTTTTAACCTTTCAACCACACCATTTCAATCATAAAATAGTATTTTTCTATGGGTTTTTCACCATAAATCCTACAGTAATTTTTTTTATTCACCATATTACATATATCCAAAGAAATTTTCAAATTCACCATATATCCACGAGCTTCACAAAAATGTCAGCAAATGCCCTTAATGACTAACGGCGGTTAACTCCGTTAGTCATTAAAGTTCATAATGCCACGTGGCAACATTAGATTGGTTATTTTCAAAATTAGTTAATTAATCATTAAAAAAAATTTCACAAGTTTTCTTTTCAAAAAATTAAACCCACCACCCCTCCTCCCACTAGCCCAACCTCCCCCAGTCAGCAAGTTGTCTACACCCAGACCCATCCCTCCATGTTGGTACCGGCGCCCACCCCCTATGTCGTCGGTGAGCCTAACCCCTTCCCTTTTCCCCCACCATGACACCCTACCCTCCTCCTTTTCCCCACTCGACACCACCCCTGCCTTTTCCCCCTAAAAATTGTGTCCCTTGTACTCTAAAAATATCCTGCAAGAATTTACTCATGAATATTTTATCCCGATCCGACAATATGGAACTCAGAAATCCATGCAACCTCACCACCTCCCTCACAAAAGTGGTCCGCCACCTTCAAGGCTGGGAAAGGGTGGCACAACCCAATAAAATGACCATACTTCGACAAACGATCCACCACGACCAAAACACAATTAATTAACCCCTTTGGATGAGGGCAATCCCTCTACAAAATCCATGGTCACATCTTTCCATATTACTTCCGGCACCGACATGGGTTGCAAGAGGCCCAATGGTTTACTCGGGGATGCCTTTCTTCACTGACAAGTGTCACACTCCCTCACAAAGTTACTCACATACTTCCTCATTCCAACCCAAAACCAATCCGCCGCCACCTTTAGATAGGTCTTAGTCTCACCGTCATGACCACCTACTAGAGAGCTGTGATATTCGTTAAGGAGAGGTAGGACAAATTGAGAACCCTTTGGCAAAACGATCTCCCATTGTACATAATCGTATCTCCTTCTAAAGTGTAATGTTTGGGCCCATCTAATTTCCCTTCCTTGAAGCTCACCCTAATTTCCTGTAGCAAAGGATCTCTTTCTATCTATTCATTTAACAAGGCCCAATCCACTCCTTGAATTAAAATCAGCAAACTCAACTGGCAGTGAGTGGAGTTCCCTCCCAATATCGATCCCCCTTTCTTCCTCGACAATGCATCTGCCACTCTATTTCGAAGCTCACGCCTTGTAATTTATCTCAAAAATCGAACATCATAAGCTTCCTCAATCACGTTTGATAGTCACCTCGAACTTCCTTTGTTGTGTAAGGAAGCCCAAGCTTTGTTGATCGGTCTTGATTACGACGACCAAGCAAGTAATGCTTCCATTTTATGACCGCCAACGTGATTGCCATCAATTCCTTCTCATAAATCGATTTCCTCTTGATCTCACCCCCAATGTCTTGCTGAAGTAGGTTATTCATGTTGCATCCAAACGACGCCTAACCCATAACCCGAGGCGTCGGCTTCTAGTATGAACCCTTCTTTGAAAGTAGGCATTGCTAGTACGGGAGCCGAAACCATAGCTTTTTTGAGCTGCTGGAATGTCGTGGTTACTTTTTCCGACCACCCAAAGTTATCCTTCTTAAATTGAGAAGTCAATGGCACGACTATTTTGGCAAATCCCGCCACAAACTTTCGATAGTAACTCGTTAGCCCCAAAAATCATCTTAATTCCCTAAAATTATTAAGAATTTCCCACGCACTCCAAGATTACTTGAATTTTTTCCCATCCATTGCCACACCCTATCTTGAAATTATGTGCCTTAAGTATGCAATCTCACTCTTACCAATTAATCTCGCACTTCTTGAGATTAGCGTACAATTAATTTCCTTGCAATCTTGTAACACTAACCCTATATGCTCTCTATGCTTATTCTCTTCTCTATTATATATGTGTATATCGTCAAAGAATACTAGCACGAACTTCTATAACTAAAGTAAAAAAACCTCGTTCATTAATGATTGAAAAGTTGCTGGAGCATTTGTCAACCCGAAAGGCATCACAAAAAACTCATAATGCCCCTCATGTGTTCGGAATGTCATTTTATGAGTGTCTTGGGCACGAACACAAATTTGGTGGTAGCCGAATTCCAAATCTAACTTTGAGAAATCCGAAGCTTCATGTAGCTCATCTAGGTTCTCATCAATAACTGGAATCTGAAATTTTTCAAGTACGATCTCCTTTTTTAGGGCATGATAGTCTACAAAAAACCTCCAAGACCCATCAATATTCTTGACTATCAAGTTTATATGTAATTTTATGTAATTTGTTAATTTATAAATAATTTTAATATAATTTGTTTCATGTTGGTTGAGCCAACCTATGAAAAAAATATAGATTCGACACTGTTTAAAAATCCAAGTGCTAGTTTATTCCTGTTAGAACTCTGTGTATGGAGAAATTGAGGTGATAATATATTAAAATTCTGCGATAGTCATTATATATGTAATTTGTTAATTTATAAATAATTTTGATATAATTTGTTTCATTTTGGTTGAACCAACCTATGAAAAAAATATAGATTCGACTCTGTTGAAAATCTAAGTGTTAGTTTATTCCTGTTAGAACTATGTGTATGGAGAAATTGAGGTGATAAAATATTATAATTCTACTATGGTCATGTTTAAAATGACCATCACTATTCTTAAATCCTATTGGTTGATTTTTCCTTTATTTTAAATGTTTGGTCAAACCTCTTTTTTAATTTTTTTAATTCATTTTTTTAAATCGATTTTTGATCTTTTTGATATTTTTTTTTAATTTTCATAATTATTTTATTAAAATCACATTTTAATAAAATCCAAAAATAAGATTAAATTAAAATCAAAAAAAATTTCTTATTCTTCAAGGAGACAATGAAATGAAGCACCAAATCATAATCTTTATCTCTTAAATTCACTCCGCATCAATAGAAAATGAACACATGCCCCGATCTACACACCATATGCAATTTTATTTATTTATTTTTTTTTAATTTTCGAAAATCGGGGTTCGTGCGAATTTGGGTTGTTTCTTAATCCTAAAATAATACATTTTAATTGGACAATTTCAATCAAGGGATGCGGAATCGACTATTATATGTATTCGAAAATCTTAAATTTTCACTTTTTCGATGATCTGGGTTTGTGGAGCAAATCTTGGAAAAATCTATAAAATATTTTCTTCAAAACCTTGTTTGATCCAAAAAAATAATGACAAATTTTAAATTTTGTTTTTGTATTAGGTATTCACCAATATACTAATAGGACATTATATATAACAAACAATTTTATTGTTTTTTGGTCTACGACCATAAAGTATTTTGTAATCATATTGAATGCTATGATTAAGACTTTTGTGATTATATTTATATTATCATTAAACACTTTTCATTAAATTATCAATGCAAATTCAATTTAACTATTAATAATTGATTTGAATTACATTGAAGACTTACATGTTTATTATCAACAAAAGGTTATGACCGTATACATTATATGTCATTACATTATAAAACGATATATGTGAAGTTCATGTCATGAATTATTTATATAGATGTGATTAACAATGGCCTATAAATTTTTCATTTAATCTAGCACTAGCGTGATTTTTGCGAATTAAAAAAAATAATACTATAATATTGTTTTCCGAAAAAAAGTAGCTAATCAACAATTATACTTCCTCCGTTGTTCTTTTATTGCACCATAAGGACTTTTACACTATTCACTTAATCTTCTTTGACCATCATTTGTAATTTATCCATTAGGAAAAATATAGCCATGTGGGATCTAATTAGATTCGTCTCAAAATCTACTTTTCAAATATCAATTTTTTATAATTTTTACAAAAGTATAATTGAAGATATTAATA
This sequence comes from Chenopodium berlandieri, assembly GCA_034703905.1. NCBI lineage: Eukaryota > Viridiplantae > Streptophyta > Magnoliopsida > Caryophyllales > Amaranthaceae > Chenopodium > Chenopodium berlandieri. The sequence continues at coordinate 15,050,786 of CM068293.1, forward strand.
GCTAAAGTAATGCATTGGCAAGCGTGAAATCCTTCATGGTGCAATTACAAAAAAACAGAGGAAGTATATATAGTTAAATTAACAATTGATGAAGTCTAAATGCCTTTTAATATTTGACAAAAGATTGTCAAGCCAAACTTATGCTATAAATCTTACAATATGCCAATTTAAAAACTCGTGCCTTCAATAAATCGAGTTATTATAGTTAATTACTTATCATCATAAATTGTATTTCATATATTGATACTACCACTATATTGTTTTCCAAAAAAAAAAAAAAAAAAAAAATAATCAACAATCTAATATATATATATATATATATATATATATATAAAGGGGAGTTTTTTCCCGAGTTTTTAGAGCGCCACGTAGGATTTTAATTTTAAAAAAACTTATTAGAAAGTCACTTAGGATTAATATTTTTAAAACGCTGCAATTGGATTATGCCACGTAAGATTAGTTTTTTTAAAGCGTTACGTATGATTATAATAAAAAAGCACCACGTAGGATTAATAATTTTAAAACGTAACAATAGGATTATGCCACGTAAGATTAATTTTAGAGCATCACATAGGAAAATGTTATATTTTAGCCAATGAAAAAAAAAAGAATTGCAATTTATTTTAGATCAAAAATTTTATATTAATTTGAAAATAAAATCAGCGCGTTTTTTGTGTGGTATATATATAAAGGGGAGTTTTTTTCCTGAGTTTTAGAGCAAAACGTAGGATTTTAATTTTAAAAAAATTATTAGAGCGCCACTTAGGATTAATATTTTTAAAACGTTACAATTGGATTATGCCACGTAAAATTAGTTTTTTAAAAGAGCTTTGTAGGATTATAATAAAAAAGCGCCCACGTAGGATTAATAATTTTAAAACGCTACAATAGGATTATGTCACGTAAGGTTAATTTTAGAACGTCACATAGGATAAATGTTATATTATAGCCAATGAAAAAAAAGGAATTGTGTTATGAAATATTGTGTGGATATTCATTATCCTCCTTCTATCATTCTAGAATATTCTAGATCTAGGGTTTATTGTTATCTAAGCAAACCCTTGTTATATTGTATGTGTATATATATATATCCTCCACTCTATGGAATAAGATAGACTGATTTATTCTCTCCCCAATTTCTCTCATATCTCTCTTTATTTCTCTTCCATATTTAATACGTTATTTGCAACCATTGCCGACTAATAAGCAGACGTATGAAGGAATTCAGTTATAATAAAGCAACAAGCCAAGACAAGGCTAAGCTATGATATACTTTCGCCATCACCTTCATAAAGGCCTTAAGACTGAGTATTTGACTATATTAAAGACTCACAAGTCATTTGGAGTAATCTAAGGGAGATGTATGACCACCATAGTAATGTGATATTTAACACGTTTAAGATTGCGTGAAACCTGTTTAACCTTCTTGTTACTTGTTATTTAAATGCTATCGTCATAACTTGTTTGATGCTCATACATTCATTTGGTTTGATTTTATAAATGAGATGAGAGTCTATACATATGAGCACGACTAATATTTGTTACATATGAGCAAGACTATTATTATAATTAATTTATTATCTCCTTAACGCCATGAGAAAGAATATATAAAAGGCTAAACTTTGAATAATATTCTAGACGACACCGAACCCTGGGTGGATGTGAGTTGGTAAATCATAAATTACTAGATTTACTCACTCCCTGAAGCAAATGAGAAATTGAGATTGAAAGGATAACAAACATGTTTGCATGACGTTTTCTTAATTATGATTCATTAAATAAGAATTGCAAAAACAAGATGTGCGGACATGAAGTTCCCTAGATTCATAAAGAGTACTCACACACGTAGATTTAAAGTTTCTTGAACTTATAAAGCCCAAAACCCTTAAGAATAATACAAAAGTTTAGAAAAGTTGACTGAGTATTAATGATTCATTGATTACTAGATTCTTGATTAAGATGATACATGCATGTTTTCGTGATGAATATAATTCATGTAAAATTATACGATCTGCAAATTAAACATGATTGCACAATATTTATTTGAGCAAGAGATAGATGACATTGTGGAAAACTTGTAAAAATATATTTATTATTCCCATTCTTATAGAGATTATATAATTGGGCCAGAGTTACGGGTTAGAGTTTATAAGGATAATTTTATTATGCTTGATACATGCATTGCTAAAAGAATTTATGCCTTAAAGGTGAAAGAGATTTAAAGGTTGTTGGATTCATTTCATGCCCCACATGCAAGGATTAGGGGGAGATTGTATTTATTTCATTATTTTATGTAATCCTTGCACATAATAAATAATAAAATATATTGATGGTCAGTTTGGTACATACATTAACTTAAATATTAACGTTTTATTTAATAAAAGTGGCCACATGTTAATTAATATATTTCAAAATGATACCATCCTAAAGATGGATATGAATAGATGTCATTAGCTATATACCAACTGTAAATGCTCTAATTAAAATTGATGTCCCAAAAGGACAACATTAGTTGCTAATGAACCTAAAGCACGCCTGAAGCGTGGTAGCTGTAGCCGAGCCCAATATATTTTACAAAGATAAGAATATTCAAACAGGAAAAGAGCAATTATTGACAATAGCAAATTTGAGGAAGTGATACATTTTGATAAACCTTTATAAGAGATTATATTTAGTAAAATGGATATGTACCGTGATTATATAGAGTACTCTAGAAGAGTACAGAATGCTCAACAAGCTTAGCATGTATCAAGATTATAGTCAAAGCTCCAGCAGAGTATAAAATTTTGGATCAAGTATTAGTTGATTGTCTTGCCAATTATATAATGAAACACATGTTGGTGTTCTAATATCACATCATATTCATGGCCATGCATAAAGTAAGTTTAATAAAGTGATCACTAGTGTTGGAAAACAGAATAGAGTTCAATTTCAGAGATGTGATTGGATGTGATAATTAAATTAGGCCATTCGGGTTCAATAAGTACCCGTTATGGAAACCTGAAGTTTCATTTGATAATGTGCTGACACTCTCTCAATGTTAGATATATGAAATGAATTGAATGGCAAGACATAACATTGAGATTGAGCTATAATAATTTGTGTTAATGAAAATTTCAAGAGTTAATAAGTTTTGATTTTCATAAATACGAAAGAGCAATAGGTGACCAGAAGTTCACCAGAATAACTTATATATTATTGTCAAGTATTAGGTGACCAGAAGCTCACCAAATACACTATTTAAGTCTTCAAAGATCTAGAAGATCACCACCTAGTAGAATTACAAGCAAATGATTTACGCTTGTATACCAATTCTTTTGTGATTGGGGCCATTATATGTCAGCACATAAGAAATTGAAAAGGAATGAAAAACGTACAACTGCACAACACATGTCTCTCCATTGACATTGATCTCCAGAAGAGTAAATATTATGGAAAATGTAATAATAAATACACATGATATGTAAAGTTAATGAATAATTGATTATTCATTGAAATTGTTCTCCAGAAGTGATAAATCTTGTTTAATACAAATCTTCTGAGAGATAAATTTTGATTGTGATCCTCCCAATGAAATGAATTTTAATGCAAATTTATATACTAAGTTGGTATAGAATTATAAGCCCCTATAAAAGAGATATTTTACCAACTTAGGGGAAGAAGAAACAGCAAAAATTGGAAAATCGAATAAAAAGAATTTTTTTTTTTTTTTTATGATCCCTATAATGGCAGTTTGAAATATTATATGCCAACTTTTGTCTATATACTATCAAGATATGTTGCACATATATGATTTGATTTGTATTCAGTTATGACTCATGTTGCATAGCGTTGAAGATACATTTTGGTCATATTATGTGTATACATTGAGATAAAATCTTGCCAATTATACTTGAATCACTACACCTGAAGTGTAGGTTGTATGATCGGTTCCAAAATAAAGATATGTCTAATAGATATGATATATGGCAAGATAGTGCAGTTAACACTAATAGCGTAATAGTATATAAACACCATAGTGTATGAAATACCCTAAAAGTGGTATAGATATCTGAATTATTACAATAGATGGCCTATGATGTAAGAAAATTATGATGGTACCAATAAGAAATGTATTCAGATATCATAGTAAAATAGTATGTGAAATGTACTTTAAAGGAATTTTTATAATACTTGTATACTATGGAACCGATAAATAATATGCATATGCATGATAGAATGGACTAGTGAATAAGGGATCTGAAATATATATTTCTATTTTAATGTCGACAAAATGATAATAATTAAAAGTTTATCATGGACCAGAAGTCCAATGAAATATGGATTTTTAAATCCACACTGTACAGTGTCTTGCATTATTTTGAGTCCTATGTATGTTCATATGCATGTATGAGTCATAGATTAATGGATTGTTCATTGCATATGTCAGTAGTTGTTAGATGCATTACTTATTGTATATGTTGCTTAATATGTTATCATGTTTTATATATCTCATATTGCATGCATTAGTTTCTATACAATAATTGTAGTGTATATGAATGTTCATTCAAAGTATAGTAAGACATATTTACAACTTTGATGGAAAATTAAAAGGAGATATTTATACTCCAATGGGCTTATAATTATGATGAAATTATATATGATGTTGATTTAATATTATTTATGAATCATGTAAGAAAAGTTTCCAAAGAACTTATATGCAACGTATTTTTATAGCCCTACAAATTTTATATTTTGAATATTATAATTCATATGAGATTGAAGAACAACATTAATAATATCATGTGTTGCCATACAATTATTAAAGAATGATTGATCAAATATTGATCATCAATTTCTATTATTCACGACCTCCAGAAGAAGGTATAAGTGTAATGGTTAAAGCAACTATAAACAGAGATTTCAAATGAAATGTGGAAAAACACATGTATTATTGTTATAGGTATGGTGAAATGAAGACACTTCACATGTTCACGTGAAGACTTGAAGATGCAATTTCAGTTTAGGAGGATCGAAGATCAACGAATGACATTTTACTACATATGAGAAGATATCCAACCATATTGGATTCATTGTTGCGGCACTAGAAAATCTCAAGTTATGTATTTACCAGGAGGAGAAAATACGCGCTGCACTCTTTTTCCCTTAACCATGGTTTTGTCCCACATTGGGTTTTCCTGGTAAGGTTTTTAATGAGGCGGCATTTCAAGCGTATTACGAAGAATGTTGTACTCTTTTTCCTTCATTAGGTTTTTATCCCACTGGGTTTTTCTAATAAGGTTTTAACGAGGCACACTCTTCAATAATGGACATCCAAGGGGGAATGTTATGAAATATTGTGTGGATATCCATTATCCTCCTTCTATCATTCTGGAATATTCTAGATCTAGGGTTTATTGTTTTCTAAGCAAATCCTTGTTATATTGTATGTATATATATATCCTCCACTCTATGGAATAAGATAGACTTATTTATTCTCTCCCCAATTTCTCTCATATCTCTCTTTATTTCTCTTCCATATTTAACAAATTGCAATTTATTTTAGATCAAAAATTTTATATTAATTAAAACAAATAAAATTAGCGCGTTCTTTGTGTGGCTGGCCATATTGCGTGGCCGGCTAAGACACACCCAAACACTGACCGAATAACCCCTGACCGTCCGAGTAACCCCTGGTCGATTGAGTAACCCTTGACCAACCAACTAACTCCTGACCAAGTAATCCCGACCACACGGTGTGACTAGCCACATATGAAACTTTGTGAAATAAAATATTATGTTTTTATATTACAAATTTTAACTAAATATGAGAAACAAAGTAAATAATTCATTTTATAATAAAAAATTCAAGTAATAAGCAAGCAAATATCACAAAGTTTATTAGATAAATATATATTTAGTAAAATACTAGTATAGAATCCGTGCAATTGCACGGTTTTATAAAGTTTAAATATTTTATCACAATCCTCATTATCATATTTGCAATTCATTATTTAAATAAATATATAGAAACAAAGATATGAATATATACGTTCAATTTCATTTAACATATAATAATTTTAAATCAAAACTCTTTATGAAAATATAAAAAAAAACTTCAATATTTTTTATTTTGACGACGGAGAAGCTTCAGTATAATTACCTTATGCAAATAATGATATCTTTTGAACCAAATATATATATATATATATATATATATATATATATATATATATATATATATATATAACATATGTTAATAAAAATATTCCCTCAAATCCAATTTGATAATCCCAATTTGACTTTGCACGGTCTTTAAGATGTTCATTTGACCATCAATATCTTTAAATATATATATTAACAAAAATTATAAAAATTTGATGTATATCATTAAACTACACATTGATACGAACCCAACAATATATAAAATTTTAGGTTAGTATCCATATGACCATACGTTACACTCTTACATTATTCATCCTTATTTTCTTGACACAATTTGATTGGTACACTTTGTTTAAAAAAATCAAAAAAAAAAATTAATTGGTACACCATATTTTGCAAATTTGATTTTGTTATGAGTAACGGTTTTTTTTTTTTTTTTTTTTTTTTTAAAAATAATGATTTATGAGTCGTATATTATGAAATATGATTGATGTAATAACAATTGCTCTATTGTTTATAAGTTAACGTAAACACTATATTATATTGAATTACAGAAGAAAAAACCTGTAAAAAAAGTAGGGAATAAAAATTGTATTTCTAACAAATTGCAATCTTTTGCTTCAATAGCTAGGATAATGTATTTGTATTGTTATTACAGCAACTTTTGTGTAGGTGGCCACACCGTGTGGCCAGCTAACACACGAGTAAACCCTAACCAGGTAATCCTTGATCGACCGAGTAACTTCTGACCAGGGAAACCCTGATCGAGTAACCCCTGATCGATCGAGATTCCCCTGATCAACCGAGTAACCTCTGACCGACCGAGAAACCCCTAACCAAGTAACTCCTAATTAACTGAATAACCCCTAATCGAGTGAGTAACCTTTGACCGAGTGAGTAACCCCTGACCAAGTAAGTAACCCCTAACAAAGATATTATTCTATAAAATATTCCAATAATAATTAAAAGATATTTATAAAAATTTCTTTATTTAGGAGTTTGTAAATGGGCAGGAAAATACTGATTGATAGAGTAACATGTGTCTTTATTGCATCTAGGTGCCCTCTGTTTTAGCCACATATAAAAGTTTGTGTTATTATTATTATGGTTTGATTAAAAAAAAATTGATAGGAAATTTTGTACAAAACGTGATATTATCATATTTTGAGTAGTATTGGCAAGGGAGAGAGAATTAATTAAGATATATTCCACCCAATACTCCTCAATGGAAGAAAGTAAGTATACTATGGGGGGCATAAAAGGGTAATATGGGAAACTGTCATTTTTTTAATAGGAAAGCCTGATTAAAAAAAACACATATGAAAACAAATTATTGAAAAAAAAAGAGTGAGTAGTATCTCATACGTAGTACTTTGTATATGTTAATACTATTTTAAAAATTATCTAACATATAAAAAATATGTAAAAAAAAATTCTATTTGATTGTATATGGATTAAATGTTACAGTCAAAATGGAATGATAATATTTTAAAAAATACTTCTTACATATAATATTTCAAGATTTGACAAAAATAGTTAAATTAAATCAAATTAAATAAATAAAAAAGGAATAAAAGGCGTAGATTTTTTAAATTAGACATAATCGTACTTACCGAAATGAGTCAAAAGATGTGATGAAAGATATTATTCTATAAAATATTGCAATAATAATTAAAAGATATTTTAAAATTTCATGCTTAAGAATGTCACTAATAATGAAAACAAAGCTTGACTTTTCATGCTTCCCCTGCTTCAGATAAGAGTAGATTTTACTACAGTCCGTTTCTAGCACAACTAAAATTGCGTAGGCCAGACAATGCCGTACTAATTTTCCTTACTTATCGTAATTTTAATTTCTCGCTTTCCTTTGCGTTTGTCAAAAAAAAAAAAAAAAAAAATTGCGTAGGCCAGCTTCATATCTTAGATACTTAAATTTTCGTAACACTTTTTTTATTCATAAATAAAAAAATTTAAAAAATAAAAATAACACTTAAATATTTGGATGCCTACCTAATTAATATGGCAAACAAATTAAAGAGTACACTAAAATCGTAAAAAGTTAGAGTTATTATTACATTATGAATACACGGGTATAATTATTACTCCAAAGATCAGATAAACTACATTACGAGATTATTTTTCATAATCAATCAAGATTCTTAAAAAATGCAATGTTGCTGCCAAACGTAGATTAATATTGAAATTCGTCCTATATATGATTTTTAAATATATAGTTTGAGAATAAAATGATATGCATATTTTATATAATAAAAATATATGCATCTTTTATAAAATAATACTATATATGCATCTTATGTATTTTAGAATTAATATTGTATCTATTAATAATTGATATTGCTATCATAATTATACTAAGATAAATCCATTCAATAAGTTAACTAAATAAGAATGATATAAATTTTGTTTCACGGCAAGAATATCCCAATGATCAATTTGTAATATTATAATTTCTATAAACCAAGTTCAACAACAAAAAAAAAAAAGAAAAAAATGTATATTTATGTCTAGCAAATTAATATTGATTTCGTTAGACTTATAATTGGAATATTAATATCACAATAAGATGTAATTGATATATTTAGAGGTGGTAAAATGAGCGGGAAAAGTTTTAACTATAGAGCGACATGTGTCAAGCTGTAGCTTGAGTGTCCTCTGTTTTAGTATAATTATAGATAGATTTTTGTTTGAAAATAAAACAAACAAATTGTGCAATCGCACGAGCTTCATCTAGTTATATATATGGTTAACTTAACAATTAAAGTCTAAATGCCTTTTAATATTTGGCAAAAAATTGTCAGACCAAACTTATGTTATAAATCTTTCAATATGCCAATTTTAAAAATCATGCCTTCAATAAATCGAGTTATTATTGTTAATTACTTATCATCATAAATTGTATTCCATATATAAACCACCACTTTATTAGAAAAGGGAGAGGGTGGTGACTGGTGAGGCCGGGGGAGGGGTGATTTTTTTTACAAAAATCATTTAATTATTATTAAACTAGCCATGGTTAGCTATTTTAATTAAAATAACTATTATATATGGTAATAAAAAATTCATAATAAGTTTTTTTTTTTGCGATTCACCAAAGAGAAAGATAAGAAATTGGATATTACCAAAGACAATTTCCCTTTTTTTATTTTCTCTCCTACTAACCCCACTTACATTACTTACTCATTATTTCTCTCCCCCTCCCCCAATTGTACTTTATATTATACTTTCCTTAATTGTACTTTATATTATTTCCATCTAAACAATACTCTCTTCGTCCCCATATATAGTTCCTATTTGTATTTTTTCACGGTATTTAAGAAATAGGGGAGAAAGTGGATGAAATACATTAAAAAAGTACAATGAATAAAATTAAAAGAAAAGAGGATAAAATGGTCTTTACGCACTATCCAAAAATAGAAACACAAACAATATTTTGGATCTCTAAAATAGGAAAAGAGGAATTATAATGGGGGACAGAGGGAGTACTTTATATCATAAAAAAAAATTATCTTTTGATCTTCACTCTATAATTTTCATAAAACTTTCTGTATACCCTATTGTTGCAATTATTTCAAAACAGAGGAAGTATACTCCCTATATTTTTAATTAGGGTACTAAATTGACTAGGCATGTATGCTAATGTAAAACTTAATTGGACTAGCTATATCTTTAAATATCAAAATAAATTATAAAAATTAATAGCTATATCTTTAAATATCAAAATAAATTATAAAAATTAATAATCCCTCGTTTCTAAAATTATCGACACATTTTGACTTTTTTTTCACTATTCAGATACTAACTTTGATCATCGTTTTATATGAACGTATAAAAACCAAATTTATCATGATATATATGATTAAATACGAAGTAGGTATTAATAAATAAAGTTTCATAATATCAACTTTTTTATATATTTTTTACTAAAATTAATCATAAGGTCAAATTAGTCCATTAGCATGTGTGTCAAGTTTTACTGTGTCAATTATTCAAGAATGGAGGGAGTATTTGAAAACTATACATTGAGACTATTCCAACAAGTACTGAAGTACTCACATGATCATTATATTTTTCCATAGATATATAATTTACTAATATTGGTCAAAGTGAATTATATAAATAGTGTAAAATTTCATATTGGACACTTTAAAAAATGGTGAAATTTTTATTTTACTAATATTCATCAATCATATACTACTTGTGCATATTAAAGGTAAACTTATGCATTGGCATTGGCATGTTTGGTAAGTTTATTAAAGGTAAACATGTTCATTGACATGTTTGGTAAGTTTGAATATGTCCATTACTCTAAAGCAGAGGAAATACACTACTACTATTAGCACCACTCTACCAAGCAATATATATATAGAAATGGGATCATATGAGACCACATCCCTTATGTGAGAACCCTTTTATATGTGAGGAATCATTATAACCGTTGGATCAATTACATCCAACGGCCACAATTAATCCCGGTCAAATGCGTTTTTTCTCTCTCCTCCTTCCTCTTTCACGCACAATTTTCTCTCTCCTCGTTCAAGTTCATCTTTCCTCAGAAAATCAAAAATCCCAAAAAATTTGAAAGATTTTAGAGAGAGAAGCAATACTATGGCAGTAGAAGAGCTTGAGAAATCAATGGCGGCAACTAAGATTGAAGACTAGAGAAAAGACGATGATGATTTGGAGGAAGGCGAGATTATCGACGACAACTCAAACGCCAAAAAACCCAGAAAATCAATCGCAACAACTCATCCTCTTAAGAATGCTTGGACTTTTTGGTTCGATAATCTTACTGCTAAATCGAAACAAGCTGCTTGGGGTAGCTCTATTTGACCCATTTATACTTTCTCTACTGTTGAAGAATTCTGGAGGTTTCTCTTTTTATCTTTGTTTTTCAATTTTATTAATTTGATTGTGAATTTATTGAATTTGGTTGTTTGAATCTTTTTGTGATGTGGGTGATTGAATTAGAGTTTTGATTTCATTTTCTTGGAGAAATGTTATATGGGTGACTAAGGTTTTCTTGTGTGATTTTGTTTAGTTTGATATCTTGTGTTAGTTTCTTGATTAGCGTAGCTAATTGTTGATCATTATGCTTGGATTAAGAAAACGGGAGTGTTGAATTTGTGAATCAGGGTTAATGGTTTATGTGAACAACTTGATTTTTCGAGGCATTTGGTAGGATTAGTGAGGGTTTCTTATGACATTTATGGGTTTAATAGTCTAATAGAGTTAATTTTTCACCTGTCATTTGGTATATTGTTGATGATAATATTTAGGGGAAGAGAAGGATTTAGCTATTTCATACAGATTGGAGCATTCGTTTCGGATATTGGAAGAACCATTTGTTACCGAAATACCGGGTTATTGGATCTTCTTGCAAGAACAATATCATAGGTCTATTGGATAAGTGACACTACTTGAGAAATTATTCATTGAATTTTGGATGTTGATGAAATTACATTTCTGATATCCATGTTATTGATGTCCCAATATTACGTTTTTCTCATCAAAGTGCGCTAACTCATGCCTTTTAAATATAGGGGGTGGATGAAGTGATAGAGGTTTAATAGTGTAAAATTGCGAAGTAGTTCATGTCGTAGGTTATAAAGAATCCATTTATCCTTGGTGTTATGAAAGATTATGCTTCTGGTAACCCTAGTAAGGCCACAAATGAATTGCATCAGTCGCACTGGAGTAAGTTGTTCAACCCGATGAATAGTTCTCTTTCTGAAGAAGAGAAACAGCTGGTTAGTTACGAAGAAGACGGTGATTTAGTATTACAATTTGAGCACTTTGTATATACTTCTTAAAAGTCATTTGCTAATATTTTATTTAGATGAAAGCAACTAAAATTACTCGTATTTCACTTGTGGTAGGAATGCTCACTGAACCAAGTAAATGAAATGATGCTTCATTGTGATCAAGGCCTGCAACATGTACATTGGAACGCTATAATCACTAGTAGAAAAAATGAATTACGCAGCGCACTTTTCGCACCAGTTCTTGAAAACCGGTGGGAAAAGAAATGGGTGGGTTTGGGGAAAATACTTTTCGCACCGGTTCCTAATAAACCGTGCGAAATCATCTTTTTCGCACAGATTCAAACTGGTGCGAATTACGAAATATTAGAAAAAAAGGGGTGGAAGGGATTTTGCACCGGTTCAGACCAAACCGGTGCTAAATACTGTTTTCGCACCGGTTCAAACCGGTGCCAAATTTAAAAAAAATCTGGGCTGCTTTTCTTCTTTTTTCTTTCTTTCTTTCCATGTTCTGTTTTAATTTCCCTCTCGTTTTCGCCTTCGTTCTCTTTCCAGCATCCCGAATTTTCACCTTCTCCATTGAAGCGGTTGCCCTAGCTTTCTCACTCCATTGAAGCAGCACCTCCGCCTCCATTGAATCGTGCTCTATATTCTCCATTGAAGACGAATCTGAGCTCTCTCACCTCCATTGAAGCAGCTTCGAGGTAATGTGGTCTTCTTAACCTATCGGAATCCTTTGCAATCTAGGGTTTTCCGTTGATTTGTTTTTCAATTTCATAATTCCAGGGTTAGTCTGCTTCTTCACGTTTGATTTTCGTTTTTTTATTTTTATTTTTTTATTATTAATTAGTAGTAACAATCCTACATCTAAACCTGTTCTTGCTACTTAGGGCCTATAACTCCTAGAAGTCGAACTCGCTCGCATGTAGGGAAAATGGGTTCACATTCATTCCCAGCTAACCAAGAGAGTGATTAGTGGTGGGCAAGAGGGTTTACAGGCTGAGGTAGTTTATTTATTAAAAAAGAATTCCCATGGTCATAGTTCGTTAGCTTACTAAACTCCTGGAAAATCTACTAGTCATCGCCTTGAGTCTGCCCTTTCTAGTTGTGAAATGTATTTCTGATTTTGATGTTTTTTGGGTTCTCAGAAGGGTGTTGTGGACAAAAGACTACCTCATAAACGACCAGATCTTAAGGCAATTACCAAGGTAAGTTGTGCTTCATTTTTGTGTGGTATTGGTGTTGTAATTTATGTGGACATTTTTCATGTTTGGTATTCTAGGGTGACTTGGTTTTGTCCTGCAAATGCTAGCTTAGTATGCACATTGTCATAGTAAAGATTGTAATTGCGATTGTTGCTTGTACATGCTAATTATATGGTGAGTGGTGCTAGAATCATTAATGCAGAATTTCAATGCATTCATGATTAATTAGACATAGTTGTTTTCAGATTTTAGAACAAAGAAAAAGGAAGATGAACCAAGTTAGTATCAATATTACTCTCTCCATTCAATTTCGCAATCTAGGGTTTGTTGTTAATCTAGAAATTGTGTTATAAATTAGTGAATAAATTAGTGGAATTACATTATGTACTCGGTTTTTTAAAAAATTAGTGATTAGCAATTGTTAGTTTGATTAATGATGCGTTATACTTTAGCAATGTATGTAGGTATTAATTACTTACTAACTTTTGTTTTTTGTTTTTGTTTTTTGTTTTTAATTTTTTATAGATTCATATGTGAATTGAAGCACAAGTTTAGCTGCTTGAAGACTACATATTGTAGATATAGTGGGAATTTAGAAAGATTACATCCATTGTACTTGCTATAGTGGTATGAATTATAAACTTTTCTAATCTATATTTCTTTTTCTTTATTCATTTAATGAAAGTTTTTTCATGCTATTACAACTTGTGTATTGTTTAATGACAAACAAATACAAATATATATAAATTCTTACATCATCATATGCCTAGATACCCGTTCAAGGCTTTCTCATTAGGAGAAAGTCTTGAATAGTCCCCGGTTGGGACTGTTCTTGAACGTTTACTCTCACTTAGGTGGTGAATGTATGTCTTTTTTTTTCGATTTTAAGAAAAATCTTGGCTTATCATTTCCTCACCATGTTCTCTGGGTACATATGTGGGTAAGTAATTATCTACATCGTGTACTTGGAGAACTGGGGGGAAATGCTGCTGGATTTTGGGCCATTTTAGATGAAATTGCATCCTAAAACATTTGAATTGCTTTTTTAATCTGATTTCAAGCCTTAGCCGCCTATAAATAGGTAATAATGACATGTTAAGAGCAAGAATGAGCTGATTTGATAAGAAATGTAGAAAATAGGCATCCTATTAGTCATATAGGCCTTATTTGGGCCATTTTGGATGAAAATGCTTCCTAAAACACTTCAATTGCTCTTTTAATCTGATTTCAAGCCTTATCCGCCTATAACTAGGTAATAATGACATGTTAAGAGAAAGAATGAGCTGATTTGATAAGAAATGTAGAAAATAGGCATCCTAGTAGTCATATAGGCCTTATTTTGGCCATTTTGGATGAAAATGCGTCCTAAAACACTTCAATTGCTCTGTTAATGTGATTTCAAGCCTTATCCGTCTATAACTAGGTAATAATGACATGTTAAGAGCAAGAATGAGCTGATTTGATAAGAAATGTAGAAAATAGGCATCCTACTAGTCATATAGGCCTTATTTGGGCCATTTTGGATGAAATTGCGTCCTAAAACACATGAATTGCTCTTTTAATGTGATTTCAAGCCTTAGCCGCCTATAACTAGGTAATAATGACATGTTAAGAGCAAGAATGAGCTGATTTGATAAGAAACGTAGAAAATAGGCATCGTAGTAGTCATATAGGCCTTATTTGGACCATTTTGGATGAAATTGCATTCTAAAACACTTGAATTGCTCTTTTAATGTGATTTCAAGCCTTATCCGCCTATAACTAGGTAATAATGATATGTTAAGAGCAAGAATGAGCTAATTTGATAAGAAATGTAGAAAATAGGCGTCCTAGTAGTCATATAGGCCTTATTTGGGCCATTTTGCATCCTATAACACTTGAACTGCTATTTTAATGTGATTTCAAGTCTTAGCCACCTATAAATAGGTAATAATGACATTTTAAGAGCAAGAATGAGCTGATTTGATAAGAAATGTAGAAAATAGGCATCTTAGTAGTCATATAGGCCTTAGTGGGGCCATTTTGGATGAAATTGCGTCCTAAAACACTTTAATTGCTCTTTTAATTTGATTTCAAGCCTTAGCCGCCTATATCTAGGTAATAATGACATGTTAAGAGCAAGAATGAGCTGATTTGATAAGAAATGTAGAAAATAGGCAAAGTCGTAATCATATAAGGCCTTATTTGAGCCATTTTGGATCAAATTGCGTCCTACAACCCTTTAATTGCTCTTTTCATGTGATTTCAAGCCTTATCCGCCTATAACTAAGTAATATTGACATGTTATGAGGAAAAATGAGTTGATTTGACAAGAAATGTAGAAAATAGGTGAAGTAGTAGTCATATAGACCTACGTAATAAATTTTTGCCTAACTTAAATTGTAATTGTATTTTTACATACATAACCTAAGTAATTAATTCTAACATAATTTTTGTTTATCCAAATTTTGCAAGGTACAGAAAGGAGGTCCATTGACGAGCAAGGAACTTAATGAAGTTCGAGACATGTTGGTGTCTTTCATCACATTTAATTTAATTTGAATTTGTTAACTACATTGTTTGTAAATATGACACTTTTTTTTATAAGGAGTTGTAAATATATATGACACTTCATTGTATTGCATTTGGGATTATTAATTAATATCTATGTATTGTTGTTATTATTTCAATTTAGAAATTATTATATTATTATTGTTATTAGTATTATTAATAATATAATAATAATTATTATTATTATTATTATTGTTATTATAATATATATTGATGGTAGAATTAATGCAGGATGTGCAGGTTTTTATTATTATTATTAGTATTAATATAATTATTTATAGCCAAAAAATTTTTAAAAAAAAGGGTTTTCGCACCGGTTCACAGAAAAAACCGGTGCTAAAAGTATTTAATATTTAAGGCGCGCAGGACTTTTGGCACCGGTTCTAAGCAAAAACCGGTGCGAAAAGTGTAGTTTTTGGCACCGGTTCTCACCCAGAACCAGTGCGAAAAGTCTGATTTCGCACCGCTTTTGAACCGCTGCGAAATGTATGGGGTTTTAGCACCCCCCAAATAAGGATCGGTTCAAAACCGGTGCTAAATGGGGGGTTTGAACCGGTGCGGATTACGTATTTTCGCCTAGTGAATTGAGATGCAGCATATGGGAATTGTAGATAACAATTTAAGGTAGAGATTTAGTCCTTGTCACTATTGCTTTAATGAGAGTATATGTTCATTTCATTCAGATATATATCTGATTATTGCTTACTTTTAGATTAAACTGATTTAGCATGTGAAGATGTGATTGCTTATTTTTACTTGATAACTTCCTATGCTAATGATGCGTGCTTTGGTTCTTATATGTATTCGATCTGCAAAAATTGTTTGCTCTGTTCTGCTAGAAAATTCTACTTTGGTTGCTATTGATAATTGGCTCTATTAACTGATAATTGTTTCATCAGTTGCATTCTAAACTTTGATTATATAATGCTTAAATGGGAAGCATAGAATTGTAGGCATGAAAATAAGAGCTTCTTTGGCATATTTAAGAAACTGTTTTTATTGACCTTAGGAGAATGGTAGGCATAAATATAAAAGAAAATGAACTGTCATTAAAAAAAAAAAAAAGTCTTATTTGGGGTGTAAATGATGTGCTAATGCTTGCATCACATGGCTCAAGGAAATTCGTTAATCCTTGCATTGTGGGGTGATGTTTGGTTGTATATTCGAATTTGTAGCTTATAGCATGTAAACTCTATTGCCTCTCGTTGTCTTAGTTCTTTTTTTGTTAAAACCTTTTGTTCCACAACAATATTTGTCTTAGTTGATTTTTGAGGTTAAAGAAGTAAAGAAGAGCTAGTAGAAATGTTTTTTATGAAATAGTGAGTGAACTTATATCAAGACAACCAATTTAAACCTTACCACATAAACAAAATGAGGACTAATATTGTGAGCTAAAGTTTTTTTTTAAATGGTTTGGTTTTTGGTTTTTTTCTTTTTTTTTTGCAAAAGCTGGTTAGCAGCTGGCGTTTCTTAAGCTTTCCGAAATTGTTTGGATGT
Source organism: Chenopodium berlandieri (assembly GCA_034703905.1). Taxonomy (NCBI): domain Eukaryota; kingdom Viridiplantae; phylum Streptophyta; class Magnoliopsida; order Caryophyllales; family Amaranthaceae; genus Chenopodium; species Chenopodium berlandieri. The sequence continues at coordinate 15,067,962 of CM068293.1, forward strand.
GATGATTTTTTAAGTTAACTTATGCCCATAAACTATTATTTGAATGGTCAGATTTAAAATTTATTAAGGTATGCCTTTTCTTCTTTTGAATACAGATCAAAGATTAATGATCCAGAGTAAAGATCTATTTGTGAGAGCCGCAGCAGCTTCTATATACTCGACGTGCAATTTTCTATCTTCAAGGGAAAACGTCAGCTGCTGCTAATCATTCCTCACAACTTCTCTAAATCCCTTGTTTTCAATTATAGTACTCTTTAAATTTTTTTCCCTCCCCTTTTCTCTCATAGTTCGAGGAGATCCTCTGATCTCCATGTGCATTTACCAATCTGTGCTAATGGAGGCAAGTGGACAAACAACCTCATACCTACATGAACTTATGTGGCAAATCTCTGAGTCGGCTTCCTATAACTCCATTGTGTTATTATTGAGATTTTTGAATGAATGTGGATGATACTCTACTTATTACAAGAATATCATATGCTTGTTGATTGCTCATGTGGATGAAATGAGCAAAGAAATACTTGTTGATTTAATGAATGGTTGAAGAAATGTTTGCTCATTTGACAAATGAGCAACTAACTATTTGCTCATTTGACAAATGAGCAACTAAGTTTTTGCTCATTTGTTAAATTAGAACCTAAGTATTTGCTCATTTGACAAATGATCAAAAATTGTATTGCTCATTTCCCAAATGCTCAAAAATTGGATTGCTCATTTCCCAAATGATCAAAGAAATGTTTGCTTATTTTACAAATGAGTAACTAATTATTTGCTTATTTGACAAATGAGCAAACTAATGGTTGCTCATTTCACAAATGAGCAAAGAAATGCTTGTTGATTTAATGAATGATTAAAGAAATGTTTGCTCATTTGGCAAATGAGCAACTAATCATTTGCTCATTTGTCAAATGAGCAACTAAGTTTTTGCTCATTTGTTTAATTAGCAACTAACTATTTGCTCATTTGTTTCGTTTGATTTCTTGTGTTAGTTTCTTGATTAGCGTAGCTAATTGTTTAGTTTGATTTTTGGGCTGTTTACTGAAAACCAGAAGCCTGGACCTGTTGCTGAGAGGAATTTTAAGTTGTTTAGGCCCGACTTCACCCCTATCTACGATATTGGTGTTCTGAAGAATGGACAAAAGGTAAGTAACCTTCATCAGTAATGTTTTCTTCCTAGCTGTTTTTATCGCTTTTGCAGTTTAAGATTCATGATATATAGATTATATTAGTTTATAGTGTCGACTCTAAGAAGAAATTTAGTCCTTTCTTTCCATGTAGTAGACTGTCAAACTTTGTTAGTGTGATTCATAGCTTAAATCTCAGTTATTAAGAGCCAGGAATAGCAGGATTTTGTTCATGCTTGCTTAGTTTTATCTTTGGATTTATTACATTTCATTACTTGATCAATAAATCCTAAAGAAGAATCATATAAATTGTCACTGAAAATTAAGAAATAATAGTACTAAGCCAGCTAGAAATGTTTGATAGAGATACACCTTGAGTCAGAATTGCCCATTACATTCATTTTTCGTGCATTATGGATTCTTGGAGTGAAACGAAGAGCCATATGTAAATGAGATAATTGTGTGTGAATGATATTGTACTAATGTACTTCGACTATCCCTCTCAACCTCTTATCATGTCTCATGTCTGAAGTTATTTATAGTTTTGAATCGCAATATATCATGATGATCTAAATATTTGGTGTTTCCTTGGCTTGCAGTCTCAGACGCGTCCTAGTCCTGTAGGGACACCAAAATCGACTGCTCGGCTTGCTGGACCTGGCCCTGCTAAAAGATGGTGTGTGCCTAAACAACAGGCCACTGATGCACAACTGCATTCCAACATCAATTACGTCTGTAACTAAGGAGTTGATTGCAAACCCATTCAAAGGCGGTGCTTGTTACAACCCGAACAATGCTAGGGCTCATGTGACCTATGCCATGAACACATTTTACCAGACCAAGGGTCGCCAGCCCTACTAGTGTGACTTCTCCTAGACTGTTGTTATATCTAACCAGAATCCAAGTATGTTCAAGGCTCCTCTATACATATTTCTATGTGCTAATTAAAAATGACATGTTTTAACTCCTGATTCCGAAAAGCCTAACTTGAAGATTCTCTATGATACGTAGATTGATCTAAGTTTTAGGCCTCATACTCTCATATCAACCGTCTTTTTTTTTTTGCTAAACTGAAATATTAATGATTAAAACCAATTTAAGCTAGTTTAGTTGTTAATCAAGACTAATTTTTTATCGATTTACTAGTTTACTTGTCATACATATGTAGCCAGCCTACCGATTAAAATTAATTTTTACTTGATAACTAAAAAATTTACAATTGACTTGAACAAGGCCTTAAACATGCTATCACATGTTAATTAGTATTACGTTTTTCTCATCAAAGTGCGCTAAGTCATGCCTTTTAAATAGTTTGCTCATTTGACAAATGAGCAACTAAGTTTTTGCTCAATTTTTAAATTAGCAACTAAGTATTTGCTCATTTAACAAATGAGTAACTAATTACAAATGAGCAATTAATTTTTTGCTCATTTGTCAAAAGAGCAATTAATTTTTTGCTTATTTCTCAAATGAGCAATTATTTTTTGCTCATTTGTCAAATGAGCAAAAAAATTCAATGCTTCTTTGTCAAATTAGCAAACTATTTAATGCTCCGTTGTCAAATGAGCAAATGATTCTTGCTCATTTTGTCAAATTAATGCTCATTTGTGAGTGTGTTTGAATGTTTTAAATACGTTAGCCTACTAGCTCAAGGATAGAGCATTGTGCAAATGCACAAAAGATGTGGGTTCGAATCCTACGTAGGTTCATTTATGTAATGTGGAGACACAAGTTTGTATGAGAGTTTAATTGTAATAAAGTTTATATAGTTATAAATCATTTCAAACCATTTTTTTGCTCATATAATTAGTACGAATTTGATTTTTTTTTTTTTAATTAATTTTGTTTATAAAGATAATCTATGTAGGAATTGAACCTACATCCCCTATGCATTTGCAAAGTGCTCTACCAATTGAGCTAATAGGTTTATCATATGTTTTAAATCATTTTCTATGTTCTAAATTTATTCTTATAATGTGAGCTTTCTTTATGTTCTAAATTTTATTCTTATACTTTGAGCTTTCCTAAAGTTAGGAGGCAAGGCAATAAACCTGAAATTCAAACCAAAGCCGACACCCCAACACCTCATGGCACCAATGTTCTAATTTTTTTATTCTCATGTTCTAAACTTTCTTCCTATGTTCTAATCTTCAGCTCATTCACTTTTACTTTTTACTTGTTCTTTTCCTTTTGGTTAATATAAATTACTAAATCATATCTTATTGTTATGTCAATTGTTTTATGTATGCAACACACAACTTTACAAACTAGGCAACTCATCAAACAGGTGCAACAACCAGCCACCTGTTATGCACTTAACACACTCATTTAACACTCTACAGCCCTCCTATAGCATCTGCACTCGCTGCCCAAAGTGCAGCCACATTAGAGCAAACTTCTTGCAGCCTCACAGGCATACCCAAACAGCCCAATAGCCGCAACATTCTACACGATACGCACACAGAACATGAACAAATTTAGTAACCAAACGCTGGAAAAATACGAGTAACCGAAGCGCGGTAAAAATGAAATGTGAGGGATCATTTTAATTATTTTTGCTCCTGTATTTGGAAAAATAAGCATTGTTGTGATATTGTGTATACTGAGTACTTATAGATTCTTGAATTACTTGTGAATTACTTGTGCATATTGTGTATACATGAAATCTCCTTCTTGAGGCCAGATTTTGACCCTTCATTTAAGTTCCTACATTCCATCTTTCAGGCTATACTAGCTCCACCGGTTTATGGAAATGAGTTTTTAGAAATGGGGTAATTTGAGTACAAAAGGCCAAATCTGTTGTAGTAAGCTAGCTAAGCTTAGTATGAACATTACACTTCACAATTTACACAACATACAAATGTTCACTCAATCAGATTGTGCATTAACAATATATAGTACATAACAATTAAGAGAGTCGTTTCAGTAATTCATCATACACGAAAAACTCAGAAATCAAGGCCGATATAAAGATCAGATGAAGGCAGGCAAAAAGCTCAGAAGACAAAAAATATAGCAGAGAAATACCTAGTACTATAATAATGAGAAACATACTTTTAATCAAAATGATCCATAGTGAGTACAAATCAAAATAATTATCATTTGACATCATCAAAACATTGGTTACATCTATCAGATAATAAGAAAATTTCTCAAAGGACATGATGTTTACGAGTAATGGTTGTTTGATATACTAAAACTTTAAAAGGTCAGTAAAATTACATTGTTCCAAGGGAAGAACTTACTGAATTAATAAGAAATTCTATAGCATAAATCAAATTGCATTCAATTATTAAAATCTCTATCAAATTAATCAAACCTAAATAATTGATTCAATCAAAAAAATTCAAAGAAGTAAATTCAATCAAATCAATAATTGATACAATTAAACATGCAATTCAATGATTAATGCAATTCGAAAACTAACATGTAATTCGATAATTTTGATGAAAATTTTGAATCAAAAGTAAATTTGATAACCATCACAACATGAAACTCAATAATTTCAACAAAAATTCAAGAAGCTAAGAAGAGGAGAGAGAAATTGACGGAATGAACATACCTCAATAATTGACGGAATTTCTGTACTTGTGAACAAGCTAAGAAGAGGAGAGAGAAATTGTCAAGGTTGAGCCATTAAATTAGACGCCATTGATGAAATCAGTTTTAAGGAGAGAGAATTTAGTTTTAAGGAGAGAGAAGTCAGTTTTAAGGAGGTTTATGTAATTAATCTAGGCTGTTGGATTTAATATAATTTAATGGCTGAAATTTGTTCTCATATAAGGGATGTGGTCTCACATATAAGGTGGTTCTCATCGAATCCCGACCCTATATATATATATACATACATACATACATACATACATATATATATATATATATATGTATGTATGTATGTATGAATATATATATATGTATGTATGTATATATATATGTATGTATGTATATATGTATGTATATACATACATATATATATACATACATACATATATATACATATATACGGAGACGTTCCGTTGAAAACAAGGCTTATGGTGAGAATTAAAAACAGAAAATCTCAACCGTCCATTATTACTTGGAAGATCTAACGGTTTAAAAGTCAAATGATCTTTCCAACTTTCCCTTATATATACTCAATGGTCTAGAGGTAACAACATACAAAAATAACACAACTTTATCAAATTTGACAACATTTAAGTAAAGGTAACTATGTATAAAAATAATATAACTTTATTATAAATTTTGACAATATTTATATAAAGGTCACTATATACAAAAATGAAGTAACTATATCAATTTTGATAGCACTTACACTCAGGTCACTATATACAAAATTAAGGTAACTATATCAATTTTTACAATATTTACTTAGAGGTCACTATATACAAAAGTAGGATAGCTATATCATTTTTGACAACATTTACATAGAGGTCACTATATACAAAAATAGGGTAACAATATCAATTTTGTCAGCATTTACATAAAGGTCACTATATACAAAAATATAGGGTAACTATATCAATTTTTACCATATTTACATAGAAGTCACTATATACAAAATAAGGGTAACAATATCAATTTTTGACAGCATTTACATAGAGGTCACTATATATAAAAGTATAGGATAACTATATCAATTTTGACCACATTTACATAGAAGTCACTAAATACAAAAATAAGGTAACTATATTAATTTTGACCACATTACATAGAGGTCACTATATACAAAAACAAGGCAACTATATAAATTTGGACCACATTTACATAAAGGTCAATATATACAAAAATAGGGTAAATATATCAATTTTGACCACATTAATACAGAGGTCACTATGTATAAATAAAGGTCACTCTATAAAAAAAACAGGTTATTTGATTAATTTGACTACATTTTATAAATATCATTACATGTAAACCTATGTAGGATTCGAACCCATGTCATGTATGCCTAACAAGTACACATTGCTCGACCAATTGAGCTAATAGGCTTCCGACACGCAAGAACAATAAAGCTAATAACTCATTTTATTGCACAAAAAACGGTAACAAAACCACTAAAAAAGTCTATGGATACAAAACAGAGAATCAAATGTCTAATCCAAAGGAAATCGATTGTAGACGAACACCACAAGTTTAAAATTAAAACATTTAAAAGGAGTAGTTGTGGTTCCGCGCGCGGCACCCCAATGGCGGCGATTATTGTTTGTTAATACTGTATTCGGTGTTTTTGTTACACGGTAATTAGGTTTCTGTACAGTGTGTTTAATAAGAAATTTAAATCATAAATTATGTTATTTGAAAGTAGTTGTTTAAAATTTTATTTAAGTAAATAACATTAAGGTAAAAAGGAGACAGCAAAAGCAACTTTAAGCTGTTGAAACCAAAATGTTGTTGAGATTAAGGGCCTTGAGTTTAATGCAATGGCTGAAACTTCAAATTACATTTTTGAGGTTTGCTGAAAGCAAGCTAGCTTTGGGTTTTCAGCAACGGTTTATATAACATGGTTTAGTTTACCGTCTTCAGTTGTCGAGGTCTAGACGAAGTAGTTCCAGTCAGTAATGTATACAGTGATAATAAGTTGTTGCTGAAGCAATAAGATGCTGATGTTGCTGAAGTAATAAGCTGCTGCTGCAGCAATAAGCTGCTGAAGCAATAAGTTGTTGCTGAAGCAAGAAGCTGCTGCCGAAACAATACGCTGCTGAAGCAATTGATTGATGCTGAAGCAATAAGCTGCTGCTTTCGAAGCAATAAGCTATTTATATCACAAAATTAAATTATTGGAAATTAGTCAACCGTTGAAGAATGCAAAGAAGAACGTTGCATAATGTCGGTGATTTTTATCAGTGATTACTTTATTCGGTGTTTCTATTGCAAAGTAATTCTGTTTGCGTATTTTGTGCATGTCGTTAAAATTTTTAGTGTTAAATGTAATATAAGAGAAGATTGTTGCATACAAAGTTAGTATATGGGATAGATGTAAAATAATTTCACTTAAAAAGGTAAGTACAAAAGTACTTTTGTCATAAACAAAAATGGTAAGAAAAATACTTTTATATTTTTCATTAGTTGATCTTGAAATTCTTCTTCGAAGTTTAGGGGTATTCATAGATGTAAAGGTCTCATAATAGAGTTGAATAAGTAATAATAGACCACTCTAAACTATCGATGAAGCTGAAGGAAAAAATAATAGCAGAAGGTTTTGAAGTTTTCTTTTCTAATTTGATTGAAAAGTAAGATCATTGTTTTAGTAAGCGTTTCTAATTGACTTCAAATGTGAATGACTAAAAATTAAGAAAACAGTGTAATATCAAACTTGACTATCACTTTATTTCTTAGTAATGTTGTATAGCACAGAATTGAATATTTACATAAGGCCATTGTTGTAAAACATTACTAATAAATATGGTAAAGAAATAAACTTAATTAAAAAACAATGATCTTATTTAGCTCTCCAAATCTTTCCTTTTCCTTTCCCTATCATTTTTGTTTGAATAGCAAAGAAGGAAACAAAATAAGGGGAAGGAATGAGGAGGAAAAGGAGGGGAAAGGTGAGCTCCATTTTCCCTCCAAATTTGGAGGATTAAGAGAGAAAATAAATCCTTCCCTCTCCTTCCCCCTCCTTCTTCAATCTTTAACCCAAACAATAGAAACCATCCTCCTCCCTTTCTCTTCTCTTCTTTTCCTTCCATTTCCTTATATCCAAACAAAGTGTTAATTCTTATATCAACCTAACAATACCTTAGAATATTTGTGTAGACAATCTCTTATAATCACCCTTTCCTACCATAATGGACATACATTAAAATAATATACGACATCCAAACTTAAGGGGGATTTACCAATTGTAACACACCATATCATAAGCACTAGACAATTTAGACCATTGCAGTATTTAGTGACAATGTATAAATCTTAATAGCAATCCGATTCCCGCCAATCACTTTCATACGGATACACACTTTTGGATAGAACAAGTTACTATAGTGGATGTTCATGTCTAGCATGTTTTTTCACTCTTCCGCTATACAACCATCTTCAGACACAAAGAATCTTCCTCATCAGCTACTAGTTAATAGTTCCTACCGATTTGATTGTAGGGTGCAAGAAGAGGTGATAGGAAATCTTAAATATACTTGGAAACAATCTCTTACAATTAATTAGATACCCCTTTTCTACCATAATGGGCATACTTACAATGGATACACAACATCCTAACTCAAGGGGAATATATTAATTCTAAGACGTGATATCATAAACGTTAAGACGATTTAGACACTTAAGCATCAAAAATACCAAAAGGCGAAGCATTAAATATTGGCCTTTGCCATTATTTATGCAAAAAAGAGGTAATGATTAGTGTCCGAAACCAAAACCAAGCAAACAGCCACAAGACTCATGGTTGATCAGACAATTACCTACACGGTCCTTGAGTTGTAGACTTGGTCGGTCAAACTATATCCATGTCTGTAGATGTTTTAAGAACTAAATAATTTCTCTTCAAGTATCACCAACCTATAGTTCTGTACAGTATGTCTGTACCCATAGCAAACTAGAGCTGGAGAAAGCTAAATTTTATTAACAACCAAACCTATCATACATGAATGGAAATGTAAATAAACATGGTTATGCTACCCCAACCTAGAGCACATAGATGAATGGAAGAATTGTAAATGTGTAACAGATGGATTACTAGTAAACACCGACATATAATATCAAGCTTGCAGTCTAAATCTTGCATATCCTTACCGACGTTTCCTAAAGCATAGAAGTTTCCTTCTAGTTTGCCTTACTTAATAACTTTGCTTCCAAATTTATTTGCAATCATTTGATGGACTCCACTTCCCCTTAAGTAATCTACCACTACAAATAATATCCTTAGTCTTAAAGCTTGACTTAGCTAATAGACTTGCTTCCAGTAATGATTCCATCATTAACATTATAAGTCAAATTATGGAAACAAGTAACTTGTAATCCAAATGAGAAGGAACAGGATAATATAACCATATATGCAAATCGAAAATTTGTTTAAAAGTAATGCACAACCATAAAATTAAAACATATTGGATATGAGGAGCTAATGCCAAATCAAATAAATCCACAGAATGCATCAATTAATTTTTACTTAATTCAGATCAACTAGTATCAGTTCATAATAGGTCTTATAAATTCCTTATAATAATTGTGCAAACTGACTCCGCAACAACATAACAAGCATAGCAATATAGCTTCAGGTATTGACCAAGTCATATGGCCCATAAAAGAGAATGCCTTTGCCCTCATCTAAAAAAATATGATGCACCAATGGACAGGAAAAGTTTTTAAAAAAATAAATTAAATGGCTTTCCTCTGAAAATGAGGAAGTAATGTAATAAAAAGATAAATAGACGATAAGATCTGAAAATAGTTCAGCAAATTAAGAAACAAAGATTCTGCCTGCCCCAATGTTAGGTGAAGTAGGCAATCTCAAATATAGAATACATAAATAAAATAAATGGCTCGAGTATATCTAGGAAAGGGAATACTCTAGTTCACAAACCTCGGACATTGGCCTGTGATGTCTTTCTACTTCAGCCTCCATAGACTGAGAAGTATGGTGCACTCCAAGACTTCTGAGATGATGACCAGACTGGGTGACTGATGGACCCGAAAAATAAGAATTCTGGCCAACAATGCCATGTCCATGATGCCCATAGGTAGCCGTATCTGGACTAGAAGTGAAAACAAAATTCCCAACACCTGATCCTGGACCAATCCTAGGAGAAACAAACCCTGGCAGGAAATCTAATGCTGTTTGCTGCCTTCCAGCTGGATTAGTGGTTAGACGAGCCCAGGGAAGGGAGGGCCACTGATGGTAATATAAATTATGATCCATTTGGTGAACATAATCACCACCAAGAGTATCATAGCTTCCAACAGCTAGGCTGTGATGATGCAGATGATGTGAGTGGCCTTGTAGGTCAGGCAATAGTCCACTCTCAATTAAATTGCCAACCCTTAAACTGGAGTCGATAGTAAAAGGCGACTGAGACAGATTTCCAGAAAAGCTAGGAGCAAGCACCATCCTGGGCATGTCTGGTGAGGTGGAAGGACTGGAACTTACAGAGATATCATTGAGCCACTGCCACATAGGCAATGGTGATTGTGAGGGATATAGAACTGAAGGAAAAAGAGGATTCCCATATGCAAGGAGTGCATTATACAGTGTGGGGATCTGAAAGGTATTGATAGCTAGCCCTTGGTTGAAATTTCCATGAGGCACTACAGGATGGATACTGGCAATTGGACGAGGATGGATGTTATAGCTTGAGTGAAGACCAGCGCCTGTTCTCAAGACAGGATGTTCTTGAACATTCATCTGAGTAAAATTCCAAGGTGACGTTGATGATGTATGGGAGGAGGAATCATTCAAATGAGCTGAAAGATCATTCGACAAGTTGTTTTCTGCTTGTCGAGGACCACTAGAGCTTCCCACTTCAAATGTCTGTCTTAAACCACGTGGAACTTCCCTCGTCTTGTCAGCTATATTTGAGCTATTATCCTCTTGCTTCCCCAAAGAGCTGGCAGCTCCTACAGAATAATCGACATTGGAAGAGGAGCCCATTGACAGCCTTGGCTCAGCAACATTACCGACAACTGCACCTCCTGCATTTAAATTTGGAGCCTGATCAGTATTATGGTCAGAGATCAGATTCCCAGTTGAACCAGGGACTTTGTTGAAATTACTGTCATCTAAGCTTGGGACAATGCCAACATGGTTTGGTTTCTTCTGCAATGAAGGGGTAAACCATGATAATGTTGTGTCATGCATGGGCTAGACTGATCAGAATTACTGCTTACGCTTAAGCATACATCCTGATCAGCTGCATAAATATACTACATATGTAAAACACACTACAATCAATTATTGAAAACCAAATTAATGAGGATTCATCATACAACTTCAGAAAGACAAGAAGAACACCATTGTTAAGAGAAAGAGAATTGAGGTTGATCTCAATGCTCTCAGTAGTGGATTCAGCATCACTACTTCGACCTCTGATTAGGGACATTGTGCTTCTCCTGTCTCAACAATTTCCAACTAGAAAATTTGCTTTATATTCCAAACCCCACCCACACAACTAAAGTTGCAGGACCTGCATAGAATTAAAACATTAGTAAAAAACCCTTAGTTGATAGTAAGAAAATAAAGCCATAATAATACAGCTCGTAAACTAAATACAGAACCAAATAAAACATTTCAATAATACAGCTCGTAAACTTGATACAGAACCAAATAAAACATATCAAATAACTTTTCATGAATTAAAGTGGAAGTTCACAATGCAGGCATGTAATCTGTCCAGATACTTTATTTTTTGTTTACAGCATAAGAAACTCAGCAAAACTCAACCAAGTTAGCATAACATTCCAAGCCCTATTCTGTGGCAAAAGTGACTTGATCATGTCTTGGGAACACATTGATACAAACACCTTATGAACTTGAGACGGATATGCTATGCTAGAACTAACAAAATGCAACCTATGCTATTATACATATTTGTCAGAATGTAAAAAGTTCCACCAGGCAGTGTACATTGTACAGTACATACTCTTACCCCTGATGTAGGATTTCAGGGTCTTCAAAAGTATTTGGAAAGTGGCCCCCTTTACAGATAAACTCTAAAATAAACAAAACAATCGGACAAGTGGGGATCAAAATACAAAAGATTACCTTATAACTTTTTAAGGCTAATAAGATACTTCACCTTTATTGATTTGAACTTGTTTGTGGTCAAACTCTCATATCCTAACTTTCAAAACCTGTTTATAGGCCCAATGAACATAATTACAATAAATAACATAAATATTTGTTTAACCCAAAAATTTCAGGTTGTTTGATAAATACATATTAGGAGCTACATTGTCTCAAATATATATATATAGGGGAGGGATCCGGTGAGAATAGGTACATATGTGAGAAAACATACTTATATGAGAACTGATCTAAAATTTAGAACATGTGAGTAAAAATTTAGAACAAACTCCCTCCGTCCTTATTTAGATTCCTACTTCTAGCATTTATTCCTCACATAATAGAGAGAAGTAGGAATCTAATTAGGGGACGGAGGGAGTATGAGTAAAAATTTAGAACACATGATTTAACTTATTAGAACACATGATTTAAAATTTAGAACACGTGAGCAATAATTTAGAACATCTACGCGCGTAATAATTTATAACATTTGATTTTGGATTTATAACGTGCGATTAAAAATTTAAAAAACCTGATTTAAAATTTAAAAAATTTGAATAAATTTTAGAACATCTGATTTAAGATTTAGAACATGTGAATAAAAATTACGAACACTAGATTTTAAATTTAAAACATAGGAGTAACATTTAGAACATGTGAGTAAAATTTTGGAACATACGAGTAATAATTTAGACATATGATAAAAAATCTTAGAACACATTTTAAAATTTAAAACATATAAGTTAAAATTTAGAACAAATATTTTAAGGTTTAGAACATGTGAGTAATAACTTTAAACATTTGATTTCACTCATTTAAGATTTAGAGCACGTGATTTAAAATTTAGAACATCTGATTTAACATTTAGAACATACGAGTAAAAATTTAGAACATACCCGTAACAATTTAGAACATGAGAGTGTTCTCACATATGAAAGATTTCTCACATATATATGAGCTACAATTAACAAGAATTTTTTTAAGAAAATCTAGAATGCCACGTGTCTCTCTTTGAACACCTTTTTTTCTTTTCTTAGTTTCCTCTCTTTAACTTAATCTTTATTTTTTTCCAATTTCATGCCCATTTAATAACAAATTTTCCTTTCAATTACATTTTTTTTATTTTACTCTAATATCATGCCTCTTCGCCTCAAACAAATTTCATGTCCTCATCCCAAATAAATTTCATGCACAAATTGAAATAGAGAAGATTTCCAAATTTCTAATATTATTACAATTTAAAATTTCAATACAAACTGCAACATATAGTCTTTTAGTCATATGATGAAATAAAAAGTAAAAATCATTTTTATAACCAAAACAAAAATTAAGGACATTGTCGTTAAAACAAGTTTATATTAATAATCATTATTTAAGGTCATGTTTTTGAAAGGATCATCAGCCCTAGTTTTCCCGTTGTATACGAAAAACTACGTCCCTCCCTCTCAACAACAGCACACAACACAAACTCAAAATTCGAGATTTAACATAAATTCAATTAATGCTCCACCAACGCATGTAAGGTTAAATAACTACATTTGGCAAACAAACTACACAACTATATACATCGTATTAAATGAATAAAACTATTAAAAAAAAAAATAAAAAAAAAAAAAAAAAAAAAAACAGCATATCAAAAATGATAATAATAAAGAAATTTTGTTTAAAACCACCCACTAAATCCACTTTTTTGTCTAAAACCACCCACAATAAGAAAATGTTGCCTAGGACCACCCAAATTAAAAAATTTGTAGTCAACGCCACCTGACTCATCTTTCCGGCATTGACTAACGCCCAACCACCAAAAACAACGAGCATACATCTACACCACCTCCCAACCGCCACAAGACCGTCGACTAGACACCGAAAACATCACCTATACACTCACCACCACACAACCACCATCCTTCCCCACCGAAACCACCCAAAATCACCAAGGAAAAAATCCCACCCACGCCCAAAACCACCCTCCCCCATCGAAACCACCCAAAATCCATCCGGAAAAAACCCACCCTCTTCAAAACCACCCAAACCCAGCCAATAAAGGGGGGGAGGGGGGTCATTAAATTTCACGTGCAAGTCACGTGGGTCAAGTCAACGCCGGACTTTCGAGTAAATGCCGGAAAGATGAATCAGGTGGTGTTTGACAACAAAAGTTTTGATATGGGTGTTCCTTAGAAACATTTTTTATTGTGGGTGGTTTTAGACAAAAAAGTGGATTTAATGGGTGGTTTTAGTAAGAATTTCCTAATAATAATGACAGTCAATTCCAACGAAACAATCAATTTAATCAACACCTAGTACACCACCAAACCAAAAACCACATTCATGAAACAATCCAAGAATTCAAATTGGAGAAACCAATACTTAAGCTAGCCACAAATCAATCAAAATTGAAACATCAAATTATCAAAAGGAACCAAATTTAACAAATAAAACCAAGATAAAGGATTGAAAAAGTGATATAATCAAAATATTTAGAGAAAAAGAAGTATAACTGAAAATATTTAAGTCAATGAGAAAATTTTACCGAGAAAATGGGTTGAACTTGATAGAAATGAGTTTTGAAGAAAAATAGTTTGTCTTCTTGAGTAAAACCGGTAGAAGACAAGCCAATGTGATGAAAATAAGAGAGAGAAAGTCAAAAAGAGTGAAAGAAAAGGAGGAAAGCTAGAGAGTGAGAATATGTGAATTGAACAAATAATGCTCTTTGACTATATTAGTTTTATTTTATTTTATTTTTTATTTTTGTTAGAAATGAACCATTGGATCAATAATTAGAGATGGTATTAAGTGTGAGGTATGAAGATTAGTGTGAATATGAATTGTTACTATATAATTTGATTTCTTACCATAGATGAAGTAGCATTAATTGGAAAGTATCCGGATTGATTTGCATATATATTGCCTTTGTGGTTTTGTTAAAGAGCTTTTTACCATGTCATAATTTTTTATTTTGTGAAAATTTTCATCAAATTTGAATTGAAATACTTCCTCTGTTTCAAATTAATTGCAACAAATTAAGACAAACGGAGCAAGTGGGCTTTGGTCCCCACATGGGGAATGAGATTGGACAAAAAAGCCCTTATATAATGAAAGGATAGTTAGTGGGTGTTGGTCCCCACAATGCTTCTAAAAATAGTTACGTTGCAGCTAAAAAAGCATCCATTTTAGGGAAGTGTTGCAACTAATAGTACATTTTGTTTTCCAAATAACTGCGTATCTTTAAAAATAAAGTAAAATTAAACCTAGTGTTTGGTTCATGGCATTGCATGTCATACAATTAATGTAATGTTTATGTGAATTAAATAGGTTACCTTTGAGGAATTTTACTTGTTAAGCCTTGGCTTATGTATTGTTCTATTCACCTCTACATTTTTCCATTTAATATGTTACCCTTGTACCCTACAATATTTACACTTTTACACATTATCTTACCACAACTCCGTAGGTTTTTTTTTATTATTATTACAATCACAAATCTATAGTCCCCTATAATCCACCTCTTCACTTGAAGAAAGAAAACGTAGGTAAAAGTTGGTATTATTGCAGTTGAGATTATTTAAAAAAAATTGGGCAAAGTTGGGATTATTAAAATGAAATTTTCCAAAGAAATATTTAATTATGTACACTAAAAAAATTATTAAAAAAAAACCAATTCAAAAATCAATCAGTGGTCTTAAACAATGAATAACTAGTGTATAAGTAAAATTTCTTCTAATAAATAAAAATATGTTACAATTAATAAAAAACAATTTTGATCAATAGTAAATAATTTTAATCAAAAAGCAACATCATATGAGCTAGACATGACCGTCTAGAAATCTCTTTTGGAAATCTTACAAGTTTGGTGTCATGTTGTAACCAGACTATCAATAATTTAACTCTTGTAGCTTGGTATCATGTTGGTAAAGCCAACAAAAACAAGGAATATGAGGCAGTCTTGGGACATATTAAGCATGTACAGTAGCTATTAGCAAGCAAGCTAAGTGATTTTACCTTTGGGGTAAGTAAATTAACATCCACAACGTGTTCTATTTTGTGTATAATGGTTCTTTATAGAATACAAACCTTTTCAAACGTTATTCTATACACAGTAAAAAGTTCTAGCATGCAAGGAGATGACCATATAAGACCGATAAAGTGGTATTGTAAACAATTATATTCATGAATGCAGCCTGCAAGAGATCTTGTAGCCATATAAGTTAAATTTAAAAGTGGCCAGTGGAGTGAACCAGTCTAGGTGGGCTTAAAGCCCTCAACTGGTTCATAGCAAAGCCCAGCTACGGATATGTGACCTAGGATTGGGCTAGAAAGGAAATTGGGTTGGAGTGTTGGACACCTGGACCAGGTAACATGCCTTTTCCAGGCGTGTTCAGAGCTTCAGGCAGACCTAATTTTTTTGTCAACATTGAAAATTCCACCTGAAAAGGCCAGGCCAAACCAAGTGGGCTTAAGTGGGCCAGTTAGTGCTAGGCTGATTATACGGTTTGGGCCCATGACCCACCAGCCTTTCTAGGCCCAAGTTGGGCCAGCACTAGCAGCAAACTAAGTCAGGGTGATCTCAGAACAACAAAGCCCTCTGGCCGCTCCAGCTAGATTATAATGCTAAGACAACTCAAAAACAAAGTTCAGCAGAAAAGGCATAAAATTTGAGGATAAAGAACAGCTCTGCACCTTGTGTGGGAAAAATAGAGTGAAAGTATGAAGCTCCGGGATACTTGTTCTCTGAGGGCACCTTTAGCAAGCAATGATGGCCAGAGACTAAAGGCTAGTTGAACCTTTAGCTGCAGGATGCAAGGAATGATTAGATTAGCAGAATACTGATTATGAAAGATAAAATTGTTTTTGTCTATCATACTGCATTGTCCATAATATGAATACGCCTTACAACTCACAAGAATACTGAATTAGAATTATGTCATTTTGCTAATAACCATATGGTCCTTAATGACTAACCAAGTTACAGGAAATTCTTGGCTTGTTTTTTGGCAACTCACTCTTTCAAACTAAGTCTTGCATTCTGGACTTTAACAGAAAGGTTCAACTTCTGGTCCTCCATATCTTTCAGAACTGCTAGCAAGTTTGCACGATAGACCTCACACCGCTTGTTTGTAATATCCAACTCAGCTGTCAACTCTTGGATTTTCTTAACCTTCTCTTCCTGTAGCATAAAAATTAATTAGTACTCTTATCAGCAACATACAACAAAGCAGCATCATATTCTTGCAGCATTATTCTAAGTGTCAATTGTTATCAGTTAACCCATTGGTGCAGTCACAAGAAAAAGCTTTATTGCCAGTTTCCACTAAGACGACACTGAGTTGGAAATGATCCATAATTCACAAATGCAAAAGAAGATAACCTTAATCTACTAGTAAATTTCAAATTAGCAGATGAAAACTAATGCTACTGCCTAGCCAATAACTTGTAAAATTATATTGTTCCATTAATACTGCATTAAAGTTTTCAACAAGTGCTACATGTATAAGGTTTCAAAGTTATCAAAAGCAGCACATTTAAGTACTTGTACTTATCAAGAATATATAAAGGGAAGAACCTACTATACAGAAGAAAGGGTAGAATTAAAAATTACAGCATATAAGACATTGTAATGTAAATGGTATTTCCAAAGCTTAAGCTAAACTTACTGCAGGTTGGACGGATGCCACTGAACTGTCACCATTTGCCAGAGAGCGACCTTGTGAAACTCCATGACCTTGGTTCTTCACAGAAGCAACCTTTTTTGCAGCTTCCTCCAGGGCACTCATAGCTACATTGTAAACCTGAATAGATTTTGCACCTTCTTCCACAAATTTAATAACTTCTTGCCGTAGGTTGTCATATCTAATAGTCAGAGACTCTCGGGAATTGGTTAGTTCCCTGACAGCATGTTCATCCAATGAACCTCCGCTTTTGGCATTTCTTGTCCATCTTTTCAATAAGTAATCTGAAGGAAGAGTAAGAACATTTTTTGCTCTGAAAACTGCTAATATGTGCCTACATATGACACCTGAAAATTCAAACATTTGGCAGCTACAGCTAGCATTTGTTTCTAGAGAATTGTAAGTAACAATATGAGCTCTATGATCTTCCCCAAACTTAGCTACACGAAGCATGGTGACTCCTCCTGATTCCTCTAGTTCTGTAGCAGTATTAGCGAGGGTCTCAACAAGCTCCTCTTGGAACTTCATAAATATTTTCCTGGTGTAAACATTAGCAGCCTGTTTCTCCATTGGTGATGGGGTCTTCAGCATAGGCATTGTGTTACTCGTATCATCATCTGCCTGTAGTTCCTTCTCATGCCAACTCCCAACAGCTTTTTCATAATCTTTGATCAGCCCTTGTAATGTGGTGTCAGAAGTTATAAAACCATCAAAGTATATATTTCTACCCTCATTTTCATCACTATAGAGCTCGCCGAAGAAAGTGTCCCGCATGTAAACAGGCACCCACATACGCCGAGCATCATAAACTGACCGCATCCATTCATCATCCATCAGATAATACTGCTCCAAAAGTGTTCCCCACCTTGATTCAAATTCCCCAATCGTCTCACTCTCATCAACACACTTCCTGAACTCTACCTCAAAAGTATGATGTGACTGATACACATGACCCAAATGGGTTTCTGTCTCTCTAAACATGTTCCATTTACAATAACGAAGCCGGGTATTGGGCAAAACTTGAGATACTGCCATCTGCACAAACCTAGCAGGCTCTGTTGTGATCGAGACTGGGCTTTGACCTGACATCGCATGAAGCCATGTTTGGAACAGCCAAATGTAGGCAGCCTCTGATTCATCCAGCATTAAAGCACAGCCAAAAAGTGTGGCCTGTCCATGATGATTTAATCCCGTAAATGTTGCAAAGGGTACTTTATAGCCATCGCTACAGTATGAGGTGTCGAAAACCACAGTGTCACCAAAGTAGGTATAGTTAATCCGGGAGGTAGCATCAATCCAGAAAATATTGGCAGTTAATGGATCATGATCGCCCTGAATTGCATAGTAGAAATTAGGATTCTCAGTGTGTTTACGCTTCAGGTAATCCAATACAAGCTGACTCCCACCGCCCAGGGACCTTTGCCTACTCATTTTCATAAATATCACTGCAATGGTAACCATTTTCACACAAATGAAACAATATCTTTTTTTTTTTTCCTTATCAAGGTTAAACTAATAACTAAGTACTTGTATGCAGTGATATGCTAGTCATCTCATTACTCAGTACAAAAAGGGTCTAATTTTATACCAGGGCCAATTTCAGGACCAACATTCAGCTAAATTTTCACTTTCCTTCAAAATAACACCACGAAAATCTAACCATTGATGCAGGAAAGCAAAATTAGGAGAACAAAACTTACCCAAAATAAGTTTATAATTATCAAACAAAACACACATGTATTGGCAAATTTGAAACGAACATTCACTAAAATTTTCACATTTCTTCGAATTACAGCAGGATAATTTAATCTTACTGAGAAAAATCAAAATTAGATGGAAAAAACTTCCCAAAATTGAACATTATGTTTAAACAAAAATCATTAGTTTTTCCAAATTCCCCCAAAATATGCTACATTATGTATAATTGGCTATGAAGCAAGATGATTTCATAAAGTAATAATCATAAAACAACAACAATAAACATATAAAACAGTGAAAGAAAATAAGATTCAAATTACCTGGTAAACTGATAAATCAACAAACCCTAAGAAAAATATATGAAGTAATCCAAGGTAAAATTCTAATAAATTTTAGATAATGGACACTGGGTAAGCTGCGCGCCAAAGCCTAAATCACCGGAGAATTTCTTCGATCGCTGATACCTAACTGTTGTGCCGGTAAAGGGAGAAAAATTGGTGACGTCTTTTCGAACTACGTTTAGAAAGAAAACTTCGAATAAGATTAAAGGGGATTGTATTTTATTTTAAACATAAATTTAAACAACTTCAAACGCTAATAAATAACAAACGATTATGCATTGGAAAACATGAAAAATAGAATTGTTGCACGTTTATAGTAACAAATTTTTTTTGTTTTGGTACGGAGAAGACCCATTTTAAGGGGAAAGGTAAGAAAATCCCTCCAAAAATAACCTTGGTGAGATTTCATCCCTAACCTCTAACTTGGAGAACTAGCAAAATACCCTAGCTTCCTGTCTCGATAATAACAAAATACTTGCATCTAATTTTGTATGAACCAAAAAAAAAGACTATCTCAAATATATTGCATCATATGTGGTCCTAAAGTAATTGTAAGTCTCAAATGATTCGGTTAAAGAAAGATGAATAACAGTGTTGCAATTATTTATAATCATATAGGTGTTTTCTTTGTCCTTTTTTTGTTGTTGTTACTTGCAACATATTTTATTTTACGCTTCACTCATAACTTTAATTACTAATATTGTAAGCAAAAATAATTAAAAAAAATTGATAATATAAAGTATTAATGGAGACGGATCTAACAAGATTCTTTGTGAAAAAACATGTTTGGTAAGGTTGGAAACATATTTAATTAAACTATTGTCATTGCCAAATGCTTGCTTGAAAGGTTTAAGACCAAACAAATGAAAAGCTAAGATTTAACCTTTTTCCCTCTTATGAATCTCATCTATTTCTTTTCCATCTTGTTTCTATTATATTATGGCATATGGAATGGAAGGTAGAACATTTTTTGGGAACGAGATTTCCACAAATAATATTAAATCGTAAATTAATTTCTTATACGCGTCGAGTTAAAAACTAATTTCAAGCATAACGTGCACGTAGACTTGGTTTCAAGATTTATTTTGTAAAACTGCTAATGGTGATGCCTATTTTAGTTAAGTAGAACCTCTAATATATGAACAAAGTAGAACCTCTAATATTATTATCACCATTAGTGGTTCTAGGCATAAAGGTGAAGAGGAGACTTATAATAGTAGTGTATTACATGTTGAAAATATTATTAATTGAAAACCACTCTATTGTTATTAGCGAATTTTAGTCTTATAATTATAAAAATAAAACCTCTATCAATCCTACGGTATTGTGAAAAATATTTTTTCATCCAACCCATATAAAAAATTAGTTTATATTTTAGCATAATTTATTCAAAGTATTACGAGAGTTTGTTTTATACATCCAGATGCACACCCATAAACATATTGATTTCTATTTAATCATTAATGAAGAGCAAAAATTTAACCTTGGATCAATTGAATACATGGTACTTGGTGTTTCGGGGTTTTCTGATGTCCTGCGGGAGAGTTACAACACCAAGACTGGAACCGGACGCCTGTACCTGCAAAACAACGAAGACTCCTTGTGGTAGGAGCTCCGCCTCCAACGGTCAAGTTAGTACTTGTATGAGGAGTAATTAATGCGGAAATTAAGTAGTTTGGTCTCTCTAGGTGAGAGTGTTTAATGGGTAATCTGTGTTACCTTGTTGTTAATCTCCTGATCTGATTAATTAATTCGTCCCCTTTAATGAGGATTAAGTGAGGTATTTATAACCTCGAGAAGCGTGCCAATTAGGTTTATGTTAACCTTGGGCTGACTGGGCTTCTAATCAGGATTGGGCCTTGTTGGCCGGCTTTCCCATTAGGCATGGGTGGACACGTGGCGTGTCTCTATTGGTCCGTGGTGGACAAATCTGGGATTGACACGTGGCAGGCTCCTATTGGCCTACGTGAAGGACACGTGGCAGAACCTGGTTGGTCCACTTGTCAGACGGTGATTGGTGGATAAAAATCCCCTAATCATTTGCCCCTCACAGGCGGTACGTGGCTGGTCACGTGTCGCCTGTGACAGGTGTCGCATGGTGATAGGCGACGGCCTACGACAGGTGTCGGCCTGCAATTGGCCGAGAGATATTTCCCGCCCAAATTTTGAATTTGGAAGTGACCCTTCGCCTTCTCACTTTGCCTATATAAGGAAGTGCTGACTTCGGTCATTTTCACATTTGAGAACCTTTGCGAGAGAACATTCGGACCCCTGAACTTGCTCTGACATTTTGGACTTTTGTTGCCTACCGCCTGATCTGACAAGCCGTTTGCAAAGGATTTCAGAATTTCATCAACCGTCACTCGTTCAGGTAACCGTTGGTTCTCTTACTCTTAACTTTTTCCTTTATTTTTATTTTCTTTTGAAATGGCCCCATGGAAGCACACGACACGGCCTAAGTTAGTGATCAGCCGGTCACCGGGGACGGCTGAATCTAGGACTAGGAGTGCCGCCTGCCCTTTTCTGGACCCATCTTTGCCCTTTATACAAAGTCCGACTGTCTCTGTGTCTATGCAGAACGTGATGGCCAGGACAAAAAAGACAGCTAGGATCTCAAACTCGGACGGCTCCTCTCAAAGGGTGCCAATAAGTGAAACATCTGACCAGGCGCCAGATGTAGAAGTGAGACAAGACGGCTGCCAAGCCGACAGTTCTGAGGGAGGGGTCAAGGTGGTCCCTTCCCATTTCACAGTAGACATGTCAAACTATTCTCCTCCTCCTTCTAAGGGAGAGGAAGCGGGCCCCTCTGGGAGAGGGAAGGAGTCGTCCTCTTCTGACTCTTCTGAGGACGAGTCTGATTCAAGCTCTTCGGGCCAATCTTCTCCAGGCTCTGAAGAAAAGAACAGCCGCCTACAAGAGGCGAGGAGTTCTCATGCAGTTGAGAAGGGGGATAATTGGGCGGAGCCGTCCGCCTCTTATAGACAGGAGAACACCCCTTACTACTGCACGGTACCCCGGGGCCGAATCACGGCCATGAAAGACAAAGTGGAGAGCTTTATAGCTAACTACAAAATGGGCCCCGGATATTTATTGTTCGTGCCGGATCCAGAAGACACAGTCGTCTGGCCGGCTGGTACCAGCTATGATGATGGTTGCTTCGGCTGCTACGCGGCGGCTATCAAAGCTGGACTGCGCTTCCCACTACATCCGGCTGTTCTGCGGATTTTAGATGGGTATGATCTGGGGTTATGGCAGTTAGCCCCCAATTCTTGGGTAAACGTACTCGGCTATGTGGCCGGGTGCGAAATGTACGGGGTGGAGCCAAGCTTTGAGGCTTTCGCCCACATGAACTATCTCAGCCGGACCCCTAAGTCAGGTGGTACCGGCTGGTATCAATTAACAAGCCACAAGGGCTACCTCATGACGAGAGGTAAGGCAAACAAATGGAAGGATTGGCGGACCACCTTCCTCATCATCGAGGGTTCAGACAAGGAGCTGAACAAAAGATTTAACAGGTGGAACAGGGATCCGCCTTTTCTTGCAGGCGGCCGTAGCTTGCCGCCTGTCCCCCCAAAGGCTAAAAAAGAGATCCTAGACAAAGGACTCTTCAAAGTAGAGATCAGGGTGAACTCTACTTCAGGGGTACGAGAGCAAGTGCCCCTGAACTGCATTCCGGTCTTCAAGTGGCTCTATGATGAGTACTTTTTGGCCGCCTGTGGCCTCGGCAGTCGGTGCTCTAGAGGTAGCCGGCCTGACAAATACTCTTTTTTCACGCCTTGTTTACTTGGGATTTTTACTGACTTTTCTGTTTGCTCTTTTTTGCAGCTGACGCCATGAGCAAAATAACTGCTTCCAAGACTGCGGCGGCCATGCTGCGGGCCTCCCTGATGCAGCAGTCTGGTACCGACTCCCCCAACAAGGGGGCACCCTTGGTGAGCTTTGAAACTTCTTTTCTTTTTGAAGTAGTCTTATACATATGCTAACTCTTCCTCTTTTTGTAGTCGGGTAATCCAAGGGCTTCTTCCTCGCAACAGCCGGACCCCAAGGCCCGGAGGACGACTGTTGCAAGCTCTCCTGGGTCTTCCAGGAAAACAGTGGCGGCTGAGAAGCAGCCGGCCACTTCCTCTAAAACTCCGGCGGGGCCGCCTAGAAGTATGGAAATTTACTTGTAAAATTTTTCACTTGCTTCCTTCTTGACCAGGTCTAACTTGCTTTTTTATGCTTGATGCAGCCGGCCCTCAGGAACCTGACTTGGTGGAGGTAGCCAAGTCAATGATAAAAGCTGTGCCTTCATCTGAAAGGGAGGCGGTCAGGGGTGTCGGCACCCTTGACCTTGATGGGATTGCAGGGATCCTTGCTGAGGTATACTTAGCATTTTTGAGTAGTTGAATTCCAGGCCGCCTGTTACCTTTTTGATTGGAAACTGACGCATGTTTTCTCTTTGCTTAGGCCCTGCTCCGAGTGAACGGCCTTCGCAAGCCGCTTGATCGGAAGAATAAAGAGGTAACGGCTGCAAAAGCTATGGCCGCCTCTAACTGTGATAAGGCAATGTTTCAAATTGCCCAAAATGAAGTTCTGACCATTGATATTCTTTATTATCAGGCGCAGGCTGCCGCCGCTATCCAGGCCCAGTTAGAGGCGGCCCAGAAGAAGAACAGCGAGCTGGAGAAGACCGTCTCCGACCTCAGGGCCGAGCTTAAACCTCTCCGCCTAAAAATGCTGTCATACGATGACATGGAGAAATCCTTGACGAGCGTAAAGGAACGCCTGGTGACTCAGGAGAAGAGTCTCACTAAAGAGCTCTCGGAGAAGGCTGAGCAAGAGAAGAGAGAGCTCGTCCGAGAGATGATGGAAGACTCTTCCCAAATCCAGCGTATGACCTGGAGCCGCCTCTTCCCCAATGCCGACTTTGCCTCTTGGGAGAAAACGTACCGCCAGTGCTCTGAAACATATAATCAAGAGATCCTGGCGGCTGCTGAGGACGAGGCGTTTGAGGAGGGCTTGGAGATGGAGGAGCAGCCGGTAGTGGCGCTTGTGCCACTTGGGGGCAAGGCTTCGAAGAAGAATGCTGAGGCCGAGTCCAGCAGGAAGAATGCTGACCAGGCGGACGCTGTTAATGTTGAAGATTTGCCCCCTTCTTAAGCTTTATGTCTTCTTTTCACGGCCTGCGTGCCGTTTGTATTGTATTTACCCGGCCAGGGGGCCGGGGTTCTGAATATTTTCTTCCTTAATGAAATTTAATTTTTTCTTGAAATTTGGCTAAGTGTTGAATATTGAGTTGTACACTATACCGACTGCTTTGTATGGCCGATTGTAGACAGGTACGGATGGTTAGTTACGCCGCCTATGCCCCTGGACGACTGGTTGTCTGTTTCCAAGATAGGCGATCAGTCGGCCATTTATCCAATCGTTACTCAATTTGTTTAAGACTGGGTCACCTTTAGGCAGGCGGTCCTCTATCTGTAAAATTAACCAAGTAAAAAAGAGTTTTCTTACTTGTATTTTGTATGTTAGACTTAGGCAGTCTATGACTGGACTACCTTTAGGCAGGCGGTCCTGTCATTTGTAAAATTTACTAAGTAAGAAAGGGTATTCTTACTTGTGTTTTTTGAGCTATAGGCAGTCTAAGACGACTGTTTCCTATTGCAAATACTTAAAAAATTTTTAAGGGGTGACCAAGTAACTATGACTGTTACCTGGTCGCTTGTTGATTGAGTAGTAGAGGTATCAAGCGGTGGGTACCGGTTGTTCCCCTTTATTCGCCAATGTTTGTTGGCTATTAACTCAAAGAGAAAACTGGTAGGAATAATAGTTTGAATGCCCTTGTTTGCCAAAAAACAGGTGGTCTATTCAAACTTTTTAGGTTCCATGCCAAGTTTTGGGAGAGTGACTATGAGTTAACGTTGGTGTTACTCAGTCGTCCTCATTCTAGCTTGAGTAGTAGAGGTACCAGGCGGCGGAGGCCGGCTGGACCCCTTGATTCGTCAATGTTTGTTGACTATTAACTCAAGAGTAACCCCCTGCATTTATCCCAAGTAATACAGGCGGTAATCCGACTCAGATGTCAACTGTTATCACTAGTTTGGTTAGTAATAAAAGTTATCCTTGTCTCAAAAACGGCTACGTGTTTGTCTTTGGGGACAGTCGTATTGGTGCCGTGTGATTAGTTTATAGAACAATGTTCCACCCAAAAGGGAGCTGCTCTCTGCGACGAATTTCATCCGGATGGATGCCGTCGGACGCCTGCTATAATGTTGGGACAGGTCGAATTGAATTTCTTATATTTTGATCAGTTGGCTTGACGCCTGGTCTGATCATGTTTTTGATGGTTCTTGGTGAACTATATGTTATGTGAGAGTAGCCGGTCAAGCGGCGTGCCCCTCTTTAAATTAAACATAGAGAGTAGCCGACTGTTTGTCAGTTGGCATGCCCCTCTTTAAATAAATAAATATAAACATGGAGAGTAGCCGACTGTTGGTCAGTTAGCATGCCCCTCTTAAGTAAATAAATATACACATGGAGAGTAGCCGACTGTTGGTCAGTTGGCATGCCCCTCTTAAGTAAATAAATATACACATGGAGAGTAGCCGACTGTTGGTCAGTTGGCATGCCCCTCTTAAGTAAATAAATATAAACATGGAGAGTAGCCGACTGTTGGTCAGTTGGCATGCCCCTCTTAAGTAAATAAATATAAACATGGAGAGTAGCCGACTGTTGGTCAGTTGGCATGCCCCTCTTAAGTAAATAAATATGATCATGGAGAGTAGCCGACTGTTGGTCAGTTGGCATGCCCCTCCTAATACAGAATCGTATAGTAAAGATGCAAGCTTTTATCAAGTAATCCTTGACTTTACATTTTTCAAAAGAAATATTTCTTAAGGTTATCTTTGTTCCAGGTTCGAGGTAGTGGCTGGCCGTCTGGTATTTCCAGACGGTAGGTACCGTCTCTAACCTCCTCATATATTCGGTAGGGACCTTCCCAGTTGGGAGTTAGCTTGCCAGACTCGTTAGCCCTACCAACAGCTTCCATTTTTCTAAGTACAAAGTCCCCCACTTTGAGTGGACGCCTGTGCACTTTTTTGTTGTATGATCGAGTCATTCTCAGGCGGTAAATCTCATGGCGTAAAACAGCATTGCCCCTCTTTTCAGGGAGTGAGTCTAATGCCAGGCGCATGGCTTCCCAGTTTGCCTCTTCGTCATATAGCATTACTCGAAGAGTCGGCTCGTAGTGTTCTATTGGAAGAACAGCTTCCGCACCATAAGTTAGGAGGAATGGAGTTTCTCCAGTCGCCCCTTTTTCAGTCGTCCTAATGGCCCAGAGAACATGTGGTAGTTCATCCGCCCATAGGCCGCCTGCTCGTTCAATCTTTTTCTTCAGACCGTCTGAGATGATTTTATTAAAGGCTTCTACTTGGCCGTTTGCTTGTGGACGGCCGACAGATGCAAAGCAATATGCAATTCCTTGGTCACCCAACCAGCTTTTGAGAACAGGCGTCTCAAATTGGGGACCATTATCAAAAACCATAGACATGGGAACCCCGAACCGAGTGATGACATTTCTCCAAATGAAAGAAATTACATCTTTCGTCTTGATCCCCTTAACAGCCTCCGCCTCTACCCATTTAGTGAAGTAGTCGACGGCAACAAGTATATACCTTCTTCCGCCTGTAGCAGGCGTATATGGACCCAGAATATCCATGCCCCATTTAGCAAACGGTAGAGGGCTATGAATGGTGGTAAGATCAGTAGCCGGACGGTGAATTAGTTTGCCAAACCTTTGACACTTATCACATTTTTTCACCATATCCATTGCATCTGATTCTAAGGTAGGCCAGAAGTAGCCCTGCCGCCTTGCCCGTTGAGCAAGCGTCCTTCCGCCTATATGCGAAGCACAGAAACCAGAGTGAAGGTCATCTAGTATCTCTCGCCCTTTTTCTGGAGTAACACACTTTAAGAAGGGTTGAAGGTACCCTCTTTTGTGAAGTTCTCCCTTTATCATTTCAAAATTGGTGGCTCGTTTTTTCAATACTGCCGCCTGTTGATGATCATCCGGCAGGGTACCGTTTGTCAGATATGCCCTAATTGGATCCATCCAGGTTGAACTTCTGTCTAGGATTCCAATAGGGTCTCCCTCAATGCTTCTCCTTTCCACTACCTCCCAAAAAACGGTTCGAGGAGTATCACAGGAGGCGGATGATGCTAATTTTGAAAGCGCATCCGCTTGGTTATTTTCTGATCTCGGTACTTGGACCAGATGGAAATCCTCAAGGGAGCCGACTGCTTGACGGACCGCTTGTAAATACTTGATCATGGCCGGATGGGTCGCTTCGTATTCGCCATTGTACTGACTCACTATCAATTGTGAATCAGAGCAGGCGTCTATTTTTCTTGCCCCTGCCGCCTTGCACATGCGGATACCGGCTAGTAAAGCTTCATATTCTGCCTCATTGTTTGAAGCCTGAAAACTGAAACGTAAAGCATACTCGTACCTGTCGCCTTCTGGCGACTGACATATGACGCCTGCTCCACAACCAGTTGAAGTGGAGCTTCCGTCCACATATACCTTCCAGACTTGGTCTGGAACTTGCGAATCAGGGGGACGAGTCATTTCGACAATAAAGTCAGCAAAGGCTTGCCCCTTCACTGCTTTTCTAGGCTCGAAGGTAACTTCGAGGCTCTGTATTTCTATGGCCCATTTGATCATTCGGCCAGACGACTCCATGGTGGTCAGTGGCCGCTTGATCGGTTGATCTGTATACACGACGACTGCATGCGCCAAAAAGTAAGGCTTTAATTTTTTAACAGCCATGAAGAGTGCAAGACCAAACTTCTCCACTAAGGGATACCTCAGCTCGGCATTTTTTAGCACATGGCTGACAAAGTAGACCGGGAGCTGACAGCCGTCTCTCTCAGCAAGAAGAACAGCGCTTACCGCATGATCAGAGACGGCCAGGTACATGTAGAGTACTTCTTTGGGCATAGGGCTGACTAGCCTTGGCAAGGAATGCAAGTGAACTTTCAATTTTTGGAAGGCCGCCTCAGCATCCGGCCCCCATTCAAACCTTGCCTTTTTCTTAATTGCCTGGAAAAAGTATAGGCATTTGTCGCCTGATCGACTTAGGAATCTACCCAAGGCCGCCAGACAACCTGTTAGCTTCTGAACCTCTCGGACGGTGCGGGGCGACTGCATGTCGATGACCGCCTGCACCTTCTCAGGGTTCGCATCTATTCCTCTCTGAGTAATGAGGAATCCGAGAAATTTCCCAGACTCAACTCCAAAGACGCATTTCTTGGGATTAAGCATGACATGGTGCCGCCTGAGTGTGGCGAAAGTTTCTCGGAGGTCCGACAGATGATCTTTCTGAAGTTTAGACTTGACTATCATATCATCAATATATGCCTCGACATTTCTCCCAATCTGATCAAAGAACACAGTGTTTATCATTCGTTGGAAGGTGGCCGGGGCATTCTTAAGACCAAACGGCATGACCGTGTAACAGTATAACCCTTGATCAGTGACGAAGGCCGTCTTCTCCTGATCTTTCTTCCATAAAGGAATCTGATGGAAACCAGAGTAGGCGTCCATAAAACTCATCAAAGCATGGCCGGCTGTTGAGTCGACCAGGTTGTCAATTTTAGGCAGAGGGTAACTGTCTTTTGGGCACGCCTTATTCAAGTCTGTGTAGTCTACACACATTCGCCAGGTACCATTCGGCTTTTTAACAAGCACAACATTTGCAACCCAGTCTGGGAAGTAACATTGCCGAATGAATCCTGCATCAAGTAATTTTTTAACTTCGGCGGCTGCCGCCTGACTTCTTTCTTCGCCATGGTTCCGTTTCTTCTGCCTTACAGGCTTCTTTTTTGGATCCACAGCTAGTTTATGTACCGCCAGCTCAGAACTAATGCCTGGCATTTCATGGACTTCGAATGCAAAGATGTCCTTGTATTCTCTCAAGAGATTGTGGAAGTCTTCACCCAGGACCCCTAGAGCAGTCGTCCCAACTTTGACTGTTCTGTCAGGACGCGTGATATCTAAGATTAGGTCCGTATGCTCACCAGCCGGCTGAGGGCGGAATTCATCCGACCGCTCCTCTGCCAATGATTGCTATTTTTTATCTTTTATTTCGGCCCCCATCTGGGATGCCTTTCTTTTCTTGCCGCCTGTTTCTTGAACAGGCGCACTCTTCTTGACATTGTCAAGGTCTATCTTTCCCCCACTGGACTCAGCGGCCATAACAGTGGGCTTGACGTCCGAGAGATAGCACTCTCGGGCCATCTTCTGATCTCCCCTTAGGGAGCCGACTGTTCCATTATCCCTCTCAAACTTGAGCAACATAAGAGATGGGATTATTACAGCCTTGGAAATATTTAAGGTTGGTCGTCCCAGAATCATGTTGTAGGCCGAGAGTTCTTCTACCACCAGGAATCGGACGACCATGTGTCGTCCTTCCCCTTTTTCACCCAGGCGGATGGGTAGATCTACTCGTCCTACAGGGTGGACGACTCCCCCTCCAAACCCTACTAGAGGGTGGGAGGCCGGATGCATACAATCAGGCTTGTACTTCAGTTTGGAGAGACATTTGCTACTGATAAGATCTGAGGAACTTCCAGTATCTATGAGTATTCGGCCGACTCTCTGATTGTATAAGCTACCTCATCCGGTAACCCTTGAATCTGTATTCTCATCAGGTTAAACCGCCTGATGTAGGATCGAAGCCCCTCCTTCTCACCCTGCTGAATTGTTCCCAAATCAAGGGTCGTCTTCTTCGCAGGAATGTTCATGGCGAAGTTGGAGGTAAACAAGTAAGCAAGCGTCCTGAAGTTGTTTACACAACCAGTCGGCAGGTTGCCGAACCATTGCTGTGCAATTCCTTTGAGAGTCGCTGGAAAACACTTGCACCAAGTGGGATCATCCAACCCTTGAAGGTACATTAGGTTGGAGAATGCCATTAGATGGTCTTCTGGGTTAGTAGTGCCATCATAGGCGCCTACTAACACATTTTTCACTTTGGCCGGCTGAGCGGCTTCAGTGATTTCCTTGGAGAAGGCCGACGGCTGTTCACCAAGTCTAAGCAACCGTAGCTGCCAGTCCAAGGGTTGGACATTTTTAACTGCCTGTCCACCAAATGGAGGTGGTGGCATAAAATATTGTTGTTGGGGTACAAACGGTAAGTTTGGTACCGCCTGGTCGCTATGAAAGCCGGACTGACGGGAGGTACCGCCTGACTGGTTCTCATGATACGACTGAGTCTGCCTCGTCGAGGAATTGCGCAGACTTTCTTGAAATTCAGAAGTAGAGGCCGACTCTGACAGTCGGTCATTCTTCTTCTGTTCTAACAACAGACGAGCGTCTGTGTATGTTTTCTTTGAACCGTCCGCCTGAATGTGACGAACAGGTTTCCTTTTTCCTGGAGAAGGAAAATGGTATTTTGTGAGATCAAGGACAGGCGGCTCATACTTCCTGGATCTAGGATGAGGAGTTCCCTCTCGTCCTTGAACCGGCTTCCTCTTGCCTGAAGTGGAAGGTTTCGTAGCCGACTGTCCCCTAGTCGGTGCAGGCTTCTTACTTAGCAACTCTTGAATCTCTCCCTTGAAGTCCCTCATGAAGGTCATGAGTTCGTTCCTGGTGACGGGAGCCGACCCATCAGTCGCCTGCTGCCGAATAGGAGGTGCGCCTGTTGGCTCACTTCCAAGTTGAAGATGCTCCCGTTCCGTCCTTTCAGTCGGACGGGTACGTCGGGCCCTTAGGGTCCCGTCTGGAGCTGTGTGAGCTTCAACTTCAAGCTCATTGTCAGTGTCATGGTCCGACTGGACTTGAGGGTCGTCTAGGGGACGCCTCTCTTCAAAAGTCGGTACAAACGTGGATGCCATCTCAGAAGTACTCTCCCCACAGACGGCGCCAAAATGTTTCGGGGTTTTCTGATGTCCTGCGGGAGAGTTACAACACCAAGACTGGAACCGGACGCCTGTACCTGCAAAACAACGAAGACTCCTTGTGGTAGGAGCTCCGCCTCCAACGGTCAAGTTAGTACTTGTATGAGGAGTAATTAATGCGGAAATTAAGTAGTTTGGTCTCTCTAGGTGAGAGTGTTTAATGGGTAATCTGTGTTACCTTGTTGTTAATCTCCTGATCTGATTAATTAATTCGTCCCCTTTAATGAGGATTAAGTGAGGTATTTATAACCTCGAGAAGCGTGCCAATTAGGTTTATGTTAACCTTGGGCTGACTGGGCTTCTAATCAGGATTGGGCCTTGTTGGCCGGCTTTCCCATTAGGCATGGGTGGACACGTGGCGTGTCTCTATTGGTCCGTGGTGGACAAATCTGGGATTGACACGTGGCAGGCTCCTATTGGCCTACGTGAAGGACACGTGGCAGAACCTGGTTGGTCCACTTGTCAGACGGTGATTGGTGGATAAAAATCCCCTAATCACTTGGTACACCCAAATATATGTACCAGTATTAGATTTCACCTTCAGAGTACAATTTATCAAATCAAAGTAAAAAAATATTATTTAAAAAATAAAAAAAATAAAATCAAAGTGTTACATAATTATAGGGAATAGGGAGTATTTGTCCTCGTCCTCTCTCTCTCAATCTCCCGCTCGATCTCTCTCTGTAGAATTCCCATCGAAGCGCATTCTACGTTCTCCATTGATAATTCTATCCTCCATTGAAGCAGCATTTGAGGTGAGATGTTATTTCTTGTTGTATTCATCGAATATCAATTTCACATTCTAGGATATATCGTTGATTTTTATCTCAAAATAGTCAGTTTAGGGTTCTTCAAAAGCCGATTAATTGTTGAACCATTTGTCATATTAGGATTACGAAATATCATAACGAGCAATTTTGTTGCTCGAAAAGAAAACTATGTGATTATTCATGCCTTATTTGATTATTGAATCAAATTTGTCACTGATGTTAGGATGAAACAATGAAATGGGACCTCTTCTCCCTAACAGTATGTGATTATTCAAGCCTAATTTGATAACTGAATCAAATTTTCCGTTTGGGTTGGGATGGAAGTACGGAACTATGAACTTGGACCTTTATTCCCTAAAATTATGTGATTGTCAAGCCTAATTTGATAATTGTATGGAATTGCCTTTAATGTTAGGGTGGAATTATGAAGTTCATAGCCGTTTCTAATATTCTACTGGCCCGAGGCAAGATGATAATACTTTTGTTGAATAAATCATTTGTGCCGTCTTTATAATTATAAATATTTACGTAATTTGTAATTAATAAATAATTTTACGTAATTTGTTAATTATTTTAATTGCATTATTTACACTTTTTCACTATTCACACACCTCTTTTGAATTTCTTTTGTGATTTATTCGTTAGAATATTATATTTTTGAATAGTTATATGTGATAAAATTTATTTCATTATTAATCAATTTATTACATGGTTATTACATATACAAAATGTGCATAATTACACTTCTACATTGAAATCCTTCTTTGATTTATCTCATTCTATGAAAGAGTATTAAATTGACTTACTTGTTTCAATCTATAATTATGAGTGAGAAATCTATAATTATGAGTGAGAAATCAATAATTATCATGTTTCATAAATGTATCATATCATAATTAAATTATCATTTCTTATCATGCTTGTAAACATGTCATTAAATAGAATTTATCAAATAATCCAAGAATCACAATCTTCTTATAATTATGACACTTTAATTTTCAAAGTATATAAAATACAAGATACTATGCGAATATTAAAAAATCCATACATGTATACATACCAAATAAAATTATCAACCACTTAAAAATCATCTCACTCGATTCTCCTATATCATAAAAATAATTATTGTCCAAATAAAATTGCATAATTAAAATATTTTAAGCCTAAAACAAGAAAAACCTTCTCATGTAAGAAATAAAAACTGGTAAGAAAACTTCTGAAACAACTACTATCATCAGTAACACATACACATCTAAATCCCTTCCAATATTCATTAAGATATCTTTATATAACTACAATTATAATAAATCATTTTATAATAAATTCAACGGCTATTTCACCAAATGCCACTGAGTAATTGCGAAATTCACCAAATGTCATCCAACTTTTCAAAATTCACCAAATGCCACTGACATATACTATATTAACACCCCGTGCCATTAATGATGTTTGGACGTTAGTTGACCGTCAGCATCCGTTAGTTGACCGTTAATTGACCTCATCACTTGCCACGTGTCACCTTGATTGGTCCTTTTTAAAAAAAACATATTTTTCTAAAAAAAAAACACCAAAAAAATATAAGAAAATGAAAAAAAAAAAAAAAAAAAAACCTTGAAACCACCCCTTCCACCACCCACTCCCTGCCGTCGAACCCCAAAACCTTGCCACCGGCGACCTGCACCCTCACCGGCAGGCGTACCGGCGGCCGCCGAAGGAAGCCCTCCCCCTCCCCTTCTTTTTCCCGTCGCGAAACCCTTAATTCTTCGTCGTCTAACGACGTCGTTCCTACTGTTGTTGCTGTTGGTTGTGCTTCCGCCGATGACGCTGTCGTTGTGAATAACTCCTCCACCACTGCCGGTGTTAGCTGTGAACGTAAGTGAGGTATGAGAGAGAAAATCGAAATCATGTTGATAAATGAGGTTTTTTTTTTTTGGTTTTGTTGTTGATTGATTCTATTGATTCGATTTCCATGGACGGCAGATGAACACAAGCTATTTTTGCTTGGATTGAACAAGGTAGGTAAAGGTGATTGGCGAGGAATTTCTAGAAACTTCGTCAAAACTCGAACTCCATGGGCCCAGTTTCAACGAACAGCAGCAGTAGCAGCAATTCAATGGTGAATGTTCTGTTTTTTTTTTTTTTAATTTATTAAATTTTTTTGGTTTTTTTTTTTTTAAAAAAATTGGACCAATCAGAAGATGACACGTGGCAAGTGGTGGATCAAATGACGGTCAACTAACGAACACTGACGGTCAACTAATGGCCAATGACACTCGGTGAATTTTTTTAAAACTCGGTGGCATTTGGTGAATTTTGAAAAGTTGGATGGCATTCGGTGAATTTTGTAATTGCTCAATGGCATTTGGTGAAATACCCGTAAATTCAAACATTTAATGCAAGAAAATTAATCCCTCCATTTTTTAAAGTGCACATCACTTTAATCGGCATAATTTATTAGGAGATTGACTTGAATTTTATAAATAATATGCACAAAAAAATTAATACATTGTATAAAATTTCATAGTATCAAATGATTATAATAAATATATGATCAAAATTATTAAAGGTAAAATAATGTTATGTATCAACAAAATGTATATTAAAGTTTTCAATTACTTTAGGATGGTTTTTTTTTTTTCAAAAACTTTAAGATGATAAATTTTGTAGGGTACCCCTCCGTATTTTATTGGTTATTATCTGATTTTAAATATTATTCATAATACTTCAACCGTTTTTTTTTATTGGTTATGTTTAGATTTTTAAAAGTTATTCATATTACTTATTCCGTCTCAAAATATATGAGACGTTGGACTTTTTTCACTATTTATGTATTAGTTTTGATCATAATTTTTTACAAACATAATAAAAACTTATTTTATCATAAAATATGTTGTTAAATAGGTATATATATAAAGTTTCAAAATATAATTTTAAATAATTTTCATAATAATTAATTATATACAAATAAGTTCAAACTAATGCATTGACATTGCGTGCAATATTGACTGTGTCATGTATACTGGGATAGAGGGAACTAGATAATATTTAAATTTACTCACGGAAGAAAAGAGTCGTGTGAGATCATGTTTGATTCATCTCAAAGAATTCTCTATTAATATTCAATCGTTATAATTTTAAAAGTATATAATGAATAATAATCAAATATGTATTGACAAACGTGTAAAAGTCAAAACGTATCCAATAAAAAGTGAAGAATGGAGTATTATACTTTAGATATAGGGCAATTTTGTGAAAATTTAAGATAATTTTACCAACAACTACCATTATAATGACTACTTTGAAATCAACTAACTACCATTTATTTATTTATTTTTTGTAAAAAAAAATGTAAAAAAATCTACCACAAAAACCTCGAGTAACACAACTACATTTAATTTCTTGGCAATAATCTCCAATTGAGGGAGCTAAAAAGTCGGTCGTTTCAACGACAAGGGAAGGGAGGATGGGCAGTTTCATCGACCTGAGAAGAGAGGGGCTATTTAGGGGATGGGGGATGGGGGAAGGGGGTGGTTTCGATGGTGTAGGTGGGTCGCCGGAGTGTTTTTAGGGGTAGAGAAAGGCCGACTGGCTGTTATCGGTTGCTAGGGAAGGCAGGCGGTCGAATTTCGGTCGGGGCGGGGGTTGGGGCTAAGGGGAGGAAGGATGATAGCTGGCTGGGACAGGTTTTAATTTATTTATTTTTTTTTACAAAAAAAATTTGGACCAAGATTCTTGGGGCATGCGAGGTCTGTGGGGATTCAGAAGTGGAGTAGACATTCTTGGAAAAATGCAAAATCTAGGTCCCTAATTTGTTCAACAAAATGCTTGGCAGAGCTGCAAAAACAGCAATAAGATCCAAGGCTCAATTGAGCAGCTTAGGGGGAAACCGGGTTATGGCACAAGAAGGCGGAGATTGATCAGAAAAAGGTCGAGTAGCTGCCGGTACTTCCTGGTCGGGAGTCGGTCCCACAGGTGGCGGTGACACATCACACATTGCTTTTACAAAATGAAAATCAACTTTTTTTTAAGTCACTGGTTAATTGATCTAGTGGAAGAAAATCAACCCAAAAGTTCATAGTGCTCTCTAATTAACGTAATATGGGATTATTGAGAGTAAATTGCTGAAAGTTCGGATTAATAAATTATAGTGAATTTTTCTAAAAATTAAAACTTGGATTTTGGAAGCATCCAATATAATAGATCGAAAAGCGAAGACAAGTCGAATTCAGGGTAAATTGAAGGATGAAATGGAGTCGTTTGACTCTTGAAATTGTCGTTTTTAATCTCTTTAGTTTAATAAAAATGTATTCCTTTTAATGGAAGTGGTGTTACTTATGTTTGTTGGGAGATGTAGCAAAATTTCAATTTCAGATTTACATAAACGCGTAGTAGGTGTTGTTAAACTCATTTGTATGTGATATTGGTAAAAGTCATTACAACATCATGACCTTGTATGAGAATATATACTCCCTCTGTCTCACAATATAGTTTTTGTTTTCCTATTTTAGAGACCCAAAATGTTGTTCTTGTTTGTATTTTTGAATAGTATGTAAAGACCATTATACCCTTAATTTTTACTTTATTCATTGAACTTCCTAATTTACCCTTAACTTATCCACTTGCATTGTACTTTTTTCACTTTCTCTCTCTAACTTTTGTCTATAATTGAACTTTTCACCTTTCCCCCCCTTAAATTATCCACTTTCCTTATACTTTTGTCTAGTTCTTTTCCACTTCTCCTCCCATTTCTTAAATACCGTGAAAAAAACAAAATAGGAACTATATTATGGGACGGAGGGAGTATAAGATATGGTTTTGTCAGATCACAAAGAAATGTGATTGACATGTATGAAGCATATATCTCATGAGGATTTTATCCATTTGAATTATTGGGGTCCCTTAATGTAAGACATACTGATTTTGGATTGTTTCCGTCATTTCAGCATCATTCATAGACTTTTAATTGTATGTTAGAAAATATCTTGCACAACACGAAACATCATCACTAACTTCCCTCTTTCTATCAATAGTCTCATCGCATGTTTAAATGAATATTGGTAAGCCTTATATGCGTTGTCCTTACTCGTTGTAATAGCTAAATAGTAAATGTCGTTAATGACCTTAATTGATATTGCGTAAGGGCTTCTTATGCCAATAGTAATTTATGTTACTTACTGTCCTTTTGTTTGTTGTAAACTCAGTTTAATTAATATAATTTCAGATGTTTTTTTTCAACAAAAACTCTTAAAAACTTTTAAAGAATTGATACAAGCTTTGACATATGAAAATATCAAAAAATATTTAAAACAAATTTACATAAAACCTTTATAAAGTCCATCTATCTCATAAGTAGACGATCATATAAAAACCCGCCTCATTTATTTATCAGACGGGTCTAACCCATATTATAACTATGGCGGGTCATGGCTTTTAAAGGCCTCCATTCCTATGTCCTAAGCCTCTGAGTTATTTCATTGAAGCGCACTCAAGTTCTCCATTGAAGCGCACTCAACGTTCTCCATCGAAGCGTTCTCCGTTGAATCTAATTCTTGTATTCCCCATTGAAGCAGCTTCTAAGGTAAGTTGTTTGTTGTTGTTATCATCACATCAATTTCACAATCTAGGGTTTATATTTGATCTAATCTAATTTAATTATCAGTGCTTTAAGTTTAGGGTTCGCAAATTCTTAGATTATGAAACATCATATCCAAAAGAAAAGAATTTATGAGCGTAATTTGATTATTGAATCAAGTATCCCTAAAATTATGTATTTTCGAGATAATTCAATATGAAATCAAATCTCTTTTCCCTGGGCCTAGGGCGTTAGGGTGGAACTATGAAATTGGACCTTCACTCCCTAAAATTATGTGTTTTTTTAAGCCTAAGTTGATAGTTGAATCAAATTTGCTATGAAATTGGACCTTTTTCTCCCTGGCAGGTTGGTCGTCCCTCTTTTCAGGGACGGGCCTAGGCAGGATGCAAGATTGAGGGTTGGATAAAGGCATGAAGTTTTTACATGCCCAATGTATTAGTAATTTAAACCTTGAATTCCACAAGT
Organism: Chenopodium berlandieri; assembly: GCA_034703905.1. Taxonomy (NCBI): domain Eukaryota; kingdom Viridiplantae; phylum Streptophyta; class Magnoliopsida; order Caryophyllales; family Amaranthaceae; genus Chenopodium; species Chenopodium berlandieri. The sequence goes on from CM068293.1 coordinate 15,106,288, forward strand.
TTTTCCTGTTTTCCTTTTTACTATTATTACTTTCCCCCCACCCCTTTGATAGTGACCAGCATATAGACTGCTTCATAAAGATGATTAACGATGTAAAAAAGTGTGGCATGCTTTTATCATAACTTATTTGAGAAATTTTGTGCTTCGGCCGTAGAGTTTACTCATGTTTTTTGTTTTTTTTTTCCTCTTTTTGAGTTGATTTGTGATGACTCTGATGAGTGGTTTGTCTGAATGTACGGGTCTTCTAATGTTGGGTTGTGGATTGTAATGGCAGGATGTCGACCTTGAGAAACTTGAAGATAAAGACTAGCACTTGTAAGCGCCTTGTTAAAGAGCTAAACTCGTATGAGATAGAGGTCAAAAGAGAAGCTGCTAAAACAGCCGAGATGAAGGAGAGAAGTGCTGATCCTTATGACCTTAAGCAACAGGTATGTCTGAACAGTCCCATGAACCAACTTAAACGAAAATTAAATTCATTTTATGATTTTCTGCGCATTTCCTCCCTAACTGATTTCCTCCATTTATATATTTTCTCACTTCTTTTCCCTCTCGCACGTCTAAACAATTAGTTGCCTTCCTCTCAATTTAAGAATGACAGACTAATTTGTTTTACCAAGAGTCTCTTTACCATAGGCTAGTTTATTACGAAAGTTTTCTGAGAAACATTGGTTAAGGCAGAAACTTTTACACATGATGAGTTAAGAAAGGAACATAGTTGCTTCTTTGATTATTTAGTTTAGATCTATTGAGACATTAGTAAAAGAAAAATGGGTTCAAAGGGTCTGCTGTTAACTATGTTCAGCTATAGCACAGAAGTTACCTCAATTCTTTTGATAATTTTTACATGCACAGACTTGGTATCTGGTGCCATCATTCTCTGATTAAATGTGAGCTGGTTTTGCACGATTTTTTTAGGTCTTAATATATGATAACAAAGCAGTTAAAAAGACTTTGGGTAACTACTTGGATAACTTCAGTCTATCGTGTATTCTTTATCCCAGATTAAATAGTCCTACTTAAAAAATCTATTTTAGGCTCTGAAGCACATTCCGAAGGCTTTTGTGTAATCCCCAATATTCATTGTATAAATGATCAATGATGCCATTATTAGGTTGTTATTATCGAATCTCATAGGGAAGAGATGCAAAGGGGGTAGTATGCTACCCATATCCTTTTGCCATCACCTTTCCAACTTCTAATTCTACTTACATAACTTATCAGTGTTACATCCATTCTAGAAATGTTTGCATTTTGTTCTCAATTACACCATAATATTGCCTTTTGGATAGAATTAAGTATCAGTTGCTAGAGTACAGTCTTACCTTTTAATTTCTAAAGAAAAAGCATTTCTTCTCACTAGCCTACTTGATTCAACATCAGCCATATGCCTTTGGAAACAACTATTTTCAGTGATTCTGTGATTGTTGCTCTCAATGCTCGTTTATTCTCTACTTCCAGGAGAATGTGTTGGCTGAATCTAGGATGATGATTCCTGACTGTCGCAAGCGCCTGGAGTCCGCACTGGCTGACTTGAAAGGAACACTGGTACAACTTTTTTTTATCCTCCATGTGTTTGATATCTCTTTCTCCGCTGCCAGAATTTTGTACATATTCTTAGGGTAGACTTCTGCTAGAGTGCTAGAGGCATGAAAAGACTGCCCTGTTTGTCTTAGGACATGAAGACATTTCAATGAATAGACAACATAACACAGGTGATCAAGATGAAATGTAGTTCTTCTGTAGCTAATGTCTTACTACACAGTTACTTAGAAATTATAGCTCTATTAGGATTAAATGGAGTTCTCTTTTTTGTTATATCCAATTAATCAATCTACTTGCAGGCGGAGCTGGAAGAGTCTGGCGAGAAAGAAGGACCAGATATTGATGATGCTCGAAGTACCATTGCGGATGTTGAGAAAGTGTTCGAAAGTGGAGATGCATAGTAAAAAATTTGAATCACAAATTAAAATTCTATGTAATGTAAGAAGTTGTGCAGTCAGGAAAGAAGTCTGTTGAGGTTTTGTGGTGAAATTGTAGAACTTACTGAAGCCGCCAGTTCTCAGGTGTGGATGGCGCAGTTTATTTTCATTTATTTTTAGCCAACGACATGAACTTCCTTGCTTTTCTGGCCTTTTGAAATTGACTGATCTTCTTATTGACTTAGAAAATCAAACTCAATCAATGGTTCTTAATACTTTGTGCTACGTATTGAGTGAATAATTGAAAGTAATTACCTTAGCTTGATGTTGCATATCAAGAAATTGTGTAAAACTTTTGATCTTAATGTTCCATTCTGATTTTTACTAAAGATAACAGAGCTATATTTCATTGTTTGTGATGCATTAATTTGAGGATAAATATCTATACTTGATGTTTAACCGTTGTGATACTTTTCTGTGAAGACTGTGATAAAGATCTGTTGCCTATAAAAGATTGAAATACTGACCGACTTCTGGATAAAGATATGTTACTTGATGGTTCAAAAGATCGAAATACTCGCCTAGATGAAAATAGCTTTTCTAACTCCTTTACAATATCTTGGTTCTATTTCCAACTCCCACCATATATCCTAACCATTTCTTCAAAGTTATTCCTAAATTCTAAATCTCAAGCAAAGATGCCAATGTTTTCTCCCTTTTCTACTATTAAAAAATAGATAAAATCAGTAACTTTCAAATCATCTATTATTAGACCATATATATATATTGAACACAAATATGCCAAAAGAAGATGCTTGCTTGCAAGAAATGTAAGGATAATCATGAAGATGAGCAAGGAGTTTTCCCACCCAATTCACCCATAACACAAGCTAAAGCTAGAGAATTGGGTTAACATACAAATGCCATGCTTGCGATTTCAACCTTCACAAGGTATGAGCCTTACCACCTTCAACCCTAAACCACCCCTTCTACAAGAAATGCCATTTCAAACTCCACAACCTTCCCTTAGGCCCGATCTTAAGGCTATGCGATGCATGCCATAACGAAGCTCAAGGGTTCGTGTACCATTGTAAGAAGTGTGGGTTCGATCTTCATCCTTGTTGTGTGAATTTACCTCAAGTGCTGAATGATAGGGAACGTGATCTTTACTTGCATAACAAGCTATCAAGGCCCTGCCATTATTGTAGTAAGAAAGGGCAAGGTTGGGCTTATGTATTTGAGTGCAAGATGTATAATCTCCATGTATCCTGTGTTAAAAAAACGCTTTTGGAGAGTTGGGAGGCTAAATACTTGAATGTTGACAATAACTTGGTAAGGGAGTTGGAGGCTAGGATACCTAGTCTTAAGAGGACTTCGGGAAGTCATCGCGGTGATGGATCCAATGACGACGGCGGAAATGTGATCAGGTGTTGTGAGATTGCAGGGAGTGGTGTTAATATCATTTTGTCCGCAATCTTGGGTGATCCTACAGCATTCATTGCTGGGGTAATTGGCGGGTTAACCTCCAAGTTATAGAAGAAGAAATGTAATGTGAACATTTTGTGAAAATTGTATTTTGTGTATACAAGTAATTTGTTTGTGTGTGTTAATCTCCAAATTCAATTTGTATCATAATTTATACGAAGTAAGTCTTCTAGCGCTTGTGAATAAATTTCGCGTGTCTATGTATGGAAAAAATTAAACAAATATTCGCTCAAATGATTGGTATAACAATTCTTACAAAATTTATGGAGCTCTCGATTATGAAAATGCTATACTCGTATTTTATGATAGACAACGTACTTAAGAAAAATAGCCTATTGTATAATGTTAAAAAGAAGTTGACTCATTGTATAATGTTAAAAAGAAGTTGACTCATTGTATAATGTTAACTTATTGTAAATTATGAATTGAATTCTCTTAAAAATTTATTTTTTGAAGAGGATTATTCATTTGTTTTAATGTACTCCTTAACGAATGAATGTTAGCCAATATATGAAGTATAATAATCAATTATTGCTGACTCAAATTCAACGTCACATACTAGTTATATTCTTATCCAAGGTTCACACAAACAAAGCATATACGTCTATAATTATCGAATATCCAGATTACAGCTAGAGCTCATAATTTTTGTTACCATTGATGGCAGATTCTCTCTTATAAATGTTAGGAAAGATTACAAATAATCTTGTAGCAGAAATAATATTTACTTTCCCTTTGTGTATAAACAAAATAGGTAACAATTATATCTCTATAACATTATAGATTAGCTCACAAAGTGTTTATAAACTATAAACTAAGATTTGATGGTATACTCTCATATTTAAATTGTGTTTCTATTTATCAAAAATAATATGATACAAATTCTATCTCAATTTACAATTAACAAATAATATGAGTATATATTTATAATCAGCCTATATATATATATATATAACTAATAATTATTTCTTATTTAGCTACTAATCTCCTTCTTTGAATATCATCCAACAATAAATACTACATTATTGACCACAAAATCAACTCAAATAATCAAAATATATACACAATTTCATTTTCCAATAAAATAGAGATAGTTAACTAAATAAGCTAGCTATTCACATATATACATCATATACAATAACCGTGTACATGAACGCAGTACCATGGTCCTGTTAGTCCTACTCCTGCTGCTGCAAGCAGTGACATGGTCCGACGCGACACGAGCTCATGTAAGAATCACAAACATGATGGAGGGGATTGTTGAACCCCATATAGTGTGCACTAGTGAGTTATCCCACATTGGAGAAAGAGGAGAACATCAACCACTTTATAAGCTTAGGAAGTTAGGAGTTACTCCTATCACCAATTGGTTTTAGGATGGAACCTCCTTGGGCTTGTAAGTGGACCAAAAACTCTCCTCCTCCTAATTGGGTTGCCCGGGCCCATGTGAAATTTAACATGGTATCAGAGCCCAGGTTGCTTGGGTCTTTTCTAAAAACTGGATATCAAGCCACTGGTTAAGGGACCTCTATTGGATGTTCATTCCCAATGAGGATTATTACTCTGCCAATCTGGTGTGCTCTAATTCTAAGGACACTCACTAGTGAGGGGGAGTGTTGAACCCCATATAGTGTGCACTAGTGAGTTGTCCCACATTGGAGAAAGAGGAGAACATAAACCACTTTATAAGCTTAGGAGTTACTCCTCCTATCACCAATTGGTTTTAGGATGGAACCTCCTTGGGCTTGTAAGTGGACCAATAACTCTCCTCCTCCTAATTGGGTTGCCCGGGCCCATGCGAAATTTAACAGGGATCAATGCTCGAATTCGTTGTCTATCAAAACACGGTGGAGGTGATGTTGCGGAGCAGGATGTTCCATATCAAGGGTTGTACGAATTCGGGTTCACGCCTAGTATGCCTGGTATAACCAAGTATAATTGTGAGTTTGTGTTTGATAACAAATCACATTGGTTTCAAATATACAATGAACACAGGGAACATGATGTTTGCTGGAGAATGTGCTGGTGGATTATTTATCAAACTGGTCCTTGCTATGTTTATGGGTTAATAGTGGTATTAATATTAATGGTGGTAGTTATCAATGTTTTCCTTGGAACAATTAATAATAATTTATATGTTTAGTTGTAATGAGATTATTATCAAACTATGGGGAGAATTTTTTAAAGTAAACCTATATGGGGAGATTATTAGACATGCATGATATGATTATTATTTGTAATTTTTATCTTTTATTAATAATAAAAATTGTTTATTTAGATATGCACCTATCCTAACCCTTAAATGATTGGATTCTATATAGTTTTAATTTTTGGAGTATTATTAGTTATATGATTTATATTTGGTTTCGAGTCCATTCCAGACTACTTTATTTCGAAAGTAGGAAAGAGTAAACCAGCTCAACCTATTGATCCATAAGGACAATAACCTTACAAATAAAAACATTTTTCCTAAACATTTAATTGAGGATTGAATGATTGATAAAATGCAATAAATTGATTTTTAATAATGGGTGGAGGGAGTAATAAAATATAATTGATCAAATACAGTAAACCAGGCCAAATGAACTAACCAACATTGGATTTTTAATTAAAACCTAAAATAATGATTAATTATGAGAGTGAGTGATAACTCGGGTGGTTAGAGCTTTCTTTCTGATTGCAGGAGATCATGGGATTGATTCTCACCCTATCCTTGTGGCTCTCTAAACACCAAAAAGCAAAAAAATAATGATTAATTATCAAATGTGCAAGGGCGACCACGGGCAACAATTTAATTAATCACTCAAACTTATTAAAATAAGTAAATTTCAGAAATATTGATTGACATGCATGGAAATAAAGTTAATTCAAGGATGAGGAATACTTCATGCATGCATCAGAATTACTATAATGAATCCTTATATGGATGTATATCTTCTTTAAATGATAAATACTTTTAATGAGATCAATAATTTGCATGTCTGATAATTTAATATATTGTATATGATTTTCAGCCGTGTTAAACTGGCTATAATTAAGTAAGCTCATATCGATTGTTTTTTTTAAGGAATTTGTAATATATAATTTCTAAAATACTCCGTATAATTTGTTACGTTCTCTCTCCGTTCTTTTTTACTTGACTCGCCTTGACTTTTACACCATTCACCACCTCTCCTTTGACCTTCTTTTGTGACAATATGTAAGAAAAAACGTATTCATGCAGGATCTTTTTGAATTCGTCTCAATAAATACTATCATATTATATAATTTTTACTTATGGAGATTTAAAGTTATTAATCGTTAAAGTTTTGTATTGACAAGCGTGATCAAAGAAACAGGTCAAGTAAAAAAGAACAGAGAAAGTACTTGTTTTTTAATTTAAGAGTCCCCCATTAATCTCCTGATTATGAATTGCTTGCCAACTACCGCGAAAAGCTTGGAGGTTTTCCCAAAAAATAGAAGCCTATATTCAACTTTGAACAAAGAGTTTTCTAGTCCAATAATCTTCTATTATCTTGGCCCTATAAAAGAAAATAAAAGTTTAGGTTTAAATCCCATAAAAAATAAAGTCTTTAAACTCACAATTTAATTTCCTACACCAAATTGGCAAATTGTATCAAACAATGCATAAACATGTTATTTTCTTCCTCCTCCTAGTTGTATCTCTCCATGTAATTGGTACATGCCCGGCCATAGCATGCCTACCTTGCTAGGCACATGCTCAAGGCAGCATGGCGCAGCACCACACACCAGCCAGCAAACACGCTGTGCTGTGCGTGTGTGTGCCTGGGCCTATCGCCACGCACCAGCCAACAAGCATGCTGTGCATGTGTGCGTGTGGCAGGGGCCAGCACCATGCCAGGCATCGCCCAGCGCCCAGCACCCAGCAGCATGCGTGGCTCGCTAGTAGCACGCATGTGCTAGGCGTGCTGGCTGGTGCGTGCTAGCTGTGCTGGGCTGGCTGTGCTAGCTGGCCAGCAAGGCTGGCAGCCAGCTAGCAAGGCTGGCAGCCAGCTCACCCCTTGCTTGATGCCAGTTTGAGGAGAGTGGGGACCAAGGCTTAGAGCCATGCCTTGGGGAGCAAGGCAATGGTTCCCCCATGGTTATGGTCCTCACCTAACCTCTCATCTCCTCATGCCACTTGTTGATTGTTGATTGCATTGTTTTATAATTTATTTTTGATTTAAATAAATTAGTAAAAAATACAACTATCCCACATTGATCATGAATGGGAAGAATAAGTTGCATTTCCCTATAAATACCCCATTATTGGGCATTTGGGAATACAACTTGAGTGGAACTTAAAAAGGCATCTCTTATTATTGAGAAAACCTTTAAGTTCGTAAAACACTAGTTTTATACTTGGTCAAGTCTCGACTAACCCTCGAGGCGAAGATCATTCAGGTCGGGTCGTGGGTACGAGCCGTTGAAGGCCGTCACGCTTGTGAGGCTTTAAGCTTCGAAGTAAGAGCTCGGTTTACGAGCGAAGCACGCTTCAAGGGTATTACTTCTTTATCCCTTCTCTTAATTATTGTTTAATTATGTTTATGCATGCTTTATTGCTTTAATTATTGGGGCGGGTCTTGGGCGGGTTTCTCTTCCGCGTAGCGTTGGACGCTACGAAACCCAACAGAGTTACGGGGGAGTAACTCCTTTAAGGGGGGTAGAGTGCGATAGAGTTTTGCGCGTTTGCTTTTTGAGTGATTTTTGAGTAATTTTGAGTATTTCTTAAATTAGTTATGATCTTGAGTCTGGTTAAGATGTGAATGAGTCTAAGATTTAAAATCAATTTCTTTATTTTACTAAGTTTCGGGACGAAACTTCTTTTAAGGGGGGTAGACTGTAATACCCCATATTTTTTTGACGTATTTTCTAATTAATTAATTAATTAATATTTTCTAAAAAGAGTATTTTAGTAATTTATTTTACTATTTGAATTTTGGAGCCAAAATGATATTTGAATTTTGGCGCCAACTACATTTTCAAAACTCAATGATTTTTTTGGATTTTGGATAAGATTTATTATCCATTTATTTTAATAAAAACCGAATTATATATATATTTTTCGGATATTTTAATTAACAAAAGTTATATTCTTATTTATAAATTAAAGGGCCAAAATTTCTAAATTAATTAATGAGATTTTTGGATTTTCTAAGTGTAGAAATCTGATTTTTATTAGTTAATTAAATTAATTTTAAGTTAAAATTTTCTAATTAAATATTTTCTACAAAATATATTATTTACACAATTATTTTTAATCCTTAAAATCTAGCAAATTTTTTCCTAAAACTAGTAGTGGAGGTCCGAAAATATGAGCATGGATATGCTCAATATTTTCGGCCACCATACGTTAATTTTGGGTTAATTTTAATTTGTTAGTTTTGTATTTTAGTTATTTTCCTTAAATTCCTTATTTCCTTAATTCCTATTGTCCATCTCACAAAGATTTGATCATACAATTTATTTGCCTTAAATAATTCTTGATTATTCCCTAAGCAAATCCATTTACCATTTAATATTTCATGACTACATACTTACCTTATTTCTTCATTTCTTAATCACCATAAACTAGACTTTCCTACATTCTTTAACTCTCTTTTCCAAGTAATTCCTTAAACTAAATTTACCATAATTCTTCTTACAAAATCTTACCTTAATTATTTCATTCATGAGCCTATAAATACCCCCTAATACCTCTCATATTCGTCACACCAAAAATTCAATTCTTCTCTTCTCTCTTACTCTTTTTTTCCCTCAACCTTTTCCTACTTTTCTTAAAGAAAATCAACCTGTATATCTTTGGAGCTAATTTTTGGGCACTTCTATTTCGCAAAAAATTGTTCCTCTCCGAAAATCCTTGAGGTTAGGCTCAAGAATCACCCAATTAGGAGTTATATTGAAGAAGTTATAGCCTTTGCAAGTTCTGCCTATTTTTTCCAACGCAAATTCAATTCTCTTTAATCCTATTCCTTCATTTTCTTCATGGTTAGTAATGTAAATACTTATTTAAAAGCTATACTTTTATATTAAAGTATTATTTTTAAAGAGTTTTATAGTCCATGTACATTAGATTTGGTTTATGTCTATGTTGTGATAACCTTGTGGTTATGTTATTTGGAAGGTGTATTCGTGATTGAACTTTGAAAGTGCGAAGTGTTGATTGAGATTTGAAATCAAGGTACGCTTAGGTGGCTAGATACCTTTGAAATTGATTGAATGAATAAGCATGTTTGTGTGATTTTAATTAAATTGATTTGAATTATGGTTTACGAAATAAAGTATGTTTTAAAGAAATTGGTTTTAATAAATAAATTTGAAGGAATGATTTTTATCATGTTTTGAATGATTAAATTATTTATCATATTTTTAAAAGGTTGATTTCGAAAGCATGTTGAATTAAATAAAAAGGAGTTTTTGAGTTGTACTGTTATAAAGATTGGAATTATTGAATTAAAGAGGTTTTATTGAATTTTTATTTAAGCTTTACAAGCATGATGATAGTAATCCAACTATGCAGATTTGGTTTAAGGCTTTGGACTTTGTATGACCGAGTCTTTCCTCAAGGATAGCCTTTCAATATAAAGACACTAGCTTGGAGGGTGTGCATACTTGGTTGAAGAATTGGTTTTAAAAAGAGGAATTGGTTTTATAAATCGTTTTATCGAATTATTGAATTATTGGAATTGGTTTTGAATCATGAGTTTTGGAATTATTGGATTAATTATTGGAACTGGTTTTAGAAGCATGTTTGCTAATAAATTGAGTTTACTTATCTTGCACTTATCGTACTTAGCATATTTTGCTAATCCGTATTTCCTATTTGTTTTGGTTCGCCTTGTTTACCTTATTGGTAAGCAGTGTTGACTATTTTCAGGTGGAGTCATGAATGAGCATATGGGAGTCCTGAGATTTGCTTCACCAAGTTTAGGAATGTTGGTTTTGTCTTTATTTTGAGTACTCATAACAATTTTACTATTTTATAAATATTAATAAAAGAAAGTTGAGTTTTCCGCTGCAAGTTTTGTTATTGAGTTAAGTATTTTGAGTAGCCTTGTGTAATCATGTGGCGGTAACATGCCTAAGTCTATCTCTACGGTATAAATATACGTATTATAATGGTATTTCCGTAGAGGGAGATTTGAGGGTGTTACATAACAGGGTGGGTTTATCAATTTTGTAAAGATATTTCATGTATATATTTTTCACGTGTTGTATTGTATAATCTTTCTCAAACTTCATTTCCATAAGTTTCAAATGTTAAGGATTATTTCAAACAAAAACAAACGACATTGTTTTTTTTTTTTTGGTGTTCCACCCGGTTCAATCTTTGGGCTAATTTGAATTCGAAGATCAACATTGTTGATTAGTTCGTAACTAAAAGGTACACAAATGAAATAGTTTTATTTCATTTTTTTTTTGGTAAGTAATATTTTATTACCAAAAGAAAGAGGGCAAGCCCTCACCACCAAACTACAACGCCCTCAAGGGCCAAACAACCACCAAACATATATACAACCAAAACAACAACGAAAACAAAACAGAAAACCAAAGAGCTAACAAAGCAGCAGAAAACCAAAACAAGGAAATAAAACAAGAATTACACAGAATTCCTAAGATTGTAGAGCCATTGAACTTGAGCTCTAGTCCACTTCTTGTTTATGAGTTGCTGACTTCTTTCCATAACTTCCATACGAACCGTTTTGCAAAGCTTATCAAGATGAATAACAACTTTTTGCCAATAAGAGTGATTCCTGACAAGCCATATATGATATAATAAGGTAGTAAGTATAGCAAGCACCACCTTCTTCTTAATAGGGTCTTTCAAACCTCTGATCCACATCTTCCAAGCATTATCAATGCTGCAAACCCTATAATTCACACCAATCCAGCCACAAATACTCTTCATACAAATTTGACTGTAGTTACAATTGAAAAACAGATGATAAAGGGTTTTAGGTTTAGAGCCACAGAGCAAACAGACCTCTTCCTGACAGATTCCAAGCTTGAAAAGCTTGTTTCTCAATCTCAGTCTATCATGAATAGCAATCCAAGCTATAAATGAGTTCTTTGGGATATTGAATTTACTCCAAATCCAGGGTGTCCAGCTAACATTAGGTATATTTCCTTGTAACCATTTATAAACATCAGCAATTGAATAAGTTTTGTCAGTCCACTGATTTCTATCAAAACTCACGAGATCATATATGCTACCTCAACAATACTGTGTTAACCAAATATTGCAGCATCCGCACATAACCTTTGTATGATCATGTTAGGTACCTCAACAAACATTAGGAACACATTATAGGAGCATCATACATAACCTTATTAGGATCTTATGAGTCCCTTCATCACTTGATTTAGGAGTTAACCTCAACTATAACAAATAAAGGGACTCTAATTCATTCACAAAGCCAAAACTCGGGACTCCTATATGCGTAGAAAACCAAGGTCTCTTAATAATTGTCACTGAGACCAATAAACCAAAACACAAGGTCCCTCAATGATTTTCATTGAGACCATTACACCAAAGACATCATCATCCAACAACCACTTGACTCCCCAAAACCCAAAAAAACCAGTAACATCTAACAAGCAAAACCATCATCATAATCATCAAGAATAGCCATTAAGCATAACCGACAGCATAACCCTCAAGCTTAATCCTCAAGCCCAATCAACAAGCATAATCATCAAGCATAATAAAGCATAATCCTTTGCCATAATCAACCATAATCTGGCATAATCAAGCAGATTCAACCATAATCAACCATAATATGGCTTAATCAAGCAGATTCAACCATAATATGGCATAATCAAGCATAATCATCACCCAAAGTAATCATCAACCATAATCATCACCCAAATTAATCATCAACCATAATCATCACCCAAAATAATCAAGCACCATAATCTGGCCCAATCAACAAGCATAATCATCATGCATAATAATCTGGCATAATCATCATGCATAATAATTTGCATTGGCATAATCATCAAGCATTATAATATGGCATAATCATCAAGCATAATCAAATTAATAGCATAACCACCATTAAGCATAATCATCAAACAAAATTAACAGAATAGCAATTAAGCATAATCATCAAGCATCAAAATAAACATTATAAGGGGTTTAGAAACTGTTACGCTGAGAACTCATTCAGGCGGGTGATATTTTGGGTCAAATTCCCTCAACATCAGCAGAAACAAGGACTTCCAGTCCAGATCTCTTACGTTTTTCCCAGATCTTGGTTCATTATTGTCAGCAGTACCAGAGGCAGCCTTCATTTCCTCCTCTTCAATAAGATCTACGATTTTTGTGCCAGGACCACGAATTCTTCTTAGCACTGATAACGGTACTGTGGGAGTTGATGGAATTATAGATCTGCGCTTTCTGGTGGAAGAACCCCCACATACCTTCTCTTTGGAAACCAGTTTTTCATGGTCGATTTCTAGAGCAATTTGTTTTTTCTTTGCCTTCTCTTCTTCCTCAACAGATCTGAGCACTTTCCCTAAAGCTCTTACGGAATTAACACTCAAAACGTCACTGATTTCACCAGAAGTGAAGCGACGACGAACCGACGGAGAGCCGCGCTCAATAGAGTCAACTAAAGCGCTGAGCAGCCCGATTTCTTGTTCATCCTCACTCCCTAAAACAGCGACATTGAGTTGGGTGCCGGCATATTTCGGGAATAAGGAGCAAGATAGTGGAGAGAAAAGGTGAAGGTAGGAAGAAGCCGTAGAACAATGGCAGGAGAGAGAAAGTGCAGTAGAGAAGATGGAAGCAGGATCAACGTAGAAGAACTCGATTTAGGGTTTTAATCCCAGAAAAATTTGGGGAAATGTTGGCCCACATTGATTTATTTACTATTTTTTTTTAAAGTTGGGCGATTTTAATGAGTTAGTTGGAGGATTGAATAATTTTTGGTGGGAGTACTTAATTTAATCTAGCTAGATTAAGTGTTTTAATAACCATAGTTTAGTTGTCTAACTAAGTTTTAAAGAAATTTAGTAAAGGTAAAACAGTAATTTCATTTAAAAAATTTACTACAAAAAGAAAGAATGGAAAGTTGCATACTTGCATCTAATATGAAATTTCCGTTTTTGGCAAAAGTTGCATATAATATGCTCTGGAGGTAGTACATTATTTTAACCATAATTGTCTTGAGTTGCACATTATTTTAAAATAAGTATAAACAATCAAATAAAATCAAATATGACAACGTTAATTAGCACCAAAATTACAAATGAAAAAAGGATTTATCTCTCTGAAAAAAAAGGGAGTAGCAATTAATTATTTGTTCAAATTTTAGAGCTGTATTTGCATTAATGTTAGAAATCCACTGAACAATTACACTTCTAGAAGTGGAAAGAGCCCAAGATTGCAATCTATACAAATAGATCTTTGTCTAAACACAATAATTGAAATAGTACCCTATATTGACATTTCTGAACTATCTTTTATACTCTGTAACCTAACTAGTTGTTTGTTTGTAGAGATAAATGGTGGGATAGGGATAAATAATCCCTTGCATCTTATAATCCCTTATTTGTTTAAGGGGAATTGTTTTATCCCATATAAAAGATAAAAAATAGAGTTATCTCTTTATTTTTATAAAAAGGGGTAGGTATAAGTTTAGGGATTAAATTGAAAAGTAAAAGACAATTTTACCCCGAATGAAAAGGGGAGGAAAAGGAGAGAGAAATGTCAGTAAGGATAATTAAGTAATTTTACTACTTATTCTAATTTAATTTCCAAATTATACCAAACAATGAATAACATAATTTTTATCCTTATCCCACCTATCAATTCTCTATCCTTATACTACCTTTGCCAAACGCGGAAACGCCCCATAAATGCTAACATTATCCTAAAGTACCAGTATTCAGCAACAGTTCACTCTTGCCATAAAATCAAGGATATAGACCCTTCAACAACACAAGGGCAACAATTCAGTAAAAGTCAACTCGAGTAGCCCTGCATATTGTGTATTTGTGTGGCACACTGGCAACTCAAGGCTTTTTTTTTTGGTAAAAGGGGTAAAGCTAGATAGATAAATTATGTAATTATGTGTCATTAAGACACTATGTTCATACAGACCAGAAGTAGTAATAGTAGCAGTTATCATAAGTGTTGTTCCAACAAGGCTTATGTTATTTTGTAACTTTCGATCAGTCTGTTGGGCGATGAGCTTTGGAGACATGCAACCAGAATTCACATCCCAAATTAAACTACATGGCAGCAACATTTATTGCCCCGGGTTAATTTAGCCTGCGTGGAGGATGTCCGAAAGATTTCTACCACTCCGTACAGAGAAAGTAAGAATCGTATACATAATAAACAAGATATTCATGAAATACGAGGACATCAAAACCTTATGATGATCAAATGAATCAACAGATTCAAGGACTCATTGATTCAACACTGAAAACGCAAACTACCACCAAATTTCCAAATTGCAGTTATAGTTTAGAGCCCAATAAAACTAAAAATTGTTAACTCAATTTTGCAGCCAAAGTCACAGACAGCATATAATTGAACACTAATTCAAACACTACAATTAGCAACTACTAACTACTACGGTGAATATGAGCCCATTTTCCCTCATAAAAATGCCCATTTGATCAAAACTACATTAGATTCAAGCATTGTATAATGAGTTCACCATGTTAAAAGGCACAAAATAACCACTAAATTCTATCAAGTCATCTAAACAGAAATCCAAACACTCTATCTAATTAAGAATGAAACTTTAAATTTGATTTCAAATCTCTTATAATTGCAAAGGGTTTATACCACACTTACAAGAACAAAAGGCAACACATTGCCCCTAAAAAACTAGCAACAAATCATTCATTTCAACTTGAATCCACAATTCACATGGACTTTTTAACTTCTTTTTTTTTTTTTTTTTTTAATTAGTAACAAAAAATCAGAGGAAAAAAAAAAAAAAAAACTAAAACACAGAAAGAATTGAAATTTAGCTGCCTCAATATCCTCCAAAGCTAATGGTAAATAAGCAAAAGGAGAAACATACATAAAGCAACACATACAGATATTGCTTCAAGGGAACGAGTCAAATGTGATTGAAATTCCACATAAACCAGTAAATGAAGCTTCTTTCTTACAATTCAATCATGAAACCCTAATTTACAGATCTGAAATATTAGTATTTCATCATTATCAATTTTTCGCAACACTTTGAAATCATGCTGTAATCAATAAGAACGAAATAAGATTAATAAAAAACGTGTAACAATGAAATAAAAAATCGATGAATAATTGAATACTACCATGTCGAATTGGGTTGAGATTCTGATGATGAAGCTGATAAAAATTAAGCGATTTAATCTTCAATACCTTAATCAATGGCCATAATTAAGGCTAATTAAAAAGCAAGATAACTAAGGCCGATTGATTAAAGTACAGAAAGCAAATCGAATTCAACAAAATAACCAAATTGCCAGGAAATTAGCTTGAATACCCTCATCAATGGCCTTAATCATGCTTTAAGAATTCGATTATTAGATAACATAATAATCGATTGGATCGAATGAATAAGGACAACGATGAGAGTATTGAAGATAAGGCAATAAAAAATACGGAATTGATGAACCCTAATTAGGGATTTGAGGTTTAAGAGAGGGAAGAGATTGGTGAATCATAACGAGATGGGGTAAGTAACAAGTGAGATTTAAAGAGTGGCGTAAGTAAAGGTGAGGTTTTGTTTTAGGGTTTTTGGAGCAGATGTTAATATGCCGTCAAGAGTCACGATGGCATCGTGAGCCATGGGCTTAAACTGAACTTCCGGAAGTTTCTTGTTTTTTCCGCATTCAATGACGAAAAATGAATGCGAATTGTAAAAACTTTGCCCGCGTTTTACAAAATAAGGAAAATGTTTTACTCCTTCCGTCCCATAATTTCGTGCTTGTATTTCTTTTCTGGTGTCCCTTAATGTTGTGCCTGTTTTTAAAAATAGCAAATAATCATTACTTACTTTATATCTTTTCCATACAAAATACACATATACCCAAAAAATAGACACGAATTATGGGACGGAGAGAGTACATCGGACTAAATGGGGGCACGAAGCCTTAAGTGTAATATACACCCAACAAAAGTATTCATACACAAAATGACTCAAACCGAAATAACTCGATTTCTCAAAATGACACTTACATCAGACCAATCGAGGGCACCGGGCATGAAGCCTTAAGCGTAATATGTACACCAACAAAAGTATTCATACCCGAAATGACCCAAACCAAAATTACTCGATCTGTCCTAACGACACAAATCGATTTCAGTTTGAACTAGTTGACACGAAAAGACCCAAGTAAAAAATAATCTGAAATAAATCGACTCGAGTTTTTGAAATATGTTTTTTGTTTTGTACAAGTAGTATGTAAGTGTAAAAATTGTCTGAATAATACGATCTTTCTTCACTAGTGTGGCAATGTTTAAAAAAGGTTAAAGTAACAAAATGCGATTACAAATAAAAGAGCTTGAGAGAGTAAAAGTGAGGTAACAAAGGTAAATATCATATGTGAGTAAGGCCCTGCTCTTTTGAGTTTATGGGCAGAGCAGAGCAAAGTAGATTTTAGCAGAGAAGAGCAGATTTTAGCAAAGCAAAGCAGAGCAGGACACAACAGAGTTGATTTCAGAATTATTATTATTATTATTATTATTATTATTATTATTATTATTATTATTATTATTATTATTATTATTATTATTATTATTATTATTATTATTATTATTATCTCAAAAAAGACAAAGCCATACAACCTACAAAAAATTAGTGGGAAGCCGAGATACAATTTGGGCCCCCACTCCTCTAGCTATAGAAAATCCTATTCTAGTGAAGATATGAGCAGCAGCACGTGCTCCAATGTCTTGAGTCTTCGAGTACTTCTGGATCCGCTTCAACAAAGCAACCGCCTCCTTTTCTAATTCTCCAAATGTAGAGAAAGAGAAAGGAAGGAAGTCATATCCAATTGCCCAACAACTGGATTCGTACTTGACCCGCTTCCGACGAGCTGCATCAGCCACAACCCGTCCAGGAACAAAACCAAATAACCCAGACTGTGTCAAAGGAGAAGACCCTGTCAAGTCAACACAGACATCGCGACCATGATCCCAAGAATAAAGTAACGCATCTGCAGGTCTGAGGCCCCGTCGTTCCCTCCAGACAACCCAATGTCGACCTCCTTTCTAGTTGAAATCCCAGATCGATAACAAACATCAACAGCGGTATCCCGCACAACATTATGGCGATGTTTAACACCCACTATACCAACACACGACACTACATGATCACCGAAACAATCCCCAGTAAAAACCCTTGAACAAGCAGAGCACGGCGTCGAGGCAGAGAACAACGAAACACCCAAGCAGTACACAACACACACCGGTAAGTCTTTGCGTTCATCGTCTGACCCAACTCCGGAATAGGAACCGCCCGAAGCCAAGCAGAGGCGTGATCTCCCTACTGCGATTTCCACAATGCTGATTGACGAGGAGATAAAGAGAAGGTGGATTCTGCAGAAACGGTAACCTTTGTGAAATATATATCTGCCAATTTCTTCATGAGTTTAGGGGCAGCGACCTCACTAGGATTACTCAAAATCTCAGACTCCACCGTTCTATTGAACAGGCTCAACGCATCCTCAAAAGCTCGACCAAGGCCAACAACACCAGCATGCCGTAGAAGCTTCGTCTGCAACCCAGCAGACTGTAACTGCGAAGCAAGAAAAGTATAATGACAAACATCACCTGCGGAATAAACACCAAGCCTGCCATACGCAAAAGGTAAGGTGGCAAGCCGCCACTGCCAATCGCCAAACCCAGGCCCTGAAGCAGCAACGATACGCTCCAAAGAAGATCAAAGAGCCTCGTCGAATGTGCGCTGAGCCACCTCAAAAGTACTAGGTGGACAAGTACGCAAAGCAAAGTAGAGTTTAGAAACTCCGGTACAAGCCCTAAGCAACAACAGCTCGCGCTGAGGATCATCAAGCTTAGCAACCCTATCCATAAGCGCAATGGTCTTGGTCACCCTCTGCATCACCAACTCACCCCCAAACCCGAAATCGGAACTAGCGGGACCACTAAGCAGCTTAACACCACGCAAGGGTCGAGCAATATTAGGTGGAAAGACACCCACAAGCCTGCTTCGAGGGTCTTTTGTAGGCCAGAAAACTTCAGCCTTTTCCACATTAAGATGTAACCCAAAACGAGGTCCTTCCTCCATAATCAACTGCAGAACCTTCCCCACCACCAACGTGTCACCAATAACAGTGCCGTCATCCAAATACAAAGCCTGAAGACATACATCAAAAGTGTCTCTGATTTTACACACAAGGGGGTGTAAAACCAAAGCAAAAAGCAGAGGACCAAGGGGATCACCCTACTGTACCCCCTGAGACGACCATAAAGTATGGTCCCCGTAATACAATCTAGTTGGATTAGAGTAGCAGAATTCAACCCATCGCGAAAGGCCCGGACAACGACGACAAACTTCACGTAACATGACCGCACGATCAACTAGATTGAAGGCATTTTGAAAATCCACCAACAACATAGAAAGACCAACATCGGAACCACGATCCTCAATCAACCGATTTACAGCATGAAGAACCGCCTCACCTCCCGAAGAAACCCCAACACCAAATTGGAGACCATCAAAGTAACTTCCTAAAGACCGGCCAACCATAACAGCACCGACCTTCGAAACCAGACGCCGCCAAACAGTACCCACGGCTATAGGACAAATACCACCACCAGGCTTGACAAGAGGAGTGAGAGGAGCACTAGCAATATACTCTCCTAGTTCCATAGGACATCTTCCGGCTAGAAAGAGATTAATCACCCCGGAAATAGAGTCAACTAACTCATCTGAGACATCCACAGCAGCACCACTCAAGAAATCCATAAGGTGCTGAGCACGTAAACCGTCCCTACCACAAGATGTGCCACGCGAAAAACTCTTAATCCAATCCAAAACTATAGCAGAAGTAGTTACGAGATGAAGGCCATCAACAGGTATATCAGGCAAGGATGGAGCTGGAGAAGTAGGGTGTTTAGACTGTAAATCCGCGAGAGTGGCGTCATTATAAGGAGCTACGCCTGAAGAAGAAAGAACCCGGACTGCAGCGGTGTAATGACCATCACATATCTTCTTACGACACTGCTTGATATTACGCTCTTCCAAATCAAGGTCCTCATCATCAACGACCGTCAAAGTAGGAGAATCCTCTGCCAGAGTTTCCCTCACAAGCTGCAAACTACCACCGAGCGCACTCCAAGAACAAATAGCGCTGGAAATACACTCTTCCTGATGCCGACGTCTCACTGAAGAACGAGACTCACGATTACTCCGCGGGCAAAAGGTTTTGAGGGTGCAAAGAGGTAACATTAAGAAGGAGACCCAATTCTAAATGTCATCAGGCTTAGAGACCACCTTATCAAGAGCACCTTTCGAAACCCGAGAAAACCCCAAACGACACTTGGGAGGGATAGACTTCACAGTGCGAAACCCCTTAGAAAACAAACTATCAAAAAGAGCCACATCAAAACCACTGGTATGATCTCGCAACAAACCATCCACATGTCCAATACGAGCAGGAGAAGAGGGAGGGATAGGCTTGGCGAAATTATGAAGCACAAAACGAACAACACCATCTCCCTCATCCGGGGGTGACACGTCCTCACCCAAAATATGACGGCACTTAGAACGAAGCGTATGCGTTTTATAGCAAACCCCACACAACCAAATCCCCATATGCAAAAAAGTTACTTTCGCCTCAGTGTAGATAGCCAAATTAGAAGTAAGAGAATGTCGGGTGATATCTCGCGCACCGATACAACAATGACGATCACTAAGATGCTTGATTAGAGAACTTCTAGTAAGGCCATTACCACTCCCATCTTGACATCCACTAAGACCCACAAAAACGCCAACAAAACAACCAAAACTCCAAGCAAAAACTACCAAAAACAGCAAATAAGAAAAGACGTTGGAAACTAACCAAAGGCTGCCTGAAAACAGCCCCTCTGCTGCTGCCGGAAAGCAGCCAACTGGTATCGGAAATACGGCTGGAAAAAGCACCCAAAGCTGCACCAAAGTCGCACCCAAAACTGACCCAAAAGAACCGAAATTCAAAGGCTAAAAACAGCCTGAAATCAACCAAAAAGAAGCTTGAAAAACGAGCCTGATAATCGACCACAAACAAACCAGAATCGCGAGCAGTAAACAGCCTGAAAGACGACCGGAAAACCGCCAGAACTCGCCCAGAAACAGCCTGAAAGTCCACCAGATCATGCCAGAAAACGACCTAAAAATCTGGCCACAAACGACGCTGAAAACCACCGGAAATACACGCCTGAAAACACCCCTGAAGTCTGCACAAACGACACCTGAATTCGCCGGACCTGATTGCACTGCCACCGAGAAACTGACGTCGCCGGGAAAGCTGCCTGAAAAGTGACATAGAACCCTACCCAACCTTACCCTAATCACCCTAATCGAGAGAAAACGTGCATAATATTTAAAAATAACAAAAACCTACAAAGTCAAACGATTTACAAGAAATTAGTGGGGAGTCGAGATACAATCTAGGCCCCCACCCCTCTAGCTATAGCAAACCCGATCTTGTTGAATATGTGAGCAGCTGCACGAGCACCAATATCCTGCGTCCTAGCGAATGCCTGAACCCCCTTTAGCAACGCAACAATATCCTTCTCTAAGTCCCCCAATGAAGAAAAGGAGAAAGGAAGAAAACCATAGCCAATAGCCCTGCAACGCGCCCCATACTTGTCTCGCTTCCGCTGAGCCGCAGTCGACACAACACGACCACGAACGAAGTCAGACAACCCTGATTGTGTCAAAGGAGAAGACCCCGTCAAGTCAACACATTCATCAAGGCCTCTATTCCAGGAGTAAAGCAACACATCTGTAGGTCGAAGAGCCCCGTCGTTCCCTCCAGTCAACCCAACGTTAACCTCCTTTCTTACAGAAATCCCAGAGCGGAAACAAATATCAACAAGGGTATCACGAACAACGTTGTGCCGATGTTTAATACCCACCATCCCAGCACAATACACTGCATGATCCCATAAATATCCCCATTAAAAACCCTTGAGCAAGCAGAACACGGTGTTGAAACGGAGAACAAGGGAACACCCAACCAGTAGCAAAGAACACAACGGTAAGTCTTACCATTCTTAGTCTGACCCAAACCTGATATCGGGACCGGTCGCAACCAGGCAGAAGTGTGATCCCCTTGCTAGGACTTCCATAAGGCAACCTAACGCGGAGATAAGGAGAAAGTGGATTCTACAGATGTAGTGACCTTCGTGAAATATATATCTGCCAATTTCTTCATGAGTTTGGGGGCAGCGATCTCACTAGGGTTACGCAAAAGGTCAGTCTCCACAGTCCTATTAAAGAGACTAAGAGCGCCATCGAAGGCCGGTCCTGGACCAGCAATACCAGAATTGTGAAGAAGCGAAGCCTGAAGACCAGAAGACTGCAAACGCGACGCAAGGAAAGCATAGTGCCG
The DNA here is from genome assembly GCA_034703905.1 of Chenopodium berlandieri. Classification (NCBI taxonomy): domain Eukaryota; kingdom Viridiplantae; phylum Streptophyta; class Magnoliopsida; order Caryophyllales; family Amaranthaceae; genus Chenopodium; species Chenopodium berlandieri. Next base: position 15,128,259 of record CM068293.1, read on the forward strand.
AACATCACCCGCTGAATAGACACCCAATCCACCATAAGAAAAAGGTAAGGTGGCAAGTCGCCATTGCCAATCGCCAAAACTTGGCCCTGAAGCAGTTACAATACGCTCTAAAGAACCTCGAAGGACCACATCAAAAAAAATCTGGGCCGCTTCAAAAAGACGAGGAGGACAAGTGCGCATAGAAAAGTAGAGTTTTGAAACCCTAGTACACGCACGAAGTAGTAACAACTCACATTGGGGATCCTCAAGCTTAGCAACAACATCCATTAGCATAATGGACTTCGACACTCTTTACGAAACAAGCTCACCACAGAAAGAGGCATCCGCACTGACAGGACCACCAAGCAACTTAACACCATGTACAGGACGAGCAATATCCGGAGGAAAGACATCGACCACACGGCTACGTGGGTCCTCCGTGGGCCAGAAAACTTCCGTTTTCCCAACGTTAACATGGAGGCCGAGACGAGGTCCCTCCACCAAAATCAACTCCATAACCTTCCCTACCACCAAGGTGTCACCAATAATAGTGCCATCATCCAAATACCAAGCCTGCAAACATAAGTCGAAAGAATCCCTAATTCGACAAACCAACGGATGGAGCACCAAAGCAAAAAGCAAAGGGCCAAGAGGATCACCCTACTGTACTCCTTGACATGACCTTAAGGTATGCTCCCCATAAAACAGCCTGGCTGGAGAAGAGTAACGGAATTCAACCCAACGCGAGAGAGCTGGACAACAGAGACGGACCTCACGCAGTACAGCCGTACGATCAACCAAATTAAAGGCATTCTAGAAATCCACCAGCAACATAGAGATGCCAACATTCCACCACAACCTCAACCAAATGATTAATAGCATGAAGAATAGCCTCACCACCTGCCGACACCCCAACACCAAACTGAAGACCTCCTAAATAGCTTCCCAGACGCGGACCAATTAAAGCAGCCCCAACCTTTGAAACCAGGCGCCGCTAAACGGTACCCACAGCAATAGGCCGAATACCACCAACAGGCTTAACAAGAGGCGTGAGAGGAGCACTAGCAATATACTCCCCCAACTCTGCAGGACATTTCCCTACGAGAAAGAGATTAACCACCTGTGTAATAGAGACCACCAACTCATCTGAAATAGCAACTGCAGCACCACTCAAGCAATCCAGAAGGTGCTGAGCACGCAAGCCGTCTCTACCGCATGACGTACCACGCGGAAAACCCTTAATCTGATCCAAAACAACAGCAGATGAAACAATAAGGGGGTGATCAACGGGGATATCCGGTCAGATAGGAGCCGGAAAGGAAGGATGCTTAGCTTGTAAATCAGTAAGAGTAGCATCATTGTAAGGGGTAAGACCAGAAGACAAAAGAACCCTAATCGCAGCAGTGTAATGTCCATCACAAATCTTTCTCTTACATTGCTTAATATTACGCTCAGACAAATCATGCTCATCATCAGCATCCAACAAAGGAGGAGACACATCTGCCAACGTATCCCGCACAAGATGCATGGAACCACCAGGCTCACACCAAGAACGAATAGCAGCGGTGATACTCTCTTCCTGCCGCTGCCGCTTGACACCCGAAGAACACTCACAACTACTCCTCGGAGTAAAGGTTTTAAGAACACAAAGAGGCAACACAAGAAGTTGAACCCAACAAGAGACGTCATTAGGCTTGCAAATCACCTTATCAAGCGCTTCTTTGAGAACCCGAGAAAAACCCAAGCGACACTTAAGAGGAATAGATTTCACCGAACAGAACCGCTTAGATAGCAAACTATCCAGGAGAGCAACATCGAACGCAAAAAGAGGCTGACGAGGCACACTAGGAACAAGATCAGATACCTCCGAAGAAAGACCTTGTGGTTTAGGAAAACTATAAAGAACAAACCAAACAACACATCCCCCGAATCAGGTGGGTCCACAATATCATCCGAACCACGACCATGTCGACACTTCGTACGAAAAGTATGAGTCTTGAAACACTCCCCACAAAGCCAAATGCCCATACGACGAAAAGTTGACTCCGCCTCTAAGAAAATAGCCAAATCAGAAGTAAGAGAGCTTTGGGTCATATCCCGCGCATCCGCACAACAATGGCGGTCACAGAGATGAGTGATCAAAGAATTTTTAGCGAGCCCATTACCCCTGCCATCTAAACACCCATTAAGACCCACGAATGGGCAATGAAAGAGAACACTAGGAGGCATAACAACCACCGCAACTTGCCACAAGAGAACCGCAATACAACACACCGCAAACTGCACCAAAACCGTCCCAAAAATTGCACCCAAAAAGCACTGGAAACCGCCTAGCAACTACAGCAAAAAAGAACACACAAGATGGCAACTGAAACAGCCCGGAAACTACCCTAAAACCGCCTGAAAATAGTCACTAGAAACTGCCCAGAAACCGCAACTGGTACTATAGCAAAACAACCCTATAAAACCGCCTAAAAACTGCACCTAATCAACCCAAAATCAGACCAAAAACGCAGCCAAAATGCCCTGAAAATAGACGTCGAGAGCCACCTTAAAGCTGCCTGAAAAACGGCCCTAAATGCAACTAAAACCGCCGGTAAATGGAAGCACTCGCCGGACCTATTAATGCCTGGAAAATGAACACGGAACCAGCCTGAATATCGACGCGAAACGATCTTGAATTTCGCCTAGAAACTACCCTGAAATTGCCTAAACTTCGACAGAAGTACGACCCTGAAATCGGACCCTTCGCTGGACCTGACCTTGTGCCAGAGAAGCTGCCGGAATAATGACGTGGAAGCCACCTGAAAATTGCACTTTAAAAATCTCACCAATGAAGCCCGAAACAGCCTGAATTTCGCCCAAATACTGCACCAATTGAACCGTGGAAACCGCCGGAAAATAGCCTAACCTGAAGGCGCCGACACCAAGCACCGCCGCCTGACCCTAGAAGACTTAAAGCCGCCGGAAAAGCTGCCGGAAACCCACCCTATGCCCAGCCCTAATCGCCCTAACAAGAGGTTGATTATTGTTGTTGTTATTATTATTATTTATTAATATTATTATTATTATCATCATCATTATTACTACTACTACCACTACCACCACTACCACCACTACTACTACTACTACTACCACTACTACCACCACTACTACCACCACTACTACCACTACTACGACTACGACTACCACTACCACCACTACCGCCACTACCACTACCACCACTACCACTACTACTACTACCACCACTACTACCACTACTACCACTACTACGACTACTACCACCACTACCACCACTACCACTACCACTACCACTACCACTACCACTACCACTACCACTACCACTACCACTACTACCACTACCACCACTACCACTACTACTACCACTACTACTACTACTACTACTACTACTACCACCACCACTACCACCACCACTACTACCACCACTACTACCACCACTACTACCACTACCACCACTACCACTACTACCACCACCACCACCACCACCACCACCACCACCACCACCACCACTACTACCACTACTACCACTACCACCACTACCACTACTACTACCACTACTACTACTACCACTACTACTACCACCACCACTACTACCACCACCACTACCACCACTACTACCACTACCACTACCACCACTACCACTACCACCACTATTACCACCACTACTACCACCACTACTACCACTACTACCACCACCACTACTACCACCACTACCACTACTACTACTACTACTACTACTACCACTACTACTACCACTACTACTACCACTACTACTACCACTACTACTACTACTACCACTACTACCACCACCACTACTACCACTACCACTACTACTACTACTACTACTACTACTACTACCACCACCACCACTACCACTACCACTACCACTACTACTACTACCACCACCACCACTACCACTACCACTACCACTACTACTACCACCACCACTACCACTACTACTACCACCACCACTACCACTACTAGTACCACAACTACTACTACTACCACCACCACTACCACTACTACTACCACCACCACTACCACTACTACCACTACCACTACTATTACTACTACCACCACCACTACCACTACTACCACCACCACCACCACTACTACCACCACCACTACCACTACTACCACTACCACTACTACTACTACTACCACCACCACTACCACTACTACCACTACCACTACTACTACCACTACCACTACCACCACCACTACCACTACTACTACCACCACCACTACCACTACTACTACCACTACTACTACTACTACCACCACCACTACCACTACTACCACCACCACTACCACCACTACTACCACTACCACTACTACTACTACTACCACCACCACTACCACTACTACCACTACCACTACCACTACTACGACTACGACTACCACTACCACCACTACCACTACCACTACCACTACTACTACTACTACTACCACTACTACTACTACCACCACTACTACTACCACCACTACCACTACTACCACTACTACTACTACTACTACTACTACCACCACTACTACTACCACCACTACCACTACTACCACTACTACTACCACCACTACCACCACTACTACTACCACTACTACTACCACTATTACCACTACTACGACTACGACTACCACTACCACCACTACCACCACTACCACTACTACTACTACCACTACTACCACTACTACTACCACCACTACTACCACCACTACTACCACCACTACCACTACTACGACTACTACTGTTTCGGGGTTTTCTGATGTCCTGCGGGAGAGTTACAACACCGAGACTGGAACCGGACGCCTGTACCTGCAAAACAACGGAGACTCCTGGTGGTGGGAGCTCCGCCTCCAACGGTCAAGTTAGTACTTGATTAAGGAGTAATTAATGCGGAATTTAAAGTAGTTTGGTCTCTCTAGGTGAGAGTGTTTAATGGTAATCCGTGTGTTTTTCCGTGTCTCCCCCCTTAATGAGGATTAAGAGGGGTATTTATAACCTCGGGAAGCGTGCCACTATCTAGGTTTGGGGTAAACCTAGGGCTGACTGGGCTTCTAAACAGGATTGGGCCTTGTTGGCCAGTTTTCCCATTTGGCATGGGTGGACACGTGGTGTGTCTCAATTGGTCCGTAGTGGACGAATCTGGGACTGACACGTGGCAGGCTCCTATTGGCCTACATGAAGGACACGTGGCGGAACCTGGTTGGTCCACTTGTCAGACGGTGATTGGTGGATAAAAATCCCCTAATCATTTGCCCCTCACAGGCGGCACGTGACTGGTCACGTGTCACCTGTGACAGGTGTCGCATGGTGACAGGCGACGGCCTGCAAAAGGTGTCGCCCTGCAATTGGCCGAGAGATATTTCCCGCCCAAATTTTGAATTTGGAAGTGACCCTTCGCCTTCTCACTTTGCCTATATAAGGGAGTGCTGACTTCGGTCATTTTCACATTTGAGAACCTTTGCGAGAGAACATTCGGACCCCTGAACTTGCTCTGACACTTTGGACTTTATTGCCTACCGCCTGCTCTGACAAACCGTTTACAAAGGACTTCAGACTTTCATCAACCGTCACTCGTTCAGGTAACCGTTGGTTCTCTTACTCTTAACTTTTTCCTTTTATTTTTATTTTTTGAAATGGCCCCATGGAAGCACACGACACGGCCTAAGTTAGTGATCAGCCGGTCACCGGGGACGGCTGAATCTAGGACTAGGAGTGCCGCCTGCCCTTTTCTGGACCCATCTTTGCCCTTTATACAAAGTCCGACTGTATCTGTGTCTATGCAGAACGTGATGGCCAGAACAAAAAAGACTGCTAGGATCTCAAATTCGGACGGCTCCTCTCAAAGGGTGCCAATAAGTGAAACATCTGACCAGGCGCCAGATGTAAAAGTGAAACAAGGCGGCTGCCAAGCCGACAGTTCTGAGGGAGGGATCAAGGTGGTCCCTTCCCATTTCACAGTGGATATGTCAAACTATTCTCCTGCTCCTTCTAAGGGAGAGGAGGCGGGCCCCTCTGGGAGAGGGGAGGAGTCGTCCTCTTTTGACTCGTCTGAGGACGAGTCTGAGTCTAGCTCGTCTGGCCAATCTTCTCCAGGCTCAGAAGAAAGAAACAGCCGCCTACAAGAGGCGAGGAGTTCTCATGCAGTTGAGAAGGGGGATAATTGGGCGGAGCCGTCCGCTTCTTATCGAGAGGAGAACACCCCTTACTACTGCACGGTACCCCGGGGCCGGATCACAGCCATGCAAGACAAAGTGGAGAGCTTTATCGCTAACCACCAAATGGGCCCCGGATTTTTACTGTTCGTGCCGGATCTAGAAGACACAGTCGTCTGGCCGGCTGGTACCAGCTATGATGACGGCTGCTTTGGCTGCTATGTAGCGGCCATCAAAGCTGGACTGCGCTTCCCATTACATCCGGCTGTTAAGCAGATTTTGGATGGATATGATTTGGGGTTATGGCAGTTAGCCCCCAACTCTTGGGTAAACGTACTCGGCTATGTGGCCGGGTGCGAAATGTACGGGGTGGAGCCAAGCTTTGAGGCTTTCGCCCACATGAACTATCTCAGCCGGACCCCTAAGTCAGGTGGTACCGGCTGGTATCAATTAACAAGCCATAGGGGCTACCTCATGACGAGAGGTAAGGCAAACAAATGGAAGGATTGGCGGAACACCTTCCTTATCATTGAGGGTTCAGACAAGGAGCTGAACAAAAGATTTAACAGGTGGAACAGGGATCCGCCTTTTCTTGCAGGCGGCCGTAGCTTGCCGCCTGTCCCCCCTAAGGCTAGAAGGGAGATCCTAGACAAAGGACTCTTCAAAGTAGAGACTAGGGTGAACTCTACTTCAGGGGTACGAGAGCAAGTACCCCTAAACTGCATCCCGATCTTCAAGTGGCTCTATGACGAGTACTTTTTGGCCGCCTGTGGCCTCGGCAGTCGGTGCTCTAGAGGTAGCCGGCCTGACGAATACTCTGTTTTTTCACGCCTTGTTTACTTGGGATTTTTGCTGACTTTACTGTTTGTTCTTTTGCAGCTGACGCCATGAGTAAAATAACAGCATCCAAGACTGCGGCAGCCATGTTGCGGGCCTCTCTCATGCAACAGTCTTGTACCGACTCCCCCAACAAGGGGGCACCCTTGGTAGGCCTTGAAACTCTTCCTCTTTTTGGAGTAGTTGTCTTATGCATATACTAACTCTTTTTTTTTTTTTTTTTTTTTTTTTTTTTTTTTTTTTTTTAGTCGGGCACTCCAAGAGCTTCTTCCTCGCAACAGCCGGACCCCAAGGCCCGGAGAACGACTGTTGCAAGCTCTCCTGGGTCTTCCAGGAAAACAGTGGCGGCTGAGAAGCAGCCGGCCACTTCTTCTAAAACTCCGGCGGGGCCGCCTAAAAGTATGGACAATTTCCTTGTAAAAATTTTTACACCTGTTTCCTGCATGAATAGGTCTAACTTGCTTTTTTACGCCTGATGCAGCCGGCCCTCAGGAGCCTGACTTGGTAGAGGTAGCCAAGTCCATGATTAAAGCAGTGCCTCCATCTGAAAGGGAGGCGGTCAGGGGTGTCGGCACCCTTGACCTTGATGGGATTGCAGGGGTCCTTGCTGAGGTATACTTAGCATTTTTTGAGTAGTTGAATTCTAGGACGCCTGTTACCTTTTTGATTGGAAACTGACGCATGTTTTCTCTTTACTTAGGCCCTGCTCCGAGTGAACGGCCTTCGCAAGCCGCTTGATCGGAAGAATAAAGAGGTAAAGGCTGCAAAAACTATGGCCGCCTCTAACTGTGATAAGGCAATGTTTCAAATTGCCCAAAATGAAGTTCTGACCATTGATATTCTTTATTATCAGGCGCAGGCTGCCGCCGCTATCCGGGCCCAGTTAGAGGCGGCCCAGAAGAGGAACAGCGAGCTGGAGGCGACCGTCTCCAACCTCAAGGCCGAGCTTAAACCTCTCCGCCAAAAAATGCTCTCATACGAAGTCATGGAGAAATCCTTGGCTAGCGTGAAGGAACGCCTGGTGACCCAGGAGAAGAGTCTCACTAAAGAGCTCTCGGAGAAGGCTGAGCAAGAGAAGAGAGAGCTCGTCCGAGAGATGATGGAAGACTCTTCCCAGATCCAGCGTATGACCTGGAGCCGCCTCTTCCCCAATGCCGACTTTGCCTCTTGGGAGAAAACGTACCGCCTGTGCTCTGAAACATATAATCAAGAGATCCTGGCGGCTGCTGAGGACGAGGCGTTCGAGGAGGGCTTGGAGGTGGAGGAGCAGCCGGTTGTGGCGCTTGTGCCACTTGGGGGCAAGGCATCGAAAAAGAATGCAGCTGAGGCCGAGTCCAGCAAGAAGAATGCTGACCAGGCGGACGCTGCTAATGTTGAAGATTTGCCCCCTTCTTAAGCTTTTATGTCTTCTTTTCACGGCCTGCGTGCCGTTTACTTGTATTTACCCGGCCAGGGGGCCGGGGTTCTGAATATTTTACTCTTCTTTAATGCAATTTAACTTGGCTTGAAATTTGTCTAAGTGTTGAATTTTTTATATTGAATTGCACACTATAGCGACTGTTTTGCATGGCCGATTGTAGACAGGTACGGATAGTTATGCCCCTGGACGACTGATTGTCTGTTTCCAAACTAGGCGATCAGTCGGCCATTTATTCAATGGGTATTCGACCCGTTTAAAAGACTGGATAACCTTTAGGCAGGCGGTCCATTATTTGTAAAATTAACTAAGTAAAATAGAGTTTATCTTACTTGTATTTTGAAGGCTAGACTTTAGGCAGTCTATGACTGGATTACCTTTAGGCAGGCGGTCCTAGTCGCCTAGTGATTGAGTAGTAGAGGTATCAAGCGGTGGGTACCGGTTGTTCCCCTTTATTCGCCAATGTTTGTTGGCTATTAACTCGAATGGAAACTTAGTAGGAATAGTGGTTTGAGTGCCCTTGTTTGCCAAAAAACAGGTGGTCTACTCAAACTTTTTAGGTTCCATACCAAGTTTGAGAGAGTGACTATGAGTTAACGTTGGTGTTACTCAGTCGTCCTCATTCTAGATTGAGTAGTAGAGGTACCAGGCGGCGAAGGCCGTCTGGACCCCTTGATTTTGCCAATGTTTGTTGGCTATTAACTCAAGAGGTACCCCCTGCATTTATCCCAAGTAATACAGGCGGTCATCCGACTCAGATGTCAACTTTTACCACTAGTTTGGTTAGTGATAAAAGTTATCCTTGTCTCAAAAACGGCTACGTGGTTGCCCTTGGGGACAGTCGTATAGGTGCCGTGTGACTAGTTTATAGAACAATGTTCCACCCAAAAGGGAGCTGCTCTCTGCGACGAATTTCATCCGGATGGATGCCGTCGGACGCCTGCTATAATGTTGGGACAGGTCGAATTGAATTTTTATATTTTGATCAGTTGGCTTGACACCTGGTCTGATCATGTTTTTGATAGTTCTTGGTGAACTAGATTATGTGAGGGTAGCCGGTTGAGTGAAACAAGCGGCGTGCCCCTCTTAAACATAGAGAGTAGCCGACTGTTTGTCAGTTGGCATGCCCCTCTTAAAGTAAAAATGAATTTAAACTTGGAGAGTAGCCGACTGTTTGTCAGTTGGCATGCCCCTCTTAATACAAAATTGAATAGTAAGAATGCAAACTTTATTCAAGTAGTCCTTGACTTTACATTTTTCAAAAGAAATATTTCTTGAGATTATCTATGTTCCAAGTTCGAGGCAACGGCTGGCCGTCTGGTGTTTCCAGACGGTAGGTACCGTCTCTAACCTCTTCATATATTCGGTAGGGGCCTTCCCAGTTGGGAGTTAGCTTGCCAGACTCGTTAGCCCTACCAACAGCTTCCATTTTTCTAAGTACAAAGTCCCCCACTTTGAGTGGACGCCTGTGCACTTTTTTGTTGTACGATCGAGTCATTCTCAGGCGGTAAATCTCATGGCGTAAGACAGCATTGCCCCTCTTTTCAGGGAGTGAGTCTAATGCCAGGCGCATGGATTCCCAGTTTGCCTCTTCGTCATATAGCATTACTCGAAGAGTCGACTCGTAGTGTTCTATTGGAAGAACAGCTTCCGCACCATAAGTTAGGAGGAATGGAGTTTCTCCAGTCGCCCCTTTTTCAGTCGTCCTAATGGCCCAGAGAACATGTGGTAGTTCATCCGCCCATAGGCCGCCTGCTCGTTCAATCTTTTTCTTCAGACCGTCTGAGATGATTTTATTAAAGGCTTCTACTTGGCCGTTTGCTTGTGGACGGCCGACAGATGCAAAGCAATGTGCAATTCCTTGGTCACCCAACCAGCTTTTGAGAACAGGCGTCTCAAATTGGGGACCATTATCAAAAACCATAGACATGGGAACCCCGAACCGAGTGATGACATTTCTCCAAATAAAAGAAATTACATCCTTCGTCTTGATTCCCTTAACGGCCTCCGCCTCTACCCATTTAGTGAAGTAGTCGACGGCAACAAGTATGTACCTTCTTCCGCCTGCAGCAGGCGTATATGGACCCAGAATATCCATGCCCCATTTAGCAAACGGTAAGGGACTATGAATGGTGGTGAGATCAGTAGCCGGACGGTGAATTAGTTTGCCAAACCTTTGACACTTATCACACTTTTTCACCATCTCCATGGCATCAGCTTCTATGGTAGGCCAGAAGTAGCCCTGGCGCCTTGCCCGTTGAGCAAGCGTCCTTCCGCCTATATGCGAAGCACAGAAACCAGAGTGAAGGTCGTCTAGTATCTCTCGCCCCTTTTCTGGAGTAACACATTTTAAGAAGGGTTGGAGGTACCCCCTTTTGTGAAGTTCTCCCTTTATCATTTCAAAATTGATGGCTCGTCTTTTCAGTACTGCCGCCTGTTGATGATCATCCGGCAGGGTACCGTTTGTCAGATATGCCCTAATTGGATCCATCCAGGTTGAGCTTCTGTCTAGGATTCCAATAGGGTCTCCCTCAATGCTTCTCTTTTCCACTACTTCCCAAAAAACGGTTCGAGGAGTATCACAGGAGGCGGATGATGCTAATTTTGAAAGCGCATCCGCTTGGTTATTTTCTGATCTCGGTACTTGGACCAGATGGAAATCCTCAAGGGAGCCGACTGCTTGACGGACCGCCTGTAAATACTTGATCATGGCCGGATGGGTCGCTTCGTATTCGCCATTGTACTGACTCACTATCAATTGTGAATCAGAACAGGCGTCTATTCTTCTTGCCCCTGCCGCCTTGCACATGCGGATTCCGGCTAGTAAAGCTTCATATTCTGCCTCATTGTTTGAAGCCTGAAAACTGAAACGTAAAGCATACTCGTACCTGTCGCCCTCCGGCGACTGACATATGACGCCTGCTCCACAACCAGTTGAAGTGGAGCTTCCATCCACATATACCTTCCAGACTTGGTCTGGAACTTGCGAGTCAGGGGGACGAGTCATTTCAACAATAAAGTCAGCAAAGGCTTGCCCCTTCACTGCTTTTCTAGGCTCGAAGGTAACTTCGAGGCTCTGTATTTCTATAGCCCATTTGATCATTCGGCCCGACGACTCCATGGTGGTCAGTGGCCGCTTGATCGGTTGATTTGTATACACGACGACTGCATGCGCCAAAAAGTAGGGCTTTAATTTTTTAACAGCTATGAAGAGTGCAAGACCAAACTTCTCTACCAAGGGATACCTTAACTCGGCATTTTTCAGCACATGGCTGACAAAGTAGACCGGGAGCTGACAGCCGTCTCTTTCAGCAAGAAGAACAGCGCTTAACGCATGATCAGAGACGGCCAGGTACATGTAGAGTACTTCTTTGGGCAAAGGGCTGACCAGCCTTGGCAAGGAATGCAAGTGAACTTTCAACTTTTGGAAGGCCGCCTCAGCATCCGGCCCCCATTCAAACCTTGCCTTTTTCTTAATTGCCTGGAAAAAGTATAGGCATTTGTCGCCTGATCGACTTAGGAATCTACCCAAGGCCGCCAGACAACCTGTTAGCTTCTGAACCTCTCGGACGGTGCGGGGCGACTGCATGTCGATGACCGCCTGCACCTTCTCAGGGTTCGCATCTATTCCTCTCTGAGTAATGAGAAATCCGAGAAATTTCCCAGACTCAACTCCAAAACGCATTTCTTGGAATTAAGCATGACATGGTGCCGCCTGAGTGTGGCGAAAGTTTCTCGGAGGTCCGACAGATGATCTTTCTGAAGTTTAGACTTGACAATCATATCATCAATATATGCCTCAACATTTCTCCCAATCTGATCAAAGAACACAGTGTTTATCATTCGTTGGAAGGTGGCCGGGGCATTCTTAAGACCAAACGGCATGACCGTGTAACAGTATAACCCTTGATCAGTGACGAAGGCCGTCTTCTCCTGATCTTTCTTCCATAAAGGGATTTGATGGAAACCCGAGTAGGCGTCCATAAAACTCATCAAAGCATGGCCGGCTGTTGAGTCGACCAGGTTGTCAATTTTAGGCAGAGGGTAACTGTCTTTTGGGCACGCCTTGTTTAAGTCTGTGTAGTCTACACACATTCGCCAGGTACCATTCGGCTTTTTAACAAGCACAACATTTGCAACCCAGTCTGGGAAGTAACATTGCCGAATGAATCCTGCATCAAGTAATTTTTTAACTTCGGCGGCTGCCGCCTGACTTCTTTCTTCGCCATGGTTCCGCTTCTTCTGCCTTACCGGCTTCTTTTTTGGATCCACAGCTAGTTTATGTACCGCCAGCTCAGAACTAATGCCTGGCATTTCATGGACTTCGAATGCAAAGATGTCCTTGTATTCTCTCAAGAGATTGTGAAAGTCTTCACCCAGGACCCCTAGAGCAGTCGTCCCAACTTTAACTGTTTTGTCAGGACGTGAGACATCTAAGATCAGGTCCGTATGCTCACCAGCTGGCTGAGGACGGAATTCATCCGACCGCTCCTCTGCCAATGATTGCTATTTTTTATCTTTTCTTGTGGCTCCCATCTGGGACGCCTTTCTTTTCTTGCCGCCTGCTTCTTGAACAGGCGCATTATCCTTGACATTGTCAAAGGCAGTTTTTCCTCCACTGGACCCAGCGGCCATAGCAGTGGGCTTGACATCCGAGAGATAGCACTCTCGGGCCATCCTCTGATCTCCCCTTAGGGAGCCGACTGTTCCATTATCCTTCTCAAACTTGAGCAACATAAGAGATGGGATTATTACAGCCTTGGAATTATTTAAGGTTGGTCGTCCCAGAATCATGTTGTAGGCCGAGAGTTCTTCTACCACCAGGAACCGGACTACCATGTGTCGTCCTTCCCCTTTTTCACCCAGGCGGATGGGTAGATCTACTCGTCCTACAGGGTGGACGACTCCCCCTCCAAACCCTACTAGAGGGTGGGAGGCCGGATGTATACAATCAGTCTTGTACTTCAGTTTGGAGAGGCATTTGCTACTGATAAGATCTGAGGAGCTTCCAGTATCTATGAGAATTCGGCCAACTCTTTGATTGGCCACTTTACATTCAATGACGATAGGGTCGTCATGCGGCCCCCTGACCCCTCCTAGATCTTCTTCAGTAATGACAATCTCAGGAAATGAATTTATGGAGGGCCGTTCTGGGTGAACGGAATTTATATCCAGCCGCCTGATATTGTCTTTGTTGCCCCTAATAGTGGGACCTCCTCCTGCAAAGCCGCCTGCAATAGTGTAGACGACTGCATCATCTGTATCAGAGCTGTCGGCCTGTTGATTCTTTTTGGCCGACTGTTTTTTCGAGGAGGTGTTCCCCGTGGATTTCTTGACAAAAGAGTCAAGATCACCTTGCTCAGCCAGGCGGTCCAGATACCGCATGAGACTGATGCATTCGTTGGTGTGATGACCAACATCTTCATGATAATCACAGAATTTTTCCTGGTTCCGATTGCTTGCAGAACCCTTCATGGGGACCGGCTTCTCAATAGAGATCCGTCCCTTGATTTCTTTCAGGATAGCTTTGCTATCCTTGTTAAACGCATACTTTGGGGAGTATGGCTTGAATTCTTTTTTCTTCTTCTGGGCCGGCTGTTTAGAGGAATCAGCCGCCCAGACCTCTTTTCTCTTCTTTAGATCTTTGTTTGACGACTGTATCTGTCGTCCTTCTCTTTTGTCGAACTTTTTCCCGTCCGACTGTTTTGCTGTACTACAAAGATATGTCGCCTGTATGTAGGCTTCTGCTTCAATCAAGGCCTCCTGAAGAGTCGCCACCCTCTTTCGAACCAGATCGAATTTGAAGGTCGACCCGTCTTTGAGACCCCTGAAAAAATCAGTATAGGCCACCTCATCTGGTAACCCTTGAATCTGTATTCTCATCAGGTTAAACCGCCTGATGTAGGATCGAAGCCCCTCCTTCTCACCCTGCTGAATTATTCCCAAATCAAGGGTCGTCTTCTTCGCAGGAATGTTCATGGCGAAGTTGGAGGTGAATAAGTAAGCAAGCGTCCTGAAGTTGTTTACACAACCAGTCGGCAGGTTGCCGAACCATTGCTGTGCAATTCCTTTGAGAGTCGCTGGAAAACACTTGCACCAAGTGGGATCATCCAACCCTTGAAGGTACATTAGGTTGGAGAATGCCATCAGATGGTCTTCTGGGTTAGTAGTGCCGTCATAGGCGCCTACTAACACATTTTTCACTTTGGCCGGCTGAGCGGCTTCAGTGATTTCCTTGGAGAAGGCCGACGGCTGTTCACCAAGTCTAAGCAACCGTAGCTGCCAGTCCAAAGGTTGGACATTTTTAGCTGCCTGTCCACCAAACGGAGGTGGCGGCATAAAATACTGTTGTTGTGGTACAAACGGTAAGTTTGGTACCGCCTGGCCGCTATGAAAGCCGGACTGACGGGAGGTACCGCCTGACTGACTCTCATGATACGACTGGGTATGCCTCATCGAGGTATTTCGCAGACTTTCTTGGAATTCAGAAGTAGAGGCCGACTCAGACAGTCGGTCATTCTTCTTCTGCTCTAACAGCAGACGAGCGTCTGTGTATGTTTTCTTCGACCCGTCCGCCTGAATGTGACAGACAGGTTTCCTTTTCCCTGGAGTAGGAAAATGGTATTTTGTGAGATCAAGGGCAGGCGGCTCCCACTTCCTGGATCTAGGATGAGGAGTTCCCTCTCGTCCTTGAACCGGCTTCCTCTTGCTTGAAGTGGATGGTTTCTTAGCCGACTGCTCCTTGGGCGGTGCAGGCTTCTTATTCAACAATTCTTGAATCTCTCCCTTGAAGTCCCTCATGAAGGTCATGAGTTCGTTCCTGGTGATGGGAGCAGACCCATCAGTCGCCTGCTGCCAAACAGGCGGTGCGCCTGCTGGCTCGCTTTCAGTTTGAAAATGCTCCCGTTCCGTCCTTTCGGTCTGACGGGTACGTCGGGCCCTTAGGGTCCCGTCTGGAGCTGTGTGAGCTTCAACTTCAAGTTCATTGTCAGTGTCATGGTCCGACTGGACTTGAGGGTCGTCTAGGGGACGCCTCTCTTCAAAAGTCGGTACAAACGTGGATGCCATCTCAGAAGTACTCTCCCCACAGACGGCGCCAAAATGTTTCGGGGTTTTCTGATGTCCTGCGGGAGAGTTACAACACCGAGACTGGAACCGGACGCCTGTACCTGCAAAACAACGGAGACTCCTGGTGGTGGGAGCTCCGCCTCCAACGGTCAAGTTAGTACTTGATTAAGGAGTAATTAATGAGGAATTTAAAGTAGTTTGGTCTCTCTAGGTGAGAGTGTTTAATGGTAATCCGTGTGTTTTTCCGTGTCTCCCCCCTTAATGAGGATTAAGAGGGGTATTTATAACCTCGGGAAGCGTGCCACTATCTAGGTTTGGGGTAAACCTAGGGCTGACTGGGCTTCTAAACAGGATTGGGCCTTGTCGGCCAGTTTTCCCATTTGGCATGGGTGGACACGTGGTGTGTCTCAATTGGTCCGTAGTGGACGAATCTGGGACTGACACGTGGCAGGCTCCTATTGGCCTACATGAAGGACACGTGGCGGAACCTGGTTGGTCCACTTGTCAGACGGTGATTGGTGGATAAAAATCCCCTAATCAACTACCACCACCACTACCACCACTACTACTACCACCACTACTACTACTACTACTACTACTACTACTACTACCACCACTACCACTACTACTACTACTACTACTACTACTACTACTACCACCACCACTACTACTACTACTACTACTACTACCACTACTACTACTACTACTACTACTACTACTACCACTACTACTACCACTATTACTACCACTACTACCACTACTACTACTACTACCACTACTACCACTACTACTACTACCACTACTACTACTACTACTACTACTACTACCACTACTACTACCACTCCCTACTACTACTACTACTACTACTACTACTACTACTACTACTACTACTACTACTACTACTACTACTACTACATTATTATTATTATAAATATTATTAATATTATATTATTATAAATATTATTAATATTATATTATTATAAATATTATTAATATTATCGCATTATTTTATTATTATTATTATTATTATTATTATTATTATTATTATCATTATTATTTATAATATTATTATTATTATAAATATTATTAATATTATCGCATTATTTTATTATTATTATTATTATCATTATTATTTATAATATTATTATTATTATTATTATTACTATTACTATTATTATTATTATTATAATTATTATTATTATTGCATTATTTTATTATTATTATTATTATTATTATTATTTGGTTTTTATTAGATTTTTTTACTCTTTATATAACATTAAAAAATGTGTTAAATAATATTAAATATTAATTATTATCATTAAATATTAGTTATTATTATCAATTAATATTATATATTAATTATTATTATTATTATTATAAAATATTAATTATTATTATTAATATTAATTATTGTTATTTATAAATATTAGTTATTATTATTACATATTAATAATAATTATTATTATTTTTAGTAAATATTAATTATTATTTATAAGCAGAGCAGAGAAGAGCAAAGCAAAGCAGAGCAGAACAACTCAAAAGAACAGGGCCCAAGGGTAAAATAGGTATTTGGTATTTTGGTGTGTGAACATAAACAAAAATTGTACTTCCTCTGTTTTATACTTACAACACTACTCTTTTCACGCTTGTCAAAAATTATAAAAATTTAATATGAATATTATAAAAGTATTAAATTGAGGCAAGTCTAATAAGATCACACTTGACTATTTTTTTTCTAACCTGTAAATCACTAAAGCCAGTTGAAGTGAGATATGTGGATAGCGTAAAAATCAAACTATTGCTAGTAAAAAAAAAAAACGGAGGAAGTATAAAAGTCCATTACATAAATGGTGTAGTTAATATGTAATTTACTTACAAGAAAAATGATGGAATTTAAAAAAAAAATGAAGTATATCTAGCACTTCATATAATATATGGCAATAAGAGGTGAAGGAACATTTTCTAGTGTACGATCGATTTCCCCCCTAATATCGAGATTTTGGATTACATAGGGTTGGAAACCTTAAATGTAGACTTAGAATAGGATCACTATTTTAAGGTGGGAAAGGATTTGATGCTTGTAGAATAGGATTTTTTATTTTTATTTAGGCTTACAGAGATTTAAGTGTTTGACTCCTTAAACGGTCTTTACATATGAATATAGTAAATTTTTTTGACACAATAATTCAGTGTCATTGCTTTGTGCACGCAATGCATGCGTGCTTGAATTTTTTTTATTTTTTTAAAGTTGAATTATATTGTAAATTGATTAACGGATTTTTGATAATAATTGAATATAAATGATCAAAAGATGCAGAGTAATTAAACTATGTCATTTTTGTCAATAAAAAGTTGTTAATATAACACTTTTAGGGCTTTTATTATTATTATTATTATTATTATTATTATTATTATTTACATTGATTAAATATTGATCGTTCAAGTGTTAATAGCTCGGGCCAAAATAAAAAAATAAAATAAAAAGCATGATATATGTATAAATAAAAGTTACCTTTATTAGTACCCCATTTAATTATTATAGGTTACGGAGTACTATTATTCTTATTTGTATTTATTTATAGTATGGGTTTATAAGTATTATAACGGAGTATGATTTTATAATAAACAAAAGTATCCTCAATACCCTAAATTATAGCTTGAGTGCACCCAGGACTCCAAATTTTGACTAAAAGTTGGCACATCACCAACAATTAATTGGGGTGTAACGCATTTTAATTAATGTTTTCATCCCTTTGTATTTGGGTGAATTGTGGCGACGGAGTGACAATTGGGATGAAAACTACACAACAAATAGGTTGATTTCAATTCCTACCGACATTCACAACCTTCTTTCCATATTACACGAACATGGAGATCTGTAATTCCAATTGTGCATAATTTTTCAAAAAGATATAAAACGTTGGAATTTCTCGTACATATTGAATAGACTTAGTTAGAATTTCTCGTACCGTGTTGAATAGACTTAGTTGGAATTTCTCGTACCGTATTAAGGCTCTGTTCTTTTGAGCTTCTGGGTAGAGCAAAGCAGATTTTAGTAGAGCAGAGCAAAGCAGATTTCAGCAGAGCATAGCAGGGTAGGGCTTCCACACACTACAGAGCAGAACAGAGCAAGGGAGGGCAGAGCAAGGCAGAGTAGAGCAGGGCAGAGCAGGATAGAGCAGAGCAGAGCAGAACAGCTCAAAAAGACAGTATGAATTTCTCGTGCTGAGAAAATAGAGCATCCAATTTTCTTTATCATTATTACTTTTGAGTTAGACTAGTTGTTGAAGCACCTGCAACGCGGGCACCCCTCTAATTTTATGAAATTAAACAGGAAGTATAAAACGCGTAATTTTTTTTTTATCATTAGAGCGGTATTTAATATATATGTAAGTTTAAAGAGATTAGGCGAATTTTTTTTAAAATGATAGTGATAGTGTGTTTAATGTAGTCTGCATTTGCAGGTTTAAATATTTGCCAAAATTATTAACGGGTTAGATAAGCGTGATTAATTCTCATAATGATAATACGAAATATCTAATGTAACATTTATTTAAAGGAGAGGAAAGTTTTTTAAAAGATAATCTTTGTTTTAAAAGAAGAATGCATGACTAAGTTTTTATTTTGGGAAAGGATTATTCTAAAATTAGGTAAATTGATTGGTAAAACGTGGACTAATGTAAAAGATATTAGGAATAAGACTAAGTGGCAAATCCAAAACAACTTTTAAAAAGGAATGACGATAATATTAGTAGGTTACATTTTTTTAAAGTAAATCATTAAAAAAGAAAGTGGAATAGTAGGCAAAATTTATTTAGGTTTCTGAAATTGGTAAAATATTGATATTCGCAAATGAAGGAAAGATGTTGATCAACTGCTCAATTTTAAATTGGAACCATCATGTCGAATTCCACAATACAATACATATTACATTATTACTCGAAGATATATTGTTTTAGGTTTGAATAATCTGAATATTGATCTTAAATATATTCATTTAGATCATGAAAGTTGAAGTGGTGATTTTTAAATTTAAAAAAAAATAAAATACTCAGGTTTTTTTTTTAATTATTATTTTAACGACTCACTCCAATACATACAATGAAACAAGTATTAAGTAACTGATAATTTGAATTAAAAAACAACAAAAAGTCCAAATAGCATTCATCAATATCAAATACTTTGTATTGTCAATTATGTTTAATGGATAAGTGGGTTTTTTTTTTTTTTTTTTTTTTTTTTTTTTTTTTTTTAACTAATTACTCTGTATTGGTTTGGAGTAGGAAATGAAGTAGAAAATGAATAGTTAGGGCAGTGAGAAGTCTTTGTACAAAATCTATAAAACGTTCTACTCCATATTCTTGTGTTTTTTATTACTAAACCCTAGCTAATTGAAATTTTGTCATTTCTCTTTCTTGATAGGGAAGGTTGCTCTTCTAATTCGAGGGTTAGTAGGAAAGAAAGTGTGATGATCGAGTATGATATGCCTTGATTGGTTAAATAGATACCTTGATCGAACTAAGCTGCAAAGAAGATGAAGCAGAGATTTGATAATGCTAGAAATCGAGAGGAAAAGAGGATTAAGCGTAAGGAAGCTGCAGAGTGGTACGAGCCTGATTCGCCGATTCGATTTTAAGAGGAATTTGAGTATGACTCTGACGACAATAATCATTCTATTGATGATTTCAAAAGAATGTATGATATGAATATGTGGGGTTAGAGTTGAATGATGTAAGGGTTTAAAGTATGACCTCTTTTTGGAAGCAATGTATCAGGGTGTGGGATAAAAGTTGAAGGTTTATTCTGCTAATTAAATTAGGGTAGCTTAGATCGTGGATGATATGTATAGGTATGAGGTTTTAATTTTCTTTATAGTTATGTTAAGTAGGTGGCTAATTTTGTAGTAGAATTAAATCGAATATATACAATATTTTTTGTTGTTTTTGTATTTTTCGTGTTCAACAGAGCTGTGATGTGAATATAATGTGCATGCACTACTTTTGTTTAATTTAATTGGATTTATGTCTGATTATTAAGCTTTGTTTGATCTATATAATTTTGAGTTTTGAGCACCCTTGATCTAAATCTAAGACAAAATCCGACACTTAGAGTTAACACTAGTAGAAAATATGAAATGCGCACCGGTTCAAAACCCCCTTTTCGCACCGGTTTAGATTTGAGGGATGCCAAAAAAAAAACATTCGCACCGGTTCAAAACAGGTGCTAATTCTTAGCTTTCGCACCGGTTAACCAGTGCTAAAAAACACTCCAACACTTTTTTTTTGGTATTTAATAACAATTGGCACTGGTTCTGTTCAAAACTGGAGCAAAAAATGCCCCAAAAAAATTTAAAAAAAAAACAATTGGCACCGGTTCTGGTCAAAACCGGTGCCCTTAATGCCCCAATTTTATTTTTATTTTTGCATTTTTTACACTTTAAATTGATATATAAACACTAACATATATATAAGGTTACATATTTTCATTAAAAAAGGCTGTAATATTACAATCTTCGTCCAAAAAATATAAGATAAAATAAAATTCTGTATATGGGTCTTCACCAAAATGATCAGCACTATGGGTCTTCACCAATTCTTCTCCCTGTTCAAAAAAGGAATGCTTTGGAACAACACTCGTGAATCAGGCTAGATATACTTGAAAAGAGAGCTATACATGTAAATTAGTAGGTCCTAGAGTTCAGTTTAATGATCACAACAACTATAATATAAATAATGTTAATCCCCCCAAGTTGTTCAAACACCATCTGGGCATTTGGTCTGGTTCTCCGGTACAAAACTGACATGTTCAAACACCTTCACATAGTACTCTTGTATGATTCAGAATTATACAAGTAAACTAGACTTATCATAACCAAAATAATTCATTTGCTCAATTAGAGAAAAACTAAGTAAATGAAAAAGAGTTCAAGCAACTAATTTGCATGAATTTGAGAGTGTACAACATTCATTCCAGAAATTCAAATTTGAACACTTGAGAGCAATTAAACACTCAAAAAATTCAATAAGATATTTCCTTTAGAATAGAGCACACTTATCTCTCAAACTAAGTGCTGAAACATACACCAAGAAGAATTCCTTTTCATATTACTTCCCAAGGAGATAATCTATTACAAACAACAAGATTATTACTTTCCAATCCTCAATTTACATATCCCCATAAGCAATAACAATGATTCACTCTTGCACAAAATATCCTTCAAAATCAAATCAGCCTAATAAAACCTTATTCAGGGTGACTAGCTCACAGCCTAGATATTTAATTACTAACTAATGCAAGAAATTATGTATGAGAACAATGTGGGCATTTAAAAGTCTCAGATGTCCCTATGCATCATTAATAATAAACCCATAAATCAGTTCACAAATCTGCCCAAAAGTCTCAAGAAACTCAGGCACATATCACAGACACACCAACATCGATAGTAACAACAACATATCACATTCATACATCCCCTGGCCAGCAACAAATCACAGTTGCTGGCAACCATTTATCAACAAGCAACACACCAACATCGATAGCAACAACAACATATCACAATCATACATCCCCTGGCCAGCAACAGATCACAGTTGCTAGCAACCATTTATCAACAAGCAACACACAATCCTCCATCTCAGTCAACAATAAATCAGAAATTTCATCAACAACATCAAGGGACATAATGTAATCCTCCGTATTGTTAAAATTTTATAAATGAAATTTTATTTTATTTATAATATTTATTTGTATTTTTCCAGAATTTAATTTTCAAATTATTAATTTATGAACCTATATCCTACAATCCATTGTTAAAAAACAAAGCCTAACCCATTTGTTTATTTAATTGGCCCATTATTTTCATGAGTCCCAATCCTACCCTACAATTCTCTCTTATATATACCCCATGATTCCCCAAATTTTCCCCCACACAAAAAGGTTAGTCTTATTTTCTTCCTCCTTTATTTCTTATTATTTTCATAAAGCTTATGTAATTGATTTTTGGGTTTTGGTTTTTATTGCTTGAAATTAGTTTATTTAGTATCAAAATCATGTTTTTGATGTTTTAAAGTAATAATTTCAGATTATAATTGTTGTTTTAATTTTCAGATTATGTAATTTTGAACCTAGGGTTTTAATTTAGTTAAATTCGGATTTTAGGATTCTAATGATCAATTAATTTGGGGATTTTGTTCCTATTGAATTTCTAATGATTAATTAAGCATAAATAAATTTTCAGTTTTCCGTAATCAACTTATGATCTCCGTTCTTAATTTTTTTTAATCACGTATAGATTTTAACTCCTATTTTTACAAAAAAAAAAAAATAGTGTTTTTCGTGTGTAAACAACATTTTAATCAAATCTCACTACTTTTAGTAGTGAGAACTACCCTTTCATGGCCAAATTCAACCTCTAAATATGGTTTCGGGCAGTTTTTGATTTTTAAAGAGGGTTTAATATAAATTTTTAGATTTTTATAAAGCTCTAAACTTGCTGTAATTTTATGAATAAGTATTTATTTTAATGTTTTTATGTAGGAAATTTTAAGAATAATATATAAGCTTTCAATTCTAGCAAAAAGGAAGGTTTTAAAGTGTTGTTTAATTGAATTTTGAAGGTCTGATTGAGTTTTTATGAAAATAATTGAATTCTAATTATATATTTCATGTTTAGATTGTTGTATTCATACATTCTACCATTAAATTAAATTTTCAGATTTTTTAATCTTGGTTTTAAAGGTTTTAAATCATGGTTTATGATGGATTTTTAGGTTTCAAACATACTAACTACTACATAATGATTATTTCAAGAAGAGATGTTTATGAGGTTGTTTTATATTCTTAAATTAAATTTCCACATTATAATCCTTACTTTAAAGTTGTTGGAATTTGATGTTATAACTATATTTTCATGATTTTAACATATAGACTTATATTTGAACTATTGAATTATTAACTTTGACTATTGTGAGTTATTTAAAAGCATTATTTCAATGGTTTAAGGGGTTTTAAAGTAAGTTAGTATTGCTGTAAATTATATTGCTTGGGTATTGATTGAATTATTATTGTTTGGTTTAGGAGAGGACTTTGTAGAAGGCGATTTTTAGTTCCTAAAGTGGCCAACCAATTCGTTTACTCAAGGTACGTACAAGGATATGAAAACCTTGACTCTAAAAGCATGTTTAAGGACTTGGAAGACTTAGAATCATGTTAGGAAACTTGTGGATTGGTTGGAATTGTATGGTAGTAAGTTTGATTGGTGAATATTGTGATGATTGGTTTTGTTTCATGTATGAGACTTGCGTATTAATTTATCTTGTAAGCATTATTTATGCATTAACTTGCAAGATGAGCTTAGAGCCAAAGATACGTGAATATGTGGAATGAAATATTTTATTACTCGTTCATGATTATTGTAGTGGAATGAGTAAAGGGAGAATTAAAGTCTTATAAGACGAGGTTGAGGATTGAGATGCCTTATGCACTTAAGGTGTTTATACACCGAGGTAGTGAAAGGATTCAGCACTAAATATTGTTTGTCGCTAATAAAACAAGAATTGAATCGGAAACTTGAATTGCTTAAATGATTGTTTTTTGATTGATGGTATCGTTTTTCATTTGAGTCATCACCAAGTTTAAACTAGTAAATCACGTAAAGTGCAAAATGGATGAGCAATAAAACTCTGGATTCGTGCACATCTAGAGTATTGACAATCAGGGGTTGGGGTTCACAGGGTATTAGCCGTGTACTTTCTAGAGGCTGTCTGATCTACGACTCTCTTGTTTACAAATGTTTTTCTAAACTATAAGGAGTTAGATGAGATCTCATACTAGCTATGGCTACGGAGTCGCGCCCGTCTTCCATTGGATGTTTATTAATGTTTCCGAAAGGAGGCATAGGGTTTTTCTTATATTGATGTTCCGAATTGAAGCATGGGGAGA
Organism: Chenopodium berlandieri; assembly: GCA_034703905.1. Lineage (NCBI taxonomy): Eukaryota > Viridiplantae > Streptophyta > Magnoliopsida > Caryophyllales > Amaranthaceae > Chenopodium > Chenopodium berlandieri. The sequence goes on from CM068293.1 coordinate 15,152,677, forward strand.
CAACCTGGTCTATTGCTTAATACAATCAATGAATGAAATGAATTATTTATTATTAATTAGTAAAGTCTTAGTAATGTTAATAGTTGAGACATGTGCTTGAGTAAATAATTAAATTGTGTGTGTTGATTGCTTATTAGTAGTATGCTAGGAATTCTTGTGATATTTCGTAGCTCGTATGTACTCAGCGTTGCTGATTGCGTGCTTTTGTATGTCTTTTTCTTGGTCATGGCCTTCGCCTATTCAATGACCCTGTAATGATCCAATTTTTACACTTGTAATATTGGGGAGCAGATTAATCACAGGTTTTTACATAATCAGAACTTGCATCAAGGTGGTGGGATTTTGAGTGGAGTGTTGGATGTTTCCACAGTATATTTCATTTCATAAGTTTGGATTTAATTAAACTCTGGTTTGATTTATTTACTACTTTTATTGGGTTTTGGATAAGGGCCTTAATGGTACTAACTTAGTTTTTCCGCTGCTAAATTCTGAACTAGCCTTAACGTTTGAACACGTGGCGGTAGCACGCCAGTAATTCTCTTGCAGATTGTTAAAGGTATTTACAGGTTTTTAAAGAGAGAATTATGGGGTGTTACACATAATCTAATAAATTCAAGGGACGATATATAAAAGGGCAATCAAGTTACCTAATCAAAGGAGCACCCTAATTTCTGCTTCATCCATGAAGCATTCAAATTAGAGTTATCTACAATTAGGATGGGACACACATCTTTAAAATTCAAAGAATGTATGCATTTGAAGGGACAACTCATCAACCACTTGGATCAAAATCAGAAGAATAATCCATAATTAAGGCCAAAACCGAAATGAATTCATTAAAAAAAGCCAAACCCGAAACTAATTCATATATGTTATGAGTAAATTCAATTCAAAAATTCGCAAAATTCATCATCATTCCTTAACAAAAACCGAAATTCATCAACAAAAACCAGCAACAATAATCAAGCAACAATAATCCAGCAACAATAACCAGCAACAATAATCCAGCCCGCCAGCAACGTATGTTGGTATACAACATGAATCGTTCATCCGCCACTTAAACATGCTTCTAAGTATAGAATTAAAATAAATTTAAAAAACTTAAATAACAGAGAGGTTAGGGTTTCAGAAATTTACCAACAAATGTTAGCAAGCAAGTTCATTTCGAACAGGGAGACTCAGTTGGAGCATTTTTCAGGACCTTTCGTGAACTGGGGTTAGTAGAACCTGTGGTGCGTTTCACTAACCCACAGGCACCATAGCTACACCGGAATTGTATAGGAGCTCAGGCCACGACGATCCCTGCTCAAGTGCGTCAATTAGGGCTAAGATGAACCCCTTTTCAACCTCATCGTTACTCTCAAATAACGCAAGGTGTAATGGGAAAACATTCATGGCTAACGACATCGAGGGACTCAAGCACAGATCTAGGGTTTTTGATTTGCGAAAAATCGATTTTAGGAAAATCGAACCCAGAAAAACGAAGAAGAAGAAGATGAATAGAAATCAATTTTAGGAAAATCAAACCCAAAAAAACGAAGAAGAAGAAGATGAATAGAAAACCGATTTTAGGAAATCAACCAAGAAAAACAAAGAAGAAGATGAATAGAAAATCGATTTTAGGAAAATCGAAAGCAGAATTCGAAGAAGAAGAAGATGAATAGATGGTGGATGGAAGAAGACAGTGAGAGTGAGGAACAACAGAATGGGGGGAAAGAGATGATGTTGAGGAGAGAGGAGAGAGAAGAGAGAGATAAAACGAGAGATTGAGGAAACAGAAAGAAAGTAGAGGGGAAATAGAAAGAAGGAAAAGGGGCGGGTTTTTTTAGGAAAACAATTGGCACCGGTTTGAACCGATGCCATTTCAAGAAATTCGCACCGATTTGGTTTGAACCGGTGCCATTGCTCTTACACTAAATCCCGCCTCGTTTTTTTCCCACCGGTTTTTAAGAACCGGTGCGAATTCCTCAGTGCGCATTTGTGTTTTTCTACTAGTGTAAGGAAAAGATATTGTACTTTGCGATTTTATATTGCATCTTCCTTCCCTTGTTGCCTACCACCACCATGGCAGCATCTCCCATGGCCTTCTCCTATCACCATTTTCTTCCTCTCTTCCTTACCCATTATTAGCTTACCCCACCACCAGTACATCGCCATTGCCGCCGACAACGATTAGTGTCTCCTTTCTTTTCTCTCACCACCGTTCCATTCAACAGTTAAACAATCTAGATAAATTGTTGGTCATCTTTGTAGTCCAACAAACCAACAGATATAAATCTATTAATCTTGATAGCTTCCAAAAACTCTTTTTAGTCCTATCTACTACAAATGAATTGGAGGTCTTTTTAGTCCAATAAAAACAACAAATCGAGTAATGTTTGCTGATTCATTAACCACAAACATTTACAATTAAATTATTCATCAAACATTCAACTATTCATTTTTCCCTTGTTTCTCTGCTTTTTAAAGTTGTACTTAAATTTTGCAGTTTGTTACAGAACCATGTTTACTATATCAAACTCAAAAAAAGCAATGAACATGAATCCGATCCCAAACATAGCTTACTCTCTCAACACAGCACCATAATTCATTGCATTTATTTCCCATCAATCGAATATATTGAACCCAATCTGCTTGAAATCTTGTCAAAACGTAAAATAAAAGCTAGGTTAGGCACTCAAATGCAATCGAATAATTCAAAAGACAAACAAATTTTAGTTTGTGAAGAAATCATAAACTTTAGATGTCCCATAGTGACCATCCAATTAACTTGTATAAATATTAAGATAAATGTAAAGTCAACTTCTTACAATAAACTACAGCATGCATTAAAAGAAAATGTCATGACATTTCTCATTGTGTTCTCAATGTATTACAGAATAAATTTGCAATATTAACTCAAATACTCAATCCACTTAACAAGCTCAAATATGAACATTAACTCAATCTTCTTAAATAATCACTCTCATTGAATTTTTTTTTTTTTTTTTTTTTTTTTCAAAAAAAAAAAAAACCAATAAACCCAACAATTTTTATTAATGAAATAACTTCAAAAATCCACACCTTTAAGACTCTTCAATCTCACCCAAATGGTTCAAAGATTTAATCTATAGTATGCAATAAACAATAAAATTGTAAAATTAACCAATGGAGATAAAATGGGTGCGATTTTAAGCCCTAATTCATTTATCGCTCCTAAATCCTAACTAAACCCTAAAATTTAAGAAATCCTTGCTCCCCCTTCCCTCCTTTCCCTCCCCCTTCCCCACTCGATCTCCTCCTCCCCCTCCACCTCCTTTGTACTTATTTATATTAAATTTATCATAGGCTCATAGGGAGAGAATTCAGCAAATTAAGAAGCTAATCCAATATGATTAACTGATAGGAGTAGAAATGAATCCTATAGTTTTTATGAATATAGATACATCAATTCAAGGTATCAACGAGCACACAACTGAAATATCTAGGCATTTTCATAATATCAAAAATAATTTTTAGAGACCGATAGATCGAGTATTTAATTCAAAATTACAAAGTTACTCCTAAGAAATTGGAATCTAACATTACATGCATCATATAGAAACTATTGAAGTTTGAAAAGATATTTATAATACTTCTTACATCCATTTGAGAGAGCTAACAAAACATAATAATCTTTTGTCGACCTTCCAATAACTGTAATCGATCGATATTCTGATAATCCTACCAACAACTAAAGAACCTAAGACGACCAACATAAAAAGAGCATCATAAACCTAAAAACACTAAACACTTAGCTGACAATACCTACTAATCAACAAGAAAAAGGAGAGCCAATTTATCTTTCACATCACTAACAATATACAGTTTTTTTTTTAATGGAGTATGGTGTAATGCAATGATACTGGCAAACACGACACCACTACAGCAGTAAGCCAACAACAATATCTCAAATTACCTACAAAGTTCATTGGTGCTGGCAAATGATCATCCTTTAGGATCCAAAGTTGAGCACCAATATCGCTACGAATGGTTTGAATTATCTGACCACCTTTACCAACAATACATCCAATCTGATCAAAAGGGACAAGCAGCTGAGCAGTAACATGTTGATTACCTTCAGCCTCATCGCAACACCAGCATCCTCGGCAATCACTCTGTCATGCACTCTAGAGAAGAGTGCATCCTGGACAGACCTGACAATCCATTTCATCAAAGGCATTTGCTTCATCACTTGGACTAATCGTCTCAACTCGCTCATCACATCCAGGCACAGTCTCGCCAATTCTGATCTTCGATTTAGTGTCCAATGACCTATAAAGCAAAAGGGTAACAACGTTCAATTGATATATCTCGTGAATATGGACCCTGCCATAATGTAACAACTTAAAATGCAACTAAACCTCGAAATAGAACCACTTAAAACATTATTATTTTAAGGATTATTTTCAAAAAACCACCCAAAAATGTGTTGAATTTCTAACTAACCACCCAAAAAAAAATTTATTTTAAAATACCACCCATTAAATTAATTTTTTGCTCAGATTCCCACCCAATTTGAAAATCCGGTGGTTTTTTAGCTTGTGGGGCCCAGTTTAGTTATTTCCCTTTTTTGTTTTCTCTTTTCTCTCGACTTCACTGTCTTTCACTCTGTTTCTCATTCAATTCTCCCAACTAACCCTATTCTACAATCAAATTTCACTCCTTTTTTCAGCGAATTCCCCCTTTCTTCATAAATTGCTGTGCATTGTTCAATTCAGAACCCTAAATTCGACATTAAAACCCTAATTGTACTTGCAACAGGAATTAATCTAGAGTTATTGCTTGAAGTGGGGTTGTTTAATTGCAAAAAAGTCGCCATCTTTTGCTGTTTACTGGGGACCAGGAGCTTAGGTGAGGAACCTGACAATAGGTCAGTGCAATGGCGTCGAAAGAGGTAAGCAATTTTGTTGTTTGTGTTTAATGTTGAAGGTTGTTGGTTGTTGATGGTATATTTGCAATTATGTGGAAAGTTAGGGTTGTTTGTGTATTTGATTGAGTTATGTATTCTATTACTGTAATTGTTGTTGAATTATTTAATTAGGGATGTACTTAGGAGAGTGAATTAGGCGAATTGTTTACTACTGCTATGTGTAACAAAGTTGCATTTTTTGTAATTATGTGGAAAGTGCATAATTTTGCTTTATACAATGAACAGGTTGTTGCTGATGTTGATTATGTAGCTGTTAAGGTTAGACTAGGGGGGGTGTTTGTGAACAAAAAAATAAAGGGGAAGACATTATGTGGGTATGAGGGTGGCTTTGAATATTGGAGGTACAAGTGTAAAGTTAGTGAGATGTCTGTGAACTTTGTTAGGGAATCTTGCATTTGGGGCTTTGTGAAGTTAGATATGCATGTGCCAAGGCTGTTCAATGTTTGGTATAAGATAAAGGGGAGGACTTGGTCAAGTGGGAAAAAGGAGATTGTGAGTGACAGTGATGTCCAAGGCTTGCTAGAGACAATAAACAAGGATAAGGTTGTTATAGTTTATTGTACTAGCCCTGAAGTGAGTATTGTACAACCCACCCAAAAAACAAAAGTCAAACCTAAGCCCAGTGAAGTGAGGAGGAGCCCTAGGTTTAAGCAGCAGTTGGCAATTAAAGACAAAGAGGAGGCAGAAAAAACCAGCAAAGGGGTAGACAGGGTTGATGAGCATACTGAGAACACCACCACCAAAAAGAAACTGTTCTCTGACAGTGTGAAAGGGAAGAATAAATTGGGTGAAGAGGAAGGTACTTCTAGGAAAACAGGGAAGAAGGGAAAGGGAAAAGCAAAAGGGAAAAGGAAGAAGAAGTGTAAGAGTGAGGTGGACTTGGAATTAGACTTTGGATCTGATTCATCAAACTCTGATACTACCATAGAGTGGGAAGTTGGGGAAGAAGAGGGGGATTTTGAGGAGGGGGAGTTTCAAGATCTAGATGACAGTGTGGGCAAGATATTAGCAGAAGTGAATGCTAGTATACAATGTGTGCAAGATGACAGTGATAAAGAGTTGCAGCTCCCTGAGTACAACCTTGAGAGTGAACTGTTGAGAAATGAGGTTGCTGTACAGAGAGAGTTTACATCTGACTCTGAGGAGTTGGATAGCCCTAGAGGTTCTGATGAGGAGCAAGACAATTGCCCAACTTTCCATCCACAGACTGACTTCAAAAAACCCATTGAATTGGTCAAAGGTCTGAAGTTCCAGAACAACAAAATTCTGAGGAGAGTGTTAAGGGTTCATGCTATTCAGAATAGGTATGAGTATTGGTATTTTCACAATGACAGTACCAAAGTAACTATTCAGTGCAGAAGGAGGTGTCAGTGCAAGTGGAATGCTAAGAAGTGTAAGCTACCTAAGTGTACTTGTGTAGGGGGGAAAAGATGTCACTTTAGGGTAGTTGCAAGGAGGTCTGTGAACCAAGACTGTTGGAAGATTAAGAGTCTGAATTTGAAGCACAAGTGTTTCAGAGTTAGGAGCAATTTAAACCTAACTGCTGAATTTTTAGCTGAGAAGTACCTTGAGAAGTACCTTGGGTGTGGTTCTTAGAGAGTTTAATGAAAGCCTTGAAGGATGAAAATCAAGGCCTTGGTTTTACCTTTATGTCTGATAGGCAAAAGGTATACTTCTAAACATTGCATTTATTTTTTTGTTATTCTAAAGATTCATTATTCTAAAGGCCTTGGTTTTTTTTTTTTTAATAGGGTTTACTAGAAGCTATGGAGCAGGTGGTGCCTTATGCAGACAAAAGGTATTGTGTGAGGCATATATGGGCAAACTTCAAGCAACAATTTAGTGGTGCAACTTTCAAGGAGTTGTTCTGGTCAGCAGCTAGGGCAACAACTTTGGTATGTTTCTACATTGTTATGGGTGTTTAACTGATTAAATCTATGTGTCTGTTTTATGTGTTTTTATGTTGTCTGACTATGTGTATTTGATGGATGTGTGTGGTGTTTCTTGCTTAGTTTGACTTTGACGTGGCAATGGAATCAATTAAGTTTCTGTCTGAAGAAGCATATGAATATCTAGCTGAGATCCCAGCTCAACACTGGTCCAGACATGCATTTAGTCCATTCCCAAAGTCTAACATGTTGCTCAACAATGTATGTGAGACTTTTAATGCGGTCATCAAAGAAGCAAGGGATAAGCCAATTTTGACTCAGATGGAGTGGCTTAGGAGGTACATGATGAGAAGGAACCATGAGAAATGGGAGAGTTATCAGGAAATGGAAGGTAAGGTTGTTCCTTATGTGAAGAAGACATTTGAAAGGATAGAACCTGCTGCTAGACATTGCATTGTGCAATGTTCAAGGGGTGATACTTATGAGGTAGAGTTGAACTCAGACCTAGTGACAGTTGATCTCAGCAAACAAACATGCTCATGCTACCACTGGGAGCTAACAGGCATCCCATGTGTGCATGCATATGCATGCATCATGGACAAGAGGGCTGACCCTGAAGATTATGTGGATGATGCATATCTTGTGTCCACTTATATGCTTGCACACAGGCACGAAGTGGCAGCTATGCCTGGTCCACATCACTGGGAGAAGGTGAAGCTGAGGCAACCTCTGCCACCAGCAGTAAAAATTCAGCCTGGGAGGCCAAAGTCAAAAAAGAGAAAGTTGGAGAAAGGGGAAGTGGTTGGTGGTAACCAGCAAGAGCAGCAACATTTGAAAAGGAGGAGCACTTGCAAGAACTGTGGGCAATTGGGACACTATGCTAAGACATGCAAAAACCCACATGTGGCTCCTGTTGCTGTCTCATCCCCAAAAAAAGAAGGAGGAAGACCTGTTGTGCACAGTGAATGGGTGAATGACCAGAGGAAGAAGAAAGCAGAAAGAGCTTTGAAAGAGGTACAAAATATCCTACATAGCAGTGATTTAGGGTCAGATGTGTTTATTGAGAAGTGTCATCCTAATTACTGTTAATTTGGCTGTGCAGAGTGCCCTTGGTGGTACACCAGGACCCAACAGTATTGCTAATAGGAGGTTCCCTCAGGAAGAGCAGCAGAAGAAGCAGCACACTACTCAGCAGTCTCAAAGTCAGCAGACTCTGCATCAAGAGCAGCCTCAGAGTCAGCATCAGCAGAGTCAGCATCAACAGCAGACTGACCACCATCAGCTCAGCCAGCTCACTCAAACATCAGTAACAACATCTCCCACTACCTCAGCCAGACCACCCAGAACCAAGATGAAGCCTCTTAGACTTAGGAAGTAGGCTGTTAGCTCAGAGCAGCCTCTTAGAATTAGGAAGTACCTTCTGCTGACCCATATATTTGATTTTGCCAAATGTAATTTGATGTGGCTGTATTTTTATATGAGCTACAAGACAGTTTAAGTATTAGTATTTTGGACATAAGTGGTTGGATTGTTAATTGAGTCCCTTATGTTTTGAATTTGACAATAGCACTGATATAGTGCATTATTAGTTGAAATATATGGGTCATTTTGCTGGTTTTTTATACCATTTGCATAGTTATTCAGTTGCTGGTTGTTTAAACCCATTGCATATTTATTCAGTTGGTGGTATTTTAAACTAACAACAACAATAAGACAAACTAAAACAAGTTTTTTTCATTGATAGCATAATAGTACCATTACAAATACTTTTACTTTAACACCACCTCCCACTTAAACCATTTTATTCATTACAAGATAACCTAGGACAACCAACAAAACAGAACACAACACAACTAAATAAACTTGGAGCTTGTTGTCACAACCACTGCTTCTGATCAATTTCTTCCTATCACCAGTGAGGGCCTTGCATTTCGGTTGTAAGGTGTCAACCTCATTAAGCAAACACCTTCTCTGGCCAGTCAAGTCATCCACATCCCTTTTCAAAGTGTTGATTTCACCTTTCATCAACTTTTTGTCAAGGAGCAGTTGGTTAATGACAACTCTTTGCCAATCAGTACCATCTTCATTGTCCACCCATTCAAAAGCCTTGCACCCCCTTGTTTCAGTATTAGGGTCATATAACTTGCAAGCCAAAAATTTCCTCCCAGGGTTCTCATTTGTCCAAGAAGTCAATTTTGCTAAAGGTAATCCACAATTGCATTTCCTCTGGTTTGTGGGAGATGAGTTATTCCATGACATCTTCATCCCTGCAATACAACATAACAGTACTCAGTTAGTTTAACAATTTACATCAACTAAACAAAGATTCAACCACATTAACATATCCTCAGTCACACATACTCACTGTGGTGGTTGCGCTCCATAATGAGGGTAACCAGGGGGGCCATGTACCATTCTGTTTCATCCTGTACTCCAACATACAGTCAGCCAAAAACCCAGGATCATCTGTGGTCCCAACATGTATGGTGTACACCTCCTTATTAGGTAACCTCCTAATCATCTTGAACACATCCCCATCATCTTCTAAATTCCTAAACTTCCCTTTATACACATACTGGAATGTAGGGTGCAACAGTTCAACTGATCCTTCTAATGGATCATCCATCTCACGAAGTTGATCATCAAATTCTATAGCTGTATCCAACAAGTTACTTCTGCCTACTTCATATTCAATGTCTATAGTTACACTTAAATATTTAAATCTGAGAACAATCTTATTCTCCTCCATTTCTACCACAACAATTACAACAACAAACAAACACAAAGAACAAGGTTACAAATAAAGCAAACTTAACTGTAATTGAAAGGAAAAACCACAATTCAGTACTACCACATACCCTAATTGACAAAATATCTCAATTAAATCGTGTATATGAAAAAACCCTAATTAATGAATCCCACAAATTCCCCCAATTAACATTTTGCAAGAACCCTAATTTTTCCAGATAATTGAGATTACCTTGTGCGAATTCAAGTGATGTCGTTGCTGCAAATGCAAATGCAATTAGAAGCAAGCTTAATTTTGTGTAATTTGGGGAAAAATTTTGTTTAGGAGCAAAAATAAAAAAGGAATACACTTTTATAGGAAAAATCGGGGGAAGAAAACACCATTTATTTTAAAGGAATACACTTATTTTAAAGAACGACCATACTCATCTTTTAAATTGAGCTTATGCCAAAACAACATTTAGCTTAAATAAGTATGGTTACAGTAGTGCTATACGATACAAAGCTTTTTTCAATGTGTCTCATTACTGCTATTATTCATATAGAGACAGAAGAAGCACCAAAGATACATAAGTTCACATCGCCTGGTAACTTCTTGAGAACGATTTTGCAGCCATTATTATTTGGTTTACAACAAACATTCCCGTAATATGTTTTTAGCTTTCAGTTATATTCGAACAAAGTAGGTTTGTTAATATGTTTCTTCATCACCCATATCACATAAAAATAATAAAAATAGACTATAAAAAATAAGAGTTACAAAATAGACTACAATCAAAATAGACTATGGTATGTTTTTGTATCACCTATATCACAGTCCAACCATTAATAGTGAGAGTAATATAATAAAATTTATTTTATAGTCATTAATACTATAAAACTAAAGGTGGTAAGGTACTAAACCTCGAAATTGAACCACTAAGAACTGCCGTGTATCATCTCTTTCATATACCTTCCTTTTCCTTATCTCGTTTCTCCTTCTTATCCCTCTCCCTTTCCCCCTTTCTTGTTCCTTCTTCCTTCCTTCCACTCCCTTATCTCATCCTCTCCTTCCTGTGACTTTCTTATGAATTCTGGAATGATCTACATTCATATACAGCATTCCCCACACTCTTAAAGTAATTTTTCTCTCTCCATATCTCCTCTCTACCCTACATCCTTCCTCATCCTCCCCTCCCTCGCTCTCATACTCGCCTTTTCTCATTTACTCTATCCCCTCCTCACTCCTGCTTCCTCACCTCCTTAATCTTCCATGCCTTCTCTCTGCCCTACACGCCTTCTTAGCTATATGTGGTTCGAATTTTGACAAATAGCTAACAGACCTTGTATATAGTTGTTGGACATTTAATCCCTGCCAAAACAGGAAAAATGTATAAGAAAATACATAACGAGGATTAGTCTGCAAAATCCGACAGGCCAAAACGAAGAGCTACAGAGGGTATACTTACAACAACTACTTCTATGTATGAAGGAGTAAATTTGACACCTTCCATGAAAATAGTCGCTAGGGGCTAAAAGTATAAAGGACATAACTGTTATTATGGAGAAGAGTGTAATATTGTCCATTGATTCCTGTCAAAGAAAATAATTGAAATCAACTCAAACTCTCAAACATTAATCAAATAAATGAGTAAGAAAATCAATAAGTTGTATGTACTGTACAAAATAGAGAAAACTACTTTTACACAAAGCAACAAAAAAAGGTCAGACATTCCTGTAGACACCTGATTGTGTCTCCCCAAAAACCAAACCCAGTGATGAGTACCTTTCACGTCTTTGATTATCGAGTTAGGTGAAGAGTTGAAGAGTCTTGTGAATTTCCCTTTAGCCTTGACCATTTCTAACCTTTCCTTAAATGTTTTAATCCAAAATCATTCATTTCGTGTCTTTGAAAATCATTCATTTCGTGTCCTCTTTATAAAACTTCTAAACCAGATTATTTTGGTCCATAATCCTGGTCCAATTATTGTTTAGTTGGATGGGGCTTGAAAAGAGATTTCCAACGACATATTATAAGCCAAATCCGACTTATAACGAAGAAGTTATGACCAAAATACTAAACCAAGTCCGAACCAAGCCTTACCTACGACCCAATGATTATGTGGAGGGTCCAAATACCTTAATCCCAATCCTAAATCAATTAGGATTCATTAGGAGATTCTAGAAGTCTCTAGAAGGTTCTAATTTATCTTTTCCCCGAAAGATAAAGATTAAAGAATTTGATATTGAATAAAACATCTCTTTTTTGATAATCCTAATCCCGGTCAAAACTGAATTTCCTGCCTCATAATTTTTTATCCAAATCTTGGATGGTTGGATAGCCCTTAAAATTATATTTCCAATGATATATCATAATCCCAATTCTGAGCTATGACGAAAAAGATATGATTAACACACCAAACTCTATTCAAAACTAACACTGTTCCACTGTTTCAATCATATCTTTTATTCTACAAAATATATCAATTTTATTCTGATTGGGTTGGAAAGTAGACTTTCAGAGTTTTTCAACGATATATTATTTACCTTATTTCGACTTCTGAATCAAAAGTTATGATAAAAACAAAAATCGCAAAATTGAAGGATCATCGCGCCGCGACAATGCTGTCGCTCCGTGATGGAATCTGTGTTACTTTGATTTGATTTTTGACTCTTTTCTGGTCCTTCGACCCTCTTTTTTCCTATCATTTCTCCCCGTTTTCAATCACCAACAATCATCATCAAGTCCCTTCTCTAATACTTTTTCTCTCTCTCTCTTGATTCTTCTCTTAGCCTAGCCTAAACAAGTCCTAATACATTCTTGATACTTTTCCCTAATCAAACACCATGCCTCCATCACGAGCTTTGAATACTCCTAGCCAATCTCGAAGTTGACTTTGATCTCGACGTGAAAGGTTGATAGTTCTGAAGGTTTGGTCCCAAATATATATTTCAATTCTTATTTGATTTATTTTGGTTTATTCGATTTAATCTTTCTTGACGTTACTAACGTGTTTATTATTTTGATAGAAAGAGATACGAGGCATCAAAGTAAGTAATTCGATTATTTAATTATTCTTTTGATATAGAAATCATGTTCAGATGTTGATTTTGATTCCTAGTATCATGTTTAGGGTGTTAATTAATATTCCTAATATCATGTTGGTTTCTAGTATCATGTTTAGGCTAATGTTTTGATTATGATTTTTATTAGTGACATGCTAGGGTTTGTTGTTAATCCGTTTAGTATCATGCCTAGGATCTTGCTATTAATCATGTTTTGATGAGATTATGATTATATTAATTATGATGTTTTGATTATGATGATGATTGTTGTGTCAATTATTATGTTGCTTGATTATTGTTATTGCTTGATCACGCCCCTTCTTGCAGGTTTAAAGGAAATTTGTACTTGAAATCATGTCTAATAAGATAATTAATAATTTGATTAGGTTTAATATGATTTTAACTCAAGTGATCACCAATAATAGATTTGATTGTGCATTAATTATCAACCAACTTAGATTAAACAGGTTTAGGGCTAATTTGATGTATGTATGTTGATCGGAAGGCGCACATGAATATCATAAGAATTAAGTAGAGACTGATTTAGGGCGAGTTCAATCTTTTTTAGGTTGGATTCGTACCATCATCCCCGAATATCCAGTCATGGTTCCGGACCACTATAGAGTTAGCGATTTCCGTGATCGTGAATGGGGTGTAACCTTCACACCCGTGAACAGTTTACAAGTTCCTAAAACTTGTTGGCGACTCTTTTATCTCTAGCTTCCTTCCCTTTGAATGCCACCATGCTTAAAGGCATGATCACAGTGAGGCTCAAGGTTAAGTTTGAAAAACTCTCTACAATTCCCCATAATGAAGCTTTCTCAGCATGGAAGAAAAACTAACCTAGAAACAATAAACAAAAGGAATTACCTCTATCTTTACCATGACCTCCTTGCTAAGGACATTACGCGATTGGTTTGTCACGTTAAAAGCCATAGAACTCCAAAAAGCAGCCCTTCATGAAAACAAAAACATATTAAACAAATAGTTCAAATAATACTCATGCTGAAAACCCAGCGAGATCCTTGGAAATAGGAAGCACAAAATCTTGTCAGAAAGTTATCTCGCTAACCAGTTAAAAGAGGCTTCAGTCACAGATGCAAGAGCCACCCCTCCAACAATGGGAAGAAGTGAAAGTACAACCCAAGGAGTGGGATTCTGCAATGAAGGATACTGAAAATTAACTCACAAATAAACCAAATCACTAAAATAAATACTTCAACCATTGGCTGAACAATGGCTTATCCTACATATCAGAGAATCTTTCACATTTCAACAATTTTATGTATATAAATATGAACAAATGAAAATTATGTGAAATGTACCTCCCAAAAAGGCAGCAGACAGTAAAACAGAGAAAAATGGCTCCATAGCTTTGATAGTGTGAGAGAGAACAACAAACGTATACCTCAGACAATCTCAACAAAGCAGCAAGAAAAAAAAAAAAAAGGAAACAAACTCAGCTCTTTTCTTGTTCATAATACAGCAGCTATCAACTTGTTCATAGCACAAGTCACTAACCTTTTTTAATCAACCATAATTAGAGCATCCCAAAGAAGGGCATGTTTATTTATAGTCAAGTCATTTTGCTATTCACTACATAACCTGAAACTGATATCTCCATCATGATCTATTTCAAACCCTTAACTTATAAGACCCGAATTTCCCAAAAATAACCTAAAACATACATCACCACCGAAAACAAGCATCACATATACAAAGCAAATTAAGTCCTAAAATGTATTCAAAACTAATTAGTCATCAGCAAACAATTTTAAACCAAATCAGCGAAGACACGTCAAAAGAAGCCAAATTTTTAGCACCTGCTAATATAAGTACAATGTACAAATTTAAGAGTTTTGATGTACAAGCCATTCAAAGTCAATTGCAAGTTCAGTTTTGGCAAATGTCAGCTTTAGACAATTAACTAAATGGTTTGACATGCATTATAGGCATTGTACTTACATATAGCTTTTGACCATAACATATTAAGCTTTTTCAAAAATTAATTACATATTGAGCTTCCTTTATGGTAACCATGAAAAAATTGTGAAAACTTTTCACTTAAGTCAGTCAATAATAAACAAGCCCCAAAATTATTAATTGATCCTTTACAATGAATCCTTATGATTTCATAACCAATACAAATTCATAATGTGAGAATAAAACTATATAAATTTAGTTCTCAAGCCAATGAGCCTCAATAACAATACAATCAAGTGGAATACACTTGTGTACATCAACTCGCCTCAGCTTGTCTAGAGAGCAGATACTCAGTTCGTTCGATTCAAAGCATTGTATCTCTATTAGCCTTAAGTCCTCAATCATAGGGCAACCAGAGATCAGATTTTCGAGCTGCAGCAGGGAGACTTCCATATTCTTAAACGATAGCTTCTGGAGATGCGGAAGATTTACTGAATAGGCAGGTATAAGACACCCATATAAGCTTAATGCAGTAATGGAACTTCCACACATGACACACGGAGGCAAAGTGAAGTACTGTAGTCCTGACCGATGCCTAGCTTTGGCGTGGACTTCAAGTTCTATAACATTCCTCGCAATAGCAGAAACAATCCAATCATTTACATCAGAATTCTTTACATCCCATTCCCATAAATAAGAAAAGCACAACCTGAACTTGTGAATACTATGCAATTGCTCATCATGCAGCCGATTAATTATCTGATCTTTGTATTATTTCTTTATAACTTTCTTCACCTTGTCGAAGCTACACAGGTCAATATCCACAGTATGATATGAATTCCATACTTGCCTCCATCTCTTAGACAGGATGCACGTTCGAGCAGCATCCTTGGGATGGAGGTGATAAAGAACTTGATGAAGCACATGATCCGGCATGTCAGAAATATAGTCAATTCTACGATTCACTCTCTTTCTTACTCTATTAGCAGAGGCCCTTTTGCTTTTTTTCTTACATTTCTTAGAAGTAACATCCATTGAACCGTTCTTCTATACCAATTTATGCATATGTTCCCTAGAAAAGGTCGACGGATGTTAATCTAAAATCTGCGAAGAATTACCGAAATATATAGCTAAATTCAATTTGTCAAATTCACCAGTTTACATCATTAATCACAGGAAAGTAGGACGTAGGAACACAACATGAATTCGAAACATATAGTATTATGCTGAAGCAGAGACTGTAATCATCCCAAACACATTATACAGGACTAGTACGATATATACCAATCAATCAAAGCCTTAATCCCATAACTCCATAAGTGGGGTCGGCTGTTCCCTAGAATAAGTCTACAAGATGTTAATCTAAAACCTCCCCACATAGAAGAAATATTGAAATATACAGCTTAATTCCATTTGTCAATGTCACCAGTTTACATCATTAATCACAGGAAAGTAGGAAACACAACAGGAATTCGAAACATATAGTATCATGCTGAAGCAAAAACTATCAAATCATATTATTCAATCTGAGTAATCATCCCAAACACATTATACAGGACTAGTACTCTAGTAGGATATACACCAATCAATCCATCAAAGCCTTAATCCCATAACTCCATAAGTAGGGTTGGCTACATGAACCAAAAGTACGATATACACCGATTTACAAAAAATCCGAGCATGAATTGGGAATTACCTAGTATTCCGTATAACAATTACACACTAATTACAAAGAAATTCAACATTACAGAAAAAACCCACCAAAAAAAAAAAAAAAAAAAAAAAACAAGAACCCTTACAAACACATTGTTCTGTTTCACGTTTCTTCCAATTACAGTTTTCTCGAATCAAGATTACATAAAATTGACATGTATATTAATTAAATCACAATATTCATAAAATTCACCAAATCTTGCATATATAAATCATCATCAGCACAAAATTATAGAGCAATTAAAGAAAAAAAGCTATAAATCTTCAAATTTTAAAATAAATTGCTCACATTAAAATTAAAATTAAATTCGAGCCTGTTAATTGAATTCGCATTAGGGTTAAATCGAAGAATTCTTAACTCCAAAAATCATCATCAATCAAAAATTTTGGTTTCAATTGAGGAGAAAGAAAAGCTAAAGTGTAACGCAGTATTTCTGACAATTTATGTCTTTATATATGACCTTCAATGGACCCCACATAAACCCCAAAAAAATAAAAAATAAAATTTGCAAATTAAAAAAAATAAATTTATTTTCTTTTTTTTTTTAATACCTCGGAAAAAGAAAAGAAAAGAAAAATAAAAGAAAGACGTCGATAGTTTCCGATCTTTCTCACTTTCTCTCCTCTTTCGATGTTTGATCTCACTCATCTTTGAACAACTGGAAATTTCAATCACTCGAATTTTCTAGCTCGAATTGGATAAAAAGGTTTGATTTCATCAAGTTTATTCAATAATTTTGAGTTTCAATTTACTATAAATTTTTTAATTTTATTTATTTATTTATTTATTTTTTTTGTGGGTAGATTAGGAGTATGAATTTTGATAGACATTTTCATTTTATGCGAGTAAATTTTGATTTTCATAGCTTAAATGTTGATATATGATACTTAGTTTATGATTTGATATAGTTTTTATTTATGTTAGTTGAAAATTAGTCGATCTGTTGTTCTTAATTTGTTGTTGAATTATGTAATTTGATTGAAATTTGTAGTTTATTGTGTTGATTTTGATTGATAATCGGAAGTATTGATTGATGTAATGTGAACAGATGTCAGTTCCTCGATCTATGGATAAATCAAGTGCTCTTGAATACATTAACCAGATGTTTCCTACAGGTAATTTCTGTTGCTTTTCTTCTGTTTACCTACATTGGTTGAATTGTATTAGGAATTTGTAGTTCCGTTGATTCGAGTCGTTGAAGTTGGAGTTTGATACATTTATCAGTGTTATTTGGAAAGGGATTGGTGAAATTGTAGTTCAGAACTTCTTATAATTTTGCATTTGTTTGAATGATTGCTGATTGTGTGATAATATTGGTATATCAGAGGCATCGTTATCTGGAGTTGAGCCTCTAATGCAAAAGATTCATGGTGAAATCCGTCGAGTGGATGCTTCCATACTGGGAGCTGTTCGACAGCAGGTAAGGTTTATTGGTCCTTGCGTTATTTGCATTCTACAGTTTTGATGGAAGTATTGATGGATTTTTTATTTATTTTTTACTGGTATGAGTGGTATCTTCACTTTGGTTTCATTTGGTTGGGTGGGAAGCATTTTTGACTGAAATGATGAATTTGATATATGCGGTTTGTAAAGGGGTGGGAAGTAGTTGTACAAGCGGAGATAGTTCCCCAAGGGTGGAAAACATTTTTACCTTTTGCTAGGAGGGAATGGCACATTTATTTTATCATCCCTTGGCAGTAATCCTCGTTTCCAAACTCACTCTCAGTAAACATTACTCTCATATTTTGGATTGGATGGTGATGTATAAATCTTTTTATTTTATTTTATTTTGTAGTAGAATGAGTTTGTTGTGATTTTGTTAAATGAGGCTCTGTTGAGTTCATTTTCGTTTATAGAAGGTTGTTTAAGGAGGTTTAGTGTAGGAAGAGTATTTTTGTTAATAGTCTTCATGAGAACCATGGGCGTTAAATTTTGGGAAAATAGTGTTCAGACGAGGTGACTGAAGATTGCAAAAGGTTGAAGAGTGTAGGAAGAGTATTCTTGTTAATAGGCTTCATGAGAACCATGGGCGTTAAATTTTGGGAAAATAGTGTTCAGACGAGGTGACTGAAGACTGCAAAAGGTTGAAGAGTGTAGGAGGTTGAGTGTAGTAAGAGTATTCTTGTTAATAGGCTTGATGAGAGCCGTGAGTGTTAAATTTTTGGAAACTAGTGTTCAGACAAGTTGACTTAAGATTGCACAAGGTTGGAGAAGGATGGACTGTAATTGATATAGAGGTAAAGTGAGCAATGCAGCTAGGTAAAAATGAATATCTATAGTTTATAAATTTGATATTCTAGATGGATTTTGATTTAGGAGCTTGATCTTCAGCCACGTACAACTGGGTAGATCAAACGATGAACTGCATACAAGTTTAAAAGACTACTATTTGTATTTAAAGAACTCCATTGCAGGCTTCTTTCTATCAGGCTTGGTGTGGTTTTGTTAAAGTTGGCGCGTATTAATTTAGGGTGCATAATTGATGTGCATGACCTTGTAGCGGGCTAGAGTCAAAATAAAGTTATGTGAAAGAAGAGTGGGGGCAGTTTAGACCAAGCAATCAACTTTTAATAGAATTTTGAATACATAATATTTTTCTTATGAAGGGTACATGCCTTATTGGAGTTCATAGGATTTATTGGAGGGTTGAAATCTTGGTTGATGTCACAATGATGGTTGTGGAACCACATTTACAGGCAATGCAAATGGCTTGCGGCCATCGTGCCTAATACTATGTCACAGTATGCTTCAAAATCACCCTAGATTTAACATCGTGATATATTTTAAGATAGAAGATGGTCCTTGCAAAATGAGTTGGAAAAGTGGTTGAGAGAAGTTGTGTCTACTAGACACGATCCTTCACACATTGGTGTAAGAATCTGATATTGAATATTTGTGTCATGTGTTCCCCATGTAGTCATTATTTATACTAATTTTTTTATCATTACAACTTTTTGTTTTTAAATCTTTTTGGGGGTGGGAAAAATGTTTCTTTTTGTTCCTCATCCTCATTGATGCCAATTATGCTGGCAGGGTGGAAGCCGGGCATATCTTTGCCCAGAATGCGCTTAATATTTTATTATTTATTATTTTTTTATTTTTTGTAAAAATAAATACTCCTTCCGTCCCATTATTAAGTGTTCGTTTCTTATATTTCACGGGTTTTAATGAAATTGAAGGAAGTATAAAAAAAACATTTGTGAAGTACATTGGGAATAATTATATAGAGTACAATATTTTGTTTCCAGTGAGAACAATGAAAAAGCATGTGTGAAGGGTATTTAGGGAAGTTTAGTATGTTAAAAGGTATAAAGTGGGGGTATCTAGGTAATTATAAAGCATAAAAAAAAATCAGATGTGAAATTTATTGATATGGGCTTTTCAAAGGCATTTGGTGAGACAGTGACTGGTGCAAAACTGTTGTATGATCATTTTAAGGGATGTCATGAGGTGAAGAGAAAAAAGCTCATTAGTATTGAGCTGGTGTGAGCAGGCTAGACTTAGCTCATATACAACTTATGAGGAAATGTCCTTAATCTGAAACCAAAGAACTCAAGAATTTATGTGCCATTTCTCAAGTAGGGTGCCTTTTTTTAGTTCTTGAACAGTTGAACCTATGTATTTTGGAATCTTCAATTCTTCTAAAACGTGTTTACCTTTTGAGATTCAAATTGTGGCCTTCTTAGTTTAGACCTAATTTTCCTCTTACGCAGTCTCTTTCCATTTTTGGTTGTTGGTTTCAGCAAAGCTTGATTATAATTTCTGTACTAGTAGTGTTCTAGTGTTTAAGGTTTGTTTTGGAAAATGCTACTTGGAGAGGAGTATTAATGAGCATGGTCCTGGACCAAGGCTCCCTTCCCTCACAATATGGGGGTTACTAAGTTATCAGGAGGGTACTAGTTATTGTGAGAGGTGGGAGCACTGGTTCAGGATCATGAAATAAGCTGTGAAAACTTTTCTACTAGCATCAAATCTTCCACTCTCTAGGGTGAAGCTGTGTGTTTTTGAACTCTTAATTTTTGATTGCTAACTTCCTGTAGTTTAGAGTAATTCAGGTACCAAGGCCAAAGAAGATCTTGCTGCTGCTACGCGTGCAGTGGAGGTTTGTACTCCCAATATATGGACTCATATTACTTGACTTTTTACTTAATATATAATGACTGATTGGCTCTAATTCTCTTCTGGATGATTATCCGGAATTGATTGTACCCTAATTTCTGTTCCACTAATTGATTGTTCTGATTGGATTAATTGATTGATCAATTTTAAACAGGAACTCATGTACAAGATACGGGAGATAAAAAATAAGGCTGAGCAAAGTGAGACAATGGTTCAGGAGATTTGTCGTGACATAAAGAAGCTCGATTTTGCAAAGAAGCACATAACAACTACTATTACAGCACTTCATCGTCTTACCATGTTAGGTTGGTTTTTTTTCCTTTTTATTTTCATTGATCTTAGCGTCTCACACATTTAGCATCCAGGACCATTAACTATCTGGTCTTTGCTCTTGGAAAAAAAACAGATTTATTGCTTTCTTTTCATATTGTTTTTTGTCTAATTGAGGATCATATAAAGACAATGTACCCACAAGAAAAATTCGTGATAAGTATTTTCCACCTTCACACTTAACTGCAAAACTAATCCAAAGAATCAAATTAGATACTATAACGATTGTATAATCTGTCAAAGATCAAGAGCCTACCATGATACTATCAATCACATATCATACAATACAAACTTTCATTGGTTTTGTTCTATGTTTGAGATGATTTAATGGTTTTATATCTGTAAGTTGCTACTCTTAGAAATGCAGGATTCATGTTTTATTAATCTCTATGTTTTTCATTGTTGTGGTAATACATGAACAATACAATGAACAAACAAGAGTTCCTAGTACTTTGCTCTAGATATTCTTATTAGATTCAACATATTTGTTGTTGCAATGTTTTAACTCATATTCTTTTCAGACAACGCTGCATTAATTTGTATTTGGTGACACATCATGAAGATAAATAAACCCCTCTTGGTTAAAAGTAGTTTTGAATTATGGACCTTTGTTTTTCCTTTTGAATCAAACATGTGTACATAGCAAGTTTTTTTTTTCTTTTTTTTTTTTCCCCTTTCTTTTTGGACTTTTTTGGGGAGGGGGTTGGGGTATATGTTACGGCCTTGGTTATTATATATTGTTCTTCTTACATGGAATATGTTGTTAGTGAACACATTTCTGGAGGAACTTTCATATCTTCTAAGTATAGCTATCAAAATCCCAATTTAAACCTTAGAATCTTACGATTTTATGATTTAGGTATGTCCATACAATCCATTTACGATTATACGTTATTTTACACATTTCTCTTTAACCAGAGAAAACCTTACAAATTTAAAACATGCCTACAAAGTTATTTATAAATATATATTGTCAATTATTGGTTGCTTAATGGGAAAACAAGTATATTCTATGAATAATTAGGTTTTTAATTTATAATTTAAATATATTCAGTGACATTTGGATATGATGTCTTGATTATGCAATATGCATGTACGTAAGATTCTACGATTCGATTCTGAGAGCCTTTCCGATTCAAAGTAGAATCTTGATTTTGATAACTTTGCTTCTAAGTCCTTAAAATAAATTGTTCCCATAGATGAAAACACCAAGGCTTCTATATTTTTATTTGGATAGTCTGAAGACTATAGATTCTGACCTCCACAAACTTGCCAATTGCTACACATGTTTTGCTGTTTTCTGGGATGTCATGCTTTATGACTTCATTCACTGTTTCACTCTTATGGCTCTAACAAAGGTATAATTGCTTTAATATCCAATTCATGTAGTTGATGTAGAATATTTGTATAATATCGCATGGTAATCAGTCAATCAGATTTTTATACTCTATTTCTTAGGTGAGAATAAAGCATGCTAACATAATGTCTTTTAAATGCTTTGGCAGTATCTGCTGTTGAGCAACTTCAAGTGATGGCTTCAAAAAGACAATATAAGGAGGCAGCTGCTCAATTGGAGGTACCAAGCTGCCAGTGGGCAAGCGTTTTTCTTCTATTTAGGAGGTCAATAATTTTTTAAGCTTTTACATTTTTTCCCCTATCTCCTTGGAGGATCCATGGTCCTTCCCACCCGTACATACATTCCTTGTATATATTTTTGGGATTCAGATTTACTATTTGACCTGAATTATGGAAAATATATCATTTCTTTTTTGTTTGGCTGTATTGTTAGCAGATGAATCTTCTCTGTATAGTCTGAACATATTATGTGGTTTTTCCATTGTACGTCTACTTATTGTCTGAAGACTCCAATGTTGCTGAAGGATATACATGCTTTAATGGCATAACTTGCCTCTAATAACACAAAAATTTTAAGTGATTTTTTATGGTTGTGAGGTGTTTGAGTCAACGTTTCTCTCGTGTTCCTTGTCTTATAGGTTCCGTATTTTCTGTTTGATCATTTATTCCTTGTCCCACACATTCCTTATCTTAGTGTGGATGATGTTATCTCTTGATTTGTTTCAGGCAGTAAATCAGTTATGCAGTCATTTTGAAGCCTATAGGGATGTCCCTAAAATAACAGAATTGCGAGAGAAGTTCAAGAATATTAAACAAATCTTGAAGTCTCATGTTTTTTCTGACTTCTCAAGGTACTGCTGGAATTTTTTTCCTTTTTTCATGATATGTGGAGTTGGACTATAATTTATTTGGGAGGTGATAAGGGAAAGAGACTGGTTTCCCTCTTCGTACAATTTGAAGTCCTTCAAAATAATATGTGTTGTACACATTGATCATGAATAAATCCTTATCTGGATCTAGATATATCTGCCTAGATAGAAATTTTACTTTAGCTTGACTATGGAATATGGATTTTAGATTTATTTTTTGGACATGTATATTTGAACTTTGAGAATGATTATAACTTGAATTTGTAAGATGAGAAAACTCACAACTTTTAATGAGGGGTGGTTGATGGTTTGCAAAATCTCAACACATGTTGAATCTGTAAGAATTGGTTTCATTGATGTTGGTTCATTGTATACAGGTATTATTTTATATTGTATATATTATCTCATTTGTTTACTATGTCTTGCAATTTCAGCCTGGGTACTGGGAAAGAGACAGAAGAAACTAATTTACTGCAGCAGCTATCAGATGCTTGTTTGGTGGTTGATGCTTTGGAGCCTTCTGTACGAGAAGAACTTGTTAAAATATTCTGCAACAGGGAACTTACTTCCTATAGACAAATTTTCGAAGGAGCTGGTAAGTATCCTTCACTTTTGTCCCTTTATTTTTGATGTAGCCCTTTCTGCATCAACAAAATGATTTGCTCTTTGATTTCTGTAAAAATTGTCGTAAATATTGCTTATTTCTATTTATATATATATATATTTTAAATTAGAACTTGCAAAGTTGGATAAAACGGAAAGGAGATATGCTTGGATCAAGCGTCGGTTGAGAACAAATGAGGAGATATGGAAAATTTTCCCTTCTTCATGGCATGTCCCTTATTTATTATGCATTCAATTCTGCAAGCTCACGAGGTCAGTGGTCTTGGCCTCTTAAAATTTTAAACTCTATGCATTCAGTAAAATAATTATTTATTCTAGCCAGTGTCACATGTGCTTTTAATTATCACCAATACCTGTATGGTCTTCTTATTTTGGAAATATATGGGTCGATGGATTGACAACATCTAACTGGCTTTTCCTGCTGGCATGCTTTATGTAGTGGATTTTTGATAGTAATTGATTGCTTGACATTCTACCTTTTCGTTTGGACATGTTGTTCTACTTCAATAAGATGCTGTTGAGCATCAAATGTTTAGTTTGATACATGATTTAATGATTTATTCCTATAGGATTAGGCATTGGCTTCTATCTTTTATTTGCTTACCTCATCGTCATCATATATATATATATAAAAAAAAAAAAAAAGAAAAAAAAGAAAACTGTCATGCATACTTATCCTATATAAATATCTTGTAAAGTGATATTATTTTTCTTTACATTTTTTTGTAACAGAACACAACTTGAGGAAATACTTGATAACATGAAGGAGAAACCAGATGTGGGGACACTGCTGCTGGTAAGGGGTGGATGCTTGATGATTTTCTAATACCTAAATTGTTTCTATATTCAGAAGTGGTCTTATTTCTTATTACCTCTAATTTTGTTCCAACTACTGAGTACTTAATATCATTAGAAATCTTTTGACATTCCCTGGCAATACAGCTTAGCAACACTTTGGAGACTGGTCTGCATGCCTATCTTGGGTTGCTTAAGGACAATTCGACTATGCTCATATGAGTCATACACTCCTTTACCTCATAAAAAGTTGAAAAATAATCAAAACCGCAAAATGAAGTTAGGAGGGGTTTTGCTGGCAAAAAAACTAATTTTTAAAGGGGAAAAGCTCTAGCTAAAAAGGGATTATTCACTTACAAAACCAAGCTATAGTTGACTTTGGTCTAACCCAAATCTATACAAATGGCAAAATTTCTGTACAATGACACACAATAAAAGTGGGGAAATAAGAGTTCCTTGTCTAAGAAAGTAAGACTTTATTTTATTCCTGGAAGAAACTATAAGAGACCATCGAGGCCAATAAAAGAGGAAGGAAAGCCACTGTCTTAATCCAATTAATTGAATTAGGAAAAAGGCTGTAAAACACTTAACTTTTAATAGAGAAAGCATTCCTCAAATTTACTTTCACAAGTTATCTGGAAAGGCCCTTTTTTTTTTTTTGAACCATAATTCTTTAGACATCTTGACAAATAACTCTGCTCACATAATGCCTCTAACAAAAGCATCTTGATCCAAGGAGATGATGTTTATAAGCACCAATTTCAATCTACTCAACATTTTGAATATTCATTTTAGGGTAATAGTATAACACGAGACAGGCCTGTAGTCCTCAACACAAACAGTATGTTGTACTTGGTAATGAAATTCATAGAAGTGTCAGTTATTGCCTTTAACAGCTTCCTAGTTTATCATTGTCAATGTATCTTAAAAACCATGTTCTTATTAATGGAGAAGAGCTCTTAATAGTTAACACCCTCTTTTGTGAAAGCAATAAGCAAGACAGATTGGATGTCATAATTGATTATGTAGCCTCTTCTCTCTTCACCCTTTCCAACCACTCAACATACTATTGCAGAAAACATCAGTTACCTTATTGGAATCAGGCACTATATTTAATCACCACTATGTGCTATCCAGCCCTGAATTAATAGGATTCATAATCTTTATAATTCTTATGCTTCCATAAAAGAATGTAATATGTAAATCTCCATCTTGAAACCCATGTGAACCTTCAAATATATTTGAGAAGCTTCAAACTCAGTGTAGAGTCTGTGGACCAGCTTAGAAATCATAGGAAATATTATGGAATATAACCCGACATCTGCACAATCTATATTGGAATGTCCTTATTCAACTTTTTCAGAACGGGCTTTGACCCATGAGCTTAGTTAAATGCCTATACATTGGAGCCTATTAAATAGGATTCCCAACTGATTCTAATAACATCAAGGTTGGATCTTCACCCTCTATCTGCTACAAAATAATCTATACCAAAATGTCATGTACAGCTACAGAAGCTTATGGGATGTGAGTTCCCTTATGCCCATGGTTTTCTGTCAATATGGCATGATTTTGGTAGAATTTCAAATGGCTGAAAGCCTGATAGCTTGAGGTTCTGTCTATTTCAAATCTTTTATTCTCCTGAGATTTTTATATTCCATTTTCCATATTGTATGCACATTGCTTTCTTTTCTGTTGCTCAATTCGCTCTTGTAAAATTTGATAGGCGCTTCAGCGAACTTTGGAGTTTGAAGAAGAACTGGCAGAGAAATTTGGAGGAAGTTCACCAGCTAAAGAGACTAATCATGACACTGATGACACAGAAAGAGGGCCCAATTTCAGTCAAGCTGTATCAGACATCAAAAAGAAATATGAAAAGAAGCTCGCTGCTAATCAAGGCAGTGGAACTGATGTATGTATTCGGATATAGTGTATTAATTATAAACTCAATTGGAATGTTTGTTCCCCCCTCCCTCCTCTCAAAAAAAAAAAAAAAAAAAAAAAAAAACTTTCCTTCCTGATTTGCTGTCATTGTCTTTTGGATTTGTTATTACAGGAAACCGACGGTCTTAAAGAATTTTCTGTGCCTGGAGCTGGGGTAAACATTTTCAACTTCTCTTTTCATTGTTTTTGACAAAAAAGTTTAGAGCAAGCTTGACTACCCTTTTTGTGAGTTAGTTCAGGAACACTAGCACTCACCTATTATTGTATTTCACTATTTTGTCTCTTTTAAGTTACTGCATTCTATTAAGGAGGAGCTATTGTTAGGATTTGTGGGTAGGTGCACCTATATCTGAATCGATTAACTTTTTATTTGGTTTTTGATGCCTTAAATTGTTTATGTTGGCTGTTCTGTTTACTGGTCGAACAAGAAACGTTATCTAGTAAACCACTAATATTAATAATAATTATATACAAATTATTACTCTGACTTACTCTTGTGCTTGGCATGGAGATGAAAAGTAGTAACAAATGTAGTAATGTTGTATAAAATATTTGGAATTTGGTAGAAAGAGAAGGGGTCAAACAAGAGTAGTAACAAACATTTATTACAATACAACCAAACTATATACTCCCTCCATTCTTTTATGTTCTACTCAGTTAAACTATATACTCCCTCCATTCTTTTATGTTCTACTCAGTTTTTAGAAAATATATGAATGAGCGAGTTTATGATTCACTGAAATAAAGTAAGAGAGGGTAAAAAGGTGGGTGGGTGTAAGAAAATGATGAATAAAGTAAGAGTTAGTGACTTAGTGTGTGGAAAGGTGTAATTATTGTGGGGTAAAAGGGGTAAGATGGTAAAGGGGGTAGGCTTAAAATAAAATAAAGCAAAGTGAGTAGAACAAAAAAGAACGCGCTAAAATGGGAAGTGAGTAGAACAAAAAAGAATGGGATGAGTATAAATTTACTTTCTTATTTTGCTCACATTCATAATTTTAACTTCTACAATTTGGGCCTTGGTTGAATTTACCATGGGTTTATTTATTAGTTCCGCTTTTTAAATTTAGTTTTTATTTTATTTATTTATTTATTATTTTTTTTTCCAGTGCGCCTTGATCTTTTTTTATCATTGATTTGAAATTGACCTGATAAGGGTAACTTAACTCCTCAATTGATGAATTTGCAGTTCAATTTCCGTGGAATCATCTCATCTTGCTTTGAACCTCATCTAAACGTGTATGTAGAATTGGAAGAAAAAACACTGATGGATCATCTGGA
The DNA here is from genome assembly GCA_034703905.1 of Chenopodium berlandieri. Classification (NCBI taxonomy): domain Eukaryota; kingdom Viridiplantae; phylum Streptophyta; class Magnoliopsida; order Caryophyllales; family Amaranthaceae; genus Chenopodium; species Chenopodium berlandieri. The sequence goes on from CM068293.1 coordinate 15,180,262, forward strand.
GAAACTTGTTCAGGTATTATATTAAAATTCATGCCTTCCATTTCCCTTCCACACCCCTGTATATGTTGAAAACTTGAAATGGTATTTATTTTCCTGTGGACACTGTAGGAAGAAACTTGGGATACCGAAGAAGGAAGCCAGACTAATATCTTATCCAGTAGCATGCAGGTACATATAAGTTCTTTGTTCATATATATTCTTGTGAACTTGTTTATTTCGATTGGAATTAGTTTGATAAATTGTATTTAACTGACTTAATAAACTGTTGCACTTAATATTATTGTGAAGTAACAAATGACTGCTGCATATTGGATTAAAAATTTAAAACAAAATTTCTGTTATCATAACATCCAGCCACTTCCCCCTCTTTAGGGCTGATGCTTTGGGACAGTGTTAATGTATTTGCTGTTTAAGATTGAGTTTGAGAACTCAATTCGCTACCTAATTTTATTAAAATAAGCCAACCACTCATACGTATTAATTTGTCTTTTTTCGGATTGCAATCCATGGGGGGATTAGTGAATTAAGAAACACTTTTTTATATTAAAATGAGCCAACCACTCATATGTATAAATTTGTCTTTTTCGGATTGCAATCCATGGGGGGATTAGTGAATTAAGAAACACTTTTTTAGGGTAATGTGTGTGTGGGGTGGGGGTGGGTGTGTGTTTTTTTAACATCTGCAAAACCATGTAGGTGATCTAGGCTAGTTAACATATACAATTGCCAGTTAATGGTTTGCATAAAATGTTCTTTTAAATGTGTTAATGACAACCTTTTCAACATGCAACTAGTAGTTTATGGTATTAATTTTACAATACGGAGTACTAATTAATTTTAGTCTTTATTGAGTTTCCTAAGCAAGAATGATATTCCAAGTTTCAACCTTTTGTACCATTTGTTATATTTAGGCTCTCCTTTCCTTAACTTATTTTTTGCTTAATGAAACATAAAAATCAATCAATCAATCAATCAGTCAAAGCCTTAATCCCATAAGTGGGGAAATGGAACAAAAAAAGAATAAAATAAAATGAAACTGAACATAACTTTCTTTGCTGAATTAACTTGTTTTAACTTGCTGAAAATTTATTTATTTAGTTGAGGAGAACCGAAAAATAGTCATCATTAGTGGTTGAACTTAATCTTGTTTCTATTTTACTTGAAAGTATTCAACCTTTTGTAATAAGAAGTATATAGCAACAATTTTGGGAATTGATGAATTTTACTTTTAATTATTGCACGTGACTACTTGAATACTACCTCAGTTCCTAAATGATTGTTGCAGTTGCAACTTGTAACAGAAACCAGTAAGAATAGGATAGAGTGAGTGTTAAAAGTGGGCTTTGTGTAAGAAAATGAGAGAGTATTGTGAGGTTTATATAAAAATAGTAAGAAAGAGAGTGAAGTAAGCGAGGTATTTGCAGAATTTTTTTGATAGAATATTAAAGCAAAAGTGTAACAAGCAAACAAGAACGGATGAGAGTAGAAAGCGTAACCAACAAAAAGGAATAAAGGATTTTTGTACAAGAGTGAAGTTGTTTAAGGGGTCTTTCCTGTTTTAATAGCATCCAAGGATTTTTTTTTCTTTTTCTTTGTTGTGTAATTTTTTAATCTTATTTGGTTCCACTTTACTTGTGTTAAGCTTTTTTTTTTTGTGTCATTATTTTTTACTTTTTATTTTTGGAAATTCTCTTTGGTAACACTAAATTTTTTAATTTTCTCTTTGGTAAATTGTAAAATAAACTATTATCTTTGGTAAACTTGTATTGTTGATATTAAGTTATATATAACATTAATGATGATTTTTTTAATGAATCTTTAACTATAGTTAGATATTTTTTATTTTTTAACAATTAAAATAAAGATAAAACCTATAATTCAAATATTTTTTTTAACAAACTTTTTTTTTTAATAAAAGAAAAAACCCCTTCCCACCAGCCATCTCCCTCCACGCCAGCAGCGCCGGCGCCTCTCCCATGCCGGCGGCCAGCCCTTACCCTGGCCGGCGCACCTGCCTCCCCCACCTTTCTCTCTCCATTATTTTCCCCTTTCTCTTTCCTATTTTCCATAAATCCTTCTTAATTAACCTTCGACTCAATACTACCTACCGAAACCCTTATTTCTTTGGTTGGATAACCTTGGATTGTTGACAGATTCTTTGATATAATCTTGAGTGAGGACAAGGACGTAAGGTCGGCAAAGGGAATTCAGAGGGAGGAGGTAGAAAATTAAAACGAATTACCGCATTTTTTGTCATCGATAGATGGTTTTGCGGGGGAGTGGGAGGAGGGATGGGAATACGGGGAAAGGAGTGAGCGGTCACCGGCAGAGGAAGGGTGGGGGTCACCGGCGGAGGTGGGGGAGCTGGCACCGCCAGCCAGGGGAGGGGGGGTAACTAGTCAGGTGGTGGCTGCTTTGGGTGATGGTTTGGTTTTTTTTTTTTTCAAAATTATTCTAAAATAATTTTATCATTAAAAAACTAAATAATTAACCATGGTTAAGATTTTTATTAAATTTAGCTATTATCTTTGGTAACAAAAAATTCAATGTTACCAATGATAATAACTTTTTAGCCAATTTACCATGGAGAAAAATGAAAAATTGGATGTTACCAAAAAGAATTTCCCTTTTATCTTTTATTATTGTTAACTAACTCAGCTGTGTTGTGATATCTAGGTCTTTCTGATAATCAGACGGAGCTTGAAGAGATGCAGTGCTTTGACAAAGAACCAGACATTATTTAATCTGTTTAAGGTGCCTTTCTTCACTTATCACTGAAGAGAATGGATGTCTTGCCATGCTTTACACCTGTTTTCTTTTTGTGAATGCTTTTGTTTACCAAAGAGATATACATAGTTATGCTGTGCCATAGTAAAATAATAGTTCTGCTAGGGGATTTGTTGAGATTGAACAAGCAGCTTGGCTTAAAACAGACCCTTAGCTAGTTGAGGAAACAGACCCTTAGCTTGTCGTGGTCAGAAGAAAAAAAAATCTAGACTCTCTCAGCTTGTAGCTTGATTTGAGTTAAAGTTTAAAAACTGAAGCCAAGTAAAGACTACTTTTGGCTACAACATTCATGTTGATATGTTTTGGAAGTTACACTATGAGATCCTTTTGAATCATTTCATCTGAAATCTAAACTATCACTCATGAGTCTTATATCGTAAATCGTTAATTCTACGTGATGCATGTCTGTCAGAAATATTGTAAAGCTTTAATTCTACGTTATATGTATTAATGTATATGATGAAGAATGAGTGTCTATTTTTGCTTTCATATTTTTGTTGGCTATTGCAAATTTCTATGGGTTATAGGAAGAGATTTAAATTGCAGGGAGAGTGGAACAATTAAACAAGCTGGGGGCGTTAATTGATAATGTGAACCGTCTTGTGCCCTGTTGACTTGTGGCCTTTGTTCATCTTGATATTGGTGTTTTGATTTTTTATACGTGTTGTGATCATCAAGTTGATGCATGCAACTAACAATTTTCTATAGTATTATTGTAGCAACTCGTTTCCCTTGGCTTGTAGCTGATTACATAATTGCTTTGTTAGTTTTAAGAGTTTTAATCATTAATAATTATTTGGAATTGATGTCATTTTGCTTTCTCTTACTAGGTGTTTCAAAAAATTCTTAAAGCATATGCAACTAAGTTGTTTGCCAGACTGCCAAAGGGCGGGACAGGAATTGTGGCTGCGGCCACTGGAACAGATGGACAGATTAAAGTCTGATCTTGTTTTCTTCAACTTCTTGTTTCTGGATTAATTTTTTTTCCATCGCAGCTGACTATAATTTTATTATTTGATTAAATTTATTTGGCTTTTCCGTGCTTTCTTTCACTTTTCAAACAGACATCTGAAAAAGATGAAAGGATGATCTGCTATATTGTGAACACTGCTGAATACTGTCATAAAACGGTGAGTTCGCTTCAGCCAACCTTTGGATGTTCATGGGTTGATATCTTGAATTTTTTGCCTGACAGAAGCAGTTGCACCAATAATTTTGCTGCCTTTCTATAAGATCTTAACTGTCAAAAGCTGTTAAGTTAGATACTTGGAAGCTGATTAAAGAGTTTTGCAATGCGTTTGACTTCTGTTCAATCTGCTGACCCTGTTTTCACAAAGAGAGCCAAATCAATGAGCTATCTTGTCCAAATTATGATTGAATCTAGGTTCATAATGAGCTTTTTATTAACAGCTTAATGCTTCATCTCTTGGTTAACATTATGAATATTGTTGCAGTCAGTTTTTTTTCACTATTTTCTGCTAAGTTTAAATGGTCACCTTAGGAAGAACTTTGGTGATCCTCTTGATAGTAGATTAAAACATGCTTTTGTTAATAAAAACTTTTGTTAATAAAGGACTTTGGTGATCCTAGTGTTAATACTGCTAAGTTCAAATGTAGTGTTAATATAATAAATTTTTTTGTTTACAGTATCATAAAGGAGAGTAATTGTTCATGTTTGTCAGAGAAAGAATTCTCCTTTTCACTAGTCTATTATTATGAGACTTGAGTTCATTTTATTGTCTAAGAGTCTGAATTTATGCTTTTGTATGAGGACAGACCTTGACATTTTTAATTAGTTGTTTCTGCTCTATATACCTTCATTCTCTCTTTCTCTCTGCACTAGTGACATTTTTAATTAGTTGTTTCCGCTTAATATACTTCATGTTCATGATTGAAGTCTGTAGTTATCAGCTCCATACTGCATTTAGAAGTCTCAAGATACGAGATTTAAATGTATTCAAGACTACAAGTAGAATATCCTGGACCTCAATGTAATAGTTAAGAAATTCCCTTGTGATATCTTGATAGTCTAATCTGTTTCTTTTTTGTTGATAGTCAGGTGAATTGGCTGAAAATATAGCTAAGGTTATTGAACCCGTATTTGCAGATAAAGTTGATATGTCAGAAGTACAGGTAAATTTGTATGCTGATTATTATTATATTAGTTGCAAGACTTCTCCATGTCATATCTTTAATAATATGCAATCAAGCAGGATGAATATTCAGCAGTAATTACAAAATCATTGATAACACTGGTGCAAGGTTTGGAAACTAAATTTGATATTGAAATGGCTGCTATGACGCGTGTTTTATGGGCAACTCTTGAAAGTGTTGGCGACCAATCAGAGTAAAATTTAGTTCCTTTTGATTTGTAAATTGATGTTATTGGCTTATTGTTGTGAACTCAACATGTAATGTGCATCCTTTTCATGCAGGTATGTAAATGGAATAAATACAATAATTACAAGCAGTATACCTATACTTGGGACACTTCTGTCCCCAATTTACTTCCAGTTTTTCTTGGACAAGGTATATTAAGGAGATTAAGTTTGTCTGCTTGTTTCTATTTACTAATTCGTTCATCTATTTTGGTTTCATGAGCATTCTCATGCATAACTTGTTTGTGCTAATGTTAGTCAAGTAAGGACCCTGTTTTTCTTTTTCGCTCCAAAATTTTTGTTGTCAATAGTTTCTTGGATGGTTGAAATCAAGAAGGTGACTTTTAAATTCCTACTAGTTTGCAATTTCAAGGATAAATAATTTCAGTAATTGTATATAACTGTTACAGACTACATGAAGCTGAACATTCTACAGGAAGTTACACTTTCTGCGTTGCTGCCAACCAAACAACTGTATAGCTCCCAAGGCAAACAACTCTATAGTTTCTTACTTTTGAGGAAATTTTACTTTTTTTGCAATTTCATGTCAACTAATCAAGAACTTAATGTATAGTTTGGACTTTGGAGTTGCCTTTTGTTTATAATTTTATCTTTAATAGTTATAGAAATTATCGCCAGAATGGCTGTATCCTGTTTGTTTACTCTTTTGTTTTAAATTTCCTGTTTGTTTCCTGGATACCAAATTGCATAAACCTACTAGTCCGAACCTTTTTTTTTTCTCTAATTTTCCCCTATTTTCTTTTCAGCTTGCTTCTTCACTTGGTCCCCGTTTCTACCAGAACATTTTTAAATGCAAGCAGATATCAGAAACTGGAGCCCAGCAGGTACTTGGTCAAAATAAGTGAAGATAATTTTCTTGATATTTCTTTGTGATTATTTGTTGAGATGATATCTCCACCAAATCTAGTATTAAAAAGATTTATGGTAAACTCTGATACAAAGTATTGGTAAAAGTTGAGCTGTATCTTAGCTCTTCCATTTCAGATCCTATACTGGTATCAGCTTTTGTGGATTTCAATTTTTTATTTTTATCCTGCAACTTTTTGTGTAACATACATCATTATTCATGCTAATTATAAGAATGAGTGCATTATATAATGGTCTTGAAATAGTTTATTTGTTTATCCTATATCCTAGTATGTCTTTCTATTTTGTGTGGAGTAGCCAAGTAGATAAAATCTTAACGTCGACAACACAAACATAAAACTCACATGCTGTTCTATTGCAGATGCTCTTGGATACTCAAGCTGTGAAAACAATTCTTTTGGAGGTTCCTTCTCTTGCTAAACAAGTAAGTTATATACTTCACTAATGTGAGATTGTTAACTCCTAGTCTCCAACTATGATACTGCCTTTGCATCCACCGAGTTGTTTTGATTGGGATTCTGGTGGGCATTTATAAATTTCTGCAATAAGTAATCATGTTTAATCTTTGTATGGCAATCGTAATTGTGGTAATGCAATGCTATTTCCAAACTACCATGAAGCTGCATTTTGAGCAAATGAATACTACAAATTCAATTGAGGTCAACAGCTGAACTATGTGGGGCTTCTGTGCTCCTGATGTTTATATAGGGCTGTATAGGTTCATATTATTCTTAAATTATGCTTGTGTTCTTTCCATAATTTTGTTGGTTTTAAAACCAAATAGTAGTAAACTACTTAAAAATTTGACTGGTAGCTATTTTATGTGTGAAATTGTATCCATTTAGTTCCATTGGTATGATTTGTCAGTGGTCGTAAAATAAGCTGGAAATATTTTATTAAAGTACTTGCATCTGTTCCTGGTATCTGAGTTTGGTGCCGAGTCCCACAGCTGTAGCTCTATGTGATGATACTAATCCTTTTCATGATTGATACGTGCATAGACATCTGGTGCTGCTAACTACTCCAAATACGTTAGCCGTGAGATGAGTAAAGCAGAGGCTCTTTTGAAGGTGAGTAAAAGATAATGGTGATCCATATTTGAACACTGTTGCATCGGCTAACTGTCATTTTATTGGACAGGTTATATTGTCTCCTTTAGATTCCGTAGCAGATACTTATCGTGCTTTATTACCGGAAGGAACTACGTCAGAATTTCAGCGAATCCTGGAGCTCAAGGTTATATTTTGTTTTGTTTTGTTTTATTTCTTTGCCGAAAACTTTTTTTCCCTTATATTGTTGCTACAGCTTACTCTACTACCATGTTGTGTGTACGAGCTTCTCTTCCTCATGTCAATAGACAATAGCTTATCTTTCATGCTCTCTCAAACTACTAAACCGCTGCCACCCCATCCAGAGTTTGAGAATGGTAGTTTAACTCCCTTCTTACTTTCTTAGCTATAAATGGGAGCAGCAAATGATAGATGGTTTGAGAGTAGAAGCTGTAGTATAGGCCTAGTGGTAATTCTTGTAAGATTAATACCAATGGGAATACCAAGTATTAATTGAAGTATGAAAACTAAAAACTATGTAGTTCAATTTTAGTGACTATTGCCATTCTGCCATATGTTATTTTCCCTGCTTATGTGTTTATTGGCGGCTCACTCTGAAACATGAGTTCTAATGGATTTATTCCTATGCTATTTCTTTCCCTTTTTCAGCTGCACTTTTCTTTTTAATGAATCTGGATTTGATGTCTGTTAAAATGCACTTTTAAATGCAGGGTCTTAAAAAAGCTGACCAGCAAACCATACTAGATGATTTTAACAAACATGGTCCAAGCATCAAGCATCCATCAATGGCCTCTGCTGTTACAATTGCCCCTGCTCCACCTGCAGTGCCAGCTATAAGCAGTCCTGCTACATCAGCTGTTGCTGCTTCTCGAGAGGATGTGCTTGCAAGAGCTGCTGCATTGGGTCGAGGAGCAGCCACTACTGGTTTCAAGAGATTCCTTGCACTAACTGAAGCAGCTAAGGACAGAAAGGATGGGCCTTTCAGAAAACTCTTTAATCCATGAGGATCTTATTATTGGTTGTGCAAAAGGAAAGTCATTTTTTGTCTCAGTTCTGTCCATCCTTCTCACTAATCAACTTATACGACCTCATCTCTTTTCCATTTTTGCCTGGAGGAACTCTAAGAAACCATCTTTATTAGCTTGCGGTTGGAGAGGAATGTTGATAATGTATATGCGGTACTTGTTGAATGTGGGTTGTTGATCAATTTTGTGTCCCAGCTGGTTTCTGTGGGTATTTGTTGGTAAAATGCGCTGTTATCTGTAAGTAATTTTGTTTAAATTGTATTAGAGAATTTAGTTTCTCGTGTATTATTTTCATATTAATTTTGCAAGTTTTGTACGCCTGAAATATCGTGTTAGGAGTTAATTTTGACAATAATAAACATGCAGCTCTCTTATAAACTGAAGATGCTGAGTAACTGATTACAATGTCCAGAACGAGTTGCTCTATAAAAAGGTAATAATTCACCCCTTGAATATAAGGAGTCTCAAAAGTTTTAAAAACATTTGTAGTAAAAGAAAGTATATAAAAAAAACTTTAAACGAACTAACCGATTATAATTGTTAAATCACCACGCGTTCCCTTCTCACTTCAGATTATTATTTTAGGATGTTACTTTATCTGTAATTCAATGTTATCCTAATGTTGTTTCTTTCATATATTGCGAGTTATTGCTTGTATTACACGGGCCAAAAAACTAGTTACTTTATCTTTGTGAGGTTATTCATTCTAAATAGTTACATTAGTTTAACTAGTTATACTCTTTCCCAAAAAAAAAAAAAAAAAAAAAATAAATAAATAAAAAAAATTAACTAGTTATACCATGCTCTAAACTTAGCTTCATTCCTAAACTCTGTCTTTGTTTTTATTTTACTATTATATTGGTGGTTAAATTCGTAAAAACTTTCCAAACATTCATTCATATTCACTAAGTGAAACTACACAGTCACATACTTATTAAAACCCAACCCTAGCTAAATTTGTGAACACATTCATAGTCCAATTTGGTCAAAGAAACTAAAAAGAAGTTCCAAACTAAACTCGAAGTGTTGAAAAAAAAAAAAACCTACTACTTTACCTTTATTGGCTCAATGAAAATCGATAAGTTCAAAATCCTGCATCGAAGAACATTTCCATGGAATTATCATCATCAAATCCTTCTTTTCTTTCAATGATCTTCAATGCATGCTGCCAACAATTGATAGGAAGATCCGATGCATAGCAAACACAGTTGTTTGTGCTGCGTTCCATTGGCTCCGTGTACATGAACCGAACAATAACATCGAAAGATGACTGAAACAATTCACATAGATGAGATAATGATATGAAAGTTTCCACACAAAATAAACTACAAGCTAAGCTACTTAGACTAACTAGCCTGATAGCTTAGCTTTAATAAAATCTTTACAACATGATGAATGAATTAAAATGTTTACACTATCTGTACCAAATTACTTGCAACACTATGATTGAACACGCTTGATTTTATATGTTTGCACAATAAAAAGATCAAAGCGGAGTGTGTAATAGTGCAATACCAAAACGACAGAGAGACTAGTTAAACGTAAGCTAAGTATAAATCCAACAGCGAAGTAAATACCAATATTTCAGGTGGAGATGAAAATCGAATGCTATCTAGCTGAGGGAATAGCCAAAGTAAAGCATCCATGATCACTCCAAGTGGTGGTGGTGGTGACTCAATATAAGTCTTTTGTTTGAGTTGCTCTGGCGTTGGTGATCCAAAATAAGTTACTATTTTCAAATGCTTCACTTGATAAAGAGGAAAAAAATAGCTATGGTTTTGTCTCATTTCCATCAACATCATCAAATCTTACATAAATTAGCACGAAAAAACCATTAGAAAAAACAAATCATAACTAAAACTCATATATTTCGCCTTGATATGGAGCATAATTAGTACCTCGATTCTCAAGTTTCGTAAGGTCAGATGCTTGGAATTTCCGAATATGTTGAGCATTGATAACAAGCAAGCTCGACGAAACTACATGGACTAATTGTAAACCATCCAACAAGATCAAGAAAAATAAATCCTTGATATTTAAAATGAGATAGGTTGGGACAATCCATCACAACACTTTTCAACCCCTCGCAATTGTATAGTATCAATGTTTTTAGATGTTCTTGCACAATCTTCACATGCCTCAATTCGTCGCAATATTTAATCTCTAAGACCTTAAGGTTACCAAGTCTTGAGAGATTCGAGTTCATCCATTCATCAGTCATGGAATAAGAAGTTATTATATGTAAGTGTGTCAAACGTTTACATGAATCTAGACGAAGTAAGTCTAGCCGCCTCTTTTCAAAGCTCGCAACATTCAGAATTTCAAGATCACTCATACACAATGCATTTTGTGCTAGAATATCACAAGAAATTTTTAATTTCTTAATGCTACACGAATTGGAAAGTCGAAAAATCACACATCCCATTGGAAGTTTAGAACTCAAATCTCGCTCTTCTAATGAGCCAACATTAGACAAAACTAGCAACCCATCATCAAATAATTCATTAGGAACATACTCCAAATAGCGAAAATTTGTTGCACCATCATCAATCACAACACTTCTCAAGTTACGATTATACCTAAGAACAAGTTCTGTTAGCTTCGAAACCCCAACAAGGTTAAGACATGTGAGGACAACACAACGCTCAAAGCTTAAACTCTCGACGCAATTACAACCAGCAATCAGTTTATCAATCTTACATTGCTCAATAGGGATTGAGATAAGAGAGAGTTTTCGTAAACGACACAAAAGGATGATTGCTAAGCAAGGCGCAATAGTTGGCGGTAGGTAATTGTTATAAAGTTCTAATTCTGGTAACATTGGAAGTGTCGAGACATACCTTATAACAAAGTCATTCGAGTTAAAATCAGAATCCAAAAAGATAGAAGAGATAAATTCTTAACCTTAAGTTTAGCGAGAAATTCATCAATGTCAGGGCTAAACGCGGCCATCAATGGATGTATACGAAGTTTAAGATTTGGGATCGATAGCTGATCATCACCTAAATAGTTCCTGATTCTTCTAAGAGTGTTATCAAGGAAATGTAGGTAACGCAAGATGGGGTTCCGCGATGTCGTTAAGTTGTCGTAGTATCGATCATATGATCTCCACAACTCGGGAAAATACAAGTTGTCAATATCGAACCAATCGAACCTCCAAGTTGTCGATATTAAGCTTGTTGCAATGGCTTGTTTGTAAGGTAGGAAGGAGAGTATGTGTTGCCTAATGTGTTTTGGTAACTCGCTAATTCGACCTTTTTTCGAGATCTCCCTTGAAGAGTACTTAGACCTTTCAATATCAAGGGAATTTTCAATAGAAGAAGAGTGGCAGCAGTTTGGAGTGTTTGTGTGAAAGCAAGAGAACAAAAATGGATGAACCATATAACGAAGCAATGTATAATTTACTTAATTATTGACCGGTTGAGATTGAAATTTAAAAATATTTTCATATCTTTTTTTTTTAAGCTAATATTACTTAATTATTTTCTTAATTTTAACTTGTATCATTATTGTATACGACTAAATTTGATTGAATTGGTTTTAATAGAATTAACATAGAAAATACATACAAATATTAGCTTAAGAAAAAGAATGAAAATATATTAAAATTTTAATCTAAAAAAAAATTTGATTAGTTGTACGGTTTAAAAAATATATCATGTTTTCTTTGAATTAATAATATGAATTTTTTTTCATATATTTAATTTTAAAAAAATTTGATGTAAAGTAAGTCAATCTAATATTATATCATATCATATATCACTAATAAATAAGTTGGTCTCACAGGTCACGAGACAGCAACACTTGGCATTTCAGTTATTCGCCAAATGTCACACCACGTAGGTGAAAACAAGACATTATTGTGACACATATGATGCTAATTAAGCGAATTTTGGATATATTTTTTAAGATAAAATTGTTGTATAGAGTTTTATTATCAATATGCTTCTAATATTTCATATATACAAAATTAATCATAACTTTTAATGAATATCCTATAACTCGGTTCTATTTCCATCGTAAAATTCGTTTTACAAAAGTTCTTTAAAATATGATTCATTTATTATACATAATTTATTTTAGAAAATAATAGTGAATATTGGTAATCTTTCAGTTCAGTAAAAGTAATTTAAGTTCCATAAAAATAATTTTAAGTTAATAATAAAATAGATATCTAGGATACTTACATTCTCTATTTTTTTTAAGTCAATAATAACATAGATATCTATTTTTCAAGTTTAATAAATATGCTAATATTTAAGTTGATTAGACTAGTTTAGATTGGATCAGATTAAACTAGATCAGATCATATCAAATACTCCATATTTTTATTTGAGTGGGTTTATAACACTTTATACTCCGTATAGAACTAAATACTTTTAGTTCTGTAAAAAAAAAATTCTAAAAATTTTATAAGAAGTATTAGAAAAGTACACATTGTTAGCAACACAAATAAAGTCAAAATTTGGAAAAACAAATTTAGGCTTTATTCTATTCGCCTTACATTTGCTAAACTGAAATTAATTGTATTGAACTGAAATTATTTTAAATTAATTTTTTTTTTACTGATTAAACTTTTTTTTTTTAAACAAAATCAATTCATTAACAAAAAGCCATCTGGCATCTACAAATGAAAGTTAAATTAATAAAATACATAAAATTGAATCAAATAAAGGTTTCCTTTACCAAAGCTACGATCATTGAAAAGATCTTGCACTGTGATACATCCCTCGCACACATCGCTGAAAAATGCAGCTTTTTCGGAAAGACGGTCTAGCGATTTGTTGTAGTCGTAAGAATGATTATTATATGATTCGCATGAACGAATTTGAGAATTCGACAACTGTTGCGATCCCGAACAAAAGTTTACCAACGAACTGATAATAGGGCAAAGGATGGTTACTTTTTTGATAAGCCCTGGCACACTAATAAACCCTAACGAAAAACAAACAACTAAACTAACAAAAACTAACGACTCTACCATAGGGAGACGACGAATATCTACACTACTCATGTAGATTTATTGAAACCTAAAATGCAAAGCTATAGAAAAACAACTTAACAAGATTAATGGGTCGGAAATAGTCTAATTTCCGAAGAAATTAGACTATTTTCGGCCTAAACGGCCAAAAATTTATAAACCCTAGAAGAGAAAAGGAGAGAGGAGAGAGAAGGGGACGGCTAGGTTTTTAATACTATGTCATGTTTATGCACGAGTGCTTTAAATGTCTAGAAATCTATCTATATCTATTAACTATTACTAAAATAAAACATTACTGACATCATCAACTCTTAAACTATCCTACGTGTCATTTTCATATTAAAAAATTTCCCTCCATTTTTATGTGTGATGTCATCAAATATTATTTTGATCTACAATATATATTTTTCAAACAAAAATTAATTGTCACTCTTTTTTACACAAATGATAAAACTATCTTTTTATGCATAATAATAAAACTATTTAAATCGTGCAACGCACGAGTCTAATCTAGTACTATACTAAAACAGGGTACACTAGCTCCATGGCTGCCACGTGTCCCTTTCTTAGTTTTTAGATTTTTTATTTTTTATTTAAAAAAAAATATACTAATAAGCCGTTTATGTGTAATTGTGTTTATTATGGTAAGATTGATCATCAAATAATATTATTCATATTATATTCTTATATAGTTTTAGTAAAAAATATGTAAAGAATATTACTCTTTACTAAAACAATAAATTTACTGCCCACCCAGTTTGGATATAACATCAAATAATATTGTTCATATTATGTACTTATATAGTTTTATGTTTAAATTTCTTAACAAGATTGATCATCAAATAATATTGTCATGTTGAGTAGATAATTGCTCATGCGTATATCCGAAATAGTCATAGTTTAGTTCCCATGCAAAACTCAATATATAAATATTTGATCTTATAAAGAAAATCACTAAAAAATCTTTTAAGAGAAAATATATTTTCTTAAAATATATATATATAGCTTTTAAGTATAGTATATATTTTCTTAAAATATAATTAAAAAATTTACCATGTATGACGTTTAACATAATTAATGCTTAAATAACATTATAGATATACACACATAATTTACAATACATAGTATTTGTGTTTAATATCTATATTAACAATGGCATTCACTATGATAAGAGATATCTGTATCTATTAACTATTAACAAAACAGGAAATTCTGACATCATCATCTCCCCAAACTGCGTACGTGTCGCTTTCTCATAAAAAAAATTCTCGCCTAATGCACTTATGATTTCATATATATTTTTGGTTTTTTTTTATTTTTAATCATTTTCATTTCAATCGTCTTTTGACTGTGTCAAATAATAGATAAATAAATAATTATTATTTTTTGGTAACTACGAATAATTTTTTTATTATTATTTTTATCTTTTTAAGGTTTTAATGTTATTTTGTGTATGTGTGCGTGTGTGTGTGTTTTTTTTTTACTAAGGATTGTGCAAAGAACCTAACTATGAAGTCTTGTACTAATAATATGAATGTTTGTTATACAAAAGTGAACTAATGTTGTCGGTAAATGTTTTCATTGTTTTGTATTTTCAAGGTGCTGCTATTTATTTAAATTACAAGTATTTTTAATTTGTATTTGGAACTCTTAGACGACATATAAATTCGTATGTATATGGTTTGATTAGATCAGATTGGTCGCCTTTCATTTTTATATTTTGTTACTTATGTAATTTATGATGATAAATATGTTTCTATGATCTAATTATAAGTATGTCCGGAGAAATAAATAACAGAAATAACTTATTTCATCCAATAATTTTTTAATTCGTGCATCGCACGGGCCTAATGTAGTATTATACTAAAACAGGGTAAACTAGCTCCAAAGCTAACACGTGTCCCTGTTTTTATTTTTGTTTTTTTTTTTTTTTTAATTTTTTTTTTCAATATATATATATTTTTTGGTAGACTGTATAATTGTCAAAGATCTTATTATTAAAGATACTCCAAGATAATATCCTTGACTTGCTTAATATTGTTTCTCAATCAATAATATTCACAGATATTCAGCATATATTTTATCCATATTATTAGTTGACTTTAGATTGCTTAATTCAAAGTATGCTCTTATTTTGTATAGTACATTTTGCTATCATTATTAGCACACATACAACTATTGTATATGCTCTAGACTTGTAATATAAATGGATGTAATTATCACTATCAAATTTCAAACCGAAACCGTTTAATTGCCTGAAACCAACCAACCCAAATGAAAACCAAACCGGTTAAAAATTGATTTTTTGAAACTGAAAACCGACCCGAACTGTATTTTAGTAAACCCGAAACCAAACCGATCCGAATAATGTTAAACCGTATAAAAACCGAACCTGTTAACGAACCGAACTATTTCTAAACCGAACTGAAATAAAATCGAACCGAAAAAGAACCGAACTGTTTTCAACCCGAAACCGTTTCCAACCCGAAACTACTTGACTAGATATAAAAACCGTTTACACCGAACCGTTAACAAACCGCAACCCGTTTGCGTCGAACCGTATACAAACCGAACAGTTTATGAACCGAACTCTTATAAATTGAACCGTTTACAATCCGCTTATTATAAAAAGAAGATTAAAATCATGTTAAAAGGAATTTGAAATGAAAACTAATTATGCATACATGTGTCTACATAATACATTATTTTCCCTGACTTTTTTATGTAATTATGGATTAAGCAAAAATAATTTTCATCTTCTCTTTAAATAATTTTCGGATTTGGCGCCATTAATTTTACGTTTTGGGTTTCTCTTAAACTCAGCTGGGAATTGAATTCATTCAATTTTTTTGGGATCAAAGGCCTTAATCCGTGTACATGAGAATAACGCATTCTCATTGGTTAAATGTTTATCTTGCTTTATTTTGATTGGCTGGTAAATATTAGTTTGGTGACAGTGATATTCTAGTTGAAAAGTTTATATTTTTGCTTATTTTTCCAGTTAAGAAAATAGTAAAGTACTTCCAATCATTGTTTGTACTAAAAACTCTCAATTCCTTACTTCCTGTGAAATTTGAGAAACTGACACATCGTTAAGACACGAAGGAATTGATTATTAATAAGTTCACCTTTTTAATAAATAGGTAGTAATACAGAGTAACAAGTTTGCTAGACCAGACCCGAAAGTAATCCGACCTGACCCGATCCGAGTTAAAAGGCTAATTTAATTAGACCCGAACATATCCGACTCAAATAGACCCAATCCGTCATTGGTCAATCCAAACTCCATTCGATTATTCGAATTGACACCTCTACTCGTATCTTCTCAACAGCTCTGCTCTTCATCTCAACTTTTTGTGTCTTTATTTTTTATGAAATCAAAACCGTTTAAGTGCCAGAAACCAACCGACCCAAATGAGAACCAAATTGATTAAAAATCGAAAATTAACTTGAACCGTATTTTAGTAAACCTAAAACCGAGCCGATCCGAATAATGTTAAACTGTATAAGAACCGAACCTGTTAACGAACCGAATCGTTCTAAACCGAATTGAAATAAAATCGAACTGAAAAAGAACCGAACCGTTTTCAACCCAAAACTGTTTGAACCGGGATAAAAACCGTGTACCCCGAACCGTTAGTAAACCGCAACCCGTCTGCACCGAACCGTTTACTACCTGAATCGTTTACAATCCGAACCAAATTAAAACTGCTCAAGAATAAACCGAAACCGAACCAAATCGATAATAATTTGAGCCGAACCGAAATTGATCCGCAAGGCACTTAAACCGACTTTCAAACCGACCCTTTTCCAAACCGAACTGTTTTCAAACCGAACCAAAACCGAACTAATCAAACCGTTTTGACAGTACTAGATGTAATTCTTTGTGAATAATATTCTTAACCCTTTCATGGCATTAGAGCAGGTTCCTTCGACCTAATTTTTTTTTCCTCCCCACATTATTCCTATGGCTGCCAATACCATTCATAATGATGTTGAACCATTTTTTTTTTTTTTTTTTTGAAACTATGATGTTGAACCTTATTGTGCTCTCATTGTTGTCAACCTCACTAATATTATCAAACTCAATTCAACAAATTATTTATCAAGTAAAAAAAATATGTAAATTGTTAATCAATTATAATGACTACAAATTTTCTACTAATCTGTTAGTATATTAGGGGTTAATTTGTAACACGTTAACATTTTTTCCACTATTTATAATATTAACTTTGACAGTAGTTGTTATTTTTTTTTTAATAAATGTAAAAATACATATTTTTATCATGAAATAAGTTGTTAAATAGATATTAATTAATAGGAAAAATTGCGAGGAAGATTCTTTTAAGGAGACGACCTTGTGAGGAAGGTCCTTTTATGAAAAAGGTGGCACCAAAGGTCCTTTTATGGACTTTGGGTTGTGAGGAGGGTCCTTTGACCAAACTCCGGCGTTGACTTCCAAATTTCGGCCAAAAAACATTCACGTGCACAACACGTGAATACTTTAGATTTTTTTTTTCTTTTTTTCCTGTTTCCCGTTCTTCTGCCGGAACATCGCCAGACCCACCACCAGCCACGGTTATTCCCGGAACCCTCTACCTCCGTCACCTCCTGGCATCCGCCGCGCCAGCGCCTTAACCCTGACCTCCGGCTAAAAAACTTTACATTCGATTTAAGAATAAAAAAGTTATTTTAAAGTAGTATATCATTGTTTTGAGAGGTTAAAAATGTATGATTAAGAGTTTAAGACATCTATGTAAGTAAATTCATTATTATTACTCATTAAATAGTTTTATCTTAAAATTTTGTTAAATGAATATAAGTACTAAGATTTGTAAGCCGTGCATTGTACGGGTGTTATGCTAGTTACTGATTAAACTTAGTTTTACTAAATTGAAATTATTATTACCGAATATTATTGTATTTCCAATTTAATAAGTATCATTATTGAATAAATATGCTTTTTTTTTTGGAGTTCCACCCGATTCATCCTTCAGGCTAATTTTGGGGATCAGTTTTAAGTGGTTAGATTCCAGTCTCCTCCCAATTATTGTTGTGGGGGATCGATAAATATGCTTTCAATTGTGAGAGTGAAGTTATTGTTCAACACATTGTAAACAACTAGTTAAAGCAATTTGGACGGACAAAAACAGAGAAATGTCAAAGCCCATGTCCCATGATATTATGTAGCACAGTTGTAAAGATGAGTTCACCGAGCTTAGTTGTTGAATCAACACAAAAGCAAAATTCCAATTTGACGATGAAAGGAAACTGGTATCAGATTCTCAATCAACAAATTACATTCATTTTCAATCATCTTTATATCAGTATAAGTATCATGTTGCTCGAACTCGCTACTACTAATCCCTTTCTTCATCACTGTCTTTTCATCAGGGTCTTTCAGTCTAAGAATGGTACGTATGTTCTGTTTAACATTGCCTTATAAACTTGCTCTTTGAAATGATGCATGTTTGAGTTTTAACAAGTCTGAAATTTTATCTATGGAAATTTATGTGTTTAGTGATTGAATTTGGAATGATTTTAGTGTTTTGGATGGTTTACTAAGAAGGGAAAGAGCTAAGGAAGACGAACATGAAGATAGCAGTAGGACCGTGGGGAGGTAATGGCGGAACTAGCTGGGATGATGGATGTTATAGCGGTGTAAGAGAAATTAAGCTCGTCTATGATCGATGTATCGCTTCAATTACTGTGGTGTATGACAAGAATGGTAAGTCTGTTAAGTCAGAGAAACATGGAGGCAATGGTGGAAGCATAACTGTCGAGGTAACCCTTCCTACTCTTTCGAAATTTGGCTTCTTTTTAACTAGTACTACTCTAGGACTGAATTTATTTCTCTGTTTTCACTTATGACTTGATTTACATATGCTAGATTAAGCTGAATTATCCAGAGAAGTACTTGATCAGTGTAAGCGGCCATTACTCGTCATTAGTACAAGGGATGCCTCCGGTTATTAGATCGTTAATGTTTAATACAAGAAGGAACCCCGTTTTACTTCCCAATGGAAGGTGGAAGAATCATTGGCTTCAAAGGGAGAAGTGGTTGGTATCTTGATTCCATTGGTTTTTATCTGTCTCGAGCCCAATCGAACACAATAAAGAAGAAAGTTCAACATTGGCTTCAGAAATCCTTGGAACCAAAAAGCAGTAAACAAAGTCATCATACTCTGAAAGCAGCTAAGTAATGCCTGTCGAAAGCAGGATCAACCAACAAAGTACAGAATGCTGCACTTAAAATGGTGTTTCCATGTTTGTTTAGGATTCAGAAGGCTATTCGTCTACTAATACACTCGTCTGATCTAACTAGCTTAGTAATGCAGAAAAAAAAAATTGTTGTCTTAGAAAAAACAGATTATTCCATGTACTTGGTGCACAGAGTAGCATGCATCCACCGGCCAGTGCACCACATGTCTGTAATGCTGAGGTGCATCTGTTGGTTACGCGCATCTTCCATGCCAGTTGGAGCACAATTCTCTGTACACCCAAGTACACCTTAAGCATGAGGTGTCAATGGTCAATCATGGTAGTAACAAAGATAGTTATGAGAATCAGTTTCTGTTTAATTTGCATCTTTTAGTTACAAACATAATTTAATTTCTCCAAGACTCCAAACAAATTAAAGTTAATATGCACAAAACAATTTCTGTTTACTGAGCAAGTGAGCAGGCGAAATACCTGTCATTTAACTTTTTATGATGAACTAACCTTTCACTTGATTATTTTTTGTCAGTTAAACAGAAAACATGAAGAATTTTGTGATATTAATTGAGGTAAAGAAATATTAAACCTCTATGCTTCAATATCCAAATACTTCGTATTTTATAACAGCATTAACATGTATGAAGTACTTCAATAAACACAATTATCAGCAAAAATATATAGTTCAGGTAAGGGCTACTAAGTTCAATTTATCAATCCAAATAAGTTTCGGTATGCATTCAGACTGTTCTATTATAAGCAGCATTCATACCAGTACCCAGAATCACAGATCCGGCCAAACTGCCAACAGTACCATTGGGCTGGTAACAGATAGAAGTTATCAACTTACCAACGCAGTTACATTTACATCAATATATAGCCCGTTTCTCCAAAGCCTTCGACAACTCCTCCACCATGTCTTTGCAACTGTTAACAATTTGAGACTAAAATATAACAAAGTCATCTAGTATTAAACATTTTGGTGTAAGGGGTAGGTGTTGCTAGGTGGAGTTATAAAGAGCCGCAAAAGCAATGATACGATTAGTCACACGCATCCATGGCTATAGCAGTCTTTTGCTTCTCCTTGTTGCTTGGCAGTGTGCCATAGCTGACATGTCAGGTGTCCTGCAACAAAACTTTTCAATCAGTTCTCCAGAACTTACAAATTCCTTTACCACAACTTTAAATTTATACATTGTATCATATTCCAATAGAAAAAAAAAGGGGCTCCAAATGTTCTCCTCAAATCACAAAACCATTTTCTTTGTATTAACTCATGGAAGCCCATTTTAAAGCTAGAGTAAATAGCAATTATGTAGAAAGCTCGGACATATGTAGAAAATTTTTGAATCTAACACTAACATTCATGAATCAGAATCTAGGAAAGAGCTCGAGATATAGATACTGAATGCATCACACAAGAACTCAACATGTTTCTCTCTTATCCCAAATCTCAAATCACAGGCTCACAGCCCCCAAAGCCGCCCTTCTCCCAAACTCTCCCTCTAAAAACAAAAGTATCACAATTGAAGGTCTAAGATTGCACTCATTTGAAACAAGAATAGAACTATTCCTCATATTACATGTAATTGGAGAGTGAGTTGATTGAGAAATGAAGTTGGTTTGAAGCTTTGACCACTTAACTTGTGTATGAGAAAACTTGAAAAATGGGATCAAAGTAGATTCCTTGTGGTTTTTGACATTTAATTAGTGACAATTTCACTATTCTCAATGTCTCTAAAAGGGAAAGGGTGGCCAAAGAAACAGGTATATGGTGAACATTCTGTTACTTTTCCCCTTCTTTGTTTCTTAATATGATTACCATGTAAGGGTAACAGAATGAAAAGCAATGAGACAAACATTACTAGAGAGAAACAATATTTTCACCCTTTCATAAGTTAGAATTTAAAGATCCTTAAATTGACTATATCTTGCTTGCTATATGCTTAATATACGGTAGGTTTTAAGTCACAATTTCTATTTTTAATACAAGAGGTTTGGGTATTTGGTAAACAAAAGCAATTGTAGGAGATACAAGATTCCTACTACATCCCAACTACACGAATATTCACTCTAGAACGATGTTCAAACATAATCCCAATTCCTAGGCCTGTTCACGGATTGGATATCCAAACCGAAATGTGATTTCAGATCGGATATTCAAATACTCAAATATTAGAAACTGATATTCAAATTCGATCCGAAAATATCACTGATAAGTTGTTGATTCTTAGTAATTGGCAAAACAAAGAGCACACATTTCTTAGGACAAACAAGGACCTTAGAGGTAATAACATATAGTCAGGATAAAATGTAAGTTTATACAGTCGAATCTCCATAACAATCACTCACAGAGTAGCAAAATGTAGAAAACATGTCAACAACCTAGGACTCAGGAAGTATATGAACAAGCATAAAACACAAGTACAACATACAAAATCTATTAAGCATAAAGCTGATGCAAATCAAATTTATATACAGCAGAAATTTATTTACCTTATAAATGCAATCTAACTAAATTGTTCACAAATATTTTATCAACAAAAAAATCACAAAGGCATAAATGGAGCAATCCAGCTAGCTCATCCTCTGGCTTTAAGCTCCGCAAGTCTCCTAGATAAGTCATTCTCGTCAACTGTCTCATCAGTCTTAGTTGGTACAGGATGGGCAGCAGGCTGTGGAAGACCAACTGATACCTCCAAACCATAATCATCTGCCACTTGCTGCATCAAACTGTTGACGTCTGTTTCAGGAGTGGAAAGAGATGTTGATCCAGCCATAGAGCTCTCCATAAACTCTGCTTGAACCTCCATATTGACAAATTGCTTCTCAAATTGATCCATTGTTTCTGACATCTTTTGCAAGTTACCTGTATATTCGGAGATAAAATCAGAATACGTAAAGAGGAAAGAAAATAAGAAGTGTAGAATGTAAACAATTATTCGAAGTACAGGGAAAAAGAGGAGGTGTTTTTGGTCAAAGAATTAGGCAATTTAAAAAGAAGAAATCAGAGTCAATATTAAGAAAATTCAAGCACTATTCAAAGCAATTTTTTTGTTTTCCACAATTTACCATATTATTTAAGATATAAATGCCCAAAAAAAAAAAAAAGAAAAAAACAAGGGAAAAAAAAAAGAAAGAACCTTACCTTACTAGTTTAAAAGCCAGAAACAATTAGTTCCCCTATTATTTTAATTTTAAGAGAGAAGCTAAGAAACTATATAAGCTGACAAAAGGTAATGCTTTTATCCTAGTTTAAATCACAACAGATATAACAGCCCACAAATGCACAAAATAAGTTGGCAAAAGCTGCATGATTTCTTAATATATGTAAGTAGCTTGACAAATCTCATACTATCACTTAGCCAAAGGCCCAAAGCCTCAAGTAGGTGCTAGGAAGTAAGAAAACAAATTTTACCCAAGATATATCCCAGAGATCTATACTGCTTTCGACTAAATACATGTCAAATACTCAAATATAATATTTTCTGAAAGAAGCAGAGGACAAGAGCAATAGAGAACCACTTCAGTAATATACGGAGTAATATGTAACTCGAACTAATGAGCAAGAAAAACATAAAAAGCCGAGCTAGCTCCTGATGGTTAATGTTGAGGACTTCAATTGAATGCCAAAACTCAATATATTTAATAGCAAAACCAGAGAATAACATAGCTGAGAGATACAACATAAAAACTTGAACACCTGCTGCTATGTATGGTAACACCTGCTACATTACATAAAAACTTTAATGGTTGGAGCATTACATTACATATCCTCCAAATATGATACTATGAAGAATTGTGAACCTGACCCTTGAAGTTGACAATTTAGAAGCGAAATACTAGATAACAAGATTGACAAAATCCTATAATTTACACTACCTAATTCAATTGTTAGAAAGAAATTCAACCATACTACCATTTTCTATTCACTAAATTTGGAGAACAAAAGTGATTTCCAGGAGAAACAAGATTCCTACAAGTCCTCTACAGCATCCCAACTACATTAATATTCACACTGAACGATGTTCATAGCTAAATCTCAATCCCAACACTTTGATTCTGAATAAAATAACTTGGAGTTTTACAAAACCAGGAAGAGGCAACCGTCTCCAAATCCTATCATCAGTGAAATTTGACAACACGAACTTCATACCATTGCTTCCAATTGAATAAAACGAGTTACAAATATACCACTATAATCGAAGCATTCCCACAAGATTACAAGTAAAACATGATAAAAAGTGTGTGATCTAGCTAGAGTTAGTACTCTGTTTCCATACTATCTATAAACAAGGTTTCAAACAATATTTTCGCTAATATCGGTACGACTTATAGAATCTAATTAGTACATCATACGACTTTATAAATCTTAAACCAAGAATCATAAACCGGCAATAATAGAAAACCGGCTCTTAGCAGGAATAATACATTCAACCTTCACACTCATAATCTAAAACAAAATCCATCTCACATTAACAACAAACTAATTATGTTTTCAGAAGACTGAATTATAGTAGTTAATCAATCATCCCATGAATTCAAACCCCAAATCAATTTCAAAATTTAAAATTCATTAAAAAAAATCAAAATCAAAGGGAAAAAAAACAAGGAGAAGTTGAAATTACCAGTAGTAAGAGAAGAATTGAGGGATTTAACAATGGAACCCATAGATTTGGAAACAGTTTGCATCTTAGCCTGAGTATCAAGGCGCGCAACAACCGCATCAAGTCGAGAAGAAAGACGAAGGTAATTCATCTGTTCATTGCGCTTACGAATTGCGTTTTCTGCGCAAATTCTTGCACCATCAGTGTTACCCTTTTCCATGGCTTTTTTGATCTTGAGTTTTTGTGCTTTCTCTTCTTTTTCGCACTTTCTGGCTTGCCTGAGAAGGGATTTTGAGGTGAATTTCAAATCCATGATTTGATTCATCAGTTTCTCTGTGCTTCCTCCCATGGCGGATGATTGATTGATGGGTTGATTGAAGAAATTGATGATTTTAGGGTTTTATTAGGGTTTGAGGAGAGAAATTGGGGATTTTACGCAGAAATTAAGTTTCGGGGATTTGGGGAGGAAGGTGACTTGAGAATTTCTTAATTAGGAAGTAAAAATAATTTGTTAGATGTGAAAGAAAGGGACGGACAAGTAGGTCGACGGTTTAAACAATTTTATTGAAACAAAATTTGTCCAAAAATCATTTTAAAGCGATTTTTCGTTCAGAAAAATCATTTAAATTTTTTTGGCCAAGTGAAACCTATCTCATTGTTATTAAAATCCCAATTTAAATATTAGAATCTTACGATTTTACAATTTGTGTATGTCACACGATTTTTATTTATAAATATATATTGTCAATTATTGGGTTTCTTAATGTGTAAACAACTATTTTCTATCAATAATTAGGTTTCAAACTCATAATTTAAATATATTTAACTAAATATAGATATGACGTCTTGGTTTTGCATGTCGGTAGAATCTTATGATTCATTCTACGATTCGATTTTGATAACCCCTTCTGATTCATCGAATCTCGATTTTAATAACTTTGGATTATCTACAAACACATTGATCTTCCACATCCACCTCTTTCTCTGCAGTGAAGTCCGCCAAAACCTTGATGGACTGCAACTCCTTATAAAGCTCTTGTGTTAATTTGAATATACCTTACTCTCAACAATAATTTTCATGTAATATTTAATTCTCTCAAAAGAGTGATAATACACATAAGTTGGTTTTGAATACAAGAAAATTATCAATTTTAAGCAAACTAGCAACACAAGGTCTAAAGAAAATAACACAAAGTTTGTGTAAATAGTATGAGAATTATTGATAAAATAATATGAGCTAAAACTTATGTAAAATAAAACAATATTTTGGCAAAATAACACAAATTTTATGTAAAAGAGCACGAGCTTTGAAGTAAATAAGTAAATAACATATTGTTTTACCAAAATAACACAAGATTTTAGCAAAATAACATAAGGTTTAGGCAAAATAACTCAAACATATCGGGTATGGAGTACCATGATCCATAGTACTCTAGGAGTATATAATACTAATTGACCTTTCCACCACTCGAAAGCTGTTCTTCGAGTTCGAATATCTTCTTATGGGAAGTCTCCAATCGGCTCTTTGTTAGCTGCAACTCTAAATTACTAGAAGAAAGTTCATTATGTACTCTCTGTAATTCTGTAATAACATATCTTCATTTTCTTTTTGGCGAGACAAAAGCTGAGACTAGAACTCTACCCTTTGGGATTGTAAATCAGCAACAGCTTTATAAACTTGATCCTGCATACTTTGAACCTTCACTTTCATTTCTTCATATTCCTTCTTACTACTAATAAGTTGTTCCTTTGAAAACTCCCACACGATTTTCGTTGTTTCTAACTCAGACATAGTACAAGAAAGTTGGTGTTGTACCTTTTGCAATTCATTTCCAAGTTTTGGTAATCTTTCTTGTTAGAAGTAGAAACTTGATCCTGAAGCTCCTTTACCTCTTCTTTGGACAACTCCAACTTAGTTTTTGTTGCATTTAAGTCAAACTCCTTTACACAAAGTTGATTACGTACCTTTTGTAGCTCCATCTCCGTGTCTTGCTGCTGCATTCGACAATCTGACGCCTCACCCTTGACAGAGCAAAGAAGGGTACTCATCATCGTTACATCCTGATCCTTCTGCTGTAGTTGTTTTCTTAAGGAATCATTTACGGAGTTTGGGACTGTCACTCCAAATTGAGACCAATCAAAGATAACATTATTAATTGGTCTATAAAAATTATTAGTAACAATATTACTCCAATTAGTCTGGTAAACAACTATATAGCATGCTCCATTACAATTCACATAAACTTTTCCTTCTTTAGCCCTCAAAAGAAGGGAGTTATGCAATTTCTCCCACATCGATTCTTTTATCTCAGTTTCATATACGATCAATTTATCTTTCCTCAAATCTATGTCGCGGATAAAACTGTAACTTGACTCTTTTTGATGGAAAACATTCTATACATATACGATCCTTGGTCAAAAACAGCAGAAATTATAAGTATCAGGGGTTTCGTCTAGCTTGTATGTGGTCATCTTTTTGGATTCGCAATGATAATAGAGTTATGATTTAGGAAGCTAGAAATTCAATTCGATTATTGGCTAAATTGGAAGCTTTGAGGTGATGAAGACCTATCAGTATTCAAATGGAAGCTTAAGTAGCATAGGATATACGAAGTATCATGTATGAGAGGTGAAGTTTGGGGAAGGATTTTTTTTTTTGACTAAAGCATTCTTCTTGTTAGATTGCATGAAAACTCCTCATATTGGAGTCATGGTATTGATCACAATATATAGGGTTACAAAATACGAGTCCTAGATGTGTCAAAAACCTTGAAAGATAAGTATAAAATATATACAATAATATATCCTAAATCTATGACAGACATTATCATTCCATAATATCTATCAGTTCTCCTTCTCTTTATTATTAGTAAAAATCAATAAATTAAAGAACATATATTATAAAAATATATGGAGTATCTTTCAAAAAAATTATACATGGAGTGATTAACATAATTAATAATTACGAAATAAGTTCTATAAAAATTGTGATCAAAATAAACCGTTCATTATGACTATATTTTTTCTATATAAATATTGGTTAAAGTGAATTAGATAAATAGTTCAAAAGTTAAAATATTTCATCAAAAATTACTTAGGGCCTGTTTTGTTCAGCTTAATTTCAGTTCAATTCAGCTCTAATCAGTTCAGTTTAGTTCCTAATTTCCTTATCTCATAAACAATTCATTTTAGCTCTATTCAGTTTAGTTTAGTTCAATTCAGCCCCAATCAATTCAGTTGTTTTTCAGTAAATTGGAACGGGCCCTAAGAAAGTATATAAGATATCTTTGGTATCATTATTAATATCATATATATTGTTATATTTGGCATATTATCTTTGATTTGATACGTAGTACTAACGTTTAAACCCAAAAAAAAAAAAAAAAAAAAAAATAAATAAAATAAAATACACGAAGGTTTGAAATCTTTTTAGAATAAATATCAAATTATCAAGTCAATAAGTTAACCTTTAATATTCCTTTCTATTTTTTAAAAGAAACCTTAAATATTACTTTTTTTTCTTTTAAAGAAAACCTTTAATTTAATATTCCTTTGAAACACTATATATATTTGTATTCTTTCTTTCATAAATAATATTAATTTGGCATATATCTTTGATTTGATATGTAGTACGAACGTTTAAACCCAATTATTGTTTCGTACAGGCGAGTGTACTATGCGCAAAGGATCGTATTCACAGGGAATAGGTAAAGGACACCCAGAGTATGAAACGGTTGTAAGCTAGTCCGGTCACAAGTTGGAGTTTTGATTAGTTAACTTCTATAGAGATAAACGCTAGGGGAAACAAGATTCAACACCAACCAAACCAAATAATCAATAATAGGATAAATCATAACGTACATGGGTGATAGAATAGGAATTAACATTGTTTTTTTTTCAAAGTCACAACATAAGTATTCCCTAGATCAAACACTAACATGATAAAGAGTAAGTCTCAATGGTAGGAAGTGAGTTTCTAGCTCGAGTTTGTCTCTTGATCGTTCCGGACTAGCATGAAGCACAAATAATCAGGATTTCTCACCTAATTATACACTAAAGCATCCTATTCATTGAAACTAAACATCCATAGTCATGAAAATAGCATAATCCAATTGCACCAGAAAGGACTCATTACCAAACCCCATCTTTCAATGTGAGCAAGGAAATGAACACATGAGCATTCACTAAAAGATAACAGCTTGATTCCGACGGAAAAGTCCGTCAGAAACATCAAAAATTCCGTCGGAAAACGGAATTCCGTCAGAATCAATCTGTCGCAAAACCCTTTGTAGGAAATTCGACCTTTTCCGACGGAATTTCCGTCGGAAGGCTAGTTTAATTCGACCTTTTACTTTAATTGAAATTCCAAAGCAATTTTCCGATGGAAATTTCCGTCGAAAAAGTATATTCCGACGGTATATTCTGACGGAATATTCCATCGTAAGCTACTTCTTTCCGTCGGAAAAGTTAATAAAAAAAACTAAAAAAAAAAGCCCCACCCCTAACCCTTACCCCACCCAGATCCACCACAGCCCACGCCCCTACTCACCACCCCAACCCAACCCACTGCCACCCCCTAACCCACCACCCCCACCCACCAGAACCGTACCACCGTAACCCCACCCAAACCCACCCCACCACCGTAACCCCATTAGCCACATCCCATCACCGTACCACCGTAACCCCACCCCACACCCTTAACCCACCCCCTAACCCACCACGACCACCACCGAACCCTAACCCACCTAGCCCAAATCTATAAAATACCCAGATCTAAAACAAACGGCCACCCACAACAACCACCCAGACTCACGCCACAAACCCACGAAACCACCAAAACCCTAACTAACCCTAACCCACGCCACCAAACCCCACGAAACGACCCAAAAATTCACACATCGCCACCCACCACCAGCCCACACATCACACACGCACACACAACAACTCAAAGGCTCAAAATTAAAAAAATAAAAATAAAAAAAAATAAAAAAAAAACAAAGAAAAAAACTCAGAAAAGCGAAAAATTCAGGAAAAATTGATGTAAGTTTAAAACACCCCTCCAACAAGTTGTTATGGTATTTAGACTTGAATGAAATACAACTCATTTTGAAACAACTTAAAATGGTGAAACTATCCAAAACTCAAGAACACACTCAAAGTTTTGGGTTCTTAGGCTAGAGACAAGACACACTCAATTTCTCCCAAATCTTGTCACTCAAGAACTAACTCAAAGCAACAAGGAACAACACTCAAACTTTGGACAAACATAAAGAAGAATGCTAAGAAACCTCACGGTTTTTATGTATAACTCAAAACTTCTTTTATTTCTGGTTTGCTCTCCTTTTTATAAAGGAAAGGAGCAGCAAATAAGCAAACCAAAAGGCAAGGAAAACCGTCCAAAAGATGGAGAGCCAAAAGCCACGGTTTTCCTTAAATACAAGCTAGCCTTAAATGCATAATTAAGCCTAAAGATGAAGAGTTAAACTCTTCCTATTACAACCACCAAAGAGCAACTCTTGGCATTATTTTCAGTAAAGAAAACAACAAACTTAAGCTAATAATACTAAGTAAACGGACCAAGCAACACACGCCCAAAAATAGTAGTGAAATGGGCCAAAGTGTGATGTATGCCCAATTGCTTCCAATCTTCAATCCACCCATGAGATGCAACATAGAATTTCGGCCCTCTTTGAAAATGGATAAAACCCAAGTGTTTCCAAGATAAGGGCAATTGGTTCTTGATCCACGGAGCTTCTAAGCGGGCTTCTTGATCTTGGATCATTCTCCCCTTCTTGAAAAAAGTTTGACCCCAAACTTGCATCTTCTAAATAAGGAGATAAATCTCATATGTTGAAAGTAGCACTTCTTAAATCAATTTTATGATTCACTTGCACATACCCCCTTTTTAGCATCCTTTTCAACCACTAATACAACCCTTGCTTGGTTTTGGACGTCGTTTTCCACTTATTTCCCCCTTTAAGTTTCATTTGGCTACAGATAGCATTGTGAGGCACAGGGACTCTTGGAATGGTATGGTCAATACACCTATTTGAAGGTAGACTGTTGGACAAGTCATCGGGAAAAACATATTTGTATTCTCCTAACAACTCATTTAAAGGTGATGAGTTATTATGAGAAATACAAATCTCATCTTTGGCCTTCCCAACCAAAGCATACCCTTCCCCCATTTCTTCCACTATATTTTCATGTTTAGTACAAATTACAAGATAGTTGCTTTTCTCTTTTTCTTTTTTAGCAACTTTGGGAGGTAAAGGCAACAATCTAACTTTTCTACCATCTTTGGTAGTTACAATAAACACATTAGATTTACATTTGTGTACCGAATCATGATCAAATTGCCACGGTCTTCCAAGCAACAAATGGCAAGCATCCATAGGAAGAATATCACACCAACGCTCATCTTTGAACCCTCCAATGGAATAAGTCACCAAGGCTTGCTTCTTCACCCTCATGTTGGTACCATCATTCAACCAATTGAGCTTATAAGGCTCATCATGAACCCTAGTAGGTAGCTTCAACTTACTCACAGCCTCAGATGAAATCACATCAATTTGAGCGCCACTATCCACAATCACATTAAAAGTCTTTTCACCTATCTTGCATCTAGTGTGGAACAAGTAGTTTCGTTGCCTCTCATCAACTTGGGGATCACCAAGTAAGATTTTGCGAACCACCAACAAGTTATGGTCACTTTCCGGAGAAATCTCTTCTTCAAAGTCGTCCTCCCCATTACTCTCTTCTTCTTGGGTCACAAAGTTATACATTTGTTCTTCTTCATCCATAATTGCGCATTGTGTGGCGGTCAAACAGTTTTACTAGGACACTCACTAGCAATATGACCCCTACCATGACACTTGAAGCATTTTCTCCTAGTTGCAAGCTCACTAGGGGAAACTACTTGCTTTTCTTTCCCTTTATCAAACTTAGAACTTGATGAGCTATTTGGAAAAGTTTCTCTATGAAAAGTACTCTCATTAGAGTTGAAAAGAGTAAATTTTGAAGTACTCTTAAAAGAGGAAGTTTTGGGCTTCTCTTTTTCCTTTTCCTCCTTAGCTTGTGCCTCATACTTCAAGGCGTATTTACAAACATCACTAAAAGTGGCATAGTGAGTCACCTCCACTTTTCTACAAATCCCTTTGGACAACCCTTTAACAAAACGAGCTATCTTGAAAGTTTCTTTTTCTTGTAAATCGCAAATTAAGCACAACTTCTCAAATTCTTTCATGTACTCTTCCACACTCATGCCATTGTCCTGTGAAAGGTGGGTTAACTTAAGGTATTGCTCTTGTTCATACTCCTTACTAACCCATTTATCCCTCATTCTTTTTTTTAACTTCTCCCATGAGTCAATTTTATCTTTCCCTTCTCTCCTTCTATTTGCCTTAAGGTTTTCATACCATAAAGCAGCAAGTTTAGTGAGTTTTAGAACAACAAGTTTGAACCTCTTTCTATCATTGAACCCCTTATACTCAAAGACAGTTTCAATTTGCCTCATCCAATCTAGAAAGGCTTCACTATCATGTCCCCCATCAAACTCTGGTAGGTCAATCTTAAGCCCCCTATCTTCATCAAATTGCCTAAGGTTGTTTCCACTACCCACATCCTCATTTTCTAACGCGTTCAATTTTCTAGTTGTTTGCAACACCATATCGGCAATTGTATCCATCCTAGAATTTTGTCTAGCCTTCTCCTCCTCACTTTCTTCTGTTTTTTTCTCCAAACTCTCCAAATTTTCAGTGATTACTTGCAACATTCTAGCAAGCTCCTCACTAGCCATGATTTCCACTATTTTTGCTAGGCTATTACAAGTACAATGAGTGAAAACTGCCGAAATTAGAGACAAAATGCAAAACGAAAATTGCCTCGAGACTCTCAAAGGCTTACAAATTCAGAAAATTCAGATCAAAACAACCAATTTGAAAAAAATAAATTCCTCAAAAGCTTTTCGGATGAGGGAGAAATCTTCAATTGAATTCTGCCTTCCCGGTTTTGCCTCTTTTCTGCGCTGCTGCGAAAAACCTGCCCAGTTTATTAGCAGAAAAATTCCAAAATATCTGAAAACTTTTGTGAGTAATCTACGCAAAAAAATATCCAGATTCAAAAAATAAATAACTCGATTTGGACAGAAAACGAAGGAGATATGTCCTTCTCAAACCGCAACTCCAAACTGATTGAATTCTGCCGTTTTGCTCCAAACGCCTTCAAACTCGATATTCTTCAAGAAAACCCTTAACTAGACTCTGATACCAGATGAAGTAAGTCTAAAACACCCCTCTAACAAGTTGTTATGGTATTTAGACTTGAATGAAACACAACTCACTTTGAAACAACTTAAAATGGTGAAACTAACCAAAATTCAAGAACACACTCAAAGTTTTGGGTTCTTAGGCTAGAGACAAAACACACTCAATCTCTCCCTAATCTTGTCACTCAAGAACTAACTCAAAGCAACAAGGAACAACACTCAAACTTTGGACAAACACAAAGAAGAATGCTAAGCAACCTCACGGTTTTTATGTATAACTCAAAACTTCTTTTATTTCTGGTTTGCTCTCCTTTTTATAAAGGAAAAGAGCAGCAAATAAGCAAACCAAGAGGCAAGGAAAACCGTCCAAAAGATGGAGAGCCAAAAGCCACGGTTTTCCTTAAATACAAGCTAGCCTTAAATGCATAATTAAGCCTAAAGATGAAGAGTTAAACTCTTCCTATTACAACCACCAAAGAGCAACTCTTGGCATTATTTTCAGCAAAGAAAACAACAAACTTAAGCTAATAATACTAAGTAAACGGACCAAGCAACACACGCCCAAAAATAGTAGTGAAATGGGCCAAAGTGTGATGTATGCCCAATTGCTTCCAATCTTCAATCCACCCATGAGATGCAACATAGAATTTCGGCCCTCTTAGAAAATGGATAAAACCCAAGTGTTTCCAAGATAAGGGCAATTGGTTCTTGATCCACGGAGCTTCTAAGCGGGCTTCTTGATCTTGGATTAAAAAACATACCTTAAATTGAAACGGGCTTTGAATTTCACCACGAAAACAGTTTAACAAGGCCAAATTCGGCCATGAAAAGTCTAGATCTAGGCTTTTAATGGTTGAATTTGGCGTAAAAAACCACCCAGACGTTGCGCAGTGGTGGTGGTGGTTTTGGTTGCGTCGTTGTTATTGTGCAGCGGTGTTGATCTGATGTTGTTCGACGTTGGTGTGAGAAGGAGGGGAAAGAAGATGAGAGAAGAAGGAGGCGAGAAAGACGAGAGATAAGAGGAAAGAGATTAAGAGAAACAGAAGGGGAAGGAGAAGAGAAAGAGATTACGAGAAATTAGAAGGGGAAGGAGAAGAGAAGAGGAGAGAGAAAGAGAGGGGAAAGAGGCGGAGAAAGAGAGGGGGAAAGGGGATCAATAGGGTTTAATTTTTACGACGGAATTCAATTCCGTCGTAACGTACCTTTTCCGACGGAATTTTCTGACAGACCATAATTCCGTCGAAAAATTCGAATTTTCCGACGGAATTTAGGTCCGTCGGAAAACAACCTATTTCTAGTAGTGATGAAGTGGCCACCAAAATACACATGCAATAATCAATTCAAGCACAAAGAGACATCAACCCAAAGTAGAACATGAAGAAATCTAAGTCAAACAACCATGGCTTGGTTGGGTTTTCACCCAACACCTAACTAAATCTTCAAGAATCTTCAAGAATTTGAATGTATTACTTTATTGGAGAATTTTCCAAATAAAATTTGTCTTTCTTCTAGTGGAAAACATGCTTCAACAGATAATTTCAGAACCAATTAAATTATAAACCCTAATTTTGCAAACTATTTCAATTGCAAACAAAATGAAGACGAAAACTGTAAACATTGTTCTTACCTGATGCGAAAATAACTTAATTGAAATATGCTGGCTTGAATTTGTTCGAAAATTTTGGAAAGAGAATGGATTACAATAAGGAACCCACGAATATTAGAGGAGAGAGAAAGAATTGGGGGGGAGGAGGAGAGAGAAGGAGGAATTGGAGGGAAAAAGTGGGAAAAAAAGGGGGTATGCCATTTTTTCATGTCACCTGACAATCACGTGCGTGGCCAACACCATAGTAAAAAAGTCAAATGCCAGATTCCAACGTCAAGGCCCCCCCAAACAATAAAACAAACTTATAAGGTCCTTTTAGACCACTTTGAATATATAAGGTCCTTCCACACAAAAGAGTGAACATATATGTCCCTTGTAGACAAATTTTCCTAACTAATTCCCCAAATTTTTTCATGAACCTTAACTATATATGTTACTGCGTACATTTTTATTTTATTTTTTCATTTTAAAAGTCAAAATCAATGCATTTTCTACAGTTGATAGTTTGATATACACGTACTTAGTGAACACCATTTGTCATAAGCTAAGGGCTTGTTTGACAAGTTTTTTTTTTTTTTTTTTTTTTTTTTTCAATTTTTCAATTTTTTAAAAACAAAAAATCAAAAACAAGAAACAAGAAAAAGGTGTTTCTAATTTTTAATCGTCAGTTTTTAAAATAATCATGATTTATATAAGTTTAACTAGGCCAATTTTATTTTCATTACATGACATATATCTTACATTTTGGAAAGGAGTTTTTGTGAAGAACTAACTTATACATTTCATTTTTTTATGAAGGGCATTACACCAGATTACTACTTTAATTAAACCTTGTGATTACATACATTTAATATTTATTGTGGCCTTTTTTTATTCCTTTATAATTAGTCTTTGTGATTTGCTATTATATACATCTATTTTCATATTTATACCATGGTTGATAATTGGTTTAGATGGTTAAATAATCATCTTTCTTATAAGAGGTTGGTTGTTTGAACCTTCTTATCCTTATGTTTTTATATGGAGTAATGTAGTTGATTGGATGACATGGCATAATGATTAAAATTGATTGGGTGGTGATGTGGCATAATGAGAGGTTGAGTAGGTGATGTGACGTAATGAAAGGGACCGATTGAGTGGTAATGGGGCATAATGATAAATTAATGAATAGGTAATGTGGGGTAATGAAAAGGGGGTATATGTGGCACATAGACGTTCTTATGAATGCCTTTTAATAAATTACTCCCTCCGTTAATTTTTATTTGCAACTTTGGGGCAAATTGCGGTTCACGAGGCAAAAGTTAAGGGGCAAATATTTGTGGGGTTAATTGAATGTGATTAAAGTGTTTGGAGAGAGAAAGTTTGGCCCACCACTAAGAAAAGTAGTGGGAAAACCTGTACAACTTTTGGAGGAATTGTATTTCCCCCCAAAATTTCAGCGAAAATTTGTTTTAGGCTGAAATTTTGAGAAATTTCATTTCCCACCAAAATTTTCCAAAATTTTAAACTACAAAACAATGTACTATTTAAATTGTGCAGACTTATATAAGCACTGCATTTCATATTACAGAGGCAATTAAATACAGCCTCTCCATTCAAACAGCATTTAATGGTTTCTTGTTCACCCAAAACATAAACATTGTTCATCCAAAAGATAATCTACCTTACAAATTACACGTTGTTAGCCCATTATATACCAAAAAATTTCCTACAATTAAGTTAATACTACCCAACTACGACCCAAACACCTTCATAGGCAGCTGCAACTCCTTCTTCCTTCATCTTGTTCCCAAAAACACAGCAGCCACCGTTACATCAATCAGCTGAAGCTAAGGAAACAAACAAGGTCAGACAACCATGGCAGACTCATTTGAAGCGACGTACTTCGATGTGGATCAAATTTTTATAGAAGAAGAAGAGACAGAATTGTACTACGAATACGCAGATGCAAGATCTAGGCATGGATTACTACAACTCTGAAGATGATATGATGCAAGACACAAAGGAGAAGACCAAGGCCAGCAAAACACTGAACACACACAAGTTGAGGCTGGTTTCCAGGAAATGGAACAAGCCATTCACCAGGGAACTCAACAGAGACAAAGAAAGCAGCTCACCATGAAACAAAGAAGAGAAATTGTGGACTCAATGTTAGTCAACATGCAGCAAGGGAACTTACCAAGAGGTCACTTAAAGCATTTGGCAGTTAATTACAATGTGCATAAATCAAGCATCACAAGAATTTTTGCAGACATAAAGAAACAAATGGCACAGGGCAGTTTGATTGATGTCAGGAGCAAAAAAATTGGCAGAGTAGGCAGAAAGCCAAAGGAATTTTCTGATGAATTCCTACAATCAGTGCCTTTACATTTAAGGCAGACAGAAAGGAGCTATGCAGTAGCATTAAAGAT
This sequence comes from Chenopodium berlandieri, assembly GCA_034703905.1. Classification (NCBI taxonomy): domain Eukaryota; kingdom Viridiplantae; phylum Streptophyta; class Magnoliopsida; order Caryophyllales; family Amaranthaceae; genus Chenopodium; species Chenopodium berlandieri. The sequence goes on from CM068293.1 coordinate 15,216,497, forward strand.
CTCCCATGTGACACTTCACAATTTGAAGAAAAAGGTAAGGTTAAGAACACACACAAGTACCAACAAGCCAGCACTGACATCAGACCACAAGGTAGCAAGAATGAAATGGATTTTGTCACACATAAATCCAGTTACAAGTAATGGGGACCCAACATTTGTTGAAATGAACAATGTGATACACATGGATGAGAAATGGTTCTATCTGAACCCTGACAAGAGGAGGTTTTACCTCCTGCCTAGTGAGGAAGATCCTTATAGGCCTATACAGTCCACAAGATTCAAGCTCAAAGCAATGTTTATGGGCTTAATTGGGAAGCCATTGTATGACACAGATGGGGGACTACTTCATGATGGGAAATATGGAATGTTCCCATTCACAGTCAAACAACTAGCCAAGAAATCAAGTAAAAACAGAGTAGCAGGAACATGGGAAACAAAAGCAATACAGAATATAAACAGAGAGGTCATCAGAGACATGTTGGTGGCCAATGTCATTCAAGCAATTATTTCAAAGTGGCCTGACAGTCAGCCAAAAAATATTTTAATCCAATGGGACAATGCAAGGCCTCACCAAGTTCCTACTGATGCAGAGTTTATGGCAGCAACAACAGCTCATGGATTTAACATTCAATTTGTTTTCCAACCACCACAATCACCAGATTTGAATGTGCTTGACTTAGGGTTGTTTAGGTCAATTCAATCATTGCAATATTAGTCTTTTCCTAACAACCTAGATGAGTTAGTTACAAAAGTGCAAGAATCTTATGAGGCATTCAATCCTCAAGTCAACAAGTACATTTGGCTGTCTTTGCAAAAGTGCATGATTGAGATCCTTAAGGTACAAGGTGGGAATAAGTACAAAATACCCCACATGAACAAGAAAAAACTCGAAAACCTTGGAGAGTTGCCAAATCATGTACCAGTGCAGAAGGAACTTGTTTTGGAGGCAGTGGAGTACCTAGACACTATGTTTAGGCCAGTAAATGAGGGGACTGAACAAGGAATAGAAGAATTTGAGGTAGATGCAGACTGAGGGACTCATCACATCAAAGTAGAGACACATGGATTGCCACACATAACCACTTATAGTTGGTATGGTAATTTTGTTTTATGTTCTGGTTTTTATTCTGGTATATTAGGTGGTTAGGTGTATTTTGTTGATTACACTGATGAATCATGTTAAGCAGTTTAATGTAAAGTACTTTTGTAACCACATGTTCAATGGAATAATAATGGTTAAGAGTCTGATGTTAAGTGGGCACTCAATCCATCAGAAGGTTTTTTTTTCATGTTTCAATAAAACACCAACCACAAGGTTACCTCAACAATAACAGCATAAAGCACATCATTGGAGAAAAACACTTGTGGGTTGGGAAGGTCAATAGAGTCCCTTCCTCATTTGGATTTGGACAGAGTACACAACACAGACACTTAGGGGACTGAATACAAGTCATGCTACCACATAAGGGACTGTCATGTGTTCTTACTTGATCACTGAGAACACTTCAAGGTATAACCAAGGCACCTTTAAAAAATGTACAGACACATTAGCCTCATCATTCATCAATCAAACACCCATATGCCATATTCCAACAATCCAACAGTTGCTAAAATATACTCCAACACATGCATACATGCAACATAGTCCAACACAGCAGACATAGCCAAGCATCCAACTGACCAGCCAATAACAAACAGGCTATCTAGCCAACAAATTCCGGAACAACAAACATGAAAAAAGAGCAGGCAATCAAAAATAGGCAACCATCCAACATCAATCCAGATCTACGCATACAAAACCAACTAAGCCAACATGCATCCAAATCTAGTCACAGAATCCCACAACACCAACCAAATAACAAAGCTAATCAACAGTATATCGAAAAAATCAAAAAATAGGGACTCTTTTTTTAAAAAAAATTAACATAGGAAGGGTTAGAAAGCGTTACGCAAGGGTCACTTGGAGGGTTGAACCCTAGGGTTCATCCGCCTCGCAGAGTGCTTCTTCAGAGGAGGGCCAACCACTTCACCGTCGTCACCTTGGTCAGCCTCGTCATCAGAAGTCAGGAGAATGACCTCCTTGTCAGGCAACCCCCGAATACGATTCAAAGCCACCAGGGCCGCCTTCCTTTTAGCCCGAATCTTGGGGGGTGGCCTTGGATTGTTAGATCTGGGCTTAGTTTTGGGCATAACACTCCCCTCAGCACTATCGCACTCTGGATCTACAGAAACACCAGTAAAGTCTAGCGCTTGTTTCCCCCGTGAGTCTCGTTGACCCTCACTGGTCTTGCGACGCTCATCCTCATCTACGCTTTCAAGAACTTGGCCCAAGGCCTTGTATGTGGTCGAAGAACGGTAATTCAGGGCCTCCTCACACGCGTAAAAGTCACGAGGAAAAGGAGATCCTTCGGCAATACCTGTCATCAGGGATTTTATCAAGTTTTCCTCGCCCCAGTCATCGGTGGCAATATAAGCGTCGCGAAGTGGAGATAGGTTAACCATGGTGGTGGGGGACTCTTTTTTTTTGGAATTTGAGAGGACGAAAACTCAGATTTCAGAAGGAACAATGGAGAAAATTACAGAGGCGAAGGAGAGTGAAAGTCGAAGAACCAGATCTAGGCTTCTTAAGAAGACTCGAGAAGCCAGAAATAATCCCATGATTTTTTCAATTAAATGTTGGTGGTTGGGAATGTGGCTGATGGGATATAAATTAGATTGGGGGAAATAAATGGAGGGAGTAATTAGATTAGGTTAATTTAGATGTTTTGTATATAATGTGGGATTAGGGTTAATAAGGGGTAGAATTAAAAAATCAAAAAATTTAAGTAAGGGTAAAATAGTAATTTTCAGGGTTTTTGTTTACCAAAAAAGGATATAAATTAGAAAGTTGCAAATAATTTTTAGCGGACTAAAATGGCAAAAGTTGCAAATAAAAATTAACGGAGGGAATAGTATAGATATCTTCAATTTGGTAGGTGTTGTAAAAAACTACTTTTTGCCTTTTTGGAGCTACATACAGAGACAATTTTAACAAGGTTTTATATGACTATCTTTTTCCCTTGCATGTTGATGATAATTTTTTCCTTGTATGTTGTAAACAACTTATTTTTGAAAACTACATATTCACAGATTTAACAAGGTCTTACATGACAGTTTTTCCATTGCATGTTGGTGATAATTTGTAGTCAAACTTTAGCTCGGTAACTAACACTTATATATTCACCCGGATGCAAAGTGGACGTAAGGGTTATTTCTTTATTTAAATTTCTTTATTTATTATTTTTAATGTATTTACATGTGTGTCATTATATTGACATTTATTGATCATCTACAATATCAACTGCTTTAGTTACACATCTTTTATAAGAACATTGATCTTTCAAATCCACCTCTTTATCTGCAGTGAAATCCACCAAAATCTTGATGGACTGCAACTCATTCATGATCAAACATAGTTGTTCTTGCACCTTTCCACCACTTGAAAGCTGTTCTTCAAGCTCCAATATCTTCTTATCGGAAGTCTCCAACCGGTTCTTTGTTAGCTGCAACTCTAAATTACCAAAAGAAAGTTCATTTTGCACCTTCTGTAACTCTGTAATAACATCTTCATTTTCCTTTTGACAAGACAAAATTTGAGACTCGAATTTCAACCTTTCGGATTGTAAATCAGCAACAGCTTTATAAACTTGATCCTGCATACTTTGAATCTTCACTTTTATTTCTTCATTTTCCTTCTTACTACTAATAAGTTGTTCCTTTGAAAATTCCCACACGATTTTTGTTGTTTCTAACTCAGACATAGTACTAGAAAGTTGGTGTTGTACCTTTTGCAATTCCATTTCTAAGTTCTTGTAATCTTTCTTATTAGAATTAGAAACTTGATCCTGAAGCTCCTTCACCTCTTCTTTGGACAACTCGAGCTTAGTTTTTGCTGCGTTTAGCTCAAACTCCTTTACACCAAGTTGATTACTTACCTTTTGTAGCTCCATCTCCGTGTCTTGCTGCTGCTTTCGACAAGCTGATGCCTCACCCTTGGCAGAGGAAAGAAGGCTACTCATCGTCATTAACTCCTGATCTTTCTGCTGTAGTTGTTTTCTTAAGGAATCATTTACGGAGTTTGGGACTATCACTCCAAATTGAGACCAATCAAAGATAACATTATCAATTGGTCTATAAAAATTATTAGTAACAATATTACTCTGAATAGTCTGATAAACAACTATATAGCATGCTCCATTACAATCTACATAAACTTTTCCTGATTTTGCCCTCAAAAGAAGGGAGTTATGCAATTTCTCCCACATCGATTCTTTTATCTCAGTTCCATATACGATCAATTTATCTTTCTTCAAATCTATGTCGCGGATATAAGTGTAACTCGACTCTCCTTTGATGGACAACATTCTATAAACACATGATCCTTGGTCAACAAGAGCAGAAATATAAGTATCAGGGGTTTCGTCTAGCTTGTATGTGGTCATCCTTCTGGATTCGTACAGATTAGCCAACAAAAACTAAATTTATCTGTAGCAAAGAAATGCACGTAGTTTAGCAAGATTTGTTAGTTTTGGGTGATTTATTTGTAAGAAGGGTGGCAATATGACATCGATAACTAAGGATCGAAACAAGATTTGTTAACATATATGTAAGCTTCGATCCTGCTGAGTTACCACTTACCAGAAGTTATGTTTTAGGAAGCTAGAATTCAATTCGATACTTGGCTAATTGGCTTATCCAAAGGTTGAATTCATTAATTGGTACGTAATATGCAATGTGCTATAATGTTGGAAAGGAATAATACCGTAACTTGTTGAGGTGATGAAGACCTACCAAAAGCTATTCAAATGGAAGCTTAATTAAATAAAATAGGATATACTTTGTACGAAGTATCATATATCATGATGTAAAGTGTGGGAAAAGAATTTTTTTTTTTTGTGAACTAGGCATTCTTCTTGTTAGATTTCAGGAAAACTCCTCAAATTAGAGTCAATGACATTGATCACAATCTATAAGGTTGCAAAGTACAATTCTAAGCCTCTCAATCTCTTATAAAAAAAGATAGTTATTTAACCATCTAATCCAATTAACAACTATATTATAATTATGTACAAAGATTTTATATATATATATATATATATATATATATATATATATATATATATATATATATATATATATATATAAGTGCAAACCACAAGATAAGTGTATGTGTAATTAATTTATGGTAAATATCAATTATAAAATTAAAAATTAAAAAAACACTATTAAAATGAACGACCATAAGTTTCGAGAACTCTAAAGCCTACGTTGAACGTTGCCGTTCCCGTACCAAGTTCCGGAACGTCTCACATTTCATGTAATGTTGATACGTCTACAACCGTAATAACGTGAGGCAACGTTTAAACTATTCACTAGTCATTTTTAATTTGATTCATAGTAGTGAGTACTACTTTTTATAGAGTACTAACGTTTAAAAACCCGTCAAAAAAAATAATAATTAACGTTTGAAATCGTTTTAGAATCTTTATCAACGGAGAATATATGAGTGAATAAGTTAACCTTGTACTTTTTTGAAACCAAGTTAACCTTGTCTTGCTGTCAAAAGAATAAGTTAACCTTTAATATTCCTTTTTTTTTTTTTTTTTGAAAAAAACCTTAGATATTCCTTTTTTTTTTTTTTTGAAAAAACCTTAGATATTCCTTATTTTTTTTGAAAAAACCTTTAATATTCCTTTTTTTTTTTTTGAAAAAAACCTTAGATATTCCTTTTTTTTTTTTGAAAAAAACCTTAGATATTCCTTTCTCTTTTTTTTTTTTTTTTTTAAAAAAAAAAAGCTTAGATATTCCTTCTTTATTTTTGAGGAAAACCTTTAACATTCCTTTGAAACATTATATATATTTGTATTCTTTCATAAATTAAATCAACTTTCAACTGTCTTCAAAATTAAGAATTAAGTTTTTCCAGTCTCTCCCTTTTGTCAAAATAAGCCATTCAAAACTTCGGCACTGCATTTCTCAATCAGTGTACGTCATAAAATGACCACATACAGGCTCGACGAAATCCCTGATGTCTTCATATCAGGGGTTATTGAAGAAGGGTCGTATATTTTTAGAATGAATCACATCGAAGACGAGTCTAATCAAAAATATATCCGCGATATAAATCTAAGGAAAGATAAATTGGTCGTGTATGGAACTGAAATAAATGAAACGATACGAGAAAAGCTGCATAGCTCTCTTATTTTGAGGCCAAATGTAGGAAAGCTTTGTGTTAATTGTAACGGAGCATGCTATATCTATATAATAGAAAAAAATGTATATTATCGACCAATCAATAATGTTATCTTTGATTGGTCATTATTTGGTGTGAGAGTACCGAACTCGGCCAAAGCCAAAGGTGAGGAAGCCGCGAACAAGGAAGCTGCAAAGATAATAGAGTCTTGCAAAGAAGAGGTAAAAGATTTAAAATTTCAGCTTTTATCTTCTAAGAAAGATAATAAATACATGGAAATGGAATTGCAAATGGTACAACGCCAACTTTCTTCGACTGTTTTCGAGTTATTAAAAACCTCGAAAATCATTGAAAGGGTTGCGGAGCTTGAGGAACAACAGTCTATTAGTAAGAGGGAATTAGATGACATGAAGCGAAAGCTAGGAGATATGGAAGATCAACTTTAAATATGAAAGATAAAGAGTCTTCGGTTGAAAAAATGAGTTACAATCCAGTGATCCACAAAGCGTAGAAGGACTTGATTCTCAAGAAAGAAAATGAAGTTAGGAGAATTACTATATTAGTTATTGTCATTGACATGCATGTAGTTAATGCAATAATGGAGATTGAACGTAGTTGCTAAAATAAACCTTCAAAATATGCTTATATTGGTCCTGTTTAGTGGTAGCGTTTGGGGTAGTGGTTAGCATGTCAAAACAAGACTTATACTTAATTCCGTTGGTTTTTAACTTTTTACTCGTTATTTGCAATATTCTGAGTTTTACACTATATTCATAATCTACATACTTTAATCATGTTGTGGATTTATACTTGACAGAATTTTGATCTTGAGATTAACTAATGCAAATAGTGCTGAATTTTGAAAAATAATTCAATTGGCAGAAATTTCTAATTTGCATAAGAACCCTAACTTATTATGATTTGAATAACAATTTAAATAATTAATTGACGTGATGAAATTCGCAATTTTTTCATGAACCATAATACATTCCCCAATTATTTCACGAACCTTAACTATGTTACTATGTATATATTTTTTTTTAATAAAAAAAAGGTCAAAATCAATGTATTTTCCGTAGTTCATAGTTTGATATACTCGTACTTAGTGAACACCATTTGTCATAAGCTAAGGGTTTGTTTGGCATAGGTAGCTTTTTTTTTGTTGGTAAGGGAGAAGGGCCTATATTAGGTCGGAACATCTCATAGGTTCTCCTAGATCGGATTAGCGGGCTAGACACTTTAGGAGGTGGGGGGGGGGGGGGGGGGAAGTAAGGGAATATCTAATAGGGTTTAATCCCACAATCTCATGGTTATGAGATGCAAACCTTACCACTAGACCAAGCTATGCTTGGTAGAGGTGGTAGCTAACTATTACGTTCAATATCATTCATACATGTATAGGAAATTATTCTTTCCTTTAACCAAGGTTTCTTTTTTCCTTTTACCAAGCATTCTTTTATGTGATTGATTAATTGACGTTCTCCAGTACATCAAGATACTAAACGATTCTTCCTTAACATTATATAATATGGTTTAATGGTATATATATTATGTACAATACGTTATCTAATCTTTATCTTAGGGACCAAAGATCGCAACTCTTCTTCCTTCACTCTAGTGCGAACTCCTACGCAATTGATGGGGTTGATTTTTCGAATTTAATTTTGCTCAGCAATTGTGGTTGGGTGCTTAATTATGTTCAGTAAAGAAGAAGGGAGAGAGAGTGAAATTGGGAGGGAAATGAATTATAGAGGGAAACAGAGGTGGTTGTGGAATTTATTTGCACGTAGACTTCTTTAAGGGGGCAGAATGAAAGTCAATCCCTGACTTACCCCAAAAACGAAGCACGTCACCTTTTTACCTATAGGAGCCGGTTACCCATATTTTTGTACCATTTATATTAGAATTACATAAAAGGTGGAGTTATTTTGATATAATCAAAAGGTGGTGTTATTTTTGGAAGACTTCTCAAAGGTCGTGTTATTTCCGGTAAATTTTCCTCTTAACTCCAACATAGTTGATACTAGATTAGTGTCGTGTGATGCATGGTACTAATAACCTTTTTTCCATAATTAATTTGTGATATAATATAAAAATAAAGCAGCTCATGTGGAACAAACAAATGCAATGCATATAAGAAAGATGAAATAATAAGGCAAAAATTATTAAAACTACAATTGAGGAAATAATAAATTATTTTTGATTAGTTGTGTTGAAAATAAAAATAGTGTACATTATATTATATTAATGATGCATGTGATTCTCAATAAAACTATACAATGTAGATGTCGTACGATTTTTTATAAATGGATTAATTTAGTCCAAAAAAAAAAAAAAAAAAAAAACTATACAATGTACTTCCAAACAATAAAACTAAGTAGAATAATTTTTTAAAAAACACTTAAAGCTGACATCATATATTTTATTGGCGGGAAATTTTTTTATAATAGCTTGACATATGTCCAATATGATCGATGATTTTTTTGAAGGGAAAAAAAAATTATAAAATTGGTAAAATTATTACAGAAATTTTTAACAGAAAACTCACTCAATTGTTATTATTTCATAAGATTTTCAATCAACACCATGAATAGATTTATTTATTATTTTTTTTCCATTGAACTCCACTATTATACAACTATATAATGGAAATTTAAATGTTAATATTGTAGTTTTGGGCCCGTTATTTTATATTCTCCATCATATTTTAACCTTCTAAATTATAGTTTATCCTCCCTTAATTAAAAGGTCTCAAAATCTTGTGTAACTATTTTAAGTAAATAGAATACGAAATAAAATAGAATACAATTACTATCTCCGTTAAATATTAGTTGCAACTTTAGAATATTTAACATCTCACAAATAATAGCCCAAAGTTGTAACCAATATATAACGAAGGTAGTATTATAATGATAATATATAAGATTGGGATAATATAGTATTATAGTTGTATTATCCAAATATTCCAAAAATAAAAGATTTATGCTAAAAAGAGAGAGGGGAGTTTTGGAGGGAAAAAAGAGCACCAAGAAGTGACACGTGTCATTTCTGGTGTCTGTTTTAGTATTATGTTATTGATTGATTATATTGAGATGTAAGAACTAAGAAGACAATTTCTTTTTTTCCAAATTAATTATTGATTAGGGGATTTTTATCCACCAATCACGGTCTGACAAGTGGACCAACCAGGTTCTGCCACGTGTCCTTCACGCAGGCCAATAGGAGCCTGCCACGTGTCAGTCCCAGATTCGTCCACTACGGACCAATTGAGACACGCCACGTGTCCACCCATGCCAAATGGGAAACCCGGCCAACAAGGCCCAATCCCGTTTAGAAGCCCAGTCAGCCCTAGGTTTACCCCAAACCTAGATAGTGGCACGCTTCCCGAGGTTATAAATACTCCTCTTAATCCTCATTAAGGGGGGAGGACGGAAAAACACACGGATTACACATTAAACACTCTCACCTAGAGAGACCAAAACTCCTTAATTTCCGCATTAATTACTCCTTAAACAGTTACTAACTTGACCGTTGGAGGCGGAGCTCCTACCACAAGGAGTCTTCGTTGTTTTGCAGGTACAGGCGACCGGTTCCAGTCTCGGTGTTGTAACTCTCCCGCAGGACATCAGAAAACCCCGAAACATTTTGGCGCCGTCTGTGGGGAGAGTACTTCTGAGATGACATCCACGTTTGTACCGACTTTTGAAGAGAGGCGTCCCCTAGACGACCCTCAAGTCCAGTCGGACCATGATACTGAAAATGAACTTGAAGTTGAAGCTCACACAGCTCCAGACGGAACCCTAAGGGCCCGACGTACCCGTCAGACCGAAAGGAGGGAACGGGAACATTTTCAAACTGTAAGCGAGCCAACAGGCGCACCGTCTGTTCGGCAGCAGGCGACTGATGGGTCTGCTCCCATCACAAGGAATGAACTCATGACCTTCATGAGGGACTTCAAGGGAGAGATTCAAGAGTTGCTTAATAAGAAGCCTGTTCCGGCCAAGGAACAGTCAGCTAAGAAACCTTCCACCTCAGGCAAGAGGAAGCCGGTTCAAGGGCGAGAGGGAACTCCTCATCCTAAATCCAAGAAGTGGGAGCCGCCTGCCCTTGATCTCACAAAATACCATTTTCCTACTCCAGGGAAAAGGAAACCTGTCCGTCACATTCAGGCGGACGGGTCGAAGAAAACATACACAGACGCTCGTCTGCTGTTAGAGCAGAAGAAGAATGACTGACTGTCTGAGTCGGCCTCTACTTCCGAATTCCAAGAAAGTCTGCGAAATACCTCGAAGAGGCATACCCAGTCGTATCATGAGAGTCAGTCAGGCGGCACCTCCCGTCAGTCCGGCTTTCATAGCGACCAGGCGGTACCAAACTTACCGTTTGTACCTCAACAACAGTATTTTATGCCGCCACCTCCGTTTGGTGGACAGGCAGCTAAAAATGTCCAACCTTTGGACTGGCAGCTACGGTTGCTTAGACTTGGTGAACAGCCGTCGACCTTCTCCAAGGAAATTACTAAGGCCGCTCAGCCGGCCAAAGTGAAAAATGTGTTAGTAGGCGCCTATGACGGCACTACTAACCCAGAAGATCATCTGATGGCGTTCTCCAACCTAATGTACCTTCAAGGGTTGGATGATCCCACCTGGTGCAAGTGTTTTCCAGCGACTCTCAAAGGAATCGCACAGCAATGGTTCGGCAACCTGCCGACTGGTTGTGTAAACAACTTCAGAACGCTTGCTTACTTGTTCACCTCCAACTTCGCCATGAATATCCCTGCGAAGAAGACGACCCTTGATTTGGGAACAATTCAGCAGGGTGAAAAGGAGGGGCTTCGATCTTATATCAGGCGGTTTAACCTTATGAGGATACAGATTCAAGGGCTACCGAATGAGGTGGCCTATACTGACTTTTTCAGGGGTCTCAAAGACGGATCGACCTTCAAATTCGATCTGGTTCGAAAGAGGGTGGCGACTCTTCTGGAGGCCTTGATTGAAGCAGAAGCCTACATACAGGCGACTGATCTTTGTAGTACAGCAAAACAGTCGGACGGGAAAAAGTTCGACAAAAGAGAAGGACGACAGATACAGTCGTCAAACAAAGATCAAAAGAAGAGAAAAGAGGTTTGGGCGGCTGATTCCTCTAAACAGCCGGCCCAGAAGAAGAAAAAAGAATTCAAACCATACTCTCCAAAGTATGCGTTTAACAAGGATAGCCAAGCTATCCTAAAAGCGATAAAGGGACGGATCTCTATTGAGAAGCCGGTCCCCATGAAGGGTTCTGCAAGCAACCGGAACCAAGACAAATTTTGTGATTATCATGAAGATGTTGGTCATCACACCAACGAATGCATCAGTCTCATGCGGTATCTGGACCGCCTGGCTGAGCAAGGGGATCTTGACTCTTTTGTCAAGAAATCCACGGGGAACACCTCCTCGAAAAAGCTGTCGGCCAAAAAGAACCAACAGGCCGACAGCTCTGATACAGATGATGCAGTCGTCTACACTATTGCAGGCGGCTTCGCAGGAGGAGGTCCCACTATTAGGGGCAACAAAGACAATATCAGGCGGCTAGATGTAAACGCCGTTCACCCAGAACGGTCCTCCAAATATTCGTTTCCTGAGATTGTCATTACTGAAGAAGATCTAGGAGGAGTCAGGGGGCCGCATGACGACCCTATCGTCATTGAATTTAAAGTGGCCAATCAGAGGGTTGGCCGAATCCTCATAGATACCGGAAGCTCCTCAGATCTTATCAATAGCAAATGTCTGTCAAAATTGAAGTACAATACTGATTGTATACATCCGGCCTCCCACCCTTTAGTAGGGTTTGGAGGAGGAGTCGTCCACCCTGTAGGACGAGTAGATTTACCCGTCCGCCTGGGCGAAAAAGGGGAAGGACGACACATGGTAGTCCGATTCCTGGTAGTAGAAGAACTCTCGGCCTACAACATTATTCTAGGACGACCAACCTTGAATAATTCCAAGGCTGTAATAATCCCATCTCTTATGTTACTCAAATTTGAGAGGGATAATGGAACAGTCGGATCCCTGAGGGGAGATCAGAAGATGGCCCGAGAGTGCTATCTCTCGGACGTCAAGCCCACTGTTATGGCCGCTGGGTCCAGTGGAGGAAAGATAGACCTTGACAATGTCAAGGAAAGTGCGCCTGTTCCAGAAGCAGGCGGCAAGAAAAGAAAGGCATCTCAGATGGGGGCCGAAAGAAAAGATAAAAAATAGCAATCATTGGCAGAGGAGCGGTCACATGAATTCCGCCCTCAGCCGGTTGGTGAGCATACGGACCTAATCTTGGATGTCACGTGTCCTGACAGAACAGTCAAAATTGGGACGCTTGCTTTAAGGGTCCTAGGTGACGACTTTCACAATCTGTTGAAAGAATACAAGGACATCTTTGCATTCGAAGTCCATGAAATGCCAGGCATTAGTTCTGAGCTGGCGGTACATAAACTAGCTGTGGATCCAAAAAAGAAGCCGGTAAGGCAGAAGAAGCGAAACCATGGCGAAGAAAGAAGTCAGGCGGCAGCCGCCAAAGTTAAAAAATTACTTGATGCAGGATTCATTCGGCAATGTTTCTTCCCAGACTGGATTGCAAATGTTGTGCTTGTTAAAAAGCCGAATGGTACCTGGCAAATGTGTGTAGACTACACAGACTTGAATAAGGCGTGCCCAAAAGACAGTTACCCTCTGCCTAAAATTGACAACCTGGTCGACTCAACAGCCGGCCATGCTTTGATGAGTTTTATGGACGCCTACTCTGGTTTCCATCAAATACCTTTATGGAAGAAGGATCAGGAGAAAACGGCCTTCGTCACTGATCAAGGGTTATACTGTTACACGGTCATGCCGTTTGGTCTTAAGAATGCCCCGGCCACTTTCCAACGAATGATAAACACTGTGTTCTTTGATCAGATTGGGAGAAATGTCGAGGCATATATTGATGATATGATTGTCAAGTCTAAACTTCAGAAAGATCATCTGTCGGACCTCCGAGAAACTTTCGCCACACTCAGGCGGCACCATGTCATGCTTAATCCCAAGAAATGTGTTTTTGGAGTTGAGTCTGGGAAATTTCTCGGATTTCTCATTAATCAGAGAGGAATAGAGGCGAACCCTGAGAAGGTGCAGGCGGTCATCGACATGCAGTCGCCCCGCACCGTCCGAGAGGTTCAGAAGTTAACAGGTTGTCTGGCGGCCTTGGGTAGATTCCTAAGTCGATCAGGCGACAAATGCCTATACTTTTTCCAGGCAATTAAGAAAAAGGCAAGGTTTGAATGGGGGCCGGATGCTGAGGCGGCCTTCCAAAAATTGAAAGTTCACTTGCATTCCTTGCCAAGGCTAGTCAGCCCTTTGCCCAAAGAAGTACTCTACATGTACCTGGCCGTCTCTGATCATGCGTTAAGCGCTGTTCTTCTTGCTGAAAGAGACGACTGTCAGCTCCCGGTCTACTTTGTCAGCCATGTGCTGAAAAATGCCGAGTTGAGGTATCCCTTAGTGGAGAAGTTTGGTCTTGCACTCTTCATGGCTGTTAAAAAATTAAAGCCCTACTTTTTGGCGCATGCAGTCGTCGTGTATACAGATCAACCGATCAAGCGGCCACTGACCACCATGGAGTCGTCAGGCCGAATGATCAAATGGGCCATAGAAATACAGAGCCTCGAAGTTACCTTCGAGCCTAGAAAAGCAGTGAAGGGGCAAGCCTTTGCTGACTTTATTGTTGAAATGACTCGTCCCCCTGACTCTCAAGTTCCAGACCAAGTCTGGAAGGTATATGTGGATGGAAGCTCCACTTCAACTGGTTGTGGAGCAGGCGTCATATGTCAGTCGCCAGAGGGCGACAGGTACGAGTATGCTTTACGTTTCAGTTTTCAGGCTTCAAGCAATGAGGCAGAATATGAAGCTTTACTAGCCGGAATCCGCATGTGCAAGGCGGCAGGGGCAAGAAAAATAGACGCCTGTTCTGATTCACAATTGATAGTGAGTCAGTACAATGGCGAATACGAAGCGACCCATCCGGCCATGATCAAGTATTTACAGGCGGTCCGTCAAGCAGTCGGCTCCCTTGAGGATTTCCATCTGGTCCAAGTACCGAGATCAGAAAATAACCAAGCGGATGCGCTTTCAAATTTAGCATCATCCGCCTCCTGTGATACTCCTCGAACCGTTTTTTGGGAAGTAGTGGAGAAGAGAAGCATTGAGGGAGACCCTATTGGAATCCTAGACAGAAGCTCAACCTGGATGGATCCAATCAGGGCATATCTGACAAACGGTACCCTGCCGGATGATCGTCAACAGGCGGCAGTGCTGAAAAGACGAGCCACCAATTTTGAAATGATAAAGGGAGAACTTCACAAAAGGGGGTACCTTCAACCCTTCTTAAAGTGTGTTACTCCAGAAAAAGGGCGAGAGATACTAGATGACCTTCACTCTGGTTTCTGTGCTTCACATATAGGCGGAAGGACGCTTGCTCAACGGGCAAGGCGCCAGGGCTACTTCTGGCCTACCATAGAAGCTGATGCTATGGAGATGGTGAAAAAGTGTGACAAGTGTCAAAGGTTTGGCAAACTAATTCACCGTCCAGCTACTGACCTCACCACCATTCATAGCCCCCTACCGTTTGCTAAGTGGGGCATGGATATTCTGGGTCCATATACGCCTGCTACAGGCGGAAGAAGGTACATACTTGTCGCTGTCGACTACTTCACTAAATGGGTAGAGGCGGAGGCTGTTAAGGGAATCAAGACGAAGGATGTAATTTCGTTCATCTGGAGGAATGTCATCACTCGGTTCGGGGTTCCCATGTCTATGGTTTTTGATAATGGTCCCCAATTTGAGACGCCTGTTCTCAAAAGCTGGTTGGGTGACCAAGGAATTGTACACTACTTTGCATCTGTCGGCCGTCCACAAGCAAACGGCCAGGTAGAAGCCTTTAATAAAATTATCTCAGACGGTCTGAAGAAAAAGATTGAACGAGCAGGCGGCCTATGGGCGGATGAACTACCACATGTTCTCTGGGCCATTAGGACGACTGAAAAAGGGGCGACTAGAGAAACTCCATTCCTTCTAACTTATGGTGCGGAAGCTGTTCTCCCAATAGAGCACTACGAGCCGACTCTTCGAGTCATGCTATATGACGAAGAGACAAACTGGGAAGCCATGCGCCTGGCATTAGACTCACTCCCTGAAAAGAGGGGCAATGCTGTCTTACGCCATGAGATTTACCGCCTGAGAATGACTCGATCATACAACAAAAAAGTGCACAGGCGTCCACTCAAAGTGGGGGACTTTGTACTTAGAAAAATGGAAGCTGTTGGTAGGGCTAACGAGTCTGGCAAGCTAACTCCCAACTGGGAAGGCCCCTACCGAATATATGAAGAGGTTAGAGACGGTACCTACCGTCTGGAAACACCAGACGGCCAGCCGTTACCTCGAACCTGGAACATAGATAACCTTAAGAAATATTTCTTTTGAAAAATGTAAAGTCAAGGATTACTTGAATAAAGCTTGCATCTTTACTATTCAATTCTGTATTAAGAGGGGCATGCCAACTGACCAACAGTCGGCTACTCTCCATGTTTATATTTATTTTTATTTAAGAGGGGCATGCCAACTGACAAACAGTCGGCCACTCTCTATGTTTAATTTAAGAGGGGCACGCCGCTTGACCGGCTACCCTCACATAATATATAGTTCACCAAGAACTATCAAAAAACATGATCAGACCAGGCGTCAAGCCAACTGATCAAAATATAAAAATTCAATTCGACCTGTCCCAACATTATAGCAGGCGTCCGACGGCATCCATCCGGATGAAATTCGTCGCAGAGAACAGCTCCCTTTTGGGTGGAACATTGTTCTATAAACTAATCACACGGCACCTATACGACTGTCCCCAAGGGCAACCACGTAGCCGTTTTTGAGACAAGGATAACTTCTATCACTAACCAAACTAGTGGTAACAGTTGACATCTGAGTCGGATTACCACCTGTATTTCTTGGGATAAATGCAGGGGGTACCTTTTGAGTTAATAGCCAACAAACATTGGCGAATCAAGGGGTCCAGCCGGCCTCCGCCGCCTGGCACCTCTACTACTCAATCTAGAATGAGGACGACTGAGTAACACCAACTTAACTCATAGTCACTCTCCCAAAACTTGGCATGGAACCTAAAAAGTTTGAATAGACCACCTGTTTTTTGGCAAACAAGGGCATTAAAACTACTATTCCTACTAGTTTTACCTTCGAGTTAATAGCCAACAAACATTGGCAAATAAAGGGGAACAACTGGTACCCACCGCTTGATACCCCTACTACTCAATCAATCGGCGACTAGGTAACAGTCATAGTTACTTGGTCATCCCCTAAAAATTTTAAGTATTTATGATAGGAAACAGTCGTCCTAGACTGCCTTTAGCTCAAAAAACACAAGTAAGAATACCCTTTCTTACTTAGTAAATTTTACAAATGACAGGACCGCCTGCCTAAAGGTAATCCAGTCATAGACTGCCTAAAGTCTAGCCTACAAAATACAAGTAAGAAAACTCTTTTTTACTTAGTTAATTTTACAAATAAAGGACCGCCTGCCTAAAGGTTATCCAGTCTTGTAAACGGGACCAATACCAATTGAATAAATGGTCGACTGATCGCCCAGCTTGGAAACAGACAACCAGTCGTCCAGGGGCATAGGCGGACCATCCGTACCTGTCTACAATCGGCCATGCAAAACAGTCGATATAGTGTACAAGCGCCACTACCGGCTGCTCCTCCACCTCCAAGCCCTCCTCGAACGCCTCGTCTTCAGCAGCCGCCAGGATCTCTTGATTATATGTTTCAGAACACTGGCGGTACGTTTTTTCCCACGAGGCAAAGTCGGCACTGGGGAAGAGGCGGCTCCAGGTCATACGCTGGATCTGGGAAGAGTCTTCCATCATCTCTCGGACGAGCTCTCTCTTCTCTTGCTCAGCCTTCTCCGAGAGCTCTTTAGTGAGACTCTTCTCCTGAGTCACCAGTCGTTCCTTTACGCTAGCCAAGGATTTCTCCATGACTTCGTATGAGAGCATTTTTTGGCGGAGGGGTTTAAGCTCGGCCTTGAGATTGGAGACGGTCGCCTCCAGCTCGCTGTTCCTCTTCTGGGCCGCCTCTAACTGGGCCCGGATAGCGGCGGCAGCCTGCGCCTGATAATAAAGAATATCAATGGTCAGAACTTCATTTTGGGCAATTTGAAACATTGCCTTATCACAGTTAGAGGCGACCATAGCTTTTGCAGCCTTTACCTCTTTATTCTTCCGATCAAGCGGCTTGCGAAGGCCGTTCACTCGGAGCAGGGCCTAAGTAAAGAGAAAACATGGGTCAGTTTCCAAGCAAAAAGGTAACAGGCGTCCTGGAATAAAAATACTCAAAAAACGCTAAGTAAACCTCAGCAAGGACCCCTGCAATCCCATCAAGGTCAAGGGTGCCAACACCCCTGACCGCCTCCCTTTCTGATGGAGGCACAGATTTTATCATAGACTTGGCTACCTCCACCAAGTCAGGCTCCTGAGGGCCGGCTGCATCAAGCGTAATAAAGCAAGTTAGACCTATTCATGAAGGAAACAGGTGTAAAAATTTTTACAAGGAAACTGTCCATACTTTTAGGCGGCCCCGCCGGAGTTTTAGAAGAAGTGGCCGGCTGCTTCTCAGCCGCCACTGTTTTCCTGGAAGAACCAGGAGAGCTTGCAACAGTCGTCCTCCGGGCCTTGGGGTCCGGCTGTTGCGAGGAAGAAGCTCTTGGAGTGCCCGACTAAAAAAAAAAAAAAAAAAAGAGGAGTTAGTATATGCATAAGACAACTACTCCAAAAAGAGGAAGAGTTTCAAAGCCTACCAAGGGTGCCCCCTTGTTGGG
This sequence comes from Chenopodium berlandieri, assembly GCA_034703905.1. NCBI lineage: Eukaryota > Viridiplantae > Streptophyta > Magnoliopsida > Caryophyllales > Amaranthaceae > Chenopodium > Chenopodium berlandieri. The sequence goes on from CM068293.1 coordinate 15,234,627, forward strand.
GGAGTCGGTACAAGACTGTTGCATGAGAGAGGCCCGCAACATGGCCACCGCAGTCTTGGATGCTGTTATTTTACTCATGGCGTCAGCTGCAAAAGAACAAACAGTAAAGTCAGCAAAAATCCCAAGTAAACAAGGCGTGAAAAAAAGAGTATTTGTCAGGCCGGCTACCTCTAGAGCACCGACTGCCGAGGCCACAGGCGGCCAAAAAGTACTTGTCATAGAGCCACTTGAAGCTCGGGACGCAGTTTAGGGGTACTTGCTCTCGTACCCCTGAAGTAGAGTTCACCCTAGTCTCTACTTTGAAGAGTCCTTTGTCCAGGATCTCTTTTTTAGCCTTTGGGGAAACAGGCAGCATGCTGCGGCCGCCTGCAAGGAGAGGCGGATTCCTATTCCACTTGTTAAAGCGTTTGTTAAGCTCCGTGTCTGAACCCTCGATGATAAGGAAGGTGGTCCGCCAATCCTTCCATTTGTTCGCCTTACCTCTGGTCATGAGGTAGCCCCTATGGCTTGTTAATTGATACCAGCCGGTACCGCCCGACTTAGGGGTCCGGCTGAGATAGTTCATGTGGGCGAAAGCCTCAAAGCTTGGCTCCACCCCGTACATCTCGCACCCGGCCACATAGCCGAGTACGTTTACCCAAGAGTTGGGGGCTAGCTGCCATAACCCCAAATCATACCCATCCAAAATCCGCTGAACAGCCGGATGTAATGGGAAGCGCAGTCCAGCTTTGATGGCCGCCACATAGCAGCCAAAGCAGCCGTCATCATAGCTGGTACCAGCCGGCCAGACGACAGTGTCTTCTGGATCCGGCACGAACAGTAAAAATCCAGGGCCCATTCTGTGGTTAGCTATAAAGCTCTCCACCTTGTCTTGCATGGCTGCGATCCGGCCCCGGGGTACCGTGCAGTAATAGGGGGTGTTTTCCTCTCGGTAAGAGGCGGACGGCTCCGCCCAATTATCCCCTTTCTCAACTGCATGAGAACTCCTCGCCTCTTGTAGGCGGCTGTTTCTTTCTTCTGAGCCTGGAGAAGAGTGGACAGAAGAGATGGACTCAGACTCGTCCTCTGACGAGTCAAAAGAAGACGACTCCTCCCCTCTCCCAGAGGGGCCCGCCTCCTCTCCCTTAGAAGGAGAAAAGTTTGACATATCAACTGTGAAATGGGAAGGGACCACCTTGACCCCTCCCTTAGAACTGTCGGCTTGGCAGCCGCTTTGCTTTACTTCTACATCTGGCGCCTGGTCAGATGTTTCACTAATTGGCACCCTTTGGGAGGAGCCGTCTGAGTTTGAGATCCTAGCAGTCTTTTTTGTTCTGGCCATCACGTTCTGCATAGACACAGATACAGTCGGACTTTGTATAAAGGGCAAAGATGGGTCCAGAAAAGGGCAGGCGACACTCCTAGTCCTAGATTCAGCCGTCCCCGGTGACCGGCTGATCACTAACTTAGGCCGTGTCGTGTGCTTCCATGGGGCCATTTCAAAAAAATAATAATAAAGAAAAAGTTAAAGAGTAAGAGAACCAACGGTTACCTGAACGAGTGACGGTTGATGAAAGTCTGAAGTCCTTTGTAAACGGTTTGTCAGAGCAGGCGGTAGGCAACAAAGTCCAAAGTGTCAGAGCAAGTTCAGGGGTCCGAATGTTCTCTCGCAAAAGTTCTCAAATGTGAAAATGACCGAAGTCAGCACTTCCTTATATAGGTAAAGTGAGAAGGCGAAGGGTCACTTCCAAATTCAAAATTTGGGCGGGAAAAATCTTTCGGCCAATTGCAGGGTGACACCTGTCGCAGGCCGTCGCCTGTCACCATGCGACACCTGTCACAGGTGACACGTGACCAGTCACGTGCCACCTGTGAGGGGCAAATGATTAAGGGATTTTTATCCACCAATCACGGTCTGACAAGTGGACCAACCAGGTTCTGCCACGTGTCCTTCACGCAGGCCAATAGGAGCCTGCCACGTGTCAGTCCCAGATTCGTCCACTACGGACCAATTGAGACACGCCACGTGTCCACCCATGCCAAATGGGAAACCCGGCCAACAAGGCCCAATCCCGTTTAGAAGCCCAGTCAGCCCTAGGTTTACCCCAAACCTAGATAGTGGCACGCTTCCCGAGGTTATAAATACTCCTCTTAATCCTCATTAAGGGGGGAGGACGGAAAAACACACGGATTACACATTAAACACTCTCACCTAGAGAGACCAAAACTCCTTAATTTCCGCATTAATTACTCCTTAAACAGTTACTAACTTGACCGTTGGAGGCGGAGCTCCTACCACAAGGAGTCTTCGTTGTTTTGCAGGTACAGGCGACCGGTTCCAGTCTCGGTGTTGTAACTCTCCCGCAGGACATCAGAAAACCCCGAAACAATTATCATGCAAATTAAAGTCAAAATCAACTCTAGGACCAATTTCGTTACATCTTCATAAAAAAAATACGCAGCATTAATTAACATTATTTTAACTCAAATGACTAAATTACAATTGCTTAAAATTTGTAAATGTATTGAATAAAGACTCTTGTCTTTCGAGGGGGAATATCCTCTCAAAAGAAAGAAGGGTTATTATAAAGCTTAAAAAAGAAAAAAAATCTTTAGAGAAACAAATATTTGGGATCTATTAGGAAAAACTGATGGAAGGCTCTTTAAAACTCAACAATTGAGGCTACATACGGTTTCGGAGAGATTGAGAGGCTAGTTGTGTGTTGCCAAATGTGATAAAATTATATCAACTAAAAAAAATAACGACGAGTATCGTTAATGAAAATTTGAAATTTCTTTATGAAACTAAGGGAGTATATTCATTGCTTACTAAGCTTCCATTTGAATGACTTTCTATCAATCTCCATTATCACTCCCTAAATTTACAATACTTTGTACTTCATATTATTCCTTTCCAACATTATATCATCCACCTTACCAAACAAAATTGAAATCAACCATGGACAAGCTAAGCAAAGCAATTAATCAGGTTAGGAATAATTGTCAAGTTGGTTAAATCCTTATTCCTTAAACATAACTTCTGGTAAGTGGTAACTAATCAGCAGACAACACTTATATATATGCTACCGAGTTCGTTTCGATCCTTAACCGAACCAATCCTTTACATAAACAAACCAATCAAAAAATTAAACCATTTGATATTTCATTTTTCATTAATAATTAGTCTTGTTAGTGTTCTAAATCGGAAAAAAATGAGCATATACAAGCTAGACGAAACCCCTGATACTTACATTACAGCTATGGTCGACGAAGGATCATATGTTTTTAGAATGTATACCATCAAAGGGGAGTCAAATAACAGTTTTCTCCGTGATATAGATCTAAGAAATGATAAATTGATCATATATGGAACGGAGATACAAGATTCTATTCGCGAAAAGTTGCATACCTCTCTTCTTTTGAGGTCAAATGCTGGAAAAATATTTGTTGATTGCAATGGTGCATGCTATATTAATGTGACAGGAAAGGGTTATTTTTATCGTCCAATTCAGAATGTTATCTTTGATTGGCATCCCTTTGGTGTTTTTGTTCCAAACTCGGTCAATTATGCGTTGCGAAAGCAACAACAGCAGAAGGATGAAGAATTGGCAGCCATGAGTAGCCAACTTGCTTCTACTAAAGGTGAAGCTGTTGTGAACAAGGATGGTTGGGAAGTCTCAAAGAAGGAGACGGGAAAGCTTAAATGCCAGCTTTCGGATTGTCGAAAGGAGCAGCTTGATAAAGAAACAGAGTTACAAAAGGTACATAGTCAACTTTCTGTAAAGGAATTTGAATTGGAAGCTATGAAGATCAAGTTCGAGTTGTCGAAAGAGGAGTTGAAACAACTTCAACGAGATAGAGTTTCTGATTTTAATAAGATGGATATTAAAAGCATGGAATTGGAACTTCAAAAGGTACAACACCAACTTTTTTCTACTAATTCCGAGTTAAATTCTACAAAAAATATGTTGGATTTTTCGAAGGAACAACTTTTTAGTTGTGAGAAAGAAAACAAAGATGTGAAAATAAAGCTTCAAAGTTTGCAAGATCAAGTTGTTGCAACTCTATCTGAGTTGCAATCGACTAAGATAGAGCTAGCAATGTCGAACAAGAACATATTGGAGCTCGAGTCTCAACTATTGTGTCGGCGAAAAGAAAATGAAGATATTGTTTCAGAGTTACAGAAGGTACAGAATGAACTTTCGTCTAGTAATTTAGAGTTACCATTAACTAAAAGCCGATTAGAGTGTTCCCACAAAAAGATAATTGAACTTGAAGAACAAGTTACAACGGGTGAAAAGATGCAAGATCAATTATCTTTGATTGTGAATGAGTTGCAATATATCAAGGTTTTATTGGATTTCACCGCAGAAATGAAAGAAGACCGATGTTCTTATGATGAGTGCTATGTTATTAATAAAGCAATTGAAATTGTTGATGATAAATAATTGTAAATATAAAAGACATACATGTAAATTAAATGAATGTATGTATATCCATACCTTTCAATAAATTACTCCTTACGTAAAATTCTTAGACATTTGATTTACCCAAAATCAGCATCATGGTGTGTTACTGTATGTAATCAATGGTTGCAATTTTGCATATTAAATTAGTCTTAGTAATCAAGTTTAATTCAAGAAACATGATTGGAAATGATGGTTGAGCTGTATATGGTTGGACCAGTGCACGTCTAGGTAGAGGTGGCCGATGGGAAGACTAAGTCAAGCCGCAATGCAAATTTTGAAACTAGACTAGAGTTTCAATTCATAGGTAGGGTTATTTCTATTCACATAATTTTTTTAAGCTTATTTTAATATTCCCTCTGTTTTTTTATAGGAAAAATACACTTTAATAATACCAACTATGGACGATTAACTTTTAAGAATCCCAACTAAAGTTTATTATTTAATAATCCTAACTATGCTATGCGTTTGCCTCCAACTCAATTGTGCATGAGACACGCTGACACAACATATGAGTTACCTAGCTACACGAACACAACTTGTGCCCGACCCACCATCACTAACCTTTACATCACGTTTATACTTGTTACATTTACTACTACATATAATTATAACTAATGGCCTAATGCAAAGTATGTCTTTTAAATATCTACGTATATTAAATTATTTGGTTTGCACGATTTAAATATCTTGCAGCTGGTCAATTTGTTTTCATACCTAATCACCCAGATTCAAAGCCTTAATCTAACTTCTATTTCTCTCATCTTTCATTTGCGCCTATTTCCATTTGTGTCCTAAATAAACAAAATGACCACATACAAATTAGAAGAAAACCTTAGTACATTTATTTCTTCTACTTCTTTGGACGATAGGTTCCTATATACAATGGTTACTATCCGTGGGGAATCCGATCACAGTTTTATCTGCAAGATCGACCTTAGGAAAGATGAATTATTTATACATGGAACCGAGATAAAAGAACCTATATTACAAAAGTTGCATGACTCTCTTAGTTTGAGGCCAAAAGCCGGTCATGTGTATGTTAATGGTAATGGATCATGCTATATTAATCCATTCCGCAAGGATGTTTATAGGACGATTGATAATGATTTCTTTGATTGGTCTCGGTTTGGAGTCAGTGTACCAAACTCCATCTATGATATCTCAAAAAATCAATCGATTAACTTATACTAAAAGCGAATAACCAATGACATTTGTCATTACCTTGTGAAAAATTTTCCCGCCTTTTTCATTTTTTTTTTTTTCACAAAATCTTCAAACAAACTATTTATACCTTATGATATTTTTTCTTTCCAGTTTGACAATCATATTCCATATGTACCCAAATGAAATATTTTTGCATATCTTTTACTTTATACGGAGTATTTTATAATATTATTGTCAAAAATATTTAACATTCGTGCATTGCACGAGATTTTAACCTAGTTACAATATAAGGATAAAGAATTGGTGTCAATGAGTAGCCTACTTTCTTCTGCTAAAGGTGAGGCAATAGCGAACAAGGAAGGTTGGGAAGCCTTGGAGGAAGAGTTAAAGGAGATTCGGAAACAACTTTTGGTTTGTCAAAAGGATGGAGAAGACTTGAAATTGGAGTTAAAATCTACGAAATTTGAATTTGAAATTTCGAAAGAAAGGGTAATTGAGTTGGAGGAACAACTTCTGTTAACTAAAAAGGAAAGTGATGCTTGAAGAGTTAAGTTTTTGAATATAGAGGATCGATTTTCTTTGATTGAAGATGAGTTAAAATCAACAAAGATTGAGCTAGAATCGTCGAAGAAAAACATGAAGAGGTTGAGTGTCAACTTTCCTCTACTAAAAAAGAAAATCAAGTTATTATCGTAGAATTAGAAAATGAGCTTTCTTCATGTAAGGTCAAGTTACAATCAACTATTAGCCAATTGGAGTCATTTTGCGAAAAGAATATAGAGCTTGAAGAACAAGTTTCAAGATATCTAAAGGAAAGCGAAGCAAAAGAAGAAAAGCTTATTAAAGTACAAGATCAACTTAATATGACAAATTGACAATGGATGATCAAGTACATTCAATGAAGATAATGTTTGAGTTCGCCGAGGCAAAGGAGTTGGAGGATCAATTATGTCTTGGTGATTATGTAAACCAAACAATTGAAATTGTTGATGAATGAATATTTATAAGATTGTAACTACAAACCACTTGTATATACTTCCTAATTACACTGTCGCTCACTCTAATAAATATTTGACTTTGTTGCTACATTTAAACGAGCACATAGTTTTAGATGAATTATTTGACTTTGGTATAATAACATCTAAGTCGAAAGTGAGGGATTAATCAAGTGGTTAGAGCTCCCCTCCCGGTTCCAGATGATCCTATGATCGATTTTCACCATGCCCTTGTACCTCTCTAAACACCAAAAAAAAAAAAAAAAAAAAAAAACAAAAATAATAATAATAACATCTAAGTCGGATATGAGGTACATAAGAAATAGTTGGGTGTAATGCAAATCGAACCAAAAGCTAGACGAGCTGCGCCTGCAACACGGGCTGCGCCCACAGCCATCCGTGGCACTCATTATGTGATAAAACTGCATTGCAACCAAAAGCTATAATTCTTTATTGTTTTATAGAAATCAACAGGTATTTTTTCAACAATGCTAAGAATTGCTTTTGATAGTTGTAATGTGAAATTTTTATTGCAAGCTTATAAAATTGTTTCCTTAGCATAACACCACAGATTAATTTTTACATCCCTTTCTTTAAATTAGGATTCACTAATCTTAATCGAGAGGAAGAAGGTTGTGGCTTTTACGTACCATTTATTTTAATCTTGAGAAGGGTTTTAGCTTAGCATTTGCCAACCTATTTTGGTTGCATTACAAGACAAGCAAGGAATGGAATAATAGTTTCATCAGTTTCCCAAAAATAAAAGATCTTGTAAACTTATTAGGAGCATATATGTAGATGTTTATTTGTAAAGCTCATTTCCTTGCATTGATCTAACCCAAATTAAAACCAAATTACTTCATCTTTTGAATCCTTTCTTTTTTATATTTTTCTTATAACATATTGTTCATCTCTCATTGATACTGCCATCTATTTCAAAATGACCACATATAAACTAGAAGAAACCCCTGATGTTTTTGTTTCTCCTTATAACAATGATACGATCCGTTACCAAATGATTAGCTTCAACGAGTGGCCAAAGTACAAAATCATCCGCCATATATACTTGAACGTCGACCAATTGATTATATATGGTATTGAGATTAAGGAACCTATATTGCAAAAGTTGTATAATTCTCTACGTTTAAGGGATGATGGAACAATTTTTGTTAATTGTAACGGAGAATGTTATATTTGGGTATTAAGGAAGGAGGGAGCCCCCATTACTCACAGTGAGTAACAGGTTATGTTACTCACAGGGGTATAGGCGACATTTCACCTATTATAAGTGACTTGGTGGATGGGTGATTAGGCCTCATTTTGCTGACGTGGTTTACTTGTTTTGCCACATGTGCTGATGTTGGGTTTCTCGCATTAGACGCCGTTAACAGGCCGTTTATGGAGTTTCAAGAAAACTCCGAAACCCTAGTCGAAGATTTTTCAATTCGACTTCGTTGAAGCTCAACTGGACTTCTGGGCGGAACCGAACCCGAAGAGGCTCGAAGAGGTCCGAGTCGAATTCTGTGCGGAACTCAAGTCGACGAGGTCCCAACTCGAATTGTTGTTGTATCCAGGTTCTTTCTGATTCAATGTAATTTCGAACTGGCTTTTTGTTTTTCTGTTTTTTGAATGTTTTATGTTTGGGGTTCGATGTTGTGTTCGTCGATTGTCTTTGTTGACGGAATTAATTCGATGCTAGGGTTGCAGTCCCAATTCGTATTTGTACCAGCAAAGGTAAAAATGGTAATAGTTTGACTGTAATGGTTAACTTGTGGAATTAGCGGAATACAAGTGGTAACTAAAAAAAGGGAATTGTTGCGATTATGTTTGTTAATTGGATGTAAATGGAATAAATTAATAATGGAAGTTGTAGAATTTGCGGAATATAATCGGAATTCTTTAATTACGGGTGCAATTATGTTGCTCATTCCAGCATTAAATATGATGGAATGAGGTGAATTATGCATTCATTGGTGGTCATTATTCGTTCGTTCTATGTGATATTGTGTTATTGTGTGGAATCTTGACATTGTGTGGTCATTATTGTGTGTTATTGTGTGGTCATTATTTTGTTTTTCGTTCGTTCGATTTGCTTTGATTGGTTATTGTGGGTATTCTTATGTGACAGATTATGAAAATGTCAGCGGGGAATGGTAAGCGTAAACGTACAATGGTGAGGATTTTTTTTTTTAAGATATTCTTTAGGCTGGGGATGTGATGATGTTTTGAACTGTGGTTTTATGGGGATGTGATTATCTTTTGAATTACGGTTTAATGTCTTGTGATGTTGTGGCTATGAAGGTTGGGGCTGAAGATGAAGAGGGGTATGGGCTCAGTAACAAGAGTAATGTATGTGAGCAGAAGACCATGCCTCTGTATCCAGAATTGTTTAAGGTACTACATTACGGAATTCTGCGTGTGTGAAATTGTTTTGTTTGCACGATTGAGGAATCATTGAATGAATTTAGTGCTTAGGATGACGGATTAAGCTATGGAGGGGCCGTCAAAGGTAGGGCGGAGGTGATGGCTGAACATTCAAAGGCCAGAAGTCGGGTAAGTTTGCTTGTTAATTAAGTTGTCAGTGGGTGTGGGATAGGAACATTAAGTTAATTACTGTAATTTCATTGGCAGCCTCCTAACATGGGTTGCCGCATCGAGTCATTTGGGCGCATATGTCAGAAATTTGACGGCAGGCGAAGACGTTGGGTTTGTGAGATGGGATTTGGCAGTCTTTTACATCTTGCTTTAGATATGCGTTTACCAAGGCAATTGGCATACTGGGTCATGACACGGATGGATCCAATCAGTAAAATGCTTAGGAGTCCCAACGGACTTGAGTTTCGGTTTTCAAAGAATCAGGTTCGGTGGGTACTAGGGATACCAATGGGTCCTAGGACTGTTCCTAGTACTAAAACCATGACCCAACATGATCGTGTGAAGGTTCAGAGATTTATTCTCAAGTATGGTAAATCGTGGGAGTCCAAGTCTGGTAGACAATCTGGTCTGGTGTACACGTCTGTAGGCATACCATTAAGTTCAGATATGATGAATCGGTTGGAGGGGTACTTTGATGCTGCAGAGGAAGAGGAATTCAAGACGTTGTTCTTGATAATTGCTTTAGAGATGGTGTTGTGTCCCACGCAGTCACCTCGGCTAGCGTCTGACCTACTACCTGCCATAAGCTGTGCTATGGAGGCAATTAAGTACGATTGGTGTTCTTTACTGTTGTCGAAGTTGCTGGAGAGCGTACAAAATTTTGCTCGACGTTTCTATGCTAATGGGTTTGCCAGTGGATGCGGCGGGTGTGCAATATTTGCCGTGGTATGTGTTTCAGTGGGGAGAATCCCTGTTTACTCGTTTCAGTGTATTGTTGCCTGTTTTTTTTTTTTTTATCTTGTGCTTTTGTTGTTTAGTAATTGCTGGTTTTGCCTATATTATTTGGCAGATATTTTACTTGGATCGGTTGGATAGGGATCCTATTCAGTGGGATGTTTTTCCAAGAATTAAAGTGTGGACAATGCAGCAGATTGGGAAGGCAGCAAAATCAGACAAATTGCTGTCCGGCGACTACGGGAAACTAGGGGTAAGCAGTTTTGTATTTGTATTATATTGCTTAGTATGCATAGTGTTCTGCTTCAATCAAATAAGGTTTAGAGTAACCTTTTTCCATTTGTATTGGGTTGTGTGGTTGAAGCTGTTGGATGTTGCTTACGGTGAACAACACCCAAGGGATGCAAGGGATAGTGTTGGACCCCTACAAGCTGCATCGAATAATGTGAGGTTTGATCTTAAAGTAGTTGTTTCACCTGTGTACTTTGAATCTGAATCTGTCGTAACTTTGTTTGGATGCATATGGATGATTTAGATGATTTACCAGTGTCTGGGGTTAACTTCAAGGCCAGGCAAAGGAGGGGCCGAATGCCCGAGCGGACAGATCAATGAGCTCAGTTACACTTGTATTTCTATTTGTATTTCTGCTTGTATTTCTATTTGTATTTTTTTTCAGTGTGGAATGTTCTGAATAATCTTATAGGATTTGGATATTGTTAATTCATTTGCAATAGTATTTCTTTTGTTTGTTGCATTAATAATACTCCCTCCGGTTTTGGATATTTGCAACTTTTGCCATTTTAGTCCGCTTTAAATTAAATGCAACCTTCTATTTTATTTCTATTTTGGGCAAACAAAATCCCTGAAAATTACTATTTTACCCTTACTTTCCCACTACTTTTCCAAGTGGTGGGCCAAACTTTCTCTCTTTTGCCTCTTGAACCGCAAATCACACCAAAGTTGCAATTAAAACAAAACCGGCGGGAGTATAAAATACTATTCCAATTGTCAATTGTTTGTAGTGTTGTATTAATAATAGAGGGTTAAGATCTTGAGATCAATTTCAAGGCTTTGTAAAATAATTCGTAGAGTGTTTGTTGTATTAATAATACAGGGTAAAGGTCTTGTCAATTTGTAAAAACAAGTTGCGTAAATAAAACTGAAGTTAAAAGCGGTAAAATAAATCAAAACAGCAGTAAAAGAGACAAATATCATTACAAAGTTCGGCAACAATTCCCGATATAGGAAAAGAAAAAGAACAGAGTGAATCTAGCAAAAGATAGTTTACAAACCAAAAGTCAAAGAAAATATACAAAAACAAAAGAAAATTGTTCAACATATTAAATTTGAAAAAGTGCAATCAAGGGTTTAAAAGGCTGCATTGGTAGGATCAAGGGAGTCTTCCTCTACTTCCTCGAAGGCTACTTTGTGGATTGTTTCCAAGATCTCCTTGTTGCCTTCAGTGAACTTTCCTTCAGCCTGTGCAAGCTTTTCCTCCACCCTTTCAAAACCTGTGGCCTGAGATTCTGCCAGAGTTTGTAGCTGGCCCTGTAGAGAGGTCATTTGTTTGGCCATGTCTTCCAGCTTGTGGCTGACCGTTGTAGTCAACTTCTCCATCTGTGCTTTCACCTGTTGAAGATCAAAAACAGACACATTTGTTCCCGAGAATGCAGCAAAGCCTGTAGGCTGTGATGGAGAAAAGGCTGGAGAAGGAGAAGGAGAAGACTGTTTTGGAGGTGAAACAGGAATGGAAGAAAGGGCAGCTTGTGTTGGAGGGGAATTAAGAATAGGAGAAGGCTCAGAAGCAAAAGGGACTTGAGTAGGAGTAAAATCAGGGTCAGAGTGATCTGAAGAACTTATGTCTTCAATTATCACAGGCTTTGGAGTAGAAACAGTAGGTTTGACAATTTTCCTCTTACTCCTTCTGAGTTCCCCTTTAAAAAACACAGGAACAAAAGGGAAGTCAAGACTCTCAGTCTCTGAGCTAGATTCCCCCTCACTCTGAGTCTCCTCTCCTTTCTCAGGTTCTGCCTCCTGTGTTTCCCCCTCGGAAATTGTTTCCTCTTCTTTTTCTCCTTCAGTGTTACTCTCTTCTTTTTCTCCCCCACTGATTTCTTTACTCTCTTCTTTTTCTGGTACACTTCCCTCCTCTTTTGACTCACTTGTATCTCCCTCTACAACTTGTGTTTTTCCCTTCCCTCCAATTTTTTCTTTTCCCCCTTTAGACAAGAAAGTAATTTTCCCACTCTCAATTTTAAGACTTAGGCGGATCAAAGATTGTTCGGAAAGGATGTTTTCAGGTTTAATATAAGTGGGTGACTCACTTTCAACATCAATCCCAAATGACTTAAACAACACAGTAAGAAGAGACCCATATGGAATGGTCGTTTTAGCAGCATAAAAGAGCAAATGTTCAATCATCAGTGTCGGAAAATTTATTTTTATTTTTCGAGCAACGCAAAAGATGATAGTTGCATCTAGTAAGGATACTGTGCTTCGTTTTTGCAAACGGGGTACAATGCCTCTCCAAGTGAAATTGAACAATAATTTGTGAAGAGGAGTGAGTATGTTATGATGTGAGGTCTTGCTTTTAGGGTTTCCACCTATAAATTTTAGTACCCTATTCTCATCATAACGCCCAATTTGCACAGTTTGTTTATGTTTTAAGTACGAACAATAGCCAGAGGTAGGGACTTGAAACAAACTACTTAAGTATGCAACATCAAATTGAATGTGAGTATCTTTGACTATAGCCGTGCATACACCATTGTTGTGTTTGAAAGTATTTTTAAACTCAAACAGAAGCTTAGGATAAATTGGATAGTGAGAACAATTTTGGAACAAATTTACCCATTCTTGATAATCAATTAAGGAGGTGAATTCGGAGAACTTACGTGCCGTACACCAGTCATAATTAATGTGATAGCCGTGAGTGTAGTTCCAAGATGGAAACTTTTGTGACCTTCACCTCTTCTTGTCGCCTCCTTTCATGGTTATAGCCTTCCTCTTGGGCGGAGCAGATGGGTGAACGACGTCGATTGGTACTGGGTCAGGTGAGCCGTCAGTAGATGGAGGGTTGGATGGAGGTGTTCGTGCTTTTGGTGGTTTCGGTGTTGAGAGGTTGGTTTTCATGGCTATGGAAGTGTGTTGAAGAGAAGGAGAAGATGAATAGTGTGAATAGGAAGGAGAGAGAGTGAAGCCGGTTATTATGAGAGTTTATGGGGCAAGTTAATTTGATTTGATAGATGAGGGTGGAGTGTGAAAGAGGAAGAGTTTAAAGGGGAAGGGTGAGGAAAAGTGACGGTTAATATGGTGAGGTAGTGGGGTAGTTGTAGAGGTAGTATGAGTTAATTGGGTGAAATAAATGCACGTTTTGAACTTAAATAAGAGTGCATCTTCTTAGGGGGAGCGAAGGTGTGTTACGCCGCATTTGACTTTGAACGTTAAAATTAGAACAGAAATATTCAGCCTATCGTTAAGGAATTTCTGCTAAGCAGATATTTAAAACACAAGCAATTCGGTTTTGTAAGGATTAAGTTTAAATGTGAAACTTATCCCTTGAAGCGTATATTCTGATTGATTTGTGAAATATACTCCGTATTTTATCTTTCTCAAAGATATTGAAAGGTGATGAAATAGTAACAAGTATACTCTAATTGTATAAGGGGGGGTTGAAAAGAGTGTGGCTAATTTTCGCAACACTTGTAAATCTCAAGTTCTTGAAATCAGTTTCAAGGAGGAATAAACTGATTTCACTATTCAGCATCAGGACTTTGCGAATAACTTCCAGGCTTAAAAACAAACTTTGAAACTATTTATAGTGGAACACTCCAAATACTGTTATCCAATACACAACTGCCCAACAGACAGTCAGACACTGCATAATTAAGCGAAGAATACAAAATTGTTTCTGATCTGCATAATTCAAAACGATGCAGTAAAAACAAGGTTATAAAAAATTCAAAAGCTACTTCAGACATTAACCAACACAAGGTTTTAAAACGCAAATGATATCTTAGTTACCAACACCAACATCACCATCATCAACATCTGTTAACACAGTAGTTTGGAAAACCCCCTGACCAACATAACGAACACTAAGAGTATCACCATGGTCAACATCATTGTCCGCCACAAAGGTCTCCCAACCAGAATACAAGAACAGACCACGACAGTCACAAAGATCAGCACCGAGCAATTCCACTCTCCACGACGGACCTCCCGGACCACGTCGAACACGAACAGGACCCGAAAAACCAGAAGCAAAAGACTTCCAACGTCTAGGAAGAGGCTACGCTCAAGGAAAACAGCACAAGAACTAAATTAGTCACAATACTAAAATTATTCCACGAATAAAGAGACAAACACACATACGCAAGTTAAGCGCAATACCAGGGCATATCTGTGGTGATTCTTAAATTTAATTATGCATTCCAAAGGATCATGAGCACCACCAACCTCAATCCGTTCTCCAGGACCTCCTCTAGCACCACCTTCATCCCTCTGTTGTACATGACCTCCTCCATTCACAACTTCAGCCCTCACTTGAAGCGGTGGCCCGTCTCCGCCATATCTTCCCGAATGATTTGTAAGGAGTTCGTCAATATCCCGGCAAAACCGTGCAAAGCGCTGGTGTCGAAGCCGGTGTCCTTTTGCAGGTGGGGTTAAATGATTTGATTTGGGGCCAATTTGGATTGACTAGAAGGTGCTTTATAGAAAAAAAAATACAGAGAAAACGGATAACTGAAAAGACAAGGGGGTTTTTTGTTAAAAAAGGGTTTGAAGAGGATTGATAATACTGCAAAACACAGTTATTACTATGCATGCTTTTCTAGTTATTACTCAACCCATTGAGTGGTCAAATCAAACCTTTTCACCCACAACCGTCACCTTCTTTTATTACTTAAACCGAATTTCTTTCTCTATCTTCACTGTATAATTTCATTTATGTCACTTCATATTTACAATAAATATCGCAACTCCTCACATATACTCGTATGTGTGACCTCATAGAACCAGAAGATTATTAGCAGTAAACTAAGTTCATTAGTTCACAAATCACAATTGGTTTCTACCAAAACATTATGATTAGCTAAAATAACCGATTACAATTAATCTCCATATTTGTCATAAAACATTATCATTACCTAATAAAACATTATGTTTACCTATACTTTTGGGTGATTTACCTAAAACAGTATGTTTACCTAAAAACTTTATGTTTACCTATACATCAGGGTGGATATAGTCACGGTGATGTAAAACACCCCCATTTTGTACTACTCATGAAACACGGTGTCACCCATTCAATTTTGTCTATGCTTAAGAAATAAGTGGAGGGGGGAGGGAATGAATTATTTGTTTCTCCTACTTGCCCTAGTGGGAAACTTATGTTTTCTGGTGTTTGTACTTTGGAAATTTTATACGATGATTTTTTTAAAACTATTTTATCCACGGCACCGTACGTAAGCAATTGCACACTTTAAAATGTGATTAAGATGTAATTAAGTTGATGAAACTTGATCATTTATTTGTTTAATCAATTTAATGAGAATAAATATCTTACACAAGACGGTAATTTAATGACGGTACTCTACTCACGGAAGTGCCATGATTATCATTGTCAGAGGAAATAACTTGGCAGAGGAAACTGTTTTGAGCAGACGAATGACTTCTTTTCTTTATATTTTCGACAATGTGTCTTTGTATTGTCATTGTCAACACTATCTGATCCACTGATCCACTATAAATTAAGTCATTGTCAACAAGATGGAAGTTGTCATTGCATTGCCATTGTAAAAAAAATTATGACCATTACCATGGATGTCCTTTAGGCTTTTACCACACTCATAATTTCAAATATCTGATACGCCCTTTCGTAAACCGTGTCTGCAGTGTTGGTAGTGCAATGCAATTGTGACGGTATAATAATCTTCGACGGAGCTTACAAGAATTCTGGACGTCACCTTCTATATGTATTCAGGGTTTATGAGGTTTATATATACAGTTGGGCGATTTTCGAACCCTTTTCAGACACGAACATACAAAATTGTACAGGGTGGATATAAACGTGTACTACTTTTATCACCGTGGTACATAACCATCCTATCTTGTACCACTGTCGATAGATGCTGTGACCCTTTTAATTTTGTCCTCGCTTAAGAAAGAAACATGCGTCATTATTAACGGTGGTACATTCGTTGGATATTTAGTACCACTGAATTCTGGGTGGTACAATGAATTTTACATAATGAACCACTAAGATAACGTTGGTACCACTAAAGATTAGGTGGTACAAGACCTCTTATGATGAGAAACAATGGAAAAATAAATGGATTATACTTTCACAGAATACCGTATACGCAAAATGCATTCTCTTGAAATAGTTCAATACTACACTTGTAATACTAGTTCTAAAACAGACAAATAGATAAATATAATACAACCAGAAAGAGCTTAGCCGGGGGAGGGATAGCACTGAAATCAGTTGTCGTGAGCAGTACACCGCACATGATTAACGGCACCGTAGCAATAGTAACTCACTGTGAATGCGATGAACGGCTTGCATCAATTTCAATCTGAAAGCGTGCAATTCGCTGATCCCGGAGCGGGCGCAAACGGGCCCACAATACCCTCGCTTCTTCCAGCTTTGCCATATTTACTGCTACAACCTTATCTACTTCTGCTAGCATTTTCAACTTCTTTGCCATTTGTACTCCTCTAACCTTATCTACTTCTTCTAGCATTTTCCTCAGCTGCGCAGTGAGTTCGTTCATCTCTGAGTACAACTTGTCAAGTTGCCCTTCTAATCCAGTCACTTCCAAGTCACTCATGGTAGCTTCGTTGACAACCCTCGCTTCTTCCAGCTTTGCCGTATGTACTGGTCTAACAGACAGGAAAACCAAATCATGGTGTAAAAATTGGGCAGACAGGACAAAATTGAAACCCTAATTCCATGTGTCTAAAGTGGTACAAAGCAGCACCACTAATAAAAGTAGTACATCATGTACCATCCATAACAAGTGTGTTGGCCTGACAAGTGGTACCATAAACACGAATAATTAGTTAAAAAATTGGGCAAAAAGGAAAACACTACAATTCAGATCTATTCCGTTCAATCCTAAGTAAGTGGTACAAAATCCCACACGAAAAATGAGGAAAAAAGGGATTTTGCCAATAATTCTCATCCCAACAATGGCGATATCAGGAAACAGAACACAAAACCATGAACATACCAGCCAGAAAGAACGGAAAGACGACAGAAAAACAACTAAACTTGGAGATATAAACAAAACCATGAAAATGAAAAATACCCCTAAAAAGACGAAGTGGAAAAAAAATAAAAAACATACAGTGTTACAGAGTGGAGAGTGTAGATCCAAAAAAACCAGGGAACACAAGTAAAGAGTCTGACTCCAGTAAACGACGAATTAAATTGGGACAATTGTTTATTTTAGGTTCAAACATAGATGTTTGAAAATGTTTATGTAAATAGTTTGCTTTGTTGAGGGGGAATATTTAAAGATAGGATGAATATTTATGTTGAAAATAGATGTTTGAAAGTTGAACGTTCGTTTGGAACCCTAAGTAAACCGCAAGACCTATTCAAGTGTACGTTCAGGCTTCAACACCTTTACGATGTCGACCCTCGGATATTTGAGGGTACGACTAGTTATGTGATCCTGGGTACCACCAAGACAGGTCCTTAGTTATTTTAATTTTCGTAATGGTTGCACTTGTATCATTTTTGGGAAATCCTTTTTCCCATTTTTCTGAGTCGCTAAACAGTCCTATTTGTGCAAAGGTTGATAGCGTATGGGTAATAGCTATTTGATTGATGTTTCACCAATCACCTAACACCATCAGCTAGTTGACTGAATGTGTAATTACGACTTTCATTATGATCCTTAATGAATGTTTGATTACGAATTTCATTTTGATCCCTGATGAATGAATTTGGACAATGAATGTTTATTTACGATTTCCATTACGAATTAGAACAATGATTTGCATACATCATCAAGACACTTCCGGGGGTTACACATAACTACCACAACCGGAATATAATTAGAAATTGGTAAGGTGTCACCGCAAAAAACCAAAAAAAAAAAAAAAAAAAAAAAAAAACCAACATCAATCACCCTATTCATTTTACTTCCATGCTTCGTTCGAAGAGTAAAACACCTGTTCATCCCCCTTCAAAACCCTCTTGCAAACCTTTAAAAAACCACGCCAAGTGAATTCTGCTCCAAGGTTTGTTCCAATTTCTTAATAGCCGTTTACTGGTTTGGGACGCTTTAATTATGTTTCCTGGTCTTTCTCTGTAATTATGTGTCCCTTTTTTTTTTTTTTTTTTTTTTTTTTTGTTTACTTCGTGGTGTTATTGTCAGTTTCCTATTTGTTGGTGTTTTTGATATCGTTCCGCATGTGGTACCACTTTAGTTACGCTTATACGAAATTGATCAACGCGGTACAAGAATTGGCTTATTAAATTATACCAATTTCATGACGGTGGTACAGAAACCCCCTTGTTTTGTAACACTTTAGAACCATGGGTTTACCCTGTCAATTTTGTCTTTGGCTGTCAAAGACGCGGATAGGGGAAGGGATTGAATTACACTTTTTCCCCGTTTTGCCCAAATTTGAAACAAATTATTTCGGGTTTATGAATTCATGAAATTTAAGTGGGGGCTTTTTGTACCACTGGTAGTGACGATGCAGTGACATTATTCAGGGTGGTACATGATATTTGATGAAATGTACTACTTGAATTAAAGTGGTATAGAAACCGCTGCTTTGTAACACTTCAGAAACATGGATTTACCCTATCAATTTTGTCTTTGCCTGTCAAAGAAGTGGAGGGGAAGGAACTGAGATATTTGTTGTTCCTTTCTGCCCAATTTTTAAACATTAATGTCGGGATTATGATTTTTCTAATTTAATTGGGCGATTTTTGTACCACTAAAGTCACAATTATATGAAATCATTCATAAATGGTACAATAAATGGATGATATTATTGTTCCACTTTAGTGATGATGGTACAAAAAACCCCCTGTTTTTGTACCAATTTAGAAACATGGATTTACCCTATCAATGTTGTCTCTAGTTGTCAGAAAAACTACCATGGCTGACAGGGACGTGACTGAGGTAAAAGGGAATCTTGAAAAGTTGTACTCAAGTTGGACGAATTAACGCAGAGGAGAAGAAAAGATAGAAGAAGTAGCTAAGATTAGAGCATTACATACGGCAAAGCTAGAAGAAGCGAGGGTTTTATCGGCCCGTTTGCACCAGCTCCGGGTACCACGAATTGCACGCCTTCAGAGGGAAATTCACGCAATCCGTTCAATGCCAGGTTAATCCGGAAATGACACGGCTGTTGGAAATGACCAAGCTGTTGACAGGATTATCGAGGATGACAGGGTGGTGCTGTGGCTGTTTCCAGGGGATCTGATGATGGTAATGGCGATGAGGAGATGGAGGACCAGAATCAAGAGGGGAATGCTGTGATGAGGATGAAGATGATGAGGACGACGACGATGAAGATGATGAGGATGACGAAGATGAAGAAGATGAAGATGATGAGGGTAACCCTTTTACTTTTCCAGTGGTTCATTGTCATATGATTAGAGTTTAAATAAAGCCCATTTATCGGGTGACAAGAAATATAGTTGACTACTTGTAATACGTTTCATTACTCGAATGTATGACCAAATCATTTGATACTTTCTTTTAATGATTCGAGCCAAATGATTTTTTGGGGTACAACCCGTACAAGCACAAAACGAATTTGTCAGACAGAATGATGACACCATTTTCCCCATTATCTATATCTTCCCACAGTAAAACGAAGATAAAGAAATAGTTAAATCTCATAATTTTCGATCTATTCATTCATTATTTCCGTTTGTATGGGTCAAATTACTATGCGGTACAACTACAATTATTTTTCTACACATTACTTCTAACGCTGACATGAGGGTCAAGGTCTTGAAAGATTATGCGGTACAACTACAATTATTTTTGCACTTTTCTGTCGGTCTGTACTTTTTTAAACATTGTTTTCGAAGGATCAATAGGGTGATGAAATTGTACCAAGTATACTCTAGAAGGGGGGTTGAATACAGTTAGCCAATTTTTTGCACCCTATAAACCTCAAGGTCCTGAAATCAGTTTCAAGTGGAATAAACGGCTTTTGCTATCAAGGAGTCAATCCTTTGACAGGATTTAAGATAAGTTAACTATTTAGATATACATTTTCATACATCTATTTTTTAAACTAATTATTATTTTGGAAATACATGCCAAAATATTTGAAAAGTGTCAAATTTAATGAAGTTTGAAATTACCTCTAATAATGATTTATTCATAAAGTCCAAATATAAAATTACATAAATTTATATATCCTCATCTTTTTGAAGAGGTTCAATAATACTAGCAAGTCTTTCAACCATAGCCGGAGAAAAGACCCTGACATAAAAAATTTTATTACCAGCATAATAAACAAACATTATCTCACCATCAGCCAAGTAATTTTCCTTAACAAAACTTTCCCACCCAATATCAAGACACATATTATTTTTGGTAGCTTCAATAACCTTCACTAGTTGCATAGGCCATATACGACTATTAGGGCCTCGAAGAACTTCCACAGGACTACAAACTTCAGCCAACAAGGAAGTCATTCCTGTGGGAGTACCTACAATATTCACAAAGTTATTTACAAACAGGGAAAAAAAACAATAAATCATACATAATATATGAAACAAAAACCAAATTACCTACCAACGTATGTCTACATGCATCTCCAAAAGTAACAATATGACATGGCAGGTTACTATACATCTCTGCGTTTTAGAAATTACGATTAATATGTCATTGTTAAGAAGAGTCTGTATTTATAAACAATCAAATCCCAAAAACAATAACCATGTACTAAGTTGTCAAAGTGTTTTAATTATGTGTACACATGTTTGACCTAATTTAAAACCAAATATGAATAGAACCTTGGTCTCATGATATTCCTCAATCTATTTTGACTAATTTAAAATAGTTGAATCCTAAATTAATTGTAATAGTCAAAATCAATTACAATTAGTAGTCAAGTATTATTTTCAATGTAACTTATCTTAAATTAATCAATTTAAGTAAGGTATGAACTCCATAAATAGGAAGGGGACAATAAACAACTTGAAAAGCTAAAACAGAAAATTTGATGAATATTGGAACAGAAAAATGGAAGTGAATACAAAATAGGAACAAAATATTTGATGAATATATCTATGGATATTTATTATACGGAGTATGTTTTGAGAAATTCTTTTTGGAAATTACTTATATTTTTGACAGAACCTTTACGATTTTCAAGGAATTTATTAACTTTGTTTCCTGCGTCCCTATTGCCAAATACATGCATATGTACCGTAATTGCCTTCATCCATTGAATTGTCAAATCACAACTTTTCACTCCACCGTTTCACCTTCTTACTCCTCTTAAACCGTCACTGCATCCATTACTTAAGCCGTCGTTTTCTCTCTCTCTCTCTCCTGTCTCCACCTATTTCATTTTCATCTCCACCTCAAAGCTTCATTCTTTTTAGCAAAAGGTGCCCAAAAGAAAGTCCGTTGCCTCTAAACCCTCGTCCAAATTCTCCCGCACGGGGTCATTGTAAAGTAGCATCTCTTTTCGATATCCAACCACATCATTTTGGTTATAGCTCCCTCAAGTTTCGATAACCAATTTTGGCTTTTTCCATCTTAGCTGTTAAATTCTTCTTCTGCTCTATAACTAAATCCTCTTTCTCTTTGTTTAGTTCCTGAATTATTTCAACTTTCTCTATCAAACTTTCCAATTTCTCCCTCTTTAAAACATCTTAACTTCCTCTCCCATAGTGGTTTTTTCTCCATGATGACGCTTTGGTATGGGGTTTTCTAACATTTACTCTTCTGGTAGCTGTTTTTTTCTAATTGGGTGGGTTTATTTAGTAGTCACGCCAGAACCCAGATCGGAAGTGATGTTTGAATGTGTGATGAACTATAACTATCAATTTTGGTGTTTTTGGGATGACTAGTGAACAAATTGTTGAAATTGGGTCTTAGGGAAGTACCTCTCGGGGATGAAAAACCAACAATTAATGAGGAAGTTAAGGAGGTTTTAGAGAGGGAGAAATTGGAAAGTTTGAGAAAGAAAGATGAAATGATTCAGGTGCTAATTAAAGAGAAAGAGGATTTAGTTATAGAGCAGAAGAATTTAACAGATAAGATGGAAAAGCCGAAAATTGGTTATCAAAACTTGAGGGAGATGTAACCAGAATGATGTGCTTGGATTTGGAAAGAGATGCTATCTTTACAAGTACCCGGTGCCGGTCAGTGTTTGCAATGCTCTTATCTGAGCAGACTACCTGTCATTTTGATCAAGAGGGATGGTTAAATTATTTGAAAGATTCATCACTAGCAGAGATTTCAGTCACGGCCAAATCATGTCCAGGCAGCTTAATCCTATGTAAATGGAAGGCGGTGTGATCAATCTCTCTGTTACAGCGACAATCAGACTCCTGTAACTTCTCACCCGAGCAGCCTGATGTAATGAGAAGTTTATATGTGTCATGAGAACTCTTATCGGAACCCAATCCCAACAACAGAAGCCACAGTCACGCATATTATCATTATTCCTCCATGGCATTTTTTTTATTCCTATTTTGAATTTTTACTATATGTTTCTAAAGTGTAATCGGGTCATTACCGGTAGAACAGAGGTGATCTTGTAAGTGCTTCAGGGCTCTAAAGGAAGAAATAAATAAAACAAGTTTAAAAACCTAGGGGTTGAGGAACCCTAGGCGGAGACGTAGGCATTTTTTGCCGAACTTCGTAATAATATCTGTCTCTTTTACTGCTTTTTTGCTTAATTTTACTGCTTTTACTTCAGTTTTATCTACTCAACTTGTTTTTAAGCGTTGAAGTAAATCTCAAAGCCTTGACACTGAATAGTTAAAACAGTTTATTACGCCTTAGCACAACCGTAGGTGGAGACGTCGTCAATTTTTTCCGAAATGCGTAATAATATCTGTCTCGTTTATGCCGTTTTTGCTTTATTTTGCTGCTTTATAAGCCTTGAAGTAAATCGCAAAAACCTTGAAACTGAATAGTTTAAACATCGTTCAAGACCTTGAAATTTAAAACTTGCGACAGGTGGCCATACTCTTTTCAACCCCCACTTCTAGAGTATACTTGTTATTATGCCATCACCCTATTGACCCTTCATCCTTGCCGGAATTTACGATGACCGTAGAGCATCGTAAATTCGGCAAAGGATGAAGGGTATGTATTTGTATTGCCATCACCTTATTGCTTATTGACCCTTAAATACTACAGTTCTTCCTAGTGAGTATATATTGCAATCCCAGAATCCTGTCTTTGGTTCGATGTAGGTTGTTAAACCAATTTACCAATCAAACGTGGAAAGTTTCAAGTACCGTGTCATGTGATCAAAGGGTACCACTAACACAACTATAGTCCGGTACAAAACCTGTTATATAATGTCATGTGTCAAGGGTACACTAAGATACCATTAAGACAACTTTGGTACCACTGAAGTATTGATGGTGCAAACAAGCTTATACAATGAACCACTGGGTAAAAGAAATGGATTATACCTGGGGTTCAGGATGGTACAAATGCCTGCGGCATAGGGGGACGTTGACATCACCCGACTAGTTACTAAAAATCAATTAGTAGTCAAGTGACTAATAACTAATTTCTAGTCAATTAGTCAAGTGACTTACAGCTAACAACTAGTCAAGTTCGTAATTACTAATTATGCCTAATTACTAGTCAAGTTACTGATAACTAAGTTACAGTACTCTAGAATCTTAGTGATTTGCAAATCAGAACGTTCGGATATTGGACCATAGAGCGCAGTTGGAAACTACTCAACGGCAATGAGCAGGTGGTACCCTGAAATAATACAAGTCATTATTTCTAATGTACTACGACGACTTGGTTGATGTAAACGTTCTCCTACGACGGAGGTATTTGTACCACCTTGGTTATTAATAATCCAAGTGTTTATACAGTGGCTCATTCTAAAAGTTTATACGTACCACTCTAATTTTGGTGGTACATAACCTGTCTTGGTGGTACCCTGGATCACATAACTAGGCGTACCTCAAACTTGACACGTTTGATTGGCAAAATGATTTAAGGACCTACATCGATTGTAATACAGAATTGAAGGAGTAAGATCTAGTTTGTAGTCCTTGAGAATCCTTATATCCAAAACGATTGGTCCTTCAACAACTTATCATTGCAACCAATTCGAACACTAGAAATTATTACGGTACTAACTAGGGGTGAGCAACCAGGTACCCGGGCAAAATTTTAGGATCCGTACCCGGAATTGGTTGGGACCGGGTCCTAAAATATGGGACCGATACAACCGGGTCCTAAAATATGGAACCGGTACAACCGGGTCCTAAAATTTAGGAATTGGAATTGGTTCAACCGGGTACCGATTCCGATTCCGGATACCCATTCAAATATGTAAGTGTTGAAATATAATAGAAATAATATTTTTATGGTTTTTTTTTTTTATTTTAGCGTTTCCGCAATTTTTGTAACCGTAGTGAATGGTTTAATAACCATTGTAATTCACTATTTTGTAACAGTTACGTTTAGAAAACAATTAATTTTTGGTAGGTTTTACAACAATAATAAATTAACATAGCTGTAGAACATTAATCACTACGGAGTATGTCATAGGGCTAAATAAGTTCAGACGAGCGAAACAGATCACGACAGTCGAAGCCAATTTTTTGACGGTTCACTGCTCATTTTCATAGAGTACGTCATACAACACTGTAGTCCCATTATGATCATTGTCATAGGAACCTGTACCAGCAACAACAGCAGCCCGACACTCCATCTCAAAGATCTATGCCTCCTTGGCATTGAGTTGTCATTGTCAACAATATTTGAATCACGATGATGTGTGTCAGTGGCATTGCTCTATAATTGTCAAAAAAAACTGCCAAAGGCCTATTACCATGGTGAAACTATGTAATCGTCCTTTTTACCGCAACTTACTTCCAAATATCACACACACCCATTCTTAAATCGTTTCTGGTGTTCGGGTAATGCAATTGTGACGGAATAATTATATTCGGGTTTTTTAAAGTTGCGATTATGAGGTTTACGTATAGCTGGTGGTAGAATACGATGGTAATTTGAGTTAGATAATAAAATGTACAAGTGTGTTGTATCATATAGGTGTTGGGTGGTACGTAAGGGTTGTTATTCGATCACAACCCAAACCCTTTTGTTGGAATCTGAATTGGACCCAAACCGTAACTTCAATGTAACCAATACACTCAAGTGCAACAACATTTGACCCACTGACAGTTCATTACCCGGATCGTTTACAACCCATAAATTATTAGATCCGCTACATAAAAAACATAAACCAAATGAAATTGAAAATCATTTAACCCCACCTGCAAAAGTCCCGGAAAAATCCATTTCAAACCGCGGTGTCGAAAAGTATTCCAATGCAGGGGTCTAAAATAGGTAAAATGAACATATTGAAAAAAAATCACACCAACAACAACTGTATTCCTATCGGACAACCAGTATTGGCAAAGAACTTCTTCAACTCTCTCACCCGTCCGATCTTTTCCAAGTCACGAGAATCGAAGCCATTTTGTTGACAGTTCACTGCTCATTTTCAAAGATTAAGACCTCCATCACTGTACAAAAGCAGTCCGAATGACTTGCCTGCAAATATCTCTGACACTTTGGCATTGAGTTGTCTTTTTGGAAAGATCTGTAATCTATTTTGGGAAAATTATTTTTTTAAAAAAAGTCTTTTCGTTTGTCAGACTTATTTCTTCCAGTTTCCAGGATTCCCTCTGTATTGCAATTCATGCGTTACTAGGAGTACTTATTAATCCTCCCATTGAATTGTCAAGTCAAATCAAGCCTTTCCGTTTGAACTTGACACACCTCCTCAAAAGCTTGTATTAATTAATCCCAATTTTTAGCAACTAATCGCATTAGTTACCTAATCACAGTAACAGTATGTTTACTTATACAGTTGGCGATTCTCGAACCCTTTTCAGACACGAACATACAAAATTGTAAAGGGTGGATATAAACGTGCACTACTTTTATAGCCGTGGTACATAACCATCCTATCTTGTACCACTGTCGATAGATGCTGTGACCCTTTTAATTTTGTCCTCGCTTAAGAAAGAAACATACGTCATTATTGACGGTGGTACATTCGTTGGATATTTAGTACCATTGATTTTGGGTGGTACAATAGATTTTACATAATGAACCATTAAGAAACGGTGGTACCACTAAAGGTTGGTTGTACAAGACCTCTATGATGAGAAACAATGGAAAAAGTAATTGATTATACTTTCACAGAATAGCGTATACGCAAAATGCATGCTCTTAAAATAGTTCAAACACTACAAGATCTGCAAACATTAGGTTTTCAAACATTGTGTAAAATTCGCGGTTCTGGTAGATATAATCTCATGTCTTGAGATCAATAAACGGATTAGAACAGTGAGAGGTTCAATTCGCAATTTCCACAGATAAAGTCAAGGTGTTGAAACCACACACATAAACTATAAACTTAACAGACGAGTGCGTTAGCACATCACATACTGCATATTGGTCTTAAAAACTACAAGATATTAAGACAAATACCATTACACTCTCCCCTTTTTTGACATTACATCCAGTCAACCAGAGAAGAAATGTGCAACAAAAAATCAAAAACATTGTTTAGTACAGACCAAATATTGAAAAGGTTCAAAGGAAAATTGTTTAAACAACACAAATTCAAGGCCTTCATCTCGTGGATCGTTTAAAGCGAACATCATCCCTTGCCTTTTTACCCCAGCGCCATGAGCTTCTGCGAAGACTTTGTCCTTCATCATCTCATCAATCCTCCGTTGCTCCTCCGCTTCCCTGTATTTCTTGACAACCCCATATTCCTCAACGGTAATAATTGTAGGTTCGGTCTGCTGGGGTCGTAAATAGGCCTGTCCTTCACACTACGTACACAATTCAATAGAACATTGGCAGACTTCTCTCGCGTCTGCTGAGCAGCATCTTCATGTAAGGGCATTATGCTACCAGTGGCTGTGTAGGTTAGGGCATTGAGATAGAACATTTGATTGATCTTGGCATTCACAATTGCCAAAAGTTCATGAGTCTGGTCCAACTTTTTTGCTTGGTCTTGAATTTCAAGCATCATATCTCGACGATTTTCATCTTGACAGAATTCCAGGGCATCAAGACGAGAGTGGAGGCCATCAAGACGAGATTCGAGATCAAGACGAGAGGAAGACAAAGGAGGGTTAGCAGGGGCTTTCTCTTTCCTTTGGACATAGACGGTGGCAGGGCAGACATTTCATCAGAGGATAGCTCAGATCGGAGCTTCCATGTACCATCAGGAAGACAGAAAATCCCGATTTTGTTAAAAGTATCCATACCAATGTTAGGGGTTCGGTTTCTTTCGACTTCCTCATTCCCTAAATCGATTTCAAAGAACTCAAATATTTTGGAAGCAGATTGGCGTAAGGAAGAGGAGTATGGCGGCGTGCCGAAGAATAGCAGTGAACCATGTGGTTCAAGATTATGTTAGGTAAATCGAGGGCGTAACCATTAAGGAGCAGGAATATTATTTCAAGGTTTGATCTGTGACGAGTTCCCTGGAAGTTATGCGGGGAACAATGCATCGAACAAGATATGTAAAGATAATTTTCGGTTCAAGTTTCAGAGAGGAATGAGTTAATTGCCTAGCTTGTGGAAGGTCTGGAAGCAAATATTGTTCTCTTGCCTTAGACACACATTCCTGACGAGGGGGATGAGAGTCTGTCCATAAATCAGGGGGAGTCTTAAAATTTGGGCCAATGTAGACGGATTCAGGATTATTTGTTTCCCTTGACAAGGGTTTAAGATTAGTCTCCCCACCACGACTCTTGGAAACAACCATGTTTATGTAAAAAAGACGAGTAAGACGCGGGTATGCGATGTCACAAAGAGATGACATTTTAAATAAAGAAGACTCTCTAAAGACCTTAAAACAATTGAGAGCAGCAGAATCAATTAGGTCTGTATTCATAATTGCAGAAAAACACAGTCCGCGAGAATGATACCCATCTTTCCACTGACCCAGTGTTTGGTTATTTCTAAACCACGACGAAGGAAGGGAAGAAATTACCTCGGGTTCAGTCGGACATTTGTCAACTGGAGACCGTGGAACTGAAGAATCTGAGGAGGACGCCGATGAGGAGGAAGGCTCGGAAGACGAGATGAAGGTAACCTTCTTCTTAGAGGAAGAAGCGGTTGGAGCAGCTTTTGAAGACGAAGGTTTGGAAGATCTGGTCTTTCTTTTGGGCGCCATTGAAGCCGAACCACAGAATTACGGTTTTCGTTTCCAAAAAGTTCAGAGAGACGAAACAAATCAGAGAATTGGAGAGGAGAAGTGGCGGATGAGAGAGAAAGTGAAACGGGCTTCAGTGTAATATAGGTGGGGAATTCGAAAAAGGCTGGAATACCCAATAGCTCCTTTACTAGAATCAAGGTTTTGAATAAGGGATGAGTAAGAGACAGTCAAAGGAGGAGATAGATGACTTCTGTCACGTGACTAGACTACTGTAGACTACTCAATAAGAGAAATAAATACATTTTGAAAATCAAGGACTCTTAATTCCTTTAAGAAAAAAAAAAAAAAAAAAAATTTGCAACCGTCCCTCTTTCTATTTAAACTACCCCACCCACTTATTTGAAGCTTTATTGTTGTTCTTATCAAATGAGGAATTTCCTTTACCCTTTTTTGATTTCTACTTGTCAATGTCTTCTTCTGGCATGGGTTCTTCAACCAACAGGAGTGGAAGTGGTTTGTGGTTCAAATCAGTAAACTGCAACTGTGACCCCTCAAGAGCTGCTGATATACGATTCTCAAGCTCTGTTTCAAACCCGGGAAGCCCTACTACAAGTGCAGATTCTGTGAATTTTTCATGTGGGTTCAGGAGGAGCAGTACGTGTGTGACACAGCTGGTAGCGTGGGTAACACAGCTGAAGCTACAAGTGTTAATTTCTGAGGCGAGAATTCAATGAGTTTATGCAGAAAACTGATGAATTTGCTGACTTTGTTCATTTTGTTGTTAAAATTAGTGTTGTTATGTATTTGGTGTTACTATTGGTAGCTTTGAAATGATGTGACGAGTAGCTGTAATCTGCTATTTCATATGAATAAAGCTAAGTATATCCTCTGTTTTGGGTAATGTGGCTGCTGAAATTCTTTTTGAAATTATTTAATATAGTAGAACTAATGTTCTACAATACTCAAAACATTGTTTCAATAGACATAAACAACACAATTAAGTTCTACTACAGACATAGAACAAACACAAGGTTTCAATACACATTTGACTTCTTAGTTACCAGCATCACCATCATCAACATCTTTTAAAACAGTAATATGGAAACCCCCCCGACCAACATACCGGACTCTGAGAGTATCACCATGCTCGACATCATTGTCAGCCACATATTTCTCCCAACCAGAGTACATGTACAGACCACGCCGTGACTAAATTAGCACCGAGCAATTCCACATGCCACGATGGCCCTCCCGGACCACGCTGAACACAAACAGGACCGGAAAAACCAGAAGCAAAAGACTTCCAACGTCTAGGAAGAGGCTACGCACACGGAAAACAGGACAGGAAAACAGGACAAGAACAAAATTAGGCACACACCTATAATTATTCCACGAATATAAAGACAAACACACATACGCAAGTTAAAAACAATACCAGAGCATATCTGTGGTGGTTCTTATAATTAATTATGCATTCCATCTCATCATCAACACCACCAACCTCGTTCCGTTCTCCAGGACCTCCACCAACACCACCTTCATCCCTCACATGACCTCCTCGAACACCAACATTCGTAAGCCGCTTCAACTGGGCCGTCAAAACCCTCAATTCTTGTAGCTTTGCGTTATGTGCCGCTCTAATTGTAGCCAATTCTTCTGCCTTGACCTTCCACTGGGCACGAATTTCAGCCAATTCAGTGTACACCTTTCAAGTTGCTCTTGCAGCTCACTCACTTCACTGTTGTACGCCATGGTTTCGGTGTCGTAGGATTGGAACTACAGCAACAGATTTGTTACAATCTGAGAAAAAAGAGAAAAAAACGGAGAAGTCAAAAGATGTGTAAAGGGTTTTTACAAAAAAGGGTCTGATGGCAATGAACGAAGCAATGTTAGAAAGAGAAAATATTTCGCTTGGTTCCCATGAACTCTGGCAGTGTTAGGTCATTGTCAACCGGTCAAAACTATTTGCGTTTCAGAAAGTGTGTCATTGTCAATCTGTCTTCATTGTCGTCAAGTATCACTTTATCCAAATTTATTCTTGATTTTGAATCGGCCTATTACCACACCCATATTTTCACAAATGACACACACCCAGTTGTAAATCGTATATGTTGGTAATGCAATCATGGTAAGTGAACAGTTAAGAAGATCGCTTTTATTTTTCATCCCAATTCATATAAATCAAGACGTGGCCTAAAATTGTGAAGAAAACACAAATAGCTTTGGAAAAAAATTAATTACACAAACATCACTTAAGAAAGACCAATTTAAAAAATTAGAGCAATTAATTACAATTATTAACTGAATTTTACCATCCATATTTTCTCTACTACTACTTATCAATTAGCTGATATTACTACTAAGCCTTTAAGTGAAGGACGATTCAAATTATTCGACTGGAGTTGAGGATGCTAAAGGTACACTATACTTATCGTATTATTTAGTGTTGTGTCCCGCTGCACATTATGTAAGTATACTTGACTATGTCGCGTCCTTGATATATATCGTGAAAAACAAATATTGGAACGACATATTTGGTGAATATTGTTGAAATACTTATTAAAAGCTATTGAAAAAATCTTTTGACAATAGCTCTTCAAAATACTTTTTAAAATTATCTTGAAAAAAAAATATTTGGTTTCTCAATCTTATTTCTTCTCGTTTCCCGTTTTCCTGTATACTGCTTTTGATGCATGTCTACTAATTAATCCCCCATTAATCCCCCCTTTGATCCTCCATTGAATTGTCAAATCAAACCTGTGTACAGGGTCTTAAAGCATGTGCTACTTCAGTACTTCGCAGTGAAATAAAGTGTTGGAGGCCATACAGTTTCTTCATCATTCCTATGTACTCAGTTTTTCTTCATCATTCCTCTCCCAAATTTGTTTCCCCTTTTATTTTGGAATTACCAAAAAAAACAATGTCTGAACCTAATAATCAAGCATTGTCACCTTCAATTGTTAATCCCTCATTCTCATACACTCATCAATTTCCATACCTCTCCTCTAACCCTTCTGCCTCTCTTCCTATTTATGGTTTCACTCCGGTTTTGGAGCACAATCGGTTTATTCGGACCCGGGTGCTGCATCAGCAAACTTGATTGTCAAACAATCTACCCCTTTTTCTCCTTATTCTGTGGTATGCTTTCGTTTTCTATGATAACCGGATTCATTTGTTTGTTTTTTTAATTGATTTTATGGTTTATGATTGAGTTTAGATTTACTTAACTACGGGTAGTTGCATAGCGTAAATAAATTATATCTCCTATTAGTTAATCCTTTTTTCTGAATTGTACTGTAATTTTATCAACATTTACTTCTTATTATTTTATAAATATACGTACACCTATAATACAAATTCATTGTAAAATTTCCTGATAATCGAATTGTACAGCACAACCTTTCAGGGACAAGTAAAATCGGTGAACCTGGTGTGATGTTTGTAAAATCAGCTGCACAAGCAATGATTGTCTTAAAATGCATTTAGGGGGAAAGAAACACCAGAAGAGCTTACGAAAGCTACAAATCCCGATTCCTTATCTACCCAACCAAAGCTGATGCTAAACACCGCTTCCGGTGAGTAACAATGCACAACACCACATTTCAAAAAACGAAAAATCGAAGAACCATGGTGTGATGTTTGCAATATTAGGTGCACAAGCAATGATTGTCTTAAGAAGCATGTAGTGGGAAGAAACACAAAAGAACTTACGAAAGCTGTACAACCCCATTAAGTAGTAATTTCTCCACTACTGCTGATCTCAGTGCTATCCCTCACCCCACTTATCTCTTTCAGGTTGTATTATACTTATCTAGTTGTCTGTTTGAAAAACAACATTAGAAGTGTAGTAGTATATGCTACATTGATATGCTCAGCGAATACATTTTGCTTATGATCTATTTTGTGGACATTAGGATGTAATGTAATAGTTATTAAGGGCTTTGCCCTAGAATTATTGCATCTTCTTACTGTGTTTATAAAGTTTGTTAAGATTAGGACCGGATTTTTATTAGCATAAAACTAATCGCATTAGTTCACAAATCATGTAAACATGTTTTAAAATATCTTTTGAAATTATATTTGAAAAGAACCGATTACAGTTAATCTCCATATTTGTTGTAAAACATTATGATTACCTAAACTCCTTGTATACCTATACATTTGGGTGATTTTGTACCACTTTAGTCACGAATATACGAAATTATTAAGGGTGGTGTTAGAGAATTTCAAGATTATACTACTTTCGACCCGGTGGTACAAAACCTCATATTTTCTACCACTCTGGAGATATGGTGTTACCCTTTTCAATTCGCCTTTGCTTGTGAAAGAAGTAGAAGGGGGAGGGACTGAATTTGTTTTTCCTACTTGCCCAAGTTTGAAACTATGTTTTCCTGGTATCTGTACGTTGGACATTTATTTGGGTTATCTTTGCTCCACTTTAGACGTGAACATACGAGATTGTTTACGGTGGTAACGGGATGGATATTTGGTGTTTCAGTTGTATAGGTTGAAACTATGCTTAGTGTCATAAAATGTACCATCGGAAACTTAGTTTCGTGTATTGAAAATAAAATGTACCACTTATATAGAGGTGGTACATTTTAGTTCTACATTGGATCAGTTTTTATGGCGCCCCCATTACTCTCTGTGAGAAATGGTTTTGATTCTCACAGAGGCAGTTTAGTAAGTAAATGTACCACTTTATTGACGATGGTACATTTTAATTACCAATGGATGACAAAATTATACCACTTTATCACGGCGGCACAATTTATTTACGAAACTGCCACTGTGAGTTTGAAAACTGCCACTATGCACTCTGTTTGTGTGTGTTGTTCCGAACTGCTAACCATATCAGTACGTGTAACGTAAACACAAAGTTAACAAATCATAATCTACGAGTTTGAAAAAGATATGACCTTAATACACATCATATTCATTACACGGGACCGGTGAGTAGACCACGCAGTATTTCATAAATACGCTTATTTCCCTAATGCATTTGCATGTCATACAAGATATTGTAATCTCCGCATCCTCGTCATAAAGAGGATCCCATGGGTTTAAGCTCTTCTCGTGGTGTATTTTTTTTTGCAGAATAATTTCGGCTGTGGCATATAATGTTCAATCATATGATTGCGCATCCAATTTGACATCGCCATCTGACGTAACTTCCTTCTGCACTGGACTATCCCTGGAGATCCGATGCTGTTGATAGTGTTCTCCAAAAGCTTAACACCCTTTCTTCTTCTCCGGTGTATATGTATATATGGCTTACTACATATGCTGCCATTGAATTATGCAACTCAGTTGCTCTTTCCAACATGGTCAAGCCTTCGTCTAGCACCAAGGTGTTGAAGTATTGTCGCTACGGTAAAGAGAAATGCTAAAACAGTGACTAGAAGTCTACAACAAATTATGACGAATAAAATTCCCAATAAACAAAAAAGAAGACGTACAAATCCAAAGTCAAGCATTGCCTCAGGATGTTCATTCTCCACGCACGTCATGAAGAACTTATCCGCCCTTCTCGGTGTGGCCACCACATTCGTGTTTTAATCCAGCGGAGGTCAATTTGTTGAAGGACCCCTTTTTTCTTCGGCTATCCGTCGCAGTGTTTTACAACTATTATCATCAAGTTATACGGAAAAATTAGACTATTACATTATCTGTGTATGTGATGAGAAACAGAGTGCATCTGGCAAGTATAAGCGTACCTTAATTTGCACCGAAATAAATCAGCAGGGGATGACTTGGCAAGGAACCTAGAATGGACGCCAACACTTCTGACGGCAGGATGTCAACCATAGAGGTTGTAAATTTTCGCCCTTTCACTACTACATCCATTTTTGAATTTTTTAGAGAGGAAGATCGCATTGCCCGAATAGAAGGAAGTTAAATTTGTTGCAAAAAGAGTTTGGCACATAAATAGACTTCTATTGACGGTTCACGGGAGTGGATGTAGTGGGTTGGGAGTTGTGATGATGATGGTGGATAATTGAATTAGTGGGGGAGATTTCTTGGAAACTCCCAATTAGAAGTTAATTAAAAGTTCCGCATGCATATATTAATTTATGGTACATGTCTTACGTAATAAATGTACTACTACACCAATTATTCTAGATGGACAGGGTAAGTTACTAATAATTATTTCCATTACTCACTGGTAGAAACGTTTTTTTTTCTCACAGGGTGCAGTTTCGTAAATAAAATGTACCGTTTTCGTTACAGTGGTACTTTGATTTACGAAATGGATTAAACATTTGTACCACTTTAATGAAGGTGGTATATATAATTTTCCACTGACAGAAGCAAAAACGTATCTCACAGTGAGTAACAGAGATTTACTGATAATTAAGTACTAGTCAAGAGTCAAGTTACTAATAACTAAGTCGTCATAGTACACTAGAATCTTACTGATTTGTTATTCAGGACATAGTGATATTTACAATGAACGGAGAGCACTGTTGGGAACTCTTCAACTAACGGCAGTGAAAAGGGCTCAATGCCATTTTATGCCGTAACACATACATGTACCAACACAGTAGAGTTTTCTTAGTCCTTAAATTTTGTCTTTAGATCGATGTTGGTGGTTAAACCATTCCACGAATCAAACGTGTCAAGTTTGAAGTAGGCCTTGTTTTGTAATCCAGGTAAACTTAGGTACCGTTGAAGAAATGGTGGTACACTAGCACGTAACAGTATGAACCACTAAATACGGAAGGGATTATTAATAACCAGGGTGGTACAAATACCTGCGTCGTAGTAGGAGGACGTTTACATCACCCAACTAGTGAAGTTAATAATAACTAATGACTAGTCAAGTTACTAATAACTAAGTCGTCGTAGTACAGTAGAATCTAAGTGATTTTGTAATTCTGGACGTGTGGATATTTACGATGAACGTAATGCATAGTTGGGAACTCTTCAACAGCAGTGACCGGGTTCAGTACCAATTTTTGCCGTAACACCTACGTGTAACTACATGAATCAATGTAGGTAGTTAAACCATTTTACTAAACCATTTTACCAATCCACCGTGTCTATAACCAGGGTAGGTACAAATGGATTATTTATAACCAGGGTAACATGAGCACAAAGTTCCCATATCATAATATGTGCAGGTTTGAAAAAGAAATGCCGCCAATGTAGACGTATGCATTACACAGGACCCGTGAGGACTCCGCGTCGCGTAGTATTTCAATTTGAGTGTGCATCCAATTTCCAACAGTTAGTGGCAATAGGTAGGTATCTTTGAAGTTTCTTCCAAAGCCTTGTGTTTGAAAACACTTACTGTCTAATCAACATAATCAACGTAAAGAAAAGGAATTGTGTGGATTACATAAGTAAATATAAACAATCCAAGCTAATCCGAAGGATCGTTTTTTGGGGAGAGGACTTCGCTGCCTGTTAACCATCTGAATTGAGACAGAATCATCTTCTTCATCATCTTCAGCAGCTTCACCCACGTCGTCATCCCCATGTTAATCATCTTTATCTTCATCTTCTGCCGCATCCTCATCCTCATCAACTTCATCTTCTGGATCTTCCTCATTCTCATCATCTTCAGCGTCGTAGTCCTCAACATCTTCATCGTCGTAGTCCTCGTCTTCATCTTCTGGATCTTCCTCATTCTCATCATCTTCAGCGTCGTAGTCCTCAACATCTTCATCGTCGTAGTCCTCGTCCTCATCATCTTCATCCTCATCAGCTTGCTCATTTCCAACCGCATAACCTGGCAGGGAACGGATTGCGTGAATTCACGCTCAAGGCGTGCAATTCGCTGTTTCCGGAGCTGGTGCAAACGGCCGACAAAACCCTCGCTTCTTCTAGCTTTGCCGTATGTAATGCTGTCATCTTATCCATTTCTTCTAACCTTATCTTCTCCTGTGCATTGATTTCGTCCAACTCGGAGTACAACTTTGCAAGCCGCCCTTTTACCTCTGTCACGTCCTGGTCACTCATGGTAGCTTATTCGACAACCCTGAGACAAAATTGAAAGGGTAAATCCATGTTTCTAAATGGTACGAAACAGGGGGTTTATAAATTGTACCACAAAATCGCCCACATAAATTTACAGAAATCATAAACCGAAATTAATGGTTTATAAAGAAAGGGAAACAAATAATTCTGTACCACTGTGAGTAAAGTAGTACAATTTCATCATCAATTTTATGTACCACCCTCGACAATTTTACCATCCAATTCTTGTACCGCCTTGATCAATTTCGTTTAATCAAAACTACAGTGGTACAAATCTCCAAAATTCGGAAAACCGAAAAAAAAGTTTAAACATTGGGAAAAAAGGAAAAACAAATTAATCAGTCCCTTCCCCCTCCACCCCATTGTTGTCCTAATAAAGCAGGAAAGACTCACCCCATTAATGGCGACATGGGAAAACAACCACACAAAAACAAGTGGGTACCAGACACAATATATATAGCAAATGCAGAATCATGAACATGATCAACAGAAACCATTACTGATAAGAAGGAAAACATTGGAGGTCACCACATGCAGAACGAAATCAAAAACCAGCAAAAAGGAAACTGCCAACAAACCACAAAGTACATAAATAACACATTACTACAGAGAAAAAGCAGGAAACATAATTGTGAAGAGTCCCAACCAGTAAACGGCGAATTGCATAGGAACATACCTTGGAGCGGAATTTGCTGGCGAGGTTTTTTTAGGTTTTCTAACGAAGTATGGAAGTAAAATGAATACGGTGATGAACTACGGAATTAATGCTCCCATTATCGAGGGGAGGTAATGATGGCGTTTCATTTAAGAATTTTAATTATCAACTTCTGGAGGGGAGGTTTTATTTTTTTTGGTTTTTTGTTTTTTTTTTTTTTTTAATTGGGAAACCTTACCAATTTATAATTGTATCAATAATTTGTGCTAGTTCTGTGTAATCCCCAATGTTCAAATCCAAACATCAAGGATCATAATGAAAATCGCAATTAAACATTACATCAAGGATTATTATGAAAGTTGTAATTAAACATTCAAGGATTATATTACGTACTACGAGTATTATTTTTTCACCAGGTCTCCTTTACTTTGTTGTAATTTTATTTACACAAAACACTATAATTATAAAGAAGTAACATAATTTTATTTCACAAATAAATTGTTGGGGTAACATCAATCAACTAGGTATTACCCATACGCTATCACCATTGCACAATTAGAACTTTTTAGCGAATCAGAAAAATGGAAAAGGATTCCCCAAAAATAGTACAAGTGCAACCATTACGTAAATTAAAATAACAACGGCAATGATTTAATAATTAATTGTTATTGAATTTTTTGAGGAGCACTGTAATATTGTACTAGTCCAATGAATTGCTCCAATAATATGGTCTTAACTCTTGAGTATGGTTGAGTTGAGGGTGTTTCTCCTTTAAAATTGTTCTTCTGATTGAGTATTGATTTCAACGAATTTACGGTTCGGGGTCCGTTCCGATTTCAACATATGTTTTCGGGCTACGATCTAATAACAACCTTCACAGATTAACTTACATATTTCTTACAAAAATAAATACTAGGTTCAAATGTACTTGTACATTTAATTATTATCGGACTCAAATTACCGTCGTATTGTAGTGACAATTATTTATAAACCTCATAACACAAAATGATAACCCCGAATATATATACAAGGTGAATTATTGAATTTTTCTAAGCTCCGTCGAAGAATTATTATTCCGTCACAATTGCATTGCATTACCAACTTTGCAAATACGATTTACGAATGGGTGCACTTGAAAGTTGAAAGTATGAGTGTGGTAAAAGGACATGAATACACTATGGTAATTCACCTTCATTCACGTGACACTTTTTTTGACAATGACATTTACACACTTCCTACTTTCCTAGTGGATTCAAATTTGTTGACAATGACAACTCAATGCCAAGTGTCTGCGACATTTGCAAGCAAGTCATTAGGACTGCTGTTTTCTCTGCACGACAGTGACGGATGAGCTCAGTACCCTTCTGTGCAGAGAAGTAGAGAACCGTGAATCCGTGATAAATTTGGCTTTGTTTGACGAGAATTGGTAATCATGTACAACACAATAAACGAAGCTATTTTAATTGAAAAGCCACATTTTAGAAAAGCCACATGTATTCCATCATTACTGCATAGAAAAGACAAGTGGATAATCCACTTATTAATCCTCCCATTGAATTGTCAAATCAAACCTTTTCACTCAATTCACCCTTTCAACTTCAGACTCCTACTCAACCCAATTACTTAAACGGAGTTAAACCCAATTTCTTTCTCACTCTTCACTTTATAATATATGATCCGTTGAAAAAAATGTACTCGTATGATTACCTAAAATAACCGATTACAAATAATCTCCATATTTGTCCTAAAGCATTATGATTACCTAAAACATTACGTTTACCTATACAGTTGGGTGATTTTTTGAACCACTTTAGATACGAACATACGAAATTGTTCAGGATGGTCTGACCCATTCAATTTGTCGTTACTTAAGAAAGAAACATACGAAATTGTTAATAGTGGTACAGAAGTTGGATAGTTTGTACCACAAAGGTTAAGGGTGGTACAAATACATTTACACAATGAACCACTATATAACATTGGTACCACCACACCTTGGTGGTACAAGACCTCTTATAACGCTAAACCACTGGAAAAAGAATGGATGATACGATTTTGAAACGTCTTTACCACACCCATATTTGCAAAAATGACACACACCCACTTGACAATCGTATCTGTAGTGTTGGTAATGCAATTGTGAACGACTATAATTGATGGAAATTGAAAACGTACTTTTAAACGTGTGTTTTTAGTTTCTATGTTAAAATACAACTACGATCTCGAATGAATGGATGAGTAACACGAGTAAAAATCACTTAAGAAGAAGAGAGAGACCATTTAAGAAAGATCGTTTTAAATTTTTCATCCCAATTCATCTAATCCGATCCAGGCATGGTCTAATATTTGAAGAAAACATAATTAGATTGGAAAATAATTAATTTAAGAACATGACTTAAGAAAGACCAATTTAAAAAATTAGAGCAATTATTTTAAATATCTAACTGAATGATGGGCATTCCAACAAAGATTCTCGCCGCATACAGAATGACAATAGCCATAGTAGTGCTGTTTAAAACGCGAGACGTTACATTCCAGACTTTAAGTCTTCGCGGTACCTCTCCAGACTATAGAACTTGTCTAGCCTTTGGCTACAGATTACACTCTGACAGACATCCTTTTCTGCCACAGAATTATCCTCACCCGCACTAAGTTAACTATTGTTCAAGGCTTTGACATGTACTTCAAATAAAGTTAACTATGACTCAAGGCTTTGTTTAAATATATGTCGAACATAAATTAAAGGCAAAGTCAGTTAAAACAGAATTAAAGGGCAAAGTCAATTACAACAGAATTAAAAAGCAAGTCAACCACAGTACAAGTTCAACAAATACACAAAGCATTTTGGATGGTTCGATCCCCGTTTCATCATAGGTCTTTCCCAAATCCCAGGTGGTGGACGGAGCCATCGAAAGCCAGCCAGAATTGAAGTAGTAACTACCTGGCTCTGCCTCCTCGTCCGAGCTGAACGGGTCATTGTTAAATTGAACTTGTGTCGGAGGCCATGAAGGTCGTGGAGGTGGTGGTGGTGGAGCCTGTAATCGGAAACAACAATTAGTTTACTTAAATAATTTAACTCCTACTAACGTACACTCCAAACAATATTATAATTTATAAATCAGACAAATTACGTGGAAAAAAGCATCAACAGCCACCCCATCCGGCTCAGTCGATATGTGGAAGAAATTAGCCCTTAGCATATGTTGGTTGCCAACACATCATAACTCCACCAGGCCTTGACTGCGGACCACACATCTCTGCTTCGTAATCACCAGGGAGGCTTCGACAACGAGATTGTTGGCCTCATGTTTTCCAAGACGAGCTTCCAAAATGATGAACAACATCGGGTTAAATTTATTGTGCAGGGCTGCGAAATTTTCCGTGAAGGAGGGCCTTGTGCCCCTCGGGCGTTCCAAATTAGAATGTGCGACCCCCGAGCGAGTACGCCATACTCTTCTGTGGCCGAGGAAAGATGATCTCCTTTATAGGTGACACGGTTGTACCGTTTACGAATGGGCCAGCGATGGTTATGCCTGGGCTCAAAGGTACAACCTTCAACCTGGAACCTCAGGTGGGTGTTAGTATTATCGACCGTCATGAGGTGGAGGGTATCCGTGAAAGAGCCAACAAATATGTGGCGCCACATCGTAGGGAAACTGTAAGCAACTATGGAGTCGGTACTAAGATTGGGCTTCAAGTCAATTGCTTCCTCTATTTCAGGTGGTACTGTGAGAGAGGACGGCGAGGAGTAGAATCTGTCTAAGAGCCAGTACAGCATGACACAAGCTCCCTCGTCGTAGCAACCACCAAGT
Source organism: Chenopodium berlandieri (assembly GCA_034703905.1). Lineage (NCBI taxonomy): Eukaryota > Viridiplantae > Streptophyta > Magnoliopsida > Caryophyllales > Amaranthaceae > Chenopodium > Chenopodium berlandieri. The sequence goes on from CM068293.1 coordinate 15,275,413, forward strand.
CCTCTAAAAGAGGAAGGTGGCCCATCAACGGCCCCTCATCTTGTACTAGCTGCCTTCGGTTTGGCAGCACATTGACTGGAGGAGATGTGCTCTAATGGACTGCACAGGCTGGTATATCCCATTGTAAAAGCTGTAGCATTTCCTGAAATACTTAACTAAATTCAGGTTTATTTCGGAAACCCCCCTCTCGTTTTTCTGAAAATACAATATCGGTTGTCGAGGGTGGGGTATCGGTTGGTGACGTGACCTACAGTCTTCACAACGGAAGATCCGGCCATTACACTTGATTGTAACCGGGGAAGGAGATGCAGATGAGATGGAATGAGAAATGGAAGGAAATGGATGCAGGATGCAGAGTACAGTTAGAAGTGAATTTACCACACCCACAACAACAATATTCGTAACACGAGAATCGAAGCCTCTTTTATGACGGTTCACTGCTCATTTTCGAAGGTCAATTCGCCAGTGTACATCCGAGAATTGAAGCCCTTTTTTTTTGACGCTTCACTGCTCATTTTCGAAGGTCACTTCGAAGTACTTTGCTTGCAAAAATGTCTGACACTTTGGCATTCAGTTGTCATTTGTCAACAGTTATTTTAAACACTAGGAAGTGTGTCATTGGCATTGCCTTGTCACAGTCAACAAAAAAAGTCAAGTAAATTCAAGGTGAATTAGCAATGGAGACCGTCCTTTTACCCCACACATACTTTCAAATATCTCATTACGCATACATAAACCGTAATTGCAGTGTTGGTAATGCAATTGTAACGGAGTAATAATTAGACGGAGCTTAGGAGAATTCTAGAATTGGACAATTCAAATTGTATATATATTCGGGTTTTATAAATTTGCGTTTATGAGGCTTATATGTAACTGCCGCTACAATACGATGGTAAATTGAGTCGGATAATAAAATAAAATGTACAAGTATATCTGAGACGGATAAAAAATGTACAAGTATCATTGGAGCAATTCAATGAAATAGTACGAAATTACAATGCCCCTGAAATAGTACGATTTACTAATAACACAATGAAAGGTAGATTACATAAATTTAACCCCGTAACTTAATGGAAGACGAAGAGGGAAAGTAACTAATATCGGTACATTTTTTTAAATTGGAGTGTAGAATCAACTACTAGAGCAATGAATGGTGCATGGATGCTTCAAGCAACTTGCACAATATACTACTAGCATAGGAGCAATGAATGAAAGATCGTTATGTACACGAACCATAAATCTCACAACACTTAATAGGTTTTGGTGAATTCACAAGTCGTCAGCAATAATTTTGTAAGTAAAAAAAAATAATAAAAAAAAAGGTACAAAAAAAGGAGTGTGGTAATAGGGAAATCATTTGCAGCATAATTGCGTAACAGATTATAGTGTAGTACACAAGACAGATGTATAACCGTTTCAAATAGAAGCTCTTGACGGGCGTACACCATCATACTTTGAGCAATCATGTTATGTAATTAGCTAATCGCTAGTTACACTCAAACTATTGATCCACTCAAACAATGTTGCTAACGCAATTCTTTATGATAATACCTCAAATGATTTAAAAGAAGTTCCCCGAAATTTATTCTCCGACAGTATTAAAGTAGGAGTTAGTCTGATAAGTACGATAAATAAATAAAAATCAACAAATCCATTCCAAAAAAAAAAAAATCCCAATTTTTATATTTTCTTCCGCCGTGACAATCAAATTTCGGTTTTTCTAGATTATCCGTTTTTATTGAATACA